>OY748330.1:31797373-33061658 GCA_963556525.1 Cochlearia excelsa
TTTGAATGTTAAAGATTTAATTTTAAAAAATAATGCTCTCAATCTAATTTTAAATTTATTTTATTTCAGTCCAAAATTTTTTTTAATGATATTTAAAAAATAATAATAATAATGTTATTTTAGTCATAAAACTTTTTATTTGTTATTTTTGAGAACTGTCCTATAATTAAATTTCATTTTTGTAGCCATGGTGATAAGCCCACCGCCGCCGATTGGTTATCCGACCAGAGATGCGGTGGTTGGTGATCCTCCGGCAGCCGCAGTCGAGACCAAGTCCAAAGGCGGGTGCGGAAACGGCCTGGAAAAATGGTATTGTATATGAGTATATGATTTTATAATAAACGGCCAAGAAATGATCTTACATATACATTGCTAAAAAAATTAAAATCTTTACAAGTAAAAGTAAAAAAACTAATCAAAGTGGTCTTTTTTCTTTGACAGTTGTACTTACTGGTGCCCTTGTTTCCCCCTAGACGCATGCTTTTAATAAGACTTTGGAGATTAATGATTTTTAACTTTCCACCAAACTTTTTGATTATAGTCTTGTTTGTTGTTGTTGTTGTTATGTTTTACATTTGAGTAATTTTTATATGTATTTTTAGTGATTTTCTTTGTCTATTATCAATCCATCAAACCATCACATTTTTCAAATAAATGTTTTTGGACCCATACATTCTTAAACATGGAACCAAATTATATAAATGATAATATCATGGCCCAAATAAGCTATTTATTATTGGGACCTTTATTATTGCTAGTTTTAAAGGGGTTGAACGTGATTGGTAAATAATCATATGAACCGTCACTTTCCAATCCATTGACCAATGACCAATCACTTCATCATCTCTAATTTTCAATTTTTAATATATATATATACTAGGTTTTTATACCTAAGTTTATAGATGTCTTTAATATTTATAGTTGTGAATTTGTTGTTTTCGTAGATTTAGTAGAGAGAAACTAGTTTAGTCTTTTAGTTATATCTGAATATCTATTTTTCGTTTAATCGAAACATTAACTACATTTTGAACTTTATCGGTGATGACTTAATTGTGAAATACATTATCGTCGATTAAAACCAGCTTACCAATAACATTTAAAGGGAGCGTGGTTATTGTTAGATAATGTTAATTAAATAATATAAGTTGGATTCTATATAATAACGTGCGAGGCAATAAAAAAAAAATATATAATAATGTGCGGTGTTACACTTATATAAAGAAAAGAATATTATCTCTACACAACTCATAAGCTGGTAATAGTGATCACAAGACTCCACTTGTGCCTCACTTCTTTGGCTTATTCTTGAGCTCTTTGACCTTCTCTTCTCTAACTTCAATTACATAGCTACTAATTAACTATAATACGTTTTATTACCTTAAATAGTTAATTTCAAAGGTATTATATAGTTTATAATTCTTTAAACATTTAAGTTCTTTTTAAATTATGTAAGCCTCAAATATAATAATATAAAAATAAGATATCTTTAACCACAAGAAAACCATGTCTAACTTTTGGTGACATTTGAATGTAATAATTTTTGAATGTGAAAATCATTGATAATTGTCACGGCATTGCATCACCATTGGATATATTATTTCATAATGTGGAAAAACGTCAGTCATTAGACATGCTAATCAGATTAGTCTAGTTCGGTCCAATCCAAAACTTTCAAAAACAACATACTTTTGGGGCCGGTCTAGTCCGAATATTTTCCCAACACTTGAGTCCGGCCCATACTAAACTAAAAGTTTCTTAAAAAGCAAAAAAACAAACTTATATACACGGGAAAGTGTTGGCACGCGCAACGCGTGCGAAGTGGAGAAATTTTGAACACCAAATAAACCTAATCATTATTTATTTATTAATTAATTAATTATTTATTATCTAAATGGTTGCTGCGTTTAGACAGAGAGAGAGAAGAAACCCTAGAAAAAGGAAAGAAAGATGAATCGTGCCTCCTCCTCCTCCCACTCGCCTCCACAGATCGCGTGAACATCACTCACCATTTCTCCCTCCCCTCCTTCCTCCTCCTTCGCAGATCCAAACACCTACTCGCCACCGATCGGCGCGTGCGTGCGTGCCTCTTCTTCCTCGCCGAATCGCTAGCTAACAGAGTCCCGATTTCAAGGTAAATTTCATCTCCTCTCTTGTGGATTATCCTATTTTGACCTAAAACGATCTCTGCCTAAATTTTCAAAAAATTCAGTGTCTCCTTCGTTATAGGAGTAGATAGAGAAGAAGAAGAAGAACTCTAGCCATGGATATAGATCTTCGATTACATTCAGGCGATAACGTCTTACGAGACCAACACAACAACAACAACAACGTAGACGAAGAAGAAGAAGACGATATAGATATCGGCAAAATCGACGGTGTCAATGTCGTCGACGATAGCCTAGGCGGCATGGTCGTCGTTGTTCCCACGGCGGAGATGGTCGAATACACAGAAGAAGAAGGCGTAGTAAGCCTCGAGCCACTAAACGGCATGGAATTCGATTCTCACGGCGAAGCCTATTCCTTCTACCAAGAGTATTCTCGAGCTATAGGATTCAACACTGCGATACAAAACAGCCGTAGATCGAAAACTACGCGAGAGTTCATCGACGCGAAATTCGCTTGCTCTAGGTATGGTACAAAGAGAGAGTATGACAAGTCTTTTAACAGACCAAGAGCTAGGCAAAGCAAGCAAGACCACCTTGAGAGTAATAGTAATAATATTGTCGTCGCTTGTAGTGGCGGTAGGAGAACTTGTGCAAAGACGGATTGTAAAGCGAGTATGCATGTTAAGAGAAGGCCTGATGGTAAATGGGTTATACATAGCTTTGTTAGAGAGCATAACCACGAGCTTTTACCTGCGCAAGCTGTTAGTGAACAGACTAGGAAGATATACGCCGCTATGGCTAAGCAGTTCGCTGAGTATAAGACTGTGATAAGCTTAAAGACCGATTCGAGAAGCTCTTTTGATAAAGGAGGAAGGAATTCGACTGTTGAGACGGGGGATTTCAAGACCTTGCTTGAGTTTTTGTCGAATAAGCAGGTTTTGAATTCAAATTTCTTTTACGCGGTTGATGTTGGAGATGACCAGAGGCTTAAGAGTGTGTTTTGGGTAGATGCGAAGAGCAGGCATAGCTATGGAAGCTTTTGTGATGTTGTTTCTTTAGACACCACCTATGTGAGAAACAAGTACAAGATGCCGCTTGCTATCTTTGTAGGAGTTAACCAGCATTATCAATATATGGTCCTTGGGTGTGCCTTGATATCCGACGAGAGCGCAGAAACGTTTTCTTGGTTGTTGAAGACGTGGCTGAAAGCAATGGAAGGACAAGCTCCAAAGGTTTTGATCACTGAGCAAAACGTTGTTATGAACTCAATTGTTCCTGAAATTTTCCCCAATACGCGGCATTGCCTTTTCCTTTGGCATGTACTGATCAAGGTTTCTGAGAATCTTGGGCAAGTTGCTAAGCAGCATGAAAATTTCACTTCAAAGTTCGAGAAGTGCATCTATAAATCATGGAAAGAGGAAGACTTTGCGAGAAGATGGTTGAAGATTCTTGCTAGGTTCGGCCTCAAAGAAGATCAGTGGATGCATTCGTTATATGAAGATCGTAGGAAATGGGCACCGACCTACATGACCAATGTTCTTTTGGCAGGGATGTCTACATCTCAAAGAGCTGATAGTATCAACACTTTCTTCGACAAGTACATGCATAAGAAGACTAGTGTACATGAATTTGTGAAACTATACGATACTATTATGCTAGATAGATTAGAGGAAGAAGCCAAGGCTGATTCCGAAACGTGGAACAAGCAGCCAGCGATGAAGTCTCCGTCACCGTTTGAGAAGAGCGTTTCTGAAGTCTACACTCCTGCTGTATTCAGAAAGTTCCAGACCGAAGTTCTTGGTGCGATCGCGTGTAGTCCCAGGGAGGAAAGCCGAGATTCGACGTGCTCTACTTTCAGAGTTCAGGATTTCGAAAACAACCAAGACTTTGTGGTAACATGGAACCAAACGAAAGCCGAAGTCTCTTGCATATGTCGGTTATTCGAGTATAAAGGCTATCTCTGCAGACATACGCTCAATGTTCTTCAGTGTTGTCATCTTTCTTCAGTCCCTTTGCAGTATATATTGAAACGGTGGACAAAAGATGCGAAAAGCCGGCATTTTACGAGGGAACCTCCACAGTTGCAGAATAGGCTTCATCGGTATAACGATTTGTGCCAACGAGCTTTAAAGATGAGCGAAGAGGCATCTTTCTCTCAAGATAGCTACAATATCGCGTTTCTTGCCATTGAAGAAGCTTTGGGGAATTGTGCTAATGTTGCTAATACTTCGGGAAGAAATCTTCAGGATACGGTCACGTCACCTACTCAAGGTCTTATTTCCATAGAGGAGGATAACCAAAACAGAAGTGAAGGCAAGGCGAACAAGAAAAAGAATCCAACCAAGAAAAGAAAAGTAACTTCTTGTTGAATTCTCTCTCTCGTGTTGCATACAAGTAATGCTTTTGCATGTATTATGATCCCGACTATGTCCTGCAGGTGAACACGGAACAGGAGGTTATGCCAGTTACAGCACCAGAAAGCTTGCAACAGATGGTATTTAACGTCTTGTCTCTGTTGATTTGTCGTGGAAAAGCCTCTGGTAATATATGAGTTTATATTTTGCAGGATAAGTTGAGCCCAAGGACAGTAGCCATTGAGAGTTATTACGGAACACAACAGAGCGTACAAAATATGGTAACTAAGCCGAAAATATTCACTTGTTATTATTCTCTTATTATATATTGAGGGTTCTCTGTGTAATGTAACGTGGTCAACGATATGTGTTTATTTACAGGTCCAGCTTAACTTAATGGCGCCAAATCGCGATAATTTCTACGGGAATCAACAAGCAATCCAAGGATTGGTATGAAAATATCCACCATCAAAGCTATATATCTCTATGATTGATTCAGCTTTCTGTTGTTTAACTTTGAATAAAACAATATATAAAACGGGGATGGTTTTATATGTAGCGACAGTTGAATTCAATAGCACCGAGCTACGAAAGCTACTACACTGCTCAGCAAGGCATCCATGGACAGGTAGGTTCTTTACTTTTTATTCTCATTGCTTTCAAGAACGCGCTGTTAAATCATTTATCGTGTTCTTGCGTTTTGTTCTTTTATAGGGAGTAGATTTCTTCCGTCCTCCCAACTTTTCTTACGATATTCGGGTAAGCTTACTTGTTTGTGGTAACAGATTTATCTCATTGATCTTCTTATGTTTGTATCAAAGTGGTCATGGAAACACACGTGTTCGTTGTTTTACAGGATGATCCTAACGTGAGGACTACGCAGTTGCACGAGGACGCGTCAAGACACTCGTAAAATGAGTTTGTGGCTGTGAAATATTAAAAACTCTCTCTATGAGAAAGCTCATTTTCGTGATGGATCAGGTTTTGGAACACAAGTGGTGTTAAAATAGGAAGTTGTTGTTGTTGTATTGTTAAGTTTATAATGCCAATGTTTGGGTTCTTATTAATATTGTTTTGTATTAGTATTTTAGTTATGGTGATCCCAAGCTTATTGAATCATTTGACTGTTCAATTTTAGAAGAGAGGGAGAAAACAATGTTTTAGAGGGTACTTGTACTCTCTATTACTAAACTCTTTGTTAATTATTTTGATCAAGTTTAAAAAATGTTGTATCAAGATTATAATCCTCTTCTTGAACCAAATAGAAATTGGGTTTATGGTGATGTATTACAATATGATCTCCCTAAAAAACTAACTATATTTATAATTTGATTTGATGTGTGCAAATTTCAAATGAAATGTAACAATTAATTTAGTTTAGAACACAAATTATAGTTTCTTTTGCTTTTGAAATTTCTACGGTCGTCTCTTGTTTAACTTTCATTGAAACTTAAAAGTCACCTACCGGCTTCAATTAATTTTGTGTCCACTTGTTACTAATAAAGTATTGTGTATATATTACATTTGAATTATGTAATTCTAGTGGTAATTTATACTTATTTCCTTAGTTTGGTTACACCATATATATATAGTGGATAAAAAGTAAGCATACATGGATCTCTAAAATAATCTATCATGGCATAAATTTAGTTTTTGATTCTTTACGCCATAAATTTAGTTAAATTGACTATTCGTAGTTGCATGTCTTAAGTATATGCGAAAATTATTTATTTTTATAATTGTTTTTCTTTTATAGACCACGTGAGTTCTAGACTTTTGAATTTCGATTATCGATTAATTACTTGTTTTCGTTAATTGAAATAACTTACTTGCTTCTTATTAACAAAAAAATGTCGGTGTATTAAGATATTTTGAAAATGCTATACATATTATCATATAATCCAATATTCTTTATAATTATTATTGTACTATTTACGATCATCGTTATTAACTTATGCATATATTATCTCATTTTGCCTAGAAATAACGTAAAATAAATATGATGTAAGCTTTTGTGACGATTATATAAAGTTAAGGGGCTTTTAGTTAAATATTTAATAAAATAATATATACACACACAGGCTAATGCTACAACTTGTTGTGAAAGTAGCCAAAGTTTATTGGTAAAACTCAACTAATTGCATCTTCTTTCAAGGTCCATTATTTTACCATTTTGTTCTAAATCATGATAATATCGAATCATAATAAAACCCACATTAATAAAATAAAAGTAAGTAACAATAATATTATATCAACTTTAACAAAAAAAAAAACAATAATATTATATCTTGTATTTTCATCCACTTTTTGTTCACCAAAAAAAACAACAACAATATTATTTTTCTTCAACTAGAAAAGAAATACACATTATAATCAAACGGTGACAATTGATTGAGAAATTTAGAATAGTCTTCCTTTGACCAAGTCGAATATATATATATATATATATATATAAATAAATGTACAAAATAAACAACTAAATAAACCAAGACCAATAAGTTTAGATTATTTGCTTCTTTTGCTTTCTTACAATATTCTCAAGTCTTTGGACACACACACACACACAAATGTCTAACCCAAACCCATGGTCTAGTCCTTTCTACAACAACCAAAATTTCTTCACAAGTTCCACCACCACTTCAACCACCGTCACAACAACCACCACCACCACCACGGCCAACGAAGCCACCTCCACCGACTCACGTCAAACCGGCCGTATAACCAAACCGGCACGTAAAAGATCAAGAGCCTCACGTAAAACACCAACCACACTTCTCACAACCGACACGTCCAATTTTCGCGCCATGGTTCAACAATTCACCGGTGGACAACAATCTTCCACTATGGCTTTCGGGTCCGGTAATAATAACACTTCCGGTTTTACCCTTACCTCCTTGGATCCATCCGTTGTTGGATCTTCTCAACACACTACTTGGCCATATAACATCAATCCACACGCGCCACCGCCTCAAAGGCCTTATATGTTCAACGTGAACAACCCTAATACGGTGGTTTCCGGTTCGTTTGGAGCGGCGGATGGTGGAGGAGGAGGTGGTTTCCGTGCGTCATCTAAGGAGGAGACCAATAATAACAATAATAATAATAATAGTAATGATAATAATTCGAGGCTACAATGAGAAAACGATTGGATTCTTTTGAATTATTTTGTTTGTGTTTTTGGATAAAGGTAGAAATGTTAGGTATTGACTTTCTTTGTCATAGAATGAGAACTTTGACTTTTGTATATATGTAAGTTTTAAGTTTATATATATATATCTATAAGAGCATTGTTATCGGTATAGTGAAATAAAAACCTCTTAAATTTTTTATTTATTTATTTTTTTCGAAAAAAAAAAATGGACCAATCGCGGACCGCCACGTGACAGTGGGGTCCGCGAATTGTAAAAGATGCGTTTCTTATATAAGATTTTTCGGAATCGCTTCTTGTTTATTTTAGTGGACCCTACTGTTAAGATGTTGGTTAAGAAGTGGCGATATTAATGGTCTAAAGTTTCTTATTTTTTTTAGGTTTTTGCATATATACGGTTTTAATGTTATATTGGATTATGTGATCCAAAAAAAAGCACGTGAAGTTCTGAAGGGCATGTCATGAACCAATTATATTTTTAAGAGTTTGTCAAAAGTATATATATATATATATCTATATTTAAATTATAAACGTGCATAAAATGGATTATAGATAAGAGAAATTGCTTCTTTTTTTGTTTTATTTAGGGATATAGCCTTCACACTACACTTTCGTATACTTTATTAAATTGTAGGTAATAAAACATGAAATCTATGTGATTTAGTTTAGCTATAACTTCTGTATTTTTTTATTGGATTCAAACATAATATTAATGTGGATATCATATATAAGCTTTGTGGTTTCTTTTTCTTATAGGACAATATTTTTTCGATATTATCATATGACTTGTAAATGGAATATATTGAAAATCCTTTCCCTTTTCACAAATATGCCATCGGCTTCAATTTCTAGTAATTATTTGGCATTTTAGTTTCTTTCTCTTCAATCACTACCTCTTTAGATTGCTACAAATAAATCAACACTTTTTCACATTATTGAGATATATTTAAGGAAAAATGTTCTTTACAGACCATAATAATCTTTTAAATTTTTAATAATAAAATATGGAGAATAATCTATTAATGGATCATTATAGAAAGCATTTTTGGTGAAGGTAGGCCACCAACATGCCTAGATTCTTTTTAAAAAATTTAATAACATGCTTAGATTCTTATGTTATCGTTAATGTCTATTTTCAATTTATTTATTTATTTATTTAGTAGGAATTTAAGCGTCTTATATATTTGCTATGTCGTCAAAGACCAGTCTCAGTCTAAAATATTCAGTTTCATAATAAGTAAAGCTTCTTTTATATATAGGATTTGTGTTTAATTTGATGGAATAATCGTTAAGAACCATAACAATATCATTTATCCCATAAATAGATTAAGAGTTGTTGTCAAAATAATAAAAGCAGATTAAGAGTAAAGGATGTAATAAAAAAAAAAAAGATTAAGAGTAAAGACACCAATTCTTCTTAGTTTGACAAAATAATAATGTAGACATCTTAAACAGTGATTAACGAATATTGTGAGTTATGATTTATTGTTGGGCTTGATTATATTGTTTGGGCTTTCACCATTTCTAAATAGTACATGTTTTGAACAAATCAGGCCCAATTTTCTTAAAAACATGAATTTTTATTTTTATCTTGAAGGTGTTTTTGAGTTGAAATGTTAATTTGGTTACTAAAATTTTGCGAATAGAGCGATTGGTAGTTACAAATCACGCCCATTATGTAATGTGAAAATTCAAGAGCTACGAAATGTTAAATTACTTTTGTTTCGTTTTATAATCTTTGAGTTGATGAAATAAATAGTTTGATAAAATCCACTTTGACCAAAAAGCAATTTTTTTTTATAAAATCCACATCAAGAGAAAAAAAAAAGAAGCAACATTTATTTCCATTTTCTTGCAAATATATTTTTGATTTTATCAGAAGAATTTTGAAAGCAGTAACAATTACATGCTACAAATTGATAAACAAATGTGAAGGAGAAAAAAAAATAAACATTTCAAAAATTTATTTATGAGACAGTTTAGCACTTGACAGTCACGCTTTGTGAGACAGTACACGTGTAAAGCATCTACGCCCTCAAAAAAAGACCTTTTTCAGAATCCGTAGAAAACCCAGAAATCTGTTTCGCTACACGACAAAACACTCATGTCTCCGCGTTGAGCGTAATCTGATCGTCCATATAAAATCCAACGGTCCAGATTCAATCCGTACTAAAACCCTGAAAAAACCGCCTGGGCAAAAAAACAAAAAGTCGACAAAATCATCAGACGACAATTCGTATAACGGAATCGTCATCGTTCCTCGTGTCTCGCCGCCATCCTCTCTCCACCCTATCATCACACGCCACGTGTCCATCCACATTCTCTCTTCACGCTATCATCACCCGCCACGTGTCAATTCCTCTCTCATGTCACACTATCATCATACGCCACGTGTCCTTCTTCTTTCTCTCTTTCGTTTTTTCCTCTGTTATATATATATATATATATACACATTCTCTTTTTATCTCTCTCTCTCTCTGTTTTTCTTCGTTTTTCTCTGTAACAATGGAGTCAGTGTACGAGTTCGATACACTCACCGAGTTACCTCCGCTTCCCCCAGAGCTTTTCGATCCAATGGATTATTCTTCGAGATACTTCTCCGTCGTATCTCCTCCTCTCGATTCTCTGCCTCCGTTTCCTTCCTCCGATTTCACTCCGTACGGCGGATTCGCCTTCTCCGACCACCACCAAAACTGCTCAGACACGTCTCTGTCTCTCCTCACGCGCCACCACTACTTCCCGGAGCCGACTCATTTCGAGAAGCTCTTCATCAACGAAGACGCAGCAACGCCGTTTCTTCACATGCCAGATCTCAAATCCTACGAGCATACAACAACCACCGTGGAAGAAACTAAACCGCCGTTTCTCTATCTCTCTCCTCCTCCTCCGAAACGGCGTCGTTTAGGCTCTCTCGTGAGAAACACATTCACAATCTCTCCCTCTCTTCCACCACCTCCTCCTCCTCGCTACTCCACAAACTTTGCGCCGCCGTCTTCGTGGTCTTCTTCCTCCTCCTCCACTCGTTCGATCTACGGCGGAGACAGGAGGAGGAAAATCTCCGACAGAATCAGATCGTTGGAGAAACTCATGCCGTGCGAGAGGAAGATGAGTCTCTGCACGATTCTCGAAGAAGCGCACAAGTACATAACGTTTCTACAGTCTCAGATCGGTTCTCTCCGTTGGATGCCTCTCGAATCCGTCTATCACACCGCCGCCTCCGCCTCCGCCGCCGCCGGAGATTCAGGGGAAGCGGAGATTCTAAAGGCTATGACACGTCAGCAGATTATGCAGGTAATGGCGAATTCGCAGGGAGCGCAAGAAGAGCTTTACACGAGAGGTGTTTGTGTCTTCTCTTATGAACAGTTACTTTCTGTCAAGATGATGAGAAACCTATGAAGACCAAAAAAAAGTGGGTGTTCATAGAAAAGTTTTATTACAATAGCGTTTTAATTAGTATTATTAAAAGCCATTATCTTTGTGCTTTTGATTTTCAAGTTTTAATCATGTTTTCGCAAAAGATTATAGATGAATGGTTTTTGACTATAAATGGGTTTTGCTTTCTTCACCATAAGTTTTTGGTACCAAATGTAAAACGATCAATGAAAGAAAAAAATTACACAGATTCAAAGTTTATTTGATAATTTATAACAGATAATGAAAATAATGTTTAGGAAGAATATTTGGTAGTAGAAAGGGCTTCAAATTCGATATCAATTTGCAAAGAGCCTTCTTTGTCCAAGTAAGCCTCTTTAACTTTAGCCAAAGACACAACTTGTGGCAATGGTAATTATTGACTGCATCACAAAAAATGTAAATGTAAATCACTAACAAATTTGCATCTTAAAAAACTATCTTATATTAGGGTCATAGGAACCGTCACAACTTACCCTTTCCTGTCTTGTGATTACATCCAAACGGGTCAAGAATTCGAACATCCGCCCGCGTGTAGATCTTCTCCTCTGCCTCCAATGTTTCACCTTCATCTAAAACCAAAAAGAGAGATAGAAAATGGCAATATGTTTTCGAGTATCCTTTGGGATACAACTCTAGCACCCTGCCAAACAAAAAAAGAAAAACAAATTTGTAAAACACAACTTGTTACAGTTTTTAGATTAATTAACTCACCATTTCCTTCCTCCAAATAGTAACTTTTGTGATAAGTAGCAATGCCTGTTCAACTTTGAGAATTTTTCGACCGTCCAAGTGAATATGGGATTAGATGGTTTCGGAGCAAAAGAGACAACTTCCCAATTGGTATGCGGAACCATAACATCAACACCAAACTCGCATTGATCTCCATCGTATATATATCCGTTTCTAGGATCATAGAAAGTATCAAGCTTACGCACTTGCGGTACACCCCATACCGGTCTTATTGCACAAAAGTGTTTCACTTCAACATCTATGTTAATTTATAATTCCTCATTAATATAATTAGTAAACATACACATGTAAGAAAAATGTAAAAAGTGAGTGTGCTATGGAAGTATATCAAACCTTGCATAGTAAAATATTTATTTTCTTTCTTGTTGTAGACAAAGAAAGTTAGATATGCCAAAACCGTGGACGCGGGTAGGTTTGTGGTATCTAGTTCCACATACATTGAAAGAAATCCGTTTCCGTTGTCTTTTTTGTTACCGTCAGGGTATATAACCAATCTCCTGATTTTAACACAAATTATGATTAAAACATAAGTATAGTTTACTTTCTTGAAAGAACTATCTCTCTCTATATATATATAATCTAATTAACAAGACTAAAGTACCATTTGTGTTTATCGGAAGAGAAAGTACGCGATTTGTATCCGTTATCAGCGTAGAGGTACTTGAATTGAGAGACGCTTTGGATCTTCATCGAATAAGTACAAGGAGGACGATCTCCAAAGTTGGTTGTTATTGTAGAATTGAATACGACGCATGTTGACTTCTCTGTTTTCGACATTCTGGCTTAGCTTACATATATATAGAGAGACGATTATAATTAACAAGAAGCTAAAAGATATGTGCAATGTTGGTTATATATGAAGAGAAATAAAGATGAATCATTCTTCATATGATGTAACAAACCTCATTGAATTCTTCATATGAAACAACCAAGTAATTTCTACATATTTATATACTAAAAGTTGATATATATATGTATATATTTCATTGAAGTTTTCATATACGCAACCTCTTTCTCTCAACATTTGTTAATAGAATAAAATTATTTTCCGCTATACGACATGCCAACAACATATGAATATAAACAAGTTAAATCGTCTTCATGAGGAAGAGAAATAGAGGTGGAATTTAATTGATATGGTTTGATTTTACGAATAAAGAGATTTATTAAATTTACAAAGATGTTTGTTCAATAAGTTAAATTTGTAAAATAAAATGGTTAAATTTACAAAGAGCTTTTGGGAATTAAAAAATCATAACTTTTGCTTATTACCTTGTTTGTAGCTAATTAATAAATTGCAGGATAGACCACGTAACAGAACAACCGGTACATGATCGTCTATCCATGTTTTTCAGATATTAAAAAAGGAAAAATTACAAAACTACACAATTATATTTTACAAACTTACGTTATTTAAAAATTACTTTACAAAAATACATCTAAACACTCAAAATTAAATCCAAATAAATCATATCCACACAATTCTACCCCTTAATACTATACCCTAAACACTAATTAACGAACCCAAATGAAAAGATTTTAATTCTGGTAATTTTTTAAGGGAGAATCACAAAACTACACCATTTGAATTACATTTCACAAAACTACACCATTTCCAAAATACTTCACAAAACTACACCTAAACACTCAAAATTAAATCCAAATAAACCCTACCCAAATAGTCCTATCCCGTTAATACTATACCCTAAACACTAATTAGCGAACCCAAATGAAAAATTTTTAATTTTGATAATTTTTTAAAGGTTAAATCAAGCTTTTAAAATTTTGAAATGGTGTAAATATGTGAAAATATTAAATTAGGAGTAGTTTTGTGAAGAAGGGGTTGAAAGAGTGTAGATTTGTGAATTCCTCATTTTTTAAAGGGTAAATCAATCTTTTAAAATTTAAAAAATGTGTAAATATGTTAAAAATTAAATTATGTACAGTTTTGTAAAGGAAGAGATGAAAATGTGTAGTTTTGTGAATTTCTCTTAAAATAAAGAAAATGAATAAATTGGGAAAACATGTAACCCTTTTTGAGATAATTGGTTGAGAAAATATTTTTTAGTTTTCTAATTTGTTAGAAGGTAGTTTTTGTTTTTTAATTGTTAAATGAGTAATTTTCATTAGTTAAAAGACAGTTATAACCTTTAGGTTATTCTTTATGTTTATTCGTGATAAAAGGTGAGTCGAATACGTGAATCTAATACGTGAATGATGAATCTAATACGTGAATGGTGAATAACACCGATAAATAATGAATACATATGATGAACGATGAATAATGATAGGTGAATGGTAAATGTCAAATGATGAATGATGAATATCAATTGGTGAATAGTAAATAGCGGTTGTGAATGGGAATACCGGTTGGTGAATAGTGAATAACGTTGATGAATGGTGAATATCGATTGGTGAATAACGGTTGGTGAATGGTGAATAACGGTTGGTGAATAAATTTGGTTAAATACTAAAGGATAAATCAGTCTTTTCGCATACTCCGAAAATTAAAATTACATATTTTCCTAATTAAAAAACTTAAACTACCTTGTGTGAGAAATGTTAAACTAAGAAGAGATTTATGCTCAAAGAGCTTATTGAAATAGAAAATGAAACTTAAACATGAAATAGCTCATTGAGCTTTATTAAACAAAGACACTAAGAGAGAAATACTTAAGTTTGTCACCAAGAACACATAAACTTGTATTGATCTTATAATATAGAAAGGAGGAGATTTGTTTTAGCAACTCTCAAGGTTACATTGAAATATTCTCATAAGAACAATATTTATACTACTCTCTTTAGTGGAAACCCTAAACACAATGGATATCATATTGGGCTTGGGCTTGTAATCTCTAATACCTTGTTCACAATTAAAAAACAAAAAGTACTTAATATACTAAATTTCCCTTTCCTCAAAATACCAAAAAGAATCTATAAAGAACTCAAAGGCTAATCCTAAGATATAAAATGTTAACAATTCAACATTTAAATAACTTTGATCGTTACTGTCTTTACTGCTCAAACACGATGTTGTATATACATGAACCTAAGTCGCAAAACATATATACATGAAACTTGAAAGGACATTATTAATGTTGTTCTTCAAAAATTGTTGTAATGTAAAATAGCAAATTTTGAATAACATTATATCGAATGGTGTTTTACATCAAATTTAATACTTGGTTACTAAAGAAACTATAAAGTTACGACAATATATTTTAATAATAATACGTGGCAATGTTGGCTTTCACGTGGCAATTCTAACTTTTACCCCTTGCTTCAACCGATATTTAAAAAATAAAAAATAAAAGATAAAATTAAAACACCAAATAAAAAATCTAGCAAAAAAAAAATCTAACAAAAAAAAAATCATAGTAAAAAATAAAGAAGACGAACGAAAGAGAGATCCGAATCACATCTAATCTGTAATCTTTATTCACTTCAAAAAAAAAAAATCAACAAAAATTCTAATTCCGATCGGAGAGACAATGCTCTGTTATGTCGGAAAAGCAACAAAGATCTTCATTTTCATAGTCACAGTCGTCGTCGTCATTGGTCTCGTCGTAGGCTTCGGTGTCCTCCGTCGTCACTCTCACCACTGCTCCGGCGACTATTGCCCTTCTTCTTCTTCTTCTCCTTCTTCTTCTTCTTCTTCTCCTTTCATAACTCCGTTTCCTAACCAGAATCCGAATCCAAATCCAGACCCGAACCCGCCTGTTCTCGGATCTTCACCACCGTCTCCACCTGATTCATCATCTCCTAACCCTCCAATTTCTCCGAATCCTCCGTCTCCGATCTTTAACCCCAATTCGCCTCCGCCTCCTTCGCCGCCTAATCTTAATCCTCCGCCTCAATTTCCACCTCCTCCTCCGCCGGATCCGGAAACAACCACCGCACCGCCTCCGCCTACATCAATTTCTCCGCCGCCTCCGGAGGTTGTATCGGCAACTCCGCCATTAAATCCGCCGAGCTCTATTGTCCACACTCCAGCTCCGGTGCATGCCAAAATGGTTAATGACTAGACTACCCAAAACCCTTTTTTGTAAATTTTGTCATTGTTTCACTTTCTTGATTCATTTCTTTTGTGTGTTTTTTTTTGTTTTTGTTGTTTTTCTAATTAAATAATTTTTCTTTTCTTATGTTTGATCTTTAATTTATTTTTGTATTTGAATTGATACTTTCATGAATCATATGTTGGACTTCACCATATAGTTAAGAGAGATTTGATTGAATGTTAAATTGTTATTTTTTCTTACAAATTTTCTAATGACTCCATGGAGAGTGAGTTGTCATCGTATCCATTTTTATCATATGTTTTATGACCAAAATATTTAATTAATTTTGTTTTTAAGTAGTATTAGTATGTATGTTTTAACTTGTAAGTTAATTAAAGAACTTTAATCATTGTCTTAATGGTCACCAGTCAAATCTCCTTTGCAAACCATATAGTGTAGGATTGGCTAATGGGCCGGCTTGTGGCCCAAATTTTGACAAAAAAAAAAAAAACCATATAGTGCCATATTATAATTCTGACATTACATAATTAAATACATTTTATTGAAATAATTCGAATGTGTGTTTACTGTTAAGTGAAAAAGGAGTGAAGAGACAAGAAGAGGTGGGTCAATGTGGTTTAAGTATCCCATGAAATTTGTCTGACTAATTTTGACTACTTTCATCTTTTTTTACAAAATTTTACTAGTTTCCGTACATTAATTCAATTTTTTACTTTATCTTTCTCTTCTTGCTGTTCATCATATATATATATATATCATTTTATAGATTTGTTAAATTAAAAATATTTTAAATTGTATGAGGCAAACCTGAATGTTTTGAAACACTTAATTTTGGAGCACTATATAATTTAATTTTTGGAGAAGTACCTTTTTTAATTTTTAATTTAAATGTTGTTTGGATAGATAAAAATCATGCTCCGGAGCAAATTAATTAATTGTTCTACGTTTTTCTCTTTTGTCATATTTTGTAACTAGTTATAATAATTTTAAGTGGTTTATTCGACGATACTACTTTTTTTAATTAGAAAGAAAATAAAAAAGTTATGGCTTTCATTTCTTTGACATCCAAGTTTTAAATGTTTTAGTATGGGCCAAATTCAACGTAAGAGTAACTATTTTAATTATAATGGCCTTTACAAACCTTATTGGACGAGGAGGAGGAGGAGGAGGAGGTAATCAAGATGAAGAAGAACCTTATTGGAGAGTTATCCATTCTAGTGTTCCTCATCGTCCTCGGACTACTAGTGGTCTTTGTATGGATGGATATGTGTACTACATTGCTTACACGGGACAAGAACAAAAGTGTTGTGAGGTTCGATTTGAATTCTTGTACGACCTCAAGGAAGCAGCGTATTTTTAGTGATCTCTTTAGTGAAGCAGCTTATTTTTTTGGGTTACGTAGAAAGTCTTAGACCAACTCCATTAGTGTTGTTTAAGGGATGTTTGGAAGGGTGCTTAGAGCATAATTATCTATTGAAACCTAAAAAAAATCCTTAGTAATTTTTTTCATTTTTTTATTATTATATTTTTCAAAAAAAAAATAATAATAATAATAATAATAGTTGGACCAATCGCGGGCCGCCACGTGTCAGTGGGGCCCGCGAAAATCTGAAGCATAAAGGTCTTTTAGTTATGTCCCTTAATATTATTGTGGGGCCCACAGGGTTAAAAACCCCTTTTGGGCGCCGATAATCATGGCCTTAGTAATTTTAAGGGAATTAATAAATGAATAATGGTTTAATTGTTAAGCATCCGTGTTTATAGAAGCAATTTAAACTTTTTTAAGCAATCTAACGTGTCAATTTGTGTGTCAATTTGTGATTGGGTAAAATTAAAAAAAAAAAAATCTTGTATGCAATGTATGTTTCATCTTTAATTATTATTTGTGATATGTAAAATATAGAGAAAATTACATCATGACACACTTTTTAAAACACAAATTACACTTTAGAGCATTTTTTGACATTGATGCACTTTATTGTTATAAAAGACTAAATTACCCTTCAATTCATTTATTCTACATAAATGTCACAATCATTTTCTTTCTCATTTTTCTATTTTACATTCTAATTTTAATTTTCTTGGGTAACATAAAATAATTTATTTTCGTATATTGATTTATAAAATTTTAATATATATATTTTGATATCCACTTTTATATATTTTCATTTGTGGACAACTAGTCAATATCTGATTTTTTTATATATGTCCACATAGAATTGTACAAATGTTCAAAGTATAAAGGACGAGTTTAAATTTTATTCCAATGAGTTTATATATCATAGACAATTCATATGATGATTTGTGTTCAAGTTTAAATAAATTATAATTGTAGTTAAAATTATATGATGGTTCTTGTTCAAAAATGAATAAATAGGTTTTAATAATGAATTTAAAACATTTATATGTTTTGATGTACATGTAATTTTCATGTTTTCACTTATTAATATCAACATGTTTCATTCACATTTATTAAGAATATTACAAAAACATATGGGAGTGTAAATATTAAATATAAATTACTTATGTAAATAGATATATGATAAACAAAAAAAATATTGAAATAATATATTTTACAATAAATTAAAATACATTTACGAAATTGTACAAAAGTATGTCCACATAACATAAAACGTATCCACAACTTTTTGTACACAACTTTTTGTACACAACGTTGTGTATCCACAACTTTCTGTACACAACGTTCTGTATCCACAACTTTCTGTACACAACGTTGTGTATCCACAACTTTATGTACACAACGTTGTGTATCCACAACTTTCTGTACACAACGTTGTGTATCCACAACTTTATGTACACAACTTTTGTGTACACGAAGGGTAAAACTGTATTTAAAAAAATAAAAAGTGTAAAAAGTGTCTCATATCATAAAAGTGCCTTATTTTGATATGCAAGTGTTAAAAAGTGCTTCATAGTGTAAATCTCTCTAAAATATAATATTTAAAATAATTAAAAAATTTAAGAATTTAAAATTGTTTAACCTAAATGTAAAATATAATTTAAAATATAATTTATGAATTGAAATAAGATTTTTGAAATGAAATAAAAAAAAAAGTTTTTTTTTAAGCACCAAGAGTTGCTTAACCATTGGAGGCAACAAAATATTAAAAAATTGCTTGAACATTAAATTTTATTAAAAAATGGTTAAATAATCTCCATTGGTGCTTAACCATTGGAGATGCTCTTAGACCATTAATATCCATGCCTCTAAGCCCACCTCTTATTTGTGGGGTCCACTTACAAAAACAAAAATCACTCCTAAGACCAACTCCAGTGGAGGGTTTTATTTTACTTTTTGGTGTGTCTAGTTTGTAAATTTAAAAAAATAAATGCATAAATATTGAGAATATATAAGACTCATGTCTTATTTTGGACAAATAGGAACCGTTCTAGAACGACACGTGTCGTAATTTTAGAGTTTTGCAATTTTTTTTATTTTTTTATTTTTTTTATTTTTTGTGATTCAATTATTTATAATTTTTTTAATAAAAACAAATTCTTATTTTTTTATAGTTTTGCAATGGGAGAATTACAAAACTACACATTTTTAATTGCATTTCACAGAACTACACTTTTTAATTTTTTTTTCACAAAACTACACATAATCACTAAAAATTAAATTCAAATTATACCTATCCAAACAACTCTACCCATTTAATCACTATACTCTAAACACTAATTAGCAAACCCAAATGAAAAATTTTAATTTTGGTGAAATTTTAAAGAGTAAATCAAACTTTTAAAATTTTGAAAATGTATAATTATGAGAAAAATTTGAATTAGATAGAGTTTTGTAAAGGAAAGAATGAAATCGTGTAGTTTTGTGAATTATTCTTTTGCAATTTCAAATATTTATAATTTTAGAGTTTTGCAATTTCAATTATTTATAATTTTTTTTAATTAAAACATTGTAGTGTCTACCAATGGACGCAGCGTAAACGTCAGAGTGTCTTATACATAAAAATACATTAAAAATATTCTTAAAAATAAAAATAAGATATTTGAATGTCTTGGTTGATGGAGTTGCTCTAAACATTCTAATTTAAGAGACACTTCTTTAGTTATTTGCGGGTCCACTGCCACGTGGCGATCCGCGAATGGTCCTTTCATGCTTTTTATTTTTTTTTATTTTGTTTTCGAAAAAAAAGAAAAAATATATTTTAAGATGTTTGTTTGGACATCTAACTGATATTAATGCTATGCTATTGTAGTTGATGATTTCATTCTCATTTTTCTTAATTTAAATTTATTCATATATGCTCAAATTGGATTTCCTAATTATAAATTTGGTGTGGGCCTTGAAGGCTTTTCAAGCAATGCATTTACACAATATATCATTATATATCTCATACTTGGAAAACACTATTTTTAAAATTTATACATAGCCTCTGCCCAAACTGTTTTTTATAAGATATTTAACATTTAAACCCAAATTAATTTTCTTTTTGCCTTTATCTCTACAATACTTTTAAAAAAGAAACTAGTAACTATTGAAGGAGAAAAATTTTCGACCACATATCTCATCCAAGCCCCTATAATACTAGCCGATGACATAATTAGTAGTTACGTGTATTAACTATATAATAAATTAATACAAAATATCACAATAATATTACTTCCAAAAAATAATGGTCACATAATTTTTGGAAGATCTCGTACCAATAAAATCTATGGTCAAAACTAGAAAGAAAAAAAGGTTTGATTTTGAATTAATATGATCCACACAAGTGGACTTACTCATCAACACTAAATCAACCGGTGGATAGCAACATCTCTTTTTCATAACTTATAAAATACACAACAAATATAACAATTGTCTTCATTTTTTTTTTTTTTCGCTGAAAGATATTATATTATTGATGAAAGATGAACCATACAAACCCGCTTGGAGCAATATATAGACCGAGTATATAAACTCCGGTAATATAAAGTCCAAGACTTTTCGGTAACATAAACTAACATCATAAACTTTTGAAAGACATAACCGAAAACACTTTTAGGAGACACAAGCCCGCAAATTCCTACTGAAGGAGCTAGAAAATCTCAGGAGACAGAAGCCCGCAGGTTCCTACTGAAGAAGCTAGAAACTTTCTCGGGAGACACTTAAACGAAGATCAATAGAAGCACAATCAATGAGAAAAATTAAAACTACTAAGGTTCACCAAGGCTTTATAGGTCGTGAAGCATGCACTAAGTCGAGAAACAAACCGAAAGCTCTCTTCAAACACCGGGAGAATCCGAAGTTGAGCCAAAGAACATGAGAAATGAGGTGGTTCCGAGTTCCATCCCTACTAGAGGCATCGGAAACAGAATCTAACCTCCTCATCGAGCTTCAACAACGACAAACGAGACCGTAGGAATGTAAAAGAACAGAGCAAAAAACCCTGCACAAACTCGACACTAGACTAATCCATAATGTCTAAATAGTGACTAAGAACCGAAGCACAACCGCAAAACTGTAGTAGATACCTAACCCCATGAAAGAAACAAGCCTCCATATACCTAAACCATCTTAAAACATAACCAACCGAGCAAAGACCTTCCCATCGAAAGCTAAAGGCTAAACAAACCATCTATCAAACCAAAAGTCGATGATCCTCAAACCAACACACACTAGCACAAGGATTTCTCCCATCAGCCACCCTACAATCCAAACAAAACCCGCACATCTTAACGAGATCTACCATAGGTAGAAGCATTGGCAAGCGACAAAGAAATATGAAGCTAGAGGAGATGTGGAAGCAAACAAGTCAAGCAGACGGATCCGAAAAGGAGAGACAAACGGTGAAAGACACTTCAGATCCGTGAAACAGGGAAATCGACAAGAGATTCGAGACGAAAATCAAACACCAAAATCACGGCCAACACCACACTAGATCTGAGAATTAAGGCGAGAAACGAAACCAAAGAAACACACGGACGAGAGAATCAAACAAAGGGAAAGATGTTGATAAACTCACAAGAGGTGATATCAAGGCGACGCCGGCGATTGCCGACGTCGCCGTGACGAACGAGCAAAAGAACGGCCGCCGAAGTTGCGCTCTTTCTTTTCTGGCGGCGAGGGTTTTTGTTTCCTCTGTGGTGAGAAATTCAAGTCGAACAATTGTCTTCATAATTAATGCTTTATTGTAACTAATATTATTTCTTAATTTGTGGGGTAACTTTTTTGTTTTATTAAAAAAATACAAACACGTAAAAGGCTAAAAATAAACAAAAAACACATTTAAAATTGAACCATACACGTAATAAAATCATTAAGAGCACCTCCATTGGTTTGACAACTTAGACTATGTGCATCGCTGGGTTCTTGTTAGGTTTTAATTTAAAAAACCCAATTAAAATAAATAAAAAATTGAAAAACATAACAGACATGTTTCTTCGTCTCTTTCCTTGGATCCAAATATGGAAAAAAGTTCTTCTTTTCTCTTTATCGGCGATTCACCGATTCAACCTCTCTCCGAGCAAATCAACCGGCGACCGACAAAATCAACCTAATTCCGACGAAGTCAAACACCTCCGTGAGTGGAATCGACGGTCGACGGCTCTGTCAAACCGTTGTGCCACTGAGCTCGGTCCAATTCGCGTCCGTCGCGGCTAACCGCCACACACTCTCCTTCAGGTCCGTCGGTAAACAAACGACGAATATCTCATCTGACGGTTCGATTCCAACGATTAGATGCGGAGGAGGAATCAAAGAGATCGGAGAGAGCGAGTTCTCGAGTTCGGTTCTCAAATCGGACCGGACGGTTTAACAGTTCTACCCATAATACTCACTTATCATTAGAGCATTAACATCCATTAGATGCACAAAAAACCTCTTAATTTTTTTTTTTTGTTTTTTTTTTATTTTTTGAAAAAAAAAAAAAAATTGAAAACGAACCAATCGCGGACCGCCACGTGACAGTGGGGCCCGCGAATAGTAGAAGAAGTGCCTCTTATCTTAGAAATTTTGGAGGTTGTTCTTAGCAAATTTGGTGGGCCCCACCATTAAGAGGTTGATGAAGATATACCTATATTAGTGCTCTTAATATATATAAATTACTCAAGTCTCTTAACTTTTTTTTATATTAAATTTATGCCTAAGAACCAAAAAATGGGTTTTTCCATTGCACATGCTCTTATTATTGTTTTTTAGTTTAAGATTTTTTGAAATTTATGTTGGGTCCATTGGTAGACATATTGGATCTTAAGAAAATAAATTATTTTACATATAAAAATAGTTTTAGTCATTTTAAATTATTAATATTTTAAATTATTCATATGATAAAATATGAAACATATATAAAATTTAAAACAATTGAAAATTAGAATTGTTTTGTTTAAAACAAAAAAGAGTAAAAAAATAATAATAAATAAATAAATCTTTTTATATGTTGACAGATAGGATTTTAAACTTCTCCCAAAAAAATTTCTACAAGATTGTAGAAATCCGTGTCTAACACTATTTATATATTTATGTTTTTTGTCATTTATTTTTAATTTAAAGACATTGTTAAAACACTCTCAAAACCCATATTGACGGAGATGGTCCATTTCCTGATTTGAATTTCTTAATTATATATTATTATTATTATATGTTAGAGTATCTTAAAAATTCTTAATTAAACAACTTTTACCTATTTTCTTGGGTTTTTAAGAGCATTATCAATTGAGGTTCTTGTGAACAAGTTTTTAAATTATAATAATAATAAATATATTATTAATTTATATTTGAGTTACTTTTAGGGTTATTATTTTTAAATATTTTTAAGAAACTTTCTTTATTTTAAACCCTAATAATAAATATTTTTAAATTATTTTTAAGAAACTTTCTTTTTTTTATTTTTCTTTTTCATTTATTTTTTTGTCAAAAACTGTTTGGGCAAAAGTTAGCGATCCGTTAGAAGAACCACGGAATTCGATAACGGTTAATACTACTAGAATCGGTTTGAATTGGATGTCTTTATTAATCGATCAAAGAATACAAGAGAAGAGGAATATGATTCAAGATCTAGACTTAGAACAATCTAAAGCTTATAATCGAATATTCTCCTTTTAAAGCAAGTGCTTATGTCGAAAAGTGTATGTGAATATGAATGAATATGAATGAGCATGAATCTCTAGGTCTTCTAGCTTCTTCTCTTTATATAGAGGTCTTTAGGTCAATGAGCTTCCTTTTCCTTTTATGAATAGGAATTGACTTTTTTCCTTTTATTGACCTTTTTCCTTTTATTTAGATATTTTCCTAGATTATCTCTTTTATGAATATTTAAGAGAATCTAGTAATATATCTTTTCCATTTTACCTTATGTCGATAATTAAGCCCAAATAAAGCCCAATATCAACTAAAGGAGGTCGGTTCCGATATTGTCGCCGATTCCGGTTTAACCGGTCCGATCTCGCCGTCGATCCGGTCCGATCTGCCGCCGGTTAAACCTTAACCGGGATGGTAAAATTTATCCCCGACAGCTTGCCCCCAGCTTTGCTCTTCTTTGACTCCGGTAAGAAGGGGAAAGTAGTTAGTCGAAGGATAAATTTCTTGAGCTCGCCTTTGATTTCGTCGTGGATTGATTTAGCCATACGCCGAGTAGCAATGTTGAGTCGACCTCACTTGGAAGAGATATTCATGGATGCGCCGGGGATGTTGCCTCGTTAAAAACCTTACCAGGAAAACCCGAGTGGGAAAAACCATGGTTAAGGGGAAAAGAGTGCAACACGCATTGTCTCCTCCTCGTTTGATCGACTCGTTTGAGTAGGGTTCACTTGAACTTGCATTATGACTTCTTTACATGCTTCAAAAAGAGCATATCTCGCCAATCTTGAAGTTGCATCGTGATTTGATGGTCCTTCTTTTTGGCTTCGTGAAGTGATGACATTCTGGTGTTTTTTCCGCCGAGAGGATGGTCGTCTCATTATCCTTGATGAGAATTTTGAATGTTTTCCTCGCGTAGAGATTATAAAACATGTGTTAGTATATTAAAGATAATAAGTAAAGTAATGCTTTAACGATTTTGATCAATGTGATCATATTTATCCTATGTAAGGATTTGATGACTTTTTTCTCGTGTAGAGAGTTGTCATGTGGTTATTCTCATTGAGAATCTTAGACGTGTGTCCCGCGTAGGGATTGGTCTTTCTATTATCCTCTGTGAGGGTCACTGACCTTCTTCCGCGTGTGAATATCTTTTGTAAAGATTATTGAAGACTTGGAACATAGTCGTTACATGATTCCATATGGGGTTCTCTTCGTAAGAGTTCGATTAGGAAAGACTTTTTTCTCATTGAGAGTAAAGTCTCTCTCTTTCGATATTGTTTTTAACTATAAGCGTATATCAACGTTTAGTCAAAACTGAAAGAGTTTATGATGATGAGATTACCTTGATGATGATCTCGCTAAGTGACCGACAAGCCGATTTGATCATGAGAACTCGTTTCGTTCGGGATATGATGTCGTTGATGAATTGTCATCGTCTTTTCGCTCCCGATAACATCCGTTCTTGATCATCTTTTCTTGGAGATTAAATTCGTAATCCAGGTCGAGTCTGCTTTCGTCCGTGAGATGAGGATACCGAGCGAATAAAGGTTAGAATCCACCATATATCTTCATGTTTTGATGTTGCCACCGTGTTCGAAGCTTTGTTGGCGGGACTTCTTCTTTGTAAGAGAAACTTTCATTCCGTTCCATTGGAGAGAAAGGAATCTCTTCTATATCGTCGATGACGGTTCTTTGGTCACGAAGGGAAATCATGGTGGTAAGATAAAATTTCTCATGTCCATGCTAGGTCTTGAAACGTCTATCTCCGACGAGAAAGATATTGAATCCATGTCGCAAGAGGTTGATAACCTCATCCGAAGGAATGAAGTCGTCGACACCGGATGTAATTAGCGCCTTTGTAGGTCGGTGATCGTATCTATTAAGACGAAGATCTTGATGAGCAATTGTCATAGATGAAGTCTAGATGATGGTGATACGAAGTGCCGCCATGTGAATCCTTCGTGGCTGCAAGTGACAATATGATTCTGACTCGTCGTGTGTTAGATCCTTTCGTCGTTGCATCCGATGAGCTCCTTAGCTTGCCATATTCTCCCTTTGAGTAATACTTTTTGGATGCACTACGCCTTAGTGCGACTCCAGACTTGCCCCCGATTACTGGTTTAGTATTTGCGAGCAAAGCCTTGTGTTCTTTCACCTTGGTCACATGTCGTCTTCAGCTTCAGCCTCTTGGATTCTTTTTACTTGAATTTGGCTCCAAGCAGAGTATCATAGTTCAACTCGCGCTTTCTTCAGTGATGTGATCGCCGTAGAGGTTGTAAGTGAGTTGGAATTAATACCTCTTGGTCCAACATGAGGTTTTGTGAAGTTGAAACCTTCTAATGTCGCAGGTAGGTCCTTCAAGAGAGCATGCGTCTTCAATGTTTGATGGTTGAAGATGAGCTTCCCCGTCAGTCGTGATTTCGTCAATGAGATTCCTCGTTACTCTATTTGATGTTGAACGTTTATAGAGTTTTATCTTCGATGTGTGATCTTTCACGGGGATCACACTCAGTTGTCAAAGGTACGCCATGAAAGGTTGAAACTTCGTCTTCAAAGTAGAGCTCGTGTGGGCTAACTTCTACATTCCTAGGTGAACTCCGTAAGGTTGACACTTCCGCCATGGTTGATGAACTCCGTAGGGTTGAAACTTCCGCCATGGTTGATGAGTCATCCAAGGATTATAAGGTCGTACTCATCATGAAAAAGATGTATGAGGGCGGCTCAAGGTCGCTTTAAGGGCTCGCTTTCTCCGGTGTTGAACGAGTCGCCTTCGGCTCGTCTTGGTCGACCATTCAGAACGCTTTTATGATGGACCTGTCATCTTTTAGGCACTTGTTGGGTCGGCTTGTTGCCATCAATGCTAAGAACAAAGACGTAGAAGACCTCAAAGTCTCCATATCTGATCATGGAGGAGCTTCAACAAAAAGTCATCGAGGGGATGAAATAAAGGATGAGGACGTGAAGTCGCTGAAGGGGAAGAACGAGTTGCTTCAAGCTGAATACGACTTCTTCCTCGGCGGGTCTGCGGTTATAACCCGGTGGGAGACGGTGAAGTAGTATCTGGTCGGGCAGCATTTATCGTGGGACCTTGAGGGCCTTGATCGCCGTTATGCCCAAGTGGGGAAGGCTCAGGCACAGTTCAAGGGTCTGCTCGCTCCGGAGGTGGTTGAGTCGCCGATGGCGTTTAGCGTTACTCCTCCGTCTAGATTCTCCTTTATCTAAAAACTTGTAATTCTGTTGTGGTCCATCCGTGGGATGGGCCATCTTTAAATCGTTAAGTGGGCCGCTCAAACTTTCGTTGATCATAGCGGACCCTTATGTTTTTTGCCCTTGGTGGGCTTTTTGGATTTTGCCCCCGAGGCTAAACTTGCTTTTTCGGTTATCTTTTTGTTTTGAGCTTTCGATAAGTTTGAACTCGTATCTTTTGAGCGTCAAATCCGTTTAGATGCACCGACCAAATTAAGCCTCGTTAGGTTATCCGTCGCTGACCATCTTAAATCCGGATGGATCCGACGAGGTCGGTCATCCTTCATCTCTAAGTGGTGAATCTACTATCTCTCGTGGAGATTCTATCCGCCGGCTGTTTTTAATGCGTATGGGACCGCGGGGGTCGACCGTTTTTTGGACGAGATCTCGGAGATTCGATCGTCATTAATAGTGGACCGGTTAAGGGTCTCGGCGCCGTATTAACCGTACGGAGCCTCGTCGGGTGAGTCGGTTAATGTTTCGCCGAGCCTTTGTGATGTACATTGCCTCGGATGGGATCCGTAGATCGGCCATCTCGGTGTGGTTTCGGCGAGGTCCCGTCGGACCTGTACACCCAAGAGGGCGACTAATGTGCGTTGCTGATTTTATACTTTCGAGGAAGGTCATTAACACACAATTAGCCTCCACCTTGTCGACTGGGCGGTTCAGGCAACCTGGCGGCAGTCTTATGGAGCGAGGTGCCGTCGCACCTGTACACTCGGCTATTAGGTTACATGCCCGCGGACAATAACTCTAACTTTTGCCCGGTCCTAACGTGGTCCGGAAACCCGTATGGAACCCTTCTAGCGTTCGATTTACACCGACACGAGTCGTCGTGATGTGTTCGGCTAGGATTGGCCTACGCGGAGTAGGGCTTTTGGCCTATGCGGAATAGGGCTTTTGGCCTACGCGGGGTAGGGCTTTCGGCCTATGCGGAATAGGGCTTTTGGCCTACGCGGAGTAGGGCTTTCGGCCTATGCGGAATATGGCTTTTGGCCTACGCGGAGTAGGGCTTTTGGCCTATGCGGAATAGGGCTTTTGGCCTACGCGGAGTAGGGCTTTTGGCCTACGCGGAGTAGGGCTTTCGGCCTATGCGGAATAGGGCTTTTGGCCTACGCGGAATAGGGCTTTTGGCCTATGCGGAATAGGGCTTTTGGTATTTGCTTGACGAAGTCGATAAACTCACGTCGAACATTATTGGCTGGTGAAGTAGTTTAAACTTCTTTGAGCCTTCTAGGGTGACGAAATATGTCGTCTTAACCTTTATTATTTTGCAAGGTTACTTTCGTAACCTTTACCCCTAAGATGTTTAGTTGATGAATTTCATCGAGCTCAACATCTAACTTTATCTCGTTGACCTAGGTCTACGAGTTTATAGGGAAATCGTTCTAAGGCTTTTGGGTTTTAGGTTTGTACCTTGCCCCCGTAAATCGTCGAACGATATTTCACTGAGCTTTTTCTTGCTGACAGCGTTTTCATTACGGTTTATTTTATTAAACGTTTTGGTTGCTTATAATTTTTACCCTAAGTATTTTTCATGAAAGTTTTTTGAGGATTGGTGATATTTGCCCTCGAAACTTGGGCGAGATATGTCATCAACGCTTTTGCAGCCAACTAATATCTCGATTGAGTTTCAATGGATGACCTATTTCAGTGTTTTATATCTGAACTTTTTGAGATTATCTATATTTGCCCCTGAAACTTGGGCGAGATATGTCATGAACGCTTTTGCAGCCTAACTAGTATCTCGCTTGAGTTTCAATGGACGACTAGTTTTGATATTAACACTATGTTTGGTAAGCGAGTCTTTTTCAAAAGTTCGCTTACGTTTTAAGTTTTTGTTTTATAGGTATATTAATTATTTGAAAATAATTAATGCGTACCTTCTTCCTTATGGAACTTTGTCGTTGAGATGTGATCCGAGGAATAGTCGCCAAGGTAATTCTCCATGGATAAAGTTTGTGCAATAAGTTGTTTTGCACGTCTCTTTTCTTGGCTGAGGTGGCTAGCCCGACCGAATGTCCCGAGTGTGGACGTCGAAGGATTCACCGATATTCCAATCAGTGTATTAAAGTCTGCGGCCTGACGTTCGTTGAGGATTTTCCAGATAACGCCAAAGTCGCTGAGTTTGGCCGCTCTTTAGAGATATCATAACCATTGTTGCACGCGGCCGATAGTAAGGTTGTAGTTTCTCGTCGGCCATCAATACGTCGAGTGTAAGTTTCTTCTTGAATACCCTTGTTGCAATCTCCTCTTCGTTCGGGTGGTAAAGATTGGATGAGGTTCTTATGTCCGCCGAGTGAACCTTATGCCCCACGGATTTGTGGTAGTACATGCCCCATGAGATAAATATTTCTTTTGATCTTGCGGATGCATTGGGATTTGGCTACATGTAGTGAAAACGTTGGCCTATCCGATTAGTTGATGCCTCGCCATATAGCTAATGACCCGTCATAGTTGCAGTAAGCTTATTTCCTGAGTGAATCATGATTGACAGAGGTTTCCGACTTTGTCCTTGGCAACCCTGTCATGATCCGTAATAGACTTTCCTTGCGCTTGACTTCGTCATTGATGATTAAGTCCCGAGTCGTAGGTCACTTGAGGAATCGTGAGTGGCGTTTCGATTCCTTCGTCAGGCTTGGATTTTGACCTAGTTGTATCCTCCAATTACGCCTAACTTTACTTGCGATCTGATAAAGAACTTCTTCGTCGATGGTTAAGTCGCCGGTTGTACGCTTCTTCAAACGTCGCCGGTTAATGTGCTTACGGCCGATCTTGATCATCTAAACTTCTCATGGAAACAGGGGTTGATGGCATGGTCAAATGTCGATGGAATTGCCTTCGTCTCGTGGGATCATTGTTTTTGTACGAACTCACTTGTTGTATTGACTCCTCAGTTATATCTTCTAAGGTCGTCCTTCTATAAGCGTTCTTCAAGAGAGTTTTCACCAAGTTTCAATAGTTGATGAATTGTCCTTCCATCGAGCAATTAGCGTTAACACGATGGTTGGTGTGCCATGGGGATTCATACTCCTTATGATATCCTTTGATCATGAACAAATTACGTGGTATACGAACTGTTCAACCATTCCTTCGGCATCGTTGTTGTGGTGGTTCTTATACTTGATTTGGTCGTCGAGCTGAGGTAGCTTGACGGATTCTGACAATGATGGCGACATAATCCTCGGTGGAATAGCATTCAATTTCCATATCTTTGTGAACAATCAGATATGTCGGTGGCTTTTCGGTTGACGTAATCCTTGGCGGAATAGGATTCATCTTCCTTCTCCTTATCTAATTCATGACGGAGTTTGTCGTTGCGAATACCCCCATTGATGAATATCCCGCCGAGAATATTATAGGCCGTTGATGAGATGTCTACAAAGACAAAATACAAATAATGATCAGATAACGATGAACCGTGTATTCTAAAACATTTAAATCAGGACAACGTTGTAGGTGCGAGTATTGTGAGCTCGATGGTTTGATGCGACATGTTCATCTTAATTCATATGAAAACATGTATAAAAGCTATCAACCGAGTATTATCGAGGTAAAAAGTAAAAGTTTCAAAAACTTATCTTTTTCATGGCGCAATCATGAATTGAAGTGTTTGTGAACCGGTCCTCCTTGATGGATCTTCTAACCGTCCACTAAGCATCGATTTCGTTTTCGACTTTGTTAACGTCGAAGCGTGATCTCCAATACGTCTGGTCTTCTCACTGAGGCTTTTCATGTGGAGTGACTGGTGAGTCCGCCTCGCTAATGTTGAAACGTGGTTTTTGATACGGTTCGTCTTCTCATGAAGGTTTTCCACATCGTAAGATCCGCGAATCCGCCTTTGTTGATTGATAATCATCGCGGGTCAATTTTCTTCCCAAGTGACCATGCTCGATCGAGAACACTTTCCATGGTTTTGAATTGGTACTTGGTGAGTTGTTTGTAGAGGTTGATGTCTACAAATAGACCTCCTTCGAACGCAGAAACTACTCCTTGGCATATTGCAGCTTGGGTTAGGAGCCTTCGTAACATCGTCGACACCTTTATCATATTATTATCGTTGACAAACTAGTCGCCGAGCGGATGGTCAACGAACAGATGGAAGTCGACCGGATACGAACCTCTCTTCACCTCTTCTTGATCGTCGTTGTTAACAATTCACCTTCGTGATTCTGTATAATTATTAGGGTTTTCGCTTTGCCCCATAATACATCCTCGTTGTCTATACGTGATTGTCGGGGTTGGTAGAGCCATCGTAGATCTTCGCCGTTGGGAAGGTGAACCTCTTGGGCATCTTTACCAGAGTAATCTCATCCGTGAAGGGTGAGTCAGCATGGGAGTAACGTTTGGAGCGTCTTATGGGTGGAGCTACTCCCGGTATCCGTTCGATCATTAATTCGAAAGCACTAAGCCTTTTCTCGATGACGGAATCGATGTAGGCATGATCCCTTTCGAAGTAGGAACAGTCGTGGTCGAGATCGACGATGTTCCGATCACGAAGGTACTAGGTTTTCCTCCCGTCGTTGGATAATATGTACCTGATCTGAATAATCTCACCGGCCGGATGGGGGTGATGAGATCTCGTCGGGAAGCGGATCTCCGACCATGGGAGGTGAGATTAGCGCTCTGCCCCCGAAGTCGGAGATTATCCTCCTCCAGCCGAGCAAGCCTTTCGTTGCTTGCCCGGAGTTGCTCGTTGACGGCATCCACTCGTTGTTGAGCGTGTTCGTCGAGAACGGTGTAGTAGGTTGCTCCGTTATCGCTCGTCGTAGCGCTATACTTATGCCCCTCTCTCTAGCGCCAAACTGTTTGGGCAAAAGTTAGCGATCCGTTAGAAGAACCACGGAATTCGATAACGGTTAATACTACTAGAATCGGTTTGAATTGGATGTCTTTATTAATCGATCAAAGAATACAAGAGAAGAGGAATATGATTCAAGATCTAGACTTAGAACAATCTAAAGCTTATAATCGAATATTCTCCTTTTAAAGCAAGTGCTTATGTCGAAAAGTGTATGTGAATATGAATGAATATGAATGAGCATGAATCTCTAGGTCTTCTAGCTTCTTCTCTTTATATAGAGGTCTTTAGGTCAATGAGCTTCCTTTTCCTTTTATGAATAGGAATTGACTTTTTTCCTTTTATTGACCTTTTTCCTTTTATTTAGATATTTTCCTAGATTATCTCTTTTATGAATATTTAAGAGAATCTAGTAATATATCTTTTCCATTTTATCTTATGTCGATAATTAAGCCCAAATAAAGCCCAATATCAACTAAAGGAGGTCGGTTCCGATATTGTCGCTGATTCCGGTTTAACTGGTCCGATCTGCCGTCAGTCCGGTCCGATCTGCCGCCGGTTAAACCTTAACCGGGATGGTAAAATTTATCCCCAACAAAAACTACTTAAAAACTTTTATACAATTCTTAATTGATCCTGCTCTAAAGTTCCCATTGATTGTTTTTATGAAAAATATAAAATTAATTAAATAAAAGTTGATTTAAATTTTGATATTAGAAACCATCTAGAGAAGTTGACCGAGATGGTCTAATAACAAAGAATTTGATATCATTCTAAATTCCAGCAGTTTCTTATCTCACTTTCCTCCATTTTTTTTTGGTCACATCTCACTTTCCTCCACTAATTACTTATTCTAAGTATGATTTAATTTCTTTTAGTCATGTAGATAATTATGAATTTCGGTAGAAAAAAACTGAGAAAATCAAGACTAATGGATGATACGTGTGCTAAGAAATGGTCAATGAATAATAGTATATACTGTTCTTTCACTAGGTAACGTGATTTTTGGTCCGATTTATAAGAGCATGTTTATCAAAGGTGTTTATGTAGAGTTCTTGTGTATTTTTTTGTGTATTTTTTGTGTATTTGAGTATTAAATTAAATTAAAACATGTATTATTAATAAGAACTCTACAAAAAGGGGAGCTTAAAATGCTTAATTAAGCACTTTTCATTATAGGTACTTATTAATAATACATGTTTTGATTTAATTTAATACTCAAATACACAAAAAAATACACAAAAAATACACAAGCACTCTACATAAGCACATTTGATAAACATGGTCTAAATGACTCAAATTTGATAGCTGCAATGCTTATAGTACCTTTTTGTGCTTCTTTTGTAGTCATAAAAAGTTAAATGATTTTTCATCGTACATGTAGATCATATAATAGTTTACATATTACAACATATAATACAATTAACAAAAGAACAATGATTCATATGAAAACGTGAAAGTTGTTTGTGTCCATTATGAAAAAAACGAATCTCATGGAGGAGAAAACTTGTAAACTTAAATTGACGATTTTTTTTCTTGTGAAGGACAATATTGATCATCCACGTGTATGGATTGCAAACTCCACCGTGTACCATTCTTACATCAATGATTTGGAACAAAAAAATGAAAAAATATCTTCATTTTTTTGACAAACAAAACATTCCCTATATATATATAGAGAGATGTTTAACATTTCTACAACTTACTAAAATATTCTTATAATTTCTCCCAATCTCCACAAGACAGAAAACTTAAAATAAAAATAGAAAAAAGATATCAAGAAAATGTGTAAAGGCTTGAATGAAGAAGATAGCAGAAGCGGCGGTGAAGGAGTTTGCCGGAGTCTCTGCACGAGACCGAGTGTTCCGGTTAGGTGCGAGTTATGCGGCGGCGACGCCACCGTGTTTTGCGAGGCGGACTCGGCTTTTCTTTGTAGAAAATGCGACCGATGGGTTCACGGAGCTAATTTTCTTGCATGGAGACACGTGAGGCGCGTGCTATGCACTGCATGCCTATTAGTAACACTGCCCAAAACGACATCGTTAAAGGAAAAGATCAAGTGGGCTTGAATCAAATGCAGAACCAAATGCAGAAGCCCATATCCTCCCCAACACAAAACGATGTCGCAGCACAACGGTCATCATCTTCACCAGGCGACAAAAACAGAGCAACGGAGAAAACGCAGGAGCTGTGTCGTACGATGGATAAGATCACACCAATATCTTTGAATAACAGATTTGATTCTCTAGAAGACTGCGCTGACAGCTGTAGCAGCTAGGGTTTTTCATCTATGTGTAATTGCTATAAGTATCACCTTCTGTAATCAATAATCCTTAAGAGTGAAAATCAATAATATTCACCTTCTCTTTCATTGAGCAATTGCTGTTTCTTTCATGGTATCAGAGCCATGGAACAAACTTCCACGGATCTCTATGCCCACCCTGCTCTTAATATCATACACTGTGTCACTATAAAACTTACGGATAAAAACTATATCCTATGGAAATCTCAGTTCGAATCCTTTCTCTCGGGTCAGATGTTGCTTGGTTTCGTTACTGGAACCACACCACCGCCGCCTAAAACATTACAAGTCCCTTTACTTGATCATTCTGAAACACCAAATCCAGACTATGCTGCTTGGGTCAGATCTGATCAGGTGGTCATGTCCTGGCTCCTCGGATCTCTGTCTGAAGATATTCTCAGCGTGGTGATAGGTCTCACAACATCTCAAGCTGTTTGGTCAGCTTTAGCCTCTCACTACAACCGGGTATCTTCTTCTCGACTCTTTGAACTCCAACGTAGGCTGCAAATAGTATCTAAGAAAGATAAGACCATGAATGAATATCTTAGAGAGGTCAAGAGTATTTGTGATCAACTTACCTCAATAGGAAGTACTGTATCCGACAAAATGAAGATATATGCTGCTATTCATGGCCTTGGTCGTGACTATGAGCCTATTATAACATCTATCGAGAGTTCCATGGACAGTCAAACCACCCCTACCTATGAAGATGTTGCATATCGTCTCATCTGCTTTGAAGAAAGGCTGCAAACCTACAATATCACCTCTGATATTTCACCACACCTTGCCTTCCACACCAATGTCTCATCTGGGTATCAAAACAGAGGAAGAGGTTACTTTCACAACAGATTTGGTGGTGGAAGAAGCCGTGGACGTTCATTCACCACAAGAGGACGTGGCTTCCATCAGCAGTTCTCGACAAATCAAAGACCCTCTAATCCTCAAGCAGCTACTGAAAGACCAGTATGTCAGATTTGTGGAAAACCAGGTCACCATGCTCTAGGATGCTGGCATAGGTTTGATAACAGTTACCAGCTTGACGATCCAACCTCCGCACTTGCAGCTATGAGGATCACGGACATTACAGACCCTCATGGGAATGAGTGGTTTCCGGATACTGGAGCAACAGCTCATGTCACCAACACAACACAGAGACTTAATCATTCACAGCCTTACTTCGGATCAGATTCTGTAATGGTTGGTGATGGTAATTTCTTACCTATCACACATGTTGGATCTGCCACTCTCCCTTCTTCATCAGGTAATCTACCATTGAAAGATGTTTTGGTTTGTCCTGATATTGCAAAATCATTACTCTCTGTCTCTAAACTCACCAAAGATTACCCTTGTTCCTTTACATTTGATGCTAATGATGTGATTGTAAAGGACAAAACCTCACAGAAAGTTCTGATGCTGGGAAGAAATCTTAATGGCTTGTATAAGTTGGAGGATCCTGCAAATCAAGTTTTTTATTCACCACACCAAGTCTCAACAACTGATGAAGTGTGGCATAGAAGACTAGGACATCCAAATGACCAGATCCTCCATTGGCTTTCTCAGAATAATGCAGTAAAAATAATCAAGACTACAAGACCTATGTGTGAATCTTGTAGACTTGGGAAGAACACAAAACTGCCTTTTCCTTCATCTAGTTTTTTAGCTACTAAACCCTTGCAGAGAATTCACTGTGATCTATGGGGTCCTTCTCCTGTTACATCAGTTCAGGGATTTAGATATTATGTCGTGTTTATTGATAATTTTTCACGGTTTTCCTGGTTTTATCCATTGAAGTTTAAGTCTGATTTCTACAACGTTTTCACAAACTTTCAGAAGCTTGTTGAGAACCAGTTTACTACAAAGATTCAAGTCTTTCAATGTGATGGTGGTGGAGAATTTACAAGCTCAATATTCACTACTCATTTACAACAATCCGGAATACAACAATATATATCTTGTCCCTATACGCCGCAGCAAAACGGCCTCGCTGAAAGAAAACACAGGCACCTCACGGAGCTAGGCCTAACCATGTTGTTTCACAGTAAAACTCCACAGAAGTACTGGGTAGAAGCCTTTTACACAGCCAACTATCTCAGCAATCTTCTGCCTTCTTCTGTCCAAAAGAGTCATTGCAGCCCTTATGAAAAACTCTTTGGACAAGTTCCAGATTACTCCTCTCTCAGAGCCTTTGGATGTGCCTGCTATCCAACCCTTCGAGACTATGCTGCAAACAAGTTTGATCCACGGTCCTTGAAGTGCGTCTTTCTTGGATATAACAACATCTACAAAGGATACAGATGTCTATATCCACCAACTGGCAGAGTCTACATCAGCCGCCATGTGTTGTTTGATGAAACCAGTTTTCCCTTTTCCGACAAGTACCTACAATTACAATCACCAGGACATACAAAGTTAATAGCAGCTTGGCAAAAGAGTTTCATGCCACAAACAGTCCATGTTCCACCAGACAGGACAATTTTTAGTGATCTTTTGCCTCGTGTTTCAGTTTCACAACCTGCTACCACTGATGCTTTCCCTGCTATACTACCTGATGTATCTCTACTCCCTGAGGTTGACTCTCCATCTCTTCAACCACTTGTTGTGCCTGAACCAATGCTGTCTACTAATGTTGTTAGGAGTGGTAATGCTGGGTGTACGGCAGGCTTAGATCCTGATCCTATAGGCAACAGTGCTACTCCTGCACCAACCAGGTCAGACACATCAGTTCCTACAGCACAATCTCAATCAACACATACATCAAACCAAAGACAAAGCATCAGTCAACATCAGATGATTACAAGGTCAAAAGTTGGAACTTTTAAACCAAACCAGAGATATGTTCTTCTTACTCACAGAGTTACATATCCTGAACCAAAAACAATTACACAAGCACTTAAAGACCCTGGTTGGACCTTGGCAATGGGTGAAGAAATGGGAAACTGTAAAGAAGCTAGAACATGGTCTCTAGTTCCATATAACCCAGGAATGCATGTTCTAGGCTGTAAATGGGTCTTCAGAACTAAGCTATATGCAGATGGTTCTCTAGATAAGCTAAAGGCTAGAATTGTAGCAAAAGGATTTAACCAAGAGGAGGGAATTGATTACCTTGAAACTTATAGTCCTGTGGTGAGGACAGCAACAGTAAGAATGATACTCCACCTTGCTACTATCTGTCAATGGGAAATCAAACAAATGGATGTAAAACATGCCTTTTTACATGGAGATTTAACAGAAACAGTATATATGACTCAACCTGCTGGTTTTGTAGATAAGGATAGACCAGACCATGTTTGTCTTCTCCATAAATCACTTTATGGACTCAAGCAATCTCCACGTGCTTGGTTTGATAAATTCAGCAACTTTCTACTGGAGTTTGGATTCTGCTGCAGCCAATCTGATCCTTCACTGTTTATCTGCATTCGTGGTAATGACATTATCATATTGTTACTCTATGTAGATGATATGGTAATCACTGGAAATAGTTCTCTACTTCTAAGTCTCCTCCTAGGTGAGTTAAACAAGCAGTTCAAAATGACTGACATGGGGAAGCTACACTATTTCCTTGGAGTTCAAGCCCAATTCCATTCAGAGGGGCTTTTTCTGTCTCAACAAAAGTACGCAGAAGACTTACTCATTGTAGCTTCTATGAGTGATTGTGCTCCTGTCTCAACACCTCTTCCCACCCAACCTGATAGAACGCATAATCAGTCTCAACCATTCACCAATCCTACATATTTCAGAAGTCTTGCCGGTAAATTACAATATCTTACCCTGACAAGACCAGATATTCAGTATGCTGTAAACTTTGTGTGTCAGAAAATGCATGCCCCAACTCTGTCCGATTTCACTCTCCTGAAAAGAATACTACGGTATGTAAAAGGTACAATTACAATGGGTTTAACCTTTCATAAAAACTCAGATTGTACCTTAAGGGCTTATAGTGATAGCGATTATGGAGGATGCTTAAACACAAGACGGTCCACTGGTGGTTATTGTACCTTCCTTGGTCAAAATCTGATATCCTGGAGCTCAAAGAAGCAGGACACAGTGGCAAAGAGCACAACAGAGGCTGAATACAGAGCCTTGTCTGAGACTGCCTCGGAATTGACCTGGATTAGCAAGGTTTTGAAGGAATTAGGTGTACCAATGTATGTAACACCTGAACTTTTTGGAGACAACAAATCCTCTGTCTTCTTGACAGCCAATCCTGCCTACCATGCTAGGTCCAAACACTTCGAAACTCATTGGCATTATGTCCGGGAAAGAGTTGCTCTTGGCTTACTTGAGGTTTCACATGTACCAGCTCATCTTCAGCTTGCTGACATCTTCACGAAGCCGCTACCGGGACCAGCCTTCACTTCTCTTCGATTCAAACTTGGTGTTGATGTGCCACCTACACCAACTTTGAGAGGGGCTATTAGTAACACTGCCCAAAACGACATCGTTAAAGGAAAAGATCAAGTGGGCTTGAATCAAATGCAGAACCAAATGCAGAAGCCCATATCCTCCCCAACACAAAACGATGTCGCAGCACAACGGTCATCATCTTCACCAGGCGACAAAAACAGAGCAACGGAGAAAACGCAGGAGCTGTGTCGTACGATGGATAAGATCACACCAATATCTTTGAATAACAGATTTGATTCTCTAGAAGACTGCGCTGACAGCTGTAGCAGCTAGGGTTTTTCATCTATGTGTAATTGCTATAAGTATCACCTTCTGTAATCAATAATCCTTAAGAGTGAAAATCAATAATATTCACCTTCTCTTTCATTGAGCAATTGCTGTTTCTTTCAATGCCAAAAACTCACGCGCCAGAGCATCGTCGGAGAAGAATTTCGCTTTGTTTTACCGGCGGCGACGACGACGGAGAAGAATATAACGACGAGGAGTGATCAAGAAGACAATAGTAATCACAAGGTTCCGTTTGTGTTTCTTTGATTTAGTATTTTTTTGGGCGTAAAGTATAAATATTTCTAGGGTTTTATAATGCATAGTTTTTTCGAAAAGTGTGTGGGATAATTAATATTAATCTCAATTCTCAAATAATAATTTATATGTTGGAAAAAATGATAGTTTGTTACTCGAGCTTATTAATGGAGTTTTATATATTATTAATTTTTTTACCACTCTTAGAATAGATATAAATTCCTACTCTGCAATGAACTATAAAAGATCTATAGCATATTCAAATAATAAAATCATATCACCAAATTCAATGTTCAAACAACAATTAATATATCGACTAATAAGTCTACAATAATGGCACAAGAGTCTCTGTTTTGGCTTTTGTTAAGATAAATTTTCTGTGTTTTACAATTATATTGATATATGATGAGAACCATTACTAAACTGTTTACATGTGAAACATTTTAATTTTTTCATGCGATGCAAATAGATTACTCCTTCAAGCTAATTCACTAATCATGTAAATTTCGAAAAATAGTTATTGTACAAGATAAACATGATAAAATTAAAAAATTCAACTAGATACGATCTTTGGTCCCAAAGATATTATTGACATGAGACTCGCAACTTCTTCGTTACAAAAAAAAAAAAGAAATATAGTTTCCTCAAGACACGCGGATTAAAAATCAATGCCACATTATTTATCCCAAAAAAATCTAGGAAAGCATGTGCTTAACATTAATTAAACCAGAAACTTAAAAATAAAACGATTACTTTTCAAAGAAGAAATTGTTTAAACTAGTTTTAGGAAATAAAAACATACATTATTTTAGGGCAAATAAAAAATAAAAAAAAATCATTCGTCTATTGGTGGTGAGGATGGGTCATAATCATAAGTGTCTCCAGATTTTACAAATCTTCCTTTAATTCTTTTTCTCGTATCAGCTCTTGCTTTACGTGATGCATATCGAATATGTTTCCCAAAACTACGTACAAATTCACAAATATAACACAATTAAAACTTAATTGAACCCTCCAAGTTTGTTATATATATATATATGTACTATATTTTTGTAACAATATTAAAAAATGAAATAAAAACTTACGTGCGTTTTAGTTTCTTTTCTTTATATCTCAACTTAGCTCGATTCCTTGTTTCCGGAGTACTAATTGGTTCAAGACTCGATAATTCCCATGGCGAATCGTTCATTATAAACTCACAATCTTCATAATAATCCAGTAGACTATTTTCCCTCGTGATTGTTGATATGGCACGTGGCATGGTCGGATTGGTTTGTCCCAACATGGCATGTGATGTAAGAAGAGGAAGTCCATTGTTTATGTTCATTTGATAACTCGCGCAAACTTGTTGTCCTGATGGCAATGCCTGAAAAAAGAATTAAACAAAATTCATTAGTTAATTTAGGGATTATTTAGATTTGATTAAAGCGATAACACAAAGTGGTAATATACCTTTAAAGAGTTGTATATAGCGAAATTCGAAGGGTTAATATATATGTTGTTCTTGTCAATCAATAGATCATTTTGTATTGAATGGTTCATGAACTCTATGTGTTCTTGTGACGAAAATCCAATGATATCATCTCCAACATCAAAGTTTAACGGCGCATTGTCCAAGTTTAGCCCTTCATCGCATAGATCTTTTTCGCCTTTTTCAAGTTTTGGAACCAAATCAGGACATCCCTAAACATTATATTAAACAAAAGATAGTTAGTATACCACATTATGTGGTCTATATCAAAAAATATATGATAAATTAACATAATAAACATATATACTTAATTCATCTACTTATTGTACCTTAGATTCCACATAAAAGAAATTAGGTGATTGATCATTAAGATTCTGAGTGTAACTAATGTTGTGTGGCACCATGGAATAAGATGATGAACCAATCAAACCGTCTATTTCGTTCATTTTCGCCATCCCAAACATATCATTGTTTTGATCATTCGAGGGAAAAGAACCAACGAACGGATAAAACAAACTCGAGAAAGAAGGTTCAAGAATTGAAGACCACATTGTGATAAACTCCGACATAGATGGACATCCGGAATATGGATCCAAGCTTTGGAGTTTGTGTCCTAAAGAAGAGCAATTACTTGAATGCAAGTGACATCCTTGGCAATAGGATACTTTTTCGTCGAAACAATGGATTATGCTAGGTTGTGAGATACATATCTCGCATATCAAAGAACGTGTGTGCATTTGAGATAGAGGATTCACAGAGTGTATGTGGATGTCGCAGTTTAGGCATAGCTTAGCCAAATCGGATTTGCAATAAATCACTGCTTGTTTGGTTACACAATGATCGCACTTTCGCTCCATACAAAACCTAAGCATATGAGCAAAACAAGTATGAGCTTACGGTCTTAACATTTATATATGTTTTAATCTTATTAAATCGCCACGATAACTTTTTCTCAAAACAAAAGAAATTACAAATTAAAGATTTGGCTCTAACTTTTTGTGAGCTTGTAGCCAACATTTTGATCATGGTGCCGTTTTATCACTAGTTTTTCCGATACAAATGATCAACCCAATAGCTATAAATTTCACTATAGAGAAGAGATTTGATCTCGGGTAGAGTGGTGCTACTTGCCTTTAATAAACTTATAAATGTCACTAGGCTCCAAATTTGGTTCATATGGCTCCAAATTTGGTAATATCTAAACTAAATAAGAATCTAGCATCCATGTTATTTATCAGAGTTTGTTTTTTGATAAATATGTTAGAAGTTCGTTACGTTTCAAATAAAAACATGTTTTTGAAAGCTATCTATTGGGGAAGAAACACTCACTTATGGTGTGGAGATTCGATTAATTAGGTCTAATTCACAACCTTCTTTGAATGTCGAAAACTCCAAAACCAATAAATTAATGACTAAATGAAAAAAAATTTGAAGAAAATTTAGAATTATATATATATTTTATGAATTGAGTGAAAGCGAAGAACAAAAACATAGAGTTTTTACACTGTTGTAATCACGTAGAAGAAAGTGAAAACTATACAAAAATGAGGTAGTGAAGCTATGTATTTATACACTGTGGTGAAAACATATATTTTATCGTCAAATTTATATATTACATTCAAATATGTAAAAGATAATTAACAACGTGTAAATTTTTTCCACATTATTTTTAAAATGACTATATTTGGTGTATATAATGGAGATATTACTGGAACAAATAACTACGTTCGTTTGTTAAATATATTTTTTCGGGTCAAGGTTTAATTAGTAACTGAGTTATCTGCAAATGATAAGTATTTTAATAAACATATATTATCTTAGATTCTTTGGTTGTTTAAACTGAAATCGTATCTTAGGTTCTTGACCAACACTTGTGTCATGATAAGACCACATAGGTTTTTTTAAACCAGATGGCATAGTCATTTTTCGAAAAAAAAATGTTATTAATCGTTAACATTTCATTATTTTAAGGATAGTCCATTACAAAAGAGTCTATTCCATGGCATAGTCATTTTTTGATATATTTTCTTATTATGTATAATAAGAAATTAGTTATCGGCAATTGCAACGATAAGATGAACAAATTGACTATTAATATAAAATTATACCGTTGTTATTTGATTTTATTTAACATCATAAGAAATTAGTTACCGGCAATTGCAACGATAAGATGAATATATACGAATATTGAATGTCAATTTTAAACTGACCAAAAACTATTTTAATACATTTGAATGTGTTCAAATTGGTCAACTAACCGAAAACAACTTTTACTCATTTTCCAATTTTGGTCCAATTTGAAAAAAATCTGAAATTGCAACCGTCGATAACTAATTTTTTCTTATTATTTTGAAAACAGATCAAATTGTTTTTGTTTATTTGGCCTGTATTCAAATGGATCAAAATAGTTTTTAATCAGATTAAAAATTTATCAAATGTTACATTCATATGTTATTTAAATATAAATTAAAAGTCAAATAACAATATTTTAATTTTATATTAATAGTCAATATGTATGATGTTAAATTACACGGGTCACTAGTAGCTGCGGTTGTACTTCTGATTATGTCACGAGAAATAATTATTATTCAGTATTAATTTTTGAGATTTAAGAGACAAATATAACCAATGAGAAGGAATTATTCTCGGAAGAATTATAACATATTATCATAGTCTATAAAAAAAAGTGTATGAGGAATTTCCGGGATCAAAGAACATTAAAAAAATAGGTAAGATGATCAGGATATACCACAAAATATTCAATTTTGCGTCAATGCCATTATACCTGAAGGAACTGATTTTTTTTTAAATCCTCAGAATTGGTAATGGACGCATAAAATAAAATATGATAATTAATAAAAAAAAAACAAAATCAATTTTAAAGATAATTAATTAAATATGCTCAGTGGAAGGAGAAGTCGTTTAATTAAAGAGAGCTCACGGCAAAACAATTACTTGTTTTGTCCACTGCCCTTCACGCACCTTCGTGCAATTTTATCATCATCACATATTCACACAAAAAATAAAAAAAATTATAGACTAAAAATAAAATCAATTATAAAACAAAAAAATAATCAATTTTAATACAAAAATAGCCTCAGTGTGTGTAACAAAATCAGATCATAGATATAAAACCTCACTGAAATCCGCTAAGATAATTTGTTTTTATCATCATTGGCTACATAATTTTTTAAAATATATATATATATATATATAAATAAATAAATAATAAAGATTTCAGAGAGAGAGATAAAAAAAATCAGACAGCCAAGGGGTGTTTCTTCAAGTTCTGGGAGAAGACGCCCAGATCTGAAACTCTAGTCCAATTCTTATCATCACTTTATTTTTATCTCTCTTTTATAAACCAAATACGAAACAATTATAAACAATAGTTTTATATATATAAAGAAAATATATATATATTTTCGAAAAGCCGAACATAGCGATCGATAGAAAGAGAGAAGCAGGTCTGGTTTGTTTTGTAATGGAGAAGAAGAAATATATAGATATATATACACACACGGATTCTAGGGCTTCCTTAAAAATAGCGGCTATTACCATCTCAAAGTTAGCCTAATTAATATCTACTTAGGCCCAATAAAAGCCCATTTAATTTTTATTTTAAGACATGTCGTTTAATGTCAAGATATTTAATTAGGATATAGTTTTGGTCCGAAATACTCAAATATATACTCTCTTTGTTTTTGTTTATTTGATATTTTAGGTTTTTTACACAAACTAGAAAAGTGATTAGTAGTAAGTGTATATATTTTTGTACTAAACAATTTTTTATACTTTTCAACCAATATTATTTTGATAATTTTCATTTTATGTATTTTGTTTTGAATGTTTCACCACCATATCAATAATAGTTATATTTGTTTTCGATGGCATGGATAAATATTAAAGAACCTTTTGAATTTTATTATATGATTTTCGAGTTAAATAAAACACAAAACAACAACAACAAAATCAAATTAAACAACACTCTTTTCTCCCAAGAGTACTCAAAACAAACAACAATAAAACAATTTAAAAGAAAAACAGAACACATTTTCACTTTCAAATCATAACTTAACTTAACTTCCAGCAACAGAACACCTTGTCCTAATCACACCATTCGAGCCAGTCTTAACTTTAACTCTCCCCATCTTCTCCATCGACTTAGCGAAAGCCTTATAAAACTTATCCTCGGAACCGTTGACCAAGTCGTTGACCATTTTCAAAGTAGCTGAGTTGGTGGTTAAGGCTGAATCAGATTGAAACAAGCCTCTTCTTTTTAGTACAAGCCTGTAATAACTGAGATCAAAGCTTCTGTGACTTCCCGGGTCCATTTCGAGGAGGGTTGTGTTGTCGTTGAGGCTTCTACATTTTTTGGACTTAAGAATCTGTGCGTATTCGCTGTCTAGAGATGGATCTTGTTTGACTGTTGTTGAGAAGTTGTATAGACGAGTGTTCATCGAAGAACAATGCGAGACACCTATTGTGTGAGCACCTATAAACAAAATAAAAAAAAACCTATGTTGAAAATCTAACCTTAAGTAAGTCCATATTCTTAAATAGTTATCCAAAATTTTCTCAATAAATATACGATTAAAAAACCCGAGGATTATGTACTTTCAACTCAAAACTAACTGGCCGGAAATGAACACGCCAATGTTATTATTTACTATTATTGAAACTTACCTGAAAGTAGGACAAGGTCTTTGAGATTAAGACCTTGGTTAGCGAAAAGCCGTTGCAACGTAGTAAAATTACTCGTAGGCGGCGGAATATTGTTCAGAGCCTCTGTCGAATTCGAGATCCTACCGTCTCTTCTTCCTGTCGGAACTTTCCACGAAGGACCTCCCTGTTCAAAATAATTAATAAACTTCAATTTTTTTGCATATTTGTATTAAAATTGGTTGATATGGTGTTACTTACGGTTGCAACAACTGCGTCTCTAGCGGTTAAAGCGATTATATCAGCGCAAGAAACGGTCTTGGGACACTCTGTTTCGAGAAGAGTCTTTATCCTTTCTACGAAACCGAAACCTCTTAGTGTTAGATTCGGTGCCGAATCTTTCTCCGCGTTCCCTGATGTCGAGTTTATCAACACCGATCCATCGCATCCCTTTGTTTATTTTATTTTCAGCAACAATCAAAAAAAAAATTAATATTGATAAAAATGCAATACTATCTTAAATTTACTTTTAACAATTTTTGAAATTTTACTATAAATAAAAAGAAAAATTCTTCTGCATATTATCTCATCATTTTTTTTACTATTAAGCTAAAGAACATGGTGTGTGTGGATCTTAATTAGTGGGTAAATATTAATTAGCTATACTATTATATATGAAATTACTTGAATTAATGGAAACAATTAAATTAAATTAAATAAATAAATAAATACCCTGACAAAGCAATCATGGAAATGCATTCTGATAAGAGGAGCTGCGAGAGAAGGACCGTTATGGATATGTTTTTGGATATGGTCTGAAATTATTTTCTCCGCGTTTGGACAGCTTTTCGCGTAAAAGTTCATTTGAAGTTGAGCCTCTGTTGGTTCCAACATTCCCATTACAAGAACTGCCACCGCAATCGCAACCGCGACATTTGATCGCTTAGTTTTCTTCATTTGATGAGTAGTTTTTGGTCGATCTTGTTTCTCAGTATAGTGTATACTCTTTTATTTGGTTTTTTGGTCACTGATGTGGATCAATAATTGAAGGGGTCTATACTATTTATAATATAGGGAGTGTTTATTATATGGTGAAAGTTAAAAAAATATGTAAATAGGGACTAACGTAACCGACACATTTACGTAATAACCAAATTAAATCGACTTTTTGATATAAATAAAGAGCTTATAAGGTAAGTGGACTAGAGAAAAATAATAAATAGAATATAATTCCATACTTCTTTAGTTAATTTTCATTAGATATTTGATCAAAACAAAATATCTAAAGTGATACTACCGAATAAAGCACCCCTTATAACCATATTTTGATATTTATTAAAGTTTAGTTGTATTTGTTGAGAACTGTTGTGGTCCATGTTCAACTCCTAATTAATATGATATTGTCCGCTTTGGGCTCATGTCTCGAACCCTCACGATTTTACTTATTGGGCTCCTTCCCAAAATGCTTCATATTAATTGGGGTTGAACTCTCCTTATATATTAGATATTACTAGTCTAAACTTTCAATGTGGGACTTAGTTTGTTATCCCAACATTCTCCCCCTCAAACTAAGGACCACATAGTCCAAAACTAAGGACAATCCAAGTCTCACATTGAAATATTAGACGAGTAATGTCTAATATATAAAGAGTCTACAACCCCAATTAATATGAGGCCTTTTGGGAAAGAGCCCAATAAGTAAAACCGTTAGGGTTCGAGACATGAGCCCAAAGCGGACAATATCATATTAATTAGGAGTTGGACATGGACCACAACAGTTCTCAACATGGTATCAGAGCCTAGGTTAAAGAAACAGACCTAGAAAAGTTGGGTGGTTCGATGTGGGAAGAACCCTCTAGATTACCTCAAGATTAAGACGGTACGAGATATATATGTCCCAAGTTTCGAGAGGAGAAGCTAAGGATATGTGGTCCTTAGTTTGAGGGGGAGAATGTTGGGATAACAAACTAAGTCCCACATTGGAAGTTTAGACGAGTAATGTCTAATATATAAGGAGAGTCCAACCCCAATTAATATGAGGCCTTTTGGGAAGGAGCCCAATAAGTAAAACCGTGAGGGTTCGAGAGATGAGCCCAAAGCGAACAATATCATATTAATTAGGAGTTGGACATGGGTCTCACCAGTTCTCAACACTATATTAAGTTTTATTTCGAGATCACTTAAATAAGTAAAGAGCTAAAGGATAATGTTTATGAAGAAGGAGCGAGAGAGTCCATCATGTCTATCGCTAGAAATAAAACATTTCTTAAATAAATAAATTAAAAGTTGAATATCACATGTAAATAATGCATTTCTTATTTTTAAAATTATTTCTTTGAAAAAGCATTGATTGCTTTCGACATGCAAGAATCAAGTAGCCATATCTATTTGTTATTTTTCTTGCTTGGAAATGCTCCTACGGTGGGAAGTTTCATTGGTCAGTGAAATTCATAAGTCTACATGAGACAGATAACACTACCCCATTCGGGATCAATTCCCAACACGTACGAAAATGTATGATTGGCTAAAGGGTCAGTCATTTCTGGTGATGACAAAAAATGCTCCTATAGTTAATTTAGACATATATGCACTTTCTATATTATTTGTAAGTTGTAAGCATAAAAGGCGTAAACAGTAAAAAAAATTATAACAAAAACGATTATGTATATAACAATATTTTCTCTGACATTGTTTGATATTTTAATTTCTAAATACACTTTAAAGTAACATTAATTTGGCAAATTGGTAAATAAGAAAAACATCAAAATTGGCAAATAAAACAGAAATATAAGGAATATTGAAAAGGAAAGATACCAACGCTACATATTAAAAATATATACTTAAAATTAAAAACTCCGCGCTAATTATCCAAAAAATTAAAACTCTGTGTTTGACGCGAATCAAATAATCTAGTAAAATAATAATAGCAAAAAGCATAACAGAAATATATATTATACAAACAATGTATATATGACACATGAAAATAGTAGGTTTTAGAATATATATACAATTAACATTGTTTTATTTGCAATAATCATACAAATAAAAAATTTTAACAACGTTGCAAATAATATTTATATCTGCAAATATTTATATCGATTCATTAAATTGACACAATGTATTTCCATCACTGCTTTCACAGTCAATGTATTTATTTACATAATTTAAAACCAATGCAAATATTAAAAATAATTTACTCAAAACATCCTATTTCTTTTCTTGTAGTGTAAATAACTAAGTATGATTCCAGCTACACAAAAATTGAGAAGATGATATGATTGTTTAGGAGTTCATTAAAACATGTTTTGGCACTATATTTAAAACGGATATTTTTCTGAAAATCGTTTTTGAATTGTTTAGGGATAATACCTGATGAGTTTTTTTATACAATTTACATTTTTATAACATATAGTTTTGATGGATGTAATTCAAAGGATGGTAGAAAAGTCTGACCTAATATAATACCAAATAAATGATCAATTTAATACCTTCTCCTTCTTGTTTGGTAGGTAGTTGTTGGCAAGTGCCCTTTACAGGTTTTCAAAAATAGTTTGTTCCCTTCAACATGGTTTATTTTATTTTTAATAAAAACTTAACAGGACTTCATGCCCTTGCTTAAGAAAATATTTTACAAAAAAACAATATTTTCAAAAATCGGAATTTAATGCTCATAATTTTTCTATAAAAATATGATTTTTTAAAAAATATATTGTACACAATACTCCCTCCATTTCTACTTAAAAGATTTTTTAGCCTTATCACACATATTAAAAACAAAGTATTTAATCTTATGTTTTTTAAGTAATCCCTAGATAAATAAGCTAATAGAAATTCAGAATTTTCATTGGAATATAACCATGTAAGTGTCTTTTATGTGTTTGAGTTAAATTTCTTATTTAACAAACAATAATAAAACCCCAATTTTTCAATAGTAACTCACGAACGTGAACGATTATCATCATCCAAAATAAAAAAAAATCCATGAAGATGATTAAAAAAATCTTTATCCATGTATATATCTTAACAACTGTGTGATCACCAATTTTTCACGGATATTGTCGTAGAAATAATCTTTTGCTTGGCTTGAGAGTCTTGTGAGACTTTTGATTCTTTTTCTTTTAATCAATCATTTACTGCCTTTAACTTTTACTGTATATACTATTATTGTTTCTCTTAGCAATTTTTTAAGTAAAAGTAAAGTGCATAATGATAATTGATAAGCTACGACTACTAACTTCCCCACTAAGTATGAGAGTATTTTTGCTTAACTATTTTAAATTTGTAAAGTTCTCATGATTCCATTTAAATTTAAGTGTATGAGCTAAAGTAGACAACTATATGGTAAAAGTAGATTTAACAAAAAGAACTATATACGCCCCATAATTAAAGCCTACGGATCTTTGCTTAGAGGAAAGAAACACAAAGAGCATTAATGTATAATCTAGGGATACAATTAGTAACAATGTATTTGATGTGCTTTTGGATGAATATTGCTATGAGTATTAGGCAAATAATCAAAAGAAATTTTTTAAAAAAGTAGATTATGATAACAAACATTAATTCGTTTATATAAGACCTAAAACCCCCTATTTGTTAACATAAGGCTTTACATAATGGTTGTTTTCAAGTGTTTCTGCTTTTTGAAAACTCTTATTGTTTTATGTGTCAAAAATAAAAATAAAATTCGGAATGTATGAAAAAATATATCTAAACTAAGTAAGTAACCGACTTAAAAATGGGTTAACAGATTAGGCCCAAATAATTCGTGACGCAGTATCTGTCTTGAACTCTTGATTAATGTAGTCAAGAGTGTATCTTAAATTATAAAGAAATGATAATATCTCTCAAGTTTGTTGAAATCATTTAAGGTTCTACCTTCAAAGATGGCTTGATCAAGAAGAGGTTCTCTTTTTCTTTAGTTAATCTTGAAGATGTAACTAGCTAAGACCACCTCCGACAAAGAAACCCACAAAATTTCTTAACTATTCAGTGGGTCCATAAACAGTTGGTTTAAAATAAAATAAAAAAATAAAAAATAAAAACGGATCAATCATGGGCCGCCACGTATGCATGAATAGTTAAGATCCGGATCTTAAATAAAAAATATAAGATTCATATCTTAACTATTTAGGTGGGCTCCACATGCTAAGATCCCGTTAAAAAATACATTTGGATTTGCTTTAAGGCTTTTCTAAATTTGGTTTTGTTGATGTGTTATGGTGCCTTGTTTTTTGTGTGCTTAAGATTCTAAGAGCATGTGCATTGGTGTTTCTTAAAGAGATCTTAGCAGGTGGGACCCGTTAAATAGTTAAGATCTGTATCTTATTTTTCCTATTTAAGATCCGGATCTTAACTATTTAGTGGGCCCTTTGGATACGTGGCGAACTATGATTGATGCGTTTTTAATTATTTTATTTTTGTTTTATTTTAAACTAACTGTTCATGGGTCCCAGTGAATAGTTAAGAAATTTTGAGGGTTTCTCTGTTGGACATGGTCTAAGACCTTCTCCAACAGAGAAACCACAAAATTTCTTAACTATTTATTGGGATCCATGAACAGTTGGTTAAAAAAAAAAAAAAAAAAATAATTAAAAAACGCATCAATCATGGATCGCCACGTATCCAAAGGGCCCACTAAATAATTAAGATCTGGATCTAAAATAGGAAATATAAGATCCAGATCTTAACTATTTAATAGGCCCATCTGCTAAAACACCAATGGATATGCCGTAAATAACCACTATATTGTTATGGTCTAGCTCTCTGTTACGAATAGTATTGTAGACCTCTAATAATAATAGTTTTCTGGTTTGGAATTTCATTGGGAGATATTATCATTTCTTTATAATTTTTTTTTAATGTTTGGGTTCATGCTAAAATTTCTACGTTTTCACATAGTTTTCACTTAGAAAGATATCGAGTTAAACAGAATTTTATTCAAATTTCATTCTGCTTTTAAGTAGCGCATAAGAGCAAATCCAACGGAGTTTCTAACACAGATCTTAGTAGATGGATCCACTAAATAGTTAAGATCCGAATTTTAAATAGAAAATATAAGAGCATTAACATCTGACCTCTTCTCCCACATCTTAACCGGTGGGTCCCACCAGTAATATCAAAATGCACATCTAAAAAATCTAATACAAGAGGTGGTTTTTAAACTATTTGCAGGTCCCACTGCCACGTGGCGACCCGCGATTGGTAAAAAATAAATTAAGATTTTTTTTTTTAACATCTATTGATGTTAATGCTCTAAGATCCGAATCTTAGCTATTTAGTGGCCCCACCTGCTAAGATCTGTGTTAGAAACTCCAATGCACATGCTCTAAGGATACTAAAATTCTGTTTCAAAACTTTGGATACCCAAGAACCTTAGACCATGTTTATCAAATGTGCTTATGTAGAGTGTTTGTGTATTTTTTTGTGTATTTTTTGTGTATTTGAGTATTAAATTAAGAGAAAATTACATCATGACACACTTTTTAAAACACAAATTACATTTTAGAGCATTTTTTGACATAGAGGCACTTTTTTGTTATAAAAGACTAAATTACCCATCAATTCATTTATTCTACATAAATTTCACAATCATTTTCTTTCTCATTTTTCTATTTTGCATTCTAATTTTAATTTTCTAGGGTAACATAAAATAATTTATTTTCGTATATTGATTTATAAAATGTTAATATATATATTTTGATATCCACTTTTATATATTTTATTTATGAATGGATCAACATTTGTGGACAACTAGTCAATATCTAAATTTTTTATATATGTCCACATAGAATTGTACAGATGTTCAAAATATAATGGACGAGTTAAAATTTTATTCAAATGAATTTATATATCATAGACAATTCATATGATGATTTGTGTTCAAGTTTAAATAAATTATATTTATAGTTAAAATTATATGATGGTTCATGTTCAAAAATGAATAAATAGGTTTTAATAATGAATTTAAAACATTTATATGTTTTGATGTACATGTAATTTTCATGTTTTCACTTATTAATATCAACATGTTTCATTCACATTTATTAAGAATATTACAAAACATATGGCAGTGTAAATATTAAATATAAATTACTTATGTAAATAGATATATGATAAACAAAAAAATATTGAAATAATATATTTTACAATAAATTAAAATACATTTACGGAATTGTACAAAAGTATGTTCACATAACATAAAACGTATCCACAACTTTATGTACACAACGTTGTGTATCCACAACTTTCTGTACACAACGTTCTGTATCCACAACTTTTTGTACACAACGTTGTGTATCCACAACTTTATGTATACAACGTTGTGTATCCACAACTTTCTGTACACAACGTTTTGTATCCACAACTTTATGTACACAACTTTTGTGTACACGAAAGGTAAAACTGTATTTAAAAAAATAAAAAGTGTAAAAAGTGTCTCTTATCACAAAAGTGCCTTATTTTGATATGTAAGTGTTAAAAAGTGCTCGATTGTGTAAATCACTCTTAAATTAAATCAAAACATGTATTATTAATAAGCACCTATAATGAAAAGTGCTTAATTAAGCATTTTAAGCTCCTCTTTTTGTAGAGTTCTTTATTAATAATACATGTTTTAATTTAATTTAATACTCAAATACAAAAAAAAATACACAAGCACTCTACATAAACACTTTTGATAAACATGATCTTAGATGCATATGGATGTCTTGCTTGATTTAAACGGAAATGGGACCAAATTTTCAAAATAAGAGAGGATATGTCATAAACGTCCGAGGATAGACGACGAATCTCATCGCTACCTGAATTATATATGAACAACCTCTTTTGATCATCATAGAAGACAATATTCCCTTGCTTAGAAACCGCCATGGGTATGAACCATCTTTTCTGCCACGGCCAAAATACACCAACTATATGGGATAAACGTATTGAGCAAGTCTTGCTCCATGTTTCTTCTTCTAAATCCAAACTCCATATCTCTAATATCCATTGATCAGGCCCAACTTTAGTTTGTTATGGGTATGGCTAGCCGATCCTCAAGGCTCACTAACTCGGTTTCCTGCGTGACCCACGTAGCCGGAACTTGAACATGGCTAAACTTTTCTGTGTGAAGATCCAAGGCTAGTATTATGTACTAGCCAACTAATTTCTAACCAATAGACTAATCCATTCACACACACCGATTTACTTCTTGTATGCATAACTTGTTGAGGTATCCGAAGTTTTCACCAATTAGCACTTTCGATATCTGATAACTTGCATATTTTACACATTTTACTTTAGGTTATGCATTAGAACTCATTCATTTAGGTTGCATTTAGTGTCATATAGGTTGCATATAGGTTGCATTTTGGTTTGTTTTGTGTGTTTCAGGTTTTGGAGCATAAAGACGGCGAAATTGATGGATTTGAGCCAAAAAGAAACCGATACACTTGCATCGGCATGTTGTATCGGTTTCGGTTGGCCGATACGGAAGACGGAGAGTTTGCTCGAAGTGTGTATCGGCCAAGCATATCGGTCTCCGTGGCCGATATTGAAAACAGAGGTTTCGCCGAAGCTTGTATCGGCCAACCGTATCGGTTTGGAGTGACCGATACAAGAGAAGAAGACCCGAAGACACGTACCGACTCGTCGTATCGGCTTAGCCTCGGCCGATACGAGGAAAACCGAGCCGAAGGAAGATTTGCCGAAGCGCGTATCGGCCGGATCGTATCGGTTTGTTTGACCGATACAGTGCTGCGAAATTTTAAATAAGATTTGGTTTTTGCTATGTAAAAAGGAAAACCGGTTTGATTTTTGGTTTCCTTTATTTTATTTTTCGGTTTATACTTTTTATTAGGGTAAAAACACACAGCCACCCTCCTACCTTGGATTATCTTAGTTTTTGTTTTTGATATTGAGACTTTGAGGAGATTTTCTTGGTGATTGCTTCTTGGCCACCTTGTAATCTTCATCATCATCATTGAATAAGAGTTTTCTTTACCCTTTTTATTCTCTTTGTTTATTTTGTTTATGCTTATGGTTTCTTTGAATCAAATTGCTATGATTTTCAATATGATTTGTGAGTAGTTCTAAATAGACAATTGGGTTAGGGTAAAAGGGGTTTGATTAAATCTAGGAATGAAAATTGTCTAAAACTTAATTGATTGAAAACTTTAGTCTTTGGTAACAGCCTTAAAGCTTTAATCGAGTTGGCCATTCGATTATCGAACCCAGGAAGCTTTATGAATCGAGAGATTATAAAGCCTCCTGAACAATTACCTTAGAACCAAGCCTAGCTTAACCGAGAGATCTGTGTTAATAAGCTTGGTGGTTAGAATTGATTTGTCCTTAAAGTTTCTCGATGATTAAACTATCCAAGACATTGTTTTAGTTTAATCGTTGAGAAAAGGATCATTGCCACGAGAGTGGATTGATCTAAAATCGTTTTCAAAACCTTAAAGTAAATTTTATAAAAGACAATTTGAAATCCGAAAGTTTAATCATCCTTTAAAACACCTTAACCTGATTGTTTAGCCTTTTAATAATCTTTCAAAACCTTTAATTTTCGTTTTTCGTTTTGTTAAATCTTCGGTAACAAAAACATCACACAAACAACCCTTTTGATCACACTTAAACTGAGTTTGTTTCGCATAAATTCAAATACATTGTTTGCTCCTGATTTGGTTTGACATCTTAAATACTACATTAAGATATTAGATTAAGCGGGGTAAAATCTCGTTTATCAAATTGGCGCCGTTGCCGATTCAGGAACTCGAACAATTATTAGAATTTTGAAACTACTTGGGATTAAGTTTCGGTTTCGTTACTAACTTGTTCTCTTTCCTTGTGATTTTCGTTTTGTAGGTGTATGCAAAGAAGAAGTCACCGACAAAGTGACGAGCTTGCTCTTCTTCGCGGACATCAAAGCACACGAAAGAGCTATCTCACGAGAAAGAAGAACCAGCATCCACTCCGACTCATCCACATCGGACACTTCGGGTTCGGAATCGAATTCGAGATGGGTGACGCACCTAACGCAAACAACGTACCTAACGTTGCACGCACAATTGGTACAGCGGATGTGCCATCAAACATCACAAACCGTAGTGGCATCACACCACCAGCCATCGCCAACAATAACTTTGAGATAAAGTCTAGTCTCATTAACATGGTGTCCAAGCAACAAGTTCTACGGGCTGCCTAGTGAAGACCCCATTGATCACCTTCACCGGTTTGACATGCTTTGCGACACGGTGAAGATCAATGGTGTCAATGAGGACATGTTTAAGCTGCGCTTGTTCCCCTTCTCACTCGGGGACAAAGCACACATATGGCAGAAAAACCTTGTGAAGGACACCATACAGACTTGGGAAGCATGTAAGACGGCCTTTCTCACAAAGTTTTTCTCGGTGGTGAGGACATCAAAGCTGCGAAACGAGATCTCCGCTTTCGCACAAAAAGACCAAGAAACGTTCAGCGAATCTTGGGAACGTTTCAAGGGTTACACGGTGAGATGCCCGCACCACGGTTTCACGGGAGAAAGCCTACTCAGCACGTTCTATCGGGGCCTAAAACCGAAGTTCAGGATGCTTCTCGATTCGGCTAGCCAAGGAAATTTCCTTGGGAAGACGGAAGCCGATGGACGGCTTACGGTGGAGAACTACGCCCTTAGCGATAGTAACTACGGAGAGGACTATGATCGCACCATCCGCAACTCGGGGAACGATGAGCGAGTTCAAGAGAGAGATAAAGGCGGTGAATGAGAAGGCTGGATAAGCTACTCATGTCCAACCAAGTGGGCATAAACTACGTTGGTAGTGGCGATGAACAAATACCCCCAACGAGAGGGGAATCAAGAGGAGATTAACTACATGGGTAATCGAACGGCGGGCGTTTCAACAACTATTCTCAACACCCAAATCTCTCCTACCGAAACAACAACGTAGCCAACCCCCAAGACCAGGTCTATCCCCATGCGCAACAAGGAGGTTACCAAGGTAAACCTCAATACAACCAAGGCGGATACGTACCGAGACCACCACCTAATCGTCCTCCGGGGTACAACAACCCTCCTGTCTGCTCAAGGAGTGGTTGCATCACCAGCTCCCCCAGGTGATCAAACCATTCAGATGTTAAAACAGATTCTAGACGGCCAAACCCGGAGTCAAATGGAGTTCAACACGTTCAAGAAAGAGATAAACGCAAAGGTTGATAACTCCTACAATGATCTCAACGCCAAGTTTGAATCAATGACATCTCACTTGAAAGCTCTGGACAATCAAGTGGCTCAAATTACCTCAGCTTCTAAGCGACCAATGGGCCAACTCCCGGGTAAACCTGAAGCCAATCCTAGAGAGTATGTCAACTCAATAGAACTTCGTAGTGGTACACAAATTCTTTCAAGCGATCTCATTGAGGACAATGCGGATCAGGTCGGGGAGGTGGAACAGTCCCACGAGGCAGATACCACGCTCTTGGACGAAGAAAGTGGAGGAGACGGTAAAGAGGAAGATACGGGACACCTGTATCGGCCGGGCGTATCGGCCACAACCGGCCGATATCGACCACCCGTGCCGGCCAAGGACAAGGCCGATACGAGCGAACGAGGAGACAGGACACTCGCATCGGCCGGGAGTATCGGTTTCGGATGACCGATATCGACCACCTACATCGGCCAAGAACATGGCCGATACGGAAGAAAAATCCGAGAAAAAGAAGAAACCCGTTTATGTGACATCTCCTTATAAAGATAAGCTACCTTTTCCGGGTCGAGCCAAGATGCATCTCTTGAAGGAGTACTTTAGAGCTAAGCTCGAGAAGCAAATAAACGAGGTGCAAACTCCCATGCCTCTTGTTGACGCTTTCAACCAAGTCCCTCACTCCACCAAATCCTTGAAAGACACCATCAAAAACAAGTCCAAAAACTTGGAAGACACGGTGAAGCTTTCACAAGAGTGCAGCGCGATCATTCAAAAGAACCATTCTCCTAAGAAACTTGGTGATCCGGGGAGTTTTACTTTGCCTTGCACTCTTGGTCCTTTGGTCTTCGAAAAGTGCTTGTGCGATCTAGGGGCTAGTGTCAACGTTATGCCTCTATCTGTTGCTAAACGACTTGGTCTTTCTTCTTTCCAACCTACTAAGATCTCTTTGGTGCTGGCCGATAGATCCGTGAAGGTACCCGTTGGAATCTTGGAAGACATTCCTGTAAAATTGGGGGACGTTTTCATTCCAACAGATTTTGTCGTCTTGGAGATTGACAAAGAGCTTAATAATCCACTCATCTTTGGAAGACCTTTCTTGGCAACCGCTGGAGCCGTCATAGATGTGAAGGTTGGTAAGATAGATTTGCACCTTGGGAAGGACCTTGTTCAGCGGTACAACATCAACGATGTAGTCAAGAAGCCTACGGAGATGGTCCCTTGTGAAGCTTTGGTGATTGGAGTGGAAAAAGATGCTAGCAATGGTAAGTCTAGTGATGATGCAAGGAGCAAACCCAAAGCTCCAAAAGTGGAACACCAATCCCCTCCTAGGAAGTTCAGAAAGGCGCATTGGAACATGTCTCAAAACCGCGTCATTAGAAAGTTAATCAACGAGGTTAAATCTTTGAAGAAGGCTTTCAAGAAAGAAGCAAGGAGTGCTCGCTGCGACTCAAGGCAAGAGAAGCACAAAGATGGAGGCGAGTTTGGTGTGAAAGGAGTAAATCTCAAGCCGCCCCGGGTACACGAAGTTGTCACCGAAGGAGATTCGACATCTCTTTCAAACCCCAATGTCGCCTAAAAAGAAGGGGGTAAAGTCAAGCTAAGAGACTATAAACAAGCTCACTTGGGAGGAAGTCCCATGTCTATCCTTGTACATACAATTTTAGTTTGCATTTAGATAATAATTCACTTAGAGTTTATGTCGTGTTTGATGGTTTCGAGTGAAAACGAAGTAGGAAAACGAATTCCGAAAGGCGTATCGGCTTGTTGTATCGGTTGCTTGGACCGATATCGGGCAAGAGTATCGGTCTGCTCGAAACCGATACGGACGACTATTCGTCGTGTTAGTACTACGGAGGTAACACACGAACCATGTGCATACGCATTAGTTTTTCATATTAGAGTCATTCATACATACATTTAGGAACCTTCTCCAATGCTTGTTTCACACGGAGACCGTGTGATTTAAGTTTGGGGGAGTAGTCATATAGTTTCATATTAGTGACATAAAAAAAAAAAAAACGAAAAAACCCAAAAACACAAAAAAAAAAAAAAAAAAAAAAAATGCATTTAGGATTAGTTCATTTAGGTCATATGCATAGGGGATCTATGATGATTTTAGCCTTATAAAGCGACGCGTCTAGTGTTTTGAACGGTATCTTAGGTGTAGTGTCTTCCTCAAACGACTTAGAACTCGCCGAAAATCTTGAAATCTCGACCCTAGACATCGATGTTTAAAAAGCCAATAGTGTGGTTATGAAGCTTGATAGTTCTAGGTAGCCTTCAAAAACTATTTGAACCTAAACTTGACTTCTAATTAGCATGATTGAGAGTTTTTAAGAGTATTTCTATGGCTTTGTGATTTCTACGGATTGTGGCTTACTAAACCGAAACACCTTAAGCGCAACCCGGTCATTCTCATTATAAGGATGATTCCCCTCTCACCCCCTTCGCCTAAACCCAAACACTTGTGAGAATTCTTTTCATTTAGTGATTGTTTGGTTTCGCAAAAACTTGAAAGTATAGGGAGCGACAAGGAAGGACATCCATTTGGCTAGGTTATCATATGCTAGTTTGTAGACGGGATAACGGGAAACACATCTTTGAACTAAAACGTATTTTCGAGAAAATAAACACGAGTTAAATTGTAAAACTCCTAGGGGTAAAGAATGGCTACTAAAAAAAAAAAAAAAAAAAAAAAAAAAAAAAAAAACAGAAAAATCGAAAAAAAAAAAAAGAAAAGAAAGTTAGCCAAATAAAACCCCTAAGGTAGTTAAAAAAAAAAAAAAAAAAAAAAAAAAAAAAAAAAAATGAAAGAAAACTCGGTGTTTGAATGCTTAAGTGTGTAGAGAGTGAAAAGATGGGTTAGAGATTAGAATTGTATAGGGATGGATGTCCGGATTTGCATTGCTTCTTGTCTTTCCCGATTTTGCTTAACCCTTTCACTCCCCCGCGAGAAACCGCGCTACAACTAACCACATGCCTGAGTGTTAGCCTCCTCGTTTGATTCGAAATCCCGTTCTTACCTAGACAAATAGAAAAACTCTTGAAAATTCTTGATCATGTTTCATGCTTCGACTATGCTTAATTGAATGTGAAAGGTGCTTAGACTAGACAAGTGGATCACATGCTTTTGGTAATAATAACGGATTTAGACGGAGTTTGAGATGAATGGCAATAGGTAGAACTAGCTCGGTTGCGATAGGATACTACGTTTAGGATACTCGTTCACTACACTCTTCGCGTTACTTTTGGTTCTGAGGTCCCCGCCTCCACACCTTCCTAAACTTTGATGCGAAATTCTCTTGCTTGAGGACAAGCAAAGGATAAGTTTGGGGGAGTTGATAACTTGCATATTTTACACATTTTACTTTAGGTTATGCATTAGAACTCATTCATTTAGGTTGCATTTAGTGTCATATAGGTTGCATATAGGTTGCATTTTGGTTTGTTTTGTGTGTTTCGGGTTTTGGAGCATAAAGACGGCGAAATTGATGGATTTGAGCCAAAAAGAAACCGATACACTTGCATCGGCATGTTGTATCGGTTTCGGTTGGCCGATACGGAAGACGGAGAGTTTGCTTGAAGTGTGTATCGGCCAAGCATATCGGTCTCCGTGGCCGATATTGAAAACGAGAGGTTTCGCCGAAGCTTGTATCGGCCAACCGTATCGGTTTGGAGTGACCGATACAAGAGAAGAAGACCCGAAGACACGTACCGACACTGTCGTATCGGCTTAGCCTGGCCGATACGAGGAAAACTGAGCCGAAGGAAGATTTGCCGAAGCGCGTATCGGCCAGACTGTATCGGTTTGTTTGACCGATACAGGCTGCGAAATTTTAAATAAGATTTGGTTTTTGCTATGTAAAAAGGAAAACCGGTTTGATTTTTGGTTTCCTTTATTTTATTTTTCGGTTTATACTTTTTATTAGGGTAAAAACACACAGCCACCCTCCTACCTTGGATTATCTTAGTTTTTGTTTTTGATATTGAGACTTTGAGGAGATTTTCTTGGTGATTGCTTCTTGGCCACCTTGTAATCTTCATCATCATCATTGAATAAGAGTTTTCTTTACCCTTTTTATTCTCTTTGTTTATTTTGTTTATGCTTATGGTTTCTTTGAATCAAATTGCTATGATTTTCAATATGATTTGTGAGTAGTTCTAAATAGACAATTGGGTTAGGGTAAAAGGGGTTTGATTAAATCTAGGAATGAAAATTGTCTAAAACTTAATTGATTGAAAACTTTAGTCTTTGGTAACAGCCTTAAAGCTTTAATCGAGTTGGCCATTCGATTATCGAACCCAGGAAGCTTTATGAATCGAGAGATTATAAAGCCTCCTGAACAATTACCTTAGAACCAAGCCTAGCTTAACCGAGAGATCTGTGTTAATAAGCTTGGTGGTTAGAATTGATTTGTCCTTAAAGTTTCTCGATGATTAAACTATCCAAGACATTGTTTTAGTTTAATCGTTGAGAAAAGGATCATTGCCACGAGAGTGGATTGATCTAAAATCGTTTTCAAAACCTTAAAGTAAATTTTATAAAAGACAATTTGAAATCCGAAAGTTTAATCATCCTTTAAAACACCTTAACCTGATTGTTTAGCCTTTTAATAATCTTTCAAAACCTTTAATTTTCGTTTTTCGTTTTGTTAAATCTTCGGTAACAAAAACATCACACAAACAACCCTTTTGATCACACTTAAACTGAGTTTGTTTCGCATAAATTCAAATACATTGTTTGCTTTCCCGATTTGGTTTGACATCTTAAATACTACATTAAGATATTAGATTAAGCGGGGTAAAATCTCGTTTATCAATATCAAGTATATTACATTCAATACACTCATCAAAACACATCCTCACTAGTTTATATATTTTCTTAGTTCTTTTGAATAATTAGCCATATTCTTTATTATTCTTTATGTGTTACCAGTTAAAGAGATATTTGACCTTTTACTCGATCAGGACAATTAGGGAATCGCCGGAGTTTTCCGATCGAAAGGTTCAAAACGTTGACCCAATCATGTTGGATGATGCATACAAAACCATCGCAGCCAGAATCAAAGTGCATGTAAACAATCTCTTCGTTATTAGAACATCTTGTTTCGCAGTAGCAGTTGTAAGCCGCCATGATTTTATAGCGATTCTCTCGAAGAATCCTCCTACGCCTCTCAATGAATTGCTTAGATTCTAGTATTGATATCCATTGTTTCGATACGGTTTTGAACTTGAGGATTGATTTTAAGGGCAGTCCATGCAAAATTTGTTGCACTAGATGGGGAACTATGTAGATAGAGTTAGGGCTTTTTCTTTCTTTCTCCATTGTGTGCGTAGCACGGTATATATATAAGCTGGAGACTCAAATCATCGACCGACTTTCGGTTAATGTCTTAAATCCGGTTTGGTGTTATTGTTCAATTAGTTTAATTCGGTTTGGTAATACTTACTCTTGTTTAATTAATTTACTCCGGTTCAGTAGTTTTGTTCAATGATATTCTTTTTGTCTTCGATAATTTTAATGTTTTAACAACAACAACAAAAATAACTTTAACAAACAAAAAAATAGCTTCAAAACCCCATGACTTTGTTGAGTGATTAAAGGTTTTGAATTAGATAAGTCCTACAATTTTTTTGTGTATTTGAACATGAAGTAAATCGAGAAATTAATATAGTATTCCACGTACCAATTATTTCATGATGCTCACAAAAATCACATAACCGTCGACGACTTTTGTAATTAGTTTTAATTTCTGAAAGAACACTTTAATGAATATCCAAGAAAATGTATGTTTTATTTAAATAGAAAAATACATTTTCAACCAAAAAAAAACTAATTTAAAAAACAAATATGTAGAGAGATTTATCCGTCCACAATTATAAATTTTATCAAAAAGGAATGTGGACACCACTCATAAACATAATACAATTGGTTCATATATCTAAATTACCAATCAATATTATTTTGAATGGTGCACTTATTTAAATATTTAGATACTTATTAGATCCTCGTTAAATAAAATTAAAGTTTAGGAGTCTTAGACGATTTGGGAGCAGAAGCTTTGGATGATTTAGGAGCAGAAGCTTTTGGTGACTTAGGTGACTTAGGTGACTTAGGTGCCTTTGGTGCTTTAGCCGCCTTAGGTGACTTTGGTGACTTTGGTGCTTTAGCCGCCTTAGGCGTAGGCGCTTTCGAAGAAGATGCTTTAGGCGCAGGCGATTTACCGGTCATCGCACCAATGAGATCGAATAAGTTTCTCCTCTCATCCAATAAGTTTCGTCCGAAATGTGCCAAGTTGACGCGACCTTCAACTTCGCTAACGGTCATTGCCACTATCATTACCAATAAGGCAATTGAGACAATTGTAGTTTTCCTTTCAAACGCCATTATTTTTTAATTTTTTTTCTTTTTAAAAGTGTTTATTTTGTTTTTTGTTTTTTCTTTGATTTTTAGTTTATGATTATGGGATTATCTAGCATGTGTATTTATATTGTAAACCATGCTTCCATATTTAGTAAATTTACTTATTTTAAGTGGCTTGTTGAATGTTTCTTGTGGATGTCATTTCATTGAATCTTATTCGTATATTTATCCGCATAGAAAGGGGATATCAAATGACTTTGTATTTTGGTCTATGCAAAATGCCGATGTAAAAGTATATCGACAAAAAAATTGATATAAATTGTTGATGAAAGTAAATTTTTACCAACCAATTTTAGTTTAGTTTCAGAAAATATGTAAGAAATGATATAAAAAGTATATATATATATATATATATCGCCTCATCAATATTGGGAAATGGTTCTTGAAATTTATAAATCGCCTCATCAATATTGGGAAAATGATTAATATTATTATTTTTTTTTTTTGTTAATATGGGAAAATGATTAATATAAACCCAAAATTTTGTGAAACATTTTGTTCGGCGATTGAAGTTAACTATAAGTTTAAGTATTTTTTTTTTTACGGCAATAAGTTTAAGTATTTAACTACTCATTTTGTTAGAAAAAGTTGTTATTTTGAAATCTATGATACTAGTTTTGTAAATTGTTAAAACCTACATAGGATTGAAATCTATTTACTAGCTTGTTGAATGTTTCTTATGGATGTTATTTGATTGGAATATATTGATAAGTGTTTACAAATGGGATTCTTGAACACATAAAATCAACCTAAACATGAGCGATTAAATTAGAGAAATTCTTCTAAATCAAGTTAATAAGATGACCACACTTTAATGTGACCCCATTTGTCCACTACAATAATACAAGTTTGTGATAACTTTCTAGCCATCTTATCTTATCTTCACAATATGTAAATGGTAATGCACATGGTCAGAGCTAAATTTGATGTAGGTTTGGTCCTTTTGGGTAGCAAAATAAGACATGAATATTATGCAAACATAAAAAGTTAAAAACTTGTTTTCATGTATTTATTCAAATTTTGTTTACACGTTCAAGAGATATTCTCAGTGACGTCTTGAATGAATTTGAGAAGAGCATCATGCGAAGATCCACCGTCCGTTAAAGCCACGTGGCTCTTCTCACTCATATCCTTCACTCTATCTCTCAAGTCGCTACCGTGCTCCATCAAACACTTGATCCCTCTCTCTATCTCCTCCGCCGTCATCACCTCCGACTCCGCCGCCATAAAATCCGCCCGGAAAGAGTTACGGACCTCCGCCGCCAACCCTAGCTCGTCCACCATCAAGAACGCGTTAACTTGTTGCTCGGCGTAAATAGGCCACGTGGCCATCGGGACACCGAACCAGAGACTCTCTAACGTAGAGTTCCATCCACAGTGCGACACGAATCCTCCGACCGCAGGATTGGACAAAATGTCGCTTTGCGGGGCCCACCCGATGATTTTCCCGGTTTCGGCCGTCCTGTCCAAGAATCCTTCCGGGAGAATCTCGTCGAGGTTTGTAAATTCTCCCAGAGGTTCCATCGTCCCTTTCGGCTGAGCGCGGCGGAGAGACCAAACGAATCGGTGACCGCTTCGCTCTAACGCGATCGCGATCTCCTTCGCTTGTTCCTCACGGAAACCTCCCATGCTCCCGAAACAGAGAAAAACAACAGATTTACGTGGCTGCTCGTCCAGCCACCGTATGATCTCTGATTGTAAACTACTCTCTCTCAAATCTAAACCGTTGATTTTGAGATTCAAAACGGGTCCCACCGGATACACGGTTGGAAAAGACATATCATCTCCTTTGGAGAGAAACCTCATAGCTGTGGGCTCCAGCTCAGCGAAAGTATTGACCAAAATACCCTTGGTTTCTCGGAACCGTCTCACTTGGTTAACAACAACCGGTAACCACTCTTTGCTTAACATCACGGAAGGGAAACACTTAACCGGTAAAGGCCGAGTCAAACAAGGAACTTCGAGCTCAGCCGTGTCGGAATCCTTCAAATCGCTGACGTCATATTTCTCAAAGTCGTAAAGAAGCTGAATATGTGCTTGTAACCCAAGAAACGTGGCGTTTGAAGTGTAAAACAAGTAACTCGGAACGTCAAAGAACTCCTCGGCCAGATCAATCATCGACGTGCAAAACATGTCCACCACGAATCCAGCAAGCAGCGACGACGGTAACGACGACTCGGCGTCGTTGGGTTTTGCGAGTTTCTCCACTATGGCTCTCACTTGAGGCTTGAAGCTATCGATGTATGCGAAGAAATTTGGTTTGTTGTCATCTGTCTTTGGTTTATCGGCCGCGACGGTTAGAACGTTGTAGGTTAAGCGATCTTGAGATGCGGCGGGGAGAGAATCGATGTAGGAAGAATTGCTTCCGCTGGTGAAACTATGCATTTGTGGGATGATTAGGACGGTGATGGAGATATGGTCGTCGCGGTCGACGAGGAGCTTAGCAACCTCGACTAGTGGCCGGATGTGGCCGTCACCGGGTGATGGTATGAAGACAAGCTCGAGTTTCATTTTTTACCCCAAATAATTATTTGTGTTTCAAACGAAACTGGTTTTTGCTATTGAAAGTCAAGTTATTAATGGTGTAGCGATAAGCCTTTTTGTCTAAATGTATATGCTGACACGTGGCGCATGGAAATCTGTTTGTCTTAAAAACCATAGGATCTAAAATCATGTCGGCCAAATTAGTCCATGACGCGTTGACTTATTGACCCCTCGTATCGACTTTTTTGTTTCTCCACCGGCCTCTCTTTGATTTTTCATGTATGATGTGGGACCCGTTTCGAATCTCAAAATCAACTGTGTATCTGGTGGGACCCGTTTTTTTTTTTTGTCAACATTTGGCAGCGAATGGTTGGCCGATCGCTAAACCTACTATTATCGTAGGCGCGGGGAATCGATCCGGGTGGGGTGGTCTTCACTCGCTTACATGAACTTATGACTGCCACTAGACCAATGTCACTTCCCGGTGGGATCCGTTTTTATCTTTATAAAACTTTTAGAGTAATTAACTAATTTTTGTCACTAGATATTTTGGCATATTTATTTTTGTTTCTCTAAAATATTAAAGCATGAGATGATAAGACACGATGTATTATGTATATACCAGACCTTTCGTTTTGTCCACATAATGAAACATTGAAACGTACACTCCTCTCCCACTATATCATTTATCTATGTAAAAACTAGCAAAACTAATTTAACATTTTTTCTAATAGTTATTACCTGATTTTATAGGTTTAAGATTTTCGTTATTGATTGATGAAGAAAACAAACTTAATCTCTCGTTCATAAAAAGCTGCGTATGCTCCAGAAAAGAAGAATTCGTAACATATTGCTTTGTAATAAGCATGGTGTTACCAAAAGCAAGAAGTGTCAAAGGAGTTAAGCTTTAAAATTTATTCATACTTGTTATTGAAATTCCCATTAGTACTTTATTAGTAACATAACATGATCTCGACAAACTCCTACGGAACATTATCAACCACGTCTTGTACAAACCTACGTAGAGTATCACTCGAAGATCCACCGTCCGTTAACGCAACGTGGAGCTTTTCACTCATCTCTTTAACCCTCTTCCTCATCTCGCTATCCTGCTCCATCACACACGTTATCCCACTCTCTATCTCCTTAGCCGACACAATCTCCGACTCCCCTGCCAAAAAGCCTCTCCGATAATCCTTACGTATCTCCGCGGCTAAACCGAGATCGTCCACCATTTGAAACGCGTTAAACTGTTGCTCCGCGTATATCGGCCACGCCGCGGTCGGAACGCCGAACCATAGGCTTTCTAGAATCGAGTTCCATCCACAGTGAGTCACGAACCCTCCTATGGCGGGATTGTTTAGGATAGCTACTTGTGGAGCCCAACTAATGATCTTCCCGATCTCCACCGTCCTTTCAAGAAACCCCTGCGGAAGAACCTCCTCCAAGTTGTTGAAATCCTCAGAAGGAGACGCCTTCATGTTATCCATTAGAGAAGCGCGACGAAGAGACCGGAGGAACCGGTGTCCGGTTCTCTCTAGCGCCACCGCGATCTCTCTCGTTTGTTTCTCATCGAAACCTCCCATGCTACCGAAACAGAGGAACAACACCGAGCTCGAAGGTTGCTCGTCTAGCCAACGCAAGATCTCTCGCTCCTTTCTCGTTGACGTCCGTTTTAAGGTCGAGAATGGGACCCACCGCGTACACCGGAGGGGTACCGTTCCCTCCGGTGAAGAATTTCAACGCTTGAGGCTCCATCTCGGCCACTGAATTTATCAAAATACCTTTTGTCGATCTCAAACTCTTAGCTCTAGCCACGGCGTATGGGAAAAACTCTTTGTTTAACATAACGGAAGGCAAACACTTGGCGGGAAAGGCCGAGTCGAGTAGGCACGTCAAACTCCACGTCCAAGTCTTTATGAAACTCGCTTACGTCGAGATTCTTCTCTTCGTAAAGAGACCGAACATGGAACTGGAGACCTAGGTAAGAAACGTTAGACGTGTAAAACGTATAAACCGGTAGGCTAAACTCGTCCGCGATATCTATCATTGTTAAAACAGGGTTCGGGATAGGATACCGAACTGAGATAATTGTTATAGAAGTGGGGTCGGAAAACTCGTTAAATGATAATGGAGACGAACAGTTAATGCCGAAGTGATAATGATGATAAATGCCGATGTGAAACTATAAAGTACCGAACACAAAATATGATTAAGAACTCGGAGTTCGTTTGTTTATTGATTGAATGATTGTTTGATACAATGTCGAAGTGAAAGTATAAGTTTCTTGCTATTTTCTCTCTCTCGATTCTCTCTCCCAATTCCGGATCCCTTGCATATGAGCCGAAACTCTCTATTTATAGTGAAGACTTTGGAGACTTGGCGGGGTTTTGCTCCTTGGCGGGATATCTTCGGCGCATGCTCGACATACGGAAAGTCTGTTTTGTCGAACATGCCTTTGCATTTAATGCGGTTGTCGAGCATGCTCCCGCATTTAATGCCCGTTCGGCCGGCCTCTCGTGCAATGCGAGTCCGTACCGACACCTCCGTCGAATGTGCCGCATCGCCGTACGGACGTCACTCGTGTCGGTCTTGGCGGGTCCGTACCGATGCCACCGTGTCGCGCGTGCCTCCTTCGGTTGGGCTTTTGACTTCGGTCGGGCCTTGACTTCGGCGGGCCTTTGGGCCGAACTCCGGATAAGGCCCAATGAATTCTCCCGGTGACTTCGGAATGGGCCGGGCGCCGAGTGGGCTTAGGCCCACCCTTAACATTAGTCCCTCCCCCAGTTCGGCTTTTTAGGAGAGGCGAACTAAAGAGATCGGCCTTAGGCGCATTCTAGGAGTTACCATCGGCGATTTGATTGTCTTCGGCGATCGGTCGCTTCGGTAAATGCCACGTCATAGTGATGCCACGTCGATTTGTTGAATGCCATGTCATCTGAGTTGTGCATTTGTTAGAAATTTTGGGCGGCGCGTTGGGAGGCGTGCGGCTCGCTCTTTGGCGAATCGCCGGATGCCACGTCATTGTAATGATGAGCTCCCGTCGCTTCGTATTTCGGAGTCGTGTCGTCGAAGCTGCGCCTTTTCTCTGGCGAATAGGGAGACGCCACGTCATCGTAATGATGATGGTTCGTTTCGCGCCCTTCGATGGCGCCTCTTCGTTTCCTTATTTCTCTATAAAATGATCTCTTCCACCTTCATTTCTTCATTTCGTTCTCTCGCCAAAATTTGAGGTACTTTCTCTCTCTAGCTCTTCTCTTCCTTCTCTCTAGAATTTTCATTTAGTTATGTCTTCAAGAACAAATTCGTCTCCTTCTGGTTCGGCATCGCGTTCTGTTGCGAAGAGGGTTGATCGTTCGGCGGTGCCGAACGAACGATTACGCCGTGGTGATGATAGATTATCTCCCGCGGCGGGTTCGGCTACCGATCGTGCTAGCGATCTGCCTTCGGCTAAGATGGGTCCTCCTCCGAAGCGAGCCAAAGTGTCAGCAAAGAGTGTCGTGAAGCCCGTTGTGACGACCTCTAAGAAGACGAAGCCGAAGACGCCGAAGCCGGTCCATGCTTTCACTTCGTCTAGGAGTAGGCTTGAAGGGACCCTCAGCAAGATTCGTTCCTTCGCGGCGTCCGGCGAAGGGTTGGAGCTTTTGGTTCCATTGCTTGGACCGGAGGCCACGGGACCGCCCCCCCGGTTACATATGCTTGTACGAGCATATGTTTACCCAGGCGGGGTTGTGGTTCCCCTTGCCCCGGCTTCTCGTCTCTTTTGCCGAAGCGAGGGAGGTGGCTATTTCCCAGTTGACGGTTCCCTGCATTCGGAACCTGGTCGCGGCGATCGTGGCGGCCGAAGAGATGGGTCTTGAGATGTCTCTTCGGCTGTTCGAGGAGATTACGCGCATCAGTGCGAACCATTCCCCGGGCCGGGACCCGGTCGATTTGCTGGAAGCCCGGCTTCAAGCTCACATCGGACACTTCGGTGAAGTTGCCTCTCTGGTGGGAGAAGTATTTCTTCGTCAAAGTGAACTCGGCATCCGTTCTGGATGTCGATAGGGTTTATCAAACCAAATGGTCGCCATGCATCGGTAGGAAAGCCGATCTTCTTTTTGTACTTTATTATTTTTGTTAACACATTTTTCCTTATTTTCCGCGATCAAACCTCCGCCGATTTATCCTTTCCCGGACGAGTATCGGCCGTTCAAGGATCGGTTCCTTAAAAGGGAGGAAGTGCGCGTGGACCGAGGTGCTTCGGCAACAGAAGATCTATTTTGCGTCGTTGGGGGGTGAGTTCGGCCTATATATATATATATATATATATATATTTTTTTTTTTTTTTTTTTTTTTTTTTTTTTTTTTTTTTTTTAATTCTCTTCGTCATTCGTAGGTTCGTTGAAACTTGCGCCGCAAAATCCAAGTGGGGTAGAGAGGATGAGGAGACTCTCCGACTTTAGGGGTCTCTTTGACGATGAGAGAGAGGAGGAATTTCCGGCCGAAGAGGAGGCGAGAGGCGAGAGAGACCGATGAGGAAGGGGGCTCTCCTTCGGTCCGGGGGGGTTCGTTGCCTCCGCCGATGGCCGATCCGCCATTGCCGGCGGGTAATCCGCTCGCGGATGTTGCTCCGCCACCTCCACCGACTTCCGAGGATGCGTCGGTTATCCAGCACGCCTCAACTGAAGTCGCGGCAACGACTGGGGTGAAGAGGGCTCGTGAAGCTGTCAATGAGTCTTCGGCGGGTGAGGAGGATGCGCCTTCGGAGATCCAGCATGCCTCAACCGAAGTCCTGCCAACGCCTGGGGCGAAGAGGGCTCGAACTGAGGGAACGCCGATTGAGAGTCGGACTGGTTCTGGTGAACCAGCGGTGATCGGGGATCAAGCTCGCCGGGCTTGGGTCCGAGGAGGCGGGTCGGGCTGCAGCCGATGTCGATCCTTCCAGGCAGGACGACGAAGAAGGCGATGGGCTGGTCGGTGGAGATGGGTTCGCCCATTCGCTTGAGGAAGGGAATGAACACGGGTTCTACTTTGCCTACAACGGCACGGTCCCCTTCCTCAATCACAAGGAAGCGAGTGCGGGCTTCCAGCGGGCCGTTTATTCGGCGTTTCACGGCGAAGATCCCCCTTCTGAGCTGGTGTTAGCTGCGGAGGTCGCCGAACTGGCGAGATTAGAGCAGAGAGTAAGTCTTCGTTGTACCTTTTGTTATTGTACCTTTTGTTTTGCTTTGATCTAACGTCCGTGTTTGTTCAGGTTGCCTACAAGAGAACCCGCCTCAACTTCTCCTACGAAGCCCTCCTAGCTGAAGAAAAGAGTTCGGCCCAAGCTTGTCTTGGTGTAGTCGAAAAAGAGAGAGACGTGGCCTTGGCCAAGGTCAAGGAGCTTGAGTCGAGCTTGGCCTCGGTTAAGAAGAGTGGGAGGTCGAAGAAGTTGAAGAAGCAGCTCGACAAGGCCGAAGCTGATAATGCCGAACTCAAGAAGAGGCTGGCAGAGTCGGAGGCCGAGAAGACCGTTCTCGGGAGGAAGGCGGCGATGGCCGAGTCTGTGAAGATCGGCATAAAGGAGGAGCTGAGGAGAATGGAGTCCGAGAAGGACGCCCTTGAGAAGGCACTTGACGCCGAGGCCGAGGCGTCAAAGATCCGCGAGTTGGCTCGAAGTCGTCTCGCGAAGCCGAAGAGGCCGGAGCAAGGGAGCTCGCCGAACTTAAGGCCGACTACGATCGGCTTTCCGAGGTTGGTGCATTGGAGGTCAAATGCTTCCGCGAACGCCTCGTCGTGGCGAAGCAGCGATTCGATGCGCTCCGTGCAGCTTCTGAGGCCCGGCTAGGCAAACTCAAGGCTTACCTTGAGGAGCAGAAAATCGCCGAGGAGTACTCTTCCTTCTATATTCGGATGAAGGGTGTCTTCGATACCCTAGAGCGGCCGGAGAGGAAGTTCGCGATCAAGATCCCGCCTATCTTCGAGCGTCAATGTCGCGAGAGAGAGGGAAAACTTGAACGTTGGCTTGAGGAGAGGCCGCAGCTTTCCTACGAGGCTTCGGATTTCGAGCTTCCTCGCCGACCTCGAGCTTGAGTCTCTTGTCGACTTCATGATGGGAGAGCCGATCGGGGATGCCGATGGAGTTCAAGGTGGTGGTCTAGCCGAGGGCGAGGTTGCCGAAGAGAGGGCGATCGGAGATGAGGTGACCGAAGGCGAGGAGGCCAGAAATGAAGAGGTCAGGGGTGAAGTGGCCGTAGATAGAGGGGCCGAAGATGCTAACTTGCCCGAAGAGTAGGGCCAAAGATTTTTTGGGTCGATCGTTGAGATCGGGACTTCTTTTGTTGTTTTTGTTGTATTTTTTTTTTTTGTAATCTTTGTTAGGCCGATTGTTGGGATCGGCTTTGTTGTTTATCTTTATTAATATAATACACCTTTTTCCTCCCTCTTTTGTCGTACTTCTTTTGTTCGTACCTCCCTTCTTTCTTCGGGTCGGTTTTTAGGTTCTGCTTTTTCGATACTTGATGGTTTCTTTGTATCCTTATGCCGAACTCAATAATAGCCGAACTCATTCTATTTCTTGTACAAAGTCTTCTTTCGTAGTTCGCAAATGATACGAACCGTTTTTTGAGATTGCGAGGTACTCGGCTTTTGTGGTTTCGGATTGGGCCACCGCAAGTGTTGAACATGAGTTCGTAGATATCTTCCTTGCAAAATAGTGGATGATCAGTCCACTGCACTTTAAGATAGTGGCTAATTAGTTTGCGGAATAGACCGGCTTAAAAATGAGAGCGCGGAGCCCGTTTTAGTATAAGCGAAGAGCTTGTGTGACCGAACTCGGAGTTCGTTTTTGTCTGAGCGCGGAGCTCGTGTTTCCTGAGTTCGGGACTCGTATTAAGGAAATTTTTTTTTTTTTTTTTTTTTATTATCATAGCTGCGCCTTTTGGAAGGCTGCCTACGTACCCAATAAGGGATCAAGCCATTCGTAGTTCGGTTTACATTTTGTTTTTTTTTGAATAAGAACTTGGAGTTCGTTATTTTTTTTTTTTTTTTGAAGCCGTTGTGGTCGATCTTCGGCTTTTGTTGTCTTCTATGTTGATTGACTTCGGCATTTATAGTCTTTGGCGCTTTATAGTCTTCGGTGCTGACGATCTTCGGTGTTATTTCTTCTAGTGGTAGAATCTTTTGAGGTGCATCGCGTTCCAGGACCTTGGGATCGGTTTGCCGCACATCTCCATTAGTTCGAAGACGCCGGGCCGAACAACTTTTGAGACGAGGTATGGACCCTCCCACTTTGCTCCGAGTTTCGTGATAGGCCTTTCGCTCGTGTTTTCGAACACTTTTCGGAGGACCGGATCGCCTTCTTCGAAATGCCTTCCCTTTACCTTCTTGTTGTAATATCTTGCCGCCTTGGTGTTGATAATTTTGAATGCGGAGTAGGGCGTGATGCCGTTGCTCTTCGGCATGATCTAGTTGATCGATGATCATCTGTTCGTTCGTCGGTGGGTGCCGGGTCGGCATCGTTCGCGTATGCCGGGGACGTTGACTTCGGCAGGAGACATGGCCTCCATTCCATGGGAAAGGGAGAAAGGTGTTCGCCCCGTCGAACTCGCGTGGGCTTGTTCGGTGTGACCGGAGGACGCCTTCTAGTTCGTCGGCCCGGAATCCTTTCTTCTCTTCCGGTCGTTTTTTGATGCCGTCGATGATCGTCTTGTTTGTTGCTTCGGCTTGTCCGTTCCCTTGTGGGTATCTCGGGGTTGACTTGTTCAAACGGATGTTCCATCTTGCGCGTAACCCTTCGAATTTAGCCGAAGTGAACCGGGTTCCGTTGTCGGTGACGATCTCGTATGGGAGTCCGTGGCGGCAAATGATGTATTTCCAGACGAAGTTCTGGACCTTGGTTGCATCGATCTTCGCGTATGCCTTCGCTTCTACCCATTTCGTGAAGTAATCGGTGACGATCAAGAGGTATTTCCGCTGTCTTGACGATGGCAAAGGTCCGACGATGTCCATGGCCCATCTCATGAAAGGATAGGGCGCGGTTGCCGAACTCAGCAGTTGTGTTGGAGCGTTGATGAAGTCTCCGTGTCTTTGGCACTTTTCGCATTTTTGGGCGAAGTCAGCGCAGTCCTTTTGCATCGTCGGCCAATAGAAGCCGTGGTTTTTCACTTGAAGGACTAGTGCGCGTCCTCCGGAATGATTACCCGCAGCTCCTTCGTGGGCTTCTCGCATAACCCGGTCGACTTCGTCGCCCATTATGCAGAATAGGAGGGCTCCCGATGCGCTCCAACGATAGAGGCGATCGTCGAGGAGGGTATAGCGGGCCGCTCCGCTCTCGAGTCTTCGGCCTTCCCACTTTCCTTCGGGTAACTCGCCGGTCCGCGGATATCGAATTATTTCCTGCCGCCAATCGTCTGGTCCCTCAGGGGTTTGAGTGCAACGGTCTTCTCTTAGTGGTGAGTCCGGCGTACGAAGGTCTTCGTCGAACTCGTCCGTTTCTTCGACGTCTCGATTGATTACGCATACGCCTTTTGGAAGGGCTATGCTCGGATTCTCGATGCACTCAATGGGGATCGTCCTCCGAAGGGTCGGGTCTGACGTCGAAGCTAAGGCTGCGAGTGCGTCCGCCGAGGTGTTTTCTCGCCCTCGGTATTTTGGTGATGGTGAAGTGCTGGAGTTTTTTGGCCGGTTCCTTGACGACTTGGAGGTATGCCTCCATCCTTTCGTTTTTAGCGTCGAACTCGCCGCCGAACCGGCCGGTGACGAGCCGAGAGTCGCGGAATGCGTCGAGCTCCTTTGCTCCGAGTTCGATCGCGAGGCGCATGCCGGCTATCATCGCTTCGTACTCGCCTCGTTGTTGGAGGCCTTGAAGCCCGGTCCGAACGATTGTTCGAGGACTTCGTCGGTTGGCGATTTGAGCGTGATGCCGATGCTCGGACCCGTATTGGCTAGAAGACCCGTCGGCGTGAAGTGTCCAAGTGTTCTTCTCCGAAGCCGTTGTCATTTCGGTGGTAGTTCGATCGGGAAGTCGGCAAGGACTTGTGATTTCGCGCCGGTTCTCGCTTTGTATTCGATGTCGTACTCGCCGAGTTCGACCGCCCACTTGGCGATTCGGCCCGACCGTGTTGGACCGTGCGGGATGGTTCGCGGCGGCCGATTCGTGAGGATGACTATGGAGTGGGATTGGAAGTATGGTCGGAGCTTTCGTGCCGAACCGACTATCGCCAAGGCCAACTTCTCCAAGGTTGAGTACCCGCTCTCCGCACCGTCGAGGGCTTTGCTCGTATAAAAGATAGGTCGCCGATCACCGCGATCTTCTTTGACCGAGTACGTCGCTTACTCGCCGAAGTTGATACGGCGATGTAGAGGTATAGGGTCTCTTGGTCGACTGGTTTGGCGAGGATCGGTGATGTGGAGAGGTACTCTTTGAGCCGTGCGAATGCCTCTTCGCATTTTTCATCCCACTCGAAGCGTTTGTTACCCTTTAGGAGCCGGTAGAAGGGTAAACATTTGTCCGAAGATCGCGATATGAACCGGTTGAGTGCGGCAATTCTTCCCGTCAGTCTTTGGACTTCCCTAGTTGTTCGGGGCGAGGGAAGGTCCCTGATGGCTGCGATCTGCTTCGGGTTTGCTTCGATGCCCCGTTGAGTGACAATATACCCGAGAAATTCGCCCGAAGTCACGCCGAACGTGCACTTCGCGGGATTCAACTTCATCCCGTACTTGATTGAGTGTTGCGAAGCGAGGTGGCGAGGTGATCGACATGGTCTTTGGCGGCTAATGACTTGACCAGCATGTCGTCGATGTATACTTCCATCGTCTCGCCTAGTTGGTCGGCGAACATGCGGTTCACCAGTCGTTGGTATGTTGCCCCCGCGTTCTTTAGGCCGAACGGCATGACCTTATAGCGAGTAGGTACCCCGATCCGTGATGAACGAAGTCTTTTCTCTCGTCTTCGGCATGCATCATGATCCGATTGTAGCCCGAGAAGGCGTCCATGAAGGATAAGAGCTCGTTCCCCGCCGTTGCTTCGACGATTCGGTCGATGTGGGGTAACGGGTAGCTATCTTTCGGACAAGCTTTGTTGAGATCGGTGAAGTCGACGCGGACTCTCCACTTGCCGTTCTTCTTCTTCACGACCACGGGGTTGGCCAACCGGTCCGGATATCTCACTTCGTCGATTGATCCAGCATTTACGAGTCGTTCGACTTCGTCATTTACGACTTGGGCGCGCTCCGGTCCCAACTTTCTTCTCTTCTCGCTTGATCGGCTTGAAAGTTGGGTCCACGTTGAGTTCGTGGCGAGGTGATGTTCGGGTCGATGCCGGGCATGTCTTCGGTACACCATGCGAACGTTTTATAGTTCTCCTTTAAGAACTCGATCGGCTTGTCCCGCAACGTTTGCTCGAGGTTGGCGCCGATGCCGACACATCGCGTAATATCGCTTAAGTCGATGTTGACTTGCAATATCTTGTCCAACTTCGGGGCTTCTTCGTTCGTTGTTTCTTCGTATTGCGTCGCCGAAGTGGATGTTGAAGGATCGGAGGGCGCGATGTTTACCTTCGACTGAAAGGCTTCGGCCATTTCTTCGTCTTCTGGCTGAGTTATCGCGCAGGACTTTCCGATTTTGAGTTCGGCGATAAAGCGGCTTCGCGCTATGCGTCGATTTCCTCGGACCGTTACCGTTCCGGTTGGGCCTCGGAAACTTCGGGCATTGGTGGTAGGTGGATGGGATAGCTTCCATCGCATGGATCCATGGAGTTCCCATGATGGCGTTGTAGATAGCCGGAGTGTCGATGACATCGAATTTGACCGGCACTGGTCACTCCTCCGATGTGCACTTGGGAGTTTGATGGTTCCCGGTGACATGGTCGTCTCGCCGTTGAATGCGGTCGAGGGCTTCCGATTCTCGCTTAATCGTGTAGTCCTTCAACTCCATTCGCCGTAGAGTCTTTGTAGAAAATAAGATCGACCGAACTACCGGTGTCGATCATAACCTTGGCTACTTCGCGGTCGGCGATGAGTAGCTCCAAGACCAAAGGGTCGTTGTGGGGGAAGGCGACGCTGGTCGTGTCGCGTTCGGTGAAGGTTATCTCTTTCGCCGCGTTTGCCGGTACGTCGGCTGTGGGTGCCCATTTGACCGCGGCTACAGCCCCGCGTTCGGCCCTCTTGATTGATCGGATCGAGTCGTTGCAGTCGACGAGGCCTCCCATGATCATCCCGATCTTTTTGCGAGCGACTTTGGGTGGGCCAGGGAGTTCTTCCCGTTCTCTTTTGTCAGACGAGTCTTGGTTTCGCGTCTGATTGCGTTCGGCTTGCCCGTTTGCCGCTGGTTGGGTTCGGTTGTACGTGTATGCGGCTTTTATCTCTTCCGCCGTTGGCAATTTGACTCGTCCGGCCATGTATTCGCGCATCGGCGAGGCTCCTCGGATGCCTCGCACTCTTCGTTAGAGTGACCGTCTTGACCGTGGAAGCCGCAATGTTTGGACGCATCGTGTCTTCCTTGTCGGTCATTGTTTTGTTGGCTCGATGAGCCTCTCGTTCGGGTTGTCACCCCGCGGCCTCGTTGCGATATCCTCCCGAACTACTCCTCTCTTGGTAGTTTCCTCTGTTCGGATATCCCGAACCGTTCCCCGTCCGGTTGTACTCAGGACGGTTGATGTTGTAAATTGTCTGTTCATCGACATCCTCGATTGAGTGGACTCTGGGGTGTCGGCTTTTGTATTCCGCGTCATAGTGCTTGTCGCGGTTCCCGTGTTCCTCTTGTTTCTCCTTTTCTTTCGGGACGGTCTTCGTCGTTCGTTTTTTCTTAAAACCGGCAATGTCTTCCTCCGATTTGATGTACGCCGTCGCCTTATGCAACGCGTCTTCCAAAGTCTTCGGCAAATTCGTCGTGAGTTCGCGGAAGAATTGGGATTCGGTCCAAACTCCATTGCGCGGTGCTTCGATGGCGACATCATCGGGCACTTTTATTTTGGAGGCGACCTCCTTGAATCTTTCGACGTACGGCCGAAGCGATTCTCCTTCCGCCTGCGTCATCTTCCACGAGTCGGCGATGGACAACTCCTTGTGGATGTACATGGAGTAGTGTTTGAGGAAGACGGTTTGGAGCTCGTGAAAGTTCCTGATGGAGTTCGGCATGAGCCCGTTGAACCATCGTTGTGCTCCTCCTGTCAGGTTTTCGACGAAGAGCCGACGATGAATCGGCATCTCTCAGTTCGGGTGCGAACTGTGCCCTTCCCATTGATATGGTGAATGAGGTAACGTGTTGCACGGGATCCTTCGTCCCGTCGTATTTCGGGATAGTGATCTTCCCGGGATGCGGAATACGGAAACGCGTGATGTCCGATGTGAAGGGGACATTTTGTGCTTCTCTTAGTACGCGGGCGATCTCAGGTGCCGCGCTTGTCGCCTCGTGGACTCGAGAGTTCATCTCGGCCAGCTCTTGGCGCATTCTTTCCAGCTCGTAATCCCTCCCGGTTTGGGCGAATGTTGGTGCGTCTTGGAAGAGATGGTTGTTCGCGGCAACTCGGGGGTTGGCGAACGGCGGGGTTCGGCCGATGAGTGTTAGGTCCGGCGATCCGGTGAGCGAACCGCGGAGTGTTGTAGATTGACATCGGGTCATGAGTCCCGTAAAGATGTCTCGTCGGCGGGCCGAGAACCGATGGTTCTGATTTTGCTCGTGTCGCGAATTGAGTCGCATCCGTTGAAGGTCCTCCGAACAAGTTTCTCTCGAATGTTCGGCGAAAAGTTGGCGACCGGTCTCGGGTTTTGAGATCTTTCGCTCGAGAGCGCCTCGAATCGTTCGTTTGTGGATTTGGTGAGGGTGTCCACCTTGTCCATTAGGCCGATGAGGAGTTCGGCGATTTCGATCGGCCGTCTTGGTTGTTGCGATCGGCTTCGGCAGCCGATGTTGGCTCGAAGCACTTGGTATGGCTATAGTGACTCTTGGTTCGCGGGTTGGTTCGACAAGAGTTGTACGAACCGCCGTCGGCGTGTGGAGCTCTGATTCTGCGACTATTGGCGTATGATCGGCTGGGATCGCCGATGTCTGTGCTTCGGCTAGTGCTGCTTGTAGGACGATTGGTCTGTGTGAAGCGTTCTCTGATTGGTTTGTCATTGTCGCTGGAGATGTTGATATTCTTCTTGACTTCGGGCTGTTCGTGAATTATCGTAAGCGTGAGAGTTTTTCCTGAAGTGTCCCCTCAGACGGCGCCAAATGTTAAAACAGGGTTCGGGATAGGATACCGAACTGAGATAATTGTTATAGAAGTGGGGTCGGAAAACTCGTTAAATGATAATGGAGACGAACAGTTAATGCCGAAGTGATAATGATGATAAATGCCGATGTGAAACTATAAAGTACCGAACACAAAATATGATTAAGAACTCGGAGTTCGTTTGTTTATTGATTGAATGATTGTTTGATACAATGTCGAAGTGAAAGTATAAGTTTCTTGCTATTTTCTCTCTCTCGATTCTCTCTCCCAATTCCGGATCCCTTGCATATGAGCCGGAACTCTCTATTTATAGTGAAGACTTTGGAGACTTGGCGGGGTTTTGCTCCTTGGCGGGATATCTTCGGCGCATGCTCGACATACGGAAAGCTGTTTTGTCGAACATGCCTTTGCATTTAATGCGGTTGTCGAGCATGCTCCTGCATTTAATGCCCGTTCGGCTGGCCTCTGTGCAATGCAGGTCCGTACTGACACCTCTGTCGAATGTGCCGCATCGCCGTACAGACGTCACCTGTGTCAGTCTTGGCAGGTCCGTACCGATGCCACTGTGTCGCGCGTGCCTCCTTCAGTTGGGCTTTTGACTTCGGCTGGGCCTTGACTTCGGCGGGCCTTTGGGCCGAACTCCGGATAAGGCCCAATGAATTCTCCTGGTGACTTCTGGAATGGGCCAGGCCTGAGTGGGCTTAGGCCTGAGTGGGCTTAGGCCCACCCTTAACATTAGTCCCTCCCCCAGTTCGGCTTTTTAGGAGAGGCGAACTAAAGAGATCGGCCTTAGGCGCATTCTAGGAGTTACCATCGGCGATTTGATTGTCTTCGGCGATCGGTCGCTTCGGTAAATGCCACGTCATAGTGATGCCACGTCGATTTGTTGAATGCCATGTCATCTGAGTTGTGCATTTGTTAGAAATTTTGGGCGGCGCGTTGGGAGGCGTGCGCTGCTCTTTGGCGAATCGCTGGATGCCACGTCATTGTAATGATGAGCTCCCGTCGCTTCGTATTTCGGAGTCGTGTCGTCGAAGCTGCGCCTTTTCTCTGGCGAATAGGGAGACGCCACGTCATCGTAATGATGATGGTTCGTTTCGCGCCCTTCGATGGCGCCTCTTCGTTTCCTTATTTCTCTATAAAATGATCTCTTCCACCTTCATTTCTTCATTTCGTTCTCTCGCCAAAATTTGAGGTACTTTCTCTCTCTAGCTCTTCTCTTCCTTCTCTCTAGAATTTTCATTTAGTTATGTCTTCAAGAACAAATTCGTCTCCTTCTGGTTCGGCATCGCGTTCTGTTGCGAAGAGGGTTGATCGTTCGGCGGTGCCGAACGAACGATTACGCCGTGGTGATGATAGATTATCTCCCGCGGCGGGTTCGGCTACCGATCGTGCTAGCGATCTCGCCTTCGGCTAAGATGGGTCCTCCTCCGAAGCGAGCCAAAGTGTCAGCAAAGAGTGTCGTGAAGCCCGTTGTGACGACCTCTAAGAAGACGAAGCCGAAGACGCCGAAGCCGGTCCATGCTTTCACTTCGTCTAGGAGTAGGCTTGAAGGGACCCTCGACAAGATTCGTTCCTTCGCGGCCGTCCGGCGAAGGGTTGGAGCTTTTGGTTCCATTGCTTGGACCGAGAGGCCCTGGGACCGCCCTCGGTTACATATGCTTGTACGAGCATATGTTTACCCGAGCGGGGTTGTGGTTCCCCTTGCCCCGGCTTCTCGTCTCTTTTGCCGAAGCGAGGGAGGTGGCTATTTCCCGGTTGACGGTTCCTCGCATTCGGAACCCGGTCGCGGCGATCGTGGCGGCCGAAGAGATGGGTCTTGAGATGTCTCTTCGGTCTGTTCGAGGAGATTACGCGCATCGGTGCGAACCATTCCCCGGTCGGGACCTCGGTCGATTTGCTTGGAAGCCCGGCTTCAAGCTCACATCGGACACTTCGGTGAAGTTGCCTCTCCGGTGGGAGAAGTATTTCTTCGTCAAAGTGAACTCGGCATCCGTTCTGGATGTCGATAGGGTTTATCAAACCAAATGGTCGCCATGCATCGGTAGGAAAGCCGATCTTCTTTTTGTACTTTATTATTTTTGTTAACACATTTTTCCTTATTTTCCGCGATCGAACCTCCGCCGATTTATCCTTTCCCGGACGAGTATCGGCCGTTCAAGGATCGGTTCCTTAAAAGGGAGGAAGTGCGCGTGGACCGAGGTGCTTCGGCAACGAAGATCTATTTTGCGTCGTTGGGGGTGAGTTCGGCCTATATATATATATATATATATATATATTTTTTTTTTTTTTTTTTTTTTTTTTTTTTTTTTTTTTTAATTCTCTTCGTCATTCGTAGGTTCGTTGAAACTTGCGCCGCAAAATCCAAGTGGGGTAGAGAGGATGAGGAGACTCTCCGACTTTAGGGGTCTCTTTGACGATGAGAGAGAGGAGGAATTTCGGCCGAAGAGAGAGCGGAGGCGAGAGAGACCGATGAGGAAGGGGCTCTCCTTCGGTCCGGGGGGGTTCGTTGCCTCCGCCGATGAGCCGATCCGCCATTGCCGGCGGGTAATCCGCTCGCGGATGTTGCTCCGCCACCTCCACCGACTTCCGAGGATGCGTCGGTTATCCGGCGACGCCTCAACCGAAGTCGCGGCAACGGCCGGGGTGAAGAGGGCTCGTGAAGGCGTCAATGAGTCTTCGGCGGGTGAGGAGGATGCGCCTTCGGAGATCCAGAGCATGCCTCAACCGAAGTCCTGCCAACGCCTGGGGCGAAGAGGGCTCGAACTGAGGGAACGCCGATTGAGAGTCGGACCGGTTCCGGTGAACCGGCGGTGATCGGGGATCAAGCTCGCCGGGCTTGGGTCCGAGGAGGCGGGTCGGGCTGCGGCCGATGTCGATCCTTCCGGGCGGGACGACGAAGAAGGCGATGGGGCTGGTCGGTGGAGATGGGTTCGCCCATTCGCTTGAGGAAGGGAATGAACACGGGTTCTACTTTGCCTACAACGGCACGGTCCCCTTCCTCAATCACAAGGAAGCGAGTGCGGGCTTCCGGCGGGCCGTTTATTCGGCGTTTCACGGCGAAGATCCCCCTTCCGAGCCGGTGTTAGCCGCGGAGGTCGCCGAACCGGCGAGATTAGAGCGAGAGAGTAAGTCTTCGTTGTACCTTTTGTTATTGTACCTTTTGTTTTGCTTTGATCTAACGTCCGTGTTTGTTCGAGGTTGCCTACAAGAGAACCCGCCTCAACTTCTCCTACGAAGCCCTCCTAGCTGAAGAAAAGAGTTCGGCCCAAGCTTGTCTTGGTGTAGTCGAAAAAGAGAGAGACGTGGCCTTGGCCAAGGTCAAGGAGCTTGAGTCGACCTTGGCCTCGGTTAAGAAGAGTGGGAGGTCGAAGAAGTTGAAGAAGCAGCTCGACAAGGCCGAGCCGATAATGCCGAACTCAAGAAGAGGTCGGCAGAGTCGGAGGCCGAGAAGACCGTTCTCGGGAGGAAGGCGGCGATGGCCGAGTCCGTGAAGATCGGCATAAAGGAGGAGCCGAGGAGAATGGAGTCCGAGAAGGACGCCCTTGAGAAGGCACTTGACGCCGAGGCCGAGGCGTCAAAGATCCGCGAGTTGGCTGCGAAGTCGTCTCGCGAAGCCGAAGAGGCTGGAGCAAGGGAGCTCGCCGAACTTAAGGTCGACTACGATCGGCTTTCCGAGGTTGGTGCATTGGAGGTCAAATGCTTCCGCGAACGCCTCGTCGTGGCGAAGCGACGATTCGATGCGCTCCGTGCGGCTTCCGAGGCCCGGCTAGGCAAACTCGAGGCTTACCTTGAGGAGCGAGAAAATCGGCGAGGAGTACTCTTCCTTCTATATTCGGATGAAGGGTGTCTTCGATACCCTAGAGCGGTCGGAGAGGAAGTTCGCGATCAAGATCCCGCCTATCTTCGAGCGTCAATGTCGCGAGAGAGAGGGAAAACTTGAACGTTGGCTTGAGGAGAGGCCGCAGCTTTCCTACGAGGCTTCGGATTTCGAGCTTCCTGCCGACCTCGAGCTTGAGTCTCTTGTCGACTTCATGATGGGAGGGCCGATCGGGGATGCCGATGGAGTTCAAGGTGGTGGTCTAGCCGAGGGCGAGGTTGCCGAAGAGAGGGCGATCGGAGATGAGGTGACCGAAGGCGAGGAGGCCAGAAATGAAGAGGTCAGGGGTGAAGTGGCCGTAGATAGAGGGGCCGAAGATGCTAACTTGCCCGAAGAGTAGGGCCAAAGATTTTTTGGGTCGATCGTTGAGATCGGACTTCTTTTGTTGTTTTTGTTGTATTTTTTTTTTATTTGTAATCTTTGTTAGGCCGATTGTTGGGATCGGCTTTGTTGTTTATCTTTATTAATATAATACACCTTTTTCCTCCCTCTTTTGTCGTACTTCTTTTGTTCGTACCTCCCTTCTTTCTTCGGGTCGGTTTTTAGGTTCTGCTTTTTCGATACTTGATGGTTTCTTTGTATCCTTATACCGAACTCAATAATAGCCGAACTCATTCTATTTCTTGTACAAAGTCTTCTTTCGTAGTTCGCAAATGATACGAACCGTTTTTTGAGATTGCGAGGTACTCGGCTTTTGTGGTTTCGGATTGGGCCACCTGCAAGTGTTGAACATGAGTTCGTAGATATCTTCCTTGCAAAATAGTGGATGATCGATCCACCGCACTTTAAGATAGTGGCTAATTAGTTTGCGGAATAGACCGGCTTAAAAATGAGAGCGCGGAGCCCGTTTTAGTATAAGCGAAGAGCTTGTGTGACCGAACTCGGAGTTCGTTTTTGTCTGAGCGCGGAGCTCGTGTTTCCTGAGTTCGGGACTCGTATTAAGGAAATTTTTTTTTATTATCATAGCTGCGCCTTTTGGAAGGCTGCCTACGTACCCAATAAGGGATCAAGCCATTCGTAGTTCGGTTTACATTTTGTTTTTTTTTGAATAAGAACTTGGAGTTCGTTATTTTTTTTTTTTTTGAAGCCGTTGTGGTCGATCTTCGGCTTTTGTTGTCTTCTATGTTGATTGACTTCGGCATTTATAGTCTTTGGCGCTTTATAGTCTTCGGTGCTGACGATCTTCGGTGTTATTTCTTCTAGTGGTAGAATCTTTTGAGGTGCATCGCGTTCCAGGACCTTGGGATCGGTTTGCCGCACATCTCCATTAGTTCGAAGACGCCGGGCCGAACAACTTTTGAGACGAGGTATGGACCCTCCCACTTTGCTCCGAGTTTCGTGATAGGCCTTTCTGCTCGTGTTTTCGAACACTTTTCGGAGGACCGGATCGCCTTCTTCGAAATGCCTTCCCTTTACCTTCTTGTTGTAATATCTTGCCGCCTTGGTGTTGATAATTTTGAATGCGGAGTAGGGCGTGATGCCGTTGCTCTTCGGCATGATCTAGTTGATCGATGATCATCTGTTCGTTCGTCAGTGGGTGCTGGGTCGGCATCGTTCGCGTATGCCGGGGACGTTGACTTCGGCAGGAGACATGGCCTCCATTCCATGGGAAAGGGAGAAAGGTGTTCGCCCCGTCGAACTCGCGTGGGCTTGTTCGGTGTGACCGAGAGGACGCCTTCTAGTTCGTCGACCCCGAATCCTTTCTTCTCTTCCGGTCGTTTTTTGATGCCGTCGATGATCGTCTTGTTTGTTGCTTCGGCTTGTCCGTTCCCTTGTGGGTATCTCGGGGTTGACTTGTTCAAACGGATGTTCCATCTTGCGCGGAACCCTTCGAATTTAGCCGAAGTGAACTGGGTTCCGTTGTCGGTGACGATCTCGTATGGGAGTCCGTGGCGGCAAATGATGTATTTCCAGACGAAGTTCTGGACCTTGGTTGCATCGATCTTCGCGTATGCCTTCGCTTCTACCCATTTCGTGAAGTAATCGGTGACGATCAAGAGGTATTTCCGCTGTCTTGACGATGGCAAAGGTCCGACGATGTCCATGGCCCATCTCATGAAAGGATAAGGCGCGGTTGCCGAACTCAGCAGTTGTGTTGGAGCGTTGATGAAGTCTCCGTGTCTTTGGCACTTTTCGCATTTTTGGGCGAAGTCAGCGCAGTCCTTTTGCATCGTCGGCCAATAGAAGCCGTGGTTTTTCACTTGAAGGACTAGTGCGCGTCCTCCGGAATGATTACCCGCAGCTCCTTCATGGGCTTCTCGCATAACCCGGTCGACTTCGTCGCCCATTATGCAGAATAGGAGGGCTCCCGATGCGCTCCAACGATAGAGGCGATCGTCGAGGAGGGTATAGCGGGCCGCTCCGCTCTTCGAGTCTTCGGCCTTCCCACTTTCCTTCGGGTAACTCGCCGGTCCGCGGATATCGAATTATTTCCTGCCGCCAATCGTCTGGTCCCTCAGGGGTTTGAGTGCAACGGTCTTCTCTTAGTGGTGAGTCCGGCGTACGAAGGTCTTCGTCGAACTCGTCCGTTTCTTCGACGTCTCGATTGATTACGCATACGCCTTTTGGAAGGGCTATGCTCGGATTCTCGATGCACTCAATGGGGATCGTCCTCCGAAGGGTCGGGTCTGACGTCGAAGCTAAGGCTGCGAGTGCGTCTGCCGAGGTGTTTTCTGCCCTCGGTATTTTGGTGATGGTGAAGTGCTGGAGTTTTTTGGCCAGTTCCTTGACGACTTGGAGGTATGCCTCCATCCTTTCGTTTTTAGCGTCGAACTCGCCGCTGAACTGGCTGGTGACGAGCTGAGAGTCGCAGAATGCGTCGAGCTCCTTTGCTCCGAGTTCGATCGCGAGGCGCATGCCGGCTATCATCGCTTCGTACTCTGCCTCGTTGTTGGAGGCCTTGAAGCCCAGTCTGAACGATTGTTCGAGGACTTCGTCGGTTGGCGATTTGAGCGTGATGCCGATGCCGGACCCGTGTTGGCTAGAAGACCCGTCGGCGTGAAGTGTCCAAGTGTTCTTCTCCGAAGCCGTTGTCATTTCGGTGGTAGTTCGATCGGGAAGTCGGCAAGGACTTGTGATTTCGCGCCGGTTCTCGCTTTGTATTCGATGTCGTACTCGCCGAGTTCGACCGCCCACTTGGCGATTCGGCCCGACCGTGTTGGATCGTGCGGGATGGTTCGCGGCGGGCTGATTCGTGAGGATGACTATGGAGTGGGATTGGAAGTATGGTCGGAGCTTTCGTGCCGAACCGACTATCGCCAAGGCCAACTTCTCCAAGGTTGGGTACCGCTCTCCGCACCGTCGAGGGCTTTGCTCGTATAAAAGATAGGCCGTCGATCACCGCGATCTTCTTTGACCGAGTACGTCGCTTACTCGCCGAAGTTGATACGGCGATGTAGAGGTATAGGGTCTCTTGGTCGACCGGTTTGGCGAGGATCGGTGATGTGGAGAGGTACTCTTTGAGCTGTGCGAATGCCTCTTCGCATTTTTCATCCCACTCGAAGCGTTTGTTACCCTTTAGGAGCTGGTAGAAGGGTAAACATTTGTCCGAAGATCGCGATATGAACCGGTTGAGTGCGGCAATTCTTCCCGTCAGTCTTTGGACTTCCCTAGTTGTTCGGGGCGAGGGAAGGTCCCTGATGGCTGCGATCTGCTTCGGGTTTGCTTCGATGCCCCGTTGAGTGACAATATACCCGAGAAATTCGCCCGAAGTCACGCCGAACGTGCACTTCGCGGGATTCAACTTCATCCCGTACTGATTGAGTGTTGCGAAGCAGGTGGCGAGGTGATCGACATGGTCTTTGGCAGCTAATGACTTGACCAGCATGTCGTCGATGTATACTTCCATCGTCTCGCCTAGTTGGTCGGCGAACATGCGGTTCACCAGTCGTTGGTATGTTGCCCCCGCGTTCTTTAGGCCGAACGGCATGACCTTATAGCAGTAGGTACCCCGATCTGTGATGAACGAAGTCTTTTCTCTGTCTTCGGCATGCATCATGATCTGATTGTAGCCCGAGAAGGCGTCCATGAAGGATAAGAGCTCGTTCCCCGCCGTTGCTTCGACGATTCGGTCGATGTGGGGTAACGGGTAGCTATCTTTCGGACAAGCTTTGTTGAGATCGGTGAAGTCGACGCAGACTCTCCACTTGCCGTTCTTCTTCTTCACGACCACGGGGTTGGCCAACCAGTCTGGATATCTCACTTCGTCGATTGATCCAGCATTTACGAGTCGTTCGACTTCGTCATTTACGGCTTGGGCGCGCTCCGGTCCCAACTTTCTTCTCTTCTCGCTTGATCGGCTTGAAAGTTGGGTCCACGTTGAGTTCGTGGCAGGTGATGTTCGGGTCGATGCCAGGCATGTCTTCGGTACACCATGCGAACGTTTTATAGTTCTCCTTTAAGAACTCGATCGGCTTGTCCCGCAACGTTTGCTCGAGGTTGGCGCCGATGCCGACACATCGCGTAATATCGCTTAAGTCGATGTTGACTTGCAATATCTTGTCCAACTTCGGGGCTTCTTCGTTCGTTGTTTCTTCGTATTGCGTCGCCGAAGTGGATGTTGAAGGATCGGAGGGCGCGATGTTTACCTTCGACTGAAAGGCTTCGGCCATTTCTTCGTCTTCCGGGCCGAGTTATCGCGCGAGACTTTCTGATTTTGAGTTCGGCGATAAAGCGGCTTCGCGCTATGCGCTGATTTCCTCGGACCGTTACCGTTCCGGTTGGGCCTGGAAACTTCAGGCATTGGTGGTAGGTGGATGGGATAGCTTCCATCGCATGGATCCATGGAGTTCCCATGATGGCGTTGTAGATAGCCGGAGTGTCGATGACATCGAATTTGACCAGCCTGGTCACTCCTCCGATGTGCACTGGGAGTTTGATGGTTCCCAGTGACATGGTCGTCTCGCCGTTGAATGCGGTCAAGGGCTTCCGATTCTGCTTAATCGTGTAGTCCTTCAACTCCATTCGCTGTAGAGTGTCGTAGAAAATAAGATCGACCGAACTACCGGTGTCGATCATAACCTTGGCTACTTCGCGGTCGGCGATGAGTAGCTCCAAGACCAAAGGGTCGTTGTGGGGGAAGGCGACGCTGGTCATGTCGCGTTCGGTGAAGGTTATCTCTTTCGCCGCGTTTGCCGGTACGTCGGCTGTGGGTGCCCATTTGACCGCGGCTACAGCCCCGCGTTCGGCCCTCTTGATTGATCGGATCGAGTCGTTGCAGTCGACGAGGCCTCCCATGATCATCCCGATCTTTTTGCGAGCGACTTTGGGTGGGCCAGGGAGTTCTTCCCGTTCTCTTTTGTCGACGAGTCTTGGTTTCGCGTCTGATTGCGTTCGGCTTGCCCGTTTGCCGCTGGTTGGGTTCGGTTGTACGTGTATGCGGCTTTTATCTCTTCCGCCGTTGGCAATTTGACATGTCCGGCCATGTATTCGCGCATCAGCAGGCTCCTCAGATGCCTGCACTCTTCGTTAGAGTGACCGTCTTGACCGTGGAAGCTGCAATGTTTGGACGCATCGTGTCTTCCTTGCTCGGTCATTGTTTTGTTGGCTCGATGAGCCTCTCGTTCGGGTTGTCACCCTGCGGCCTGTTGCGATATCCTCCCGAACTACTCCTCTCTTGGTAGTTTCCTCTGTTCGGATATCCCGAACCGTTCCCCGTCCGGTTGTACTCGGGACGGTTGATGTTGTAAATTGTCCGTTCATCGACATCCTCGATTGAGTGGACTGCGGGGTGTCGGCTTTTGTATTCCGCGTCATAGTGCTTGTCGCGGTTCCCGGTGTTCCTCTTGTTTCTCCTTTTCTTTCGGGACGGTCTTCGCCGTTCGTTTTTTCTTAAAGCCGGCAATGTCTTCCTCCAGTTTGATGTACGCCGTCGCCTTATGCAACGCGTCTTCCAAAGTCTTCGGCAAATTCGTCGTGAGTTCGCGGAAGAATTGGGATTCGGTCCAAACTCCATTGCGCAGTGCTTCGATGGCGACATCATCAGGCACTTTTATTTTGGAGGCGACCTCCTTGAATCTTTCGACGTACAGCCGAAGCGATTCTCCTTCCGCTTGCGTCATCTTCCACAGGTCGGCGATGGACAACTCCTTGTGGATGTACATGGAGTAGTGTTTGAGGAAGACGGTTTGGAGCTCGTGAAAGTTCCTGATGGAGTTCGGCATGAGCCTGTTGAACCATCGTTGTGCTCCTCCTCGTCGGGTTTTCGACGAAGAGGCGACAAGAATCGGCATCTCTCAGTTCGGGTGCGAACTGTGCCCTTCCCATTGATATGGTGAATGAGGTAACGTGTTGCACGGGATCCTTCGTCCCGTCGTATTTCGGGATAGTGATCTTCCCGGGATGCGGAATACGGAAACGCGTGATGTCCGATGTGAAGGGGACATTTTGTGCTTCTCTTAGGACGCGGCCGATCTCAGGTGCCGCGCTTGTCGCCTCGTGGACTCGAGAGTTCATCTCGGCCAGCTCTTGGCGCATTCTTTCCAGCTCGTAATCCCTCCCGGTTTGGGCGAATGTTGGTGCGTCTTGGAAGAGATGGTTGTTCGCGGCAACCTGGGGGTTGGCGAACGGCGGGGTTCGCTGATGAGTGTTAGGTCCGGCGATCCGGTGAGCGAACCGCGGAGTGTTGTAGATTGACATCGGGTCATGAGTCCCGTAAAGATGTCCTGTCAGCGGGCTGAGAAACTGATGGTTCTGATTTTGCTGTGTCGCGAATTGAGTCGCATCTGTTGAAGGTCCTCCGAACAAGTTTCTCTGAATGTTCGGCGAAAAGTTGGCGACTGGTCTCGGGTTTTGAGATCTTTCGCTCGAGAGCGCCTCGAATCGTTCGTTTGTGGATTTGGTGAGGGTGTCCACCTTGTCCATTAGGCCGATGAGGAGTTCGGCGATTTCCGATCGGCCGTCTTGGTTGTTGCGGCCGGCTTCGGCAGCCGATGTTGGCTCGGCACTTGGTATGGCTATAGTGACTCTTGGTTCGCGGGTTGGTTCGACAAGAGTTGTACGAACCGCCGTCGGCGTGTGGAGCTCGATTCTCGCGACTATTGGCGTATGATCGGCCGGGATCGCCGATGTCCGTGCTTCGGCTAGTGCTTGCTTGTAGGACGATTGGTCCGTGTGAAGCGTTCTCCGGTTGGTTTGTCATTGTCGCCGGAGATGTTGATATTCTTCTCGACTTCGGTGCCGTTCGTGAATTATCGTAAGCGTGAGAGTTTTTCCCGAAGTGTCCCCTCGGACGGCGCCAAATGTTAAAACGAGGGTTCGGGATAGGATACCGAACCGAGATAATTGTTATAGAAGTGGGGTCGGAAAACTCGTTAAATGATAATGGAGACGAACGATTAATGCCGAAGTGATAATGATGATAAATGCCGATGTGAAACTATAAAGTACCGAACACAAAATATGATTAAGAACTCGGAGTTCGTTTGTTTATTGATTGAATGATTGTTTGATACAATGTCGAAGTGAAAGTATAAGTTTCTTGCTATTTTCTCTCTATCGATTCTCTCTCAAAGTTAAAAACTTGTTTTCATGTATTTATTCAAATTTTGTTTACACGTTCAAGAGATATTCTCAGTGACGTCTTGAATGAATTTGAGAAGAGCATCATGCGAAGATCCACCGTCCGTTAAAGCCACGTGGCTCTTCTCACTCATATCCTTCACTCTATCTCTCAAGTCGCTACCGTGCTCCATCAAACACTTGATCCCTCTCTCTATCTCCTCCGCCGTCATCACCTCCGACTCCGCCGCCATAAAATCCGCCCGGAAAGAGTTACGGACCTCCGCCGCCAACCCTAGCTCGTCCACCATCAAGAACGCGTTAACTTGTTGCTCGGCGTAAATAGGCCACGTGGCCATCGGGACACCGAACCAGAGACTCTCTAACGTAGAGTTCCATCCACAGTGCGACACGAATCCTCCGACCGCAGGATTGGACAAAATGTCGCTTTGCGGGGCCCACCCGATGATTTTCCCGGTTTCGGCCGTCCTGTCCAAGAATCCTTCCGGGAGAATCTCGTCGAGGTTTGTAAATTCTCCCAGAGGTTCCATCGTCCCTTTCGGCTGAGCGCGGCGGAGAGACCAAACGAATCGGTGACCGCTTCGCTCTAACGCGATCGCGATCTCCTTCGCTTGTTCCTCACGGAAACCTCCCATGCTCCCGAAACAGAGAAAAACAACAGATTTACGTGGCTGCTCGTCCAGCCACCGTATGATCTCTGATTGTAAACTACTCTCTCTCAAATCTAAACCGTTGATTTTGAGATTCAAAACGGGTCCCACCGGATACACGGTTGGAAAAGACATATCATCTCCTTTGGAGAGAAACCTCATAGCTGTGGGCTCCAGCTCAGCGAAAGTATTGACCAAAATACCCTTGGTTTCTCGGAACCGTCTCACTTGGTTAACAACAACCGGTAACCACTCTTTGCTTAACATCACGGAAGGGAAACACTTAACCGGTAAAGGCCGAGTCAAACAAGGAACTTCGAGCTCAGCCGTGTCGGAATCCTTCAAATCGCTGACGTCATATTTCTCAAAGTCGTAAAGAAGCTGAATATGTGCTTGTAACCCAAGAAACGTGGCGTTTGAAGTGTAAAACAAGTAACTCGGAACGTCAAAGAACTCCTCGGCCAGATCAATCATCGACGTGCAAAACATGTCCACCACGAATCCAGCAAGCAGCGACGACGGTAACGACGACTCGGCGTCGTTGGGTTTTGCGAGTTTCTCCACTATGGCTCTCACTTGAGGCTTGAAGCTATCGATGTATGCGAAGAAATTTGGTTTGTTGTCATCTGTCTTTGGTTTATCGGCCGCGACGGTTAGAACGTTGTAGGTTAAGCGATCTTGAGATGCGGCGGGGAGAGAATCGATGTAGGAAGAATTGCTTCCGCTGGTGAAACTATGCATTTGTGGGATGATTAGGACGGTGATGGAGATATGGTCGTCGCGGTCGACGAGGAGCTTAGCAACCTCGACTAGTGGCCGGATGTGGCCGTCACCGGGTGATGGTATGAAGACAAGCTCGAGTTTCATTTTTTACCCCAAATAATTATTTGTGTTTCAAACGAAACTGGTTTTTGCTATTGAAAGTCAAGTTATTAATGGTGTAGCGATAAGCCTTTTTGTCTAAATGTATATGCTGACACGTGGCGCATGGAAATCTGTTTGTCTTAAAAACCATAGGATCTAAAATCATGTCGGCCAAATTAGTCCATGACGCGTTGACTTATTGACCCCTCGTATCGACTTTTTTGTTTCTCCACCGGCCTCTCTTTGATTTTTCATGTATGATGTGGGACCCGTTTCGAATCTCAAAATCAACTGTGTATCTGGTGGGACCCGTTTTTTTTTTTTTGTCAACATTTGGGCCACAAATGGTCGGCCCATTAGCCAAACCTACACTATCGTAGGCGCGGGGAATCGATCCCGGGTGGGGTGGTGCTACCTGCCCTTCTGTGGACTTATGACTGCCACTAGACCAATGTCACTTCCCGGTGGGATCCGTTTTTATCTTTATAAAACTTTTAGAGTAATTAACTAATTTTTGTCACTAGATATTTTGGCATATTTATTTTTGTTTCTCTAAAATATTAAAGCATGAGATGATAAGACACGATGTATTATGTATATACCAGACCTTTCGTTTTGTCCACATAATGAAACATTGAAACGTACACTCCTCTCCCACTATATCATTTATCTATGTAAAAACTAGCAAAACTAATTTAACATTTTTTCTAATAGTTATTACCTGATTTTATAGGTTTAAGATTTTCGTTATTGATTGATGAAGAAAACAAACTTAATCTCTCGTTCATAAAAAGCTGCGTATGCTCCAGAAAAGAAGAATTCGTAACATATTGCTTTGTAATAAGCATGGTGTTACCAAAAGCAAGAAGTGTCAAAGGAGTTAAGCTTTAAAATTTATTCATACTTGTTATTGAAATTCCCATTAGTACTTTATTAGTAACATAACATGATCTCGACAAACTCCTACGGAACATTATCAACCACGTCTTGTACAAACCTACGTAGAGTATCACTCGAAGATCCACCGTCCGTTAACGCAACGTGGAGCTTTTCACTCATCTCTTTAACCCTCTTCCTCATCTCGCTATCCTGCTCCATCACACACGTTATCCCACTCTCTATCTCCTTAGCCGACACAATCTCCGACTCCCCTGCCAAAAAGCCTCTCCGATAATCCTTACGTATCTCCGCGGCTAAACCGAGATCGTCCACCATTTGAAACGCGTTAAACTGTTGCTCCGCGTATATCGGCCACGCCGCGGTCGGAACGCCGAACCATAGGCTTTCTAGAATCGAGTTCCATCCACAGTGAGTCACGAACCCTCCTATGGCGGGATTGTTTAGGATAGCTACTTGTGGAGCCCAACTAATGATCTTCCCGATCTCCACCGTCCTTTCAAGAAACCCCTGCGGAAGAACCTCCTCCAAGTTGTTGAAATCCTCAGAAGGAGACGCCTTCATGTTATCCATTAGAGAAGCGCGACGAAGAGACCAGAGGAACCGGTGTCCGGTTCTCTCTAGCGCCACCGCGATCTCTCTCGTTTGTTTCTCATCGAAACCTCCCATGCTACCGAAACAGAGGAACAACACCGAGCTCGAAGGTTGCTCGTCTAGCCAACGCAAGATCTCTGCTCCTTTCTCGTTGACGTCTGTTTTAAGGTCGAGAATGGGACCCACCGCGTACACCGGAGGGGTACCGTTCCCTCCGGTGAAGAATTTCAACGCTTGAGGCTCCATCTCGGCCACTGAATTTATCAAAATACCTTTTGTCGATCTCAAACTCTTAGCTCTAGCCACGGCGTATGGGAAAAACTCTTTGTTTAACATAACGGAAGGCAAACACTTGGCCGGGAAAGGCCGAGTCAGAGTAGGCACGTCAAACTCCACGTCCAAGTCTTTATGAAACTCGCTTACGTCGAGATTCTTCTCTTCGTAAAGAGACTGAACATGGAACTGGAGACCTAGGTAAGAAACGTTAGACGTGTAAAACGTATAAACCGGTAGGCTAAACTCGTCCGCGATATCTATCATCGACGTACAAAACATGTCCACGACAATTCCAGCTAGCTTCGGCGAGTTAGAAACCGTAGAAGCCTGGCGAGAGAGTTCGGACACGGCATCTCTGACTTGAGTTTTTTTGCTCTCGATGTAAGAAACGAAGGTGTGGTCTGTTGATTGTTCGGATTCGCAAGGAGGGAGATGGTAGTATCGGAGACGGCCTTGGGACGCATGAGGGTAAGAAGATGAGGAAACATCGTCGGAGATTTGTGAAGGGATGACGATGAGAGTGACGGAAAGACGGTGATCGGTGTCTACGAGAAGCTTTGCTATGGCGGCGGTTGATCGGATATGGCCGATTCCCGGAGAAGGTATGAATATAAGATTGATTTCCATGACGTTGTTATTGTTTTTGTAGGAGAAATTTGTGTGGCTTATATTTAGAAAAATGTAATAGTAGTAGTTAGTGATATCTTGTCACACCTAGCAGTACAATTTATTACTTTATAGTGTGCCCCATGGCCCATGTGCTTATTTACAGTTTCTGAAAACTAATGAATTTTCACCTAATTTTTTTAAAAAGTGTAGTTGTGTTGAATAGATTTCAATATTAAATGTTTTACTAATATTATAAATGTTTTAATGATATATTAATCATGAAATACAAAATTTTATATATTTTTCAATATCTAATATATTGTTTGTTATCTTTGTTAATATATAAGTGTGTTTAATTTGTGAATATACAATTTATATTGTTGAATTGATGGTAAACTAAATAAACAAAAAAAATCTAAACAATTAAGTGAAAATCATCAAAACAAAAGGAATTTGTTGGAATCCTAGTCATGCAGCAACGTGTGGTGTAGTAAGGGAAACTGACCGTAGATGGCGTGGAGGTTTTTGCTTTACACATTGGTGTTTGCTCAACACCTATGACATCTTTTGGGGAGTTTATTAGAGCAAGTGCATTGGAGTTTCTAACACAGATCTTAGCAGGTGGGGTCCACTAAATAGTTAAGATCCGGATCTTATATTTCCTATTTAAGATCCGAATCTTAACTATTTAGTGGGTCCTCCGAATACGTGGCAGTTCATAATTGGGCGTTTTTAATTTCTTTTTTTTTTCTTTTTCTTAAAACTAAATATTTATGGATCCTACTGAATAGTTAAGAAATTTTGTGGATTTCTCCATTGGATTTGCTCTTATGGTCTAATAATAGCGTTTGTGAAAGGGGTAAAGTTCGTCACTTTAGACTAAGTTTAAGACTATTTCGTTGCTCTCTGTGTAGAATCAATCTTAGCGATGGCGAATTTGAGACTAAGAAAAAAGCTACTCATTTATGTCTCATTGCTTCTTAAATTGTTTCCTGTCTCGAAATGCAAAGTAAGTAAGTCTCATATTCTTTCTTCTTATGTGCTAATTTGAATAAAAAAGCTATGTTTCGATTTAAAAGGCTTAAACTTGTTTTGCAGATTATGTTCAGTAGTTGTGGGTACGACTATTTGGATGAAATAAATACTGGGAATCGAAAATTTGATAAATCACAAAAGCAAAGAATGGAAGATAAACAATGTAAGAGAAAAGTGTTTTATTAGCTTCTTCTATGAGTTTTTATGGGAAAGAGCACATGCCCTTCTCATTCGCTGAGCTTCTATATTTATACTACGACTACCCACTACTGCACATTTAATTTACAACTCTTTTAATGCTAGTAAATGCACATTAAAAACCATTAAGCCAACCGTTATGTCGTCATCAAACTCCCTAACCGTCGAGGTCTGCTCGCCTCCCAGGCTCTTCTCGAACTGACTCTGAGCGAGATGGGCTTCTCGCGGCCCATCGACTCCTGGGCTTTCCCTGAGGTTGGCCCAACCTCCTTCATAGGCCCCGCTCTTTTCTTTAATGGGCCCGTGTGAGAAGTCCGACACCAACAATAATGTTTATTTGCAATGAAGGGCATATGATTCAAACATGCCGTAGCTATAGACGATGTACTTGTTCCCGTCGAATCCTTCCACTTACGCAATATGGGTCAAGGTATAACCATACAAGAACATAAGTTTGATTATGACCATGTCCCCGCGGCTTTGGAGCTTTGTACAATATTCAAAAACCCACGAGGATGATTCGCGAGTATGTCATGAAGAATATCGATAGTATACCTGCAGAAGATCTCAGATACGTTGGCGCGAACACGCTAGCGGCTTGGGAGAAAGTGTGAGACGGTGTGAAGAAGCCATTGCTTGTTTATCCTTTCACAAAAATCTGTTCATACTATATGTTTTAGAAAAGAATATTGCATAACATTTTCCTTGTAATAAGTCATGTTGTTACTAAAAAGAAAAAAGTGACATAGGTGTTAAGCTTTGAGTTTTATTCATACTTATTATCGAAATTCCCATTATTAATCGCATAAAATGTTGAAAAAACTCCTAAGGAACATTATCGACCACGTCTTGTTACAAACTCTTATGGAACATTATTCACCACGTCTTGTACAAACCTACGCAGAGCAGCGTCCGATGATCCACCGTCCGTTAATGCCACATGGAGCTCATCGCTCATCTCCTTGACCCTCTTCCTCATCTCGCTACCCTGCTCCATCACACAGTTGATCCCACTCTCTATCTCCTTAGCCGACACAATCTCCGGCTCAACCCCTAGTAAAACTTTCCGATAATCCTTACGTATCTCCGCCGCCAAACCAAGCTCATTCACCATTTGAAACGCGTTAAACTGTTGCTCGGCGTATACCGGCCACGCGGCCATTGGAACGCCAAACCACATACTTTCTAAAATCGAGTTCCATCCACAGTGAGTCAAGAACCCTCCTATGGCGAGATTGTTTAAGATAGCTACTTGTGGAGCCCAACTAATGATCTTCCCGATCTCCGCCGTCCTTTCAAGAAACCCTTGCGGAAGAACCTCCTCCAAGTTGGTGAAATCCTCGGAAGGAGACGCCTTCATGATCCCCGCAGGGGAAGCGCGGCGGAGAGACCAGAGGAACCGGTGTCCGGTTCTCTCTAGCGCCACCGCGATCTCTCTCGTTTGTTTCTCATCGAAACCTCCCATGCTCCCAAAACAGAGGAACAACACTGAACTCGAAGGTTGCTCGTCAAGCCACCGCAAGATCTCTGCTCCTTTCTCGTCGACGTCTGTTTTAAGGTCTACAATGGGACCCACCGCGTAGAGTGGAGGAGTATCGTTCCCTCCGGTGAAAAATTTCAACGCATGAGGCTCCATCTCGGCTACTGAATTAACCAAAATACCCTTGGTCGATCTCAAACTCCTGGTTCGAGCAACGACGTACGGGAGCCATTCTTTGCTTAACATCGCGGAAGGCAAGCACTTGGCCGGGAAAGGCCGAGTCAGAGTAGGCACGTGAAACTCCACGTCCAAGTCTTTATGAAACTCGCTCACGTCGAGTTTCTTCTCGTCGTAAAGAGACTGCACGTGGAACTGGAGACCTAGACACGAAACGTTCGACGCGAAAAATGTATAAACCGGGAGGTTAAACTCGTCCGCGATATCTATCATTGACGTACAAAACATGTCCACGACGATCCCAGCTAGCCTCGGCGAGCCGGAAACCGTAGAAGCCTCGCGGGAGAGTTCGGACACAACGGCTTTTACTTGTGGTTTCTTGCTCTCGATGTAAGAAACTAAGGTGTGGTCGGTGGTCGATTGTTCGTATTCGCAAGCAGGGAGGTTGCAATATCGGAGACGGCCTTCAGAGTCAGAGTCCGGGTAACAAGTTGAAGAAACATCGTCGGAGAATCGTGAAGGGATGATGATGAGAGTGACAGAGAGACGGTGGTCGTTGTCTACGAGAAGCTTTGCTATCGCGGCGGTTGATCGGACATGGCCGACGCCTGGAGAAGGTATGAATATAAGTTTGATTTCCATAACGTCTGCTTTGGTTTTGTTATATAGAAGAAAATTGTGTTACTTATACTTGGAAATTTTATTAGTAGTAGCTTTTAATATCTCGTCACATTAAAATGTATTTGAGACACATGTGCTTTTTACAGATTTGGAAATTAATGAATTTTATCTAGTTTTAAATACAAAATCTAGTTTTGTTAAATAGACAGATATGAATATTAAATACTTTATTAATACAATTACAAAATATAATTGTGCTAAATAGATAGATTTGAATATATCAATATCCGGGGAAGTCATAAGTCCACATAAGGCAAGTAACACCATCCATCCAGTATCGAAATCCAGCGCCTACAATAGTGTAAGAAGGGCTAATGGACCGCCTTTTGTGGTAAAAAAAAGAATATATCAATATTCATTATAACTTTTTTGCTATTTTTATTAATATACTAGATGAAATCCTCCGTAATGCGCGGACAAATTACATAAAAACATTTTATAATTATATATTAGGGGGTGTTATTCAATCAAGGTTTTTAATAGATTTGAAATCTAATTAGAATCCATTGTTATTCAATTGATGTTTTTAAACTTTTCATTTAAATCTAGTGTTATTGGATAAGGTATTTATAAATCATGTTTCAATGGATTTTAAAATTCAGTGTTATTCAATAAATGATTTCAAATCATTTTTAAAAATCTAGTGTTATTCAACATTCCAATGACATTGAATTTTAGTTCATTTCAAATGATTTGATATGGATTTAATGAACAAAAGAAGAGATTTTAAATCCAAGGTATTTTGGTGAGATTTTCAAATCTAAAAAAATGATTTTCATTAGAATTGATTTTAAATCATTAAACATTTAGAATTCAAAGATTTATATTGTAAAATCACATCAAATCACCTAAGATTTTAAAACCCAAGTTGAATAACACCCCCTTAATATTGTTAGTAAATTTATATAGTTAAGTTAGATTTAAATGAAAACTAATATTATACCCGTTATTTTATTAACAAATAAATATAAAAGACACACAACAATATATGATAATAGTAAATAAGTGATTTGTAATAGTAAATAAGTTATTTTTATTTTTTCATCTATTAAAAAATAAAAATAACACATTTTTTGTTTTATTACATTACTTTCGTTATTTACATGAAAAAACATTTATTTGAAATTAATAATTAGATAGAAGATCCATGAAGATAACAAATAAGTTATCATAATTTTTTTTTTTATTTTTTCAAGTAATTTTACGTTTTTATTTTTTTCTTATTTCTATTTTTTTATTGATTATTTCTTAAAATATTCTTAATTTTTTCTTTTTTATGTTATTTTCCTTATTTCTCTTTATTTTATTTTTCCATATTTCAGTTAATTTAATAAGAGGAATTCACAAAACTACACCCTTTCAACACCTCCTTCACAACACTACACCTAATTTATTTTTTTTCACAAATTTACACCTTTTCAAAATTTTAAAAGCTTGATTTACCCTTTTAAAAATTACCAAAATTAAAATCATTTCATTTGGGTTCGCTAATTAGTGTTTAGGGTATAGTATTAAGGGGGTAGGATTGTGTGGGTAGGATTTATTTGGATTAAATTTTGAGTGTTTAGGTATAGTTTTGTGAAGTATTTTGGAAATGGTGTAGTTTTGTGAAATGTAATTCAAATGGTGTAGTTTTGTGATTCTCCCTTATTTTATTTCTAATTATTTGATAATTAATGTTAATTTTTTTATTTTTGATTATTTTTTTATTTCTGTTTTTTCTCAATATTGTTAAGTTTCCATTTTATAAAATGTTTACGTATCAATTTTAATACACATGTCACGATCTGAACTAACCATTACAAATGTCACGATCTCGTGAGTTATAATTATGTTTGTCAACCTCATCTTAAACGCGTTCAGTTTTATATAATAAGATTATTTGATAATTAATGTTAATTTTTTAAATTTATAAGTGTTTAATTTATAAATTAAATATTTGGTGTTTAATTTATAAGATTTCCATTTTTTAATGTGTTTTCATTCTTTTTTTTTCCTACTAGGTTACTTCTCGCGCCATGCGCGATGAAGAAATTTTGAAAATAATTACGTAGAGGTGGATAATTGTATAAGAATATTTATAATTTGATTTATTATTTGTTTTGGTTATAATTTTTTTACTATTTTCTTATTTACTAATTACGAAATTATATTTAATTTTAAAGTGTAAATTGTTTTTGTGAAATAGTTTGTTGTAATTTCTTATCTCCCCTTTATTTTTAGTAAGCTCGTATAAGAAAGATATATTTTTAAGAAGTGAATAATGATTGAGAGGAAGGTACACCATTTATATAAATCTTTAGGTTAAAAAGAATCATTAGAAGCACAAGCCGCGAGTTTTTAGGTTAAAAAATCATTAATATTAATGATTTTTGGGTTAAAAGACGGTGACAATGCGAATGATTCTTCTGCTGGAAAATGATTTTTTAGGTTAAAAATTATCGGCCCTAATTTGAAAGAGAAAGTTTCACAAAAAATTATCACAACTCTACCTAGAAAGCTTAAAAATTTTCGGCCCAAAACTTAAAAAATTTCGACCCATTTGGTTTATATTTATTTGTGAAGGTCATGTCATCATTCTTTTGCTGAAATTGAATGTCGTGCTGACACCTAAGTATTTTTGTGAAAATCATTTGACAAATAATGTCTTAGGGATTTTTTGTTAAGAAGATTCTTCATTTTAATAATGACAAATGTCACGATCTAAATTAATTGTGACACGTATTACGATCTGGTGAGTTATAATTTACCTGTAGAACTGTCGGTCGCTTTTATATAACAAGATAAGACCATCTTTCATTACATTTTAGTTTAGAAAAGGGGCCCATACTCTACGGCCCAAATATGTCCGTTTAATGGCTTGTCAGATTTACGGCGAAGAACCAAATCATTTGTCCCGGCGACGAGATCGATCATCTTCTTCGCCGTCGCTGCGGAAAAGTTTATTCAATATTCAGGTACGAGATAAAGTTTACTTTGGTTATTTCCATTTGTAGCTTTCTATGATACAAACCCAATTTGCCTTGTCTATGTTAAAGCTCTCCACTGAAATTGCGCATAAGGTGCTCGACGAAATGCTTCGCTTGTTTCTTCCATGGTTTTAAACTTTTAATTCTAAATATCGCTTAGTTATCGAAAAATTTCGTCACTTTAGACTATATTTGAGATACCCTTTTCATATCTTAGACTATTCGTTGCCCTCTGTGTAGATTTAATCTTAAGCGATGGCGAATTTGAGACATAGACTATTGCGACATTTGAGCTCATTACAAGAAGCTAACTACTCAACTAGACCATCTAGAATCAACGACCTGAGAAGGATCAGGCCAATGATTCTAAAGAGAATCGAAAACCGAGCTAAAGAGTATCCGATTCAAGAGGTTGTCCCTGTGGCTGAACAAGTTCTTAAAGCAAGACGAAAGCTACTCGCTAATGTCTCATTGCTTCTTAAACTGTTTCCTGTCTTGAAGTGCAAGTAAGTAAGTCCCAGATTCTTTGCTCTTATGTTCTAATTTGAATCAAAAAGCTTTGTTTTTGATAAGAAAGGCTTAAACTTTTTTTTCTTTCAGATTCTGTTCAGAAGTGTTTGTTGGCAAAGAAGGGCATATGATTCAAACTTGCCGTAGCTATAAACGGCGTGGCAATACTAGGCTACATGAATGGGTTCCGGGTTCTATAAACGACGTGCTTGTCCCCGTCGAATCTTTCCATTTACGCAACATGTCTCAAGGTGTTATCAGGCACGAACAGAGGTTCGATTATGACCGTGTCCCCGCAATCTTGGAGCTTTGTTGTCAAGCAGGAGCAATCCATCCCGAAGAGATTGTACAATACTCGAAAACCCACGATGATGACCCGCGAGTCTCCGATGAAGATATCGAGAGTATACCCGCAGAAGATATAAGATACGTTGGCGCGAACGCTCTAACGGCGTGGGAGAAAGTGAGAGATGGTGTGAAGAAGCTGTTGCTTGTTTATCCTTCGAAAGTTTGCAAATGGTGCAAAGAGGTTCACGTGGGACCGAGCGGGCATAAAGCTCGTCTATGCGGTGTGTTCAAATACGAGAGCTATAGAGGCACGCATTACTGGGAAAAGGCCGGTGTGAACGATTTGGTACCCGAGAAAGTTGTGTGGCACCGAAGGCCTCAGGACCCGGTTGTTCTTGTGAACGAAGGGAGGAATTACTACGGACATGCCCCTGCGATCGTTAGCCTTTGTAGCCATGCTGGTGCCATTATTCGCAACACTAAATACGCTTGCGAGATGAAGCCACAAGGTTTATCGTTTCCTTTTACTAATTAAGTTCCAAATCATTAAACTTTTTCATCTTAAGAAACGTTAAAGTAGAACTCATTGAAAGCAACACACAGAACTAAGAACACAATATTAGTAGTATCATTTTAAGGCATATAGTCGATCACGTCTTGAACAAACTTTCGCATAGCAATGTTAGAAGATCCACCTTCCATATGCGCCGTGTGGAGCTTATCGCTCATATCCTTCACTCGCTTCCTCATATCGCTATCGTGCTCCATAACGCACTTGATCCCTCTCTCTATCTCCTCTGCAGTGACCATCTCAGACTCCCCGGCTAGATTATCTCTCCGGTAATCTTTCCGGATCTCTGCCGCTACACCAAGCTCATCCACCAATCTAAATGCGTTAAACTGCTGCTCGGCGTAGATCGGCCACGCAGCCATCGGAACGCCGAACCAAAGACTCTCCATAACCGAGTTCCATCCGCAATGCGTCACGAAACCTCCGATCGCTGGACTCTCAAGCACGGTGACTTGTGGGGCGTAGCTTATGATCTTCCCGATCTCCGCCGTCCGGTTAAGGAACCCTTTTGGAAGAATCTCGTCTAAGTTTGTGAACTCCCCTGGATGAGATCCCGTCATGGTGTTTTCCACAGGTGAAGCGCGACGGAGCGTCCAGAGGAACCGGTGGCCGGTTCGCTCGAGTGCTACCGCGATTTCTCTTGCTTGTTCGTCATTGAATGCTCCTTTGCTTCCGAAACAGAGGAACAACACCGATTTAGGCGGTTGCTCATCAAGCCACAGCAGAATCTCCCTCCTCTTATCGTCTATGTCGGCGCAATCGGTTTTGAAGTCCAACACGGGTCCCACGGCGTATAGCGGCGGAGTATTATTCCCGCCTGAAAAGAACTTCAACGCCTGAGGCTCAATGTTAACCACCGAATTGACCAAAATACCCTTCATCCCTCTCAACGTCTTTGCTCGTCGCAAAAGATTCGGAAACCATTCTTCGCTCAACATAACAGAAGGCAAACATTTCGCCGGAAGAGGCCGAGTCATAGCCGGAACATCTAACTCTGCATCGGAGCCTTTCAGATCCGTCACAGCGAAGTTTTCTTCGTCGTGACGGCTCTGAACATGGAACATTAGCCCGAGATACGAAGCGTTGGACGCGAAATAGAAATAAGACGGGAGGCCGTACTCGTCGGCAATATCTATCATCGGCGTAGTGAACATTTCAACAACCATTCCAGCGAGTTGCCGACGAGGCAAGTCATGGATGAGTTTGGATACAACATTTTTGACCTGAGGCTTCTTGCTCTCGATGTAGGATATGTAAGTTTGATCATCCGGATCGCGAGTGGGCTGATCTTCGGACGAGAGATGGCAGTAGCGGATACGGTCTTCGGGTTCAGGGTACATGGAAGTGTTGTCACCGGAGGAGAATTGCTCCGGGATAACGATTACGGTGGCGTAAAGGCGGTCGTTGGTGTTGACAAGGAGTCTTACCATCGCAGCCGTTGATCTGACGTAGCTGATTCCTGGACAAGCTATGAACACAAGCTCGATGTTCATGTCGTCGTTGACTTTATTTTGGTTGTTTGGTTGTTGGAAATCAATTATTTTTGTAACGTTGGGTTTTATTTCTAGTTTAGTGTTAGTGAGGGGTTTTGGTACGGCTCATATTTGAAGGCCTCAAGTCATAGTCATTTATTAATGGTTTTTTTTTTCTAAGTCCATTGCGAAATATTTGTTGGAAAAGAAGTTGCATATGATTCAATATATATCAAGCATGTTACATGTGATAGGGCAAGGCCCAGTCCTAAAAATTTGGGGTTTTCTTAATGCCACACAACATTGTCCCAAAAACTAGCATATTACTAGTTTTTTTTATAACTCATGGATAATTTCGTACCTATGGAAGACATATGCTAGTTTTTTTTATAACTCATGGATAATTTCGTACCTATGGAAGACTCCGGACTAATTCTCTGTGAAGAGGAAAACTCATGGATAGATAGTCTCTCCAGTTTTTCAAATGTACCAAAAATAAAGATCCATAATCCATATGAATGTCCAAATAAATGTGACTTAGTTTCGTATAGCCGGATGATCGAACTTGATACGTGGTAGCGTCTCAAACCCGTCCCAATCACTCGACCAAAACCCGTCCCAACCACTCGACCACAAGCAATTACTGGTTGCAATTTTAAGATATTATCTTCAGCAAGCAATCATAGATCGGTTAATATAACAATGCCAAAAGATGGATGTCTAAACCATAATAATTTGTGCAAGGACATGGTGGAAATTTGGAATATTTTCTTTTGTAGAAGTAACAAATGTTTTTGAATATAATTCTTAATCTCGCAGAGAATTTGGAATAAGATGTTTTGGTTTGTTGTCCGTGCATGGCTAAATAAATTAAACAGAATGTATTATATTGAGCTAGATTATTGAGAAACCTAATCGAGCAAAAAAGCTCAGACCATTAATATCCATACCTCTAAGCCCACCTCTTATTTGTGGAGCCCACATACAAAAACAAAAATCACCCCTAAAAATTCTAATTTAAGAGGCACTTCTTTAGCTATTTGCGGGTCCCACTGCCACGTGGCGACCCGCAAATGGTCCTTTTTCTGTTTTTTATTTTTTTTTCAAAAAAAAAAGAATTTTTAATTTTAAGATGTTTCATTGCACATCTAACCTATGTTAATGCTCTCATCTTATGGCACACTTTCCAATGTCCAAGTTTCAATACAAAATCCAAATATATTATCCATTTTCCAATAATATTGAATTTTCTCTTGGAAACTCCAAATAATTAGTTATCTGTTTAATGTGACGTAATTTCGATCATATTCAAGTAGTTTCCTGATTTCCTCAACCAAAGTAGCATCATCTTGTTTTAATATTTTAATAACTTATTTGAAAAAATTCCAAAAATACTAACTTTTGTTTTAAGAAATATTAATTACTACGGTATGTAAATTATACCATATCAGTTTTACCGAATTTTTTTATAAACAAAATACTAGAAAAGGCCAACATCTAAATTAATTAAATTTTCTCTAGTAGGCAACTAGCACAATGATTTGAAAAAAATAATAAAGCTCATAAAATAAAAGAAAAAGAGTTTGTGAAAATATTTTAAACTTAAGTCAAAGAAAAAGGAAGAGCAAGGAAACCGACAGAAATAAAATTGAAAAGATAGGATTGCCAAGTCGCATGCAATATGCGAAAATCCATTCATAAGCAAGATAGGGTTTATCTATTTTCCTCGGGAAACTTAAACACATTTTTTTTTTGTTTTCACACTTAACTTATTATTCAATGAGAAATGCATTTAAAGTAAATATTTATGCCTAATTTTGAGTTACAAAATGTAATTTATATATAACTCGATTAATCAAAATCAGAACCTTAAAGTAAATTTACACAATGAGATCAAAAATTTCCGGATGTATTTATTTGAAACCGTAAGCATGATTAGTCCCTGTGCTCTAACTCTTGGTTCGAGGTTAGAACCATCTATATATACATCACAATTTTTTTTTTTTTCTTTAATGATCTTAAAAGAAAAAGACAATGTATAGGATGTCAAATAATAATTCGTTTCTTACCATAACTCCCATCATACGTGTCACAATTATTACAGTGCAAAAAAAAACATATCGTTACACCAACTTGTACATGCATCAACTAGCACACGTATAGTTTTTTTTTCTCTCTTCATTTTTCAGAATTAATCTTTATTTCTATATTTTAATAAAAAACAATTTTTCGTAATTCAGAACTTAGTATATAAAGGAGAAGAGAGGCAAGAAGAGCAACACGCTTGAAAACTTCTTTAGTTTCATAGGTTCATTACAAAGCAAATCATTTTCAATATCCATATAAAGTGTAAACCATGGCTGCATCTTTCTCTGTCCCCTCTATGGTATTATCACAATATATACTCATTAATGTTTCATAAATATATTTTTAGTTACTTCAAATTTTGATGGTGGCAAAATTTACTAGTTAATTATTTCCTCCGTTTCAAACTAAGTGTCATTTTAATTTTTCCATGTAACTTTGTTATTGACTACCTAATTTAACCTCAAATATAATGGAAAAAAATATCAATAGTCAATATATTTTTTAGAAAGAGTATAATTAATATGTTTTCGTGTGAAATTCAGATAATGGAAGAAGAAGGGAGATTCGAGGCAGAGGTCGCCGATGTACAAACCTGGTGGAGCTCAGAGAGGTTCAAGCTAACAAGGCGTCCTTACACGGCTCGTGACGTTGTTTCTCTACGTGGCCATCTCAAACAAGGCTATGCCTCGAACGAGATGGCTAAGAAGCTTTGGAGAACGCTCAAGAGCCACCAAGCCAACGGCACGGCGTCTCGCACTTTCGGTGCGTTGGATCCTGTCCAAGTGACCATGATGGCTAAACATTTGGACACGATCTATGTCTCTGGGTGGCAGTGTTCTTCTACACATACTTCTACTAATGAGCCTGGTCCTGATCTTGCTGATTATCCGTACGACACCGTTCCTAACAAGGTCGAACATCTCTTTTACGCTCAACAATACCATGACAGGTAAAAACTAATTAGTGATTAATTTCTTAAATTTATATATTATATACGTTGATTAATTGATATTGGCTGCATGCAATGAATATTAGTATTATGTGAAATTTGGTCTCATATACCTCGTGTCAAAAAGTAAATAAAAGGATTTGTTTCTTTCAAGATTTTACGTTGCCACGTGTTAGTAACAACTTGAGGTTCTGTCAAGCTTTAGGTTCTACACGTTCTTACTATTACGACAAATTTGTCTAACGTGAATTATCCAAGAAATTTGATATAAAAAAAAAATTATCCAAGAAATATGATAGCTAGATTTAGGGGAAAATATTAAGTTTTTTGCATCAGTCCAATTATCTAATTTTCAGAAATTTTGGTTAGGGACCACTAATTAAATTCAATTGTGGATAAAGTGAAAACATTTAGCATTAGGTTGCTATTGCATGCATCAAGTATTATGTGTGTTCCTAAATAATAGTATAATAACAACAATGAGTATGTTGTATCGCTCGCAGGAAACAGAGGGAGGCGAGAATGAGCATGGGCAGAGAAGAAAGAACAAAGACACCGTTCGTGGACTACCTCAAGCCAATCATCGCCGATGGAGACACCGGCTTCGGAGGCACCACAGCCACCGTCAAACTCTGCAAGCTCTTCGTCGAGCGAGGCGCCGCCGGTGTCCACATCGAAGACCAGTCCTCGGTCACCAAGAAATGCGGTCACATGGCAGGAAAAGTCCTCGTGGCAGTAAGCGAACACATCAACCGCCTAGTCGCGGCTAGGCTCCAGTTCGACGTGATGGGCACGGAGACCGTCCTTGTAGCTAGGACCGACGCGGTCGCGGCCACTCTGATCCAGTCAAACATTGACTCGAGGGACCACCAGTTCATACTGGGAGTCACTAACCCGAGTCTTAGAGGCAAGAGTTTGTCCTCGCTACTAGCCGAGGGGATGGCTGTAGGCAAGAACGGTCCGGCGTTGCAAGCTATTGAGGACCAGTGGCTTAGCTCGGCCCGTCTCATGACTTTCTCGGAAGCTGTCGTGGAAGCTCTCAAGCGCATGAACCTTAATGAGAATGAGAAAAGCAAAAGAGTGAACGAGTGGCTTAACCATGCAAGGTAATTTAGAATATTATTTTTTGCTAACTCATGATTAATTTAGTTTTTTATGTAGGTTTTAGTAATGATAAATAAGGTTTTAGAGACATGTTAGTATTTCATTAAACCAAACACACTTGGTTGTACTAGGTTTTTTTATTTATTATCAACTTGGTTTGCTAGTTGCACTAAAATGTTAGCATTTTATAGCTGTCTATTACAAATAATTTTCCAATTTCATTGGCAAATTTTAATACTAATTAAAATATGTTAATACTCTTTGGGTTGATTAGGTATGAGAACTGCGTGTCAAACGAGCAAGGCCGAGAACTAGCAGCCAAACTCGGTATAACGGATCTTTTCTGGGACTGGGACTTACCTAGAACCAGAGAAGGATTCTACCGTTTCCAAGGCTCCGTAACAGCGGCCGTAGTCCGCGGCTGGGCCTTTGCCCAGATCGCAGACATAATCTGGATGGAAACCGCGAGCCCGGACCTCAACGAGTGCACGCAATTTGCGGAAGGAGTCAAATCCAAGACACCAGAGGTCATGCTTGCCTACAATCTCTCTCCTTCTTTCAACTGGGACGCGTCCGGGATGACCGACCAGCAGATGATGGAGTTCATTCCGCGTATCGCTAGGCTCGGATATTGCTGGCAGTTCATAACGCTCGCGGGTTTCCACGCTGACGCGCTTGTGGTCGATACATTCGCTAAGGATTACGCGAGGAGAGGGATGTTGGCTTATGTTGAGAGGATACAGAGAGAAGAGAGGAGCAATGGTGTTGATACTTTGGCTCATCAGAAATGGTCAGGTGCTAATTACTATGATCGTTATCTTAAGACCGTTCAAGGTGGTATCTCCTCTACTGCTGCCATGGGCAAAGGTATGTTACTCGTTTTTGTCTAGTTTCGCACATAATGTAAAACTTCTATAAATTAATAACATGGAGATTATATTATAATTTTGTTATTAATTTATAGTGATTATTAGTTTATAACGATATAGATAACAATACAAAATGAAAATATGACCGAAAAAATTATTTTAAATTTATGGTGGTCTTAGTGTATTATATTGCACTATTCAAATTTTTGTATTTCTAATTTTACAAAATTATTATTTTTGTTTTGAATAAATAGGTGTTACTGAGGAACAGTTTAAGGAGAGTTGGACCAGGCCAGGAGCTGATGGAATGGGTGAAGGGACAAACCTTGTGGTAGCCAAGTCTAGAATGTAAGAGAAACGTTCACTGCGGCGGTGCGGCCAAAGCGGTTTGGCATCTTCGTAGAAAAACTTGGAAACCAAACTATCTTTTTAAGTATAATTATCTTTGGGGACTTTGAGAAAAAGACATAAAATAATAAATGTATCGTTGTTATTGTGTTATCTTCTACTTAATAATTGGGTTAAAAAGTTTGGGGCAATGTTTTACGAGGGTTTGCTTCTTTTACATGGATATTTGAAACTTGGTGCATATTATTGGTCATTGGTTATGTAATGATTCAATATTCTTATAATTATATTTGTGTTTAGTTTCTTGTTTCGTTGTAAACCATATGAGGAATAATGTTCAAGCACCCTATCTATATTAGTATTTTTGAAGTACTAATTTGAAATTTTCCAAAAAATCACACTAAATTACACATTATCGCCATTGAAGCATAAAAGGAAATATTTTTGAACATTCAATTACGAAAAATCAAATAAGGAAATATTATAATTCTCTCCAAAAATAAATAAAATATATTAAAGAAATTATGTAAATCTATATTAGTATTTTTGAAGTACTAATTTGAAATTTTCCAAAAAATCACACTAAATTACACATTATGCCTTTGGGCATAAAAGGAAATATTTTTGAACATTTAATTACGAAAAATCAAATAAGGAAATATTATAATTCTCTCCAAAAATAAATAAAAAATATTAAAGAAATTATGTAAAAAATATTTGAAAAACAAAATAAACATATGTAATTCACATAAATACATTATTACATAGTTTTTTTTATAAAAACTACCTTTAAAATTTTATTTAAATCAAAACAAAGAGGTTTAATTAATATTATTAAGAATTTAAAAACGATTTGAATTTTTTTTTTGTTAAAAATATCAAACAATAAAAAACAAAATAGTTTGTTAACGAGTTTGATTTCCGGTTCGATTATAAACAAATAAGAAGAAATTGCAATTCTACTAAAATTTAAATCTTATATTACATATTTATAATATGTTTACAACAATTATTTATATATATATAATCAAAATAATTATAATTTTAAATAAATTTGGGTAAATCGCATAATATGATTTGTGTATTTTGATTCGGTTTGTATTTTGAATTCGGGTATTTTCGAATCCTAAATATAATAAATAATAAATTATTGGTCTAATCAACTTATAAATTATATTAAATTTTTGCTATACGAAATATATAATAAAAATATATATATTATTATTTTTGAAGTACTTTTTTGAACTTTTCCAAAAAACTCACTTAACTACATACTATGGGTGTGATTGGTAGCAGCTGTGAGTTTTGTGCACAACTCTTTTTTAGACCATGTCCAACAGAGAAACCTTCAAAATTTTTTAACTATTCATTGGGACCCATGAACAGTTAATTTAAAATAAAACAAAAATAAAATAATTAAAAACGCATCAATCATAGTTTGCCACGTATCCAAAGGGCCCACTAAATAGTTAAGATCCGGATCTTAAATAGGAAATATAAGATCCAGATCTTAACTATTTAACGGGTCCCACCTACTAAGATCTTTTTAAGAAACACCAATGCACGTGCTCTTACTTTCTACAGCCGAACAATAACCAATCATGCTTTCCTTCCTTTTATCAAACTTAGAACCGCTATTTATTTTATTGCTTTGCAAATGGATTTAAGGGTTGTAGAGAGAACATTTCCCATAGCACTATTTACAATGCTGTGAACATATTTTACTTTTCTTTTTTTAATTATTTACTAATATATTTGTATATAGAATTGTTTATTATAAAATACATATAGTTGATGATAATATACCACATAATATACATATCAAGTCACTATTTTTATTTACCATCGATTTTATCACCTTAGTATATAACATTAATTATATATAATATTTTATATGTTATAATAAATATAAAAATGATACAATAAACTGTTGGTCATTGTATATTTTGTGTACTTATCTACTAATTGACTCTTTTTTATTTTTATTAAAGTTCTACAGTAATAAAATTTAAAGCTACAGCAAAAAAAACTACAACCCGATTTCTACAGCAAAAAATCAAAAGCTACAGCTACAACCAATCAGCCCCTATGTCATTGACTTTAAACTCACTTAAAGAGTTATGTGAAACTTACACACAAACATATCTCATTCTATATATATACTTTTTAAAATTGACTTAAATATCAACAAAAACAATAAAACCGATTTTAACATAAAATCAACCACTAATTTCATATTTATGATATTTTTGATATAATCTTTTTATTTTTCTTACGGAGGTGTATAAAAAATTTCAGAATATAAATATTTTTTTAAAAGTATATAGTTTAGTTTTTATATATAATCATTGCCCATATTATAATTTTCTATTTATATTAATATTTTAGATGATAATAAACATCTATATTGAACATAGATAAAGTTTGTTTAAATCAATTAACACTAGCATAACAATTATTTATTAACGGGTTCAGCTTTCTAGAAAAATTCTAGATAAATGACAAGAAGTTTGAAAATAATGATTAAACTTTATCATAAACAAATTTCGGGTAATTCGGGTTCAAATCTAGAAATTTGTTTTGGCTTCGGGTTTTCGGGTAGTAAATTTCTCAATTCGTTCGGGTTATTTATTTTTGGAACGGTTTCGGTTCTTTAATTTCGGTTTGGTTCCAATTATGTACTTCAAATATAATTATAACTATTATATTTTAAATAATTTTTGGGTAGCTAGAGTAGTTTAGTTTAGTTCTACAAAATTGAGTTCGGTTCAGATTCGATTTCGGGTATTATGGTAGTAAATTTCCCTATACATTCGAGTTATTTGTTTTTAGAATCGATATTGATTTGGGGATTTCGGTTTGGTTTGGGTTCGGTATTTCGGATCCGGAAGTTTTGCCCATCCTTAATTTTTATAGTTTATAATAGTTTGGAATAAACACACTTACAAATTATATTAAGATTTTGCTATATAAAATATAATTCTCATTATATATTTATGGGAAAATCACAAAACTACACCATTTGAATTACATTTCACAAAACTACACCATTTCAAAAATATTTCACAAAACTACATCTAAACACTCAAAATTAAATTCAAATAAACCCTATCCACACAATCATACCCCTTAATACTATTTCTAAACACTAATTAGCGAACACAAATGAAAATATTTTAATTTTGGTAATTTTTAAAAGGGTAAATCAAGCTTTTAAAATTTTGAAAGGGTGTAAATTTGTGAAAATATTGAATTAGGTGTAGTTTTGTGAATGAATGATTGAAAGGGTGTAGTTTTGTGAATTTCTCTATATTTATTTGCATAAACAATAAAATAACAAAATACTCTTTAGAAATTCTGAATATTTTTATTTATTTTACAAAAACAGAAAAAATATTACAAACTTCTAAATTAACTGTATATATATAAAATTATTTATAAAAAACATAAACCCGTGGTACACCACAGGTTAAATCCTAGTATAGGTATTAGTATACTATTCTCTCCGGGTTTTTTTTAATGTAAGATTTGTTTTTTTAATGTAAGATTTGTTTTTTTAATGTAAGATTTCCTAAAAAAGAAATTTATTTTGAAATGTAAGATTTTCTATAATAATTGGTACATATTTTCCTATTATGTACTTACTTATACAATTATGGTTTATTATTACGTTTATATTTTATCAATCATAATAACAATAATATATGGGTTATAAAAGTTATTTAAAAAACTAGTTAATTTATGATTATTTTTTTTAAAATCCTACATTAAATACATTAAAAACAGAAAGAGTACTATTTTGTTTGGTTAAATCGGATAGTTATCAATATAAAAACAGTAAAATATGTTTGCATCAAGCACTTACAAATTATTACAAACATATACGGTGTATACTTTACAAATATCCCACCGATATGCACTTATATATATGTACACAAAAGCTATACATATGTAATCAAACACATACCCAACAAGATAGTACACACATCAAGCAAACATATACATGATGGGTACAAATATATATAAACACCACCAAATTTATACAACGTTTTTTTTTTGTAAAAACTGATTATCATTTAGAATTGGTCATTAAACTTGGCCAACATTGAAATAGGGACAACACATAATCCTCTACTCCTCAAATCCATGTTATCATTGTTGTTGTTTCCTTCTTGGATATTCATCATCATAGTCACTTTTTGTTCATCACTTTCTTGGGTTTTAATTTGATGATCCATTATGCTTCTCATATTTTCCTATCGTTACCGTTTCAACAACATATTTACGTGTTATATCCATCAAACATAGTGTAGACACTATAATTATTACTAAAAGATAATTGCACCTTCCCTTATACATTAAACAACTAAATATTGGGTAAATCTAATAATACAAGACCAACTCTATTTTTTAATATTTTATTATGCAAAATGAAACTTCCCTATCTTTTCCATATAAATTTAAATACAAGTGGTTAGAGAGAAGAAACGCATAAATTTATTTATAGGGAAAGAGAGTTAGATAAGTTACCATAACTAATTTAGAAGAGACATAGTCTTCAATTTTTCTAGGAGACGTCCGAATATGTTCAAATTCACTGACCTATTCAATTTCATTCATATAAAATTATTAAAATAGACATTTTATATTCTAACCACCATAAAAGAAAATTAATTAAAAATAAACACAAACTAAATAATTAGAGGTGGTAATTAATATTTAATCATATCTTACTATCTAAATTAAAACATATAAATAATTTTATTGTATTAAAATTCCAAATCATTGGTTTGGTTTACTTGAGTGATTAAGTTAATTAGTAGTAATCTAACCTTAGGGCTATTAGCCGGAGAGGTAGCCGTGTCCTCTAAAGAATCATCCTCCGCAATCTTTTTAGTTCTTGCTTTCCCAAACTTGATTTTAACCGGAGAACTCTTGCCGTAAAAGGAATCTTTGGCCGCGCCGGGGACTAGAGAAGAAGATACTCCGAGAAGAGAACAAGAACTCTTGTCTTGATGATCACTATATTCATGATGAGTTGTGTATGAGAACTCTTCTATGATAGTTGCCCATCCACTCTCTTCTTGATCATCACCATCAACACCATTTTGATGGACCAAAGAGGCATGGTTTTGTTCATAAGTATTACAAGAAGATGTATCCATTATTTGGAGAAGGACGAATAGTTCAAAAATAAAAATGGAATAATTCTCAAGTGGTTGTGATGCGTATGAATATATATATTTATATAAAAGTCGTTACGTTTTCATGGAATATAAAAAGTGAAATAAATTAATTGGAGAATTAGCTATAGGAATCTTGATACGGTCATCACATGTCCCTAATGTCTTGATCAAAATTATTAAAGCTATCTTTAGAAAAATATGGGCTAACATAACTAATCATATTTGTGTAAAATGAAATATAATTAGTTCGTTTTCTATTATTTTGAAAAGAATATTATTTTCGTATTATCCAAACGCGTGAATATATATAGATTCTTGGGTCTTCCTAAATGATTGGATAAAAGAATAAAAATACATCTTTTAAATAGGTAACAATACATTATTTTCAAAATTAGAATCTTATCTATTAATTCAAAAGCATTTTTGTAAATAGGACAAAAAACATTATAATTACAATGAAACGCTACTAGAGTTAATATATGGTTTCTCATATCTATACTATTAAAAGAGAAGACAAAACGTCTACGTGTCGCGACGTGAGAGCTTTTAGAATATTTTTTTTTTTGCGTCTTAGTCCTTATATTTTTGAATAATTTTTGTTCGGCGAATTCTATAAATTATATTTCAAGCCCAACGAATTCAGGTTCACATATAAAACTTTTAAAAATTAAATTTATCCCACATTGAAAACAATAAGAATCAAAATAAGAAATCTTTTAATATAAATAAGACTTTATCACATACAAAATCATTAAAGCGGATCTTCGTCAAATGGGCCTGCGAATTTCGGTAAATAGGTTGCGCCTTCATTTACCGGAGTATGCATAGTTTGAATAAACTTGCAAAGTTTGATTAGTTTTTCTTTGAATAAACTTGCAAAAGTTTGATTAGTTATTTCGGCTTTCGATAATGGTTTTTCATAGATGCATGTCTCATAAATTGCCAACATGTATTTGAAACTTTGATTAGTGGATTGGAGTCTGGGTATTCGGTTTTCAGGTCAGGTTCATTCGAGTTCGAGTTTTTCGGGTTAAATGATATATGATTCGTTCGGATTATTTACAAATACAGTTCTGTTCGGTTCGAATCTATTCGGGTTCAGGTCGAGTTTCATATATTTAACAAAACCTAACTTGGAACCAAATATTATTCGGTTCGGGATTTTTGATTTTTTGGTTCGAATTTTTAGGTTTTACATAATTTTGGTAAGAACTTTCGATCTTACTTCGGGTAATACGAGTTCGGTTCGGGTTTTGGTTCGGCTTATTCATATAACCCACAAAAAATTGAAATACATGTGTATTTACCTTATCAAATTTACCTTATCAAAACTATATACATGTGTATATTCGGGTCTATGCGAGTAAAATTCGGGCCTCAGGTCGGTTCGGGTTAGAACGAAAACCCGAGTTAGAAAATATTGAAACCCGATAGGATAATATGAGAATCGAAACCGGATCAAACCGAATTTTTCAAGTCGATTCGGTTTCGGGTTTCGGATCTTGGGTTAAATGTTCAAACATAAATTGATCAATTCATGATATTCAATAATATAATTTAATATTATTTATGAATATCCTCTCCTGCGCAAGGCGCGGGATACTTACCTAGTATATCTACAATTAACTCTGAAAACAAACTTAACTAATTAAAAGTAACAATTTCCAATTACCTCTTTAAAAACCCTAAAAATAGGAAACATTAGCAACATTTGTATTGCCTATTTACACATTTCAATTTTTCGGAAAAAATCTCAAACTATAAACTACAATTACGCCACAATAAATACAATATAACTAAATGACAACTTCACAATAATCTAACTAAATAACAACTTCACAAAGATTAAATCAAATTCATTTTATAATATATCTAGTTTTGTAACGGGTCCGAACTTCACAAGAGAGCACAAGGCTTGAAGTTAATTTTCGTATGAATTTAATTAATTTAATTATATACTTTATATATTAGTTTTAAATAAATAAATTCAAAAACATATTTAATAATATAAAACTGACAAAAAAAATTAATGCGGATTTTCATCTAGTAAACTGTTAAAATTAAGAGTTGACAAAAAAAAAAAAACTGTTAAAATTAAGATCCGTAAGAATTTATTCTTTTCCATGGTGTTTTGATCCATTAAAAAGCTAGGTTGCGATTTGTGATCCAACTAATCAATTAGTTGCAGATAGCTCTTTATTATAGTTAAGTAGTTGAGACATTGCTTTCCACCAAATTTATTTATGCAAGCTAAAAATATTAAATGGGATGGTAACAAAAGTAGACTATTAGTTATGTTAAATGTTTTCTAAAGAAAGAATCAATCTTAGAAAAAGAACACTAAACCACGATTGAGTGGAAAATGAATTTTATAAATAAAAATAAATCGGTAAAGTCTTGGTCAGTGTGAAAGGTAATCTAAACGGCCGATCGCATTGTGACTTATAATTAGTTGTTGATAGTTTTAGAGAACTAATTAAATTATTATAAGGAAACATGCATATATTTCTTTTTTATCAAAAACAAAACATGCATAAATTTTTATTATCTATACTATTATTTGGGAAGGACAAATTTTGAGAAATCCTTAATTGTTTTCTTTAATTTCATGTATAAGGTAATTTTAAATTTAATAAATAGCAAAAACTATTCATATTTAATAGTATAGATAATGAAAAATTAAAATAGTATGAATATTCCATTTTTATGAAAATTATACAATATTAAAAATATATTTAAAGATTTTAAAAATGTCTTAAGTTCTATAATCTTTTTATTATTTAAAAGTATATATTAAATTTATAAATGTAAAATAAATTTTACTTGTGGGTATAATTTTAAATTTAAATGTATTTTAACTTCCAATTTAAATAAATATGATGATTTTCTCATATTTTAGTTTGTAACAGGTCATTGAATATCACGTATCAAATTTTAAATTACGAATAATAATTGTCATGAGGTTAAATCAAAGTTATGTTATGCATAATACATATGTGTAATTTTGCAACGGGTAAAAAATTATCATACATAATATAAGAGATAAAACCAAAATTATATTCGTGATATCAAAACATAGATAATTATGGTTCAAAATTTTATCAATATATATTAAAAATTAGTTTCTTAAAATTGTTTCAAAATAATATATTTACAAATATTAACCCGTGCGGGACACACCGGTTCGAATCTAGTCTTATCTATTAATGGAAAAGCATTTTTGCAAAAAACCCTTAAAAAATCTAATTACAATGTAATGTCACTACTTTTTTTAATATAACCTATGTTTTTAATTGTATTTGCAAATTACAATTTCAAGCCCAATACAAAAACCCAGAAGAATTCATAATGTATTTTAAATGTTTGTAATGATTTATTTTTTTTTTTTGTCAACATTTGGGCCACAAATGGCCGCCCCATTAGTCAAACCTACACCATCGTAGGCGCGGGGAATCGATCCCGGGTGGGGTGGTACTATCTGCCTCATGTGGACTTATGACTACCACTAGACCAATGTCACTTCCCTGTAATGAAAATTTTGGTAACAAAAATCTTTCAAATTTTAATATTTACTAATTTTTAAAGAGGAATTCACAAAACTACACCCTTTCAACCCTTCCTTCACAACACTACACCTAATTTAATTTTTTCACATATTTACACCCTTTCAAAATTTAAAAGCTTGATTTACCCTTTTAAAAATTACCAAAATTAAAATCTTTTCATTTGGGTTCGCTAATTAGTGTTTAAAGTAATAGTATTAAGGGGGTAGGATTGTGTGGTAGGATTTATTTGGATTTAATTTTGAGTGTTTAGGTGTAGTTTTGTGAAGTATTTTTGAAATGGTATAGTTTTGTGAAATGTAATTCAAATGGTGTAGTTTTGTGATTCTCCCATAAAGAAAGAGAGAATTACAAAACTACACCATTTGAATTACATTTTATAAAATTACACCATTTTCAAAATACTTCACAAAACTACACCTAAATACTCAAAATTAAATCCAAATAAATCATACCCACACAATTCTACACCCTTAATACTATACTCTAAACACTAATTAGCGAACCCAAATGAAAAAATTTTAATTTTAGTAATTTTTAAAAGGGTAAATCAAGTTTTTAAAATTTTGAAAGGGTGTAAATATGTGAAAAAATTAAATTATGTATAGTTTTGTAAAAGAGGGATTGAAAGAGTGTAGTTTTGTGAATTCCTCTTAAAGAAATTCATACATTGAGACACTGTAATGGCAACGCAAAATAAAGAAAACCTTTTTTTATGGAATGTGCATGCAAATCTTTGTAATATCAGTTAGAACAACACATTACTTTTGGAAATAGCCATATATTAAAATAGAAAAAGAAGTTCCCCTCATAGGAGAACCATTCCTTTTTCTATGTATTTGTTCTTCAAATTTTGTAGTCTTTTGTTTTTCTTGATCTTAGTTAAAACTCTAAAGCGAGATAATATCACAATTTAGATTATTAATGAAACCAAAACTCTCCAATAGTTGGTGATCCTACAAATATGTTTTTAAAGATAAAATATCTACAAATATGTTTTTGAAAAAGATGCTAGAAATCGATGATCGGTTCTCCGATGGTGAGATTTCTTTCGATAGTCCACGGCAAGTCGAAGAGCTTCGCAGTCACAAACTTGAATATTTTATTTACGTTTATGTTGTATGAAGCACTCGAAAAGAATAGCGTCGCGTTTAAAGCCTTCGCATATGTTCTTGCCTGCCCACACAAATTAACATCCACAATGTTAAAATAGTTTATAACATAAAAACTAATTTTTCGAAAATTATGGGCTGAAATTTTTAACAATTTATCCCAAAAAAGTAGAATAGAATTCAATTCATTATATGACTTTAAATTGATTTAAAAATGTTACCTGGCTAGCAATTGCCCATTGCAAATCAATTGGAAGTTGAATAAACTCATCAAACTTAGTTCCTACCATAACTGGAATCGCTGTCTGCACAAAATAATATCAATCATGTTTAAATTATAAACATATAAAATCTTACACAAACATTTGTGAAAAAATTCAGTTTTGGTTTTTTACATTCAATTTTGGATCCTACACTATATTATATAGAGATTAAATCGGTAAGTACAGTGATATGTTTTACCTGATTTGACTTTCTAGCTTGTTGATACCAGCTAATCACACTACATAATAATAATAACAAAAAATAACATATAAGTTTAGCCTCAAATTGTAAAAAAGTTAATTATAAATATTTTAAGTTAATTAGTTACCTGTTAAGCGTGCAACGACTGGTTAGATCAAACATAAAGAGAATAGCTACAGAGTCCTTGCAAGCCATAGGGATTTGATCCCATGATTTCTCAGCTCCTGCCAATATATTATGTTAAAATGTTTAATTAAACTAACTAACAATAGTAATATTACTTAAAGCTTAGGTGGTTTAATGGAGATTAAGACCCCTAAACAACTAATCTCATATATATGGAGACAATACCAACAACAACTAGAATGACTTAGGAGCTTTGTATGAACCAGTCAGTAGTATAAACAACTTTAGTTTCTGTCCGGACCAACGAACTAAAGGACCAACGAACGAGTTCATGAATGCTACTACTATATATTTGGTTTCAAGATTTTTTTGGAAGGAATATTTTACGTCATGTCCCATAAAAATCGGACCCGAACTTCGTCGTAGCGGTTATAGAAGAAGAGAGAGGTACCTTCTAACTCCCATATACTATAGGAAATGCGAGCACCTCCCATCGATAACATCTTGTCCGTACAATTTATCCCTTTCTCCAATTCTCTCATTTCTACTCCTCTCTCCTCACCAACATATTTCGCCTTCACAATTACAAAGAAAGTACATCAAAATCTTGACGATTCGAAAAAAATCGACTAGGATTACTATCTTAACATATCAAATGTCATCATCTCACAAACAAATTATGGCCACCATCATAGATCATATCTAATATAAAAGATTATAAATTAATAACATCATACTGTTAGGATTATGAGCTTCCAACTTAAAACCAATTGACAATGAATGAAGTGGTTCATATCCTTTATATATTGCTTAAAATCCTTTCCAACTTCCGATGCCGGACTTTATGTCCTAATAAACTACGCTATTTTCTAGTAATTTATAGTGATTATTAATTTATTAACTAACCAGAAAGCTAGTTTTTCCGATATCTCGGTCTCCCAAGAGACTAATCTTCAAGGAAACAAGATCAGAATCCGATCTCCGATGACTATTATCATACACCGGTGTACGGTGTACAAACTCGCCACCAACACCATCGTCGACGACGTCAACGGCCGTGATCGGAGGAGGAGGAGGATGAGGACGAGAAACGGAAGGAGACGGAGTCGTCGTGGCGAGTGTAAGCAAAAGATATCTCCGTGATTTACGAGGATTGCACGCGACGATTCTGCTCCATAACAGCCTCGTGAATCGCCGGAGATTCGAAATCCGGCGTTTCACTCTGTTTCTGAGGTTTTTTATTCGTATGATTTTAAAACATGATTGTGCCATTTTTATAAAAAAAATTCTCTATCGATTTGTGTTACAAGAAATGAGAATTCAGAAAAAAAAATTAAGAAGAAAGTTGAAGAAATATCATAGAAGAGAAAAATGGATAGAGAGAAGCTGATTGGTTTCGTTTTTTGGCTATGAAAGAAGAAAAGCTTTGTTTTTGTGTGTTTCCTCCTTATTTTCGGAGGAGACGACGACACACTTAAAAGGTTTTTTAAATAATACTAATTTTTTTTTTGACAAACAAATAATACTACTTTGATTTGATTTAAGTTAATTTAATTATTTATTAATTATGTTTTGGGGGCAACGAACTTTTCTGGTGAGATGAGAAGTGGGGATTTTTTTTCTTGTAATGTGACGACAATAATAACGTTACACGTTTTGGGCCTACGTTGACGTTTTATGCATACAATAAAGACGTTTTGATCGGTGATATCTTACGACGTGTTTGCATTTCTATGCATAGCATGAAAATTTTGACAAAAGAAGAGAAAACTACAATGGCCTTTTCTTTAATAGTATAAATATTTTTTAGAAATAATATGTTTTTTTTATTTAAGTCTACTGATAAATGCAGCAATCATCCAACTTTTTAAGATAATTTTTCAAAAATTTAATAACAAATTGTTTATAATAAAGACAAATTCTTTGAGATACCACCAAAAATGTTTTTTTGTTTGAAAATATCATTACAAAATTTATCTTAACAAAAATACTATTAAAATGTTTTTTTTTGTCAACATTTGGGCCACAAATGGCCGGCCCATTAGCCAAACCTACACTATCGTAGGCGCGGGGAATCGATCCCGGGTGGGGTGGTGTTACCTACCTTCTGTGGACTTATGACTGCCACTAGACCAAGGACACTTCCCCCTATTAAAATGTTTATAATTTCTAAAAATACCATAAATACTATAAAAGAGTATTAATACTTTTAATTTTATCACGTTTTGATTCGCTATATATTATTTAGCGTATAGTTTGATGGGGATATGTCTAAATTTGAAGGTTTCAATTTCAGTTTTGGAGGTTTAAAATTAATTTAAGATTTGCGGTTTTTTTTATAAAATAACTTTTTATTGTATTTTTAATCTTTTTTTAAAAGTATGCTAAATTTTTTTTAAAAAAAAAAATATTATTTAGTGCTAAAATAAATCATGTAGAATACTTGGTTAACCACACATGTAATATTATTTAGTGCTAAAGTAACGTTACATAACCACACCAATAAAGTTGATGTGATAACTTAATTTCAGATTTGGGAATAGAGCCTGCAATGATGATGCGTGTCTTCATGTACCCACCACCACACATGTGAGTCATGTTTTTGGATGATTACACAAAAATTGGTTTCTTCTATAATTTTCAATATATTGAATCACAAGTTGAAATAATAAAGAAAACAAGGCTTCAAGATCCTCTCGACATAATCAAATATTAATAGTATAAACAATCCATATGATATTAGAGAATCAAAAGATGTTGATTTAATTCGTTTTAATAATTGTTGGCTCATCAAATGATGATTTTTGGATTAATAATTGAGACCCACGTGAATTAAAAAAAACCATGTAGTATTACAAAAGATGCCTAATCATAGACATGTCTCCGACCACCATTTTTAGTATTAAACTAAAATGCACTATCATATAGTGGTACTAACTAGAGCTGGGCAAAATACCCGAACCCGAAAACCCGAACCGAAACCGATCCGAAAAAACCGGTTCGGGTCGGGTACGGGTAATACAATATTACCCTATTGGATCCTAAAGTCATGGATCATAAAGTCATGGATCCGTGGGTATCGGGTAAACCCGAACCGAACCCGATATCCAAAAGGGTACCCGTTATTACATCAATTTTTACATATACTATATATGATTATATCTAATATCAAACTATAAATACATTTATATCCAAAAAAATTAGATTTGTTACCTAAACTTAAATGCATTTATTTGTAAAAACTTAAAATTAAATTTATTTATACTCAAACACTTGAATTTTTAGATTATATATTTTTAAAAATTAATAATGTTGTAAAATTTTCGGGTATTTGGGTAATTTTTCGGATAAATGGGTAATTTTTTCGGGTTTTGGATAAAAATACTCGAAAAATTATCATTTGTTCGGTTATTTCGAGTACTTATTCGGTTTTTATAGTACTTCGGTTACAAAATTAACCGAACCGTTGATAACCGAAGAGTAATTCGGTATTAATCGGATCTTTGATTGAAGTACAAAACCGACCCGAACCCGAATAGCTCCGAACCGAACCGAACCGAATTTTTTGAAATATACCGATTGGGATCATGTTGTCTTACACCGAAAAACCCGAAACCCGATTGGGTGGATCCGAAACCCGGTTGAGTACCGATTGCCCATGCCTACTACTAACTTTTTTTTAGTTTTTAAATAATTTTTTAAAGTCCAAATTACATTAGAGACTTTCCTTATCAAATAATTAAATCTTCAACCATAATCAGTGGCCAACGTTCAATGCTTACTAAAATAAGGAATTTAAATTAGCATAAAAATTAAGGATTCTGATATATATATATATATATATATATATATATATATAAGTGGTGGATACACATTTACTAATAGATATACTGCGAATATTGTAAGTATAACAATATTTTGAATCTGACATTTTAGTTTATTTCACACACGGTTGCCTAATTTTGTTTGAGTGACTGACTCTTTACAAAGAAAAAAAGGTCAATAAAACAGATAATAAAAGGGGTTACTAATGTAACGTGGTGGCCATTATTGGCTTGTCTTGGCAATTTAGTATTTACTATATTTATAATTTTTTCTTCTTTTTATAATAAATATAAATTTTATATTCTTAACTTCCATTATTTGTGCTCCGTAGACCCTAAGTCAAATAATCATATAGAGGTGTGGAGAAGTTACCCATGGATCTTATGGTTCATATGGAAAAACAGAAACTCCCTCTTGTTTGATGGATTTTTGTTTAGTCCATTGTCAATAATTGAGAAGGGAGTTAGTGAGTGCACATTATGGTTTGAAGTTCAAGAAAGGGTACATCATGAGTATGAATCCACCGTTTCGTCGTCAGATGTAAGTAAAGTCTGGAAACCACCATGGCCCTCATGGGTGAAGTGTAACATAGGATCATCATGGTCCAAATCTACCAAACTTGGTGGTGGTTCATGGGTAGTAAGAGATGATGTGGGCAACGTCATTCTTCACAGTCGGAGATCTTTCAACAACATGCATAATCTAAAAGAAGTTCACTTCAGGTGTATGTTGTGGGCTGTGGAGAGTATGATAACTCATCATTTCAACAAGGTGGTTTTTGCTTCTCAATGCTCAGAACTAGGTGGTTGATGTGTGGCGTTTTTTAACGTTTTAAACATAGGATTTAGCCACACAATAAGGTGTTTTTATGTGTTTTTAGTTATTTTACAGGTGATAAAAGGCATAGTGGCATCCCAAGGCACTTAGGATGAATTTATGGAGTTTAAGAATGAAAGGACGGAAAAGATGGAGAATTCAGACGAAAAGCTTCAAAAAGACACTCGTTGAAATAGTTCCCACCAATGGATCTTTATGATATTTTACCACTGGAAGGACACGGATGTTAGCTTTGATTTGGCGGTAGTTTGAAGTGATTCCAACGGTTAGATCGCAAGTTATGCCAGTTTTGGTGACGCAAGGTCAATCAGCCGAGCAAAAAAAGTTTTAATTTCCTTTTATTTAAGATTTGCAAAGATTCTTTCCTATTTTGTAAAGGAAACGCCCCAAACCTATTTAAACCTCTTTTTAACCTCTTTTAGAGGTGTGCTTTTATAATATAAGTTTTTTGAGAGTTTTTGGATCCCAAAGAATTCTTGGAATCTTCGGTTTCAATAACAGAGTTTTTTCTATCCCTTATCTCTTTATTTTATTTAATTTTCTTTAATCTCAATTGCTTTGATTTTCATTATGCTTAGCGAGTAGTTTCCCGTAGACAATTGGGTTAGGGTGAAAGAGGTTGATTGAATCTAGGATTGATGATTGTCTAGAACTTAATTGTTTATAAAACTTTTGTCTTTGGTAACAAGTTTAAAGCCTTAATCGAGTTGGTCATTCGATTATTGAACCTAGGAAACTTTATGAATCGAGAGATTATAAAGATTCCTGACCAATTACCTTAGAACTAAGCCTAGCTTAACCGAGAGATCTGTGTTAATAAGCTTAGTGGTTAAAATTGATTTGTTCTTAAAGTTTCTCGACGATTAAACTATCCAAGATATTGTTTTAGTTTAATTGTTGAGAAAAAGATCATTGCCACGAGAGTGGATTGATCTAAAATCGTTTTCAAAACCTTGAAGTTATTTTTGTAAAAGACAATTTGAAATCTGAAAGTTTAATCACCTTTAAAATACCTTAACCTAATTGTTTAGCTTTTAATTTGAATCTTTACAACTTGCAATTTCGTTTTATTTCCTTGTTAACCTTTACAAAATCACATAAACAAAACCATCTTTTAAATCGCTTAGACTAAGATTGATTCCTTGCAAACTTTAGTAATTTAATTGCTCCTGATTCGGATTGACACCTTATATACTACAATAAGGCATTCGACTTAACGAGGGTAAAATCTCGTTTATCAGTGGTGCTATTACAAGACCTAAAGCTTGGCTTGCCTTCAAATCCGAAGGTATTCATCTTTTATCGGCTTTGAAATTTATTCCACACTGGAGTTTTAAAGTAGAATCTCCCTCATCAAACTGTGGAGCTCTCCTCATTGCCAAAAGCGTGACAATGGATATAAGGATTCAGTCTTATGTCGCTGCTGGTCATCCGGTTTGGTTATCGGGTCTCTTTGCCCGTGAGAGATTTGTGGCATCGCCTTTGTCTTAATTTTTGGGGACTTTATTTTGTTTTGATTGTCTTGAGTATCTATCCTAAATTGTTGCTATTACTCAGGTTTTTCTTGCGAGTACTACCGGAGCTAGTCTCGGTCTGTTACTTAGCATCAATTTTGTAATCTCATTTAAAATTTTAATATTATTCAGACGACAAAAAAAATAAAAATAAATTTTATATTCTTTTATATTATAACGATAATGCATCGGCTCTCAGTGTTGGTGTGGGCTTTTTATGTTCTCTATTGGCTCGTGGATTTTATCTTTGCCCAACGTTGGATACGTTATAACAATTTTTTTGTAGATTATATATCATTCAGTTTTTTAACGTTATGATTTAGTACTCTGTTTGATGTAGTAATTTCAGTCAATTACAACACTCAACTTGTAGTTTTGTATATTTAGTTTTATGCTAACATTATATATTATATCAAAATAGATAACAATTTTAATTTACTAACCTCTTTATGCAAGCATATAACTGTAACGATTTCGATCCGGGCGTCCGTTACCTTTAAGAGTCTAACTCTTCCTTAGTATAATATTATTTGTTTTGGGCTCTAAGGCCCGCACGATTTTGTTTTTGGTTTTCTTCACAAAAGGTCTCACATTAAATTAGGGTTAGACCCTCTTTTATATATTAGATTTTCATTTTCTAAATATTCGATATGAGACGCATGTTACAATTCACTCTCACTCAAAGACGCAACGTCTTCGTTGCGCACCAGACTCCAAACGATCAAAACCTCTAGGTCAGCATTAGAGTGACTACTCGCTTTGATACCACTTTGTAACGATCCCGACCCGGACGTCCGTTATCTTTGAAAGTCTAACCATTCTTTAGTGTAATATTGTCCGCTTTGGGCCTTAAAACCTGCACAATTTTGTTTTTCGTTTCTTTTCCAAAAGACCTCATAAATTAGGTTTAAATTCTCTCCTATATATTAGATTTTATTTCTTTAAATATCTGATGTGGGTGAATGTTACAATAACTTTTAATGAAACTTATATCAAGTTGTATAATTCTAGAGGAAAAAACTATGTCATATAGTACATAACAACAACTCACTGATTAACTTGAACAATTATTGCATCATTTTCAATAAAATCGATGAATCTAATTGGTTTCATTCGATACCAAGATTAATTAAACTTTTCTCACTCGAAAACCACTTCTTGTTTCTTGTAGCTCCATTTATCCAACCTTTTTGAAGCTTCTTCTACCTAAAACAAACATTAAAATTCAATGATTTTTCAAGTGTAACAAATTTTATGAGATATATATATATATGAAATTCAAAAAAAAAATATATATATATATATATATGTAGAGTTGTATACACATAAGCAAACGCAAATGCGGTGGCTGAAATATTTAAGAAAATTTACCTCTTTTACCCAATCTGTTCTAAAGGTGACCCACGCCAAAATAATAGTTTGTATAAGAGTACCAAATATCATCCCAGTCCATATACCCTGCAAAAGTAAAATAATTAAAATACTATGATTAGCTTTTACAATATAGTTCTTACAAATTAATATTTAATAGAATATTACCTCTATAAATCAATATTTTTTCAATCTCGTTTAGTACTATATATTTTTCTATAAATTAATAATCATAATTAATACTTTTTTATAATAGTATACTTGCGTTATTATTAATTTATAAAGATTTTACTATAAAGAGTGAAAAAACGAGGAAAAATATATTGCCTTGGCATCGAACTCGAAGTAAAATCCAAAGAGAATCCCAAGAGGAATTCCGATAAAGTAGTAACATCCAACGTTAACTTTGGCTACAAACGTTTGCCAACCGCCACACCTTAAAATCATCACAAGAAACAACAACTTCAAAACATATTTTCCATATTTTATTTTGCAAAATTATTGTGTATTTTAAAAGAAGAATTTTTTGTTTTTTACCAGAGAGAACAGGTTGGATTCCATTGAGGATAAGCGTTACGGCAAGAAGCGGACAGAGGTCAGAAACCGCTGCCGCAACTTCTTCACCTTCCGTAAACGCATAGCTCAAAACATCGCGACACGCCAAGATAACAAAGGCTAAGATCACACTAGTGATAAGTGAATAAATGTTGACGATAATCACGGAAAATGCTGCTGATTTAGGGTTTCTAGCTCCAAGTTCATTGCTCACTCTTACACTGTATTATGCATTATCATAACAACACAATTTTATAAAATTTATTTGACAAAAAGTAGAGCTTAAGATTCAGTATGATTTAGCATATTTGTTTTTTTTTTTGGATAAAGGGTTTGCTAAGTTTAGCATATTATTTTTGTGGGTGTAAATTGTAATAATTAATAGGGTAAATTTGCCGGATAGACTGTTTTTTAAAACTAACTCAAATAATAGACAGTTTACTATTCATAATTGCAAAATAGGTCCGTGGGTCCCGCCGATACACTTTTTGTCTAATATGGTGAGAAGAGAGAGACAAGAGATAGATAATTGATTGATTTTGTTAAAAGACGAAAAAGGACACAAGAGAGAATAGTGTTTTAGATTAATTTATCTTTTTCTATTTTCACGTTTTTTCTTTCCACTTTTATTTTTTTTCTGCCTCTCTCTTTACTATTCTATCTTCTCCATTCTTCTTTCTTTTGCTTTTTTTTCTCTTTCTTCCTTCTTCTTGTATGAATCAATTGTTTGACAACAAATATGACTCACACGTACGGTGTACGTGACTCACACGTACGGTGTACGTGATTTACTGAGATAATTCGTTTGTACAACGTACATACGAAGATTTTCATGAAGAATTTGTACAATTTCTTTAATAACTGATTCAAATCACAAATCATATGTACAGTGTACGGAACTGTACAGTGTACGGAACTGACTAAATAACTTATACAAAAGAATATAGATAATAATGGTTGATATTAGTTTATATAATAGAATATTTATATGTATAATCCATGTGACAATTAAGAAATGAAATAAAGAAAAAAGAAATTGAAAGAGAAGAAAAAAAATGAAGAAGAAGGAAGAAAGAGAAAAAGAAGAAGAAGGAAGAAATGAGAAGATAGAAGAGTAAAGAGAGAGGAGAGAGAAAAAATAAATGATTTGAGATTAAAAGGATGACATTTTCGTAATATATAAAAAGTTTATATCCATAAAAGACAATTTGCTTTAATCTGAATAGTGCACAATTGTAGTACCCAACGAAGAGAGATAAAAAACTGTCTAATTTGCAATTCACTTCAAAAAAGTGTCTAATTTGACAATTATCTCTAATTAATATTGGTCCATCCGTTTGCAGAAAAAAGAGTGTTGGAGTTTTATCCAAAAAATGAAAATATTTTACGGGGAGAATTACAAAACTACACCATTTGAATTACATTTCACAAAACTACATCATTTCAAAATTATTTCACAAAACTACACATAAACACTCAAAATTAAATCCAAATAAACCATACCACATAATCATACCCCCTTAATACTATACCTTAAACATTAATCAAACTTTTAAAATTTTGAAATAGTGTAAATATGTGAAAAAATTGAATTAGGTAGAGTTTTGTAAAGGAAGGGAAGAAAATGTGTAGTTTTGTAAATTCATCTATTTTATATATGAAATATTTAGTTTTAATTATCCTCTATAGATAGGAGTAATGTTGAATTTTTTTGTGTATTAAATTACAGAAATATAGAAAACAAACCTTATTGCTGCATTAAATCCAACGGATACCGTAAACACCCAACCAGAAACTGTCATGCTACACACACAAAAGCCTTATTGTTATCCTCTAATAACATATCAATATTTAAAATCCCAAGATTAATTATTTATAGAAGACTTTATTGCAATTGATGGAGACAAAGATATTATGAACAAAAATAATTCTCTTGTGTAGTTTAATTTTTAAATTGGTCTGATTAATACTAGTACCTAATCCATTTTACAAGACTATGCCCAAACATAAAAATCTACTTTTTAGAAAGACAAAAAAAAACTTACCAAATGGAGAGAGAGGCTAAAGCAATTTCAGGGTTCTTTAGTAGTCCTGCAAGTAGAACAAGAATCTGAAAGTACCAACACTCAAGGCATATCATAACCGCGGACGCGGCCGAGAGTTTAAAGAAACTCGGTAGCCCCGAGAACGCTTGTATACTAAACCCTTGCCAAGTCTCTTTACACTTGCTACTAGCCACAATGTAAACAAATTGTGCCACAACAATGATCCACCATGATAAGCTAAGCACGAGCGAGGCTCCGAGAAGCCCCATGCCAAGCTTGTAAACAACGAGCCAACTTAAGAGAAGGTGAACAAAGAGCGTGGCGATGGCAATGTATGCGCTAGGCGCCACAATGCTCTGTGATTGGAGGAATTTTTGTATGGGGAAGTTTGTCGCGTAGGCAAATATTTGAGGGATTAGTCCGTAGACGAAAAGAGATGCGGCCGAGGCGATATCTGGAGATTCGCCTAGGAGAAGCAAGATCGGTTTAGAGAATATGTAGATGAAGCTAAGGAGGACACCTGTAAGAGTGAGCAACACGGTGGATCTCTGGAGATAAACGCCGAGCATGTCGTATTTTCCTCCACCGTAGGCTTGTCCACACAACGTCTCCACCGCACTCCCCATTCCTAGCTAGAAAATTCCAAGATTTACTAGGGAATTACAAAATTACAATATTTTAAAACGCGCTTCACAAAACTACATCTAAACATTCAATAATAAATACAAATACTACACACACAACCGGACGCTCTTTAACAACGAACCCTAAACAAAAAATAGGTAACCCGAACAAAAATAATAGTTTGAGTACTTTTTTTTAAGGATAATTTAACTATTTAAAATTTGGAAAATATAAATTCAAAAAGAATGTGAATTAGGGGTAATTTTATGAAAAAGTTTGAAGCTATATAGTTTTTGTGAATTTCTCCTAAAAAAAGATAGATATGTGATGGAATTTTGGTTTACCAAGAGACCGTAGGCGAAAACTTGGATCCCGGTGTTTCCTAGAGAAGCCGCTGCGAGTTCTAGGTTTCCGAGATGGCCACAAAAGATTTGGGTGGACATGGACGTGAAGTAGTTGATCATGTAAACGATGACGGCAGGCGCTGCTAGCTTGAAGAGTAGCTTGGACTCGATCATCGTAGCTTTACACATACGTCGAAACAACGGTGTTTCGACGTCGGAAAGCACTCTCTCTAGCTCTCCGTTGTTAGATTCTTTTCCGTCGCCAACGCGAGGCTGGAGAAGTGGCTGGTTTACGACGTCGTTTTGGGATGAGTCCATTGTAGAAGTGTTTTTTGAGATTTGCTCTCTCTCTCTCTCCCTCTTTCTGTATTCTTTTATATTTGTTACTTTGTTGGCTAACAAACTTTCTACGTCGTGACTATACGTGTCAGTCTTTTTTCTTGTTAAGTTATGGAGACGGATATGAATTTTTTTACAAATTCGATTACAAATATTTAATATTTTTTTCGTTGTTAGATATAATATCTACCGAGATAGTTTAGTCTTCCTCGTGTTTCTTAGGGAGGAAAAGTCAAAAAGATATAAAATAATATTTTTTTCTTTGATGTATATACATTGTTATAAAAAAAATTTAGTCGAATAGTTAATTGACTAACTTCGTCCTCCTTTTAATATTTCTTTTCACCTCAGTTTCTAGTATTTGTTTTTAACTATTTTTTTCAAAGCGTTTTACTATATTTATTGAAAAAACCAAGCTAAAACAAATATGTTAAAATAGGATAATGAAAATAACTAAATAGGTAGTACAAAATTTTGGCTTTTATTTTTCACGAGTAATCTAATTATTTTTAAAATTTTTAGTATTTAAAATATCAAATTGTAAATTCACGTATATGAATCATAATCTAACAATTGAATGCAATATTAAATAAAATCACACAAAACTAGACAAAAGTCAAACCAAAAAAATAAATGTATTACTAGCGAAGTAAACATTTCACAACCAACCGGTATTAGTACCATTTTTTTTTTTTTTTTTGTCAACATTTGGGCCACAAATGACCGGCCCATTAGCCAAACCTACACTATCGTAGGCACGGGGAATCGATCCCGGATGGGGTGGTGCTACCTGCCTCCTGTGGACTTATGACTGCCACTAGACCAAGGTCACTTCCCAATTAAAACTGGTCCTGACCACATGGACTCGACTTATTGTAACCATAAAATATTATTTTCGTACAAAAACTTCGATTACATAATCCATAATTATAAAATCGCGTCTACACGGATCGTAATATTTTTTTAAATATTTTATCAAAAAAAAATAGTTTTAAATATAAAAAATGATTATGCTAACACTATTGTAAGTTTGTCGAAGTCAACGAGAAAGCTTGGATCGCTGCGTAGATGGGATCTTCATACATATTACGTATGCAACTACGATTATTTTAATATAATTGAGTTCAATGGAGGTATACGTAAAAAATATAAAGTTTATTAAATGTAAACACAGTTTATACGGTAAAAAGGTAAAACTAGAAACTATTTACAATGAATATTGTAAAAATAGTAAATAAGTATATACAAAATCTAAGATAATAAATAAGTATATTGGATAATACAATAGTAATTTTTCTTTTGTTCCACACATAAATTATTTTTTCTTCTTCTAGATTGCTGATGTTGACATAAATTATTTAACACGTGGGAGTTCGAAACGTTTATATTTTTCAGTTCATATTTTTATACAACAAGTATGAAAATATTTATACAGTATAGTCAAAGAAAGAGTAACGAATTAATAGTTACTTGATTCATGAGCTGTCTAAGAGAGACATAAATAAATAAATAAATAAATAACACGATAATTTGTAACATATTATTACAAGTGTAAATGCAATATACGTACCGATCCATATATTTTTTTAATTCAAAAATATATTCGGACCAAACCAAAAATCAAAAGAAGCCGAATATGAAAGAATCATGCCTCCGATACCCCAATTTATAGAGTGCTAAAACAATTTAATACCACTTATAAATTTAATAGAAAATAATTTTTTTTAAAGTCAAATGAGTTTTGTTCATTTAACTAATTTAGTTATTTTGTAGGAGTATATATTATGATAATTGATCTAACAGTAAAACGTGACCACTTTACTAAATATGTATCGAATTTATCATTTATCATCCCATATAACTTATTTAAAGCAAGCATGACAATTAAGGTACTTGAATCCAGTTGTCTAAAATTAAAGGATAAAATCTATGTCCTATAATAACAATTTGATCGGTTATTAATGTAAATCTTATATAATAAGACAAGATGTTTTTGTAACTTTGATTGTGGTGGTGACAAATGTTTCATTGTTTTTTTGACATGTGTCTACATTTAGTTAATTTTCTAACCAAAATTATTTTATTTCTTCTAAAAAAAAATTAAATGTCAATTTATGTCATATGTATCTTTTAATTTAATACAAATTATCATCATAAGTTTTAATATTATTAATTTTTATTGAAGAATTTACAATTAATATATCATATTATCCACATAATTGAAATAAATTCTTAAATTAATGATATTTACCTATTTAAAATTTTAAGAATAAATGTCAAATTGCCTTATATATTTATTTTAATTTAATACAAATGATTCATATGACTTTCATAGAATACTATTTTTAGATTTTTTTTTTATTAAATTCATTAATTCGTGACATTCAAACATAATTATGAAAGTTGAATAGTTTTTATTACATAATTATTCCATTTTTCTATAAAAAAAATTCTGAAAATAATTTGGTCAAATGATAATTATATTTATAACATATGTGAATTACATATGAACATTCACATATGTAATTAATATATAAATATATAAGTTTTAGATTTTATATAGAAATTTTAAATCATTATATCCTATACTAGAGAAACATGTTTTAGAGAAACACACATTCATATACTTTAACGTAAAAAAAGAATCTCATAAAAACAATATTTCATATTCTCTTCTTAGTACAAAACAATTTTTATGTTTGGAAGGTTATGATCCCGGGTGTTTAGTGGTTGTGTCATGTGGTAATGGAAATTTTTGTTCATTGTTTGGACGATTTTTTGGTCTCCAAAGTGGTTATGTGTTGACTTCATCAACAATCTTCCATAACAAATGTGAGTCAAAAGAATAATTCTATCATATCTAATGCATGTCTTTTCTATACGATTTTTAGTTTACTATCCCTATAAAACTAATACTAGCTTTTAAAACATATACAAAATTTTAGTTCAACAATATTTCGAACAAAAACATGTAAAATATATATTAAACAAAATTAGTATCTCAAAAGACATATAATAAATATATGATTTTTAGTAAAATTTTGTGTATATATGTAATATTACATGGCAAAATAATAATTTTTTATTACAAATTCAACTTATTGTTAACAATTTAATATTTAATTAGCCCGTGCAAAAGTACGGGTCACAACACTAGTAACTGAATATGTTTAAATCATTCTGAAACCATTTCCCGTTTCTTGTAGCCCCACTTATCCAATCTTTTAGAAGCTTCCTCCACCTAAACCAAACATAATATCAAATTTTTATTTGAAATATAAATGGAGAAAAATAGCCAAACGCAAACGCGGCGGTTGAAACGCGTGAGAACACTTGCCTCTTTTACCCAATCTGTTTTAAAAGTAACCCAAGCCAAAATAATAGTTTGTATGAGCGTACCACATATCATTCCCATCCATATACCCTGAAACATAAAACAAATTTTAACCATATGTGTACTCTTTAATTAATTACCCTCATTATTAACACAATATTCATTTTATAACAAAATAATTAAAATGGTAAGTATTTTGCCTTGACACCGAATTCGAAGTAAAATCCAAAGAGAGCCCCAAGAGGAATTCCGATAATATAGTAACATCCAACGTTAACTTTGGCCACAAACTTTTGCCAACCGCATCCAACCGCTACGCCTATTTCATAAAATTTATTTTAAAAATTGGTAGAAACAAAATTCCTCCGATTCGGTTTGCGAAATTGTGGTAAAATAAAACAAAAGAATTGTTACCGGATAGGACTGGTTGGATTCCATTGAGGACAAGCGTTATAGCAAGAAGCGGGCAGAGATCAGAAACCGCAGCCGCGACTTTATGGCCATCGGTATACATATAGCTCAAAACGTCACGGCACGCCAAAACAACAATGGCTATAATCACACTTGTGATTAGTGAATAAATATTAACGATGATCACAGCAAATGCTGCTGATTTTGGGTTACCGGCTCCAAGTTCGTTGCTCACTCGTACGCTATAGATTAACATATCACAACATCAGTTTTGTCCCAAAAAAAAAACATCAGTTTTGTCACAATTTATATAATTTAAATACAAAAATTAAATGTAAGAGAGTCCATATTTTATTTTGGGGGCATAAATTACAAAGGACAATTTAAATCTACAATAATTAAATTAAATATGAATTAAAACTAACCTTATTGCTGCATTGAATCCAACAGATATCATGAACACCCAACCTAATATTGACATGCTGAATAATATGTTTGTGTTAACACAACCTTTTAAAAATTAAACTATAGAGCTTGAAATGCGTTTAAAATTTAAATTTTGAGAGATATGATATATATATAGTTATATCATAGGAGCAACTAAATTAACAAGTCCACTTCCTATTCTTTTAGGAAATATACCCTTTTTCATAAAGACTTACCAAATGGATAGAGAGTCTAGAACAAGTTCAGGATGCTCTAGTAGTCCAGCGATAAGAACAAGTATCTGAAAATACCAAGTCTCAAGGCAGAGCATCACCGCGGACGCGGCCGAGAGTTTAAAGAAACTTGGTAGCCCGGAGAACGCTTGCATACTGAATCCTTGCCACGTCTCACGACACCGATTACTCGTCACAATGTAAACAAATTGGGCCGCCACTATAATCCACCACGAGAGACTGAGCACGAGCGATGCTCCAAGAAGTCCCATGCCAAGCTTGAAAATCGCGAGCCAACTTAAAACAATGTGGACGAAGAGCGTAGCGGTTGAAATGTACGCGCTAGGCGCCACGATGCTTTGAGATTGGAGGAACTTTTGAATAGGGAAGTTCACCGCGTATGCGAAGATTTGAGGGATTAGACCGTAGACGAAAAGAGATGCCGCGGAAGCGATTTCTGGCGATTGGCCGAGAAAAACCAAAATCGGCGTGGAGAACAAATATATGAAAGTTAAGGGAACGCCGGTTAGAGTGAGCAACACGACGGCTCTCTGGAGATAAACACCGAGCATGTCGTATTTTCCTCCTCCGTATGCTTGTCCACATAGCGTTTCCACCGCACTTCCCATTCCGAGCTAGGAATTTTTTTAATTTCACAAAATTCATAAATATAAATTCGTTAAAATATTACGAAAATGTTTTCATACCTAAAATACCGTCACAAATATTTTTCCTTAGTTTACCACTAAAACGAGAGAGCAAGATATTTTGAACTAATTTTTTCACCCAATTTTAATATATTTTAGTAATCTATCTATACAATTAAAATAATCCATATAAGATATATTTTAGGTTTATCTATCATCTACGTATTGTAAAAATTGACAATACACAATTTTAAATATATTTTAGGCTCATTATTGGAATATATATTTTACATAGGCCACCCAATCATCGACACATACAATTTTTTGCGTTTATGTCCTTATATTTTATTTATTTTGCGTTTATACTCTTATATTTTTGAATAACTTTTTGTCTTCGATTTTATTTTATTTTTCATAGATAATTTCGGATATATTATTTTGTTTATAGAAATATTGTTGGGTTTTTTGTTTTCTTATCGATCAAATATTATAGTCAAATATATTAATATTGGTTTGTTTTTAAAAAATTACTTTTAACAATTTTATTTCGTTTTGTGTTGATCTAAATCTACGAAATATTTTTATCCCGTGTTTATCTTTTCACGATATTTGCGTGTCTAACTTAATTACTTTAATATAAAAAATATCATACATTTTAAAATAGATTATGTTTATTTTATACGATGATAAAAATATTTTATGAAATAAAGTATGTTATAACGTTTCAAGTTCTTCTAATTATTTTCAGAAAATTCCAACGACTATCACATTCTTTAATACTTTTTTATATTTTCATTGTGGTATTGGTATATATATATATGTATGTAAATATGGTGATATATATAAATAATTTGTCGTAAACATAGATTTATATTTATAGTTAAATAAGTATATATTTATATCTAAAATAAATTGTATTCGTTATACAATATTTATTTATTTTTTTAAATAAATTTAAAACATAAAATAATTTTTTATTATATATAAGTCAAATTATATTATTAAAGATAATAAAATTTTGCCCCGCGTAGCGCGGGATCCGCACCTAGTATCCATGTATATAAAATATTGGTTTTAACACTTTATAATTTAAATTGTTTTATTTGGATTCAATATTAAATGCTTAGACCATCTCCAACAGAGAAACTCACAAATTTTTTTAACTATTCAGTGGGGCCCATAAACAATTGGCTTAAAAAAACAAAAAAAAATAAAAACGCATCAATCATGGGTCACCACGTATCCAATTGGGCTCATGAATAGTGCAAGATTTGGATCTTAAATAGAAAATATAAGATGCAGATCTTAACTATTTAGTGGGTCCGACCTGTTAAGATCCGTCTAAGATACTCCATTGGAGATGGTCTAATAAGGTTTAATTTTGAGGAGTAGGGTCTAGTTTTCACCATTTTAAGTTTAGTTTTGAAGGTTTTAAACTAATTTAAGTTTTGTAATCATACTAATCGCGGGCCACCACGTGTCAGTGTGGCCCGTGAAAAGTCTAAGGATCGGTCCTTAAAGAAACATTTTAAGTAGTGATATTTAAAATTATCTTGGGGCCCACGGGTTAAGGACTACCCTTTAGACCCGATAATCATGGTCTAAGATTTATTTTTGAAAGGGTAAAGTGTAGTTTTCAGCATTTTAAGTTTACTTTTTAAGGTTTTAAACTAATTTAAGTTTTGTAATATATTTGTTAATAAACTTTTTATGGTATTCTAGAGAATATAATTTTGTGATGGAGTTTTAATCATAATTCGTTTTTGATAGAACTTTGAGGAATTGTCCATAAATAAACATAGGTGGGTTATTGACCAAAAATACAAAGGTGATGGAACTTTTGGTTTACCATGAGACCATATGCGAATACTTGCATTCCTGTGTTTCCTAGAGAAGCTGCGGCGAGTTCCAGATTTCCGAGATGGCCGGTAAAAATTCGAGTTGATAACGACATGGAGTAGCTTATCATGTAGACGGCGACGGCAGGGGCGGCAAGTTTTAAGAGCAGTTTCGACTCAATCAACGTGGCCTTACTAAGGCGTCGAAACAACGGTGTTTCAACGTCGGATAGCAGTCTCTCTAGCTCGCTTTTGCTCGATTCTATCGAAGGAGCAGCGTGAGGCTGCAGAAGCGGTTGATATGCGACGTCGTTTTGTGATGAGTCCATGAAGATGCCGGAGATTTGCTCTCTATTTCTTTTATTTATTTATTTAGTGTGTGTCTTTTGATTTATTGTGTTTGTTTTATTTGCTAATAAATAGACTATCTAGTGGTAGAAATAGTCCAAATCTGTCACAAAGCTTGTACGTGTTGCATAGTCTAATTAGCATGTGACCATTAAATTATTTCGTCAAGTCCTGGTCTCACCAACAAAGCACAAGCCTTAGTAATTTTACAACGACCACTTACATAACCATTTATTTGCTACTATTGTGTAACCAATCAATAAATTAGTATAGCATACATGAAGGGTGTTTTTTAATTGATGAATATGGAAGAAACTAGCTCCAAATATTCAAAAAGATTATAGACCGAATATCCCAAACTTCCAAAGTTTAAACAAAACAAAAAAAACAATGCTCTCTCCACATCATATTTAATGATGTTTTGGATCACTATAACTAAGACGAAGTAACTAACCCAACCAACAATGTATTTAAATCAAATTTGTTGTTTACAATTAAATGTAGAGATGTATCATAGTATATACAATAATAATAAATCAAAGATAAAAGTATATGTTAAATGATAGACATGGACAGAGTTGAACATGCATGGACTGAAACTAATAAATCCCAACTAATATGTACTATTAGTTGAGGGTGGTGATGTTTACGATATAAAAATTAAAATTTAATTAGAGGAGTTCCCATTTTGTAAGACAATCCTTGAATCGCTACAACTTTTGTAAGTAAGTTAATGCATTTAACTCATATTTAATTCTTTTGTATAGATATTCTAATAATTGTTCTAACAATAGATAGATATGCATGCCACAATAACATGTAACCACTTTATTAAACATTTTCAAAGCAAGCACAACAATTCAAATGGAGAAAATCTATGTCCTATTCTAATACGAGCTTGGATCGGTTTTTCATTTAAACCGAACTACGAATTGGTTATAACAAATTTACATATATCGACTATAAATCATTCGGAAACCACATCTTGTTTCTTGTAGCTCCACTTATCCAACCTTTTAGAAGCTTCTTCTACCTAAAACAAACATAATATCCATTAAATTTTTCTAGAAAATGTATCAAATCAAATGAAATATACATGTTGTAGTCACGTTGGGCAAACGCAAACCGCAAACGCAAACCGCAAACGCGAAAGCGATAGTTGATATGTTGGAAGAAACTTGCCTCTTTTACCCAATCTGTTCTAAACGTGACCCACGCCAAAATAATAGTTTGTATGAGCGTACCACATATCATTCCCATCCATATACCCTAAAACATCATCAACAAATTTAAACACCTATGATTAGTCTTTTAATTAATTAGTCATTATTAATACAACAATCATTTGATCACAAAATATTTAATTGGTAAGTATTTTAACCTTGGCATCGAATTTTAAGTAAAATCCGAAGAGAATCCCAAGAGGAATTCCGATAAAGTAGTAACATCCAACGTTAACTTTGGCCACAAACGTTTGCCAACCGCATCCAACCGCTACACCTTTCAATTTATTAATTTTCAAATTGTTAGCAAAAAAAATCTTATAATTGGGTTTGAGAAATTATGTTCTGAAAAACAAAAGGATTGTATTTTCTTTATTAAGTTAGAAATATTTGGAATCAAATTAACGAGTTTTCTAAAACATGACATCATTTCCGACTACCAAATAATGTAGTAATCTAAAACAAAAGAAATGTTACCGGAGAGGATTGGTTGGATCCCATCGAGGATAAGCGTTATTGCAAGAAGCGGGCATAGATCAGAAACCGCGGCAGCGACTGTTTCACCATCCGTAAACGCATAGCTCAAAACGTCACGGTATGTCAAAATAAGAAAGGCTATGACCACACTTGTGATTAACGAGTAAATGTTGACTATGATCACAGCAAATGCTGCTGATTTTGGATTACCAGCTCCAAGTTCGTTGCTCACTCGTACACTATAAATCAAAGTCAACGTATCATTACACAAATTTTGGCACAATCAAAGTAAGAGAGTCCATATATGTATATTAATTGCATTTTCTATTTATTTAATTTATATAAAGTTAGAGAAAACGAGTTTATGACTTTGGACATAACCGAACCTTATTGCTGCATTGAATCCAACAGATATCATAAACACCCAACCTAATATTGACATGCTGAAAACACATATAAACCAAACCATGTATAATATGTAAAAATGTTGCTGTTAAATTGTTAATAACTTAATATAACACTAATATATTTCTTTCCCAAGAAGATATTATATTTCTGAATCAAATAAAAATTATTATGTTATACTACCTTTTGCCTATTTATAGCAAAAAAGAGAGTAGTATCACTAATTTCTTTAAAAAAGAAGTTATTGTCTCAACCTATAAATTATTTTCCATGTATAACTACAAATATCTATGTACACTAATAAAAATAGAAATATCAACATTATTGAAAGAATCATTTCTTCTTTATCTATCTTTTTATGTTTCTATTTATTACAATATTAACAAGTCAATTATTCTCTTGAAAAATAAATAATCAATTGGAGTGTTGAACTAAAAGACTTACCAAATGGATAGAGAGTCTAGAGCAAGTTCAGGGTTCTCTAATAGTCCGGCAAGGAGGACAAGTATCTGAAAATACCAAGTCTCGAGGCTAAGCATCACCGCGGATGAGGCCGAGAGTTTAAAGAAACTCCATAAACCCGAGAACGCTTGTATACTAAACCCTTGCCACGTCTCACGACACCGGTCACTCGTCACTATGTAAACAAATTGAGCCACAACTATAATCCACCACGAGAAGCTTAGCATGAGCGACGCTCCGAGAAGTCCCATACCGAGCTTGAAAACCACGATCCAACTTAGAAGAATGTGGAAAAAGAGCGTAGCGGCTGAAATGTACGCGCTAGGCGCCACGATGCTCTGCGACTGGAGGAATTTTTGTATCGGGAAGTTCATCGCGTACGCGAAGATTTGAGGGATTAGACCGTAGACGAAAAGAGATGCCGCGGAAGCGATTTTCGAAGATTGGCCGAGAAAAACCAAAATCGGCGTGGAATATACGTAAATGAAAGTTAAAGGAACACCGGTTAGAGTGAGCAACACGACCGCTCTTTGGAGATAAACGCCGAGCATATCGTTTTTTCCTCCTCCGTACGCTTGTCCACATAACGTTTCCACCGCACTACCCATTCCTAGCTAGAGGATTTCAAGGCATACACACCCGAAAAAAACATCTAAAAAATATACTCCTTCTATTTTATATAATATAAAAATTAATTAAATTATTATAAAAATCACTAATTTAATATAACTAAAAATTCTCAAACCAATGGAGATGCTCTTATGTTATAGAAAAACGGAGTAGATAATAGATATAGCTAAGACAATGATTTTTTCATTACCATGACACCGTAGACAAAGAATTGGATACCGGTGGTTCCTAGAGAACACGCGGCGAGTTCTAGGTTTCCAAGATGGCCTGAAAATATTCGAGTTGTGATGGACATGAAGAAGTTTATCATGTAGACCGCGATGGCAGGCGCGGCTAACTTCAAGAGCATTTTCGACTCAATCATCGTAGCCTTACGAAATCGGCTAAACAAAGGCGATTCTACATCGGATAGCACTCTCTCTAGCTCGTTGTTTCCCGGCTTCAACGACGGATAAGGCGGTACGGTTTCATCATCATTATGAGGTTGGAGAAGGGCTTGGTGTACGACGTCGTTTTGAGATACGTCCATGAGGAAGGAGGCTTTAAATTTTTATCTATCTATCTATCTTTTATGTGATTTATATTTGGTAATAAATATGGATTAAAGCTAGTGGTAGTGTAGGAGTCCACTGTCCACACCACTTTGACGTCATTACATACGATCATTTACAAACTCATAATGTTAAATTATTTATTTTATGTGAGTTATATGGGGTCTCATTGCTATGATTCTGTGTAACAATTTATTTTGCAATTGTTGAATCGATAAATCATTGTTGAAAATTATTTTTTGACGATTATTTTCTGACGATGATTAGTGTATATTTTTTGTTTTATATTAGATGATGTTTTAGTCTTTTACACACAAATTAAAAAATTATTTGATTTTGTTATTTTCGGTGTAAAAATATCATTTAACTTCCCATTTAAAATAATTCAACCAATAGAAACACATCATTCATAATTTAAAGCATTGAAAAACACAAAATACCAATTAATTTTACTTTTTTTTTTCATCATAGTCTAGTGTCTAAATAGTTCTCTCCCAACTGAGAGCGGCGAGGTTCGAACCCCAGGTTATGCGATTAGATGCAGAGATGACTACCATTGGGCCACTTGCTCATCCGCAATTAATTTTACATTGAAAATTGAGAACATCAACTAATTTGAAACAAAAAAAAATTGCCTAAAACATCAACTTTACAATTATTTACAATTAAATGAACAATAATAAATCAACTATAAAAAGTCAATGAACAATAATAAATCAACGATAAAAGTCAATGTAAATGATAGATATGGACTAGCATTTAATTACAGGACTTCCCATATCTTGTATTTTCAATTTGCACTTTTTATTAAAAAAAACTTTATAAAAATTTCTACACTTTCAAATTTCTTGTATTTTCAATTTGCACTTTTTATTATAAAAGCTTTATAAAAAATAAACAAAAAGTGCAAAATTACTACATATTTGTTTTTGGTCAGTCAAAGAAAAATGTTATCGGAGTAATGCGAAGTTAGGTGGTTTTTCTCTTGCAAAATTCTGCTTTAGAGTAAACAAAATGCTTAAAGGGAAGAAAAGTTACAATTTCTTAAAAACCAAAAAAAAGAAGTTATAATCTGGTATGTTCACAATTTCCCAAAAACAGCATGTAACTATTTAATGCCCATCTTGGCTTATACACATTAATCTCTCTAAACAATAGTAGAAGATTCTTTTAAAGCCCAAAACATGGACAATGTGGTCTCATTTACCCAATCAATTTTTTTTTGGAATGTTCATTAAAATTGTTATTCAACACAAATTTTATATATATTAATCGAGGAGACACTTTTGAAATTTGAATGAAAATTTAAAAAACCCAAAATATGAAATCTAAAACCTCATAACATTAAATCTCTAATTATTGAAAACTAAATTTCCATAACATTTAATCTTAAGTTTAAAACATCATATCTATATTATTAATAGGGAATGACAAATTTTGAAAAACCCTTAAAAATTATTTTTAATTACATGTAATGTCATTGTATAAAACATAGTGTAAAATAATTTTAGATTTAAAAATATAAAAAAATATTCCTATTTAATAGGAACAAAAATAAAAAAACAAAAATAAATATAAATATCAAAAATATTCATATTTAATAGAATTAAATTTAAAAAACGAAATCAAAGAAAACAAAATAAAAATAAATATCAAACTATTTAATAGGTAACATGATGAAAAATTCAAATATTATGAATATTTCAATTTTATGAAAATCATACAATATTAAAAATATTTTTAAAGCTTTTGATAATTTTTTAAGTTCTATGAAATTTTAATTATTTAAAAATATTTTTTTAACATTTATCATACAATAACAATAACTTTTAATATTTAATTAATTTTGGGTCATTCGGTCATGTTTCAAAAAATTGTTTCGTTTCATATTTCGATTCCGGGTTTTAGGTTACTAAAGTTTCTTCCCGTTCGAGGTATTTTTTTGGATTAGTTTCAATTTGAATATTTTAGTTATGTTCCGGTTTAGTATTTTAAATCCGAGTAATTTGTATAATATATAGTAACAAAAAAAATTATAACAATTTTTATTATTAAATGATTAAATTATTATTTGTTTGTAAAATAATAAAAAAACTAAATTAAAATAAAAACTTTTAAATAGTTTTATATATTTCTTAGAAACAAAAGATGTATCACTAATTTCTAAATTAAATTTATAGACATATAAAACGATTTAAAAATATATTGACCCGTGGTGAACCACGGGTTAAATCCTAGTAATAGTATATAATATGACATCAATGGCTGCGTATAATTATTTATGGGACAACTACAAAACTACACCTTTTGAATTGTATTTCACAAAACTACACTATTTCAATGTCACTTTTTAAAAGTACAATAAAACATTCAAAATTAAATCCAAATAAATTTTACCATACTCTAAACATTAATTAGCGAATCCAAATATAAAGATTTTAATTTTGGTAAATTTTGAAAGGTAAATCAACTATCTAAAATTTTGAAATGATGTAAATGTGTAAAAATATTAAATTATGTATAGTTTTACGGTGGAAGTGTTGAAAAGTGTAGTTTTACAAAAGAAGCGTCAAAAGATGTAGTTTTGTGAATTCCTAGTTAATTATTCACATGATGTGAGGTCTTAAATAAGCATGAAAATTATTATGAAATTGACCTAATCCCATACGTGGAAGGCAGCTCTTTTCCGCGTTTCGTCCTCTATTCTCTTTCTTCCTAATAATGCCATGCATGGCCCATTTTTAATATATAGGTAAATAAGATATAGAAAAAACTACACCATTTCAATTTTATTTCACAAAACTACGGTTTTTTAAAATTTTTTCACAAAATTACACTTAAATTTTAAAAATTAAATCTAAATTAAGTCTACCCATACAATCTTATCTCCTTAATACTATACTCTAAATACTTATTAGCGAACACAAATGAAATTTTTTTAATTTTGATAATTTTTTACAGGATAAATCAAGCTTTTAAAATTTTGAAAAGGTGTAAATATGTAAAAATATTAAATGCGGTATAGTTTTGTGAAGGGAGGGTTAAAATGATGTAGTTTTGGAAATTCCTTTATCTTTTCTCACTAGTAAAAAAAAACCGGATACCCACGAAAAATTTCGTGGGTTTTATGCCTGTTTTTTCGTGGGTAAGCCACGAAAACCCACGAAAAATTTTCGTGGGTATAGCGTCGTGGGTAGAAAATTTCGTGGCTTTTTCGTGGGTATTTTACCCACGAATTTTTTCGTGGCTTTTTCGTGGGTATGATACCCACGAAATTTTTCGTGGGTATGATACCCACGAAATTTTTCGTGGCTTTTTCGTGGGTAGCATACCCACGAATTTATTTGTGGCTTTTTCGTGGGAAATTTAGCCACGAAATACCCACGAAAATTTTCGTGGGTGAATTGCCACGAAAATTTTCGTGGGTTTTTCGTGGTTTATGAAAATACCACGAAAAACCACGAAAATTTTCGTGGTAATTAACCCACGAAAATTTTCGTGGGTATTTCGTGGGTGCTCAACAAACCACGAAAAACCCACGAAATTTTTCGTGGGTAGTCCGAAATTTTTTTAAAAAAAATAATAAATCAATTTTGATTTAAGAAATTATAATTTTAAAAATTATAATTAAAACATATTTAAAAATACAATAATACTTGAAAATTTATACCACAAAAGCAAATAGTTTTACAAAATGCAAAATACAAAACACTACATATCATAATCGAAATTCCCAAGCGAGTTCGGATGGGTTGTGTTGAACTCCTCGAGCCGGATCCCGCCTCGAGGTGCCGTCAGTCGGGTCTAACGTGCCCCGACTCGGTCTTCTTGGTCATTCGGGTTTTGACCCGACCCCGTCGAGCTTCCGGCTTCAAGGCGATCTAACCTTCTTTGAGTGCTAGTCCCGAACGCGTCGTACTCACCGCGCGTAACCTCTTGTGTCGAGGACGCATAATGGCCGTACGGTTGATAGTACTCGCGTTTTCGCACTACCAACGCCGTAGGCCTCTCCGTATCTCGCGTTGACCTTCTCGCACATTTAAACATTACAAAATTAATAGAAAAACATATTAAAATTTATAGCAATAGAAAATTAAAAAGATTTACCTCTAAATATAACCGGTTGACTCGTTGAGTATATGTCTCTTCACCCTAGTGAATAAGCCGTACTCGATGTACCTTCGTACGGAGAAGCCTCTTCTTCAACCGACCTAACAACTCCCTCAATGAAGGGATCACCGTAGGTGCCATCCGGGCGTCGATGTGTCTTCTTGACTAAATCAAGAAGAGAGTGATCCCGGATTGGGGATCCTCTTGTTCGTCGTATTTGTTAAAATTCAAATGTACACGTTAATGTTACATTTATTCATATGTATTTATTAATGTATTTATAAAACTTACCGGAGTATAATTGATTTTGGAGAATGAATTGGGCCCGCCGTAGTGGACGTGCATTGTACTCCCGTCTATAGGAGTTTGACGGCTTGTTGCCGCCTTCTCACTTCTCGGCTTGGCTTTGGGAGTATCCCACTCGCCAATAGCCGGACCCAATCGTCATTGCTAATGTAAGGAGGCCGCACTCCCTTTCGTGCTTCCTACTAATTTCCTCCCCGATTCCCTTTTTTGTCTTTTCTTTCCATTCGAAAAAGACAAGGTCCTCGTGTGAGGGATCCCGGTAATAGTTTGCCTATAACTCGAAACCATAATTATTAGTATGAAAGTTTATACATTAAACGATTAAATATTTTAAAACTGTAACTTACCACGAAAGATCCCCACCAGCTTTCGATTTTGTCGGGTTGATTTTTTTTAACGTCGGTCCAATTTTTCCATGGACCCCGAAATTACTTTGCCGAGTCTTTCGATAAAATTGTTGACCGTGTCATCGATCCCAATCCTTAATAAAAATTTTTAAAACGTCATAAATACATTTTATAAATGCATAATATGTATATAATTGGAAAAAATAAGATGATTAAATACCATAGTGCTCCATTTTCCTTTTGAGGATGGAGGCAAGGCCGCTCTCTCCTATAAGGCGATTGGTATACCGCTTGTAAGCGATAACGATACTCGAGCAGTAGCACCTAAGGCAGATTTGGGGAGACCCAACTGCGCCTACTAGAACCGGATCGTGTACCCCTAGACGAAGACATAACTACTACAAATAGGACCTACCAATCAAATTTTAACCAAAGAAATTTTAAGTAAAATTCACTTATTTTGTCACATATGATTAATGTTTTAAAATTTATACCAAATTAATTAGAAAAACTTTTTAATAAAGTTTAAGAAAAATAAACAAGTATAGAAAGACAATTTTCCTAAGATTTGTAATGGAGAAAATTGTTACAAATGTACAATTTTTAAGTTTAAATTAGGGTTAACTTATAATTTTTAAGATTAAATTGTTACAAATGTACAATTTTCCTAATTAAACATTGAAAACCTAATCAAAATACAAGATTTAATAAAAGTACAAGTTCTAAACAAAAAGATCTAAATCAAATATAATCAACAACATTAATTTTTTATATTTTTTATATTAGGAAAAAAATATAAAAAATTTAAAAATTCACGGATCTTAAGATAATCATAATATATAAGATCATAAAATTCATGGATCATATTATTTTTAATTTTTTTATATGTTTTATATTAGGAAAAAAATATAATAAATATAAAAATTCAAGGATCTTAAGATATTCATGGAACTTGTTGATTTTCATCATATATAATCAACAAGATCCATGAATTTTGTACATATATAATCAAATATAATGAAGATCTTGTATATATATAATGTTAAAACAACATAATCAACAACAACATCCATGAAATTTATTTTATTAAGATAAACAACAAGATCTATGAACAAGAACATCTATGAACACCAAGATCCATGAAAAAACACAACACAACAAGTTCAAAAACTAAAATCAAACTACCTAACACACAACACAATAAGTTAAACCTGAGTTTTGCCGGAGTTTGGCCTGAAAATCGCCGGAAATCGCCGGAAATCGCCGATAATTCGCCTGAAATCGCGTGAAAAAAAAGTGAGCGGCGGAAATTAGGTTTGTCAAGAAGATGAAGTACCCACGAAAAAGCCACGAAAATTTTTGTGGGTACTTAAAAAACCCACGAAAAAGCCACGATTTTTTTCGTGGGTACGGAAAAGCCACGAAAAACCCACGAAAATTTTCGTGGCTTTTCTACGCAAACCCACGAAAAAGCCACGAATTTTTTCGTGGGTTCTTTTATATTTAAAAAAAAAAATTACATAATGTTTTTAATTAATATTATAACACATTATATTACTTACTATTTTGACATACAAATTATTAAAACTTATAAAATGACACATTAGAGAATTTAAAATATTAAACATTTTAAACATTTTAAACATTATAGAATACAAACTTATCAGAATCTTTTCTTTCCCTTTAATTTTTGTTCTAGAGAATATAACTCTTCTTCACATTCCCTTTGAATTGCATCAAGATCTAAATTAAAGTCAGGGCTCTCTGGTCTTTGGGCAAAATCATCATCATAGTAATGATCCTTGCAACCCTTAGAAGAACTTTCACCGTATGTATCAGTTAAATCGTCACACAATTCCCTTTGGATTGCACCATAACATCTTCAACAATGACGAATACAGAGTCAATACTGGTGTAGGTGCAGTTGTCATTCTAAAAAATGTATCTGTAACCCGTTTCAACATGAATTCTAAGTACCTCAACATCAGTGAGCGAAACGTTGTCAAGGTAGGTTCTCCTTAAGGTTGTTAATTAGTATATATATACTTATAAGTACAAACTAAAATATGTTTTTAAACGGATAATTGGGGCTAATTCGATGGTCGCCGGCTACGAACCAATCGTAACATCTACACCAGCTGAAGCGGATGAAGGAACTGGTTACGAGAACGAAATCGTTCCCGAATCGGACGATGAATAAACATTCAATTCGTCAATGTTTACAAATAATGATGGCGTTCAACACCGAACTCTTTATGTCGCATTAATGTTTACTATTTACCTTCTATCTTTTGTATGCGTTTAAAATAATGTTGTTATGTAATGTGATATTTTATTATCTGAGTAATGAATAATAACGTTTAACAATTTACTCGGGTTTATATGTTTATAAATGTAGCAAACCTAAAAAAGTAGTGAACAAATTCCTTAAAATAGTGAAAAAACTCATGAAAATAGTGAACAAAAACATATTAATATTGGGTTTTTTTTTACACACGAAGAAATTAGTGTTACCATTTTTCTCACTACCCACGAAAATTTTCGTGGGTAATTCGTGGGTTTCAAAGTACCCACGAAAATTTTCGTGGGTAATTCGTGGGTTTCAATCTACCCACGAACATTTTCGTGGGTAAACGTGGGTTTCACTCTACCCACGAAAATTTTCGTGGGTAATCGTGGGTAGAACAATACCCACGAAAATTTTCGTGGCTTTTCCGTGGGTAACTCAAAACCCACGAAAATTTTCGTGGGTAATTCGTGGGTAGCGCGAAAAAGCCACGAAAAAGCCACGAAAATTTTCGTGGGTAGCTAATTAATGTTTACCGTGGCTTTCCGTGGCATTTCGTGGCTTTTTACCCATACCCACGAAAATTTTCGTGGGTTTTTCGTGGGTATGGGCAGTTTTTTTACTAGTGTCTATCTTTTATATAAAAAGTTGATATCTTATTTCAAGTTTATTTATTAATTATTCTTTATCAAGTTTAAATTTGATTAAGCCGCTTTAATATTTGTTTTTTTTTGGTAATCTGCCGCTATAATATTTGTTGATCTTCGTGTCATTGCTTTATTGATTAGTGGACGAGTCTATTAATTATGAAAAGAGATTAGCGGTTAGAATTGGATTTGATTTGGTCTTTTTCGACAACGATTTGATTTGGTTATATTATGATTTCTTTTTTGTTACAGAATTATATTATAATTTTCGACAAAATCCAAGATTAGTTCGATGGGTTGATTCATGATTTTTATGTTTAAAAATCATTGAGGCATATGGACCTTGCACCATACTTTTATTCCAATAATAAACATTAAAGCTTTTGATTTATAGCATAATAAATTTTAAAACTCTTAGCAACGAAACTCTATAAAAGACAAATTACAATGAAACAAAACTAAATTTGGATTGTGGATTTTGAAAATGGATTATTAAGGCAGATATGACCGTTAATGTAGAAGTTGCATTCGTAACTAAATTTTTTGACCAACGACGGGTTGACTCAGTCGATTAAACGCAGTCGTTGGTGATGTTGTGCTCCTAAGTTTAAACCGCGTTGGGAGCAAATATTTACGACATTAATTGGTATTATCAAAGGTTGGTCGCGGGCCTAGGGGATTATGAGTTTCGGCCTAGAACCTCATGGTTTAACAAAAAAAAAACTAAAAATTTTGAACTTGGAAAAAGTTAATAAGAAAATGAAATTATGATTTATGAACTTTCAAGACCTACTTAATCATTCTACGTTCACATGTACATAAGTACATTAATATCAAAATATATCTAGTAATTAACTAAATAATGTAGAATTAGATATTAAGATAACCACGCAATTAAAGGACCATTTTTAAGCTTTCGTAATATTTTCTGCCTAAAGAGCTTGGTTAATATTTGACCACCGGAAGTAAAACAAAAACTTCTTCGATATTAGATTTTGAATTTGTTAATTATGATGAGGCAAGCATGACACATTATTTCGTATTATTATACTTCATTAATATATCTACATATATTAGCTTAAATTCTTGTTGAAAGACTATATATATATATAGTAGATATATAATTAAAAATAGCAACGTAAATTTCAGTTACGTTTAATATGGATATATTGATTCCATTCAAATTCATTTGTTTTCAATCATTACAATGCAGAAACATATTTATTTTATAAGACTAATATTTTATATTCTCACCCAAGCAATCGTGAAAAGCCAAAGCACATGATATATAAAAAAACGATCCACCTTTGTGATTGATTATATTATACTATATAGTTTACATAATTATATAAATTATATGTACCGTGTTGTGACAGAACATATAACCCTAATAATTGCACCAATAAGAAGAAAAAATCAAAACTCACTTACTTTTTGCAAATGCCCCGGCGCATAAGTCGCTTCTTTGCATGTGCTCTCTATGTTTTTTAGTTGTATATATATATATATATACACAACCCTCACAATGTCACCATGTCATGTCTCTTTATATATAATCTTATATTATATGCATTGATATAACAATGGGAAATTGCCTAAAACATGACAATGGCCTTGCAAGAAAAGAGAAAGACAATCTTGAACCTGTTAAGTTATGGGAAGAAGAAGTCAATGAGGATCAAGAAAGTGAAAGATCAAGAGAAGAAGGATCTAATGTGGTGAGGATAAAAGTTTTGGTGACAAAAAAAGAACTTAGAGAAATCTTGGGTCATAAGAAAGGTATAAACTCTATTCAACACTTAGTTCATATTCTCAAAGATAGTGGTAGAAACATCTCAAGGGTTTATGAAGAAGAAGAAGAACTAGGTGATGAAAATTGGAGACCATCTTTAGAGAGCATTCCTGAATATCATTATTGAAATTAATCATATATATATATAATTAACAATTAATCCAATTTCTTAAACTAGTTTTTGTTTTTATTCAAGGTGATTGTTTATTTTGTTGTCTATGATTTCTTCTTTTTAACCAATGTTTTCTCATAAACATTGGTCTTTTTTTTTTACTTTCGTTTTGTTTTCTCCCTCATGATGTTTGGTGCTTTGTGTTTTTGTGAGAGCACCAAATAACAATTTATGTCATTATATATAATTATATATATATGTGTGTGTTGTATTTTTTAAGCTTATATTAATACATGACCCGTCTTAGATATATGTCATGTATATCAGAATCTTATGTAAAAACTGATATTTTAAAGGATCTGAACTTGTGTGATGCAATAGAAATAGTACAACACTAGTCTTACGATTTGTTATAAAAGTAGAGTCTCACCTAATAAAAATGAATCAAGACACATATGTTTTGTTTTTCTGATTAAAAATAATCATTTAAAAAATATAAAGAGATAGAAGTGTATAATCATTTAAGACCCATCTTTGCATGCAGAGTAACTGGGCTATTTCATTGGACCCATAATTAATACATTACCTTAGCAACTGAATAACCCAAATCATTATTTTTTCTTTGGTTTTAAACCCAAAATCATTATCTTCAAAAACCATTTTGGTATGTAAAAAAAAAAAGGAATTCACAAAACTACACATTTTCAACCCCTTTTTCACAAAACTACACATAATTTAATGTTTTCACATATTTACACCCTTTCAAAATTTTAAAAGCTTGAATTACCCTTTTAAAAATTACCAAAATTAAAATCTTTTCATTTGGGTTCGCTAATTAGTGTTTAGAGTATAGTATTAAGGGGATAAGATTGTGTGGGTAGGTAGGGTTTATTTTGATTTAATTTTGAGTGTTTAGGTGTAGTTTTGTGAAGTATTTTGGAAATGGTGTAGTTTTGTGAAATGTAATTCAAATGGTATAGTTTTATAATTCTCCAAAAAAAACCATTTTGGTACTTCTTCATGTTTATTTTGTTAATATTATCCTATATATAAAAGATGAGGGGAACTCTCCTAATGATGACACCTCATCATTCCAAATTTATTTTAATTCATAAATTAATTAATTGTGAAAAATCTATGAGACAATTTTAATTACTAATTCATAGAAGTTATTAAAATATCAATTTAATTTGTAAAATATTATTATATTACAATATCAAATGCATTAAAGATATCATCCTATAAATATCAATTAATTACAATTTTTAAACATGTGTTATTTTTTTAGTTTTTGTTGGGCTTTAAATAAACAGAAGTAATTTAAACTTGGGAGAATCACAAAACTACACCATTTGAATTACATTTCACAAAACTACACCATTTTTAAAATATTTCATAAAACTACACCTAAACACTCAAAATTAAATCCAAATAAATTCTACCCACACAATTCTACCCCCTTAATACTATACCCTAAACACTAATTAGCGAACCCAAATGAAATTTTTTTAATTTTGGTAATTTTTTAAAGGGTAAATCAAACTTTTAAAATTTTGAAAGGGTGTAAATATGTGAAAAAATTAAATTAGGTGTAGTTTTGTGAAGGGGGAGTTGAAAGGGTGTAGTTTTGTGAATTCCTCTTTAAACTTAATATATATACAAAATCACATTATATAAATAACAAATAAAATAAGGTACACAAAATTTATAAAATTAAATAGAAAATAAGATAAGAAAATGAAATCAAAAATATACAATTTAGCATGCTATGTAAACAAACACTTAAAAGTATATTACAACATTCATTTAGGTCAGAAAAAATATGAAAAATATATCGATATAAATAAGAGGAATTCACAAAACTACACTCTTTCTTCTCTTCTTTTACAAAACTCTACCTAATTCAATTTTTTAACATATTTACACCCTTTCAAAATTTTAAAAGCTTGATTTACCCTTTAAAAAATTATCAAACTTAAAATCTTTTCATTTGGGTTCGCTAATTAGTGTTTAGGGTATAGTATTAAGGGGATAAGATTGTGTGGGTAGGATTTATTTGGATTTAATTTTGAGTGTTTAAGTGTAGTTTTGTGAAATGTAATTCAAATGGTGTAGTTTTGTAATTCTCCCTATAAATAATGAAAACCATAATACACAAAAAAGAAAAACATGTAATATAAAATATAAAATAAAAAACTAAAAACATACAAACTATTTAAGATTAGAGAAAATCTATACAAAAAGAATTTAGAATGTAAAAATTAGTGCAACATTATTTGCGTGAATCCTATATATAATGATTGAAAACATTACTATAAGTTAAAAATATAATATATTAAATATATTAAAACTTATATATATAATATTGAATACAAAACCGCGAGTATCGCGGGTTCCCTCCTAGTGAAAAATAACAAACTAAACTTACCATACAGTTAATAAATCCATACTTAGAGGTGTTCAATGTGGCAAAACCCGAACCGAACAAACCCAACCGAAATTGGTTTTGGATATACCATATAAACCGTATGGATATCGTTTTTAAAAACCGCGGGATAAAGATATAGTTTGGTAAATAACCGATTAAACCGAAAAACCGAAAAAAAATCGATTAATTGCAAAATATGGTATAATAGTTAATATTATTATAGTATAGATGATTATAAATACACATATGATAATATGATGTATATGTAACGTAATCTAAATAAATTTTAGTTCCTAATAATATATAAATAATTCAATTTTAATTATGAAATACTTTAGTTTTCTTTCATATTTGTAAATACAATTGTTAAAGATATTGTGTCACTTTTGACTATAAAATTGTTATTATATCTTATTAATCTTTCTAAATTGATGAATCATTAATATATTGAATTAAAAAATTTAATTATTAGTCGTTCGGAAAAAATATATGTTTTATAACTATAAGTTTTGTTTAGAATAACATTGGAAAAAAGTGAATTCATATTCAAAGCAATATTATATTTTGTTTTTATTTTTATTGTATAAACCGAACAAACTGAAATCTGATACTATCCAAACCAAATCAAACCATAGTTTATATGGTTTCAATACGGCAGACATTTTTTATAAACCGAAAAATCGTAAAACCGAAAAAACCGAACTGAAACCGTACCGAAATCCGAGTTGAACACCTATCCATACTCGATAAACTAATATTTTTTATAAATAGTGGTTTTTATAAATTATTTTTCTATAAATTAAATTACAATAAATTAATAATATTGTAATAAAAAAGTGTAGTTGTAACATTATTAATTTATGAAAAAATTGTATTTAATTTTTTTTTCGAGATAATGGTATAATCTATTGTATGTATCCCTTTTGCACAAAACGTTTGAATGCGTATAGAAACGTGTTAATATTATGTCGAACACTTTTTTTTGGTGCAAAATATGTCGAACACATATTAATAAATTAATACATATCTATTACATAATAGTATGTGATTGGAACAAGAGTTTCACGTTGCCCACAAAACATGCCAAAACAAGCTCATCTACAAAGAGTTTGTGGTCGGCAAAATCTTAGAGATTGCGTGAACAAATTGTCTATACGAAAATAATAATGAGAAATGGATTTTTCATTTATTAATTTTGGTACATAACTCGAAAAAATGATATTAGGTAAGACTTATAGCTTGTATTGACAAGTACAATTGTCATTTCGTAACCGATGCAATGCACATGTTACATTTGTCATAAATATTTGGGATCTATACAAAAAAAAATTGACTGTCAAAATTGTAGATAGGAATGATTCTTACTTGTATTATAATTCCTTTTATATTATTATTTTACGTAAAAGAGAATGAATGTTAATTGCTTGTATCTTTTAAATACGTTAATTAAGTCATTAATCTAATCAATTTAGTCTTTTTAAAGTGAACTGTGAGTTTTCTTGACTAGCTCTCCATAATAGTGATCCAAAGAATTCGATGGTATTAATTATAGTTTAGTGGTTTGTAGTAATATACGTGCCATTGTTTACGATAACCTTTGTGAGTATAGAATAAAATTATCATTTCAAATTACTTAAATTTGTAAAAAATATTATTATGTCATGGGTTTCCACTAGATTTCGTATTTGAGCTTAATTATGTGACCACTCTTTAAATTTTGTAATAAATCTTAAATGTCTATTTTGAGGTGACTGTGTATATAAGGGATATGGAATAAAAGTGTTTAATATGAGAAACCAACCAAATATTTTTTTTAAAATGATATATCAACGATTTAACATGCATGGATCGGAGATTAAAGAAAGAAGGGTGGGGGCAATATTATTTTATTTTCGTATCGTCGAATTATTATGGCTTTATTATCTTATTTTCGTAATGACATGTGACACATCCAAAGTTCGCATAGGTAAAGGGCTCACAGCTGTGAGTTCCGCCTCCTGGGTTCGAACCCCGATCATTCATGGAATTAACATGCGTACTGCAGCGTTCCGGAAATAATCGAACTCACTTCGGTGAGGATCGAGACACTAGCGATTATCAAAAAAAAAAAAAAAAAAAAAAAAAAAAGTTGGCATAGGTTGCCAAAACAATCATCCTTTTGTTCTTTTCTTTTTTTTTATATCAAGTTGATTATAATTTTTTTTTTTTTTGATAAAAAGTTGATTATAAAAGTTACTATTTTATGCGGTAAAAAATCATTGTACTTTCCCGTAAATGTGATATTACCGAAAAAGTATTTTAGTGTCTCTTAATGTTTTATTATGCATTTTATTTTGAAAACTTTTTAATAAAAAATATATTTCCGGCGTGCTATGGTTTTTTAAATTATTGTCGAAATATATAGAAGCATTCCTATTGACGCTAATTCATCTCATAAACATATATGTAATGTAGCTGCCACTTGTTTTCTATAAAGCACGTATTGTAGTTTATATACAACTTAACCAAAATGCAAGATTTTTTTTTTGTCAATATTGGGGGCACAAATGACCGGTCCATTAGTCATTCCTACACTGACGTAGACGCATGAATTCGATTTCGGGTGGATTTTTTTTATATTTTCTTAAATTGGGAGTTCTGTTTGTTTGTTAGTTATTTCAGTTTTGATTTTATATCTTATTAATGATCAATATACTTTTGAGTTTAATTTGATTAGACTTAATTGGATTGATGTGAAATTCATAACATGATAACTTTCTTGAAGTGTTGGTTAGAGCGATAATTTGTTCCAATACACCAACTTTGTTCCAACTCCAAGGCGCTATTTATTTTGGACCAAATAAATAATATTATTTTATTAATATTTTTATTTAATTAATATAATTAAAATATTATTTCTAATTTAAAATTAATTGATTTTTTAATATTATAAACTTACATTAAAATTATTAGTTTTTCTACTAATTAAGTAAATATTATTTATACATTAGAAAATTTATATACATCAATACTTTATATGTACTTATTTTTAATATTAATTTACACAAAATATCTTAACAAATATCACATTAATTAAAATTAAAAATACATATTATAGCCAAACTAAACACTCCAAACATAAATTACAAAAGTAAAACCAAATAAACATAAAAACCAAATGCAATAAGAGAAAATTTTAAAAGGATAATATAAATTCAAAACACAATCTAATATGATATAATCATTAATAATAAATAATATTTGTTTTCATCAAAATTACTTTTTATATAATTTTCTAGTATAATAATAGAAAAGATTTCTTTTTGTTATAAGATTTGGTATTGTTGTTGGAGATGAAAACTAAAATCAAATCCTAAAATATGGGTTTTGGAACAAATTCGGTATGAGTTTTGCTAAAACCCTTGGAGATGGCCTTATAACCTATAAGTCATACAATTCGACAAAGTCTCATCATAAGATCCTATTCATATTAACTAGAGGTTATTTTCAAATAATCTATGCTTTTAAATTTTTTACTTCTATATATATTTGAATATGTAAACTTTCATTATAATAATATATGTATTTTTAAAAAATTGTAATAGTTAATGAAATAATGTTTATCCATTATGATACCATAATCCTATCATATATGTATTAATTAAGGAGACACTTTTGAGAATTTGAATGAAAATTTAAAAAGCTCATGAAATATGAACTAAAAATCTCATAACATTGACAAAGAATTTTTTTTTCCAAAAAGTCTTACATTGATAGTGAAAACTACATGTTAGTTGAAACACTACATATAAATAAGTCGTTTGTGTTTTGCATAGATAAATGAGTCTAGTAAAATCAATGATTTGCTCTATTATCACAATTGACATTAACCCACAACAGTTTAAATTTTAATTGACATTGTACCGATTTGAGAGATTAATCGGTTAAAAACGGGTTAAAATGGATTAATCGGTTGAAAAAAGGTTAAAAAAATTCATATTTGTTTTAAATAGTTATATGCAAAAATTAAAAAAAATTATGTATATTTTGTAAAATATACTTTAATAAATTTATACTCCGCGCTTGACACGAGTCAAAAAATCTAGTATATAATGATTGAGGGGGAGCTTTTCTAGTGTTGACACATCATCATTCATTTGTTTAAATCATTAAATTTATTAAATTACAAAAATCATCATACAATTTTAATTATTAATGCATAAAAAGTTTAAAAGTTCAATTTAGTTTGTTTATTATTATATAACAATAATAAATGCATTTAAACATGAATATCAATTAATTCAAAATTTCAAATTTGTATTTTCAATATTTTTTTTGAACTTTGAACAAATAAAATAATTTAATTACGATATATATGATTATCGCATTACACAAAATAACCCATCCTATAAGAAGTATACAAAATTTATAAAAATAGTGAAAAACATGACAAATAAAATATAGAAAAGGGAATACAAAAACAAAAAATACAAAAACTATTTATGGTATTGAGAAAGCATATACTAAAAAATATATTGCAATATGCATCTAGAAGAACAAGCAAAAGAAAACAAAAAATATACAAACTATATAAGATAAGTAAAAAATATATAAAAATATAGAATTGAAAAATTAACAAATATTGTACCATTATTTAGGTGAATAAGAACATAAATATTGAAAATTTAAGAAATTATTAGAATCATCATGATAAATGAAACAAAATATTTTCATAAAAATAAAACTATCAATATCTATAAACATATATAGTTTCAAATAAAACTATCAATATCTACAAACATATATTGAAACTTTCAATATACAATACAACATCTATAAATTAATAATTGTAGTTTTACGCATATAATATATAGTTATGACAACTTAGTAAAATATGATTACTATAATTGTTTGTTTTCTTAAGATTACGTACACATTTAATTTTACGAATACGTAAAATATTTTCAAAACGTTTTAAATATAAGTGTTATCTCAAAACTTTGGTTTTTCATAAAATAAGTGTTTACTAGTGATATATAAACTTTATGCAAATTTTATGGATTTATGATAGCTCAAACAATATTTTTTCGTAAGATTTAAATTGTGTTTTGAATATTTTTAATATATACTTACGAAACTCGCATTACACATTTTTATAACATCTAAACTTTAGTAAAATGTTACATTTTCTATAAAATCACCTCTATAAATTAATAAATATTAATTTAAACTATAAATTAATAATTATTAAAGAGAAATTCCTTAGAATACCATCAAAATAAATTTTTGTTTTGAAAATACCATTAAAAAGTTTTTTCTAACAAAAATATCATTAAAATGTTTTTTATAACAAAAATACCATCAAAAAGTAGTAGTTTACAAAGATACCACAAATTCAAAAAACGAGTTTTAACACTTTTAGATTTTAAATTTTTTCATTTGGGTTCGCTATATAGTATTTAGGGTATAGTTTAGAAGGGGTAGAGTATAGTTTTTTGGAGGTTTTGGGTGTAATTTTGAAAATTTAAGATTTGTGGTATTTACGAGAAAAAACTTTTTAATGGTATTTGTAAAACTTTTCAAAATCTGTGTTAGTTGTGTTAAAAAAATTTTTTTGGTGGTATTCATGAGAATTTTCCATTATTAATATATAGTGTAAATTGATATCAATATAAATTAAGTAATTTTCGTAGTCCCAACATTATTAATTTATAGAGGTTTTAGTGTAGAAAACAAATCCGCTAGTATCGCGGGTTCCTTCCATAGTCACCGATAAAACGTGAGTATTAATTAAAAGTTTAGCTACAAAATCATATCACGCAATTTATCAGTTTTAGAACGGGAAAAACGTCAATTAATTCTCCAAGTTACCAAAATATGTCATTTTATTCCTCAGCTTCACATTAGGCCAATTAATTCTCCAAGTGAAGTTGACCAAGCCAATTTAGACACCGATTTAGTCAACGTTAAACTGAAGTTAACGGCGGTAATAACACCATGAACAATTGACTAAATCAGTGTCTAAATTGGAGAATAAAATGACATATTTTGGTAACTTGAAGAATAAAATGACATATTTTGGTAACTTGGAGAATAAAATGACATATTTTGACAAATTTTCAAAATTGATAAATTCCTTAATTTTTAATTGAAATTACACCATTTCATCCTTTCATATACAAAACTCTACCTAATTCAACTATTTCTCATATTTACATTCTTTTAAAATTTTATAAGATTGATTTATCTTTAAAAAACTTCACCAAAATTTAAAAAATATCATATGGGTTCACATATTTACACCCTTTCAAATTTTTAAAAGCTTGATTTACCCTTTAAAAAATTATCAAAATTAAAATCTTTTCATTTGGGTTCGCTAATTAGTGTTTAGGGTATAATATTAAAGGGGTAGAATTGTGTGGGTGGGGTTATTTGGATTTAATTTTTAGTGTTTAGGTGTAGTTTTGTGAAGTTATTTTGAAATGTTGTAGTTTTGTGAAATGTAATTCAAATGGAGTAGTTTTGTAATTCTCCCATAAAATTTTGAAAGAATGTAAATACAGAAAAATTGAATTATGTAAGTTTTGTAAATGAAATGATAAAATGGTATAATTTTCAATTAAAAATTAAGGAATTTATCAATTTTGAAAAGTTGTCAAAATATGTCATTTTATTCCCCGAGTTACCAAAATATGTCATTTTATTCCCCAAGTTACAAAAATATGTCATTTTATTCCCCCAAGTTACCAAAATATGTCATTTTATTCCCCAAATTACCAAAATATGTCATTTTATTCCCTAATTTAGAACCGATTTAGTCAATTGTTCACGGTGTTATTACCGCCGTTAACTTCAGTTTAACGTTGACTAAATCGGTCTCTAAATTGGTTTGGTCAACTTCACTTGGGAAATTAATTGGCCTAATGTGAAATTGGGGAATAAAATGACCTATTTTGGTAACTTGGAGAATTAATTGACGTTTTTCCCGTTTTAGAACTATTTATTTATTTTATATTTTTAGGTTTAAGAAAAATTTTAGGTTTAAGAAAATTTTTAATTTATTTATTTTATATTTTAAAATTTTAGGTTTATTTTTTTAACAAAACAAATCCTAGTAGAAAATTAGATAATTAATTTTGAGGAATTCACAAAACTACACCCTTTCAATCCCTCCTTCACAAAACTACACCTAATTTATTTTTTCACATATTTACACCCTTTCAAAATTTTAAAAGCTTGATTTACCCTTTTAAAAATCACCAAAATTAAAATCTTTTCATTTGGGTTCGCTAATTAGTGTTTATGGTATAATATTAAGGGGGTAGGATTGTGTGGGTGGGGTTTATTTGGATTTAATTTTTAGTGTTTAGGTGTAGTTTTGTGAAATATTTTTGAAATGATGTAGTTTTGTGAAATGTAATTCAAACGGTGTAGTTTTGTAATTCTCCCTAATATTTGTTTCATTATAATTAAAACGGATTTGTTACACCATCGTATACAAAAGGATACGAGAAAACGCCTGCACAAACAATTTTTGTGATTTTGAACTTTTATGAAAGATTGAGGTATGTCTATAGATTTTAGGGTAGATTATATCATCTTTGTTTATATATTTTTCTTTTATCTCATTTTTTCTCATATTTATATACGATGGTGAAATAAACTCGTTTTAGTAAACCAAATCATTTTATCTCCACTGAAAATTAACCGATTTCGTTTTCTGAAATAAATAAATTAAGGGTTTTTATTAAATCTGAAAATTTGTCAGATTTTTCGTGTGGAAATGGTTTGAGTTTCTTTTTTGCAAATTTTCTGAGCAATTTTATATTTATTTTATTACTTTTTAATAGTACTTTGACTAATGTTTCTAACAGCATTGCATATGAGAGTCATCATTAATTCAACAAACATGTGCAGTTTCATATGAGAGTCATCAACTCAACAACTTGTGCATTTTTTAATCATTGCACTTTCTCAATTCACTTTTGTTTAGTCACTTTCTAATATAATTTGTCTTTTTCTTTTTTTTTATAACCAAAACAGTGATGAGTATTTACTTTTACACCTTTTTTTTTTTTGATAAAACTTTTTTTTTTCTTTTACACCTTTCACTTTGCTAAAAGCTTAGTAGGTGGTTCAATTGAATAATTGTTTAGTGTCACCTGAAATCTTGTATTTCCCCTAAAACTTAAAGGAGTGATCATATTTTACAGTGGATTTTACAAATTTTGGCTTCTGTGTTTGCCATGTTTCTCACTTGTTATAGGTTTTGATTTGGTTTGGAGAGCAAGTTGCAAAATATTTAAAACTTATGATTTTGAGTGTGAAATGCTAACCATGATTAAATTAGGGGGAGTATTATTTTTCATTTAATGCTAACCATGATTATATTAACGGGAATTACAAAACAACACCGTTTAAATTTCATTTCACAAAACGACACGATTTCAAATTTATTTTACAAAATTACAACTAAACATTTAAAATTAAATTCAAATAAATTATACTCACACAATCATATCCGTATAAAACTATATTTAAATATTAATTAACGAACCCTACTGGAAAAAAATAATTTTGGTGACTTTTTAAAAGTAAATCAACCTTTTAAAATTTTGAAATAATGTAAATATAAAAAATATTGAATTATGTAGAATTCTACGACGAAAAAAACTAAATGGTGTAGTTTTGTGAATAACTCATTAAATAATTATGATGAAGTTAAATATTGAGTTTCCAACACATGCAAAACCATTCCCGACCCAAGATGTGACTATCAACTATTGGATCACCATGTATCGGTAATAGTTATACACACAAGTGTCACAAAAACACAATTCTAGTGGTATACACAAGTCCCATAGTAAACTACAACAAAGCAAAACTAGCAAATTTTTTGTAACCACAAGAAAAAGGTTTTTATAAAGAAGACAAAAGAGAGAGAGTTATTGAAATAGAAAAGAAAGCTTTGATAAAAACCTAGCACAACCACATGAAATAAACAAATGTCATTATAAAAAAAAAAAGATAACGAAATTACAATGCTTTCTTGTCTCACTCATGTGTGTGTATGTGTTTTGTTATATAGATCTCTTCATCTTTGCAGAACCACACAAAAAAGCAAAAACCCACATTTTTTATTTTATATTAAAAAAAGAAACCAATAATTCCACATCTCTCATCACATGCTCCTATTTGAAATTGAAATCGAATCTCCTCTTGTTTCTTGTTTTGTTTCGTTGGAGTTGGATAAAATCAAAAGACTAGTAAAAGTGTTAAAGTCAATTATCAACATAACCTAATCATCCATCTCCTTATAACTCACACCACTCTCTACCTTCTCTTCTCTATCTCTCTCTCTCTCTCTCTCTCATATCTCAATAAGCAATGGTAAGTTCAAAGTTCTTTACCTCTCTCTATCTCTTGTTTTCTTGACTTTGTTTTAATGGTTCTTGATTGTGTCTTTAAGGTTCATGTGTCATCTCATGGAGCTAAAGATGGCTCTGAAGAAGCCTTCGATTATCGAGGAAACCCGCCCGATAAATCCAAAACCGGTGGTTGGTTAGGCGCCGGTTTAATCTTAGGTACTATCTCTAGTCTCCATTTCACAAATAACTATAATTTATAAGCTCCTCTGTTTTTAAGTAAAGTTTTGTTCTGTTTTTAGACTATTTTTAAAAATATTTGCTCTGTTTTTAACTACAGTTTTACTCTGTTTTAAATTACTTTTTAAATAAAATATTTGCTCTGTTTTTCACTACTGTTTTACTCTATTTTAAATTACTTTTAAAATAAAATATTTGCTCTGTTTTTAACTACAGTTTTACTCTGTTTTAAATTACTTTCTAAATAAAATATTTCCTCTTTCTAATAAAATATTTGCTCTGTTTTTAAAAAATAAATATTTGCTCTGTTTTTTTAACCTCCTCTGTTTTTGTTTACTTGTAACTAAAGTCTCTGTTTCTAAGCTCCTCTGTTTTTCTTTGTTTAACTAGGAAGCGAGCTATCGGAGAGAATATGCGTGATGGGTATATCGATGAATCTAGTGACTTACCTTGTCGGAGATTTACACATACCATCGGCGAAATCGGCCACCATAGTAACAAATTTCATGGGAACACTCAACCTATTAGGGCTTCTTGGTGGTTTCTTGGCTGATGCAAAACTCGGCCGCTACAGAATGGTCGCAATCTCGGCTTCTATAACAGCTTTGGTACTCATCAAAACATTTCATTATAAACCTCGAAGATAGTCTTTAGTTATCATATCTCTGAAATCTTTGTTTTTTTGTTTAGGGAGTGTTTCTTTTGACTGTGGCTACAACCATCACAAGCATGAGACCACCACCGTGCGACAATTTTCGAAGGCGTCACCATCAATGCGTAGTAGTGAACGGTCATCAACTAGCTCTTCTCTACGTTGCTCTATACACCATAGCTCTTGGCGGAGGAGGAATCAAGTCCAACGTCTCAGGTTTCGGCTCTGATCAGTTCGATACAAGCGACCCGAAAGAAGAGAAACAGATGATTTTCTTCTTCAACAGATTCTACTTTTCGATAAGCATTGGATCTCTTTTTGCGGTGATCGCTCTCGTTTATGTTCAAGACAACGTCGGGAGAGGATGGGGTTACGGTATCTCGGCCGCGACAATGGTGGTCGCGGCTGTGGTTTTGGTCTGCGGGATGAAACTTTACCGTTTCAAGAAACCTAAAGGAAGCCCTTTTACTGTTATATGGAGGGTTGGTTACTTGGCTTGGAAGAAAAGAAAACAAAGTTACCCTTCGCATCCGAGTCTTTTGAACGGTTATGACAACACGACGGTTCCGCACACGGAGAGGCTAAAGTGTTTGGACAAAGCTGCGGTTTTAGTTACCGAGGCTTCTCCGGAGTCGAAAGACTTTAAAGAGAAAGATTCTTGGACCGTGTCGACGGTTACACAAGTCGAAGAAGTGAAGCTTGTGGTGAAGTTGATGCCGATTTGGGCGACGAATATTCTATTTTGGACTATTTACTCGCAAATGACGACTTTCACGGTCGAACAAGCCACCTTTATGGACCGAAGACTCGGATCTTTCACCGTTCCTTCGGGCTCTTACTCCGGTTTCCTTATACTAACTGTACTCCTCTTCACTTCTCTTAACGAGAGAGTCTTTGTGCCTTTATCGCGAAGGCTCACAAAAAACCCTCAAGGAATCACAAGCCTCCAGAGAATCGGTATAGGGCTTGTGTTCTCGATGGTAGCAATGGCGGTAGCGGCTGTTATAGAGAACGCTAGACGCGTAGCAGCGGTTTCAAACGGTACAAAGATAAGCGCGTTTTGGCTGGTTCCACAGTATTTCTTGGTCGGCGCGGGGGAAGCCTTTGCTTACGTAGGACAGCTTGAGTTCTTCATAAGAGAAGCGCCAGAGAGGATGAAATCGATGAGCACGGGGTTGTTTCTAAGCACGATTTCGATGGGATTCTTCGTGAGTAGCTTGCTTGTTTCGGTCGTGGTTAAGATCACAAACAAGACTTGGCTAAGAAGTAACCTTAACAAAGGGAGATTGAACTACTTCTACTGGCTACTTGCTGTCTTGAGTGCATTGAACTTCTTGGTTTTTATCGTGTTTTCGTTGAGGCATCAGTACAAAGCTGTTGTGATTAGTGTTGGTACTGATGATTCTGTTGAGAAGGACAAGGACAAGGAGAAGTCTGAGTTTGAGCTTAAGGACATTCCTTAGTACCAAAAAGGATTTGTTGTTGTCTTTTTACCATTTTCTTGATTAGTTTGGTTTGTTTCAAAGGTTGTGTTATTGCTTTAAAAAAAAAGTTTCATTTTGTGATTAGTATATTGTGTGTATGAAATAGAAGAATAACTATATATATTGGTTGGTTTGGATTGTAGTTTTGTAAAATTTGAAACTTTTTAAAAAATAATGTTTGCTTTTGCCTCGGTTCAATACTCACCATGCCATATCGTCATATGGTTTACTCCTAAACCACGTGACTGATTTTGACCGAACCATGGCTAATGTTGTCCTATTTTGAAGTTTATAAGATCAATATTCTTTAGCTATAAATGTAATAAGATCGTATCGATTGGTGTTTCTTAAAGAGATCTTAGAAGGTGAGACTCATTAAATAGTTAAGATATGGAATTTATATTTCATATTTAAGATATTTTAACTATTTAGTGTCGATGTCAAAAAAAAACTATTTAGTGGTCTTTGGATACGTGACGACATATAATTAATGCGTTTTTAATTATTTTATTTTTCTTTTTTTAAAACTAACTGTTCATGGGTTCGTTAATTTTTGTTGTGGATTTGTATGTTAGAGATGGTTTATCGTTAGAATCATTTTTTGATTTTTTTTTTCCTTTATGCTAGTTTTGTAAGTGTTTAGCGATCATCTTTGACTAGAATACTTGGTCAACGATTCCGTGTGCTGACTTCAATTTTTTCTCTATAATTCATATTTTTCTCTATATATTCATATTTTCTCTATAATTCATATTTTTCTCTATAATTCATTTTTTTCTCTATAATTCATTTTTAACAACTTGTAATTCATTTCTTATTTTTCACTTTTTGTGTGTGTGGTATTTACTTAAAAAAAGTTTTTTTTTTCTTTTTTGAAAAATATCTGGATGTTCAGGTTGTAATTCGATCAGAGCAAAAGATAAGGGGTTTAAATGGATTTACTGTAAAAACAGCAATTAGTTTTTTTAATGTATTTTAATTTCTTCTAATATTTGTTCATTACAACCTTAAATCTCTCTTTAGGTTTTGTTACTCTTTTCTTACAGATACTTTCTCCTGTCTTTAATTTTCCCCTTTCTTCCCCCTTTCTTCTCCTCTCTCTCTCTCTCTCTCGCTCGATTCAATTTTGGGAGCGAGAAAGGAGCAAGCTTTTCAATCACCAGATCCTTCTCTCTCTCTCTCTCTGCTAAATCTTATACCTTTCTAGGGTTTCTCTTCTCGTGTTGCTTAGATCTCTCTCTCTTTACTCAGCCGCCGAATAATGTAAGCTTCTTCTTTTATCCCTCCATTTGTTAGATTAGCTCTGCTTTTGTCTTAATCCTCACATGTCTTTATCTCTCGTATCGTTGTGATTTTGTCTTCAGGGCCTCAAGCTCCTTCAATGTACTGAAACTAGGGTTTCATGTTTATTAGCTTATCAAAGATCTGATATGTTTTTAGCCGAAAAGGGGTTTTATTTTTATAAGATATGATTAAGCAGATATTTGGGAAATTACCCAGAAAGCCTTCGAAATCATCCAACAATGACTCCAATAACAGCGAAGGAGCCGTTAATTCGTACTACGCACCGAACCCGAGCAGCGGTATATCGAAACCGTCTTCCTCGGGTTCGCGCGTAGCTAACGGAACACTTTCTCCCACCTCATTGAGCTCGAACAAGGCTCTTGGGCCGCCGCCACCGCCTTTGGCTGTATACGAGGCGTTGCCTAGCTTCAGAGACGTTCCTGTCTCCGAGAAACCGAATCTCTTTATAGGGAAGTTGAGTATGTGTTGTGTAGTTTTCGATTTTAAAGACCCATCGAAGAATATCAAAGAGAAAGAGGTTAAAAGACAGACATTGCTCGAGCTCGTCGACTATATCGCTTCTGTTGGTGCCAAGTTTAACGACGTTGCGATGCAGGAGCTCACGAGGATGGTATCGACCAATCTGTTTCGGACGTTTCCTTCCGCGTCGAATCACGAGAACCGAGCTCTCGAAGTTCAGGACGTGGACGACGAGGAGCCTTCTCTGGAACCGGCTTGGCCCCATGTGCAAGTCGTGTACGAGATTCTCCTCAGGTTCGTGGCTTCTCCCATGACGGACGCTAAGCTCGCTAAGAGATACATCGACCACTCGTTCGTGTTGAAGCTTTTAGAGCTCTTTGATTCCGAGGATCAACGAGAGAGAGAATACTTGAAAACGATTCTTCACCGTGTCTACGGAAAATTCATGGTTCATCGTCCATATATAAGAAAGGCTATAAACAACATCTTCTACAGATTCATCTCCGAGACCGAAAGGCATAACGGTATCGCTGAGTTGTTAGAGATTCTCGGAAGTATAATCAACGGTTTCGCTCTTCCTTTAAAAGAGGAGCACAAGCTCTTCCTCGTGCGCGTGCTGATTCCTCTACACAAGCCTAAATCCTCGTCGGCCTATCACCAGCAGCTTTCGTATTGCATTGTTCAGTTTGTGGAGAAAGACTTCAAGCTCGCCGATATGGTTATTAGAGGCCTAGTGAAGTATTGGCCTGTGACTAACAGTTCGAAGGAAGTGATGTTTCTCGGCGAGTTAGAAGAAGTGTTGGAAGCTACACAAGCCGCCGAGTTTCAACGGTGTATGGTTCCTTTGTTCAGACAAATCTCTAGATGTCTCAACAGTTCACATTTTCAGGTATCGAAACAGTCTCTCCCAAAGTTTGTATCTTTCTGTGTTGTGTCTATAAGAGTGCTTTTGTGTGTTTTTTCTGTTAGGTAGCGGAAAGAGCGTTGTTTCTGTGGAACAATGACCACATAAGAAACCTGATCACGCAGAACATTAAAGCGATAATGCCTATAGTCTTCCCGGCTCTGGAGAGAAACACGCGCGGACATTGGAACCAAGCGGTTCAGAGCCTGACTCTAAACGTGAGGAAAGTGTTGTTGGACATTGATCAGGCTCTCTTCGACGAGTGTTTAGCCAAGTTCCAAGTGGAAGAAGAAAGCAAAACGGAGGCTATAGCGAAACGGGAAAGGACGTGGAAGTGGTTAGAAGATTTGGCGGTTTCAAACAACGAGGCGGCTTTGGTACCAAAGTTTGCGTCCTCTGTTAATCTTGCAAGCAGTTCCTGAGACCACAGGATAGGTTCTGGTAAGGGTACATGGACGCAATACAGAGTGAGCCGGTTTGAATCAGTTTTCTTGATGCAGCAACACAGAAGATTTGAGAAAGTGATTAAAGAGAAGGGAGTGTGAATTTAACAATTTTTTGTTGTTTTGTTTATGGGGTTTACTTGTTAGTTGCTTTGGTCTTGTTCTTGTTTTTATACTATCAGTTCATAAAGAGGAATGGGCAAAACATGTGTAATGTATCAGAAAACTATAGGGGATGGTTCTTGAGAGACAGACTTGTATAATTATTTTTTAATTAAATTATTTGGATCAAATTTATAATATTTATTAATCTGCCATTGTCTATTTCTTTCACTCTTGAATAATATTGTCTCAATCACCATCGATTATTTGAGTCAATAACTCAATATTAGGAGGCATTAATCTAATTATGCTATATAAATCTGGTATAATTATCTAGTGATATTATAAAGTTGTGCAAGAAGATTTCAGTTTTCTCCATGTCCATATAAGAAAAACTAATAACAAACCTAAATTCAGCCAGGACTGAAAGTCAAACCAAAATTATAAGTTCATTTATTTTATTTTTGTATTAAATTTGAAAATTCGTTTCATTGACTAATAATTATATTTTTCTAAACAGATTCTAAACAAAAAATTCGGACACATGATGCGTTCACATTCATTAGTTTGCATTAAAAAACTACTATAACATTCTCACAATAATTGACAAAAAGCTGATTAGTACTTAATTAACAGTTAATTATTAATCATTATTCTCTGTGTTGAAAAATATACTCAACGACGAATTAGTCAACCTTTTCAGCTCTTTGAAATTTGAATACATCTTCTTCCTTCATAGAAACCTCTTCGAAAATTTGAATCAAAGAGCTTCCCAAAATTTTCACTCCGGCGATGAAACCACCGATCAAAATCGCCACCGTCCTCCTCCTCATCCACATCCTCCTCCTCTCTCCGTCGTATCTCTTCCTCGCCGTAGAATCAAAGTGCGACACAACCTGCGATCTAGCTCTCGCCTCTTACCACGTCTGGGAAGGAGCAACACTCTCCGTCATCAACCAAAACCTAGATTCACCCGCCGCGCCGTTTAACGGCGTCGATTTCGAACAGATCCTAAGCTACAACAGCGATATAACGAACAAAGATCTGATCCAATCAGGTTCTAGGGTTTTAGTGCCTTTCCCTTGCGAATGCCAGCAAAACGGCGATTTCTTAGCACACACTTTCAGATACAGAGTCGGATCCGGAGATACTTACGAAGCGGTAGCTTCTAGAAGCTACGCGAATCTGACGACGGCGGAGTCGTTGCAGAGGACGAATAGTTTTCCGGCGACTAACATCCCTTCCTCCGCGACGCTCAACGTCTCCGTGAGGTGTTTCTGCGGAGACGAGAGCGTGTCCAGGGAGTATGGGCTTTTCGTTACTTACCCTCTTCGTAATGAAGATAGCTTAGATTCGATCTCGAGATCCTCCGGTGTATCGGCGGAGATTCTGCGGCGGTTTAACCCTGGTGTTGATTTCTCCTCAGGAGATGGGATTGTCTATGTTCCTGGCAAAAGTAAGATGATAATTACAAAGTTTTTGTCTTTTGAGGTTATAGATTTGTTTATTGTATATATATATAGTGTTGATGAAAGTTTCTTGTGTGTTTTCTTGAAGATCCAAGTGGTGTGTATCCACCTTTCAAATCAAGGTATGTTTTGTTGCTTCTCACTTTGTATCTATACCTACTTTTGATTTATGTTATTGATGGGTTCTCTTCCTTTTTGATGTTGTAGTAACAAAGGTTGGTTCTTGTTTCTACACGACGATGACGATGATGATGTAGTTTAGGATTGGAGAAAATGTTTTTGATGTGTTTTTTTGGGAATAAGCAGGTGGTGTTGGTGCTGGTGTTATTGCTGGTATATGTGTAGGAGTGTTGGTTGTTCTGTTGTTAGTATCGTTTATCGTATGTTATGCTTACCGAAAGAGAAAGTTGAAGGGTGGTTCGTTTTCTTCTTCTATTCCGTTGTCTTCTAAGATTGATCAGGGTAATTTCTCATCATTACTGAAGTAAATTTGTTACTAATTTTAGTAAATTTATGCTTACTAAATTTGTTCAATCTGCTTTTAGGCTATGCGAGTAGCCTACAAAGTGGCGACTTGGTTGGTACCGGAGTCTCTCCTGGCATTGCGGCCATAAGCGTGGACAAATCTGTTGAGTTTACGTTGGAGGAGCTCGCGAAGGCTACTGATAATTTCAATCTGTCTTTTAAGATAGGTCAAGGTGGTTTTGGAGCTGTTTACTACGCAGAGCTGAGAGGAGAAGTAAGCATAGATTATTCTCTTATCTTTGGTCATATCAACAAGCTGTATATGGATGGTATACATGGAATTAAATGATTTGGTGGTGTACCTGTTTATGTATAGAAAGCTGCGATAAAGAAGATGGACATGGAGGCATCGAAACAGTTCTTGGCAGAACTAAAAGTCTTAACACGTGTACATCATGTCAACCTGGTATAACCCTTTTGAGTTCTTTGAAGAATATCAGATATCGGATACTTCTTTCAGATAACAAACTATTTTTTCGTGTAGGTTCGTCTAATTGGTTATTGTGTTGAGGGATCTCTTTTCTTGATCTATGAATATGTCGAGAATGGTAACCTTGGAGAACATTTACATGGATCAGGTACACACTATAAAATAACCCCAAAAACAGAGTCACTTTTCGAAACTACTAATAAGGAGTTTATATGTGTAACTAGGACGAGATTCGCTACCATGGGCCAAGAGAGTGCAGATTGCGCTAGACTCAGCTAGAGGTTTAGAGTATATCCATGAGCACACGGTGCCAGTTTACGTTCACAGAGACATTAAATCTGCTAATATACTGATTGATGAGAGCTTCCGAGCAAAGGTGATTCTCAATTTCTCATTGCCAATCAAAGGTTTCAATGACGTGGGGCTGAGTCTTTTCTGTGTTACAGGTCGCTGATTTCGGTTTAACAAAACTAACAGAAGTTGGAAGCTCAGCGACACGTGGTGCAATGGGTACATTCGGTTACATGGCACCTGAGTAAAGGACTTGATCTTCTCTTACGAATTTATACTCTTCTTTAGAGACTGCTTTATAATGATGATTTGTATGTTCGTATACGCAGGATTGTTTATGGAGAAGTGTCTGCAAAAGTAGATGTATATGCATTTGGAGTTGTTCTTTACGAATTGATTTCTGCGAAAGCCGCTGTAGTCAAATTAAACCAATCCAGCGGCGAATTCAGAGGACTCGTTGGTGTGGTTAGTATTATTTGCTTCTTCTTCACCATTTTTTCTGTCTTTCTGATTTTCTAAGACATGTACGGTCGATCACACATTCACACTTGACATATATGCTTTTTTATTTGTTATGCAGTTTGAAGAAGTATTCCAAGAGACCGACAAAGAAGAAGCACTACGCAAGATTATAGACCCAAGGCTTGGAGATAACTACCCGTTCGACTCGGTATATAAGGTAAATCTCTTTTAAACCACATTCAAACCAACACCGAACATAGTATAGTATGCAAACCTGAAACCGGATTAGACAGGGTTAATTCTACAAAACGGTTTAAGATATACCGAACCAATGGGGTGGTGATTTTAGATGTATATTTTGTGGGATATATAGATGGCGGAGCTAGGGAGAGCATGTACGCAAGAGAACGCGCAGCTACGTCCGAGTATGAGATACATTGTGGTTGCATTATCCACTCTGTTTTCGTCGACGGGAAACTGGGATGTCGGAAACTTTCAGAACGAAGATCTTCTAAGTCTTATGTCTGGTCGGTAAAGTTTGTGGTTTTGATGTGTATAGAAAAAGGTTTGGTGTTTATTATAGAAATGATTGTTTTTTTTTGGTTTTAACTTACAAATTTGTGTTTGGTTATTAACAACAATGGTTTCAGTATATTTCATTTACACAACAACTAGTGTTGCACTGTCACCTGTTGACTTTTATATAATTTTATATTACTCATCACTGTCGATTCCGACCGCAACAATGTTAGCATCTTTCACCAATTTAGCATCCATGTTTTTTGAACTCTCTCAATGTTTCTTTACCTTTTTATGGACGAATATTATGATGATTGGCGAACAATTAACCTCGTCTTTTGTAAATGTTGTATACAAGGTAGGTTATAATGTTTACATTATTAAACGTGATTATGTTAGGGTCTTTTTCTATTTGGCTTCAGGTATTAAAAAGTTATGGTAACCAATAGAATAGTTACCCATTAAAAGCTAGACCGATAGAATATTATCACAATCAGAATATTTTTACTCAATAACAAAAAAAAAAGTAGTTATTAAATTTAAAAAAGTAGCAAAGGGCATAAATATTAGTGATAGTTTAAACAAAACATAAATCATAGGGGAAATGCATAGAGAATTAAGAACAAAGCCAAGCAGGCAATTTGAACTAGTCTTCTTCAAGGGGGTCTTCTTCTTCGTCGTCTTCTTCTTCTTCCTCTTCCTCGTCGTCCTGGTCGTCGTCCTGGTCGTCGTCTGATGTTATTGGCATCTACAAAAGCAATTGGCTCTTATGAGAGAGTTTCATTCATTTCCTTGCAATCTTTGAATTAATGTACATACTAAGTCATCATGCGCTGGACCATCTATATGAGTAGCAAACTCATCAAAGCTTTGGAACTCCATATCGCACTCGGTGCAATAAAGCTCCGCAAATAGACCGTTTTCTACTTGTAATACATCATCCTTAGTTTCAATACAAGGCTCAACAACATCGTTTCTTCCTCTGATGTCTTCATCTTCATCTTGTAGTAAGGTATCCCATAGCAAATCTACACAATGGCCATAATTGGGGACACTCTTGGTAAGAAGAGTATCTGAATATGCATAAAGAACATTGCATCCCAATTCTTTAATGTCAGCAACATAAGAATACAAGCCTAAAATAGTTTCCACATCTGATGCAAACATAAGATTATAAGGAACTTCACTGTTGGACTCTTCCCACCTATCAAAATCGTCCACTATGCTACTTATACCTGTTTCAGAAGAAAGAAATTATACCAATTCAATATCATAATATCCTCCCTCCTATATTATTATAACAAACCCTAACTAATGTGGAGACTTCAATGTCACGGAAAATCCCATCCAAAAGGTGAATGATTAATTCCCAGCATAATATATATAATACCAATTCAATATGATAATCCTCTTATAAAAAAAACTAACACTTATACCAATTCAATATGATAATAAATACTCTTATAATAAAAAAAGCCTAATAATACTCATACCAGTTCAATGTAAATAATCCTCCTACACAAAAAATTACTTACCGTAGAAGACATGTCGCAAAGAGATTCCGGAGGAATGGAGTTTTTGAATGAGTTTTTTATCTACTTTGTGCATGTTTCCAACGGCCTTGATCCTGAGAGGACCAAAGTAACCTAATTTCATCAAAGCAGAGTCTATTCTCCGACCGACCAAGTGAGGATCCGGGATCGGACAATTGTGTATGTCCAACCACACCATTGTTCTAGCTTCCGCGTACTCATGACTTGCCGTCTTGTTCTTCATCTTCTTCTTTTCCGCACACAAACGCACAATCTAAAAGAAAATATAGGCACTAGGGTTTCTATATATATATATATATATATAGATCTATGTATCTTCTAGGGTTTCTTTCTGGTTTTTTTTTTGTTTTGATGTATTTATGGCCTGTGTAATTAAGTATAAGTTTATAATCAAGACATGAATATCAATTAACTATAAGTTTTAAATGTGTATTCTTAGGCATGTCAATTAGGGCTAAAGCCCGCTGGCCGACCCGACCCGACCCTGTAAAATATCGGGTTCGGGTTTTCATTTTTAAGCCCGAAAAAAATCGGGCTTTTTGGGCTTAACCCGTTCGGGTAAAGGGTTTTTCGGGCTTAACCCGATCAGGTTTTGGGCTAACCCGAAAAGCCCAAAATAAATAAGATAATATTTTTATATACTTTATATAATTTGTAAACATAATCTTGTATAGGATTCGTCTTATGCCTAGACATGTTGAAGCATTGATTTGCACTCGCACTTGGTTGGATGGTTTCACATTTAGTGATCGAGGTTACAATATCATTCATATTAATATGTTTTAAATTATTATCTATCGAATTTTTAATTTTATATGATTTATTTAGGATAAAATTTGATATTTATTTTTGTTTGTAGCTCTTGATGGTGAGAAAGATCTAGATGACGTCGAAGAAGATCCGAGTTTGCGCTCTACCAGTATTACTACCTAGATTTAAAGTGTTTTGATTTTTAATTTTGCTTGTTACTACCTAGATTTAAAGTGTTTCTCTTTCAAACTTTTTCTTTGTTTTTTTATTAATCCTATGATAACAAAAACATATGATCGATTTTATTTTCAGTTTTTATTTTTAAACTAGTTTGATATTATTTTTTATTCATATTTATCACAACGTTAATGCGTAAAAAATTAATTTTATTGTTTAAAATATAATTAAATTATGATAATATTGTTAAGACGAAAATTCTAAAATATATGAAAAAGCCCGAAAAAACCAGAAAAAGCCCGAAAAACCCTAAAGCCCAAACCGGGTTGGGCCGGGTTTTGAAATATAAGCCCAAAAAATATTCGGCCCAGGTCGGGTCGGACTCAAATATATACGGGTTTTGCGGGTTCGGGTCGGGCCGGATGAGGTCTTGATCCAATGTAAGTTCTCCAACATCATCGAAGCATAACTGGTTTGATGTGAAGAGCAAGATCCTGTGGTGTGAAGTATTGAGATTTTTCACATCTTGTTCCTGCAGTGTTGTTAAATCTTTTATTTAACCATCATTAAAAAAACACAGAAAAAGACAATATTCAATGACCTTAGAGGAGAAACATGGGACATATCCCTTCATGTTCCACTTATGCTTATAATCTAAATATTAATTCATTTTGTCGGCCCATTTAAGGATAGATCCAATTTTCCTTTTTTATTTTAAAAAACGTAGTTAACGAAAGAGTCAATTTCCTTCTTTTTTTTTTCTGTCAAACGATTTTTTTTACAAAAAAAAATAATAATAAAACAGAGAAAAAAGAAACTTTGTTTTCCAATTCCATACGAAAAAAAGGAAAACCTAAAATTTGCCTTTTTGTTATAAATAAGAGGTCACATTGATTAAGAAAGGATCCGTAAAACTACAAAATCAATCTTTCTTCTTCTTGAATTTCTTGTTTGTGTTGAGAGATATGGGAGAACGCAAGGTTCTAAACAAGTATTACCCTCAAGATTTCGATCCAAAGAAGATACCTCGTCTTCGTAACTCAAGAAACCAACAGAAAGTCATTAGGTTTATGCTTCCGGTTCGAACCCGATGCAACACATGTGGGAACTACATGTCTGAAGGAACCAAGTTCAACAGCCGCCAAGAAGATGCCGACGATATGTACCTAACCATTAAAATCTTTAGGTTCTACATTAAGTGTACCAATTGTTCGGCCGAGATCATAATCAAAACTGATCCAAAGAACTCTAGTTATACAATGGAATCAGGCGCAACTTTCCCTTATTGTAATAAACAACAAGAAGAGGACGAGGATAAGAACCAAGAAACCGAAACAGCGATGGAGTCTTTGGAGAAGCGAACCTTGGCGTCTAAAAGAGAGATGCAAGTCATGGCTACGTTAGATGAGATCAAGTGTATGAAGTCTAGAAGGGCTTTAGTCAGCGTTGACTCGGTTCTTGAGGCTTTGATGAGTAGAGGAAGAAAAAAACAAGAAGAAGAAGAAGTGAATGAAGAGGAAGAATTGCTTATCAAGTCTATAAAGTTTGGTAAGCGTACAAGAAAGATTGATGATGATGATGATGATAAAGAAGAGGAAAACAAAGAAAAGAAGAAGACGAAGACGAAGAAGAAGCCTAAGACTAAGAGTGTTAATTGTTGTGGTAAGTCGTCGTCTAACATTCAAATCACAAAGAAGAAGAAGTCTGCTAAGCTACCAATAGGACTTGAATCTCTCTGTCTCAACTATGGTACCGATTCTGATGATGAAGTTAAACTTTAGCTTTTTTTTTCTTTCTGGCAAGGATTTGTTGAATTGTGTTTTTGTTCTTTTGCAAGTAGGAGAACAAGTTTAATAATAGCTTGGAAATGTATATTTTTGTAAATATTAATAATTTTATTTTATAAATTATTTTCTTAGTTTTTCTTGATTCTAGTATTTTCTTGCGTTTTCAATATTTATGTTCTTTGTTCACCTCAACAATAATACAATATTTGATACTTTCTTAATTCTATATTTTGTATATTTTTCACTTATTGTATATTTTTGTATTTTTTTTTCATTTAGAAGAAGTTTGCATGTGATTTGTATGCGATGATTTATGCCATTAATTGGTATTATCAAAGGCTGGTCGCGGGCCTAGGAAATTATGAGTTTCGGCCTAGAACCTCCTGGTTTAAAAAAAAAAGATACATATATCTATATAGAGCTGCCGCAACGCAAGATCTAGTTCCTACACTTTGTTTTAGATTGTGCGTTTGTCGTGCAAATTATTTGATCAAAGATCCATTGTTCTAGCTTCCGCGTACTCATGACTTTCCCTCTCGTTCGTCAACATCTTCTTTTCCGCACACAAACGCACAATCTAAAAGAAAATATAGGCACTAGAGTTTCTATATATATATATATATAGATATCTATGTATCTTCTAGGGTTTCTTTCTGGTTTTTTTTTTGTTTTGATGTATTTATGGGCCCGTGTAATTAAGTATACGTTTATAGTCAGACATGAATATCGATTAAGTATAAGTTTTAAACGTGTATTTTCAATTTTTTTTTTAGATTTTAAACAATTGAAAATAGTTTAATTACAATAGAATTATAAAACTACACCATTTGAATTACATTTCACAAAACTACACCATTTCCAAAATACTTCACAAAACTACACCTAAACACTCAAAATTAAATCCAAATAAACCATACCCAAACAATCTCATCCCCTTAATACTATACCCTAAACACTAATTAGCGAACCCAAATGAAAATATTTTAATTTTGGTAATTTTTAAAAGGGTAAATCAAGCTTTTAAAATTTTGAAATGGTGTAAACTTGTGAAAATATTGAATTAGGTGTAGTTTTGTGAAGGGAGGGTTGAAATGGTGTAGTTTTGTGAATTTCTCTATATAATATCACATTACAAAATAACATCCTATTATATAAAAGTGAGCGCGTTTAATTATAATATACAGAATCGTGACACGTGGCATAATTTAAAAAAAAATGTTAATAATGTTAATAAATTTAAAAGAAATGTTAATAATGTTTAGAAAAAATGATAATAATTTTAAAAGAATGAAAAAAAGTAACGGTTAGGAAAAAAGGCAAAACAAAAATGGTTAGTTCAGATCGTGACATGTGTATTAAAATTGATACGTAAACATCTTATAAAATGGAAACTTAACAATATGGAGAAAAACAGAAATAGAAAAAAAAATCAAAAATAAAAAAATTAACATTAATTATCAAATAAATAGAAATAAATAATTTACTCCGAAATATAAAAAAATAAAATAATAAGAAATAAGGAAAATAACGTACAAAAATAAAAATTTAAGAATATTTTTAAAAATAATCAGTAAAAAATTAGAAAAATAAAAAATAAAAACGTAAAATTACTTGAAAAAAAAAATATTTATGACAACTTATTTGTTATCTTCATGAATCCACTATCTAATTATTAATTGGGAGAATCACAAAACTACACCATTTGAATTACATTTCACAAAACTACACCATTTCCAAAATACTTCACAAAACCACACTTTTTTATTCCGTTAGAACGCGAAGATTATTTTGCACATAACAAAACAATGGAGTTTAAAATGTCAAAAACATAAATTTAGATTTTTTTAACGCAATTTTCTTTTAAGTTTTTTTTCTCTAAAAGTTCATACCTTTAGGGGTTTTTTGCAATTGTTCCCAACAGCTAGTGTTGCACTGTCACCTGTTGACTTTTATATAATTTTATATTACTCATCACTGTCGATTCCGACCGCAACAATGTTAGCATCTTTCACCAATTTAGCATCCATGTTTTTTGAACTCTCTCCATGTTTCTTTAGCTTTTTATGGACGAATATTATGATGATTGGCGAACAATTAACCTCGTCTTTTGTAAATGTTGTATACAAGGTAGGTTATAATGTTTACATTATTAAACGTGATTATTAAACTTATTTTGATGGTATTCTAAAGAATTTCTCATTTTAAAATTGAAGCGGGTACCCGCGGGTTACCCTAAATTGTATAGGGTAGAGTTTGGGTTACCCTACCAAGACTTTACCCTATCCGGGTTTTTTTCAAAACAAGCTTTTTCTGGGCAGGCTTTTTTCGGGTTCAGGTAGGGTAGGGTAAAATTACCCATGACAACATCCCTATATACAAGGTAGGTTATAATGTTTACATTATTAAACGTGATTATGTTAGGGTCCTTTTCTAATTGGCTTCAGGTATTAAAAAGTTATGGTAACCAATAGAATAGTTACCATTAAAAGCTAGACCGATAGAATATCATCACAATCAGAATATTTTTACTCAATAACAAAAAAAGCACCTTAAAAATATAAAAGGGTCAACCAAAAAAAAGTAGTTATTAAATTTAAAAAAGTAGCAAAGAGCATAAATATTAGTGATAGTTTAAACAAAACATAAATCATAGGGGAAATGCATAGAGAATTAAGGACAAAGCCAAGCAGGCAATTTGAACTAGTCTTCTTCAAGGGGGTCTTCTTCGTCTTCTTCTTCCTCCTCGTCCTCTTCGTCGTCGTCTTCCTCGTCGTCCTCGCTCTCGTCGTCTGATGTTATTGGCATCTACAAAAGCAATTGGCTTTTATGAGAGTTTCATTCATTTCCTTGGTTAAATAAATTTTAGTAAGATGAATAATAAAAAAAAAAAGACTTGCAATCTTTGAATTAATGTACTTACTAAGTCATCATGGGCTGGACCATCTATATGAGTAGCAAACTCATCAAAGCTTTGGAAATCCATATCGCACTCGGTGCAATAAAGCTTGGCAAATAGACCGTTTTCTACTTGTAATACATCATCCGTATTTCCAATACAAGACTCAACAACATCATTTCTTCCTCTGATGTCTTCATCTTCATCATGTAGTAAGCTATCCCATAGCAACTCTACACAATCTCCATGTTTGGGGACACTCTCGGTGGCGTCTCTATTGGTCGGAAGAGTATCTGAATATGCATAAAGAACATTGCATCCCATTTGTTTCATTTGAGCAAGATAACAATACACGACTGTCATAGTTTCCAAATCTGATGCAAACATTAGATTATAAGGAACTTCGTTGTTGGACTCTTCCCACCTATCAAAATCGTCCACTATGCTACTTGAACCTGTTTCAGAAGAAAGAAATTATTATTACCAATTCAATAACGATAATTTTTGACACTTTACATGAACCATAAAAAAATTACGGTACCGTAGAAGACATGTCGCAAAGCGATTCCAGAGGAATGGAGTTTTTGAATGAGTTTTTTATCTACTTTGTGCATGTTTCCAACGGCCTTGATCCTAAGAGGACCAAAGTAACCCAATTTCATCAAAGCAGAGTCTATTCTCCGACCGACCAAGTGAGGATCCGGGATCGGACAATTGTGTATGTCCAACCACACCATTGTTCTAGCTTCCGCGTACTCATGCTTCGCCATCTCGTTCTTCATCATCTTCTTTTCCGCACAATCTTAAAAAGTTATTGCGTTGCGGCCGAAATTAGATATATATATAGATCTATGTATCTTTCTAGGTTTCTTTCGTTTTTTTTTTTAATGTATTTATGGGCCTCTGTAATTAATGGGCTTTGAAGGCCTACGTTTTGGAAGGTCGATCGATATCTCCAACATATATATATATATATATTGAACGAATGATTTATGTCAATGGTGAGTTGTTAATGATCTTAATGAATGATCTATGTGAATGATTTGCGTGAATGATTTTTGTGAATAATTTTGTGTGAATAAGGTTAAATTTGTTATTTTAAGTACGAAAATCAAATTAAATTACCCAAAATTTAATTATTACATCAAAAATAGTTAATTGACAAATTATGTTTTAAAATGTATATAATACGTTAATTAACTCAAAAATAAAGGGATAATCATAAAAAAAATTTTGAATTAAGAAAAAATCAAAAAGTTCCTTAATTTTAGGAAATATAATTAAAATTTAGAAATATCAAATTAACAATAATATATGATGATATAAACCATTAAATATAAAAGGGATAATCATAAACGAATAACAAAATAATAAATTAATAAAAAATATATAAATTCTTTAATTTTAGAATATATAATTGAAATTTCCAAATATTAAATTAATAAATTTTAGGAAACATAATTGAAATTTCGAAATATTAAATTAATAAATAATAATTGATGATATAAACTATAAAAAAATAAAGGATATAATCATAATTTAATTTTTTTATTATATTAATAAAAAATAAAAAATCATTAATTTCCTACAAACTCTCTTCACTTGACATGTAGGCAAAACTCCTTCCTATTTATTATATATGATAACTAGATTCTGATCCACATCAAACGCGAAGTTAAGAATTTTTTTAATATTGTAAATGCTATTTTGTGTAGTGGTTTGTTATATTGAAGTGCACAATTGATTTTATTAATACTGTAAAAATTAGAAAAAATATATTATTTTAAAAGTAAAAAAAAACATATTGTAATAAAAACCTAAGAACCGTTAAAATCGGAGAAAAATAACATCGAGAAAAGGTCTTCATGTGTTTTAAAAAAACATAAAAATAATATATATATTATTAAACTAATGAAACTTTTTATTGAAGATGAACTAAAATATATATGTAAAAGATTAAAAGAAACACATGAAATTTTTTTGCATTTATTTTTGAGAAAATTACATCATGACACACTTTTTAAAACACAAATTACACTTTAGAGCACTTTTTGACATATAGGCAATTTATTGTTATAAAAGACTAAATTACCCTTCAATTCATTTATTCAACATAAATTTCACAATCATTTTCTTTCTCATTTTTCTGTTTTGCATTCTAATTTTAATTTTCTAGGGTAACATAAAATAATTTATTTTCGTATATTGATTTATAAAATTTTAATATATATATTTTGATATCCACTTTTATATATTTTATTTATGAATGGATCAACATTTGTGGACAACTAGTCAATATCTAATTTTTTTATATATGTCCACATAGAATTGTACAATGTTCAAAGTATAATGGACGAGTTTAAATTTTATTCCAATGAGTTTATATATCATAGACAATTCATATGATGATTTGTGTTCAAGTTTAAATAAATTATAATTGTAGTTAAAATTATATGATGATTCATGTTCAAAAATGAATAAATAGGTTTTAATAATGAATTTAAAACATTTATATGTTTTGATGTACATGTAATTTTCATTGTTTTCACTTATTAATATCAACATGTTTCATTCACATTTATTAAAAATATTACAAAAACATATGAGAGTGTAAATATTAAATATAAATTACTTATGTAAATAGATATAAGATAAACAAAAAAATATTGAAATAATATATTTTACAATAAATTAAAATACATTTACGAAATTGTACAAAAGTATGTCCACATAACATAAAACGTATCCACAACTTTTTGTACACAACGTTGTGTATCCACAACTTTACGTACATAGCGTTCGTATCCACAACTTACTGTACACAACGTTGTGTATCCACAACTTTATGTACACAACGTTGTGTATCCACAACTTTCTGTACACAACGTTGTGTATCCACAACTTTATGTACACAACTTTTGTGTACACGAAGGGTAAAACTGTATTTAAAAAAATAAAAAGTGTAAAAAGTGTCTCATATCACAAAAGTGCCTTATTTTGATATGTAAGTGTTAAAAAGTGCTCCATTGGTTGAAAAGACACATGTCAATAAATGAATGTGACACTTGTTGTTTTGTGAGTGAAAGTTACAAAAAACATGGTGGTTACAAAATTGAGTAATAAAATTGAATTATTAATTGTGGACACATTCATTTAACATTAATTTCATTTACAAAAATAAACTAAGAAAAGACACATGTCAATAAATGAATGTGACACTTGTTGTCTTGTGAGTGAAAGTTACAAAAAACATGGTGGTTACAAAATTGAGTAATAAAATTGAATTATTAATTGATTTTCCATTGAACTGTAGATCTATATATAGGCCTCTTCATTCATTTGTCAAACTTTTTTAAACTCTCAAAATCTCTAATTACTCCTTTATAATTCTCTCATTCATCCTCTATAATTCCGAAATTGTAAGTCTTTCGATTGTTATTCTTTTGTACTATTGTATAGTTTAGTGAATTTAGATAATTTGGTTAGTTTAGTATATACTAGATTGTTAAGTGGTGAATATTAGATTGTTAAGTGGTGAATTTAGATAATTTGTATAGTGTAGTGATTATCTTTGTCTTCTTTGTCTAATGAATGTTGAATTATTTTCGTAGATTACGTCTAGTCGTCCTCCTTATTACATCCATTTCATGGAGGAGTTAGAGCGGACCGGCACTCCGTCTGCTTCCCGTGGCCGCACGATGATATACGAGGAGAGTCCGTCAATTAGTTTTTTATAACATTTTCTTGTATCGTAATACAATTTGTTTTTTTGTTATACATTTTAAATTTAAATTTTATTTATAATTTCTATATTTAATTATATTTTTGACCAATAAAAAATTATTATATATTATATATCATATATAATAAATAGAAAGGAGTTTTGCCTACGTGTCATACAAAGAGGAAAATAAGGAAATTAGTTTAAATTTTATTAATTTAATAATTTCAAAAATTGTTTGTAATTATCTCTTTTATTTTTCATAATTTATTTTTTATATTTAATTAATTTAATATTTTCGAAAATTGTTTGTAATTATCCCTTTTATTTCTCATAATTTATTTTATCATATATTATTTATTAATATAATATTTTCCAAATTTCAAGAAAATTACTAAAAAGTGTACAATATCTTTTTGGTATTTTAATTAAAATATTTAATTATCATCATATATAATCATATATAATAAATAGCAAGGAGTTTTATCTACGTGTCGTCCAAAGAGAAAAATAAGGAAATTATTTAATATTTAATAAATTTAATATTTTCGAAAATTGTTTGTAATTATCTCTTTTATTTGTCATAATTTATATTTTTATATTTAATTAATTTAATATTTTAGAAAATTGTTTGTAATTATCCCTTTTATTTATCATAATTTATTTTACCATATTTTATTTATTAATATTATATTTTCGAAATTTCAATAAATTTACGAAAAAGTGTACAATATCTTTTTGGTATTTTAATTTATATAATTATTTAAAATATTTAATTATTACTAATATATTGAAATTTACTAAAAAGTGTACGATGTCTTTTTGGTATTTTAATTTATATTATAATTTTAAATATTTACTTATTACTAGAGAAAATTAAGGAAATTGTTTTATATTTAATTAATTTAATATTTTCATATATAATAAAGAGGAATTCACAAAACTACACTCTTTTTCCCTTCTTTTACAAAATTCTACCTAATTCAAAATTTTCATATATTTACACCCTTTCAAAATTTTAAAGTTTGATTTACCCTTTAAAAAATTATCAAAATTAAAATCTTTTCATTTGGGTTCGCTAATTAGTGTTTAGGGTATAATATTAACGGAGTAGGATTGTGTGGATATGGTTTATTTGGATTTAATTTTTAGTGTTTAGGTATAGTTTTGTGAAGTTATTTTGAAATGGTGTAGTTTTGTGAAATATAATTCAAATGGTGTAGTTTTGTGAAATATAATTCAAATGGTGTAGTTTTGTAATTCTCCCTATAATAAATGATAAATAGTTTTGCCTACATGTTGTCCAAAGAGAAAATTAAGAAAATTGTTTTATATTTAATTAATTTAATATTTTCGAAAATTGTTTGTAATTATCCATTTTATTTCTCATAATTTATATTACCATATATTAATTATTAATATAATATTTTCAAATTTTCAATAAATTTCCTAAAAAGTGTACGTAATCTTTTTGGTATTTTCATTTATATTATGTATACAATAATGAAAAGTAATTATATTATATAGATGGGTTGACCCGCACGCCTAAATAAATTTCAAACAAAATACCATATATACCAAAATTTTAATTTTTTATAAATTTTATTAGAAATATCATCATATATAATAAATGACAAGTAATTTGACTTATGTGTCGCTCAAAGAGAAAATTAAGGCTATATTTCTTTAACAAAAATTCAAAACTATAAAAATATTACAAATTTTGTATTTAAATAATATAAGTCCACCATAAAACACAAACCCACAATTTTTATATGTTTGTTCTTTTTCAAGTTTTCATTTTTTTATTGTTAATATATTACATTTGGTTTTATTTATCTCATTGTGATATTAGCATAATTTAAGAAAAATATTATTTTTCATTAATATAACATTTGAATTTGTTTTATTTATTTTTTCTAAAAATTATTTATACACGCGCCATGCGCGCGGGTCAAACCACCTAGTTTATAATATATATAACATCGATTTAACATCGAACAACTTACCATCGATTTAACAATTTACAAGCTTGTATTTTTGTAATTTCGATGCGAAAAGTTATGTTATAAGTTTTTTAAAAGTGAGTTAGTTTTCAAATAACATAAAATAATAACTAGTATAATTAAAGTAGAAAAATGTATCTAAATAATAAAATTTGAATTATAAATTGAATAATAGTTATTATTTGTAAATTATAATAATCGTCTAAAATAATAAAGAATGTCAAAAAGAATAATAATTCTAGAATATTAGTAATTGGGCTAAAGTTTTTTTTTTATTTTGGTTATTCGAAATGTGAAATCGTAAAGTAAAATCGGTCATTAAAAAAAATAATCAAAAATATATTGAATCACAATATATAAAAAATGGTAAAATCGGAAATCGAAGTATATAAAAAAGGTCGGAAATAGATTGAGACAAAAAATTTATTGAGGCAAAATATAAAGGAATAAAAGCAAAGAAGTAAAATATATGCAAAATTTTAATTGAGACTACAATATAATGGCTTAAACGCAAAAAAAGAAAATTTCCTCAAATCTCTGTGATCGCGACACGTAAGCGTTTTGTATTCTCTTTTAATAATACTAGGTGGTTTGACCCGCGCCCTGGCGCGGGGATAAATAACTATAAAAAATACATAAAATGAAATTAAGTGCTACATTAATAAAAAAAAATATTCTTAAACTATGCTAAAATCACAAACGAAATAAAATCAAAACTGAAAATGTAATAAATTATAAATAAAAAGGAATGAAAAAGAAGAACAAACTTAAAAAATTGTAGTTTTGTGTTTTATGGTGGGCTAAATATGATTTAAATACAAAATTTGTTTTACTTTTTTTTTGTTAAAGAATTATAATTTTGTTTAAAATTTTTCCATACACAAAGTTAGAATGAAAAATCTTATAAAACATATGTTTGTTATATACGTTTTTCTTAAAAAAAATAAAAGAGTTGACACTTAAAAAGACGTGAAAGATATATATTCATGAGTTAATTTGGTTGATATAAAAATAAACATATTCAACAAAAATATTTTTATAAGAATTAGAGGAAAAACTCATTAATGAAGATGTTAATAACTATAATACCTTTAGATTCACAAAAGTATAAAATTGTATGATGTGATATAAAAATTTTAGATTTACATATTTATATCAATAAATCAATAACAATCAAACATTTTTAAAAAAGTAAAATTTATAATATTTGCATGAATATTAGAATAGTGTGGTCAACTTGAATCATCATGAATGTAAGCAAAGCAAAATGTACCAAACGCGATCTGAATATTAGAAACCAAACCGAGACCGACAAAATATATGAACATGTCTTAGATTTCAAACCTAAAAAATCAAATAGATCCAAACCGAAACCCGGATGGATACCCAAACTTATCCAAATTTTAAATAAATATATAAAAATATTAGTAGTTTATATTTGTAATAACTTAAATTTAAAAATTATGACATTTACCCTACTATTTCGTGTAATTTTGTATGATTAAATATTTTTGGATAATTTTTTGTATTTTATTCGGATTATCATATTAAATTATATAATTTTGAATAATTTCAAATATTTTATTTTATATTTTTTTGGTTTTTGATAATTTTGGATATCCGAACCTGGACCGAACCCAAACCGAATCGAAAAAATTATAGAATAGACGAAAATTAAATATAATCTTCAACCCAAAAACCCGAATATATCTGAAACGAACATGAATGTCCATCTTATATGAGGTTGCAACTAATTACCAATTATAATAAGAGAAATTCACAAAACTAACCCTTTCAACCCTCACTTCACAAAACTACACCTAATTTAATATTTTCACAAATTTACACCCTTTCAAATTTTTAAAAGCTTGATTTATCCTTTTAAAAATTACCAAAATTAAAAAATTTTCATTTGGGTTCGCTAATTAGTGTTTAGGGTATAGTATTAAAGGGGTAGGATTGTGTGGGTAGGGTTTATTTGTATTTAATTTAGAGTGTTTAGGTGTAGTTTGGTGAAATATTTTGGAAATGGTGTAGTTTTGTGAAATGTAATTCAAATGGTGTAGTTTTGTGATTCCCCCTTATAATAACTATGTAATAAGTAAATATTTTAAATTATAATATGAATTAAAACACCTAAAAGACATTGTATACTTTTTCGTAAATTTCAATATATTAGTAATAAGTAAATATTTTAAATTATAATATAAAATAAAATACCAAAAAAATATTGAAAATATTATATTAATAAATAATATATGATAAATAATATAAATTATGAGAAATAAAAGGGATAATCACAAAAAATTCGAAAAATATTAAATTAATTAAATATAAAACAACTTCATTAATTAAATATTTTTAAATTATAATATAAAGTAAAATACCAAAAAGACATCGTACACTTTTTAGTAAATTTCAATATATTAGTAATAGTTAAATATTTTAAATTATAATATAAATTTAAATACCAAAAATATATTGTACACTTTTTAGTATATTTATTTAAATTTCGAAAATATTATATTAATAAATAATATATGATAAAATAAATTATGAGAAATAAAAGGGATAATTACAAACAATTTTCGAAAATATTAAATTAATTAAATATAAAAATATAAATTATGAGAAATAAAAGAGATAATTACAAACAATTTTCGAAAATATTAAATTTATTAAATATAAAATAATTTCCTTATTTTTCTCTTTGGACGACACGTAGGCAAAACTCCTTCCTATTTATTATATATGATAGATGTATATACGTTTAAAGGAGTGGAAGAGACTTGGGGACAGGCCCTCCGGGCAGTCCACTTTTTTTGGAAATTTGACACTAAAGTGTTTGCTAAATGGCCCCATATTAATTAGCTTTTCAATAAATGTCTCCAAATTTTATAAATCACTATGAGGGAATACGCGATATTAATAATTTTATTTTATAAATTGGAAATGTATATATTTGTAAATATTAATAATTTTATTTTATAAATTATTTTCTTATAGTTTTCTTGATTCTAATATTTTCTTGCGTTTTCAATATTTATGTTCTTGTTCACCTCAACAATAATATAATATTTGATACTTTCTTAATTCTATATTTTGTATATTTTTCACTTATTGTATATTTTTGTATTTTTTTGTTCATTTAGAAGAAGTTTGCATGCGATTTATTTTAGTAAATGTATATTATATTACTTAATTATAATTTGTATTATTTTTCTTTATTTTACTTGTCACGTTTTTACTGTTTTAATAAATTTTGTATGCCTTTTATTTTATATGTTATTTTGAATTGTTTAAAATCCAAAAAAATATTGAGAATACACATTTAAAATTTATACTTAATTGATATTCATGTGTTGATTGTTAAATGTTTTTAGGTTTGTTATAATATTTAATAAATTAAATTAAATAAATTTGATGATACCCTAGAAGATTTAAATAGAGCTTCCGCAAGAAATTATAGTAGATTTAAATAGAGTTGCCACAAAAAAACTAAAGAAACCCTAGAAGACACATAGAACTAACCAACGACGGGTTGCTCAGTCGGTTAAGCGCAGTCGTTTGTTGTGCTCTTGAGTTTGAACCGCGTTGGGAACGATGATTTACGCGATTAATTGCTATTATCAAATGTTGGTCGCGAACCTAGGGGATTATGGGTTTCGGCCCAGAACCTCCTGATTTTTTAAAAAAGATACATAGATCAATATAGAGCTGCCGCAACGCAAGATCTAGTTCCTACAAACTATTTCATGTGCAAATTATTTGATCCACGAACTTTGTAAAACACTTTTCACAAAAACCAGAAAATTCTAATTTGTCTTTTCTGTATTGAATTTCACTCTTTTTGAAAAACCACAAAGTTCTCATTTTTAAACCACAAAGTTCTCTTTATTTTGTTTGCTTCCATAAATTATTTTGAAAATAGTACATCTAATTACAATATAGTAAATGATTTTTCGTTATTGTATTTTTATCTCATAACCAACTAAGTTAAGAAAGAATATTCGAACTCTAATTATGGTATAATAAATTATTTTTCATTATTGTATTTTTATCTTTCTTTAATATTATTTGCCAAAAGGAATTTAATTTGTAGAAAAAATTAATATTTATATTTAGCATATATCATGATAAAAAATATGTCCAAATAATTAGAGATATGTATCGTTTGATGAGATTAAAATAATTGTAGTTATAATTATATTAGAAAATATACTGAATATTCATTTTCTTATGAAGTTATAGTTTTTTTATTATGTCCAAATTATACTCAGTGTTTTATTAAAATAATTGGTTTTTAAAATATCCATAAAAATGTTTGGTTTAAATGAAAACCAGTCTAAATTAAAATACAATTTCAATTATGCACACCTATGAGTTTGACTTCATATTCTTATAATATATTAGAATTGATTATGATTGTTAATTGAAATTAGTTATCTTTATATTCATTGAATCTCATAAAATGTTTTACTATTTCTAAAGTAAACTATTTATATATATATATATATATATATATATATTTTTTTATCATGATATATGCTAAATATAAATATTAATTTTTTCTACAAATTAAATTCCTTTTGGCAAATAATATTAAAGAAAGATAAAAATACAATAATGAAAAATAATTTATTATACCATAATTAGAGTTCGAATATTCTTTCTTAACTTGGTTGGTTATGAGATAAAAATACAATAACGAAAAATCATTTACTATATTGTAATTAGATGTACTATTTTCAAAATAATTTATGGAAGCAAACAAAATAAAAAAGAGAACTTTGTGGTTTAAAAATGAGAACTTTGTGGTTTTTCAAAAAGAGTGAAATTCAATACAGAAAAGACAAATTAGAATTTTCTGGTTTTTGTGAAAAGTGTTTTACAAAGTTCGTGGATCAAATAATTTGCACATGAAATAGTTTGTAGGAACTAGATCTTGCGTTGCGATAGCTCTATATTGATCTATGTATCTTTTTTAAAAAATCAGGAGGTTCTGGGCCGAAACCCATAATCCCCTAGCACTACAAGAAAAACGGCAAATAGCAACGCCATATATCGTCGCTAAATCGTCGCTATTCCAATAGCGACGATTTAGCGACGATAATATTTTCGTCGCTATTCAAAATTCGTCGCTAAATCGTCGCCATTTTTTAATCGTCGCTATTTCGTCGCCAATGTAGCGACGCCGTATAATCGTCGCTAATGATATTTCATCGCTAATTTGTCGCTAATTTAGCGACGAATTAGCGACGTTGGTCGTAAAATATTAGCGACGAATTAGCGACGATATATAAAAAATAAATTTCCAATTTAAAGATTTTGCGAAAACAAATCGTTGCTAATTCGTCGCTAATTTAGCGACGAATTAACAACGATGTGTTAAAAAGTCGTTGCTAATTCGTCGCTAAATTAGCTACGAATTAGCAAGGATGGCTTGACACGTCCTTGCTAATTCGTCGCTAATTTAGCGACGAATTAGCAACGATTTTAAAAAAAAAAATTAAAAAAAAAACAAATTTAAAAACCAAATTTAAAAAAAAAACAATTATAAAAAAATTAAAAAAAAACAATTATAAAAATATTAAAAAAATACAAAATATTTTAAAAATACAATAAATTAAAACTAAACAGCGGGATCAGCGGGATCATCGGGATCGACGACGTAATCATCAATCCCGATATCACGTCCAAGGTCTTGTGCTGCCGCTACATCCGGAGGGATCACCGGTGGCTGAGTTGGTTGGACTCCCCGTCGCTCGCATCAACCTCGCGAGGTTTGGACTTTCCATCGCGATGATGGAGAAGAAGTCCGTGATGTTCGATAGCGGACTTCTTGTGCCGCGAGCTGCTCCCTCAACCGAACATTCTCTTCGGCGTGATCTTGGGCGAGTGGGACGAGGCTGCGAAGAAGAAGCAGCAGGAACCGTCTCAATCGAACCGACTCCAAAAGTGCGGTTCTTCTTCGTCTTCGGGGCCACCTATATAGACAATTCAACATCGTTAGATATTATAATAAATATTATTTTGAATTAAATTATTTTAAATTATTACCTCATAGTAGATCTGGTCGCACTCGGTGACCGACAGCTGTCCCGAGGAGTTGACCGAACTACCATCGGTCGACGTCGAACCCTGACTAACCCGCTCGGCGACTCTAGCCTCATATGCGTTCACGATCGTTTCAGATCGTGAACTCACATAGGTCCCGTACTTCCTCTTCTGGACCTTCTTCAAAACTTCCACAATGGGCGGAAGCTCGCCCATCTCCTCGCGCTATTGAAAATTATAATTAAATTATATATTTTTAAATTTTATATTATTTGAAAAAGTAATTAAATTTTAAATATATATTAATTAATACCATCTGTATACGCCGTCCGGCGTAAGAAGTCGGTCCTGAGGTGTGGACATATGGACCGGTCTCGTCGATCGGTGTGAGTCGGGACTTGGAGCAGTTACCCGCAACTTGAACCGAATGCGGGTTCGTCCAATAGTCGCAAAGGCCCTTCCACACCGCCCCATCCATTGCTATGGGTTTCGCCTCGTCTCCCTTCTTCAGCCACTTAGTCTTCCATTTGTTGATAATCCCAGTGAGGCGATGCATGGCTTTCTCCTCGAAACCCTTGCGGACTTTAAACATGTCTTCCTCCCGCCAATGCCATTTTTGCTATTTGAGTTTTTTAAAATATTAAAATAAAATTTAAATAATAAAAAAATAAATTTAGTAATAATTATTACATTTTATATAATATATGTTATTTTATTACAATAAATATTTATATTAACTTTTTATAATGTTTAATTTTTAAAATTTAAATAATTAAAAATTTTACTTACCGCAAAAGATTCGAACCAGATGTCCTTGATATAAGGAGGCGTACGCGACCGGTTGACGTGCGGCTCCACGAAATACGTCTTCATCACATCCGAGACACTCCTACTAACCTTGTTATCGCAAAACCTACGAAAAATAAATTTATCGTTAGCAATTATTATATTCGAAAATCAATTAATTAAAATAAATCAATTAATTAAATAATATAAAAATCAATTAATTATAAAAATCAATTAATTAATTACCAAAATGTCCCATCCGGCCGTCCGGAATGGAGCAACGGTAGGTACCGGTGGCTCTCCCGCCGAAGAAAGTCGAGGATCCGCCGCATGTGCGGTCCAAGATGCTGAGGTGGTGGTAAATTGACGGGGGGATCGGCTGGAGCATCGGGAATAGGCTCTTGTCTTGGGTTTTGTTGGGGTGGGTCTTGTTGGAGTGGGTTTTGTTGGGGTGGGTTTTGTTGGGATGAGTTTGAATTAGAGGTGGAACCGGATCGGTTCCTTATGAAATTATAATAATGAGGGGGTTGGTTATTTTCAGACATGTTTTTGGAGTTGATTTGTGGAGTTGGGTCTTTTTTAGAGAGATAAGTTTTTTAGAGAGAGAGAGAGATTGAGATTGTGTGAAAAAAATGGAAAACTCGTCGGGTATATATAGGATTTTATGGCGTCGCTAATTCGTCGCTAAATTAGCGACGATTCGTCGCCATTTCGTCGCCTCTTTTGGTTCAAACCTTTTGGTTTCCCACCCGCGGCAAACGAAATAAAGGCGACGATTAAGCGACGATACAATATAGCGACGATTTGGCAACGAATTTGTCGCTAATTCGTCGCTATATGGTAACGTGACACAAAGCGACTTACATCGTACTTAATAAGTACATGCATGTCAGAATTCGTTGCTATTTCGTCGCTATATATATTTAGCGACGATTTGGCAACGAATCGTTGCCAAATCGTCGCTAATTCGTAGCTATATGTTAACTTGACACGAAACGACATTCATCGTATTTCCAAGTACGAGAATGTAAGGAGGTTTAAATTTAGCGACGAAATAGCAACGATTCGTCGCTAACTCGTCGCTAAATGTCAATAGCGACGAAATAGCAACGATTCGTCGCTAAATCGTCGCTAATGCTAAACCCTTATTTTAGGGTTTGGAACCCTAAATTCGGTTTGTATCGTTTTTTACCACTTTTTCGCCAAAACGAGTTTATAACATTGATCATATGAAGTCACAAATTCAATATATGACAAAAAAACTTGTAAACTAGTTTATTATGAACTTTATAGTATAAACTCTTATAAGTTATGGTTTACTTAGCTTAAATGTGTTAAGTATAATTTTGTAATCTATAATTTTTATTGTTTTATACAAATATATTACTAGTTTTGTACACTTTTTTAGTTAAGCAAAACTCGTATAAATCGATATTAAGTGGTGTTTTAGGGGTTTAAAGTTCGAAGGCTTGCAACGACTTAACAACGAATTGGCAAGGAATCATGGTTAGCAACGAAATGGCGACGATTTGGCAACGATATGTCATTAAGTTTAGCGACGATTTAGCAACGATCTTGAACCCCTAAATCTGTAATCCATCGAAAATTAGATTTTTTTATAAATCGTTGCCAATTCGTCGCTAATATAGCGACGAATTGGCAACGAAAGTAGGTTAGTGTTGCTAAATCGTCGCTAATTAGCGACGATTTAGCAACGGAAATTACAAATCCTGGCTATTTCGTTGCTAAATTAAATATTATTTTAAAAAAAAATAATTACAAAAACACACACAATTATTATAAAAACACACAAAGATTACAAAAACACATACAAATATTACAACTAACACATGTACACAATTATATTACAAAAACACAAAGAAAATTATTCATTATTATCGGAATCAACAGATTCGACTTCGCTACTTTCATCAAATTCATCTGCATCTCCGTCGTCTTCATCATCCACAATATCTTCAACAACTTGATTATCGGGGTCGACAAGTAATACATCTTCCGTCGATTGATTTGTTGGAATGATTGTCCCACCAATGACATCTTGTTGCATAGGAACTTCATCGTTACCCATAATTAAACCTCTTGGAACGATTCGGACTATTGCACTCCATGTATACCGCTAGTCTTAACCCGAGAATAAGGAATGAAAGTAACTTGTTCAGCTTGCGATCCAAGGATAAAAGGTTCAAACTTCCGATATCGTCGTGACTGGTTGACGTCGATCACACCAAATTTGTTGTACCGAACACCACGACCGAGTGTTGGATCAAACCAATCACATTTGAAGAGGGTTGTTCGTAAATTGACTAATCCCGGATACTGCACTTCAATAATATCCGTTAGAAGACCATAAAAAACTGAATCACCCGACACAGTTACCCCATAATTCGCGGTTGCTCGACGTTGACCATGACTTAAGGTGTGGAACACGTAACCACGAGTGAAATACATAGGAGAAGTTGTGATCTTTCCGAGCGGTCCTTGTATTAACTCGCGAAACCACACTGGATACGTTGTGTCACCATATGCGATCTGCGTTTTCAACCAAGCTGCAAAATCTCGTTCTTTAAGAGCGGTTACTTCGTCTTTTGAAAGTCCTGGATAAACCTCATCCACTTGCTCCTCAAACATTCTAAAACAACGCAGGAAACTGAATCAAAATTAAATATTTATTTTGTTTATGCATGATGGGTTTGCGAATGAATAGTTGCATGCATATACCTTTCAAAAGGTCGGGCATATTCACAATTAAGGAGGATGTAAGTATGTGCGCTTTGCCGATGTTGATCACTTTCCCACCAAACTTCTTTTATTTTTCCGGCAGCTCTTCCGATTGGTGAAAATATATCAGGTACCCCTTCCATTCCATACACTGCGCCAACACCTCCATCATCGTAGCGTCGTGTTGTTGTTCTACGTGTTTTTACATTGGAACCGAAATAATATGAGGCGAAATGAGACGTCTCTTGAGTTAAAGATCCAGCAACAATAGATCCTTCAACCCTTGCAAGGTTTTTCGCCTTTCCTTTCAAATATCCCATAAATCGTTCGAAAGGATACATCCACCGAAACTGCACAGGCCCTCCTAATTTTGCCTCGTGAGGAAGATGTATTGGAAGGTGTTCCATAACATCGAAAAAGGATGGAGGGAAAATCTTCTCCAAGTTGCACAACACAATCGGGATAATGTCACGTAACTGTTCAATGACCTCTTCTGTAAGCGTACGAGTGCATAGATCTCGGAAAAATGCACCGATCTCTGGAAAATTTTAAACATTATATTAATTAAATTATATATATACTTAATCAAAATTAAAATATAAACATTTTAGGGTTCAATGATACCTGCTATTGCTGTGTGTGCGGGTTCAGGTAAAAGCTCATTGAAAGCAAAAGGTAAAAGTCGTTGCATAAACACATGACAGTCGTGACTTTTCATACCTGAAAACTTTTGACCATTCTCAACACATGCAGATAACTTGGAAACATATCCGTCGGGAAACTTGACATCCGAAGTGACCCATTTGAATAACGCGTTTTTTGCTTCGAGTTTCAATCCGTAGATTGGGACCGGAGCCTTACCATCGTTCGTGATATGCAACTCACTTCTAAAACATATTTCGGGCAAATCTAGTTTTGTCTTCAAATTGTCTTTAGTTCTCCCCTGTACATTCAACAATGTGTTTATAATATTATCAAAAAAGTTTTTTTCAATGTGCATAACGTCGAGGTTATGTCTCAACAAGTGATTTTTCCAAGTACGGGAGTTCCCAAAAAATGCTTTTCTTGTGCCGGTTATGGCTTTCTCCGTATCCATCGGGTAAATTAGAAACATGCCAATTACCACCCCGTCTACATGTTTTCTCGCGCCCCATAATTATCCAACTCCTCCAATAACTCGCCCCCGTCGGATAAAGTAGGGGTGGATGTTTAACGACCCGATTCTTCTTAAATAACCTTATGTTCTTTCGGTATGGATGATTGATTGGAAGGAAACGTCGGTGACAATCAAACCAACTTGTTTTCCTTCCATGTGGGAGTTGAAACGCATCAGTCCGATGACGGCAATATGGACAAGACAATCGTCCATGCGTTGTCCAACCTGCTAACATGCCATAAGCAGGAAAGTCACTAATAGTCCACATGAGCACTGCACGCATCGTAAAATTTCTCTTGCATGAGATATCATACGTACGAACCCCGGTGGACCATAGCTCTTTTAACTCATGTATCAAAGGTTGCGAGAAAAACATCAAGAGCTCTCTTTGGGTGCTTCGGACTCGGTACTAAAATGCTTAAGAAAAGAAATTCTCTTTGCATGCACATATTGGGAGGTAGATTATACGGAGTTAGTATAACCGGCCACAAAGAGTACTGTCTACCGGACATACCGAATGGACTAAATCCGTCGAGTGCATAAACCAAGGTATACATTACGAACCTCTCTCGCGAAATCGAGTATACCGTGTTGAAGTGCTTCCAAGCCTTTGCATCTGACGGATGAGTGACTTTCCCATCTTCAACCGAGTGTTCCGCATGCCATCTCATCGAATCGGATGTCCTCTCTGATTGATACAATCTTTTGAGTTTGTCTGTGATGGGTAAGTACCACATCCGTTGATACGGGACTTTACTCCCCTTCCCTTGGACCTTATATCTCGGTTGACGACAAAAACGACATTCAAGCAGCTCATCATCATCTTTCCAATAAATCATACAATTGTTAACACAAATATCAATCATTTCAGAAGGCAATCCAAGACTAAAAACCAACTTTTGTATTTCGTAATACGACTCAGCAGCTACATTACCCTCAGGCAGATATTCTTTCAGTAACTCCGCCCATGAGTCCATACAAAACTCACTCAAATTATTATCAGATTTTATATTCATCATCCTAGATGCTAATGATAGTTTTGACAATCCAACTTTACATCCCTCGTAAATTGGTTTATTCGCGAGCGTCTAACATATCATAAAATCGTTTAGCATCTAGGTTAGGTTCCTCAACTACATTTTCGGATAAATACTCCCTCGTATCATGAAATGCATCAGCAACCATTTCATGATATCTATTATCATCTACATGCACATAACCACCAACCTGATCATGATCATAGTTACTATCAAAATGATGCGGTAAATTAGCAGGTTCGTTACTAACATGATCACTAACAGGAAACGTATAACTACTATCTCCAACTTCAGTATTATTAGAGTTATACCCTTCCCCATGTTGAAACCAAACAAAATAATGCGGCATAAAACCTCTATTAAAAAGATGTTTCCATACGGTTTCAACAAACACGTATTTAGTGTTAACGCACTTCTTACATGGACAATACATTTTACCGGTATATTGCGTATTCTGCATGTTTCCGGCCTGCTGCATGAATGCTTGAAGTCCCTCCGTAAATTCGTTTGTAACTACCCCCGATCGATCTTTATGCCGATACATCCAAGACCGTAACTCGTATATATTGTTATTACCTTGAGACATATTGAAATTTTTAGAGTGTTTATATTTTTATAGAGTGAATGTTTTTGTATTGTGTTGTGGTGTGATTTTTTGAAGAGCGTAGATGGGTTTATATAGTCCCTTTCTAAAAATTTTGCAACCATTTAGCAAGGAAAATTAGCAACGAATTAGCAAGGAAATAAAATTAGCAACGATTTAGCAACATTTTTGAAAACGTGCTTACCTACTTAGCGACCCTCCTCGCTAATTCGTCGCTAATTAGCAAGGATATAGATTCGTTGCTAAATCGTCGCTAATTAGCGACGATTTAGCGACGCGGAACTCATTCGTCGCCAAAATCGTCGCTAAATCGTCGCCAATTTTGCGACGAATACATACCTCGCTAAATAGCGACGATTTAGTGACGACAATATTCTTCGTTGCCTTTTCGTCGCCAATTCGTTGCTATTTCGTTGCTATATTTATTCGTCGCTATTTCCTTGCTAAATTTCGTTGCTAAAAGCCCAGTTTCTTGTAGTGTAGGTTCGCGACCAACATTTGATAATAGCAATTAATTGCGTAAATCATCGTTCCCAACGCGGTTCAAACTCAAGAGCACAACAAACGACTGCGCTTAACCGACTGAGCAACCCGTCGTTGGTTAGTTCTATGTGTCTTCTAGGGTTTCTTTAGTTTTTTTGTGGCAACTCTATTTAAATCTACTATGGTTTCTTGCGGAAGCTCTATTTAAATCTTCTAGGGTATCATCAAATTTATTTAATTTAATTTATTAAATATTATAACAAACCTAAAAACATTTAACAATCAACACATGAATATCAATTAAGTATAAATTTTAAATGTGTATTCTCAATATTTTTTGGGTTTTTAAACAATTCAAAATAACATATAAAATAAAAGACATACAAAATTTATTAAAACAGTAAAAACGTGACAAGTAATATAAAGGAAAAGAATACAAATTATAATTAAGTAATATAATATACATTTACTAAAATAAATCGCATGCAAACTTCTTCTAAATGAACAAAAAATACAAAAATATACAATAAGTGAAAAATATACAAAATATAGAATTAAGAAAGTATCAAATATTATATTATTGTTGAGGTGAACAAGAACATAAATATTGAAAACGCAAGAAAATATTAGAATCAAGAAAACTATAAGAAAATAATTTATAAAATAAAATTATTAATATTTACAAATATATACATTTCCAATTTATAAAATAAAATTATTAATATCGCGTATTCCCTCATAGTGATTTATAAAATTTGGAGACATTTATTGAAAAGCTAATAAATATGGGGCCATTTAGCAAACACTTTAGTGTCAAATTTCCAAAAAGTGGACTGCCCCGAGGGCCCTGTCCCCAAGTCTCTTCCACTCCTTTAAACGTATATACATCTATATTATTAAAAGAGAATACAAAACGCTTACGTGTCGCGATCACAGAGATTTGAGGAAATTTTCTTTTTTTGCGTTTAAGCCATTATATTGTAGTCTCAATTAAAATTTTGCATATATTTTACTTCTTTGCTTTTATTCCTTTATATTTTGCCTCGATAAATTTTTTGTCTCAATCTATTTCCGACCTTTTTTATATACTTCGATTTCCGATTTTACCATTTTTTATATATTGTGATTCAATATATTTTTGATTATTTTTTTTAATGACCGATTTTACTTTACGATTTCACATTTCGAATAACCAAAATAAAAAAAAAACTTTAGCCCAATTACTAATATTCTAGAATTATTATTCTTTTTGACATTCTTTATTATTTTAGACGATTATTATAATTTACAAATAATAACTATTATTCAATTTATAATTCAAATTTTATTATTTAGATACATTTTTCTACTTTAATTATACTAGTTATTATTTTATGTTATTTGAAAACTAACCCACTTTTAAAAAACTTATAACATAACTTTTCGCATCGAAATTACAAAAATACAAGCTTGTAAATTGTTAAATCGATGGTAAGTTGTTCGATGTTAAATCGATGTTATATTATTATAAATATATAATATATAATAATTTTTTATTGGTCAAAAATATAATTAAATATAGAAATTATAAATAAAATTTAAATTTAAAATGTATAACAAAAAAACAAATTGTATTACGATACAAGAAAATGTTATAAAAAACTAATTGACGGACTCTCCTCGTATATCATCGTGCGGCCACGGGAAGCAGACGGAGTGCCGGTCCGCTCTAACTCCTCCATGAAATGGATGTAATGAGGAGGACGACTAGACGTAATCTACGAAAATAATTCAACATTCATTAGACAAAGAAGACAAAGATAATCACTACACTATACAAATTATCTAAATTCACCACTTAACAATCTAATATTCACCACTTAACAATCTAGTATATACTAAACTAACCAAATTATCTAAATTCACTAAACTATACAATAGTACAAAAGAATAACAATCGAAAGACTTACAATTTCGGAATTATAGAGGATGAATGAGAGAATTATAAAGGAGTAATTAGAGATTTTGAGAGTTTAAAAAAGTTTGACAAATGAATGGAGATGCCTATATATAGATCTACGGTTCAATGGAAAATCAATTAATAATTCAATTTTATTACTCAATTTTGTAACCACCATGTTTTTTGTAACTTTCACTCACAAGACAACAAGTGTCACATTCATTTATTGACATGTGTCTTTTCTTAGTTTATTTTTGTAAATGAAATTAATGTTAAATGAATGTGTCCACAATTAATAATTCAATTTTATTACTCAATTTTGTAACCACCATGTTTTTTGTAACTTTCGCTCACAAAACAACAAGTGTCACATTCATTTATTGACATGTGTCTTTTCAACCAATGGAGCACTTTTTAACACTTACATATCAAAATAAGGCACTTTTGTGATATGAGACACTTTTTACATTTTTTATTTTTTTAAATACAGTTTTACCCTTCGTGTACATAAAGTTGTGGATACACAACGTTGTGTACAGAAAGTTGTGGATACACAACGTTGTGTACATAATGTTGTGGATACACAACGTTGTGTACAGTAAGTTGTGGATACAGAACGCTATGTACAGAAAGTTGTGGATACACAACGTTGTGTACAAAAAGTTGTGGATACGTTTTATGTTATGTGGACATACTTTTGTACAATTTCGTAAATGTATTTTAATTTATTGTAAAATATATTATTTCAATATTTTTTTGTTTATCTTATATCTATTTACATAAGTAATTTATATTTAATATTTACACTCTCATATGTTTTTGTAATATTCTTAATAAATGTGAATGAAACATGTTGATATTAATAAGTGAAAACAATGAAAATTACATGTACATCAAAACATATAAATGTTTTAAATTCATTATTAAAACCTATTTATTCATTTTTGAACATGAATCATCATATAATTTTAACTACAATTATAATTTATTTAAACTTGAACACAAATCATCATATGAATTGTCTATGATATATAAACTCATTGGAATAAAATTTAAACTCGTCCATTATACTTTGAACATTGTACAATTCTATGTGGACATATATAAAAAAATTAGATATTGACTAGTTATTCACAAATGTTGATCCATTCATAAATAAAATATATAAAAGTGGATATCAAAATATATATATTAAAATTTTATAAATCAATATACGAAAATAAATTATTTTATGTTACCCTAGAAAATTAAAATTAGAATGCAAAACAGAAAAATGAGAAAGAAAATGATTGTGAAATTTATGTTGAATAAATGAATTGAAGGGTAATTTAGTCTTTTATAACAATAAATTGCCTATATGTCAAAAAGTGCTCTAAAGTGTAATTTGTGTTTTAAAAAGTGTGTCATGATGTAATTTTCTCAAAAATAAATGCAAAAAAATTTCATGTGTTTCTTTTAATCTTTTACATATATATTTTAGTTCATCTTCAATAAAAAGTTTCATTAGTTTAATAATATATATATTATTTTTATGTTTTTTTAAAACACATGAAGACCTTTTCTGATGTTATTTTTCTCCGATTTTAACGGTTCTTAGGTTTTTATTACAATATGTTTTTTTTTACTTTTAAAATAATATATTTTTTCTAATTTTTACAGTATTAATAAAATCAATTGTGCACTTCAATATAACAAACCGCTACACAAAATAGCATTTACAATATTAAAAAAATTCTTAACTTCGCGTTTGATGTGGATCAGAATCTAGTTATCATATATAATAAATAGGAAGGAGTTTTGCCTACATGTCAAGTGAAGAGAGTTTGTAGGAAATTAATGATTTTTTATTTTTTATTAATATAATAAAAAAATTAAATTATGATTATATCCTTTATTTTTTTATAGTTTATATCATCAATTATTATTTATTAATTTAATATTTCGAAATTTCAATTATGTTTCCTAAAATTTATTAATTTAATATTTGGAAATTTCAATTATATATTCTAAAATTAAAGAATTTATATATTTTTTATTAATTTATTATTTTGTTATTCGTTTATGATTATCCCTTTTATATTTAATGGTTTATATCATCATATATTATTGTTAATTTGATATTTCTAAATTTTAATTATATTTCCTAAAATTAAGGAACTTTTTGATTTTTTATTAATTCAAAATTTTTTTTATGATTATCCCTTTATTTTTGAGTTAATTAACGTATTATATACATTTTAAAACATAATTTGTCAATTAACTATTTTTGATGTAATAATTAAATTTTGGGTAATTTAATTTGATTTTCGTACTTAAAATAACAAATTTAACCTTATTCACACAAAATTATTCACAAAAATCATTCACGCAAATCATTCACATAGATCATTCATTAAGATCATTAACAACTCACCATTGACATAAATCATTCGTTCAATATATATATATATATATGTTGGAGATATCGATCGACCTTCCAAAACGTAGGCCTTCAAAGCCCATTAATTACAGAGGCCCATAAATACATTAAAAAAAAAAACGAAAGAAACCTAGAAAGATACATAGATCTATATATATATCTAATTTCGGCCGCAACGCAATAACTTTTTAAGATTGTGCGGAAAAGAAGATGATGAAGAACGAGATGGCGAAGCATGAGTACGCGGAAGCTAGAACAATGGTGTGGTTGGACATACACAATTGTCCGATCCCGGATCCTCACTTGGTCGGTCGGAGAATAGACTCTGCTTTGATGAAATTGGGTTACTTTGGTCCTCTTAGGATCAAGGCCGTTGGAAACATGCACAAAGTAGATAAAAAACTCATTCAAAAACTCCATTCCTCTGGAATCGCTTTGCGACATGTCTTCTACGGTACCGTAATTTTTTTATGGTTCATGTAAAGTGTCAAAAATTATCGTTATTGAATTGGTAATAATAATTTCTTTCTTCTGAAACAGGTTCAAGTAGCATAGTGGACGATTTTGATAGGTGGGAAGAGTCCAACAACGAAGTTCCTTATAATCTAATGTTTGCATCAGATTTGGAAACTATGACAGTCGTGTATTGTTATCTTGCTCAAATGAAACAAATGGGATGCAATGTTCTTTATGCATATTCAGATACTCTTCCGACCAATAGAGACGCCACCGAGAGTGTCCCCAAACATGGAGATTGTGTAGAGTTGCTATGGGATAGCTTACTACATGATGAAGATGAAGACATCAGAGGAAGAAATGATGTTGTTGAGTCTTGTATTGGAAATACGGATGATGTATTACAAGTAGAAAACGGTCTATTTGCCAAGCTTTATTGCACCGAGTGCGATATGGATTTCCAAAGCTTTGATGAGTTTGCTACTCATATAGATGGTCCAGCCCATGATGACTTAGTAAGTACATTAATTCAAAGATTGCAAGTCTTTTTTTTTTTTATTATTCATCTTACAAAAATTTATTTAACCAAGGAAATGAATGAAACTCTCATAAAAGCCAATTGCTTTTGTAGATGCCAATAACATCAGACGACGAGAGCGAGGACGACGAGGAAGACGACGACGAAGAGGACGAGGAGGAAGAAGAAGACGAAGAAGACCCCCTTGAAGAAGACTAGTTCAAATTGCCTGCTTGGCTTTGTCCTTAATTCTCTATGCATTTCCCCTATGATTTATGTTTTGTTTAAACTATCACTAATATTTATGCTCTTTGCTACTTTTTTAAATTTAATAACTACTTTTTTTTGGTTGACCCTTTTATATTTTTAAGGTGCTTTTTTTGTTATTGAGTAAAAATATTCTGATTGTGATGATATTCTATCGGTCTAGCTTTTAATGGTAACTATTCTATTGGTTACCATAACTTTTTAATACCTGAAGCCAATTAGAAAAGGACCCTAACATAATCACGTTTAATAATGTAAACATTATAACCTACCTTGTATACAACATTTACAAAAGACGAGGTTAATTGTTCGCCAATCATCATAATATTCGTCCATAAAAAGCTAAAGAAACATGGAGAGAGTTCAAAAAACATGGATGCTAAATTGGTGAAAGATGCTAACATTGTTGCGGTCGGAATCGACAGTGATGAGTAATATAAAATTATATAAAAGTCAACAGGTGACAGTGCAACACTAGCTGTTGGGAACAATTGCAAAAAACCCCTAAAGGTATGAACTTTTAGAGAAAAAAAACTTAAAAGAAAATTGCGTTAAAAAAATCTAAATTTATGTTTTTGACATTTTAAACTCCATTGTTTTGTTATGTGCAAAATAATCTTCGCGTTCTAACGGAATAAAAAGGTGTGGTTTTGTGAAGTATTTTGGAAATGGTGTAGTTTTGTGAAATGTAATTCAAATGGTGTAGTTTTGTGATTCTCCCAATTAATAATTAGATAGTGGATTCATGAAGATAACAAATAAGTTGTCATAAATATTTTTTTTTTCAAGTAATTTTACGTTTTTATTTTTTATTTTTCTAATTTTTTACTGATTATTTTTAAAAATATTCTTAAATTTTTATTTTTGTACGTTATTTTCCTTATTTCTTATTATTTTATTTTTTTATATTTCGGAGTAAATTATTTATTTCTATTTATTTGATAATTAATGTTAATTTTTTTATTTTTGATTTTTTTTTCTATTTCTGTTTTTCTCCATATTGTTAAGTTTCCATTTTATAAGATGTTTACGTATCAATTTTAATACACATGTCACGATCCGAACTAACCATTTTTGTTTTGCCTTTTTTCCTAACCGTTACTTTTTTTCATTCTTTTAAAATTATTATCATTTTTTCTAAACATTATTAACATTTCTTTTAAATTTATTAACATTATTAACATTTTTTTTTAAATTATGCCACGTGTCACGATTCTGTATATTATAATTAAACGCGCTCACTTTTATATAATAGGATGTTATTTTGTAATGTGATATTATATAGAGAAATTCACAAAACTACACCATTTCAACCCTCCCTTCACAAAACTACACCTAATTCAATATTTTCACAAGTTTACACCATTTCAAAATTTTAAAAGCTTGATTTACCCTTTTAAAAATTACCAAAATTAAAATATTTTCATTTGGGTTCGCTAATTAGTGTTTAGGGTATAGTATTAAGGGGATGAGATTGTTTGGGTATGGTTTATTTGGATTTAATTTTGAGTGTTTAGGTGTAGTTTTGTGAAGTATTTTGGAAATGGTGTAGTTTTGTGAAATGTAATTCAAATGGTGTAGTTTTATAATTCTATTGTAATTAAACTATTTTCAATTGTTTAAAATCTAAAAAAAAAATTGAAAATACACGTTTAAAACTTATACTTAATCGATATTCATGTCTGACTATAAACGTATACTTAATTACACGGGCCCATAAATACATCAAAACAAAAAAAAAACCGAGAAAGAAACCCTAGAAGATACATAGATATCTATATATATATATATATAGAAACTCTAGTGCCTATATTTTCTTTTAGATTGTGCGTTTGTGTGCGGAAAAGAAGATGTTGACGAACGAGAGGGAAAGTCATGAGTACGCGGAAGCTAGAACAATGGATCTTTGATCAAATAATTTGCACGACAAACGCACAATCTAAAACAAAGTGTAGGAACTAGATCTTGCGTTGCGGCAGCTCTATATAGATATATGTATCTTTTTTTTTTAAACCAGGAGGTTCTAGGCCGAAACCCATAATTTCCTAGGCCCGCGACCAGCCTTTGATAATACCAATTAATGGCATAAATCATCGCATACAAATCACATGCAAACTTCTTCTAAATGAAAAAAAAATACAAAAATATACAATAAGTGAAAAATATACAAAATATAGAATTAAGAAAGTATCAAATATTGTATTATTGTTGAGGTGAACAAAGAACATAAATATTGAAAACGCAAGAAAATACTAGAATCAAGAAAAACTAAGAAAATAATTTATAAAATAAAATTATTAATATTTACAAAAATATACATTTCCAATTTATAAAATAAAATTATTAATATCGCGGATTCCCTCTTAGTGATTTATAAAATTTGGAGACATTTATTGAAAAGCTAATAAATATGGGGCCATTTAGCAAACACTTTAGTGTCAAATTTCCAAAAAAGTGGACTGCCCCGAGGGCCCTGTCCCCAAGTCTCTTCCACTCCTTTAAACGTATATACATCTATATTATTAAAAGAGAATACAAAATGCCAACGTGTCGCGATCACAGAGATTTGAGGAAAGGTTTTTTTGCGTTTAAGCCCTTATATTGTAGTCTCAATTAAAATTTTACATATATTTTACTTATTTGCTTTTACTCCTTTATATTTTGTCTCGATAAAATTTTTGTCTCAATTTATTTCCGACCTTTTTTATATACTCCGATTTCCGATTTTTTCCATTTTTTATATATTGCGATTCAATATATTTTGATTATTTTTTTTAATGACCAATTTTACTTTACGATTTCACATTTTGAATAACCAAAAAAAAAAACTTTAGCCTAAAAAAAAAACTAATGTTATAGAATTATTATTCTTTTTGAAATTCTCTGTTATTTTAGACGATTATTATAATTTACAAATAATAACAATTATTCAATTTATAATTCAAATTTTATTATTTAGATACATTTTTCTACTTTAATAATACTAGTTATTATTTTATGTTATTTGAAAACTAACCCACTTTTAAAAAATTTATAACATAAATTTTTCGCATCGAAATTACAAAAATACAAGCTTGTAAAATGTTAAATCGATGGTAAATTGTTCGATGTTAAATCGATGTTATATATATTTTAAATATATAATATATAATAAATTTTTATTGGTCAAAAATATATAATATATAATATATTATTAATATTATAAATATATAATATAAAATTAAATATAGAAATTATAAATAAAATTTAAATTTAAAATGTATAACAAAAACAAATTGTATTACGATACAAGAAAATGTTATAAAAAACTAATTGACGAACTCTCCTCACTTATCATCGTGCGGCCACGGGAAGCAGACGGAGTGTCGGTCCGCTCTAACTCCTCCATGAAATGGATGTAATGAGGAGGACGACTAGACATAATCTACGAAAATAATTCAACATTCATTAGACAAAGAAGCCAAAGATAATCACTACACTATACAAATTATCTAAATTCACCACTTAACAATCTAATATTCACCACTTAACAATCTAGTATATATTAAACTAACCAAATTATCTAAATTCACTAAACTATACAATAGTACAAAAGAATAACAATCGAAAGACTTACAATTTCGGAATTATAGAGGATGAATGAGAGAATTATAGAGTTTAAAAAAGTTTGAAAAATGAATGGAGATGCCTATATATAAATCTACAGTTCAATGGAAAATCAATTAATAATTCAATTTTATTACTCAATTTTGTAACCACCATGTTTTTTGTAACTTTCACTCACAAGACAACAAGTGTCACATTCATTTATTGACATATATTTTTTCATAGTTTATTTTCAACCAAAAATTGTTTCTATTTCTCTTAAAAGTCAAAAATAAATGCAAAAAAATTTCTTGTGTTTCTTTTAATCTTTTACATATGATTCACATGAATTTCATTTTTTAATATATATAATTTTTAGTTCATCTTCAATAAAAAATTTCATTTATTAATATATATATATATATATATATATTATTTTTATGTTTTTTTAAAACATATGAAGACATCTTTTGAGGTTATCTTTCTCCGATCTTAACGGTTTTTATGTCTTTGTTACAATATGTCTTTTTTACTTTTAAAATAATATATTGTTTTCTTAATTATTACAATATTAATAAAATCAATTGTGCGCTTCTATTTAAAAGACAACTACACAAAATAGCATTTACAATATTAAAAAAATATTTAATTCCCGTGGTTGGCGCGGGTGAGAATCTAGTTATATATATAAGATTTTTTTATTTGATGTTGGAGATATCAATCGACCCATCCAAAACGTAGGCCTTCAAAGCCCATTAATTACAGAGGCCATAAATACATTAAAAAAAACAAAAGAAACCCTAGATATATATATCTAATTTCGGCCGCAACGCAATAACTTTTCAGATTGTGCGGAAAAGAAGATGATGAAGAACGAGATGGCGAGGCATGAGTACGCGAAAGCTCAAACAATGGTGTGGTTGGACATACACAATTGTCCGATCCCGGATCCTCACTTGGTTGGTCGGAGAATAGACTCTGCTTTGATGAAATTGGGTTACTTTGGTCCTCTTAGGATCAAGGCCGTTGGAAACATGCACAAAGTAGATAAAAATCTCATTCAAAAACTCCATTCCTCCGGAATCTCTTTGCGACATGTCTTCTACGGTACGTAATTTTTTTATGGTTCATGTAAAGTGTCAAAAATTATCGTTATTGAATTGGTAATAATAATTTCTTTCTTCTGAAACAGGTTCAAGTAGCATAGTGGACGATTTTGATAGGTGGGAAGAGTCCAACAACGAAGTTCCTTATAATCTAATGTTTGCATCAGATTTGGAAACTATGACAGTCGTGTATTGTTATCTTGCTCAAATGAAACAAATGGGATGCAATGTTCTTTATGCATATTCAGATACTCTTCCGACCAATAGAGACGCCACCGAGAGTGTCCCCAAACATGGAGATTGTGTAGAGTTGCTATGGGATAGCTTACTACATGATGAAGATGAAGACATCAGAGGAAGAAATGATGTTGTTGAGTCTTGTATTGGAAATACGGATGATGTATTACAAGTAGAAAACGGTCTATTTGCCAAGCTTTATTGCACCGAGTGCGATATGGATTTCCAAAGCTTTGATGAGTTTGCTACTCATATAGATGGTCCAGCCCATGATGACTTAGTAAGTACATTAATTCAAAGATTGCAAGTCTTTTTTTTTTTATTATTCATCTTACAAAAATTTATTTAACCAAGGAAATGAATGAAACTCTCATAAAAGCCAATTGCTTTTGTAGATGCCAATAACATCAGACGACGAGAGCGAGGACGACGAGGAAGACGACGACGAAGAGGACGAGGAGGAAGAAGAAGACGAAGAAGACCCCCTTGAAGAAGACTAGTTCAAATTGCCTGCTTGGCTTTGTCCTTAATTCTCTATGCATTTCCCCTATGATTTATGTTTTGTTTAAACTATCACTAATATTTATGCTCTTTGCTACTTTTTTAAATTTAATAACTACTTTTTTTTGGTTGACCCTTTTATATTTTTAAGGTGCTTTTTTTGTTATTGAGTAAAAATATTCTGATTGTGATGATATTCTATCGGTCTAGCTTTTAATGGGTAACTATTCTATTGGTTAACTTTTAAATACCTGAAGCCAAATAGAAAAAGACCCTAACATAATCACGTTTAATAATGTAAACATTACAACCTACCTTGTATACAACATTTACAAAAGACGAGGTTAATTATTGAAATGACGATTTTTTTAACCCTGAAGAATAGTTACCCATACTAAATCCTCCTAAACTTTCAACCTCTACATATAAACCCTTAAACTTACAAAATTGTCTGAATGTCTACCCGAATTCATTAAAATCTAACTAATTCCATATTTGGCCAAAATTGCAGTTTAAATATTAATTAATTGTGTTCAAACAAACCCGACTAGGATTTGAATTTACTAATTCACAACTTAGATAAGGAACTTGAACAAGTTAAGAGTTAATTTGCACAACTTGCTATGCTTGTAGATGCTATGGATAAGAAGTTAAGACTAAACTTCTTTTTTTCTTTTTAAATAATCTTAATCATTGGTTCATTCTACGTATTTTCAATCTAGATTCAAAAGGCTTATGCAAATTCAAAGCCCTTAAATCTCAAGCCCACCCACTATAACGCTTTGATTGACACTATTTTAATTACTGAAACGGTAGTGGATTGCTGCTAACCCATACAATAATTAACAACGACTAACATGCTAGTGGGTAATTATTTCCTACTTAAAAAATTAAAATAGGCTTTACAAAAAGTCTTAACGTTAATTATAGTAGATGATAATAATGAGTATGTAGACAAACACTACCAAGTGAACTTAAACAAAAAAAAATTTTGGTAAATTTTCATGGGGTAATTCAATCATCTGAATTTTTAAAGAAAAAAACATATATTTAAAAAGAATTTGAAATAAGTCTTTTTAATTATTGTTCATATAGTTTGTTGGCTTCTAGTTGTCTCAGAGCATGTACATTAAAAGTATTTAATATCCTTTGATGTACATAGTCTTAGGTCATAATATTTTCCGCCAACAAGTAAAGAAAAACGACACCAGATTTTTTAAAATATTATTTCGCCGTTCGTGAAGAAAAACTTCCTTCTCCCGATTGATTCACCGGAGAAAACTTGTTCGCCGTCGTTATTCTTCTTCCTCTTCGCTGCTATGTTATGGTGAAGTGTATCGAGTATGGTCACTAGGTATGTCTTCTTCTTCTCTTAATTATGGTAAACAAGAAAATGTTATTATTAGTCTAAACTTGTTATTGTATGTGTGGTATAATTAAACTTGTTATTGTATTTGTGGTATTTTAGGTCAAAATAATGTTATTTAAGCACTCCATTTAATTATCCCTTAATAGAAGATAAACTTTTTAAAAGTGTTTATGTATTTTGCTTTATGCAAATACACACAAATACTAATAAAAAAAATTTAAGCACCAAATATTTAATATCCTTTGATGTACATAGTAGAAAAACGGCACCAGATTTTTTAAAATATTATTTAAATTTGATGCGATATTATGCTCTTATTTTCATATACATGAAGATATGCACAAGGCACGCACAATCCATGATATGATTCTTCTCCTATCAAAATTTTATTTTATTATATTTTAGACCATAGTTGCGATGATATTAGTTTCATCACAATGAAAATTAAATCTCTGATTTTTCAAAATGGTTAATTAGTTTTTGGATATGATTAATCTTTAAGCTTTTATATTTTAGCTTTCCGCGAAATGATTCATTACCGTTGTGTGTCACAAAGGAAAATAATATTATTCACTTGACATAAAATAAGGGCATACAACATGTGATTTTATTAAAAACATCATCATGAATATATTGAATCATTGGTTTAATGGAAAAGTGATTAATGTGGGAAATGGTATATGTTTAAAATCATTGGCAAAACTGTTTGGGAAAATATTACCATGTTTTCATTATAAATTTGTATAAATTAGCTTTATGTATATAAAAATAGTCGTTTACACACACAAAAAAGTCTTTCTACATTCTCAAATTCTTAACAACTTTTTGTGTGAAAAGGCCGTAGAACCTTTTTCATGTATTATATATTTGCTTTGTTTATTAGATGAAAATAACAATATGATGAGTTAAAGAAAAAAATTTGGGACAAAAAGATCAAGAAGACAAAAAAAGTAAGTGAACAGAATATAGAAAAAGTGAACAATATATAAATAAGCACGTGTTTTTTTGTGTTGGTTTCTACTTTCTAGAATCTATGGAGCTTATTTTTCCCACTCGGGAACACACAAAGACCAAGAAATAGAAAGTTTTTTTTTTTTTGTTTAACAAAAAAAAAAAAGTCTTGAATATTTCCTCATACCTAAAGATGTTGAAATCATGGCCGGTTATAGAGAGAGAGAGTCAAGCTATTTTTAGACCAACCACTCTAAATAACAAGGCATATTTATGATGCCATGTAGATGTCTACATCTATATCTTTTAAAAACAATTTGTGTTTTGTGGACCCAAGTCTATTTCCGATAACGACCCAAAACATTTTTTTTGGCTTTTTCCAAATACCCCGCCAAATTTATTGCGTTTTATATTCAAGTATCAAAGCAATTCATCTAAATTACTTTTTTTTATTATTATTTTTTTTTGAAAATTCGAACTATGAGAAACCCCTACTTTAAAATTAGTAGTACTATACCGTTTAACATTTTGTTTTAGACGAGCCACACTAACAAGGCATAGTTTACTTTAAATATTTTAACCTTTATTCATCGTTTAACGAATCCACAACTATCAACTAATGTGAATCTCATTGAAAAAGGCTATATCTAAATATTCTATATAGAGTTTATCAAAATTTTGAGTATATATATATAACTGTTTTGGCAAAAAAATAACCACAACTCACAAAATTAAAACAGAACTAGCTTGAATAAATTATTATACCATTTTTCTAACTCCAACAGATGGCCAGTGTATTCCCAAAAAATTAGTATTAGCACTTCAATATATCATTTCATGTTCACTACTTAAACCATAATATATATATATCTTATATAATAAGACAAGATGTTTTTGTAACTTTCATTCACTAGACAACAAGTGTCACATTCATTTCTTGACATGTGTTTTTTCTTAGTTTATTTTCAACCAAAAATTGTTTCTATCTCTCTTAAAAGTCAAAAATAAATGCAAATTTTTTTTTTGTGTTTCTTTTAATTTTTTACACAAAATTTGACTTAAATATATATGTTAAATGTGAGTAATGGTGGTATTATGGACTACATTATGAAACTAAAGACTTTTGCATTTTCTCCTCCTATGTAAGGAGAAAATATCCAACATCTTGTATATTCAACATTTTATATATATATATATATATATAATATGATTAAAAGGTCCATTAATATAATTAGTCCCATAAAATTGGAAAATGTCTACAAAAATTGTCGATTACTTCATACTGTTAGTTTAGAAGCTTCTTTCCTTACTTCTATACCTAATTATTTAGTACGTACCTCATGAAACCAACAATCCATGATTGTGTACATTTTCAAAATGTAAATTTATATATAAAAGTAGATTTTGTCAGCAAATAATATGGATACGAAAATATGGATGATACAGATTACATGGAGAAATCAAAGACTCTTCATCTTTAAATAACCCCTCATTTTAGCTAACCATTCACTAATCCTTATGTTGAGTTTCTTTTCTCCAATGCACGTTCTGCAATAATCCCATGTTGTCACGTTCCTTGTCAAACCTATCATTATAAGCATCTCTCGCCTAGTAGACTTCATTTTGCTAGTCCGGCGTTCTCGAACCATTTGATAGTTAAGATGAACGGTGAGACATATACTCGTGTCCGTTCTGAAAAGATCACTGCGACCATTTACCATTTTTGCAATAATACCACTTTCCCTATAGCTACTATGATAACAAGTCTTTACGTCAAATCCACCTATGTTGAGAGCCCTAGCCATAGCTTGTGTCATCTGCGGTGCCATAGTAACCTTAGCCTGAGAATAGAGCAGTCTTGAGAGAGATGAAGATGTGTAGTAGCTATGCCAGAAACACTTAGAATGATTTTAATAGGTGGGGTACTAACCATCTTTTTTTTTATTACATTTTTAAAAACATATTATGAAATCGAAGGGTCTTAAAAAAAAAAGAAAATTATAGTTTCGAAAAGTGCATGTGTATAGACTATAGTTATCTTTTTTTTTTTTTTTAATATATATGGCTTTCTCATTTTCTCTTTCTCACTATATATGTCTACATACATATATGCATATAATTTCCCTATAGTAAGCTTAAATTTGTTATACGTTTTTTTGGTAAATAACTTATTATACTTTTAGACTGGACAGAGAAAAAAAAAAAAAGACACTCGTTTATAGCACTTTTGGTTTTCACATTTATTTGACCTCCTTGAAACGGTTGCTAATCAAATACTAGTAAATCCCCACGTTTTCAAATAATCCACAAATATTCTTGGAATGTTTTAATGGAATATTCCAATTAATGAACTCTTACATTTGCTTTCAACTTTTTTTCCTTAAGAGTTAAAATTTAAATTTTATTATTTAGAAACTAATTAAATGAAAAAAACAGAAAATTTCAATTTCTCGTTTTAAAATGAAAGATATGTTCGATGTCATAAAAAAAAACAAAAAAAAAAATTAAAGATAGGAACCGGACGATCCTATTTGGTCAAACACCTAGCATTTTACCAAAAATGATTATTAGCAAAAATGATTATTAGCACTTTACCAAAAAAAAAAAAAAAATGATTAGTAGCAGTAGTGTATTTCTCCTGGGTTTAGGTTTTTTTTTATATATTTGTAAATTGGTTAAAATGGTGTCTATATTGCATATATATTACTAAACCCACCCTACAAAAAAAGTTGCAAGAAACAAAGAGTTTATTTTTATTTTTATTTGCTTTTGTCGCATGTAATTGCGATTGAAATTTTATGCCAAAAAGTTTAGAGTCCTTCCTTAGCTAATTGCATTCTTTAGAAAACAAACATTAATTGGTTTAAAGTTTTGCTTATGTTACATTAATGCCTTGTAAAGTTTTATGAAATGTAATATTGACTTCGTCTTACCTATTTGATCTTTCTAATAAATGCTTGAGGCTAAGACACTCATTCATTATGCTTCGACACTCGAGACTGCCCAATTTGGTTTTGACTTGTCAATTATAACCTTTGTAACATGAATATTGTGGGGTTTATGCTTTTCGATTAGTAGACTCGGAAAGTACTATTTGATTGATTCCTTTTTTACAATCAGTTTTGTTCTGTCGTGTATCAGTTTTCAAGTTTTGGTATTTTTTTTTTTGGATACGGGTAGAAGCTGAATGTAAAGAAGATCCTGAAGGTTTGGCTCTAAGACTGGCTGGGAAAGGAGTTGTTTCCGCTGCTTTAGAGGTGGCTGAAATTGCAGGATTATTAATAGATCTTAGAAGAGAATAGAGCTTGTAAAGCTGCCACTCAATGTTGGCGGTCCTGTAGTAGCGTCTCGGTTTTTATCTTCACTTCAAGACTAAGTTGTTGCTCTATTACAGGACCTATTGAAACTATATGTACTTACCTCGTCTGATTTTCTAAGAAGTTTCTGCGGTGTTTTAGTAAGCGAAATACTCAGTGAAAATGGGAGTACCCCAGAAGAGTGTAATCGTTGTTCCCAAGCTTTGGAGACTCAGTTTACACTTCCTGAAACTGACTCCCTTAGTGCTGTTACCTGATGAATGAGTCACACCCAAAAAGTCACATGAAAGAAGTTACAAAAAGAAAATGTTCAGAGAAAGAGATGTGTAGTTTCTGTTGTAACCACCGAATAATAGGATGTGAAACAAGAACAAGGAACCATAAATAACCATAGCGGGAAAAAAGAGTACTGAGAGCCATAGTTTGTAATAAACATTCTAAGGATCCTCTTAAGCAGTAAGCAAGAAGCAATCAAGCAACTATAACTGAACATATTAAACTCCGTCCCTACTTGACCTGATCCCACTATAGAAATAACCATCACTTCTCAAGCCAAAACCAAAACCTTTTTGTCTCTCAGAATGAGATCATGTAAGTTACAATAATAGTATATGTATATCTATTGCGTCATTGCCAAAAGAGAAGATACTAAGGTAACCAAATTGTTTGAAATCTCATGTGAACTTACTTGGCAATAGCTCTCCAGAACCGTTTTTGACAGAACACTCTCACAAGGTCATGAGGAGAGACATCTAAGCTGGATATTTTTTGAATCCACCATCGAATTATCATCAGAAACATCATCATCAGTTGCTTGGATGACTTTCCTCTGCCAAGTGAGATTTAACACGAGGTTCACCACCATTCCGGTCTAAACTCTCTCTCTCTCTCTCTCTAGACTCTTGTTGTCTCAAGGAAGCAATTACAATCCATTTCCTCTGTATCAGACATATCTAATTAAAGAGTTTACAAAACTACCTGACGCTGACTTTGTGCTGCTACCTATGACCTGGTCTCTAACCAATGTTGTCACTCTAGTTTCTGCCTTGACAGTGACACTGAAATCTTCTCAGAGTTTGAACCGCAAAATCATCTTCCACTAGAGGACATGTGAAGGATCAAGATTCTGGCTTATTTCCAACCTGTGAAGCTGCATAGAGAACACTAATTCTCATCCGAATAAAGGTAACAAGACATAGAAAGAAACTGAGCAACATTAGCAAATTTCAAAATATAAGTCATCAACATAAAAATCCAAACATAAAGTCAATTCAAAGCAACAACAAAACCAAAAGTTAGACTAAAGAGTGTCTTCTCGTGTCATCCTTCTAAGCCAAGTTCAATCCAAGAAGGTCTTCCACGTCCAAGCCGGTCCAACGTGGGCTTTGAGAATCTTCACACTTATCTTGAAAGGTTCAAACACTAGCATCGTTCTCAAGTTTGCAAGTCTTGCACACCTAAGGTGGTCAATGAACCCTCCATCGCTGGATATCAACATCATGTTGGCTAATGGCGTTTCTTCATTCTTCTTTCCTTTTTTGGTGTTCTTTACTCTCCATATCTTTAACAACGTTTTCAAAGCCACGTCTGCTCTATTTTTCGTAGTCGAGTTCAAGTGTTTATAGTCAATGTCACTTTCTCTGTAGAACTCTTCCTGAAGAGACTTGGGGACACTTTTTACATTAGCAGATCTAGCTATAATAGAGACATCTCCATTATACCCCAACCTTCTCAAATTTTCATAGATCCGTTGTTTAACAAACCGAACCGTAGAACCTTGAGGGACTTTACAGTTTTCGCAGTCCCAGAACACCGTCGTGGTACACGTACTGTATTTTTCTTCCGCCGGCTGATTAGGAGGAAGCTCCCTGATCATCTTTCCCCTCTTCTTGAAGATTCCATCGCTAGTTTTCGATCCCGAAATCTTCTTCTCTCTACTTTTCTTCTCACCTTTTTTTTTACCAGCTACCATTTTCAGATCCGTAGATCAGAGTTCTTTCGCCCTAGGTCAGATATCGTTTCTCAGCCTCTAAAAGGTATGCAATTTACTTCATGGGCCAATGGGCTTTTTTCCCATTAAAGAATGCAAAACGTGGGTAATTTCATTTAATAAAATATCTTGTCTCTTTTTTTACAAAAATTGTTATTATTAATTAATTATTAACCTAGGATTAGTGTTTTTATGCCCTCAATTTTTATAAACCCGAAAAAAATCTGGCTAAACCCAAATATTTACGGTTCACTTGGAGATTAAAAACATTTGACTATGATTTCACCCGTATAATCCCATTGGCACTCTTTTTCTCAATTGATTTCACAAAACTACATCCTTTCAACCCGTAATTTCACAAAACTAGCAATTGATTTCACAAAACTACACTCTTTCAACTCCGTAAAATTTATTCTTGTAAGATTTTGTAAAATTAAACTACAAGAATAAAATTTACGGGTTTGAAGAGTTAAATGAGTTTGAAGAGTGAGTTTGAAGAGTTAAATGAGTTTAGTAAAATAAAAAAAATTCTCCATTATCATAATTGGCTTTAACCCACAACAGTTTAAATTTCTCAAAATAAACCCGTAAAATTTATTCTTGTAGTTTAATTTTACAAAACTACACCATTTGAATTACATTTCACAAAACTACACCATTTCAAAATTACTTCACAAAACTACACCTAAACACTCAAAATTAAATCCAAATAAACCCTATCCACACAATCCTACCGCCTTAATATTATACAATAAACACTAATTAGCGAACCCAAATGAAAAGATTTTAAATTTATTAATTTTTTAAAGGGTAAATCAAGCTTCTAAAATTTTGAAAGGGTGTAAATTTGTGAAAATATTGAATTAGGTGTAGTTTTGTACACCTTCTATATAAATCCTTCTATATAAATCTTTAGGTTAAAAAAAATCATTAGAAGCACAAACCGCGAGTTTTTAGGTTAAAAAATCATTAATACTAATGATTTTTAGGTTAAAAGACGGTAACAATGCGAATGATTCTTCTGTTGGAAAATGATTTTTTAGGTTAAAAATTATCGGTCCTAATTTGAAAGAGAAAGCTTCACAAAAAATTAGCACAACTCTACTTAGAAAGCTTAAAAATTTTCCGCCCAAAACTTAAAAATTCTCGGCCCATTTGATTTATATTTATTTGTGAAGACCATGTCATCATTCTTTTGTTGAAATTGAATGTGGTGCTGACACCTAAGCATTTTTGTGGAAATCACTTCACAAATAATGTCTTAGGGATAACAACCAATCAAATAGCACCTAAACAACTTCATTAAAAAAACGTGATTTTTGTGAAAAGCTGACGTGTCGACACCACAAGAGAGTTTCAACAATTTAATTGTGACATGACAAACTTACTCAATAACAACCAATCAAATAGCACGTAAACAAATTCATTAAAAAAACGTAAAAGGCTTTCGAAAGCCCATTAATAAAAGCTCTCTCCAAAACATTAGTTATAAAATTAAGAGTTAATTAGTGTTTTGGGTACATTTTAAAAGATAATTTGCTAATTAAGTGATTCAGATGTAATAATTAAATTTAAAGTAATTTTGTTTGATTTTCGTATTTAAAATGACAAATTTACCCTTATTCGGAGAACTTGTTCACAAAAATCGGTTACATAAAATTATTCACATAGATCATTCACGGGAGGTCATTCACAATTCATCATTCACATGTATTATTCACGAATAATATTCGTCATTCACATGTATTATTTATCATTCACAGAAACTATTGATCATTCACAAAGACAATTCATTATTCACAACGATCATTCACTCAAAATCATTCACATAGTACCATTCATGGACAATCATTCACGAGATTTGACAATTTCGAAGTTAAGGGTAAAATTGTAATTTAACACGCGAAAATCACGTTTTAGCAAATTAAAATAAAAATCACCCAATTAGAAAATTTATGTCTCAAAATGTACATCTTTTGTCAATTTTCTTTAAAATTAAATAATGAATATTAAACTTGAATATTCATCTTTTATAATTTTTTGTGGAAAATTATCAAAAATAACTTATAAATTAATGAAAGACATATTTCTTGAAAATGCACATTTAATTTAGAGAAATTTTTAAAAATATCATGAAAAAATATTCAATTATTTTTTTGGTTAAAAACTATTTTAATGAATATTCTATTTTCATCAAGAAATTATTTTAATAATAAACTGCGCAAAATGTCAAAATAAATTTCAAATTTTGTTTACTTTTTATTTTAATCCTAAACTTTTGTCGACCGTGAAATCGTTTAACGGAGTTGTTCATCCGCCCCTTTAAATCATTTAACATCGTGTCTTTTTAGCTAAGTCAATATGGTTGAAATATAAAATTTGCGAAATAACTTTTAATTTAAATAAAATTTTCGGAAAGTTGATATTATGAATTTAGGAAACTTTATAAATATAAAATCTAGAATTTTTAGCAAACAAAAATTATATTTTTAGTAAAAGAAGTGAATATTCATAATTACATGACAAATCTTTTTGTTTGCTAAAAATTCTAGATTTTATATTTATAAAGTTTCCTAAATTCATAATATCAACTTTCCGAAAATTTTATTTAAATTAAAAGTTATTTCGCAAATTTTATATTTCAACCATATTGACTTAGCTAAAAAGACACGATGTTAAATGATTTAAAGGGGCGGATGAACAACTCCGTTAAACGATTTCACGGTCGACAAAAGTTTAGGATTAAAATAAAAAGTAAACAAAATTTGAAATTTATTTTGACATTTTGCGCAGTTTATTATTAAAATAATTTCTTGATGAAAATAGAATATTCATTAAAATAGTTTTTAACCAAAAAAATAATTGAATATTTTTTCATGATATTTTTAAAAATTTCTCTAAATTAAATGTGCATTTTCAAGAAATATGTCTTTCATTAATTTATAAGTTATTTTTGATAATTTTCCACAAAAAATTATAAAAGATGAATATTCAAGTTTAATATTCATTATTTAATTTTAAAGAAAATTGACAAAAGATGTACATTTTGAGACATAAATTTTCTAATTGGGTGATTTTTATTTTAATTTGCTAAAACGTGATTTTCGCGTGTTAAATTACAATTTTACCCTTAACTTCGAAATTGTCAAATCTCGTGAATGATTGTCTCGTGAATGGTACTATGTGAATGATTTTGAGTGAATGATCGTTGTGAATAATGAATTGTCTTTGTGAATGATCAATAGTTTCTGTGAATGATAAATAATACATGTGAATGACGAATATTATTCGTGAATAATACATGTGAATGATGAATTGTGAATGACCTCCCGTGAATGATCTATGTGAATAATTTTATGTAACTGATTTTTGTGAACAAGTTCTCCGAATAAGGGTAAATTTGTCATTTTAAATACGAAAATCAAACAAAATTACTTTAAATTTAATTATTACATCTGAATCACTTAATTAGCAAATTATCTTTTAAAATGTACCCAAAACACTAATTAACTCTTAATTTTATAACTAATGTTTTGGAGAGAGCTTTTATTAATGGGCTTTCGAAAGCCTTTTACGTTTTTTTAATGAATTTGTTTACGTGCTATTTGATTGGTTGTTATTGAGTAAGTTTGTCATGTCACAATTAAATTGTTGAAACTCTCTTGTGGTGTCGACACGTCAGCTTTTCACAAAAATCACGTTTTTTTAATGAAGTTGTTTAGGTGCTATTTGATTGGTTGTTATCCCTAAGACATTATTTGTGAAGTGATTTCCACAAAAATGCTTAGGTGTCGCACCACATTCAATTTCAACAAAAGAATGATGACATGGTCTTCACAAATAAATATAAATCAAATGGGCCGAGAATTTTTAAGTTTTGGGCGGAAAATTTTTAAGCTTTCTAAGTAGAGTTGTGCTAATTTTTTGTGAAGCTTTCTCTTTCAAATTAGGACCGATAATTTTTAACCTAAAAAATCATTTTCCAACTGAAGAATCATTCGCATTGTTACCAGTCTTTTAACCTAAAAATCATTAGTATTAATGATTTTTTAACCTAAAAACTCGCGGTTTGTGCTTCTAATGATTTTTTTTAACCTAAAGATTTATATAGAAGGATTTATATAGAAGGTGTACAAAACTACACCTAATTCAATATTTTCACAAATTTACACCCTTTCAAAATTTTAGAAGCTTGATTTACCCTTTAAAAAATTAATAAATTTAAAATCTTTTCATTTGGGTTCGCTAATTAGTGTTTATTGTATAATATTAAGGCGGTAGGATTGTGTGGATAGGGTTTATTTGGATTTAATTTTGAGTGTTTAGGTGTAGTTTTGTGAAGTAATTTTGAAATGGTGTAGTTTTGTGAAATGTAATTCAAATGGTGTAGTTTTGTAAAATTAAACTACAAGAATAAATTTTACGGGTTTATTTTGAGAAATTTAAACTGTTGTGGGTTAAAGCCAATTATGATAATGGAGAATTTTTTTTATTTTACTAAACTCATTTAACTCTTCAAACTCACTCTTCAAACTCATTTAACTCTTCAAACCCGTAAATTTTATTCTTGTAGTTTAATTTTACAAAATCTTACAAGAATAAATTTTACGGGTTGAAAGGGTGTAGTTTTGTGAAATCAATTGCTAGTTTTGTGAAATTACGGGTTGAAAGGATGTAGTTTTGTGAAATCAACTGAGAAAAAGAGTGCCAATGGGATTATACGGGTGAAATCATAGTCAAATGTTTTTAATCTCCAAGTGAACCGTAAATATTTGGGTTTAGCCAGATTTTTTTCGGGTTTATAAAAATTGAGGGCATAAAAACACTAATCCTAGGTTAATAATTAATTAATAATAACAATTTTTGTAAAAAAAGAGACAAGATATTTTATTAAATGAAATTACCCACGTTTTGCATTCTTTAATGGGAAAAAAGCCCATTGGCCCATGAAGTAAATTGCATACCTTTTAGAGGCTGAGAAACGATATCTGACCTAGGGCGAAAGAACTCTGATCTACGGATCTGAAAATGGTAGCTGGTAAAAAAAAAGGTGAGAAGAAAAGTAGAGAGAAGAAGATTTCGGGATCGAAAACTAGCGATGGAATCTTCAAGAAGAGGGGAAAGATGATCAGGGAGCTTCCTCCTAATCAGCCGGCGGAAGAAAAATACAGTACGTGTACCACGACGGTGTTCTGGGACTGCGAAAACTGTAAAGTCCCTCAAGGTTCTACGGTTCGGTTTGTTAAACAACGGATCTATGAAAATTTGAGAAGGTTGGGGTATAATGGAGATGTCTCTATTATAGCTAGATCTGCTAATGTAAAAAGTGTCCCCAAGTCTCTTCAGGAAGAGTTCTACAGAGAAAGTGACATTGACTATAAACACTTGAACTCGACTACGAAAAATAGAGCAGACGTGGCTTTGAAAACGTTGTTAAAGATATGGAGAGTAAAGAACACCAAAAAAGGAAAGAAGAATGAAGAAACGCCATTAGCCAACATGATGTTGATATCCAGCGATGGAGGGTTCATTGACCACCTTAGGTGTGCAAGACTTGCAAACTTGAGAACGATGCTAGTGTTTGAACCTTTCAAGATAAGTGTGAAGATTCTCAAAGCCCACGTTGGACCGGCTTGGACGTGGAAGACCTTCTTGGATTGAACTTGGCTTAGAAGGATGACACGAGAAGACACTCTTTAGTCTAACTTTTGGTTTTGTTGTTGCTTTGAATTGACTTTATGTTTGGATTTTTATGTTGATGACTTATATTTTGAAATTTGCTAATGTTGCTCAGTTTCTTTCTATGTCTTGTTACCTTTATTCGGATGAGAATTAGTGTTCTCTATGCAGCTTCACAGGTTGGAAATAAGCCAGAATCTTGATCCTTCACATGTCCTCTAGTGGAAGATGATTTTGCGGTTCAAACTCTGAGAAGATTTCAGTGTCACTGTCAAGGCAGAAACTAGAGTGACAACATTGGTTAGAGACCAGGTCATAGGTAGCAGCACAAAGTCAGCGTCAGGTAGTTTTGTAAACTCTTTAATTAGATATGTCTGATACAGAGGAAATGGATTGTAATTGCTTCCTTGAGACAACAAGAGTCTAGAGAGAGAGAGAGAGAGGTTTAGACCGGAATGGTGGTGAACCTCGTGTTAAATCTCACTTGGCAGAGGAAAGTCATCCAAGCAACTGATGATGATGTTTCTGATGATAATTCGATGGTGGATTCAAAAAATATCCAGCTTAGATGTCTCTCCTCATGACCTTGTGAGAGTGTTCTGTCAAAAACGGTTCTGGAGAGCTATTGCCAAGTAAGTTCACATGAGATTTCAAACAATTTGGTTACCTTAGTATCTTCTCTTTTGGCAATGACGCAATAGATATACATATACTATTATTGTAACTTACATGATCTCATTCTGAGAGACAAAAAGGTTTTGGTTTTGGCTTGAGAAGTGATGGTTATTTCTATAGTGGGATCAGGTCAAGTAGGGACGGAGTTTAATATGTTCAGTTATAGTTGCTTGATTGCTTCTTGCTTACTGCTTAAGAGGATCCTTAGAATGTTTATTACAAACTATGGCTCTCAGTACTCTTTTTCCCGCTATGGTTATTTATGGTTCCTTGTTCTTGTTTCACATCCTATTATTCGGTGGTTACAACAGAAACTACACATCTCTTTCTCTGAACATTTTCTTTTTGTAACTTCTTTCATGTGACTTTTTGGGTGTGACTCATTCATCAGGTAACAGCACTAAGGGAGTCAGTTTCAGGAAGTGTAAACTGAGTCTCCAAAGCTTGGGAACAACGATTACACTCTTCTGGGGTACTCCCATTTTCACTGAGTATTTCGCTTACTAAAACACCGCAGAAACTTCTTAGAAAATCAGACGAGGTAAGTACATATAGTTTCAATAGGTCCTGTAATAGAGCAACAACTTAGTCTTGAAGTGAAGATAAAAACCGAGACGCTACTACAGGACCGCCAACATTGAGTGGCAGCTTTACAAGCTCTATTCTCTTCTAAGATCTATTAATAATCCTGCAATTTCAGCCACCTCTAAAGCAGCGGAAACAACTCCTTTCCCAGCCAGTCTTAGAGCCAAACCTTCAGGATCTTCTTTACATTCAGCTTCTACCCGTATCCAAAAAAAAAATACCAAAACTTGAAAACTGATACACGACAGAACAAAACTGATTGTAAAAAGGAATCAATCAAATAGTACTTTCCGAGTCTACTAATCGAAAAGCATAAACCCCACAATATTCATGTTACAAAGGTTATAATTGACAAGTCAAAACCAAATTGGGCAGTCTCGAGTGTCGAAGCATAATGAATGAGTGTCTTAGCCTCAAGCATTTATTAGAAAGATCAAATAGGTAAGACGAAGTCAATATTACATTTCATAAAACTTTACAAGGCATTAATGTAACATAAGCAAAACTTTAAACCAATTAATGTTTGTTTTCTAAAGAATGCAATTAGCTAAGGAAGGACTCTAAACTTTTTGGCATAAAATTTCAATCGCAATTACATGCGACAAAAGCAAATAAAAATAAAAATAAACTCTTTGTTTCTTGCAACTTTTTTTGTAGGGTGGGTTTAGTAATATATATGCAATATAGACACCATTTTAACCAATTTACAAATATATAAAAAAAAACCTAAACCCAGGAGAAATACACTACTGCTACTAATCATTTTTTTTTTTTTTTTTGGTAAAGTGCTAATAATCATTTTTGCTAATAATCATTTTTGGTAAAATGCTAGGTGTTTGACCAAATAGGATCGTCCGGTTCCTATCTTTAATTTTTTTTTTGTTTTTTTTTATGACATCGAACATATCTTTCATTTTAAAACGAGAAATTGAAATTTTCTGTTTTTTTCATTTAATTAGTTTCTAAATAATAAAATTTAAATTTTAACTCTTAAGGAAAAAAAGTTGAAAGCAAATGTAAGAGTTCATTAATTGGAATATTCCATTAAAACATTCCAAGAATATTTGTGGATTATTTGAAAACGTGGGGATTTACTAGTATTTGATTAGCAACCGTTTCAAGGAGGTCAAATAAATGTGAAAACCAAAAGTGCTATAAACGAGTGTCTTTTTTTTTTTCTCTGTCCAGTCTAAAAGTATAATAAGTTATTTACCAAAAAAACGTATAACAAATTTAAGCTTACTATAGGGAAATTATATGCATATATGTATGTAGACATATATAGTGAGAAAGAGAAAATGAGAAGCCATATATATTAAAAAAAAAAAAAAGATAACTATAGTCTATACACATGCACTTTTCGAAACTATAATTTTCTTTTTTTTTTAAGACCCTTCGATTTCATAATATGTTTTTAAAAATGTAATAAAAAAAAAGATGGTTAGTACCCCACCTATTAAAATCATTCTAAGTGTTTCTGGCATAGCTACTACACATCTTCATCTCTCTCAAGACTGCTCTATTCTCAGGCTAAGGTTACTATGGCACCGCAGATGACACAAGCTATGGCTAGGGCTCTCAACATAGGTGGATTTGACGTAAAGACTTGTTATCATAGTAGCTATAGGGAAAGTGGTATTATTGCAAAAATGGTAAATGGTCGCAGTGATCTTTTCAGAACGGACACGAGTATATGTCTCACCGTTCATCTTAACTATCAAATGGTTCGAGAACGCCGGACTAGCAAAATGAAGTCTACTAGGCGAGAGATGCTTATAATGATAGGTTTGACAAGGAACGTGACAACATGGGATTATTGCAGAACGTGCATTGGAGAAAAGAAACTCAACATAAGGATTAGTGAATGGTTAGCTAAAATGAGGGGTTATTTAAAGATGAAGAGTCTTTGATTTCTCCATGTAATCTGTATCATCCATATTTTCGTATCCATATTATTTGCTGACAAAATCTACTTTTATATATAAATTTACATTTTGAAAATGTACACAATCATGGATTGTTGGTTTCATGAGGTACGTACTAAATAATTAGGTATAGAAGTAAGGAAAGAAGCTTCTAAACTAACAGTATGAAGTAATCGACAATTTTTGTAGACATTTTCCAATTTTATGGGACTAATTATATTAATGGACCTTTTAATCATATTATATATATATATATATATATAAAATGTTGAATATACAAGATGTTGGATATTTTCTCCTTACATAGGAGGAGAAAATGCAAAAGTCTTTAGTTTCATAATGTAGTCCATAATACCACCATTACTCACATTTAACATATATATTTAAGTCAAATTTTGTGTAAAAAATTAAAAGAAACACAAAAAAAAAATTTGCATTTATTTTTGACTTTTAAGAGAGATAGAAACAATTTTTGGTTGAAAATAAATTAGAAAAAACGCGTATGTCAGAAATGAATGTGACATTTATTGTCTCAGTGAATGAAAGTTACAAAAACATCTTTTGCTATTATATAAGATATATATATATTATGGTTTAAGTAGTGAACATGAAATGATATATTGAAGTGCTAATACTTAATTTTTGGGAATACACTGGCCATCTGTTGGAGTTAGAAAAATGGTATAATAATTTATTCAAGCTAGTTCTGTTTTAATTTTGTGAGTTGTGGTTATTTTTTTGCCAAAACAGTTATATATATATACTCAAAATTTTGATAAACTCTATATAGAATATTTAGATATAGCCTTTTTCAATGAGATTCACATTAGTTGATAGTTGTGGATTCGTTAAACGATGAATAAAGGTTAAAATATTTAAAGTAAACTATGCCTTGTTAGTGTGGCTCGTCTAAAACAAAATGTTAAACGGTATAGTACTACTAATTTTAAAGTAGGGGTTTCTCATAGTTCGAATTTTCAAAAAAAATAATAATAAAAAAAAGTAATTTAGATGAATTGCTTTGATACTTGAATATAAAACGCAATAAATTTGGCGGGGTATTTGGAAAAAGCCAAAAAAAATGTTTTGGGTCGTTATCGGAAATAGACTTGGGTCCACAAAACACAAATTGTTTTTAAAAGATATAGATGTAGACATCTACATGGCATCATAAATATGCCTTGTTATTTAGAGTGGTTGGTCTAAAAATAGCTTGACTCTCTCTCTCTATAACCGGCCATGATTTCAACATCTTTAGGTATGAGGAAATATTCAAGACTTTTTTTTTTTTGTTAAACAAAAAAAAAAAACTTTCTATTTCTTGGTCTTTGTGTGTTCCCGAGTGGGAAAAATAAGCTCCATAGATTCTAGAAAGTAGAAACCAACACAAAAAAACACGTGCTTATTTATATATTGTTCACTTTTTCTATATTCTGTTCACTTACTTTTTTTGTCTTCTTGATCTTTTTGTCCCAAATTTTTTTCTTTAACTCATCATATTGTTATTTTCATCTAATAAACAAAGCAAATATATAATACATGAAAAAGGTTCTACGGCCTTTTCACACAAAAAGTTGTTAAGAATTTGAGAATGTAGAAAGACTTTTTTGTGTGTGTAAACGACTATTTTTATATACATAAAGCTAATTTATACAAATTTATAATGAAAACATGGTAATATTTTCCCAAACAGTTTTGCCAATGATTTTTAAACATATACCATTTCCCACATTAATCACTTTTCCATTAAACCAATGATTCAATATATTCATGATGATGTTTTTAATAAAATCACATGTTGTATGCCCTTATTTTATGTCAAGTGAATAATATTATTTTCCTTTGTGACACACAACGGTAATGAATCATTTCGCGGAAAGCTAAAATATAAAAGCTTAAAGATTAATCATATCCAAAAACTAATTAACCATTTTGAAAAATCAGAGATTTAATTTTCATTGTGATGAAACTAATATCATCGCAACTATGGTCTAAAATATAATAAAATAAAATTTTGATAGGAGAAGAATCATATCATGGATTGTGCGTGCCTTGTGCATATCTTCATGTATATGAAAATAAGAGCATAATATCGCATCAAATTTAAATAATATTTTAAAAAATCTGAGTGCCGTTTCTACTATGTACATCAAAGATATTAAATATTTGGTGCTTAAATTTTTTTATTAATATTTGTGTGTATTTGCATAAAGAAAAATACATAAACACTTTTAAAAAGTTTATCTTCTATTAAGGGATAATTAAATGGAGTGCTTAAATAACATTATTTTGACCTAAAATACCAAAATAAATAAAAGTTTAATTATACCACATACAATAACAAGTTTAGACTAATAATAACATTTTCTTGTTTACCATAATTAAGAGAAGAAGAAGACATACCTAGTGACCATACTCGATACACTTCACCATAACATAGCGACGAAGAGGAAGAAGAATAACGACGGCGAACAATTTTCTCTATCAACGGAAGAATATTTCTTCACGAACACGAAATAATATTTTAAAAATTGGTTCGTTTTCTTTACTTGTTGGCGGAAAATATTATGATAACTATGTACATAAAGGATATTAAATACTTTTATGTACATGCTCTAGAAATAAAAACAAATATATGAAAATAATTAAAAGACTTATTTCAAATTCTTTTTAAATATATTTTTTTTCTTTAAAAATTCGATGATGATACATGAAAATTTACCAAAATTTTTTTTGTTTAATTCACTTGGTAGTGTTTGTCTACATACTCATTATTATATCTACTATAATTAACGTTAAACTTTTTGTAAAGCCTATTTTAATTTTTTAGTAGGAAAATACCCACTAGCATGTTATCGTTGTTATTATGTATGTTTCCACTACCTTTTAATTAAAATATTCAATCAAAGCTTATAGTGTGGCTTGAAATAATTCAGCTTAATCTAAATATAATAAATATTAAATTATTTAAAAGAAAAAGAAGTTTATCTTAACTTCTTATCAGCATCTACAAATAAATTCAAATTATCTTAACTTGTTCAATTCCTTATCTAATTGTGAATTATAAATTAATCTGTCGTTTTTACAAATAATTAATATTTAATCAATTTACAAATATAAATTAGATTTTAATATTAGACATTATAATTTTAAGTTTAGGTTATATGTAGAGTTGAAAGTTTAGGAGGATTTAGTATGGGTAACTATTCTTTGGGTTAAAATCGTCATTTCAATAATTAACCTCGTCTTTTGTAATGTTGTATACAAGGTAGGTTGTATGTTTACATTATTAAACGTGATTATGTTAGGTCTTTTCTATTTGGCTTCAGGTATTTAAAAGTTAACCAATAGAATAGTTACCCATTAAAAGCTAGACCGATAAATATCATCACAATCAGAATATTTTTACTCAATAATAAAAAAGCACCTTAAAAAATATAAAAGGGTCAACAAAAAAAAGTAGTTATTAAATTTAAAAAAGTAGCAAAGAGCATAAATATTAGTGATAGTTTAAACAAAACATAAATCATAGGGAAATGCATAGAGATAGGACAAAGCCAAGCAGGCAATTGAACTAGTCTTCTTCAAGGGGTCTTCTTCGTCTTCTTCTTCCTCCTCGTCCTCTTCGTCGTCGTCTTCCTCGTCGTCCTCTCTCGCTCTGATGTTATTGGCATCTACAAAAGCAATTGGCTTTTATGAGATTTCATTCATTTCCTTGGTTAAATAAATTTTTGTAAGATGAATAATAAAAATGCTAGTGGGTAATTATTTCCTACTTAAAAAATTAAAATAGGCTTTACAAAAAGTCTTAACGTTAATTATAGTAGATGATAATAATGAGTATGTGACAAACACTACAAGTGAACTTAAAAAAAAAATTTTGAAATTTTCATGGGGTATTCAATCATCTGAATTTTTAAAAAAAAACATATATTTAAAAAGAATTTGAAATAAATCTTTTTATTATTTTCATATATTTTTCTTCTAGTTGTCTCAGAGCATGTACATTAAAAGTATTTATATCCTTTGATGTACATATCTTAGGTCATATATTTTCCGCCAACAAGTAAAGAAAAACGACACCAGATTTTTAAAATATTATTTCGCCGTTCGTGAAGAAAAACTTCCTTCTCCCGATTGATTCACCGGAGAAACTTTTCGCGTCGTTATTCTTCTTCCTCTTCGCTGCTATTTATGGTAAGTGTTGATATGTCACTAGGTATGTCTTCTTCTTCTCTTAATTATGTAAACAAGAAATGTTATTATTAGTCTAAACTTGTTATTGTATGTGTGTATAATTAACTTGTTATTGTATTTGTGGTATTTTAGGTCAAAATAATTTATTTAACACTCCATTTAATTATCCCTTAATAGAAGATAAACTTTTTAAAAGTGTTTATGTATTTTGCTTTATCAAATACACACAAATACTAATAAAAAAATTTAGCACCAAATATTTAATATTTTTTGATGTACATATAGAAAAACGGCACAGATTTTTTAAAATATTATTTAAATTTATGCGATATTATGTTCTTATTTTATATACATGAAGATATCACAAGGCACGCACAATCCATGATATGATTCTTCTCCTATCAAATTTTATTTTATTATATTTTAGACCATAGTTGCGATGATATTAGTTTCATCACAATGAAAATTAAATCTCTGATTTTTCAAAATGGTTAATTAGTTTTTGGATATGATTAATCTTTAAGCTTTTATATTTTAGCTTTCCGCGAAATATTCATTACTGTTGTGTGTCACAAGGAAAATAATATTATTCACTTGACATAAAATAAGGGCATAAACATGTGATTTTATTAAAAACATCATCATGAATATATTGAATCATTGGTTTAATGGAAAAGTGATTAATGTGGGAAATGGTATATGTTTAAAATCATTGGCAAAACTGTTTGGGAAAATATTACCATGTTTTCATTATAAATTTGTATAAATTAGCTTTATGTATATAAAAATAGTCGTTTACACACACAAAAATCTTTCTACATTCTCAAATTCTTAACAACTTTTTGTGTGAAAAGGCCGTAGAACCTTTTTCATGTATTATATATTTGCTTTGTTTATTAGATGAAAATAACAATATGATGAGTTAAAGAAAAAAATTTGGGACAAAAAGATCAAGAAGACAAAAAAAGTAAGTGAACAGAATATAGAAAAAGTGAACAATATATAAATAAGCACGTGTTTTTTTGTGTTGGTTTCTACTTTCTAGAATCTATGGAGCTTATTTTTCCCACTCGGGAACACACAAAGACCAAGAAATAGAAAGTTTTTTTTTTTTGTTTAACAAAAAAAAAAAAGTCTTGAATATTTCCTCATACCTAAAGATGTTGAAATCATGGCCGGTTATAGAGAGAGAGAGTCAAGCTATTTTTAGACCAACCACTCTAAATAACAAGGCATATTTATGATGCCATGTAGATGTCTACATCTATATCTTTTTAAAAACAATTTGTGTTTTGTGGACCCAAGTCTATTTCCGATAACGACCCAAAACATTTTTTTTGGCTTTTTCCAAATACCCCGCCAAATTTATTGCGTTTTATATTCAAGTATCAAACAATTCATCTAAATTACTTTTTTTATTATTATTTTTTTTTGAAAATTCGAACTATGAGAAACCCCTACTTTAAAATTAGTAGTACTATACCGTTTAACATTTTGTTTTAGACGAGCCACACTAACAAGGCATAGTTTACTTTAAATATTTTAACCTTTATTCATCGTTTAACGAATCCACAACTATCAACTAATGTGAATCTCATTGAAAAAGGCTATATCTAAATATTCTATATAGAGTTTATCAAAATTTTGAGTATATATATATAACTGTTTTGGCAAAAAAATAACCACAACTCACAAAATTAAAACAGAACTAGCTTGAATAAATTATTATACCATTTTTCTAACTCCAACAGATGGTAAGTGTATTCCCAAAAAATTAGTATTAGCACTTCAATATATCATTTCATGTTCACTACTTAAACCATAATATATATATATCTTATATAATAAAACAGAGATGTTTTTGTAGCTTTTGTTTATTGGACAATGAGTGTACATTCATTTCTTGACATGTGTTTTTTCTTAGTTTATTTTCAACCAAAAATTGTTTCTATCTCTCTTAAAAGTCAAAAATAAATGCAAATTTTTTTTTTGTGTTTCTTTTAATTTTTTACACAAAATTTGACTTAAATATATATGTTAAATGTGAGTAATGGTGGTATTATGGACTACATTATGAAACTAAAGACTTTTGCATTTTCTCCTCCTATGTAAGGAGAAAATATCCAACATCTTGTATATTCAACATTTTATATATATATATATATATATAATATGATTAAAAGGTCCATTAATATAATTAGTCCCATAAAATTGGAAAATGTCTACAAAAATTGTCGATTACTTCATACTGTTAGTTTAGAAGCTTCTTTCCTTACTTCTATACCTAATTATTTAGTACGTACCTCATGAAACCAACAATCCATGATTGTGTACATTTTCAAAATGTAAATTTATATATAAAAGTAGATTTTGTCAGCAAATAATATGGATACGAAAATATGGATGATACAGATTACATGGAGAAATCAAAGACTCTTCATCTTTAAATAACCCCTCATTTTAGCTAACCATTCACTAATCCTTATGTTGAGTTTCTTTTCTCCAATGCACGTTCTGCAATAATCCCATGTTGTCACGTTCCTTGTCAAACCTATCATTATAAGCATCTCTCGCCTAGTAGACTTCATTTTGCTAGTCCGGCGTTCTCGAACCATTTGATAGTTAAGATGAACGGTGAGACATATACTCGTGTCCGTTCTGAAAAGATCACTGCGACCATTTACCATTTTTGCAATAATACCACTTTCCCTATAGCTACTATGATAACAAGTCTTTACGTCAAATCCACCTATGTTGAGAGCCCTAGCCATAGCTTGTGTCATCTGCGGTGCCATAGTAACCTTAGCCTGAGAATAGAGCAGTCTTGAGAGAGATGAAGATGTGTAGTAGCTATGCCAGAAACACTTAGAATGATTTTAATAGGTGGGGTACTAACCATCTTTTTTTTTATTACATTTTTAAAAACATATTATGAAATGAAGGGTCTTAAAAAAAAAAAGAAAATTATAGTTTCGAAAAGTGCATGTGTATAGACTATAGTTATCTTTTTTTTTTTTTTAATATATATGGCTTTCTCATTTTCTCTTTCTCACTATATATGTCTACATACATATATGCATATAATTTCCCTATAGTAAGCTTAAATTTGTTATACGTTTTTTTGGTAAATAACTTATTATACTTTTAGACTGGACAGAGAAAAAAAAAAAAGACACTCGTTTATAGCACTTTTGGTTTTCACATTTATTTGACCTCCTTGAAACGGTTGCTAATCAAATACTAGTAAATCCCCACGTTTTCAAATAATCCACAAATATTCTTGGAATGTTTTAATGGAATATTCCAATTAATGAACTCTTACATTTGCTTTCAACTTTTTTTTCCTTAAGAGTTAAAATTTAAATTTTATTATTTAGAAACTAATTAAATGAAAAAAACAGAAAATTTCAATTTCTCGTTTTAAAATGAAAGATATGTTCGATGTCATAAAAAAAAACAAAAAAAAAATTAAAGATAGGAACCGGACGATCCTATTTGGTCAAACACCTAGCATTTTACCAAAAATGATTATTAGCAAAAATGATTATTAGCACTTTACCAAAAAAAAAAAAAAAAAAAAAATGATTAGTAGCAGTAGTGTATTTCTCCTGGGTTTAGGTTTTTTTTTATATATTTGTAAATTGGTTAAAATGGTGTCTATATTGCATATATATTACTAAACCCACCCTACAAAAAAAGTTGCAAGAAACAAAGAGTTTATTTTTATTTTTATTTGCTTTTGTCGCATGTAATTGCGATTGAAATTTTATGCCAAAAAGTTTAGAGTCCTTCCTTAGCTAATTGCATTCTTTAGAAAACAAACATTAATTGGTTTAAAGTTTTGCTTATGTTACATTAATGCCTTGTAAAGTTTTATGAAATGTAATATTGACTTCGTCTTACCTATTTGATCTTTCTAATAAATGCTTGAGGCTAAGACACTCATTCATTATGCTTCGACACTCGAGACTGCCCAATTTGGTTTTGACTTGTCAATTATAACCTTTGTAACATGAATATTGTGGGGTTTATGCTTTTCGATTAGTAGACTCGGAAAGTACTATTTGATTGATTCCTTTTTTACAATCAGTTTTGTTCTGTCGTGTATCAGTTTTCAAGTTTTGGTATTTTTTTTTTGGATACGGGTAGAAGCTGAATGTAAAGAAGATCCTGAAGGTTTGGCTCTAAGACTGGCTGGGAAAGGAGTTGTTTCCGCTGCTTTAGAGGTGGCTGAAATTGCAGGATTATTAATAGATCTTAGAAGAGAATAGAGCTTGTAAAGCTGCCACTCAATGTTGGCGGTCCTGTAGTAGCGTCTCGGTTTTTATCTTCACTTCAAGACTAAGTTGTTGCTCTATTACAGGACCTATTGAAACTATATGTACTTACCTCGTCTGATTTTCTAAGAAGTTTCTGCGGTGTTTTAGTAAGCGAAATACTCAGTGAAAATGGGAGTACCCCAGAAGAGTGTAATCGTTGTTCCCAAGCTTTGGAGACTCAGTTTACACTTCCTGAAACTGACTCCCTTAGTGCTGTTACCTGATGAATGAGTCACACCCAAAAAGTCACATGAAAGAAGTTACAAAAAGAAAATGTTCAGAGAAAGAGATGTGTAGTTTCTGTTGTAACCACCGAATAATAGGATGTGAAACAAGAACAAGGAACCATAAATAACCATAGCGGGAAAAAAGAGTACTGAGAGCCATAGTTTGTAATAAACATTCTAAGGATCCTCTTAAGCAGTAAGCAAGAAGCAATCAAGCAACTATAACTGAACATATTAAACTCCGTCCCTACTTGACCTGATCCCACTATAGAAATAACCATCACTTCTCAAGCCAAAACCAAAACCTTTTTGTCTCTCAGAATGAGATCATGTAAGTTACAATAATAGTATATGTATATCTATTGCGTCATTGCCAAAAGAGAAGATACTAAGGTAACCAAATTGTTTGAAATCTCATGTGAACTTACTTGGCAATAGCTCTCCAGAACCGTTTTTGACAGAACACTCTCACAAGGTCATGAGGAGAGACATCTAAGCTGGATATTTTTTGAATCCACCATCGAATTATCATCAGAAACATCATCATCAGTTGCTTGGATGACTTTCCTCTGCCAAGTGAGATTTAACACGAGGTTCACCACCATTCCGGTCTAAACTCTCTCTCTCTCTCTCTCTAGACTCTTGTTGTCTCAAGGAAGCAATTACAATCCATTTCCTCTGTATCAGACATATCTAATTAAAGAGTTTACAAAACTACCTGACGCTGACTTTGTGCTGCTACCTATGACCTGGTCTCTAACCAATGTTGTCACTCTAGTTTCTGCCTTGACAGTGACACTGAAATCTTCTCAGAGTTTGAACCGCAAAATCATCTTCCACTAGAGGACATGTGAAGGATCAAGATTCTGGCTTATTTCCAACCTGTGAAGCTGCATAGAGAACACTAATTCTCATCCGAATAAAGGTAACAAGACATAGAAAGAAACTGAGCAACATTAGCAAATTTCAAAATATAAGTCATCAACATAAAAATCCAAACATAAAGTCAATTCAAAGCAACAACAAAACCAAAAGTTAGACTAAAGAGTGTCTTCTCGTGTCATCCTTCTAAGCCAAGTTCAATCCAAGAAGGTCTTCCACGTCCAAGCCGGTCCAACGTGGGCTTTGAGAATCTTCACACTTATCTTGAAAGGTTCAAACACTAGCATCGTTCTCAAGTTTGCAAGTCTTGCACACCTAAGGTGGTCAATGAACCCTCCATCGCTGGATATCAACATCATGTTGGCTAATGGCGTTTCTTCATTCTTCTTTCCTTTTTTGGTGTTCTTTACTCTCCATATCTTTAACAACGTTTTCAAAGCCACGTCTGCTCTATTTTTCGTAGTCGAGTTCAAGTGTTTATAGTCAATGTCACTTTCTCTGTAGAACTCTTCCTGAAGAGACTTGGGGACACTTTTTACATTAGCAGATCTAGCTATAATAGAGACATCTCCATTATACCCCAACCTTCTCAAATTTTCATAGATCCGTTGTTTAACAAACCGAACCGTAGAACCTTGAGGGACTTTACAGTTTTCGCAGTCCCAGAACACCGTCGTGGTACACGTACTGTATTTTTCTTCCGCCGGCTGATTAGGAGGAAGCTCCCTGATCATCTTTCCCCTCTTCTTGAAGATTCCATCGCTAGTTTTCGATCCCGAAATCTTCTTCTCTCTACTTTTCTTCTCACCTTTTTTTTTACCAGCTACCATTTTCAGATCCGTAGATCAGAGTTCTTTCGCCCTAGGTCAGATATCGTTTCTCAGCCTCTAAAAGGTATGCAATTTACTTCATGGGCCAATGGGCTTTTTTCCCATTAAAGAATGCAAAACGTGGGTAATTTCATTTAATAAAATATCTTGTCTCTTTTTTTACAAAAATTGTTATTATTAATTAATTATTAACCTAGGATTAGTGTTTTTATGCCCTCAATTTTTATAAACCCGAAAAAAATCTGGCTAAACCCAAATATTTACGGTTCACTTGGAGATTAAAAACATTTGACTATGATTTCACCCGTATAATCCCATTGGCACTCTTTTTCTCAATTGATTTCACAAAACTACATCCTTTCAACCCGTAATTTCACAAAACTAGCAATTGATTTCACAAAACTACACCCTTTCAACCCGTAAAATTTATTCTTGTAAGATTTTGTAAAATTAAACTACAAGAATAAAATTTACGGGTTTGAAGAGTTAAATGAGTTTGAAGAGTGAGTTTGAAGAGTTAAATGAGTTTAGTAAAATAAAAAAAAATTCTCCATTATCATAATTGGCTTTAACCCACAACGAGTTTAAATTTCTCAAAATAAACCCGTAAAATTTATTCTTGTAGTTTAATTTTACAAAACTACACCATTTGAATTACATTTCACAAAACTACACCATTTCAAAATTACTTCACAAAACTACACCTAAACACTCAAAATTAAATCCAAATAAACCCTATCCACACAATCCTACCGCCTTAATATTATACAATAAACACTAATTAGCGAACCCAAATGAAAAGATTTTAAATTTATTAATTTTTTAAAGGGTAAATCAAGCTTCTAAAATTTTGAAAGGGTGTAAATTTGTGAAAATATTGAATTAGGTGTAGTTTTGTACACCTTCTATATAAATCCTTCTATATAAATCTTTAGGTTAAAAAAAATCATTAGAAGCACAAACCGCGAGTTTTTAGGTTAAAAAATCATTAATACTAATGATTTTTAGGTTAAAAGACGGTAACAATGCGAATGATTCTTCTGTTGGAAAATGATTTTTTAGGTTAAAAATTATCGGTCCTAATTTGAAAGAGAAAGCTTCACAAAAAATTAGCACAACTCTACTTAGAAAGCTTAAAAATTTTCCGCCCAAAACTTAAAAATTCTCGGCCCATTTGATTTATATTTATTTGTGAAGACCATGTCATCATTCTTTTGTTGAAATTGAATGTGGTGCTGACACCTAAGCATTTTTGTGGAAATCACTTCACAAATAATGTCTTAGGGATAACAACCAATCAAATAGCACCTAAACAACTTCATTAAAAAAACGTGATTTTTGTGAAAAGCTGACGTGTCGACACCACAAGAGAGTTTCAACAATTTAATTGTGACACTGACAAACTTACTCAATAACAACCAATCAAATAAGCACGTAAACAAATTCATTAAAAAAACGTAAAAGGCTTTCGAAAGCCCATTAATAAAAGCTCTCTCCAAAACATTAGTTATAAAATTAAGAGTTAATTAGTGTTTTGGGTACATTTTAAAAGATAATTTGCTAATTAAGTGATTCGGATGTAATAATTAAATTTAAAGTAATTTTGTTTGATTTTCGTATTTAAAATGACAAATTTACCCTTATTCGGAGAACTTGTTCACAAAAATCGGTTACATAAAATTATTCACATAGATCATTCACGGGAGGTCATTCACAATTCATCATTCACATGTATTATTCACGAATAATATTCGTCATTCACATGTATTATTTATCATTCACAGAAACTATTGATCATTCACAAAGACAATTCATTATTCACAACGATCATTCACTCAAAATCATTCACATAGTACCATTCACAGACAATCATTCACGAGATTTGACAATTTCGAAGTTAAGGGTAAAATTGTAATTTAACACGCGAAAATCACGTTTTAGCAAATTAAAATAAAAATCACCCAATTAGAAAATTTATGTCTCAAAATGTACATCTTTTGTCAATTTTCTTTAAAATTAAATAATGAATATTAAACTTGAATATTCATCTTTTATAATTTTTTGTGGAAAATTATCAAAAATAACTTATAAATTAATGAAAGACATATTTCTTGAAAATGCACATTTAATTTAGAGAAATTTTTAAAAATATCATGAAAAAATATTCAATTATTTTTTTGGTTAAAAACTATTTTAATGAATATTCTATTTTCATCAAGAAATTATTTTAATAATAAACTGCGCAAAATGTCAAAATAAATTTCAAATTTTGTTTACTTTTTATTTTAATCCTAAACTTTTGTCGACCAGTGAAATCGTTTAACGGAGTTGTTCATCCGGCCCTTTAAATCATTTAACATCGTGTCTTTTTAGCTAAGTCAATATGGTTGAAATATAAAATTTGCGAAATAACTTTTAATTTAAATAAAATTTTCGGAAAGTTGATATTATGAATTTAGGAAACTTTATAAATATAAAATCTAGAATTTTTAGCAAACAAAAATTATATTTTTAGTAAAAGAAGTGAATATTCATAATTACATGACAAATCTTTTTGTTTGCTAAAAATTCTAGATTTTATATTTATAAAGTTTCCTAAATTCATAATATCAACTTTCCGAAAATTTTATTTAAATTAAAAGTTATTTCGCAAATTTTATATTTCAACCATATTGACTTAGCTAAAAAGACACGATGTTAAATGATTTAAAGGGGCGGATGAACAACTCCGTTAAACGATTTCACGGTCGACAAAAGTTTAGGATTAAAATAAAAAGTAAACAAAATTTGAAATTTATTTTGACATTTTGCGCAGTTTATTATTAAAATAATTTCTTGATGAAAATAGAATATTCATTAAAATAGTTTTTAACCAAAAAAATAATTGAATATTTTTTCATGATATTTTTAAAAATTTCTCTAAATTAAATGTGCATTTTCAAGAAATATGTCTTTCATTAATTTATAAGTTATTTTTGATAATTTTCCACAAAAAATTATAAAAGATGAATATTCAAGTTTAATATTCATTATTTAATTTTAAAGAAAATTGACAAAAGATGTACATTTTGAGACATAAATTTTCTAATTGGGTGATTTTTATTTTAATTTGCTAAAACGTGATTTTCGCGTGTTAAATTACAATTTTACCCTTAACTTCGAAATTGTCAAATCTCGTGAATGATTGTCCATGAATGGTACTATGTGAATGATTTTGAGTGAATGATCGTTGTGAATAATGAATTGTCTTTGTGAATGATCAATAGTTTCTGTGAATGATAAATAATACATGTGAATGACGAATATTATTCGTGAATAATACATGTGAATGATGAATTGTGAATGACCTCCCGTGAATGATCTATGTGAATAATTTTATGTAACGATTTTTGTGAACAAGTTCTCCGAATAAGGGTAAATTTGTCATTTTAAATACGAAAATCAAACAAAATTACTTTAAATTTAATTATTACATCTGAATCACTTAATTAGCAAATTATCTTTTAAAATGTACCCAAAACACTAATTAACTCTTAATTTTATAACTAATGTTTTGGAGAGAGCTTTTATTAATGGGCTTTCGAAAGCCTTTTACGTTTTTTTAATGAATTTGTTTACGTCGTTATTTGATTGGTTGTTATTGAGTAAGTTTGTCATGTCACAATTAAATTGTTGAAACTCTCTTGTGGTGTCGACACGTCGACTTTTCACAAAAATCACGTTTTTTTAATGAAGTTGTTTAGGTGCTTATTTGATTGGTTGTTATCCCTAAGACATTATTTGTGAAGTGATTTCCACAAAAATGCTTAGGTGTCGCACCACATTCAATTTCAACAAAAGAATGATGACATGGTCTTCACAAATAAATATAAATCAAATGGGCCGAGAATTTTTAAGTTTTGGGCGGAAAATTTTTAAGCTTTCTAAGTAGAGTTGTGCTAATTTTTTGTGAAGCTTTCTTTTCAAATTAGGACCGATAATTTTTAACTTAAAAATCATTTTCCAACGGAAGAATCATTCGCATTGTTACCAGTCTTTTAACCTAAAAAATCATTAGTATTAATGATTTTTTAACCTAAAAACTCGCGGTTTGTGCTTCTAATGATTTTTTTTAACCTAAAGATTTATATAGAAGGATTTATATAGAAGGTGTACAAAACTACACCTAATTCAATATTTTCACAAATTTACACCCTTTCAAAATTTTAGAAGCTTGATTTACCCTTTAAAAAATTAATAAATTTAAAATCTTTTCATTTGGGTTCGCTAATTAGTGTTTATTGTATAATATTAAGGCGGTAGGATTGTGTGGATAGGGTTTATTTGGATTTAATTTTGAGTGTTTAGGTGTAGTTTTGTGAAGTAATTTTGAAATGGTGTAGTTTTGTGAAATGTAATTCAAATGGTGTAGTTTTGTAAAATTAAACTACAAGAATAAATTTTACGGGTTTATTTTGAGAAATTTAAACTGTTGTGGGTTAAAGCCAATTATGATAATGGAGAATTTTTTTTATTTTACTAAACTCATTTAACTCTTCAAACTCACTCTTCAAACTCATTTAACTCTTCAAACCCGTAAATTTTATTCTTGTAGTTTAATTTTACAAAATCTTACAAGAATAAATTTTACGGGTTGAAAGGTGTAGTTTTGTGAAATCAATTGCTAGTTTTGTGAAATTACGGGTTGAAAGGATGTAGTTTTGTGAAATCAATCGAGAAAAAGAGTGCCAATGGGATTATACGAGTGAAATCATAGTCAAATGTTTTTAATCTCCAAGTGAACCGTAAATATTTGGGTTTAGCCAGATTTTTTTCGGGTTTATAAAAATTGAGGGCATAAAAACACTAATCCTAGGTTAATAATTAATTAATAATAACAATTTTTGTAAAAAAAGAGACAAGATATTTTATTAAATGAAATTACCCACGTTTTGCATTCTTTAATGGGAAAAAAGCCCATTGGCCCATGAAGTAAATTGCATACCTTTTAGAGGCTGAGAAACGATATCTGACCTAGGGCGAAAGAACTCTGATCTACGGATCTGAAAATGGTAGCTGGTAAAAAAAAGGTGAGAAGAAAAGTAGAGAGAAGAAGATTTCGGGATCGAAAACTAGCGATGGAATCTTCAAGAAGAGGGGAAAGATGATCAGGGAGCTTCCTCCTAATCAGCCGGCGGAAGAAAAATACAGTACGTGTACCACGACGGTGTTCTGGGACTGCGAAAACTGTAAAGTCCCTCAAGGTTCTACGGTTCGGTTTGTTAAACAACGGATCTATGAAAATTTGAGAAGGTTGGGGTATAATGGAGATGTCTCTATTATAGCTAGATCTGCTAATGTAAAAAGTGTCCCCAAGTCTCTTCAGGAAGAGTTCTACAGAGAAAGTGACATTGACTATAAACACTTGAACTCGACTACGAAAAATAGAGCAGACGTGGCTTTGAAAACGTTGTTAAAGATATGGAGAGTAAAGAACACCAAAAAAGGAAAGAAGAATGAAGAAACGCCATTAGCCAACATGATGTTGATATCCAGCGATGGAGGGTTCATTGACCACCTTAGGTGTGCAAGACTTGCAAACTTGAGAACGATGCTAGTGTTTGAACCTTTCAAGATAAGTGTGAAGATTCTCAAAGCCCACGTTGGACCGGCTTGGACGTGGAAGACCTTCTTGGATTGAACTTGGCTTAGAAGGATGACACGAGAAGACACTCTTTAGTCTAACTTTTGGTTTTGTTGTTGCTTTGAATTGACTTTATGTTTGGATTTTTATGTTGATGACTTATATTTTGAAATTTGCTAATGTTGCTCAGTTTCTTTCTATGTCTTGTTACCTTTATTCGGATGAGAATTAGTGTTCTCTATGCAGCTTCACAGGTTGGAAATAAGCCAGAATCTTGATCCTTCACATGTCCTCTAGTGGAAGATGATTTTGCGGTTCAAACTCTGAGAAGATTTCAGTGTCACTGTCAAGGCAGAAACTAGAGTGACAACATTGGTTAGAGACCAGGTCATAGGTAGCAGCACAAAGTCAGCGTCAGGTAGTTTTGTAAACTCTTTAATTAGATATGTCTGATACAGAGGAAATGGATTGTAATTGCTTCCTTGAGACAACAAGAGTCTAGAGAGAGAGAGAGAGAGAGTTTAGACCGGAATGGTGGTGAACCTCGTGTTAAATCTCACTTGGCAGAGGAAAGTCATCCAAGCAACTGATGATGATGTTTCTGATGATAATTCGATGGTGGATTCAAAAAATATCCAGCTTAGATGTCTCTCCTCATGACCTTGTGAGAGTGTTCTGTCAAAAACGGTTCTGGAGAGCTATTGCCAAGTAAGTTCACATGAGATTTCAAACAATTTGGTTACCTTAGTATCTTCTCTTTTGGCAATGACGCAATAGATATACATATACTATTATTGTAACTTACATGATCTCATTCTGAGAGACAAAAAGGTTTTGGTTTTGGCTTGAGAAGTGATGGTTATTTCTATAGTGGGATCAGGTCAAGTAGGGACGGAGTTTAATATGTTCAGTTATAGTTGCTTGATTGCTTCTTGCTTACTGCTTAAGAGGATCCTTAGAATGTTTATTACAAACTATGGCTCTCAGTACTCTTTTTTCCCGCTATGGTTATTTATGGTTCCTTGTTCTTGTTTCACATCCTATTATTCGGTGGTTACAACAGAAACTACACATCTCTTTCTCTGAACATTTTCTTTTTGTAACTTCTTTCATGTGACTTTTTGGGTGTGACTCATTCATCAGGTAACAGCACTAAGGGAGTCAGTTTCAGGAAGTGTAAACTGAGTCTCCAAAGCTTGGGAACAACGATTACACTCTTCTGGGGTACTCCCATTTTCACTGAGTATTTCGCTTACTAAAACACCGCAGAAACTTCTTAGAAAATCAGACGAGGTAAGTACATATAGTTTCAATAGGTCCTGTAATAGAGCAACAACTTAGTCTTGAAGTGAAGATAAAAACCGAGACGCTACTACAGGACCGCCAACATTGAGTGGCAGCTTTACAAGCTCTATTCTCTTCTAAGATCTATTAATAATCCTGCAATTTCAGCCACCTCTAAAGCAGCGGAAACAACTCCTTTCCCAGCCAGTCTTAGAGCCAAACCTTCAGGATCTTCTTTACATTCAGCTTCTACCCGTATCCAAAAAAAAAATACCAAAACTTGAAAACTGATACACGACAGAACAAAACTGATTGTAAAAAAGGAATCAATCAAATAGTACTTTCCGAGTCTACTAATCGAAAAGCATAAACCCCACAATATTCATGTTACAAAGGTTATAATTGACAAGTCAAAACCAAATTGGGCAGTCTCGAGTGTCGAAGCATAATGAATGAGTGTCTTAGCCTCAAGCATTTATTAGAAAGATCAAATAGGTAAGACGAAGTCAATATTACATTTCATAAAACTTTACAAGGCATTAATGTAACATAAGCAAAACTTTAAACCAATTAATGTTTGTTTTCTAAAGAATGCAATTAGCTAAGGAAGGACTCTAAACTTTTTGGCATAAAATTTCAATCGCAATTACATGCGACAAAAGCAAATAAAAATAAAAATAAACTCTTTGTTTCTTGCAACTTTTTTTGTAGGGTGGGTTTAGTAATATATATGCAATATAGACACCATTTTAACCAATTTACAAATATATAAAAAAAAACCTAAACCCAGGAGAAATACACTACTGCTACTAATCATTTTTTTTTTTTTTTTTGGTAAAGTGCTAATAATCATTTTTGCTAATAATCATTTTTGGTAAAATGCTAGGTGTTTGACCAAATAGGATCGTCCGGTTCCTATCTTTAATTTTTTTTTTTTGTTTTTTTTTATGACATCGAACATATCTTTCATTTTAAAACGAGAAATTGAAATTTTCTGTTTTTTTCATTTAATTAGTTTCTAAATAATAAAATTTAAATTTTAACTCTTAAGGAAAAAAAGTTGAAAGCAAATGTAAGAGTTCATTAATTGGAATATTCCATTAAAACATTCCAAGAATATTTGTGGATTATTTGAAAACGTGGGGATTTACTAGTATTTGATTAGCAACCGTTTCAAGGAGGTCAAATAAATGTGAAAACCAAAAGTGCTATAAACGAGTGTCTTTTTTTTTTTTCTCTGTCCAGTCTAAAAGTATAATAAGTTATTTACCAAAAAAACGTATAACAAATTTAAGCTTACTATAGGGAAATTATATGCATATATGTATGTAGACATATATAGTGAGAAAGAGAAAATGAGAAAGCCATATATATTAAAAAAAAAAAAAAGATAACTATAGTCTATACACATGCACTTTTCGAAACTATAATTTTCTTTTTTTTTTAAGACCCTTCGATTTCATAATATGTTTTTAAAAATGTAATAAAAAAAAAGATGGTTAGTACCCCACCTATTAAAATCATTCTAAGTGTTTCTGGCATAGCTACTACACATCTTCATCTCTCTCAAGACTGCTCTATTCTCAGGCTAAGGTTACTATGGCACCGCAGATGACACAAGCTATGGCTAGGGCTCTCAACATAGGTGGATTTGACGTAAAGACTTGTTATCATAGTAGCTATAGGGAAAGTGGTATTATTGCAAAAATGGTAAATGGTCGCAGTGATCTTTTCAGAACGGACACGAGTATATGTCTCACCGTTCATCTTAACTATCAAATGGTTCGAGAACGCCGGACTAGCAAAATGAAGTCTACTAGGCGAGAGATGCTTATAATGATAGGTTTGACAAGGAACGTGACAACATGGGATTATTGCAGAACGTGCATTGGAGAAAAGAAACTCAACATAAGGATTAGTGAATGGTTAGCTAAAATGAGGGGTTATTTAAAGATGAAGAGTCTTTGATTTCTCCATGTAATCTGTATCATCCATATTTTCGTATCCATATTATTTGCTGACAAAATCTACTTTTATATATAAATTTACATTTTGAAAATGTACACAATCATGGATTGTTGGTTTCATGAGGTACGTACTAAATAATTAGGTATAGAAGTAAGGAAAGAAGCTTCTAAACTAACAGTATGAAGTAATCGACAATTTTTGTAGACATTTTCCAATTTTATGGGACTAATTATATTAATGGACCTTTTAATCATATTATATATATATATATATATATAAAATGTTGAATATACAAGATGTTGGATATTTTCTCCTTACATAGGAGGAGAAAATGCAAAAGTCTTTAGTTTCATAATGTAGTCCATAATACCACCATTACTCACATTTAACATATATATTTAAGTCAAATTTTGTGTAAAAAATTAAAAGAAACACAAAAAAAAAATTTGCATTTATTTTTGACTTTTAAGAGAGATAGAAACAATTTTTGGTTGAAAATAAAGCTAAGAAAAAACGCGTATCGAGAAATGAATGTGACACTTGTTGTCTAGTGAATGAAAGTTACAAAAACATCTTGTCTTATTATATAAGATATATATATATTATGGTTTAAGTAGTGAACATGAAATGATATATTGAAGTGCTAATACTAATTTTTTGGGAATACAGCTGGCAATCTGTTGGAGTTAGAAAAATGGTATAATAATTTATTCAAGTGTAGTCTGTTTTAATTTTGTGAGTTGTGGTTATTTTTTTGCCAAAACAGTTATATATATATACTCAAAATTTTGATAAACTCTATATAGAATATTTAGATATAGCCTTTTTCAATGAGATTCACATTAGTTGATAGTTGTGGATTCGTTAAACGATGAATAAAGGTTAAAATATTTAAAGTAAACTATGCCTTGTTAGTGTGGCTCGTCTAAAACAAAATGTTAAACGGTATAGTACTACTAATTTTAAAGTAGGGGTTTCTCATAGTTCGAATTTTCAAAAAAAAATAATAATAAAAAAAAGTAATTTAGATGAATTGCTTTGATACTTGAATATAAAACGCAATAAATTTGGCGGGGTATTTGGAAAAAGCCAAAAAAAATGTTTTGGGTCGTTATCGGAAATAGACTTGGGTCCACAAAACACAAATTGTTTTTAAAAGATATAGATGTAGACATCTACATGGCATCATAAATATGCCTTGTTATTTAGAGTGGTTGGTCTAAAAATAGCTTGACTCTCTCTCTCTATAACCGGCCATGATTTCAACATCTTTAGGTATGAGGAAATATTCAAGACTTTTTTTTTTTGTTAAACAAAAAAAAAAACTTTCTATTTCTTGGTCTTTGTGTGTTCCCGAGTGGGAAAAATAAGCTCCATAGATTCTAGAAAGTAGAAACCAACACAAAAAAACACGTGCTTATTTATATATTGTTCACTTTTTCTATATTCTGTTCACTTACTTTTTTTGTCTTCTTGATCTTTTTGTCCCAAATTTTTTTCTTTAACTCATCATATTGTTATTTTCATCTAATAAACAAAGCAAATATATAATACATGAAAAAGGTTCTACGGCCTTTTCACACAAAAAGTTGTTAAGAATTTGAGAATGTAGAAAGACTTTTTTGTGTGTGTAAACGACTATTTTTATATACATAAAGCTAATTTATACAAATTTATAATGAAAACATGGTAATATTTTCCCAAACAGTTTTGCCAATGATTTTAAACATATACCATTTCCCACATTAATCACTTTTCCATTAAACCAATGATTCAATATATTCATGATGATGTTTTTAATAAAATCACATGTTGTATGCCCTTATTTTATGTCAAGTGAATAATATTATTTTCCTTTGTGACACACAACGGTAATGAATCATTTCGCGGAAAGCTAAAATATAAAAGCTTAAAGATTAATCATATCCAAAAACTAATTAACCATTTTGAAAAATCAGAGATTTAATTTTCATTGTGATGAAACTAATATCATCGCAACTATGGTCTAAAATATAATAAAATAAAATTTTGATAGGAGAAGAATCATATCATGGATTGTGCGTGCCTTGTGCATATCTTCATGTATATGAAAATAAGAGCATAATATCGCATCAAATTTAAATAATATTTTAAAAAATCTGGTGCCGTTTTTCTACTATGTACATCAAAGGATATTAAATATTTGGTGCTTAAATTTTTTTTATTAGTATTTGTGTGTATTTGCATAAAGCAAAATACATAAACACTTTTAAAAAGTTTATCTTCTATTAAGGGATAATTAAATGGAGTGCTTAAATAACATTATTTTGACCTAAAATACCACAAATACAATAACAAGTTTAATTATACCACACATACAATAACAAGTTTAGACTAATAATAACATTTTCTTGTTTACCATAATTAAGAGAAGAAGAAGACATACCTAGTGACCATACTCGATACACTTCACCATAACATAGCGGCGAAGAGGAAGAAGAATAACGACGGCGAACAAGTTTTCTCCGGTGAATCAATCGGGAGAAGGAAGTTTTTCTTCACGAACGGCGAAATAATATTTTAAAAAATCTGGTGTCGTTTTTCTTTACTTGTTGGCGGAAAATATTATGACCTAAGACTATGTACATCAAAGGATATTAAATACTTTTAATGTACATGCTCTGAGACAACTAGAAGCCAACAAACTATATGAACAATAATTAAAAAGACTTATTTCAAATTCTTTTTAAATATATGTTTTTTTCTTTAAAAATTCAGATGATTGAATTACCCCATGAAAATTTACCAAAATTTTTTTTTGTTTAAGTTCACTTGGTAGTGTTTGTCTACATACTCATTATTATCATCTACTATAATTAACGTTAAGACTTTTTGTAAAGCCTATTTTAATTTTTTAAGTAGGAAATAATTACCCACTAGCATGTTAGTCGTTGTTAATTATTGTATGGGTTAGCAGCAATCCACTACCGTTTCAGTAATTAAAATAGTGTCAATCAAAGCGTTATAGTGGGTGGGCTTGAGATTTAAGGGCTTTGAATTTGCATAAGCGCTTTTGAATCTAGATTGAAAATACGTAGAATGAACCAATGATTAAGATTATTTAAAAAGAAAAAAGAAGTTTAGTCTTAACTTCTTATCCATAGCATCTACAAGCATAGCAAGTTGTGCAAATTAACTCTTAACTTGTTCAAGTTCCTTATCTAAGTTGTGAATTAGTAAATTCAAATCCTAGTCGGGTTTGTTTGAACACAATTAATTAATATTTAAACTGCAATTTTGGCCAAATATGGAATTAGTTAGATTTTAATGAATTCGGGTAGACATTCAGATAATTTTGTAAGTTTAAGGGTTTATATGTAGAGGTTGAAAGTTTAGGAGGATTTAGTATGGGTAACTATTCTTCAGGGTTAAAAAAATCGTCATTTCAATAATTAACCTCGTCTTTTGTAAATGTTGTATACAAGGTAGGTTGTAATGTTTACATTATTAAACGTGATTATGTTAGGGTCTTTTTCTATTTGGCTTCAGGTATTTAAAAGTTAACCAATAGAATAGTTACCCATTAAAAGCTAGACCGATAGAATATCATCACAATCAGAATATTTTTACTCAATAACAAAAAAAGCACCTTAAAAATATAAAAGGGTCAACCAAAAAAAAGTAGTTATTAAATTTAAAAAAGTAGCAAAGAGCATAAATATTAGTGATAGTTTAAACAAAACATAAATCATAGGGGAAATGCATAGAGAATTAAGGACAAAGCCAAGCAGGCAATTTGAACTAGTCTTCTTCAAGGGGGTCTTCTTCGTCTTCTTCTTCCTCCTCGTCCTCTTCGTCGTCGTCTTCCTCGTCGTCCTCGCTCTCGTCGTCTGATGTTATTGGCATCTACAAAAGCAATTGGCTTTTATGAGAGTTTCATTCATTTCCTTGGTTAAATAAATTTTTGTAAGATGAATAATAAAAAAAAAAAGACTTGCAATCTTTGAATTAATGTACTTACTAAGTCATCATGGGCTGGACCATCTATATGAGTAGCAAACTCATCAAAGCTTTGGAAATCCATATCGCACTCGGTGCAATAAAGCTTGGCAAATAGACCGTTTTCTACTTGTAATACATCATCCGTATTTCCAATACAAGACTCAACAACATCATTTCTTCCTCTGATGTCTTCATCTTCATCATGTAGTAAGCTATCCCATAGCAACTCTACACAATCTCCATGTTTGGGGACACTCTCGGTGGCGTCTCTATTGGTCGGAAGAGTATCTGAATATGCATAAAGAACATTGCATCCCATTTGTTTCATTTGAGCAAGATAACAATACACGACTGTCATAGTTTCCAAATCTGATGCAAACATTAGATTATAAGGAACTTCGTTGTTGGACTCTTCCCACCTATCAAAATCGTCCACTATGCTACTTGAACCTGTTTCAGAAGAAAGAAATTATTATTACCAATTCAATAACGATAATTTTTGACACTTTACATGAACCATAAAAAAATTACGTACCGTAGAAGACATGTCGCAAAGAGATTCCGGAGGAATGGAGTTTTTGAATGAGATTTTTATCTACTTTGTGCATGTTTCCAACGGCCTTGATCCTAAGAGGACCAAAGTAACCCAATTTCATCAAAGCAGAGTCTATTCTCCGACCAACCAAGTGAGGATCCGGGATCGGACAATTGTGTATGTCCAACCACACCATTGTTTGAGCTTTCGCGTACTCATGCCTCGCCATCTCGTTCTTCATCATCTTCTTTTCCGCACAATCTGAAAAGTTATTGCGTTGCGGCCGAAATTAGATATATATATCTAGGGTTTCTTTTGTTTTTTTTAATGTATTTATGGCCTCTGTAATTAATGGGCTTTGAAGGCCTACGTTTTGGATGGGTCGATTGATATCTCCAACATCAAATAAAAAAATCTTATATATATAACTAGATTCTCACCTGCGCTAACCACGGGAATTAAATATTTTTTTAATATTGTAAATGCTATTTTGTGTAGTTGTCTTTTAAATAGAAGCATAGCGATTGATTTTATTAATATTGTAATAATTAAGAAAACAATATATTATTTTAAAAGTAAAAAAGACATATTATAACAAAGACATAAAAACCGTTAAGATCGGAGAAAGATAACCTCAAAAGATGTCTTCATATGTTTTAAAAAAACATAAAAATAATATATATATATATATATATATTAATAAATGAAATTTTTTATTGAAGATGAACTAAAAATTATATATATTAAAAAATGAAATTCATGTGAATCATATGTAAAAGATTAAAAGAAACACAAGAAATTTTTTTGCATTTATTTTTGACTTTTAAGAGAAATAGAAACAATTTTTGGTTGAAAATAAACTATGAAAAAATATATGTCAATAAATGAATGTGACACTTGTTGTCTTGTGAGTGAAAGTTACAAAAAACATGGTGGTTACAAAATTGAGTAATAAAATTGAATTATTAATTGATTTTCCATTGAACTGTAGATTTATATATAGGCATCTCCATTCATTTTTCAAACTTTTTTAAACTCTATAATTCTCTCATTCATCCTCTATAATTCCGAAATTGTAAGTCTTTGTGGGTACGACGATTTGTATGGGATAAGAACTGGGAATTGGAGGCTTTAATAGATCAAATTAGCAAAAGAAAACGAAGGCTAAAAGCTTAGTATAAGAGAATTTTATTGATATAATTAGATATAGGCTCTTTCTCGGGAATTAGACATCCCCTTTTCCCTTGCTCTCTTCTTCTATTTATACTATGATTTACAAATAAAGACATTTAAATCTTAGCTCATTAACACGAATTGAATGCATTTAAAGCAGCCGTTATGTCGTCATCGAACTCCCTAACCGTCGAAGTCCGCTCGTCTCCCCTTGTCCTCTTGTCGAACTGAAAGCGAATATGGGCCCTCCTTCGGCCCATTATACTTTGGGGATTTATAGAGTAAAACGTGCCTGCTTTTCTACTGGGCCTCGGCCAACTCCTTTAGCGGGCCCTGGTACCAAACCGAACACCAACAGAAGGCCCCCTAAGTTCGATGTTTTCCCGTCGAACTCATCGGACTTAGACAGTCGAACTCATGCTCCCCGTCGAACTCATCAGGTTTGGGTAAACGAACTCTTTGATTGACAAGAGGAAAACGGATCGCCAAATAAATCTTCAGGGATCCTGATGACCTCGCGGCATTCGGATTTGGAGGAGTAAAGCCCTTAATTATTAGGAGAAGATCCCGCCAATTAGGTCTCCTCGGATCCCGAGTATCGCGCTGTACGATACCCCAATAATTAAAAATATTAAAGGGTGATGATTCGTTTTTTCAAAAAGGTGGGGCGGCACAGTTTTCGTAGCGTCAGGTGACGTCACTTTAAAACCGGATGACGTCACTTTTAACATTTGATTTAAATAGGCAGAAAAAGAACGAGGGTCTTCTTACTATCCTTTGCCAACAAAAACTCGCTCATCCTTCAGGAAGAACAACGAATCTTCAACTTTCACTTTCTTTTTTCTTCATCCGACCGATAAATTTCGACAAGAAATGGCCCCTAGAGAACCACGACGGATTGTTACCCAGGCCAGCGACCAATTCGGCCCCTACCAGAGTACGTTATCGACGGAAAGGTCCCTTGAAGTTCTTCGCCGCTCATGTGCGATTCCCGAGGCGGTGGAGCTGGTGCTGCCCCGTGAGGGCGAATCGCCGGAAAGTGTCCGCCCCGGATTCTGCTGCGCTTACGAGGCGTACTTCTCCGGAGCCGGACTGTCCTTCCCAATCCCGGATGCGCTGATACTCTACCTGCATCAGCTAGGTATCGCCTTTCCCCAAGCTTTGCCGAACTTCATCAGATCGGTATTATGTGCCCTGACGGTGGCAGAGGAGACCGGATTTGCCTTCGGCGTCCCGGAGCTGATGGAATTGTTCAGCGTCCGAATCTCGAAAACGAGTGGGACGTTCGCCATTTACCCCAACACGAACCGGAATTTGGTATTTGGCTTTCCTGAAAAGGACTCGGGCTGGATGGACCGGTACTTTTTCTTCCGCGTCACCAAGTCCTCCGTCGGGGACATGCACGAATTCATCGGCCGTAAATGGGCCGCGACTTGCGGTGAGTTTTTTTTTGCTTTACACTTCGATTTAGAAACAAAAGTTTGGATAGAGGGCTTTCGCTTCGGCCCCTCTAGAGCTCTTAATAAAATAAAACGTGATTTATTTCAGAGACCCAGACGCGCCTCGACGACCTCACGCGCTTCGAAGACTTCTACCGGGTCGCTGTCGAGGCCTCGTCGAAGTGGAATTCCTTCTCGCTGGAGAGGATCCACGGAGCTTGTGTCCGCGCGCGAGAGCGGACACTCAGAGAGTCGGCCTCTCCTCGGCTACCTGCGGAGTCATCTCCCCCGACCTATCGGGCGAAGAAGGAGAGAGAGGCCAGGCTCACAGCCTTGGCAAAGGCCAAGAAGGAGGAGATCTCGCGCTTCAAGGCAAGCGGGGAAAAACCCAAAGTCAGCCTTGTGGCCGACTGGGTCCTCCAACAGGCCCCTGACGAGCTGCGGGCCGTGGTTGCTCCGCCTTGTGCAGATGACGACGCGGAGGAGGAGGAGGAGAGCCTGGAGAGGCGAAAAAGAAAAAGGGGGGCTGATGATGCGGACTCATCTCCCCGCACTGACTCGAGGACGAGGTCTAGAAGCGCGGACCCCGTGAAGGCCCGCGGTGCGACCATGCCTCCCCCCGTCGCCCGCTCGGACCGCTCCGCCCCGCCTGGCGGCGTGAACCAAGTCGCCCAGCAGCGGCCTACTCTTCGCCGCGAAGGATCCAACGAGAGGACCGGCGCGGGGATCGGTCTCTCGTTGTGAACGCGGAGAACCGCAGTGGTAGGGAAACTTCCTCCTTTTGAAACTGGTCAGCTTTCGCTTCGGGGCTAACGTGTGCTTGTTTTGTTTTGCAGATCGCGATCGGGTCTCGAACCTATTCCGGACCTTTTCGTATCAAGGGCTCGAAATCCCGGCGCTGGAGAACATGCGCGATCCGGTGAGGGACTTATACGCCCGTCACTCTATTGCCTTAGCCGAGGTATGACTCCTGCATCTTCTTTTTGTTTTCGTTAATGCTTACGTATATGTTTTCTGGTTCTTACACATGGCTGCTTTCTGTTTCAGTCGGCGACGACCTTCAACCGTCTCCTTTGCGGGTACGAGGGGATGCTCACCGAACCCGGATCTCTTCAGCTCGACCTGACCAGGGCCAAGGAGAAATTGGCCCTGGCGGAGCGATCACTCGAGACCATGCGCATCGCGTCGGAAAAGAACGCGGCAAGGCTGAGGCAAGTCGAGGATTATCGCCGCCAACGCGACGAGGCGAGGACAGCGGCTGCCGCAATGGAGGCGAAGGTGGCCCTTATGCTGAAAAGGGCTGAAATTGCGGAGGAGAAGAGCTCGCGGTTCGAGCGAGAGCTGATTGCGGCGGAGGAGAGTTCGCAGGCGATGTCGGTGAAATACGAGGCTCTCCTCAGACTTCGGGATCGTGATCTCCGACTCTCCTCCCATGAGGCCAGGCGCGATGTCAAAGGTACCGGGGTTGCGGTGATAAACCGGGTGAAGGACCACCTTCGCTCCTCGAAGAAGCGATCTCGGATGGAGCGCGAAGCGGCCGAGATCCGAGCCAACCGAGGAATTCCTGGTCGGGATCCGGAGGGGCGATTACCACGACCTCGAGGCGGAGGCGGCGAGCATGGCCGAGGATCCGCCGGTGGTCGAAGCGAAGCCGGCCGCTATGCCTCTTCCTTCGCTAGACCTGGTCGAGGCGGCCAAGAGGTTCGAGGCTTCACCGCCTCCCGAGGACGCGGTCGACCATGAGTCCGCTCCGGTTCTTGTGGAGCCACGAGCGGTTGATGAAGCGGCGCCGCTGGAGGTAACACCACTGGCTTCGGCACCTTTCGATCAATTCGGATCGATGACCGCCGACCGACCGTCGAGGATGCCCTTAACCTTAGGGAAGGCGTTCGCTCCGAAGGGTCCGAACCGGTGGCCGCAGTCTCCGCTGGGGAGGATCATGAGGTTGCACCCGCTGAGGAAGAGTCGTCGCAGCCGGGGGCTGGAGAGAGCGGAGCGGTGGATGAAGCAGGTCAGACATGAATGTGGTCATGTCTTTAAACAGGGGCCTGTCCCAAAAAAAAAAAAAAAAAAAAAAAACTTTTTTTTTTGTTTGTGTGTTTTTTTTTGCCCTTTTTTTTAAAGAAAAGAGATTGTATCGTTGAGCATAACATCACTTTGTCTTCGCGGAATCCGTTCCTTAGCTTTTAATATCCTTTTTTTTGTTTTCTGCGTACTTAGTCGTTTTTGCGGAAAAGTGGTTTGTTAGAGCATGTTTATTGAGGGATACTAGATGTGTGTTGCTTAAGAATAAAATATTAGTTTATTTGTGTATTTGTACAAAAAAAAAATACTTAAGCACTTTTTAAGATTATATTAAAATGTGTCATCTATTAAGGGAGACTAAAATGGGGTGCTTAAAATTTTTTAAAAACTTAAAACATTATATTAAAACATACATATTTCACATTCTAGATTCATCCAATCGATTTCTTCTTCGTTTGGATCCATTGGGTTTAGATGGTGTTTTAGGTTTTGGTTTTGTGTTTTAGGTAGTGTTTTGGTTAGTGTTTTTAAGCTACATAGCAAAGTTCAAATTCAATGACATCTTCAAGACTAAAGTTTACACAGCAACTCAGAACATAGCAAATAAAGATAAACAAAGAGAAAGAAAGCTACTTTCTCTACTAGCCTTCACAATAGATAAATCTCCCCATGGTTTCTATGTGTAAACAAAAGAATAGATCACATAAGAGAAACTTAACAGAAATCACAGAGAAAAAGCATCAGAAGATGATAAACAACAACCCAAAAACTACACAACAAAGACACTTCTTAGTCCAAACCAGACATACAACAAAGCCCATGAACACAAAACTCAATTTTTATTTGTGTTTCTACTACTAATCAATAGCTAACACACACACACACACATACACATACAGATAAGTTTCAAAAGAAGCAAAGAGAGATATAAAGAGAACTCATGAGCCTTTGTGAATCTATATAAACATACCCCAGCTTTAAGTTCCTTGGCAGAACTGTATCGATCGTTGAGAGCCTGGGAGGTTGGCTTGTATCGCCGACCTTAGTGTATTGATTGTTTCGAATTCTTTAGTATGGCTGCGTCGATTGTTTGCGGACCGTAGAGGTCGGACTGTTTGCGGACCGCAGAGGTCGAACTATTTAGATAGCTTGAATATGTTTTGCTTGTTCGATCGTTAAGTCCCTAAGGAGCTGTGTTGATCGCTGAGTTCTTTGTGTCGAACTGCGTAGATGTGCATCGTTAAGTTCTTTATGTCGAACTGTTTTAGATGGCTTGAATTCGTTAAGTTCTTTGATAGAACTGTGTTGGTCGTTCGCGAACTCTTAGGTTCGATATGCATCGTTGAGTTCTTTATGTCGAACTGTTTGGATGACTTTAAATGTGATTCACTTTTTGAATATCCTTTGTAGAAAAAAGGTTTTATTTATTTATATAGCTGGACCCGATCAAACGATACGGGCTGCCTACGTACCCAAGTTGGGATCAAGCCTGAAACGTAGTTCGGTTTACAATAGAGCGAATTTAAGCATAAAATTTCTTGAGGTTCATGATGTTCCAAGGTCTTTTGACGTTGTTCCCTTCGGAGGTTTTGAGACGGTAGACTCCCGGGCGGATGATTTCGTGCACGATGTACGGTCCTTCCCACTTGACTCCGAGTTTGCCAGCACGATATTCGGCGGTGTTCTCAAAGACCTTTCTTAGTACTAGGTCCCCGACCGATAGGGTTCGTTGCTTTGTCTTCGAGTTGTAGTATCGTGACGCGGATTGCTTGATAGTTTTGAATCCCGATCATCGCTTGATCTCTCTTCGAATCCGAGGTTATCGAAAGATTGTCTCAGCATCTCGTCGTTGTCCGCTTCGATCGGAGGGTTCGAGTTCGCCTGATCCACGGGACTGCTGCTTCGGCGGGGACGATCGCTTCGACTCCGTAGACGAGGGAGAACGGAGTTTCCCCCGTCGCCTGCGCGGTGTGGTTCGGTAGGCCCGAGTACCCCTTCAAGCTCATCGTGCCATCCTCCTTTCCGAGAATCGAGACGTTTCTTGAGACTATAGAGTATTGACTTGTTCGGCTGCTTCGCCTGTCCGTTTCCCTGCGGGTAGCGAGGTGTAGAGTATTGTACTTTTATTTTCCGGGTGCGGCGGAATTTCTCGAACTTTTTTGATATGAACTGGAAGCCGTTGTCCGTGACGATCTCGTACGGAAGTCCGTGCCTGCAAATGATGTTTTTCCATAAGAACTTGCAGACCTTTGTGTCGATGATTGCGGAGTAAGCCTGAAGGACCCTAGGAACGGATCACTCTAATGGTACGGTTTGGATATGAACTCCGGATGGAGAACTGGGTGGATTGAAGGGTCGCACAAAGGTTGCGGAAAAACCTTTGATATTCCCGACTCCAAATGGTGCTTGATATGACTCACAAGACCACCAAGTGAAGGTTCTCTCGTCGTTGCTTGATATGACTCACAAGACCAACGATTTGAGGTAATGTTTGATTGGATATGACTCACCAAGAAACCGACTCCAAATGGTGCTTGATATGACGCACAAGACCACCAAGTGAAGGATCTCTCGTCGTTGCTTGATATGACTCACAAGACCAACGATTTGAGAAGTGTTTGTTTGGATATGACTCACCAAGAAACAAAAGAAGTTCTTACAAAGAACAAAGAGTGAAACTCTCAAAAAGGTTGATAAAATATTCGATGATCTTATTCCAACAAAAAGATTACATACTTATAGTATTTCTAGTCAAAGACATAAATTGGAAATGCGGAAAACAATGCATAGAAAATAGATCTTTGACTAAATTTATTGAAGGCGCGGAAACTAATGTTGACTAGCCAAGAATGACCTTTCGGCTATTTTATGACCTTTCGGCTACTTTAGTCCATGATCGATGTATCTTGAGCCGCGGTAAGGAGCGAGTACACACGCGGGGCACATCATTCCCTCCTTCTTCAAAAGGATTTGTCCACAAATCCGAATAACAAAAGAGATAAAATAGAAAGAAAAAGAAAAAAATAAAAATAAACCAAAAGAGTGGCTCTGATACCAAATGAAGGACCCTAGGAACGGATCACTCTAATGGTACGGTTTGGATATGAACTCCGGATGGAGAACTGGGTGGATTGAAGGGTCGCACAAAGGTTGCGGAAAAGCCTTTGATATTCCCGACTCCAAATGGTGCTTGATATGACTCACAAGACCACCAAGTGAAGGTTCTCTCGTCGTTGCTTGATATGACTCACAAGACCAACGATTTGAGGTAATGTTTGATTGGATATGACTCACCAAGAAACCGACTCCAAATGGTGCTTGATATGACGCACAAGACCACCAAGTGAAGGATCTCTCGTCGTTGCTTGATATGACTCACAAGACCAACGATTTGAGAAGTGTTTGTTTGGATATGACTCACCAAGAAACAAAAGAAGTTCTTACAAAGAACAAAGAGTGAAACTCTCAAAAAGGTTGATAAAATATTCGATGATCTTATTCCAACAAAAAGATTACATACTTATAGTATTTCTAGTCAAAGACATAAATTGGAAATGCGGAAAACAATGCATAGAAAATAGATCTTTGACTAAATTTATTGAAGGCGCGGAAACTAATGTTGACTAGCCAAGAATGACCTTTCGGCTATTTTATGACCTTTCGGCTACTTTAGTCCATGATCGATGTATCTTGAGCCGCGGTAAGGAGCAGTACACACGCGGGGCACATCAAAGCCTCGGCTTCGACCCATTTGGAAAAATAGTCGGTTAAAACGAGAAGGAATTTCCTTCCGTTGGTTGACTCGTGCAGCGGGCCGATGATGTCCATGGACCACCTCATGAAAGGGTAGGGGGCGGAGACGGATGACAACGGTTCAGACGGCTGGTGGATGAAAGGAGCGTGGCGCTGGCACTTTTCGCAATGTTGCGCATATTTAATGCAATCGTCGGTCAAGGTGGGCCAATAGTATCCCTGCCGGCGAACCTTGGTGGCGAGGAGACGTCCACCGAGAATGATCTCCGCGAGTCCTTCGTGGACTTCCCTCATGACGGTGTCGGCGACTTCTCCGTGGACACGAGAGGAGATAAGGCCCCTGGAAGCTCCGCTTGTAGAGCCCCCCTCGATCATGCAAAACACGGCGCCGATGACCTTAAGTTTTCGAGCCTCCCATTTTTCAGTAGGGAGTTCGCCCTTCAAGATGTAATTTTGGATTGGGGTCCGCCAGTCATCGACAATTGTTTCTGCTGTGTGGGCGGACTCCTCCTGCTTATTCCCTTTCAGGATCGCGAAGACCGGGCCAGTCGGATCGATGCTAGGTCGGTCGATGCATTCCACGGAGATGTTCCTTCTTATGTCAGGGTCGGAAGTTGATGCTAAAGCTGCCAAGGCGTCTGCCGAAGTGTTCTCGCCCCTGGGGACTTTGACGAGCTCAAATTTGTCGAACTCTTTGCAAAGCTCTTTGGTGATGGCGAGGTAGGCCTCCATTCTTTCGTCTTTGGCGGAATATTCCCCGGAGAACTGGCTTACAACAAGCTGGGAGTCGCGGAAGGGGCCGAGATATTTCGACCCCAATGCTGATGGAAAGGCGAAGGCCGGCGATCGGTGCCTCGTATTCGCTTCGTTGTTCGAGGCGGGAAATCGCGATCGAAACGATTGCTCGATGACTTCTTGATTGGGCGATCGCAACTTGACGCCGATCCCCGATCCTTGCTTGGATGAGGCCCCATCAACGTGCAAGATCCGGGGGAGAGTGTTAGTGGACTCGGGATCTTGCACGGGGAGTTCTACTATGAAGTCGGCGAGTACCTGGGCTTTCGCGCTAACGCGGGGCTTATATTCCACGTCATATTCGCTGAGTTCGATTGCCCACTTAGAAATTCTTCCGGACTGGTTCGGGCTGTGTAGAATCGTTCTGAGGGGGTGCGATGTGAGCACTATGATCGAGTGGGACTGAAAATAGGGTCGTAGTTTCCTTGCCGCCGTTACAACCGCGAGGGCGAGTTTTTCCATCATTGGGTACCTGGTTTCAGGATCGGTTAGAGTTTTGCTTGTGTAGAAGATCGGTTTTTGTTCGCCTCGATCTTCTCGTATGAGGACCGAGCTGACGGCTGAAGGGGACACCGCGATGTAAAGAAAAAGAGGCTCTCCTTCCTCTGGTTTAGCGAGGATCGGTGGTTTCGAGAGGTACGACTTTAGCTGATTAAAAGCCTCTTCACATTGCTCGTCCCAAACCCGGCTCTTGTTTCCCCTTAGAAGGTTGTAGAAAGGGAGACAACGATCCGTCGACCGTGAGATGAACCTTGTTGAGGGGCTGCGATCCGTCTCGTGAGCCTTTGAGTTTCCTTTACGTTTCGAGGTGAAGGCATATTTAGGAGGGCGTCGACCTGGCTAGGATTCGCCTCTATCCCTCTCTTGGTGACTAAGTACCCGAGGAATTCTCCGGAAGGTACGGCGAAAGTGCACTTTTCCGGGTTAAGCTTCATGCCATATTCTGCGAGGAGATCGAAACACCGTCGGAGGTGTTCGATATGCTCGCCACGCTTCGACGATTTGACGAGCATGTCGTCTATATAGACTTCCATGACCTCGCCCAATTGTTTCTCGAACATTCCGTTGACAAGTCTTTGGTACGTCGCTCCTGCGTTTTTTAGGCCGAACGGCATTACTTTGTAACGATGGGTCCCTCCGTCCGTTATGAAGGAAGTCTTCTCCGATCGTCGGGATGCATCGAGATTTGGTTATAGCCTGAAAAGGCATCCATGAAAGACAAGAGTTCGTGACCGGCCGTTGCTTCCACGAGTCGGTCGATGTGAGGAGTGGAAAAGCTGTCCTTGGGGCATGCTTTGTTGAGGTCGGTGAAATCGACGCATACTCTCCACTTCCCGTTCTTTTTCTTCACGACGGCTGGATTTGCGAGCCATTCCGGATACTTTACCTCCCCGATCGATCCTAAGTTCGGGAGTCTCTGTACTTCGTCGTTTACGGCCTTAGCTACGTCCGGCCCCGGCTTCCTTCTTTTCTCGCCTTTGGTCGGCTTGTAAGTCGGATCGACATTCGGTTTATGAGTTATTATCGTTGGATCGATCCCGGTCATGTCCTCGGGCCCCCGGGCGAACGAGTGTATGTTGTTGGTTAGGAGCCGAATCGGCTCGTCCTTCGCGGATCCGAGAGCCGCACTCCGATTTTGACGGTTCGGGACGGATTGTTCGATCAATTGATACTTCGGTGCTAACGCCGTCGCCCCCTCGGAGCTTCTTTTCGGCCCCGCCGGGTCGAGCGACGTTGGCTAACTGCTATTTGACGGTGAGCTTGTGTCCGCTCATGTAGCAGGAGCGTGCGGTCTCCTGGCTTCCTTGTATCTCTTCGACTCCTGTCGGGGTAGGGAACTTGAGGCACTGATGATAGGTCGAGGGAACCGCCTTCATCCGGTACGGCCAAGGAGTTCCGAGGATAGCGTTGTACGCGAGCGGGCGGTCGAAGACCGTGAATTCCACAAGCTTCGAAGTTCCTTTGGCGAGGACGGGAAGACGGATCGTTCCGAGTGACATGGTGGTTTCACTGGTGAAGGCGATGAGTGGGGCGGGGGCCCCCTCTACTTCTTCCATACTGATTCCCATCCTTGAAAGGGTGCTAAGGAAGATGAGGTCCACGGAACTGCCCGTGTCGATCAGAATTCTGGACACCTCGAAATTGGCGATGTCCAGCGAGATGACCAGGGCATCGTCATGGGGCCTGGCGAGGCGGAGAGTTTCCTTTTCTTCGAAGGTGATGACTGGTCCGTCGAGTGTCCCGTATTCGGGGCTCGGTTTCCCGACTTTTCTTTGGTGTTTTTTGATGGAGTTTACCGATGAGCTAAAAAGCTTGGATCCTCCCATGATCATATCGATCCTTTTCTTGGGAGTTTCTTCGTTCTCGTTGTCAGCTTCGGCTCTTTTGGGCGATGTGCCGCCGACTCCGACGGAGGAGAGTCTGCTTCTCTCGGCCTGAGCGATGGTTTCGAGGTCGAAATCAGCGAGGTCGCCGGCGGACCATTTCTCCATGAGGATGGTTTTCAGACGGTAGCAATCCTTGGTGTCGTGGCCTTTTACACCGTGGAGCTCGCAAAAAGCATCCTTGTCTCGGACCCATTTGTTGCTTGGCAGCGAACCGCTTCGCTTTCCTCCGGAGTCTCTGCCCACGGCGAAGGTTTGCGAACTTCCGCTGGCTCGGCGATTGTCGGGTTTCTTAGACGGACTCTGGGGAGTGGTCTTAGGAGGCGGTCGATATTTCTTGCTTATCGCGAGCTTGTCTTCCTCGAGCTCCATCCAGGCTGTGGCTCGGTGAAGTGCATCGTGGATACTGGTGGGCTTGTTGATCACGATCTCCTCGCGGAAGCGCGACTCGTGCCAGAGACCGTGTTTGAGGCAGGAGATCGCCGTGGAATCGGTGATCCCGGGTAATCTGGACAGAATTTCCTTGAACTTGGTTATGTACTTTCTCAGAGGCTCGGCCTGCTCCTGGACGTGGTTCCACAGGTCGCCGTCGGAGAGTCCCTGGTCTATGAAAATAGAGTATTGTTTGATGAAAGCGGTGGTGAAGTCGGTGAAGCTATCGATCGAGCCGGGTTCGAGGTGGGTGAACCAGACTAAGGACGGGCCGGAGAGGTTCTCGGCGAACAACCTACAAAGGCCGTCATCTTGCTCGTGCTCCTCGAACTGCACCCGCCCAGCGGCGATGCGGAAGGCGGTGAGGTGTGTCTTGGGATCTCCGACTCCGTCATAGGACGGAAGTTTGATCTTTCTTGTATCGCGGACGCGCAGCGATGCGATCCTCCGTGTAAACGGGGTTCGCCTGGTTTCTTCGATCACTCGGTTGATTTCCGGAGCGGAGCTTATTGCTTCGTGGATTTTTGAGTTTATTCCCCGGATCTCGGTTCGAATCTCCTCGAAATCCTTCCCAGCTAGGTCCGCTCCGCGCAAGGCTTGGGCCGCAGAAGTCGGCGTTGGCTCCTCAGAGTTTCGTCCGTCATTCGCCGTTGCCAGCCGAGTGGGGGTGCCAACGGTGTTCTGCTCGTTGGGAGGCTGGAGATTGGTAAGCACGCCTTCTATCTTGTCGAAGCGCTCGGCTAGGGTAGAGGTCGCCTTCTGTTGCTCGGTGATTACCTTCTGGAGGTCAGTGAGCAGTTGGGCGAAGTCGACAGATGAGACGTTTTGAGAGTCGGTGACATCCATGAGAAGTTGCTTGATTTTCTTCTGTTACTAATTAAAGGTGATCTATCAATGTACCCCTCTCTCTAGCGCCAAATTGTGGGTACGACGATTTGTATGGGATAAGAACTGGGAATTGGAGGCTTTAATAGATCAAATTAGCAAAAGAAAACGAAGGCTAAAAGCTTAAGTATAAGAGAATTTTATTGATATAATTAGATATAGGCTCTTTCTCGGGAATTAGACATCCCCTTTTCCCTTGCTCTCTTCTTCTATTTATACTATGATTTACAAATAAAGACATTTAAATCTTAGCTCATTAACACGAATTGAATGCATTTAAAGCAGCCGTTATGTCGTCATCGAACTCCCTAACCGTCGAAGTCCGCTCGTCTCCCCTTGTCCTCTTGTCGAACTGAAAGCGAATATGGGCCCTCCTTCGGCCCATTATACTTTGGGGATTTATAGAGTAAAACGTGCCTGCTCTTCTACTGGGCCTCGGCCAACTCCTTTAGCGGGCCCTGGTACCAAACCGAACACCAACAGTCTTTCGATTGTTATTCTTTTGTACTATTGTATAGTTTAGTGAATTTAGATAATTTGGTTAGTTTAGTATATACTAGATTGTTAAGTGGTGAATATTAGATTGTTAAGTGGTGAATTTAGATAATTTGTATAGTGTAGTGATTATCTTTGGCTTCTTTGTCTAATGAATGTTGAATTATTTTCGTAGATTATGTCTAGTCGTCCTCCTCATTACATCCATTTCATGGAGGAGTTAGAGCGGACCGACACTCCGTCCGCTTCCCGTGGCCGCACGATGATAAGTGAGGAGAGTTCGTCAATTAGTTTTTTATAACATTTTCTTGTATCGTAATACAATTTGTTTTTGTTATACATTTTAAATTTAAATTTTATTTATAATTTCTATATTTAATTTTATATTATATATTTATAATATTAATAATATATTATATATTATATATTTTTGACCAATAAAAATTTATTATATATTATATATTTAAAATATATATAACATCGATTTAACATCGAACAATTTACCATCGATTTAACATTTTACAAGCTTGTATTTTTGTAATTTCGATGCGAAAAATTTATGTTATAAATTTTTTAAAAGTGGGTTAGTTTTCAAATAACATAAAATAATAACTAGTATTATTAAAGTAGAAAAATGTATCTAAATAATAAAATTTGAATTATAAATTGAATAATTGTTATTATTTGTAAATTATAATAATCGTCTAAAATAACAGAGAATTTCAAAAAGAATAATAATTCTATAACATTAGTTTTTTTTTTAGGCTAAAGTTTTTTTTTTGGTTATTCAAAATGTGAAATCGTAAAGTAAAATTGGTCATTAAAAAAAATAATCAAAATATATTGAATCGCAATATATAAAAAATGGAAAAAATCGGAAATCGGAGTATATAAAAAAGGTCGGAAATAAATTGAGACAAAATTTTTATCGAGATAAAATATAAAGGAGTAAAAGCAAATAAGTAAAATATATGTAAAATTTTAATTGAGACTACAATATAAGGGCTTAAACGCAAAAAAAACTTTCCTCAAATCTCTGTGATCGCGACACGTTGGCATTTTGTATTCTCTTTTAATAATATAGATGTATATACGTTTAAAGGAGTGGAAGAGACTTGGGGACGGGGCCCTCGGGGCAGTCCACTTTTTTGGAAATTTGACACTAAAGTGTTTGCTAAATGACCCCATATTTATTAGCTTTTCAATAAATGTCTCCAAATTTTATAAATCACTAAGAGGGAATCCGCGATATTAATAATTTTATTTTATAAATTGGAAATGTATATTTTTGTAAATATTAATAATTTTATTTTATAAATTATTTTCTTAGTTTTTCTTGATTCTAGTATTTTCTTGCGTTTTCAATATTTATGTTCTTTGTTCACCTCAACAATAATACAATATTTGATACTTTCTTAATTCTATATTTTGTATATTTTTCACTTATTGTATATTTTTGTATTTTTTTTTCATTTAGAAGAAGTTTGCATGTTATTTGTATGCGATGATTTATGCCATTAATTGGTATTATCAAAGGCTGGTCGCGGGCCTAGGAAATTATGGGTTTCGGCCTAAACCTCCTGGTTTTAAAAAAAAAGATACATATATCTATATAGAGCTGCCGCAACGCAAGATCTAGTTCCTACACTTTGTTTTAGATTGTGCGTTTGTCGTGCAAATTATTCGATCAAAGATCCATTGTTCTAGCTTCCGCGTACTCATGACTTTCCCTCTCGTTCGTCAACATCTTCTTTTCCGCACACAAACGCACAATCTAAAAGAAAATATAGGCACTAGAGTTTCTATATATATATATATAGATATCTATGTATCTTCTAGGGTTTCTTTCTGGTTTTTTTTTTGTTTTGATGTATTTATGGGCCTGTGTAATTAAGTATAAGTTTATAGTCAGACATGAATATCGATTAAGTATAAGTTTTAAACGTGTATTTTCAATTTTTTTTTAGATTTTAAACAATTGAAAATAGTTTAATTACAATAGAATTATAAAACTACACCATTTGAATTACATTTCACAAAACTACACCATTTCCAAAATACTTCACAAAACTACACCTAAACACTCAAAATTAAATCCAAATAAACCATACCCAAACAATCTCATCCCCTTAATACTATACCCTAAACACTAATTAGCGAACCCAAATGAAAATATTTTAATTTTGGTAATTTTTAAAAGGGTAAATCAAGCTTTTAAAATTTTGAAATGGTGTAAACTTGTGAAAATATTGAATTAGGTGTAGTTTTGTGAAGGGAGGGTTGAAATGGTGTAGTTTTGTGAATTTCTCTATATAATATCACATTACAAAATAACATCTTATTATATAAAAGTGAGCGCGTTTAATTATAATATACAGAATCGTGACACGTGGCATAATTTAAAAAAAAAATGTTAATAATGTTAATAAATTTAAAAGAAATGTTAATAATGTTTAGAAAAAATGATAATAATTTTAAAAGAATGAAAAAAAGTAACGGTTAGGAAAAAAGGCAAAACAAAAATGGTTAGTTCAGATCGTGACATGTGTATTAAAATTGATACGTAAACATCTTATAAAATGGAAACTTAACAATACAGAGAAAAACAGAAATAGAAAAAAAAATCAAAAATAAAAAAATTAACATTAATTATCAAATAAATAGAAATAAATAATTTACTCCGAAATATAAAAAATAAAATAATAAGAAATAAGGAAAATAACGTACAAAAATAAAAATTTAAGAATATTTTTAAAAATAATCAGTAAAAAATTAGAAAAATAAAAAATAAAAACGTAAAATTACTTGAAAAAAAAATATTTATGACAACTTATTTGTTATCTTCATGAATCCACTATCTAATTATTAATTGGGAGAATCACAAAACTACACCATTTGAATTACATTTCACAAAACTACACCATTTCCAAAATACTTCACAAAACTACACCTAAACACTAAAAATTAAATCCAAATAAACCCTATCCACACAATCCTACCCCCTTAATACTATACCCTAAACACTAATTAGCGAACCCAAATGAAAATATTTTAATTTTGGTAATTTTTTAAAGGGTAAATCATTTTTCAAAATTTTTGAAAAGGTGTAAATATGTGAAAATATTGAATTAGGTGTAGTTTTGTGAAGGAAGGGTTGAAAGGGTGTAGTTTTGTGAATTCCTCTAATTAATTTAAAACAAATGTTTTTTTCATGTAAATAACAAAAGCAATGTAATAAAACAAAAAATGTGTTATTTGTATAACAAATTTACTAACAATATTAATATATAATTATAAAATGTTTTTATGTAATTTGTCCGCGTATTACACGGGATTTCATCTAGTATAAAATAAAGGGAGAATCACAAAACTACACCATTTGAATTACATTTCACAAAACTACACCCTTTCCAAAATACTTCACAAAACTACACCTAAACACTCAAAATTAAATCTAAATAAACTCTACCCAAATAATCTTACCCCCTTAATACTATACCCTAAACACTAATTAGCGAAACCAAATGAAAAAAAATTAATTTTGGTAATTTTTAAAAGGTTAAATCAAGCTTTTAAAATTTTGAAAGGGTGTAAATATGTGAAAATATTAAATTAGGAGTAGTTTTGTGAAGAAGGGGTTGAAAGGGTGTAGATTTGTGAATTCCTCTAAAATTAAAGGCATATAAATTTATTAAAACAGCGAAAACGTGACAAGTACAATAAAGAAAAAGAATACAAACTATAATTAAGGAATATAATAAACATTTACTAAAATAAATCGCAAATTTCATCTAAATGAACAAAAAAATACAAAAATATACAATAAGTGAAAAATATACAAAATATAGAATTAAAAAAGTATCGAATATTGTATTATTGTTGAGGTGAACAAGAACATAAATATTGAAAACGCAAGAAAATATTAGAATCATCAAGAAAAACTATACAAAATAATTTATAAAATTAAATTATTAATATTTACAAAAATATACATTTCCAATTTAGAAAAAAATCCGCGAATATCGCAGGTTCCCTAGTAGTGATTTATAAAATTTGGAGACATTTATTGAAAAGCTAATAAATATGGGGTCATTTTGCAAACACTTAAGTGTTAAATTTCCAAAAAAGTGGGCTGCCCCTGAGGGCCCTGTCCCTACCATTCCTTTAAACGTATATACTTCTTATATATCATATCCCTAATCCCTAAGACATTATTTACCAAGTGATTTTTGTGAAAAGCTGATGTGTCGACATCACAAGAGAGTTTCAACAATTTAATTGTGACATGGCAAACTTACTGAACTAGGTTACTTCTCGCGCCATGCGCGATGAAATTTTTTTGAAAATAATTACGGATAGGTGGATAATTGTATAAAAATATTTATAATTAGATTTATTTTTTGTCTTGGTTATAATTTTTGGGGAGAATCACAAAACTACACCATTTGAATTACATTTCACAAAACTACACCTTTTGAATTACATTTCACAAAACTACACCATTTGAATTACATTTCACAAAACTACACCATTTCAAAATTACTTCACAAAACTACACCTAAACACTCAAAATTAAATCCAAATAAACCCTATCCACACAATTCTGCCGCCTTAATATTATACCATAAACACTAATTAGCGAACCCAAATGAAAAGATTTTAAATTTATTAATTTTTTAAAGGGTAAATCAAGCTTCTAAAATTTTGAAAGGGTGTAAATTTGTGAAAATATTGAATTAGGCGTAGTTTTGTGAAGTGAGGGTAGAAAAGGTGTAGTTTTGTGAATTTCTCTAATTTTATTACTATTTTCTTATTTACTAATTACTAAATTATATTTAATTTTAAAGTGTAATTTGTTTTTGTGAAATAGTTTGTTGTAATTTTTTATCTCCTCTTTATTTTTTGTAAGCTCGTATAAGAAAGACATATTTTTTAAGAAGTGAGTAATGATTGAGAGGAAGGTACACCTTCTATATAAATCTTTAGGTTAAAAAAAATCATTAGAAGCACAAACCGCGAGTTTTTAGGTTAAAAAATCATTAATAATAATGATTTTTAGGTTAAAAGACGGTAACAATGCGAATGATTCTTCTGCTGGAAAATGATTTTTTAGGTTAAAAATTATCGGTCCTAATTTGAAAGAGAAAGCTTCACAAAAAATTAGAACAACTCTACTTAGAAAGTTTAAAAATTTTCGGCCCAAAACTTAAAAATTCTCGGCCCATTTGATTTATATATATTTGTGAAGGTCATGTCATCATTCTTTTGTTGAAATTGAATGTGGTGCTGACACCTAAGCATTTTTGTGAAAATCACTTCACAAATAATGTCTTAGGGATAACAACCAATCAAATAGCACCTAAACAACTTCATTAAAAAAACGTGATTTTTGTGAAAAGCTGATGTGTCGACACCACAAGAGAGTTTCAACAATTTAATTGTGACATGACAAACTTACTCAATAACAACCAATCAAATAGCACGTAAACAACTTCATTAAAAAAACGTAAAAGACTTTCGAAAGCCCATTAATAAAAGCTCTCTGCAAAACATTAGTTCTAAAATTAAGAGTTAATTAGTGTTTTGGGTACATTTTAAAAGATAATTTGTTAATTAAGTGATTCAGATGTAATAATTAAATTTAAAGTAATTTTGTTTGATTTTCGTATTTAAAATGACAAATTTACCCTTATTCGGAGAACTTATTCACAAAAATCAGTTACATAAAATTATTCACATAGATCATTCACGGGAGGTCATTCACAATTCATCATTCACATGTATTATTCACGAATAATATTCGTCATTCACATGTATTATTTATCATTCACAGAAACTATTGATCATTCACAAAGACAATTCATTATTCACAACGATCATTCACTCAAAATCATTCACATAGTACCATTCACAGACAATCATTCACGAGATTTGACAATTTCGAAGTTAAGGGTAAAATTGTAATTTAACACGCGAAAATCACGTTTTAGCAAATTAAAATAAAAATCACCCAATTAGCAAATTTATGTCTCAAAATGTACCTCTTTTGTCAATTTTCTTTAAAATTAAATAATGAATATTAAACTTGAATAATGAATATCGCGCGGATCAAAAAATCTAGTAATGAGTGAGGGAAGATTTCCTACTTCTGACACATCATCATTTAAATTATTAAATTTATTAAATCCTACAATATCATTCTCCAAATTTGATTATTAATGCATAAAAATATTAAATTTCAACTTAATTTGTTAAATATTATAATATTACAATAATAATTGCATTAAAAATATCTACACATGAATACCAGTTAATTTTAAGTTTATATGTGTATTATGAAGAATTGTTTAATTAAAAATATCTATAAAATATGACATTACAAAAATAAAATAATATAAAAGGTTTCCAAAATTTATAAAATAGTGAAAACATGACAAGTAAAACATAGAAAAAATATTGTCAAAAAAAAATATAGAAAAAATACAAAACAAAAATTATACATACTATTTAAGGTATTGAGTAAACATAAACCAAAAAAATATTTCAATCTTCATTTCAACTGGATGAACAAAAAAAGAATACGAAAACATAAAAATATAAGAATTGAGAAAATATCAAATATTGTTCCATTATTTAGGTAAACAAGAACATAAATATTGAAAATGCAATAAAATAATAGAATCACAAAGAAAAACTAAAATCAATAATTTATAAAATAAAATTATTAATATCTACAAACATATATTTATAATCATGAAAAAACCAGCGAGTATCGCATATTCCATCCTAGTATAAATAAATGCTATTCTTGTTAAGCTTAACTAGCACTAAAGTTGGGGAGTTTTCATTTATCTCTTGTCAATCTCTATACGATAAATTATGTGGTCATATTTGTATATCTAATGCAACTAAGGCTTTGGTTAAACGGACATAAGTTTTCATTTTTATGGTTCGCAACGTCTTTTCGATGAAAAGTCATTTTTATGGTTTATGTAAAGTGTCAAAATTAAATATATATATATATATTAATATTAACATAATGTGAAATATGTAAACGCTGAAATTTAAAGAATAGTTCTAACATTAAACAAATGAAAGTAAAAAACTAAAAATCGACAATAGGTTCAACAAAATAATTTTCATTTTTATAGAATTATTTCTATAAATTAATAATTATTAATTTATGTTTTACAAAAAAAAATAATAATAATAATAATTATTAATTTATAATGTAAATTAATAATTATTAATTTATAGTGTAAATTAATATCACTACAAATTAATAAAATTTGATAGTCCCAACATTATTAATTTATAGAGGTTTTATTGTACGTGTATTCCGAAGAATTGATACACGTTGACAAAACAAAGAGTTTTATACCACGTTATAATTTTGATTCTGTTAGAACGCGAGGATTATTTTGCAAATAACAAAACAATGGGGTTTAAAATGTCAAAAACATAAGTTAAGATTTTTTTTAACGCAAATTTCTTTAAGTTTTTTTTTCTGGAAAAGTTCATACTTAAAGGGGTTTTTTGCAATTGTTCCCAACAACTAGTGTTGTACTGTCACCTGTTGACTTTTATATAATTTTATATTACTCATCACTGTCGATTCCGACCGCAACAATGTTAGCATCTTTAATTATTATTAATGAAATGCATCATATATTTTTTTTTGATGGATGCTATTAATGAAATGCATCTTTCACCAATTATTATAAATGAAATGCATCATATATTATCTATATATTTCCTCCGTTTTTTGTCAATGTTTGGACCACAAATGACTAACCCATTAGCCAATCTTACACAAACGTAGGTGCAGAAAATTGATCTTAAATGTAGTGGTGTTACATGTCTCCTGTGGACTTATGACTGACTGTATACCAAGCCACTTCCCCCTATTTTCTCCTTTTTCTAAGATTAATTTTTTGTGTTTTCACGCTTATTAAGAAAACAATTTAAGAATTGCTATTTCTTGTATTTTTTTGTGTAAAATAAGTTTTTGTGTTTTCACGCTTATTCTAAAATTTCCAGCATCTAGAAAATAACAATTTGCTGACAATAATTGATTAAAATTGCATGGAATAAAATAAAAATCTATAAAATAAAATATCTAAAAACGGAGAAAGTATGTGTATATCTTCCAGTGTCATTGTTTGTAACGATTAGCGAATTTTAAAAGGCAGATCTTACCTAAACCTTTTGGTACTTGTAAGATTTTTCAATCGTGGGAATAAATTATTATAGGAAAACGTTAGCCAAACGCCTAAGCAGAAAGAGAAAATATAATTAATTTATAGCCGTTATGAAATATTTAACGTGCCAGACCAAAAAGTCTGTTAAACCATTACTGTAAAATTATTTCTTTTTTATAAATGAAATGCCTGTTCAACGTCGTAACATTAATTTTGGAGGAATTCGCAAAACTACCCCATTTCAACATCTCATTCACAACACTACACTTAATTTAATTTTTTCACATATTTACACTCTTTCAAAAAATTTAAAAGCTTGATTTACCATTTTAAAAATTACCAAAATTAAAATTTTTTCATTTGGGTTCGCTAATTATTGTTTAGGGTATAATATTAAAGAGGTAGGATTGCGTGGATAAGATTTATTTGGATTTATATTTTGAGTATTTAGGTGTAGTTTTGTGAAGTATTTTAGAAATAGTATAGTTTTGTGAAGTATTTTAGAAATGATATAATTTTGTGAAATATAATTCAAAAGGTGTAGTTTTGTGATTCTCCCTTAATTTTTTATTTCCCTGAAATTAAGTATAAATATACGAAAAAATAAACGTATCGCCAGGTGACATTAGCACAATAATTTAATGCTTTTAATTTAATAATACTCGTATTAATTTATTCGTAACTCCTAAAACGTATGAATCAGCAGCAATCTTTAAATCTTTGATAAATATGCCAAGAACAAAAAAAAAACAAATCTAGAAAATAATCTATCAAAATTAATTAATTTCATTAATGATTTTTCCTTTCTCCTGCTTCTGATTCAAGACCCTTCTTCTTCTTCTTCTTCTCTGTTCTTTTAACATCTTTCTTCTTTGTTCTGTTTCTTGAAAAAAAAAACACAAAGAGAAGCTCATGGCTACATTAAACGATATAGGAGTAGCAGCAGCGATAAACATCTTAACAGCATTCGCTTTCTTCATAGCTTTTGCGATACTTAGGTTACAGCCTGTCAACGACAGAGTTTATTTCCCAAAATGGTATCTCAAGGGTTTAAGAAGTAGCCCTATCAAATCAGGTGGCTTCGCTAGCAAGTTTGTCAACTTCGATTTTAGGTCTTACATTAGGTTCTTGAATTGGATGCCTCAAGCTCTTAGAATGCCCGAGCCGGAGCTCATCGATCACGCGGGACTTGATTCCGTCGTCTATCTTCGGATTTATAAACTCGGGTATATATATATATATATATATCCTAAAAAAACCCTTTTCTTTTCAAGTTCATATGTTTTAACATGAGAATGTAAGTGTTATGCCAAGGGCCGGTTCTGAAATTTATGGGGCTATAAACTTTTATAGTTTTGCTGCCAAATTTTTGTAAAACTAAACATTTTGTTTCTAGAGAAGTTTTCGATAGTATGTGTAATTATTGATCAATATGTTTTGTCGAAAATGTAGGTTGAAGATATTTTTTCCAATAGCATGTATAGCATTTACTGTAATGGTACCGGTTAATTGGACCAACGCGACGTTGGATAAGCTCGAGAATCTAACATTCAGCGATATCGATAAGCTCTCTATATCGAATATACCAAACGGATCATCGAGGTATTTGAAAAAGAATTCGAGTTTTGTGGAATGTTATTTCTGTGAATAATATATGATGTGTTTCTTTTGATTTATGTTTTTATATTTTATAGGTTTTGGGTGCATATATGTATGGCTTATGTTATAACTTTTTGGACATGTTATGTCTTAAAACGAGAGTACAAGATTATAGGTTCCATGAGGCTACATTTTCTTGCATCCGAGCAAAGGAGACCTGACCAGTTTACAGTTAATACAACTTTATAAGTCCACACTTTAGTTTATAATTTGTTAAGACATGAATGTTTAGTATGTAATTAGTCTTTTTTTTGGATTAATGTAGGTACTTGTTAGGAACATACCTCCGGATCCGGATGAATCGGTTAGTGAACTTGTCGAGCATTTCTTTAAGGTTAATCATCCTGATTACTACCTTACTTACCAGGTAAACAACTTTTGATCTTACTCAGAAATGGTTCTATTTTTAGATGTTCGGGTTTTCGGGTTGGTTTATATTATGGTTTAACAAAAAAAACAGGCGGTCTACAACGCGAATAAGCTATCCGAATTGGTTCAGAAGAGGAAGAAGTTGCAGAATTGGCTTGATTACTATCAAAACAAACACATTAGAAATCCATCTAAAAGGCCTATATTCAAGGTAAAACAACATACGCGCGCACGGTCACATTTCTTTCGTTCTTTAGAAAGTAATCTTGATGGTCTTTATATTTTCATAAGCAGATGGGTTTTCTTGGCTGTTGTGGTGAGAAAGTCGAAGCGATCGATCATTACATGGAGAAAATCGAGGGTCTAACACGAAAAGTAAAGGCATTAGCCAGGACTTATTTTCTAATTATGTGTTAGGAGAATCACTTTAAACTTTAGTTTTGATTGTTTTAGATAAGCGAAGAGAAGGAGAAGGTAATGAGCAGCACGAAATCACAAGTGCCAGCGGCTTTCGTGTCGTTCAAAAGGCGTTGGGGCGCGGTCGTTTGCTCCCAAACTCAACAGACAAAAAACCCGACAGAGTGGCTTACGGAGTGGGCACCGGAGCCTCGCGATATCTATTGGGACAATCTTGCGTTACCTTATGTCCACCTCACTATCCGAAGACTAGTTATAGCCGTCGCTTTCTTCTTCCTCACTTTCTTCTTCATGATCCCTATAGCGTTCGTGCAAACACTCGCTAACATAGAAGGCATCGAAAAGGCCGTGCCTTTCTTGAAACCACTCATCGAAATGTAAAATATTCTTCGTTCCTTTCTCTCGCGGTGTTTCTTGAAAATCTTCTTGATTTCTTTCTCTTTTTGTGTGTGTGTGTGTGTGTTTTCTTGATAGGAAAACTATAAAGTCTTTTATCCAAGGCTTCCTTCCCGGTATCGCCTTGAAGATATTTCTCATTGTACTCCCAAGCATACTCATGATGATGTCGAAATTCGAAGGCTTCATAAGCAAATCTTCTTTGGAAAGAAGATGCGCGAGCAGATACTACATGTTCCAGTTCATAAACGTTTTCCTATGCAGCATAGTCGCCGGGACCGCGCTCCAACAGCTTAACAGCTTCTTAAAGCAATCCGCCACCGAGATACCAAAGACAATAGGCGTGTCGATACCGATGAAAGCTACTTTCTTTATAACTTACGTAATGGTCGACGGATGGGCAGGCGTTGCGGGCGAGATACTTAGGCTAAAGCCATTGATAATCTATCATCTCAAGAACTTCTTCCTTGTGAAAACAGAGAAAGATAGAGAAGAAGCTATGGATCCTGGAACTCTCGGTTTCAACACGGGTGAGCCGCAGATACAACTATACTTCATCCTAGGTCTTGTCTACGCCGCCGTTAGCCCCATTCTCCTTCCTTTCATCCTCATCTTCTTCGCCTTGGCTTACGTGGTTTATCGTCATCAGGTTTAAATCCTAAACCCTAAAATACTCTGTTTTGTAAACTTATATCGCAAGTTTAAACTCTTGAACCCTAAAATACTCTGTTTTGTAACTTATATCCCAAGTTCTAAACCCTAATTACTCTGTTTTACTAACTTGTATCCCAACTTCTAAACCTTAAAATGCTCTGTTTTCTTACATTGCATCCCAAGATCTAAATCCGGCGCTTTGTTTTGTAGATTATAAATGTGTATAACCAAGAGTACGAAAGCGCTGGATCGTTCTGGCCTGATGTACACAGACGCGTAGTGATCGCTCTCATAGTATCACAGCTTCTCCTGATGGGTTTGCTTAGCACGAAACAAGCATCGCGTTCGACGCCATTGCTTTTCATACTTCCCGTGTTAACCATTGGGTTCCACAAGTTTTGCAATGGACGTTACCAACCAGTCTTTGTTAGATACCCTTTACAAGTAAGTGTGTCTTTATAATACTTTTGTTTGTGTTTGGTCTTTTAGTATTGATGTCTTTGTGTGTTTTCTTAGGATGCTATGGTTAAAGATACATTGGAACGCACGAGAGAACCAAATCTAAACTTGAAAACGTTTCTTCGAAACGCCTATGCGCATCCGGTTTTTAAAGCCGCAGATAATCTTGGCAACGAGGTGGTTGCGGAGGAGCCGCCTGCGCCTGATAAGACGCCGGAGCTAGTGGCTACTAAACGTGGTTCAAGGAGACATAACAGTGGCTCTATTGAAAACTTTACTTAGTGTTACTATTAGTGAAAAAACGTTTTTGAGAAACGATTTTTTTTTTAGGTTAATGGAAGTTTTTTTCCATGTTGATTTTGGTTTCTAATTTTTATTATATAGTATATCATTTTTCTTTTTAGTGGTGCAAAATATTCAATTTTTATAGATTACAAAAGGCTATGTAGTCTTTTCTTTTTGTTAATTACTAATTTAGATTCTAAAAGGGGGTAACAAAAGAGATAAAAACTATTATGTGCATGATTATTTGAAATAAATCTAATATTTATTGATAAATTTGGTTTAGACCAAAAATTAAAGTTGACCAAGGTATAAATTTTGATGAAAAATTATGATTATTTTCATAAAATTAAGGAATTTCAAATGATTACGACTAAACCAAAAAAATATTTTTCTAAACCAAAAATGCAAAAAAAGTAATAAAAAATGAATTTCTCTTGACAATTATTCTTTACCTTTTTAAGCGTCATCAATATTCGCATTTTTCCGATTAATCGTTAGCAGCGATCGGAAAATTTTCACCGGCTCAGAGATAATCGCCTAATGGACGAAGTTATGACGGTGGCGGACGCCGCCTCGTCAAGCGGCAGATCATCGCCGTCTCCGTCGCACAATCTCCCGATATTCTCCGCTTTTCTCGCGCTCGCTCTCGCTCAAATCCTCAAAATCTTCACTCACTGGTCCGTTTCGATTCTCTCCGATCTGCTATCGTTTTCAGAAATTGAATGTTTTGAATTGAATGTAACTCTTTAGATCTGTTACAGTTAAGAATCATAGACATAGATGTGTGTAGACAATGGATTCTCAAAAAACATGTAAAAAAATTTCACTAAGTAAGATTCTTTAGCTTTTGTTTGTTTTGATAATGTAATGATAGAATGATGATTGTTTTTAGGTACAAAGAAAAGAGATGGGACTCAAAAAAGGTGTTTAGTTCTGGTGGTATGCCTTCTTCTCACTCTTCTCTCGTCACCGCCTTGGCCGTTTCCATTGGCATTTTACAAGGAGCAGGCTCGTCGGATTTCGCTATCGCTGTTATCTTATCTTGCATTGTGAGTGTTTTCTTTTTACATTAGCCTTTTGTGTCTTATAATGTGTTCTTGTGTGCCATTGCTTGAAAATAAGCTCACATGTATTGAATGTGAGCATATATAGTATCGAAAATGTGTACTTGTGTGCCATTTCTTGAAATAAGCTTACATGTGTTGAGTATAGATGTATAGTATCGAAATGCTTTATAAAATGTGTCCTTGTGCCATGCCTTGAATTAAGCTTACATTGTGTTGTGTACTTGTGAATAGCAATCTATTTTATAGAGGCTTGCTTGTGAAGGGTGTCTTTGGTTTCGATACGAAACCAAACTCACTTATGTTTTTTGTTTATGATTATGAATGTGGTTGCAGGTAATGTATGATGCCTCTGGAATCAGGCTTCATGCTGGTCGTCAAGCTGAGGTAAAGCAGTATGAAAACTCAAAGTCTCTCTTGTATGGATTGTCTTCTTGCTTGTTAAAACCGTACTTGAATGAATATCTCAGCTGCTGAATCAAATTGTCTGTGAGTTTCCTCCGGAGCATCCATTATCCACAGTCAGACCCTTGCGTGAACTGCTCGGCCACACTCCTATCCAGGTTTGCTGATAACTCTTCATTGACTTTTTTTGTGTATGTGCAGTCATTAAACAATTTAATCTCCATGTCTATTGAAAGTTCTGATACTTGTGCCTTGTTAGACTTGTGTTCGGCTTTTCGAAAATAAATTGTACTAGTGTTGATAGAAAGTATCATGCTTTTGATCACAGTGAAACTTCTGTGTCATAGCAAATGCCAGAATCAGATTTGGAATTCATACAGCTAGAACATTAGAACTAAAGCTCTCATATTTCACCAGTTTTGCTGTTAATGTTATAGTCTAAGTAATGAGATTTGAATTAACAGGTAGTAGCAGGTGGCGTATTAGGATGCGTGGTAGCGTATTTGATGAGGAGCACAAGCTAGTTTCTACGCAACAAACACATTCTTTTGAAAATCATAGACCCTTAGATAAGTATAGATTCAGTCGGCAAACGTAGAAGCTGAGGGTAGATTATTGGATTAAAATGGAGATTGTTAAAACCGTGTACTATAATATCGATCTTAGTTAGGCTTTGTCTTCATTGTTTAAGCTATAAACTTCTATGCCACACTGATTTTGCCTTTATTAGTTGTGTCTATTGATTTAAACTCTTGAAGTATTCTATGTATAGGAGTTGAAAATGAAGACTTGATAAATAAAAAAGTTACTTAAATCTAAAACAATTTAGAAACTAGCATTTACTTTTATTCATGAGAGCAATATACTTGAAACTTTAAAATATATTTTTTTTTATCAAATTGTAAGGAAAAGAGAGACCACTTCAAGAAAATTTTATAGTTCTTACTTACGAATTCATAGTCTCTTACATTTTTTAATTAGCCATTAATATGATTTGTTCTTGAGAGTTTTAAGTTAATTATCTTCAATCTTTCTACATTTTTCACTAAGAAGAACACACAATGTCCTCATCAACCCAACAAAACCCATCTAATGCTAAACAAGAAGTGTTGTTGCAAATCCCCGATTGCAAAGTCCATCTCGTAGATGAAACCAACCCGTTAGAGCTCGCCTCGGGGGAGTTCAAACTCGTAAAACTCTCTGAAAACGGCCAAACTCTAGCGATGACCGTCATGGTCGGACATGACTTTCAATGGACTGTTGTTAAAGACCAGCCGGTAGTGAAAGTCAACGCTCGTAACTACCTATTCACTTGTCCGGTCAAAGACGGTCTTCCACTTAGGTACCAAGTCACTTTCTCCGGCCTAGCGAAAGGCCTTGAGTCTTTAGAAGATATCATGAAGGAGAACTCTTGTTTCTCATCGTCTTCAAGCAATGAAATAGATTGGGAAGAGTTTGCGCCGAAGCATGAAGAATACAAAAGCGTTGTCGCCAAGGCCATAGCAGGAGGAACAGGGCATATCATCAAAGGAATATTCACTTGTAGCAATTCTTACTCTAAGAAGGTCTAATAATATTGCTCTCTCTAATATACATAAATGCTCCTAAATATGGCTTATGTTATGCAAATATTTTGATGATTGTGATATGAATAATCCAAATGGTTGTTATTAATATGTATCTTCTTATTCGTGGATATGGAATTTGTGAATGTTATTATATGAACAAAGAAGATTTTGATTCATATGGAATCGTAGTTTTTTTGTATATAATATGATTTTAATTTGGTGTTTGATATAACAGATTCACAAGAGAGGAAGTGAAATAAAATTTGCAAAAGAGGCTGTGGAAAATAGTGATGATGCATCATCACAAATAAATGGAGAGGAAAACAATGAAACTAAGAAGTTGAATAAAGCCAATACAAATCCTCAAAGGTATTCACATTTTGTTGGTTTATTTTCATAAACAATGTGTAAAATAAGGATTGGTTGCGGAAATCCGAACAAATGATGTTTCTTAAAGAAGAAAATATCCTCGAAGTAGTAAGTAATCTATACTAATAAAGTTTGAATGTAACATATATACATATAGAGTTGAGAAGATGTGGAAGGCGAGCGAGTCGATAGGAGCCATGGTCTTAGACGGTGAAGGTATGGTGACCGGTTCGATGATAGCTCCAATGGTTAAGTCAAAAGTAGGCAAAGCACTTTTATCATCTGCACCAGGAGAGGTTCTCTTGGCTTCACTTGATTCTTTTAGTAAGTTGCATAGAAATATTTATATAACTTCATTACCTAATTAAAATAATAAACAAACAACAAAGATATATAATATATGTAATTGATGTTTGATCCAAAATAGATAAAATAATTGGTGCTGCTGAAGCTGCAGAGATACAAACTCACTCTGCCACAACCATAGCTGCTAGCTACTCAACTTGTGAGTAAAAGGTAAATATTTCACATTAATGATCCTCAAAATTTGTAATTAAATTATATATATATATATATGTAAGTATGTAATATTAGATTAGTGAGAGTTTATGATGAAGAGAATATTTTATTGACTATCATCAATCTAATATGGTATAGAGTTTGATCCCATAGGTCTGACTGAGACTGGTCCCCACTCTTGCCCAAACCATCTTAGGTTAATGGTCAACGAGACCCATTATTTCGAGAGAGCGTATTATTGATAATATCCCATATCGGAAACTCATATGGATAAAAACTAATATATTAAATAACAATCCAATTATCACCGATTGATTTTAAGTTGGAAACTCATAATCCTAATATGTAACACACCAATAATTTGAATCAAAAGAATGATTACATCAAGTATAGAATAATTTTTGAAATCATTTAGTAATTCACATTACTAACTAGATTAATTTAATTCTAGCATTGAATGCAAAGTACATGAACAATTCATTTAGTTATTACCAATTCAAAAAAAATGTATTGGTGTTTTTTCTTGAGTTGTTGGTGTAACATCTTTCTCCCTTTTTTTGCGAGGACCGCGCCAGTTTTGGAGCGAAAGCCGGAAAAGCCACCGCGAAAATGCTAGAAACATCAGGCAGCTTGGGCCGGACCGCCTGGAAAATTCAAAAAGTACTTAATCCATCAATTTCCATCTCATCAGAGATTGCCAAAAATGCTCCAACACAGTGATAATTACTTATGGTTCTTATCAAAATTATGTTAATGTTCCATCAAACTTTTATATATGTATTGGTTGTGGATTTGGCTAGGACAAGTAGCAAAAGATTTGGGCTTGTGGTGTGTTATCTTTTCTTTTATATATACAATATTCTCCCAAGGATCATTTCTGGCCATGCAAAAATCCTAATAAGTTATATAGGGCCAAAAAAAGGACAAAAACTTTTAAAACCAAACTAAATTAAAACAATAATAACAACAACAAAATAGAAAAAAAAAACAAAACTAAAAAACAAAACCAAAAACTCTCTCCCTCTCTCTCCCCACCATTTTTGTCATCTCCTTTTTTCTCCTATTTATTCTTATTTTTTTTCATTACAAAACAAAAACCAAATAGAGATCTGTAGATTCTTAAAACTAATTACAACAACAAAAAGAACAGAGCAAGAACCGAAGAAAAGGACTATTTTACCCTTTTCTTCTTCTTCTTCTTCCTCTCATCGTCAAAAAGACCATTTTACACTTTATTCTTTTCTCGTCCCCTAAAGAAATCTCCGATGGGCACTGAAATAATCCGACCACAAAACTGTCTTATCGACCGGCTAAGAGATTCTCCGGCGACCATATTTCACTCCCGGAGAAACCATTCTCACCGGAAACCGCCTCTCCGACATGACCAACGGAGGCGATTCGGCTCCGACGAGTTCAGATCGACGCCTAAAGACGCATTTCGGAGAAGAGGAGAGTCTTTCGATTCCATCGCAAATCTCAAGGCGAGGAAATCTCCGGCGAATAATCTACCGGAGGTTTACGCCGGTTCGTCTATCTTCGTTGTTTCTCCGGCGCCGAGCTCGCTTCCTTTGCCTTCGTTTTCGAGGAAGGATGTGAAAAGCCAGGTGGTGGTTGTTTCCGTCGACGATTCGGCTTCTCAAGATCTCCGGCGACTTCTCCGGCTTGAGTTTTGAAGATAATTGGATTAACGGAAGACTTGACGGGACCGTTAAAATATTTATTTAACGGAGGGTGGGTCTAAAAGATGGTTTAAAAAGTATGGGGTCAGATTTGGAAATAAATGATTAAATATTTAGCTGAGTTTTTCAGTTCTTTTGTGTAACATGGAGAATTAAACCAAAAAAAACTTTTGGGGTCCAAATATAAATCAACAACAAAATATGAGACAAGAAAGCAATAAGTGGGATGATGGTCATTTTAAATTTTAATATTGGTAATTTAGTAATTTTTTCATTATTCTGGTTCATAAATTTTAGAAGAAAAAACTTTTCAGAAGCACCCCAAATGTGAGAAGAATTTATTAAAACTGATAATATTGGTAATTTAGTAATTTATTGATGTTAAAACTGATTAAAATACTAGAGATAAAAAAAATTGTTGAAGAAATCAGAATAACCATATTTAGTATATAACCAATCCATTATAAAACACTACCAAATTGATATTATCTCTGAATTAAAGGTAAATAACTATATAAAAAGAAATTTAAGTTTCAATACGGTTAGATTTATATAACCTAAAACATACTATATTTTTTTTTTTATTACATCTAAAACATACTATATTAAACAAGATCAATAAATTATTTATGTTAACGCCTGGTCCAAATCCTAACTTTGTTGGGAGTAATTAATAGAGAACTAAAACAAGTAATAACAAAACCTTGTCCCACACATAATATGTTATGACAATATACATGACATCAAGTAATATGGAGCAATAAAAAGACTTCACACTTTGTGCATCTACTATGACAAAGAAGTATATAATGAATCTAGTACCAAAAGCCACGTTTTTTTTTAATATAACTCAAAAAATACTAAAAAGGGCAATAATTAGAAAACTAATTATAAACCTTAAAAGCAAAAACTACTAAATCATTAATTAAAACTTCCCCCAACTTTTTGAAAAGAGTATAAGCAACACCAAAACCCATTTTAATTTACGTAGAAGCAATCTTTCTCATCCTAATATAAAAGACTCATCAAGAAACAATAATACTTTCATCAAAAAACATATTCAAAGAATATTAAACCTAATTTTACTACAAAACAATATCAAAAATGTCCACAACTACATTCAAAGCCATAAGAGACCGTACATACACAAGCGTAGGAGATCTCATTAGACTCCTCCCGACAGGAACTGTCTTCTTGTTTCAGTTCCTAAACCCTGTCTTAACCAACAATGGTCATTGTCTCCTTGTAAACAAATACTTAACCGGTATTCTCATCGTTGTTTGCGCCTTCTCTTGTTGCTTTACTTGTTTCACCGATAGCTATCGAACAAGGGATGGTTATGTACACTATGGAGTAGCTACTATGAAAGGTCTTTGGCCTGATTCGTCTTCGAAAGATTTGTCTTCGTATCGGCTTAGAATCGGTGACTTTGTGCATGCTTTCTTCACACTTATTGTGTTTAGTGTTATTTCTTTGTTGGATGCAAACACTGTTAATTGTTTTTATCCTGGATTTGGCTCCACCGGGAAGATTGTGCTTATGATTTTGCCTCCGGTGATCGGAGTTATCTCCGGCGTTGTTTTCACGGTGTTTCCTAGTAGGCGTCATGGTATTGGTAATCCCTCGGAGAATAATGAAGAGAATGCTTCTGAGATAGAGAAATGATATGTTTCTTACTATATGGTATGTATATATGTGTATATACTATTGAAATGGCAAAATGTTATGGTTTGTGTAATAAGTTATTTGCGAGTAATGGTTGTACTTTGTAATGTATGTAATTTGTGATTTATTATGATTTAGGTTTGTGAGTGGTTATCATATATATGCTTGTGTGTTTATAAGTATTTCTTTGAATTGTTTTTTAACGAATTTAAAGAGTAAGCAAGAGTAAATATGCACAAGTTATAATTTTAGTGTTTATATAGATTTTTTTTTATTCAGTACTAGCCGTTGTGTTTTTACTTGGAGAAGATGTAAGAAATCAAGAAAACGGATTTTTAATACATGAATAATATCAATACACGGAGATCATATCTCAACTTTTACGGTGTCTAAATTCATACATGTAATCAACTTTAATTCAAATTACATACATTAGTTGAATAAAATCGTTTAAAATCCGTTTTTCCGTTTGTGAAGTTAAATCTCTATTAATTATGTCTAGGTGGTTGGCTGGCTGCTACACGTCCGCGTATCAAACACATATTAGTTATTTTCATAAAATAAAAACCACTAAAAATTGTTAATTTTTTTAGAAAATAAATTAAATAAAATTAACAACATATGGAAAATAACAATTTTTTGAAAATTATTAATATTTACATTTATTAAGTTTACAATCAAGTCCTTGGAATATATCAATATAGTAAGAATTAAAATTCAAAAATTATGAAAATAAATTTGTAATCTTTCATTCATGCACTAATTCTCAAGCTCATTTAAAAAAAACTTATAAATTGTAATATCAAATAGTTAAAAAAAAAATTAACAAAAAGAAGTTAAGCTCAAAACACTAGTAATTATATAAAACAGCGTCTTTTTGTGTGTGTTAAACATGGTATTCTTCTGCATTTAGGGAACCCACACGTATTATTTCGACGTTTACGTAAATAATCCATATAACGTAATTTACTGCGGAGTAGTTGGTAAGAAGAATAACATGTTTGTTCTACTTTCTTCTGTTTCTTGTCATAAAGAAAGCTAACTCTTGCTATCTTTGAAGACCCGTCGACCAAATCCAAACCAGAGAAAGGATTAGTCATTGATTTAAAGAGTATATTCCATTGCTTTGTGGCTCTTGTCATGCACCAAAGATCCACCGGTTTACTTATCTTTCTCATAATCACTTCACTCAAGATTTCATCAGGTAGATCCATTATTGTTGTCCTCGTGGCCACTTTTTTGTTTATTTTCATCTTTTGTTTTTTCATCTTCTTCTTCTTCGTCTTCAACTTTAGCTTCTTCTTCTTCTTCTCATTCTTGTCCACTTTCTTCTTCATCTTTGATAAATTAATCAAAGAAAAATAGTTAAAGTGTTAACAAAATTTTGTATGAAAACCGGGGCTTCTAGCTCAGGCGGTAAAGGGCTCACAGCTGTGAGTTCCGCCTCCTGGGTTCGAACCTCGGCCACTGCGGAATTAACATGCGGGCTGCAGCGTTCCTGGAAATAGTCTGAACTCACTTCGGTGAGGATCAGGACACCAGGATTATCAAAAAAAAAACAAAAAAATTTTTTTTTTTGTATGAATTACTTTGATGAAAATAAAGTTACGTAAACATTAACTAGTTTATATAGACAAATAACTAGACCTAATTTCTTAAATTAAGATAAACATAAATGTAAATAATATATTCTCTCGCTAGTTGTTTTTTGTGAAAATTTAAATTCAATTAGACACTTTTTCCTTTTCAATATTTATTTATTTTTATTTTTTTTTGTCAACATTTGGGCCACAAATGGCCGGCCCATTAGCCAAACCTACACTATCGTAGGCGCGGGGAATCGATCCCGGGTGGGGTGGTGCTACCTGCCTCATGTGGACTTATGAATGCCACTAGACCAAGGCCACTTCCCTTTCAATATTTATTCCTTTATCAATATTCACATTTTTTTTGTTTAAAGTAATTAGCTAGTTTTGATTTCCATTTTTTTCTATAATTCAAACAAGAATTTTATATTTCTTTATTTAAATTTTAGTTTTTTGTTTTTTTTAAATAGTTAGCTCGTTTTTATGAATTTTTTTTTATACCTCTTCTTATTTTTGTTTGTTTGTAATTATAGGGAATAATAAAATGTTTGCCTTACATAGTTTCTTTCTACTGTTTTTGATTCAATATATCTCAATATAGATGTAGAATATTAATGTTTATGGTCATGTACCGCCAATCTCGGCTATCTCCATCCGTTAGTCGTTTCTTGTGAAATTCTAAATTCAATTAAACCACTTTTTTCCTTTTGGTCAATTTTTATCCTTTATTAATATTCACATTTTTATATTTAATTAAAGTAGTTACCTAGGTTTTTTTTTTTGTTAAAAAGTTACCTAGGTTTGATTTCCATTTTTCTATTTTCAAATTAAAGTTTTTTTATAAAAAATGTAATTCCTAATTTGGAAAAGAGGTTGCGTAAAATTTGTATTTTAAAAAAAAATAGTTTTGATTCACATTTTTCTATTTTCAGTTCTAGAGTTTTTCATTTTCGTTTGGTTTTACTAATGACATAACTTTTGTTTCGTAAGATATACTTTTATTCTAGAATATTACAAGATGGTATACAACTTTCATTTGATTACAAAGAACTAAATAAAATACTATAAACATACAAACATTAACTTGCTTCTGTTTATTCTATAACAAATCTTGATTAACTATTAGAAAAATCGAATCTAACCGAACAAACTGAAGTTACAAAGAATCAACACAACTCAAGGATTAACAATGTCTTTCTTGGCCTCCTCATCTTCGACAAGAGCGTACCCTATCCCGTTCCGTTTGCTTGGAAACAAAGCAAAGATAGCCCCCGAGGCGACGCCCACGGCAGGAGGCAAAGCCATAACCAAAGTCTTTTGTGTTTCCCTAAACCGTGGGTAAAAGCAATTTGCGGTATTAGCATCAAGCAACACCAATGTACCAAACACGGCCACAACAAAGACCGCGTGCACGAAATCCGCTATCTTCACCTTGTACTTGCTCAAATCCACGGATCCCGGATCCGCGTAAGTCCAAAGACCTTTTTTGGTGACTATACCGTACTTTCTTGACCCGTCTTGGCCTTTGAAACTATCGGTGAAACACGAGAAGAAGCATGAGAAGGTGCAAAATGCGACGAGAATGCTCGACATGATTTTATTGTGTGTCGAGCATTCGCCGTCGTTTGTGAGGATAGGGTTTAGTAAAAGGTAGATGAAGAGTGTTCCTGTTGGTAGAAGCTTTATGAGACTCTCTAGGCCTGTGAGAGACTTATTAACCATTGTTTGAGAGGTTGGATTAGGTATGAGTAAAGAGGAATCTTTGGACATAGGCTTGAGTTTTTGAGTTAATTTGATGTGTAAAATATAAAGTGTACATGTTCTTGGTTTAGTGTACGTATTTATACAAGAGTTTGAAATGATATAACAAGATTGATATGGTCCGAGATGTTTGGTTAGAAAAAAACTAGTAATAAAAGTACTTAATGTTTATACGTTTGCGTTTATAATTAGGATGTGAAAAGTTTTCCTTAAAAATAAGTTGGATCCAATATATTTGTAAAAAACAAAATATTGTATTTTTACTAAGAAATACAACATTTCAACATCTAAACGCATTTTGGTTTTGTTGTTGCTATATTAAATCAACCAAAACTCTTTTAAGTCCTAACTCCATACGTACACAAGATAGAATCAACATCACATTTTTATTTACTTGTGCATATTGATTTTAACCTGAAATTGGCTATTAACCAACAAATGAACTAACTCGTCGTGCATATTTATCTTTTTATCTGTTTTGAGTAAAGAAAATTTACAATTAAATTGGCTAATGACTTTTTTTTAATCAATTTCTTGGAGATATGGGAGAGCGTATGGTCTTTCTTGACTATATTTACGTAATTGTTAAACAAGGAAGTGCATATAATGCATTTAATCAAGGGCAATTCTTATGAATAGCACTAATTTTTTTTTTTATTAACATAATTAGTACACATTTTCAAAAGTTTTATAAATACCATTAATTTTTTTTTTCTCATAAATACCACAAATCTTAAATTTTTAAAATTACATCCAATACATTCAAAAATATACACTACCCCATTCAAAATTATACCCTAAACACTATATAGCGAAGCCAAATAAAAAAATTAAAATCTAAAAGTGTTAAAACTCGTTTTCTTTATTTGTTGTATTTTGTAAACTATTATTTTTGATGGTATTTTTGATATAAAACTTTTTTATGGTATTTTTGTTATAAAAAACTTTGTAATGATATTTTCAAAATAAAAACTTATTTTGATAGTATTGTAAGAAATTTATCTTTAATTAATTATAGTTAGTTGGATTTGAAATAGATATACTTAATTTTATGGAAACAAAAAAGAGTGTGTTTGTATAAAAGTCTAATTATGTCCATAATTAGACAGATCTTATAACCGGTTTAGTTAACCAATAGTTAAAATTATTTGAAATTCATTTATTTAGAGGATTTAGATAGGAAAACTTTGAAATTTAACCAAACAAATTTATTCACAACCAAGAATGTACGTGTGTGTTTATTATGTTGTAATTATGTCTAATTTCAACTTACACTAATCATCAAGAGATACAACATATGGCTTTTGCATTTTCATCACTAAACAACATAGATTTCTCAATCTCCCTATCATCATTACACTCAAAATCATCCCTTGAACCTAACACCACTTCATTATCAATTTCAAGAATACTTTCGTCTTTGATAGATTCTTCTTCCTTGTCTTCTATGAATACAATCTTCCCTTTTTTGCCTGTCTTCTTCTTTAGTTTCTTCAACAACTTCTTTGGATCAATCTTTCCCGTTACCATAACTTTGTGACTATTCATATCCGTCACAAATGATTCAACTCCTATTCATAAACAATTCAAAATAACAAACAATAATACATAGTGAAATATAAACTATCTAAAATTGTAAAAAAAAAAAAACTTAGAAGAAAACGGTTATATTTACCTTTGAATTTGGAAATAACTCTAGCGATTTTTCTCTCGCATTCGTTGCAATGCATTGATATTTCAAACTCAACATCCATATACTAACAATACATCGAATATAAATTAAAATAAATAAATTAAAGTAATATTGCAAAAGAAAAAATGAATTTTAAAAGCAGAAGATTGACAAAAGAAGATAATGTGTTTTTAAGTAATAATCTTACTTTGACATTATCCTTTTTCTTGTCTTTCGTCATTGGTGCGATTTTTGTTGTTGAAGAGAAAAAGTGTTGTCTTTGTTTTTTCAGAAAGATCCAAAGAACTGTCTTTTTAAAGCCTTTTGATGAAATAGCGGTTTAGATTTGTTAGCGACGGTTCTATCTTTTTTTGTTCTCTCTCTAACGGTACTATTTTCTTTTTAGATTATTACGAACAGTTAATTAAATTTAGGGCAATTTTTATGATTACCACTAAAAAAAAATTTTTTTTTACAAAAATAGCACAGATTTTTGAAAGTTTTACAAATCCTATTAAAAATTTTTTTCCTCGTAAATACCACAAATCTTAATTTTTCAAAATTAACACCCAAAACCTTCAGAAAACTATACCCTACCCAAACTATACCCTAAACACTATATAGCGAACCAAATGAAAAAAATTAAAATCTAAAAGTGTTAAAACTCGTTTTTGTATTTATGGTATTTTTGTAAACTACTACTTTTTGATGGTATTTTTGTTATACAAAATATTTTAATGGTATTTTTGTTATAAAAAACTTTGTAAGGGTATTTTCAAAACAAAAACTTATTTTAATGGTAATCTAAAGAATTTCTCTTGAATTTATTCTAAATAAATTATTCATTCACTTTCATGAGTGATCATATTTGGTAAAATCATCGACAAAATTATTCAAACAATGTTTGTGATTCTTATAAGCTTATTTATTTGCATTTTGATGTTAATTTGTGGATATATTCATGTAAATTCGATTGAAAACAATATAACTAGTAAAACATTAAAAATAATATAAAACTATTATTTAATGTCAAATTTTGTGCATTACTTTTGCTAAAGCTTACTAATTGCAATACCGTCATTTAGTGGTAATTGTGCTATTGCTAAAAGTTTATAAATACCATGTCCCATTAAAGGAACTATGTAAGTTCTGAGAATACAACAACTATTTGTCTGAATCTCTTAATCATTGCATCATTCTCCAAATATAAAGAAAATTATACAACTCTCAAAGACTTTATAAAACTCCAAACTGTTAATAATTTACAAACGTTGAAGCCAAAAGAGTCAACAACACATTACATACATACAACCACTTCCTAATCTAAGACAGAGCTCTTATTATAAAGAAAGTTTCATTCACATTTCGTCCTTTACACTCTACCGCGTTGGAACTTACCTTTACCGTCTTTGATCCATATCGTTGATCGCGTTCTCCTGACATGATCTGCGAAGAGACGATACCTGAACACAAGATTCAAAAGAAGAAGAAGCTATGTATAAGAAGATGAACAAAAGCTTTGCTCAACAAAAGGTGTCTCTTGTGAGATAACAATACCAACCTCTCATACTCTAGCTTTTGAGTAACGATCCCATTCAATAGTATCTCCGAACTATATACCTCGGCCCCTGTTGAAAAGAAATACAAAAGATCAAAACCGTAAACCCCCATGAATCTATTACATAGATAACAAGGAGATATATAGACCAAAATGTGTATCACCTCTTTCCAGAAACGGCCTGCTTAAATCGTGGTCCTCTTCACATGATAAGATAAGAAGATTCTCTTGGACGGTATCTTCGCGTAAGGCAGATCTTCCAAGTCTTTCGACAGGCTGAAATTTTGTTTCCAGTATGAATAAGTTTGTGCAAGAATAGGTTATGAAGACCATATTGGCTTTACTCTACATGAAAGTGTAAAAAGGGTAAGAACCAAGTACCTGTCCATGAACAGCCTTAACCAAAGTCGCGATTGTGTTTAAACCAGGCTTTGTATTTGGTGTGATAAAGACTCTTCTCCCCTGCAGTAGCGTAACAACAATGCGTGAAGAGAAAACATAAGCTAAGAGAAAAGGAATCAAAACCGAAAGATAGTTAGATACCTTTAGTAGCGGTTTTTGTTGTGCATAAGCCAAAGAAACTCTCATGCTAAAGCCAAGATCCTTCTCTTTCTCTGAGTCTCTGAGCATGTAAAGATCCTCATCGACGTAAATGTTTACTTTTTCGATGCTTTCGAGCCATTGCGTTGTGACCACTGGCTTTCCTAAAGCCATTGCCTCAAGCATGTTCCTTGTGCGCATAAAGTTATCAGCTACGAAGTGGGTTGCCTCCATCATTGAAGATGCTTCTGAGATATCAAACCTTGCCAAAATCTGTTACGTAAATGTCAGAAGTAGAATTTTAAGGCATAAGGTCACATAGTTAAAGATAACCTGAAGTTACAGTGAAAAATCAAAGTTATACCTTCCTCTGATGCTTGGTCACATCTTCATCAAGATGCTGGCTGAACAATACACATATACTACTCAAATCTCTTATCTTTCTTGTACTCTTTGTCTCGAGAAGAGGTTTCACTAACGGTGAGGACAAGCTACGACAATCCCTTGTAGTCTTTGATTTTTGCAAATCCTTACATGAAAGTCTATGGTACTCGTCGCCAATGCATATAGGCGATGCATTCTTTGAAAGCGTGTTAGACTTAACCGGAGTATCAAAAGCTGCTTCGGTTATAAGATCTTGCGAAATACGAGCTGGTCTTCTTTGCTTAGGATAGCTCAACACCTCAGCTTTGCCTCTACTTATTTGCTTAGAGATACAATGTTTGTTTGATGATTCTCCTCCTCTCTTCTCTGTACTTGACACAACAATTATATCTGGTGTTTCAATTTTGATATCCATCTCACAAGCTTTGGAACGAGTAAATCTAGCCTTCTTGGTTTTTGGTTTCAACGATTCAACATCATCATTATCCACAGCCTGAATCCCCATAAGCCTCTTGGATTTTCTGGTACCAGCTCCATAACTGCAAACGTCTCGTGAAGAAGGCTTGCCACTCTTCGCAGACCTTTCGATATTCTTACCACAAGCCTTAGCAGGGCTTGGACTAGTCTTCTTCCTTCTTGTTTTCAACAAGTCATCTTTACACATAGATTGAATCCTCTTAGTTCCCTTGGACCGTGTAGTAATGACTCCACTCGAAAACCCTCTCTCTTCTCCTTGTGAAAGATTCTTTCCTGTAAGACAACTCGCCTCAGCACCATGTGCGCTACTGTCCTCTGAAACTGCATCTAAATCTTTACCAATATTCTTTATAGCAGCCTGATTCTTCTTTCGGCTCTTAGTCACACTATGTTGCTGCAACAACAGTCTAGTATCAGAGTGAGCCCTTTGTTTATTATCCACTGCAACTCTAAGTCCTTTATGACTTTTATGTATTGATTCTCTTTTCTGTTCTCTACGAAAGGTAGAAGATATCCGTGCTTTACTTGCACCGCCGAAGAACTCTTCTTTTCTTCTACGGAATATATCACCTCCTCCTTCATCCTCGCCACTATCATCCCAGTCGAAAGTACTATTTCCAACAGCTCTTCCTTTGTAACTTACTTTTTTCGCTAATTCTTGTGGACCTTTAAGAAATGGAAAAAAATGTGATTTTTCCTCTGGTCTCCTTCCACAGTTAGCGTCAATGTCAAGAGCATACTCTAGGCATGACTCTTTAATGAACTTATCAACAAAGTCAAGAGCAATAGCCTGGGACGCCTCCCCAGGTTCTTGTGAGACTATACAACCCGAATCAACAGAAAAGATTTCTTCAGTTGAATCCTCAAAGACAAGCTTCCGCGCTGTTCTGTTTCGTTTTGGTATGTCATTTTTCTTTTCGACAGGTACGCTGGGAGGACATTGCTTATATTCAAGACTAGACTTATGTGTGGCTCCTTGACCAGAAGAGTGAAAGTTGAGGAGAGTAGAACACTCACTGTTGATAAACTTTCGAGTTGCATCACGAGCTGCCACAGCAGAAGCACGAAAAGCTGCTGACCGAATTGAAGCGAAGCTAGCCACTTTTCCTGATAAAAGAAGAAAAGCTCAGTGAATAACAAATGAAAGTAGATGCTTCAAACATATTAAAGACAACATATACAAAATGGTATATACTTATTTAAGAGTCAAGACAAGATCCCAAAGTAGCCTAATTTAAATTTGTAACCATAAGTAAAAATGAGAGCTTGTGCAAGAATAAAACAACAATGTTTCATTCAAAAATGGTATATACTTATTTAAGAGTCAAGACATGAGCCCCCAAAGTAGCCTACTTTAACTTTCTAGCCATAAACAAAAATGCGAGCTTGATGCAAGAAAAAGAAAACAATGTTTCATTAAAAGTCTTGCAACTTTTTGGTCAGAAACTCACCAGAAATCTTGTGTTCATTCGACTTAGCATCAACAACACCTTCTGATTCAATATTTTCACCATCACGCCGTCTATTATCTTCACTCGGTAACAGATTCCCGCCTCTATTAAGTGATTCATCCACGTCATAGAACTCACTGTTCTCCTCCAAAACATTAGTACCCTCATCATCAACATCAAAACGATCCAGAACCTGTGTGTTCAAGCCATCATAATCTCCAAGTAACTCCTCTACAAGTGGTTCTTCTTGAGTTTCAAATCCCAAATCCAAAGCTTGAGTTTCACTACAAAGAAGAAAGTCTTCTTCATCATCACCACATCTACTAGTAGTAGTGTCCATGACCTGTGTAGTCTCCATATTTTCATCATTTATCCAAGCATCATCCTCCATAAACTCATCTGCACGTATTCCAAGCCAATAATCTCTATTTTCACCTAACAAACAAAGTTTTAGTAAGCAAATCACATAGTAAAGTCTGAAACTTTTGTTGATGGGCAAGGAGAAAAACGCAAACTTTATTACAGAAAACAATCACAACACTTTTTTTTGATGAAACAGATCTATTGAGATGAAATCAAATAAAAAAAATCAAAGCTTTGTGAAGAATAAACAATTTTTAAGAAGAATCGTTGAGTAATTTTTACCAGAAGAAGAAGAAGAAGAAGGCGGAGATGGAAGAGAATCAATCGGCTGTGTCTCGGAGTTATTGTTCTCTTTATCCATTTTTTCGATTCACACAGTTACGAAACTCCGACAAAAGTCTTCGACTTTCTGGTCCAATTCGACGGCTAATTAAGATCCCTCAATGTCGAAAAGGGTGCTTTTAGGCGCGCAAAGTTTTAGGGTTCGCGGGAAGCGTGAAATTGTGAAAAACAACAAATCTATATGGTAATAAAATTTATATATATTTAATTTTGGAGAGATTTTGGCAAAAATGGGCATTTGGTCTAGTGGTATGATTCTCGCTTAGGGTGCGAGAGGTCCCGAGTTCAATTCTCGGAATGCCCCTTTTTCATTTTTACTTGTTATATCTTTGCAGTTACATTATAATGCTATATATAAACCAAGGGATGACTAATAAGCTTCATTAAGAAGACTAACAATGAAACATTTCCCATTTTTTATTTATTAGATTTAGACATAAATTACAGACAAAATACAACACACTTTTTAACATGTCTTTTTGGCAATGTGGCTTGACCCAAGCGGTTGCATCCTTTGATGATTCGTACTTTGTATCTAACCTCTCCATTGTTCTGAACATATCTAAAGCTTCTCTACCTTTCCCGTGAACGGCAAGGCACGAGATCATAGAGTTCCAACAAGCTACATTCCTAAGACTTAACGACTCAAACACAGATGTGGCGTTCTCTAGATCCCCACATTTAGCATACATATCGATCAGTGCATTTGAAACGAACTGATTAAGCTCGATTCCTTTACTATTAATCAGAGAATGAACTTCTCTACCGACATCAAGACGGCATGATTGAGCACAAGCTGATAAAACACTCGAAACCGTTACTTCATCAGGCTCAAACCCTTCTCCTTGCATCTTATAAAAAGCATCAATAGCATTATCAGAGTACCCGTTTTTCGCTAAACCCGCGATCAAAGTGTTCCAAATCACCAAATCGCGAACCAAAACACGGTAAAAAACAGCTATAGCCTCATCCACATCCCCTATCCTAAAATACCCAGAGATCATCAATGACCACACAAACGAGTTATTCTCCTGAATCTCTTCGAAAAACGCTCTAGCAGCCTCCATTTCTCGATTACTAACATACGCTCCGAGCATCACAGACCAGGCTTTAACATTCTTAAGCTCTATAGGCATCCTCTCAAACAAGTCTCTAGCTTTCTCCGTCTCCTTTCTCTTCCCGTACCCTTTCATCATCTCCGTCCAAGTCACAGTATTTCTACAATTCCCAATCTCATCGAACAAACCAGTCGCCGAAACAGCATCGCCATTACCCATATACCCACCGATCATAGCGTTCCAAGTAACCACATTTCTCTCAGGCATTTCGTCGAACACCTTGCGTGCAGAAACTACACAACCCCATTAGCCGTACATGTTGATCAGAGAAGTTCCGACCATAACATCAGAGCAAACACCGAACTTGATCGATTCAGAATGCAACAGCTTACCGCGAACAGGGCTCGAGACGCAGCAAGCACAAGCCTTTAGAAGCAAAGGGACCCATCCCGGAAAGTAAACTCCTTTCCGGCGGATTCCACCGTATAAAACCAGAGATAGTCTCGGCGAGCCTTTAGAGATGTGATTCTTTATGAGATTCGATATATGAAACTCGCCTAACGATTAATGCTCTTCCAAATTCATCGCTTGTATGCTTCCATGTGCTTCTTCAAAGTTTTTGACGACTATTAGAGACCCTCTCTTGGGCTGAGAGTATTATATTAGTGGGCTTAATACTTTATAAAGAGAAGACTTTGGGCATAAGCCCGTTTAATTTTCGTTATAAAGCCATTTTTAAATAGTAGTCTGATTTATTTATTTCTTTTAGAAATGCCATTTGCTTAAAATTGATGAAGTTGTAGGCAAATTTCGTTCATACTAATTAGGGGTGTCAATCGGGCTAACCCGACCCGGCCCGACCCGAACCCGCAAAACCCGTATATATTTGAGTTCGACCCGACCCGGTCTGAATATATTTCGGGCTTATATTTCAAAATCCGGCCCGACCCGCTTCGGACTTGTTGTAGGGGTAAAACGGTTAAGTATAACGTTGGAATTGAGTGGATAGATCGCTCGTAATTGTATAATGAAAATGGTTCGGAGTTTATATATGAAAAGGGGTCGGAATTCTCGTTATGACAGCTATGGTTCGGAGTGATGGTTCGCTAGAGATAGCGAACGCTTTTTATATTGCTAAAGATGGCGAACAAACCGTGGCAAAGATGCCGAACGGAATACGAGCGAGAGGTGCCGAACGTGAAAATAGTTTAAAAGTATCGAACTAAAAAGATAGTGGATTTGAGGTCTTTGTTTCTCTCCGTAGATTTCTCTCTCAGGATCCGGATCCCTCTCCTCGAGCGGGATGTCCGCTATTTATAGTAAATGTTCTTGTTGACGGACTTCCTCGGTGCGCGACCTCCGCACTTGTTCCCATACCGCCGAACGAGTGTCCTATCGTAGGATCGCTCGGTTCGGCGCTCATAAATGCTTCGTCGTAGTTGTCGTTCGGCCGCTCATAAATGCGCGTCGGAGGTGACGTGGCGTCGCTCCTTTCTAACGGGCCTGATTCCAAATGGGCCGTAAGTCGTGGGCTTGCAGTGACGGGCTTCTTAAATGGGCCTGGTCATGTTGGGCCTGAGAAGGCCCACCCATAACATTAGTCCCTCCCCAATTCGTTTCGGAGAAGACGAAACGGTTCGTCGACTGGCCTTGGCGTGTTTAAGAAGTCCCGTCTCGTTTTCGGCGAATCATAGAGTGCCACGTCATAATACCTTTGTAATCATGATGTCTCTTCATGTTTTTCGGCGGCGCCTCTTTCTCTTCCTTCGCTTGTTTTCGATGTCGTCTCTTCTTCTTCCTTCGTTTTCTTTAAATAGCCTTCTTCTGAATTCATTCCTTCTCATTTCTCATTTCTTATCATTCTCTCCGCGCGAACTCAGGTACTTTCTCTCTCTAAAAATTTTCTTCTCTCTAGATTTTTCTTTGAGTTATGTCGAACGCTTTGCCTTCGGTTTCGGACCCTACCTCGTCCTCGAGTTCGGATTCTTCCTCGTCTTCAAGTTCGGGGTCTTCTCTCTCTCCAAACACTGAGAGGGTGTTAGAAAGAGGGGCTTCGGGTGGCGAAGCGAATCAAGATCACTCTCGCCTTCTTCCGCGACCTGATTCGGCCCGCGACAACTCTAGTTTTGTTGCAGCTTCCGGAGGGTTCGCATTCGATCCTTCGACGCAGGTGCCCCAAGCTTCTGTTCGACCTCAAATAGAGGTCCCTTCTTTAGTCGACGAGGATTTTACGCCTCCGCCTCGAGTGCAACCGGCTCCGTCTGATCGTTCGGCGGCAACGAACCCTAGAAGGGCGAGAAGACAGCCGAAGAGACCGAGGCAAATAAATTCGTTTGCCTCGTCGGAGAGTAGGTTCGCCGATGGACTCGATGGCATTCGAGAGAGTTTACGGGGCTCGTGAGTCGTTGGATATTCACGAGCCGCGACCGGATCAAATGCCTTGGCATTGCCCCCCGGGCTTCATTTGTCTGTACGAGTCGGCGTTTACCGAAGAGGGGCTTTGGTTTCCTCTTCCCCGACTTCTGGTCGCTTCATCGCGAACGTAGGAGCATGGCGATCTCTCAACCGACGGTTTCGTGCCTTCGGAATCCGGTGGCGGCGATCCCGGCGGCCAAGGATCTCGGTTTCGAGATGACTCGGGCTGTTTTGACGAGATTACAACGACGCAAGCGAACGCGTCTCTTCCGGTACCTTTTCGATTTGTTGGCGGAAAGGTTTTCGGTTAACTGCGGATCGTCATGTCAAGATTAGCAACTGGTGGCGAAGATATTTCTTCGTTAGGGTTGACTCTGCGTCTGTCCTAGATGTTGACAGGGAGTACCGAACTGACTGGGCAGTTGTTATTGGTAGGTGCCTTCGCGTTTGATTTCTTCTTTCCTTATTTTGCTAACTAACTTGTCTTTTTTTTTTTTTTTGTTCTTTTTCAGATCGCTTTATCCCGGTTGTGCCATTCCCGGAGGATTATACCAGATTCAAGGATCAGCTAAGGCGAAAAAACGAAATTCCTTGGCCCGAAGTACTTCGAGCAACGAGAGAAAGTACCGGTGTTCGTTGAAAGGTAAATCCGAATGTCCTGTATTTTTTTTTTTTTTTTTTTTTTTTTTTTTTTTTTTTATTCCGGAGGTAACTTGTGGTTTGTTTTCAGAGTCCTGGTCGTTGGAACCTCAAGAAAAGCTCAGCGAGCCTTCGGGAGCGAACGACGAAGATATGGACGAAAACGAGCTACCTTCGCTTTTCGAGGATGAAGAAAATCAACATGCTAGTGTTCTCCCAACTCTGGCTGTTATTCCCGAGGTTGCTTCGGCGCGAACCCGAAGATCTGGAGATGGCGAAAATCCTAGGGTCAAGAGGGCTCGGGTAGAAAGATCTGCCGAAGCTGGTAGTGTCGCCGTTGTTGGTTCGGCACCGATGCAGATCCCAACACATCCTGAGGGTTCGGAGGATGGTGTTTACGTCGCCTTAGGCGCTACCGGGACCGAGAGTGTGGGCGTTGCCGGGGCCGACGCCTGCGAGTCCGGGTGGGGTCGAGGGGGATGCCCAAGCTGCTGGCGTCATCGGAGGGGTTGAGGGCGAGACCCACATTGCTGATGTTGTCGGTGCTGCTGCTTCGGATGGCACAGGGGAAGGTTTCTCCTCCTCTAGCCTTCCCTATTTTAAGGGCGGAGAGTTCTCGTTCAAGCTGGACAAGGACAACCTCCATAAGTTCGTCTTTGACTACGAGGGCGAGGGTGCCTTTCTGAACAGCGAGGAGGCCTGCGCCGGTTTCAATCATCTGCTCGTGGAGTCTCATGACGAGCGTCGTCCTCCTCGCTTCGTTGGTGTGTGAAGCGAGAGATTGCTTCGTTGGCTCGTCCGGAGCAAAGGGTAAGCCCTATCTTAACTATGTCCTTTCCGTTTTCGTTCGGAGTTCTGAAATCTTGTTTTGTTTTCTTTCTTTAGGTTGCTTATAGGAGGACCAAGCTTGCTTATGACTATGAACACCGTCTTGCTTCGGCTCGAGCGGAGAAGATATTAGCGAGAGAAAGAGCGGGACGAGGCTCGAGCCGAAGCCGTTGAACTTAAAAAGGCTCTTCGTCTGGCTAAGAGGGAGAAGAGGGTTCGGCAGCTGAAAACTCAGCTTGAGGAGGCCGAGCTGGAGCGAACAAAAACCAAGGAAGAACTTGAAGCGACTTCTTCCCTACTGCAGGTTCGGGATTCAGAGCTGGAGCTGGCTCGTAAGTCCGAGGCGGATATGTCCGGTGAGCTTGAGCTCCTGAAAAAGCGGTACGAGGAGATGGTCATTCATGACGGCCATGAATTCGTCCGACTTCGTCGATCCCGCACCGAGTACGTGGACGCTGCGAGGGACCAGTTCGCTCGGCTTCGCGAGGAATCGCAGAGTCGGTTGTCGAAGTTGAAGTGCTATCTCGCCGAACAGGAGGCGAAGAAGAAAAAATACTTGCTCTGGAATCAGTTGAAGGGGATCTTCGATACCCTGAAAACCATGGAGCGTCAGTACGGGATAGCGCCGCCGGATGATTTTGTTGAAGTCCTTCGCAAGCGGAAGGTAGAGCTCGAGACTTGGCTCGGATTGAGGCCGAAGCTGTCGTATGAGGCTTCGGACTTTGAACTTTCTGAGGAGCTGGGAGTTGCCTCGGTTCCTGAAGTTTCGTCCCGTGACGAAGGATCTGGGCGAGTCGACGGAGAGGGCTCTCGTGGTCAGGAGGATGGGGAGCCTAGTGGTGATGGTGATGGAGTCGATGCGGCGGGCGAAGCTGTCCCCGGATTAGATTCCTTTTGTTGTTTTTTTTTTTTTGGGGTCGATTGTTGGGGTCGACCTTGTAGTGTGTGCTTTTTCCCTTTATTACTTTTTTTTTTTTTTTATTCAAGTGTCGCTCTTTTCTTCGCTTTGTAGTCCGCGCTTCGGTTAATGAAAATCCTTCGTTTTTCCTCGACTTTTGCTTTCTTATTTTGCTAATCGTTTCTTACTTGGTCCGGAATATTGTTGAATTTTGTTCGGAGGTGCGAGGGACTCGGCTTTTGTCGGAGATCCGACGAAATAGACTTTTCAATATGAACTGTTCTTCGAATGATGCGAGGTGGTGCTCGGCTTTTTAGTTCGAGCTATTCTTTGTTTGATGCGAGGCGGTACTCGGCTTTTTAGTTCGAGCTATTCTTCGTTTGATGCGAGGCGGTACTCGGCTTTTTAGTTCGAGCTATTCTTCGTTTGATGCGAGGCGGTACTCGGCTTTTGTGGTTTCGGATTGGGCCACTGCAAGTGTTTGAACATGAGTTCGTAAGAATCATCCTTGCAAAGGTGGATGATCGGTCCACCGCACTCTTGCGGAGTGGCTAACATATTTTGCACCTTTGAAAGTGGTCGATCGCGGTTTGGACCGGCTTTGAGTCTTCGAGCGCTTTTGCTAAGTCACTAACTTACGGAGCGCGACTTTCGTTTGTTAGTTCTTTTTGCTAAGTGGCTAAGTATAAGATCGGCGGACGATCTGAGCGATGAGCTCGTTAGTTATAAGCACAGGGCTTGTGTGACGGAGCGTTGAGCTCGTTAAGTCTTGAGCGCGGAGCTCGTGAGTTTGAGCGCGGAGCTCGTGAGTTTTATGATGAAAATATTTTTATTATTTTATAGCTGTGCCCTGTGAAAGGCTGCCTACGTACCCCAAAGGGGATCAAGCCAGTCGTAGTTCGTTTACAATGGTTCGGACTCGTGTTGAGTCCGTTTTTTTTTTTTTTTTTTTTTTTTTTTTTTTTTTTTTTTGTGTGACGAACGCTTTCGCCCTTGTCGTTGTCTTCGTTTCCTCGTTTTTTGTTGTTTTGATCTTCGGATATTTCGGGCCTCGTTTTCGGCTTCGTCTTTATGCTTCGTCTAATGATAGAACCTCTTCAGATGCATTGCGTTCCAGGATCGCGGTATTTCCTTGCCGGACATCTCCATTAGTTCGTACACGCTGGGCCGAACTACTTTTGATATTAGGTACGGTCCTTCCCATTTTGCTCCGAGCTTGGTGATGGGTCTTTCTGCTGTATTCTCGAAGACCTTTGACCTTTTTGTTGTAGTACTTCGCCGCTTGGTGTTGGTAATTTTGGATCCTTAGCAAGGCGTGGTGCCGTTGCTCTTCGGCGTAATCCAGCTCGTCTATCATCATTTTTTCATTGGTTTCGGGATGTTGAGTCAGCATTAGACGTCTTATTCCTGGAACGTTTGCTTCGGCTGGCGACATTGCCTCCATTCCGTGAGATAGTGAGAAAGGGGTTCGACCTCGTTGCGCTTCGCGGACTCGTTCGGTGCGACCAAAGTACTCCCTCAAGCTCGTCCGCCCGCAGCCCCTTTTTAGCTTCGAGACGCTTTTTGATTCCGTCGAGTATCGTTTTGTTCGTTGCTTCGGCCCGGCCGTTTCCTTGTGGATATCTCGGGGTGGACTTGTTAAGTCGTATGTTCCATTTTGCGCAGAAAGCCTCGAATTTCTTCGATACGAACTGTGTCCCGTTGTCCGTGACGATTTCGTAGGGTAGTCCGTGACGACAGATTATATACTTCCAAACGAAATTTTGAACCTTGGCCGCGTCGATGTCTGCGTAAGCTTTTGCTTCGACCCACTTGGTGAAGTAGTCCGTGACGATCGGAATGTACTTTCTTTGTCTTGATGACGGCGGGGGTCCTACGATGTCCATTGCCCAGCGCATGAAGGGGTATGGGGCGGTCGCCGAACTGAGCAGTTGAGTCGGGTTATGCTTGATATCTCCGTGCCGTTGGCATTTCTCGCATTTCATGGCGAAGTCTGCGCAGTCTTTTTGTAACGTCGGCCAATAGTATCCGTGGTTTTTGACCTGAAGAGCTAATGTTCGTCCGCCGGAGTGGTTTCCTGCTCCACCCTCGTGCGCTTCGCGAAGTACTCTTTCGATTTCGTCATCGGCGATACAAAATAGAAGGACTCCGGATGCGCTCCACCGGTAAAGACGGTTTATGATCATCGTGTAGCGGGTTGATCTGCTTTTCACGCGGCGAGCTTCCCACTTGTCTTTCGGTAATGCTCCGTGTGCGATATACATCATGATTTCGATCCGCCAATCCCTTGGTTCGGTTCTTTCTTGCTCGGTTACTCTCTGTTCGGGCGGAGAATTTGGTATTCCTTCGGCGAAGTCATCTGCTTGTTCTCCTTCGTCTATATCGTGGCCGATGGCACATACACCCTTTGGTAGGTCGATGCTCGGATGTTCGATGCATTCGATCGGGATGGTTCGCCGCAGGGTTGGGTCAGAGGTCGAGGCCAAGGCTGCCAATGCATCTGCGGACGTGTTTTCTGCCCGAGGGATCTTTGTGATGGTGAAGGAGACGAATTTTTCTTCCAGGGATTTGACGACTCGCAGATAAGCCTCCATTCTTTCGTTCTTGGCGTCGAACTCTCCGCTGAATTGGCTGGTTACGAGTTGTGAGTCGCAGAAGGCATCGAGTTCTTTGACTCCGAGTTCGATAGCCAACCGCATTCCGGCGATTATTGCTTCGTATTCCGCTTCGTTGTTGGATGCTTTGAACGCGAGTCGGAATGATTGCTCAAGGACTTCGCCCTTTGGTGATCGCAATGTTATGCCGATTCCTGATCCGTGCTGGCTAGATGATCCGTCGGCATGTAAGGTCCATGCGTTCTTCTCTTCGGCGGTTGTCATTTCTGGTGGTAGCTCGATGAGGAAGTCCGCGAGGACTTGAGACTTTGCGCTTGTTCGAGGTTTGTACTCGATATCGTACTCACTTAGTTCGACCGCCCATTTGGCGATACGACCTGACTGGCTTGGACTGTGCAGGATAGTTCGCAGTGGTTGGTTGGTCAGGACGACAATCGAATGAGATTGGAAATAAGGTCGGAGCTTTCTTGCTGATGAGACGACCGCGAGTGCCAGTTTCTCCAAGGTCGGATACCTGCTTTCTGCACCGTCTAAGGCTTTGCTTGTGTAGAATATTGGTCGCTGGTCGCCGCGGTCTTCCTTGACCAACACGCCGCTTACCGCCGATGTTGAGATGGCGATATACGGGTAGAGGGTCTCCTGGTCGACGGGTTTTGCGAGGATCGGCGAAGTCGAAAGATATTCTTTGAGGCTGTGCGAACGCCTCTTCGCATTTATCATCCCATTCGAAGCGTTTGTTTCCTTTGAGGAGTTGGTAGAAGGGCGGACATTTGTCCGACGACCTTGATATGAAGCGGTTCAGCGCGGCGATGCGTCCAGTCAGTCTCTGGACTTCCCTTGTTGTTCGGGGCGAAGGGAGATCCTTTATCGCTGCGATCTGCTTTGGGTTTGCCTCGATGACTCGCTGGGTGACGATATACCCCAAGAATTCTCCTGACGTGACGCCGAACGTACACTTCGTCGGGTTCAGCTTCATCCCGTATTGGTTAAGCGTTGCGAAGCAGGTTTCGAGATGATTGACGTGGTCCTTTGCCACCAACGATTTGACCAGCATATCGTCTATGTAGACTTCCATCGTATCGCCCAGCTGTTCGGCGAACATCCGATTAACGAGCCGTTGGTAGGTTGCCCGGCGTTCTTCGGACCGAAAGGCATGACTTTGTAGCGATAGGTGCCTCGGTCGGTTATGAATGAAGTCTTTTCCCGGTCTTCCGCGTGCATCATTATTTGATTATACCCCGAGAAGGCGTCCATGAAGGACAGTAGTTCGTTTCCGGCGGTTGCCTCCACTATTCGGTCTATGTGCGGCAGAGGATAACTATCCTTCGGGCATGCCTTGTTGAGGTCGGTGAAGTCGACGCAGACTCGCCACTTCCCGTTCTTTTTCTTTACCACGACCGGGTTCGCTAGCCAGTCGGGATATCTTACCTCGTCAATCGACCCGGCTCCTATGAGACGTTCGACTTCTTCGTTAACCGCTTGGGCGCGTTCGGGTCCCAACTTTCTTCTCTTTTGTTTGATCGGTCCGAAAGTCGGGTCTACGTTGAGTTCGTGACGAGTGATGCTCGGATCGATCCCCGGCATATCTTCTGTGCACCATGCGAAGGTTTTGCAGTTGCGTTTGAGGAAGTCTATCAGCTCGTTCTGCAGAGCCGGTTCTAGGTCGGCGCCAACTCCGACGCACCGAGTGATTTCGCTGAGATCGATGTTGACTTGTACGATTTTATCGAGCTTTGGGGCTTCCTCGCTAGTCACTTCGTCGTACTGCGTTTTCGCGCTTCCCGGCTTTGTGATTTCGACCGTGTGGATCCGAACCTCTTCGTTCATTGCTTTAAATCGATAGGCTTCGGCGTCTGCCTCCTCGTCATGGATGATTGCACATGACTTCCTTATCTTTAGTTCGGCGATGAAACAGCTTCTCGCCACGCGTTGATCTCCGCGTATCGTCTGAGTTCCGCTCGGACTTGGGAACTTTAGACATTGGTGGTATGTGGACGGGATAGCTTCCATGGCGTGGATCCATGGTGTTCCCATGATGGCGTTATAGATCGCCGGTGTATCTATGACGTCGAACTTCACCAGTTTTGTGACGCCTCCGATGTGTACTGGGAGTTTGATGGTTCCCAGGGACATTGTAGTTTCTCCGTTGAAAGCCGTCAACGGCTTTTGGTTTGGTTTGATGGTATACTCCTTGAGCTCCATCCTCTGCAGCCGTACTTGTAAAATATGAGGTCGACCGAGCTGCCGGTGTCGACCATCACCTTAGCTACTTCGCAACTGCGATAAGTAGTTCGACGACCGAGAGGGTCATTGTGGGGAAAAGCAACACCAGAGTTATCACGTTCGCTGAACGTAATTTCTTTGCTGGGACGGTCGGAGGCGTTGCCGGTGCTGGCCCATTTGACTGCGGCGATCGTTCCGCGTTGCGATCTTTTGATCGACCTAACCGAATCGTTGCAATCGACAAGACCTCCCATGATCATGCCGATCTTCTTGCGTGCCACCTTCGGTGGGCCGGGAAGTTCTTCTCGCTCCCTTTTGTCCGACGACTCGGGGCTCTCTCCTGGTCACGTTCGGACTCGGGCCGGATGTACGTGTAGGTGGCTCGTCTCTCTTCCGAGGTCGGTAGTCTGACGTTTCCGTTGCCGTATTCCCGCAGGAGTAGGCCTTGAAGATATCTGCATTCTGCCGTTGAATGCCCATCTTGCTTGTGGAAATCGCAATGTTTGTTCGTGTCGCGATTGTTGGGTCGTCCGTTGTTCGGATAGTTTCCCGAACCGTTTCTACTTTGTTGATCGCCCTGCGATCCTCTGTGTACGGGGCTTCTATTTCGATAAGTCCCCCTGTTCTGATATCCCGAACCGCTTGTCGTTCGGTTAGGTTCTGGGCGAGATACGTTGTTGATTGTTTGCCTTTCGAACTCTTCGTCGTCAATCAGATGGATTCGGGTGTTTTTGCTCTTGTACTCCGCGTTGTAATGTTGTCGCGGTTCGCGGTGCTCTTCTTTTTATCCTCTCCTTATCCTTCGAGCGCGTTTTGAGGGACGCATGCTTCTTGGTCGAGCAGCCTTTTTCTTCTTCTAGCTTTATGTAGGCTTGTCGCCTTATGTAGGGCGTCCTCTAAAGCTCTTGGTTCGTTCGTCGTGAGTTCGTCGCGGAACTGTGACTCGAACCATAGTCCGTTGCGGAGGGCTTGGATGGCTACGTCGTCTGGTACTTTGATTTTGGAGGCGATCTCCTTGAATCTTTCAACGTACTTCCTCAGGGTTTCTCCTTCTCCTTGAGTCATGCCCCATAGATCGGCGATCGACTTTTCCTTGTGGATATACATGGAATAGTGCTTGAGGAATACGGTCCGGAGCCGATGGAAGTTGCCGATCGAGTTGGGGGCCGGCCGATTGAACCATCTTTGTGCCGCCCCTGTCAAGTTCTCGACGAACAACCGACGCGCACTCCGCATCGCGTAGTTCGGGCGCAATCCGAGCTCGCCCATTGATATTGTGAACGCCGTGACGTGTTGGACCGGGTCGGTCGTCCCGTTATACTTAGGGATGGTGATTTTTCCCGGGTGCGGGATGTAAAATCGAGTGATGTCCGTCGTGAAGGGGACGCTCCGTGCTTCCCGTAGCACGCGTCCGATCTCGGGTGTCTGCGCCGATTGCTTCATGAACTCGAGAGCTCATATCGTTCATTTCTTGCCTCATTCGCTCGAACTCATAGTCTCTGGCGGTCGGCGTTGCTTGAGCGTTGTATGCCCCGGCCTCGGTTGTCGTTCGCCCGAGATGATGATTCCGGTTATCTTGTTGATATCCGCTCGGACCAGAAAAGTTCATCGCGGCGGTTGGATGTGCGAACGGTGGGGTTCCGTAAACCGTTGTTGGGTGGTGGGCTTCGTAAGGAAGTCCAAACAGGCCGGTGTTCATGGGAGGCGGGATTCCATGACCGTTGGTTCGCGTCGGCTGCGAGTTTTCTCCGAACGAGGTTTCGCCGTACGCCCGGAGTGAGCTCGTTGGTTCGTTGTACCTGCGGCCCCCGTCCGGCGAGCGCTTCGAATCTCGCGTTCGTCGATTGGGTGAGAGAGTCCACCTTGCCGACCGGGCTCGCGAGGAGTTCAATAATGCCGGGTTGCGCTACTTCGGTGCCAGGCATGATCATGTTTGTCTGCGGCGAGACGTTGGCGGTCTCATTCGTGATTCTGGACTCGGGGGTCCGATTGTTCGTGCGAACTAGGGGTATTTCCGAAGGTGTGGCTCGAGGATCCGATTCGGGGATCACCGATGGGAGTCCCACCGTCGGAATCGCTCGTTCGGTTGCAAGGGCTTCTTGCAGAACGATCGGAATGTGTGATTGATTGTCTTGTTGGTTCGCCATTGAACGAAGATGAATGTCCGATTTTAGCTTCGGGTGTCTTGTTGAGTTGCCGTTAGCGTGAGAGAATTTCCTGATAGGCCCCACGGTGGGCGCCAAATGTTGTAGGGGTAAAACGGTTAAGTATAACGTTGGAATTGAGTGGATAGATCGCTCGTAATTGTATAATGAAAATGGTTCGGAGTTTATATATGAAAAGGGGTCGGAATTCTCGTTATGACAGCTATGGTTCGGAGTGATGGTTCGCTAGAGATAGCGAACGCTTTTTATATTGCTAAAGATGGCGAACAAACTGTGGCAAAGATGCCGAACAGAATACAGGCAGAGGTGCCGAACGTGAAAATAGTTTAAAAGTATCGAACTAAAAAGATAGTGGATTTGAGGTCTTTGTTTCTCTCTGTAGATTTCTCTCTCTAGGATCCGGATCCCTCTCCTTGAGCAGGATGTCTGCTATTTATAGTAAATGTTCTTGTTGACGGACTTCCTCAGTGCGCGACCTCCGCACTGTTCCCATACCGCTGAACAGTGTCCTATCGTAGGATCGCTCGGTTCGGCGCTCATAAATGCTTTGTCAGAGTTGTCGTTCGGCGCTCATAAATGCGCGTCAGAGGTGACGTGGCGTCGCTCCTTTCTAACGGGCCTGATTCCAAATGGGCCGTAAGTCGTGGGCTTGCAGTGACGGGCTTCTTAAATGGGCCTGGTCATGTTGGGCCTGAGAAGGCCCACCCATAACAGGACTTTAGGGTTTTTCGGGCTTTTTTCGGGTTTTTTCATATATTTTAAAATTTTTGTCTTAACAATATTATCATAATTTAATTATATTTTAAACAATAAAAATTATTTTTTTACGCATTAACATTGTGATAAATATGAATAAAAAATAATACTAAATTAGTTTAAAAATAAAAACTGAAAATAAAATCGATCATATGTTTTTGTTATTTTAGGATTAATAAAAAAATAAAGAAAAAGTTTGAAAGAGAAACACTTAAAATCTAGATAATAACAAGCAAAATTAAAAATCAAAACACTTTAGGTAGTAAGACTGGTGGAGCGCAAATTCGGATCTTTTTCGACGTCATCTAGATCTTCATCACCATCGAGAGCTACAAACAAAAATAAATATCAAACTTTATCCTAAATAAATCATATAAAATTAAAAATTCGATAGATAATAATTTAAAACATATTATATATATATATATGATATTGTAACATGGATCATTAAATGTAAAACCATTCAACCAAGTGCGAGTGCAAATCAATGCTTCAACATGTCTAGGCAAAAGACGACTTCTATGCAAGATTATGTTTACAAATTATATAAAGTATATAAAAATATTATCTAATTTATTTTCGGGCTTTCGGGTTAGCCGAAACCCGATCGCTAAGCCCGAAAAACCCTTTACCCGAACGGGCTAAGCCCGAAAAGCCCGATTTTTTTCGGGCTTAAATATGAAAGCCCGAACCCGATATTTTACAGGGTCGGGTCGGGCCGACTCGCGGGCTTTAGCCCTAATTGACAAGCCTAATACTAATTTTGGATATTTAGCAAAAAAAATATTTTCAATACATTTTTCCAAAAATGATTTAGTATCTAGAGATGTTTAGCAAACAATTATTGTAAATTTTTGTTGTTGCATTAAAGTTTTACATTAAAAGAAGAAAGTTTGATATTCGGTACAAATTTGTAACTTACAAACCATAATACAAATAAATTTATATTGTCAGAATTCTTATAAGAAGCTCTATTAACTAAAAGAAAACATAAACTAAAATTTCTTCTATAACTTTTGTTTAGATATATAAAAGATAGACAGATTTGACACATAAATAAAAATTTCCATATATGTATGCAGTGGCGAATGTAGAGTGTTAGCAAGAGGTGAACTTGCACCCCATAAAATATTAAAATTAGTCTAATTTTGTTAAGGATTTTGAAAATGCACCTATTAATAAAATCTAAATTGTAGGCTATTAAATACTTTTGAACCGGATAAATATAATTTCTAGATTCGCCCATGTATGTATATATGTTTATAAGAATTGGTTTAGTTTTGGGGACGACGAAACGGTAATGAGATTGTAACAAGTGGTGCATCTATATTTTATCTTTGTGAGAATCCATCACTTTATGCAAATGACACATTCATGAATGGTCACATGATATGCTAATATACTCTCATTCTCTCATCATATTCCTTCTATCCTATTCCAACATTTAGAATCCACGAATATATATATATACATGTGTATGTATAGACTTATTGGGTTTTATTATACTAGTGAGATATATGACGTGAGAATTAAACTTGCCATGCATATTAATGCATTCATTATGTGGAAAAAGATTGAAGTTATTCGGGGAAATATGTGAATTTTGTGTACATATGTTAAAAGACATTATATTATAATCAAATTGGTATATATGTTTTTTTGTTAAAAACATTGTTTCATATGATACAAATATATATATATATATATATATATGTGTGTGAAAGTGTGAAACTCCCAAATCGTGTTTGTCTAGAGTCTTGTATATTAAAAAAAAATCAAATTCCATATAAAATGATATCAAGATATTGGTCCCAAACATTAATGGAAAATATCACACGTACAATTTAATTTCAAATAAACAAATGTGAACTCTAAAACTATTTTTTAAGAAACTATATGAAAGTGGAAATTTGGATTTTCGATCGTGAATACTGAATTAAGCTTCTTTCTATATTTGAAGGAAATTGTAAAATAATACAAGAAAGAGAGGAAATGGGCACGTAAAGAATAAAAAAGAATATTACTGCGTCATGCACAAATATGACGTTATATGCTTTGAGGAGGTCCCAAAATGCGTCCAATAATTCACGATTATCTAACTAATCATATTAGAATATTAGTATATGACTAATTATTAACCGTTTAGGTTACATCCATTTTAGTAATTACATCATGCATGCATGCTTTAGTTTCGATTCAAAGTTATGTTGAGAAAGCAGAGAAATATTATAGTCTTTTGAGTTTTGAGCCTATTAAACATCAACATATCAAAGAGAAATCAAATTCGCCAATAGTTATTATATGATAAATTCGAATGTTACTATTTAACAAGAATGATTGTTGTGGCATACTAAACCAATAGTATAGGTAGCTACTAATTGAGGAATTTAAAGATGACGTGTGGTTAATTATGCCATAAGTACAAAGGCCACGTCGACACACTTGCATCGCCGTACGGTTCTTTTGGATTTGGCTCCATTGATATCTCAAGGGTCACACAAAATATATATTTTGCCCCTCTCATATTTATTCTTAAAACAATTTTGTGAAAATAATTGGGTAATTAATCTTTAAAGAATAAATCTTCATGGATGTGTAAAATCAATTGTCCGCGTGAAATTAATGCAATAAAAAACTAGTATTTGAACTGAAATTGTGCATGTAGTGTGAACGCAAAACTCAACTTTCCTATGGATTAACTATATAAATAAGTAATTCGTTTGATTTTATACTTTGCATCGGGTTTGTTGTTTAGCACAAAGCATTTTTCTTTGTGATAAGTTACAAGTTAATATAAACGCAAAATTTAAATAATATGAACGATACATTTTATCAATATAAATACATATCGATAAAAACACGTATATATATATATTTACTAAGATCGTTAGTTTTTCGTTTGGTGATCTCCCAACATTGTCATTAATGTCAGTAATTAATAAGGATTATCTAACAAATATATTCATGAAATTACAGTCACCTTTTAGGGGATTAATTATACAAATACTTTGAAGTTTGAAGTATTACTAATAAATATAGATATGATGGTTGATCAATAATCACAAAGCAAGGAAGTGATGTATAATTCGATGAGAATCAATCCAAAGTTGACATTCCCTTAACACGTAATATATATATCGATCCCACAAATATTGGAATTTCACTCTTCATGCATCATCATGATCACAACTTACAATATTGATATCTAACACCAAATTATACTCATTTGCCAACTCTCAATTAGCATCATATCTTTCTACTTCTCTTATCCACACCAAACTTCCCACACAAAAAAAAAATATTCTCACTTTTAACAATACCCCATCATTTATATCCAAGGTATACCTCTAATACCATATATATGACATATATGAGTATGTGTATATATAAAGTTCCAAGACACACCTCACCAAACACAAACCCATCAACACATATCTCCAAGAAAACTCAAAGAACACACACACACATAAATATATATTACTACACAAATGGATATGGTAGCAACATTAGCATCTCAAAGAGCAGTAGTGATATTTAGCAAGAGCACTTGTTGTATGTCTCATGCGATTAAGAGGTTGTTCTATGAGCAAGGCGTGAGCCCGGCTATTATAGAGATTGATCAAGACATGTATGGTAAAGACATAGAGTGGGCCTTGGCTAGGTTAGGTTGTAGCCCTTCGGTTCCGGCGGTTTTTGTTGGAGGGAAGTTTGTAGGAACGGCTAATACGGTCATGACTCTTCATCTCAATGGATCATTGAAAAGGTTGCTCAAGGAAGCTGGTGCTTTGTGGCTATAGTACTTACTGAATTGTGTTCTTGAGTATTTGTTTAATATTATGTTACTTTGACTTTGACCTTTTGAAAGTGTCTTCACTTTATGTGAGTTTAATTAAAACATATGTGAAGAACTACTTTGTATTGAGAGTTACATATGTCTATGTGGAAGTTGGTGTAATGATTAATTAACTATAACCAATTTTGGACAGAAATCTCTACTTCATTTCTCACTTCTTTAAAATTTATCTCCATAACCAATTTCATTTTAGCATATTTTCTCTGCTTATTGTTATGAAAAGTCAAAATTTTATATCAAAACTATGAAAATGTTATATTCTAAGTATCAAAAATCATATGGAGTTAAACACAAAATTATAGACTAAAACCCAGTTTATAAAATAAATCCCAGATTCATAAATTCCAAAAATAAAAAAGATAACTATAATTTATGACGTAAGAAAAAATATAAGTAAATAAAAATATATAGTTTCTCAATTATGACAAAAAAAAACTTCGCCTTTTCATTTTCTACTACTAATTTAATGTTCTTATGAATTTTCACAATCAGAAAAAGACATGACGTATAGAGAATACACGGCTTGGAATCGTATACCAAGGTCTAGTGTCTATTAGTGTACATAGTATAGTTGATTATGTTGATTTATTGGCTTATACTCATGTGTATATATATTTGTATTGGACATTATTATTCATTAATGAGAATGAGAGTTAAATACTGATATGGTATCAGAGCCAATAAAATCTTCTCGTTCATAACAAACTTTTTTCTCTCGTTTTTTTCGGTTACACCGGATTTCTTCTCTGGTGTCATCTTCCATCAAATTCGTGTTACTCTGGCGAGTTCATCTCTTCCCTTCGTTGTGCAAATCAAGAATAATATAGTTTTTTTGGGGTACAATAATAATAATCTAGGTTGGTATTGACAATATTGAATATCCTAATTAAAACAAAAATCTAATTAAACAAGGGTTTGATGATGCTTTGTAGTTAGTTCATCAAGTGTCTAATAAAAATTATAACTCACTTTAAGGAAATTAAATAATTAATTAGCTAATGAACATACATACTAATGGCCATAGGCCCCATATATGTGGATGTTTGCCTATTATGACTTAACATAATTAGTGATGACATGAATATCGCCATGGGGCATGAGAGTATAATGATAGATGAGAATCAATACAAAGTTGACATTCCCTTTAACACGTACACATGGGAATTTTCTCTTCATGCATGATCACAAATTACACAATATATGCATATCAAATATCTATATACATTCTACACAATCTTATTTCTCATATGTCAACTCTCTTATCCCCAATCCAATTTCACAAAATACAAGATTCTCTCTTTTAGCATTTGCCCCATCATTATAACCCAATAATATACCTCTATATCTTCATATTACATGCAAGTATTTGCATATATAAAGAACCAAGACTTACCTCTACAAACACAAACCATTAACACAAAATCTCCAAGCGTACGCTAATAAAAAAACACACACACACACAAATTAAAAAGGTATTATTACACTATTACTATAAGAAAATGGATGTTGTAGCAAGATTGGCTTCACAAAGTGCGGTTGTTATATTTAGCAAGAGTACTTGTTGTATGTCTCATGCAATTAAACGTTTGTTTTACGAACAAGGCGTGAGCCCGGCTATTATAGAGATTGATCAAGACATGTACGGTAAAGATATAGAGTATGCCTTGGCTAGGTTAGGTTGTAGCCCTACGGTTCCTGCGGTTTTCGTCGGAGGAAAATTCGTGGGAACGGCTAAAACCGTGATGACACTTCATCTAGATGGGACATTGAAAAAATGTCTTAAAGAAGCTGGTGCTTTGTGGCTTTAACACTTAACTAGTTGAGTTTGTGTTATGTGTTCTGGAGAGTTTTTAAATATGGTTTTTTACTTTGAACTTTGGAAGTGTTGTCACTTTATGCACTTTTAAAAAGCATGTGTCAATAACTACTTTGTACTTTGATTGTTATGAATGTAATGTTGAATTAATGATTAACTATTTATAACTCGTTTTGGACAGAAAGTCTGATTTATTTCCCACTTCTTACAAGTTCTTTGATTTTCAATTGCTTTATTTATTTTGGCTTAAATGGTAATAAGTCTTTAATATTGTTTCTTCACTTGAGTTTTTTTTGGTTAAACATTTATAAGTTTTCTTGTAATCATAAGTCCAAAAAAAGTGTCCAACTCTTCACTTAATTGTTGGTCATTATATTAAGAAAATGTAATTTACCAATGAATTTGCTAGAAAAAAGATAAGGGTGACATTTTCAAGTTTAAGGAAAATAAAGTGTATACTATAAATTATGCAGCGTTTTGCTATTATTTAGTCATCCTTTATATTATAAAGCACAAGTCACCTGGCCAATAGAATTTTGCCAAGTGGCTTGTGCCTCATAATTTTTTTTTCAACAAAAAAAATTCATCAAATAGTAATTGTTATCCAAGTTTCCTAAAATTATGGTACCACTATCACCATTATTATGCAATTTTATTTACTAAAGTCATGGAAAGAATTATTGGGAAGAGTCATTTGAAAAATTATCCTTTGCAAAATAAAATATTTCAATACAAAACAATTATATGATTAAATATTTTTAATTTTGTACATATAATTTTAAAAAACAATCAATCATTTTTTTACAAATTATATTGTCGGGCGTAACCTGGGTAAAAATACTAGTTTATAAATAAATCTTCTACAATGTTATATATGGTCATTCAATAAATATATCAGTCAACCATTATGCAACAATTATATAGCAACACTTTACAATTTAACCAACCAAGGAAAATAATTAATTGTTTTCTATAAAAAAGTAAAGTATCATTGAATCTATGTTCTATATGTTATTTTCTTGCAAAAAAGATCTACTATGACATAATACTAAATTTTTTTTGTCTTTGAACGTTTATATAAAAAGGTATGTGATAGTTTATCCATATAACTAAATGATATTGTTTTAGTTGTGATTGTCATATGCTTGTAAGAATGTTGAGCTCAATTAAAGAATGGACGTTGAAGCATAACGCCTTGATGCTTATATATGCGTCTGCGTTTGCAATTCTAGTGATTGTTATAGTCGTGTTATTTTGGATATACAAAACGCTATGCAGAAAACAAGTTTGTGACAATAATTCTCATAACAATGCATCCGTTTCGACAAGACTTGGTATGTATAATCTTGAAATTATATAATACTAATTAATGTGTAAAATTTAACTAAAATCATCGCAACTATACAAGGGATGATGTCACAAGGCCTAATTGAGTTTTCACTAGAAGAATTAAAGCAAGCAACGAACAGTTTTGGGGAGAGTAAGCTTATCGGCTACGGTAGTTTCGGACCAGTTTATAATGGGCTGGTCCGAGACACGATCGTGGCGATCAAAAGGTTTTCTGGTTCTATTAATCCTAGATTCTTAGAGGAGGTACATAAACAAATTAAACAGAATGTGTTTATTTTCATTTCAATATTGTGTATGTGTAATTGAAAAAAAAAACCATTAATAAGTATATGTGTTTTACGTCACAGGTTACTAATATGTCCAATATTCGACATCATAACGTGGTTAATGTTTTGGGTTATTGCTCCGGGCAGCAAATAATCGTCTATGATTATTTGGTTAACGGTAACATGCGAGATCGTCTTCATGGTACTTTATATGCGTGTAATGTAAATATATCGGTCCATAAAATCATTTTATGTGTGTGATAATTAATCTCTTGCCCATATTTGAATAGACTCGTTGGACTTAAACTTCAAGAAAAGGATATCTATAGCTTTGGGAGCAGCCAAAGGTAAATTGAATATTCTCCAAACAAAATTTTTTAATAAGTTTTTTTTTTTTTGAATAAATGAAGTCTCTTTTTTTTGAACGTAGGGTTACAATACTTGCACAACTTAACACCTCCGTTGTCACACAATAGATTCAAGACGACTAAAGTTTTACTTGATGCCGACTTCAATACGAAAATTTCGCATCCGGGATTGAATAGACTCGTTGGACTTAAACTTCAAGAAAATGATATCTATAGCTTTGGGTTGTTCCTTATAGAGCTTTTAACCGGTGAAGAGCCTAAAGCCTTATTAACATCAAACGATGAATTGATACAATGGGTAATAGAAATCAACAACATGTTTTTTTTTTTGTTAAAATGTAGTTAAAAATCGATTATAGTACTTATTCATTTCATTTTATTATTATTTATGATGTGTTTGTAGATAAGTCCGCGGATTTGTTCAAACACATTTGTGGATGAGAGAATGAAGGGAACGTTCACTAGAGAATCATTGAGAAGTTTTATGAAAATAATGCTTAAATGTTTGAAATTTCCGACGAGAAACCGACCAAAGATAGATGAGGTTGTGGTGGAGTTAGAGAATATTTACAATAGAGACTTGATGAGTGATGAATGTTCGACTAAAATTACTCTAGGAAGTGAGCTTTTTACATTAAACGCTTGAGAGCTATTAATGTTAGATATATTCCTTAGAATACCATCAAAATAAGTTTTTTTTTTGAAAATACCATTACCAAATTTTTATTACAAAAATACCATTAAAAATATCATCAATAAGTAGGAGTTTACAAAAATACCACAAATACAAAAAACGAGTTTTAACACTTTTAGTTTTAATTTTTTTCATTTGGGTTCGCTATATAGTGTTTAGATAATAGTTTTGAAGGGGTAGGGTATAGTTTTTTGAAGGTTTTGGGTGTAATTTTGAAAATTTAAGATTTGTGGTATTTATGAGAAAAAAAACTTTTTAATGGTATTTGTAAAACTTTTGAAAATTTGTGCTAATTGTGTTAAAAAAACTTTTTTAGTGGTATTCATAAGAATTGCCGTTAATGTTATGAGTATGTCAAACTTTATTGGTCTAAGATAATCTCAAAACCATATAAAATATTTAAAGATTTTAAATTCCATTCTTGTTTCAAGTAACTGGCGTAACAACAAAATTCATTTTGCACCCTTAAGTTTGATCTTTTCATATATTCAATTTTTTATTGGGACAATAACATTTCACAAAATTACACCATTTCAAAGTCACTTATTAAAACTATACATAAACTCTCAAAATTAAATTCAAATAAATTTTATCTACACAATTCTATATCTTTAATACTATACCCTAACACTAATTAACGAACCGAAATAAAAAAAAATATAATTTTGGTAATTTTTTAAATGGTAAATCAATCTTTTAAAATTTTGAAAAATGTGTAAATATGTCAAAATATTGAATTATGTGTATTTTTTTGAAAAAAGGTTAAAATGATGTAGTTTTGTGAATTCCTCTTTTTTAATTTAACTACGGGTAGTAAATATATTTGTAATTAATCATAAATTCAAGGGAGAATTACAAAACTACACCTTTTTAATTTCATTTCACAAAACTACACTTTTTAAAAATTTCTTCACAAAACTACACCTAAACACTAAAAATTATGTCTACCCAAACAACTCTACCCACTTAATCACTATGCCATAAACACTAATTAGCGAACCTAAATGAAAAATTTTAATTTTGGTGAAATTTTAAAGAGTAAATTAACCTTTTAAAATTTTGAAAATGTATAATTATGAGAAAAATTTGAATTAGGTAGAGTTTTTTAAAGGAAGAGATGAAATGATGTAGTTTTGTGAAGTACTCTAAATTCAAATATGGATACATGGCGTTCTTTTTATAATTAAAAATCAATTTTTAAAGTAATTCAATTGTGGAAATATATGAAAAATAGTTTGCGGTTTTATATATATATCTTTTCAGTTTTCTTATGGAATTCAATGAGTAACTAATCCTAAAATGGTAAATAAATGGGTGCGTAGGCAACATAAGATTTTTCAAAAGTGATAATTGATAATTGGCTTTTATAACAAAGTGAACATCTTGATTCTATAAGAGAATGATTAAGTCCTAATCTTAGGTTATATCATTTTGATATGATATTTTGTTATTTATTTTATTGTTCACACCAATAAGCTGACGTGTAACCACATCATCTTCCATCTATTATTTTCTGCACTTCCAAATTTTAATTTCTTGGTCTGGAGATTTTTTCTTTTACTATTTATCAAAAGGGCCAATACGAACAAAGTAATAACTAAGACCATTATTATTGGTGTGTCTTAGATGTAAAATAAGAATTCTTAGCATTAAAAAATAATTAGAATTAATTAGATTTATGTAAACTTCGGTGCTTAGCTAAGGAACTTTCGATTTGTTTAACATCGGACACGTGTCGATTCGGAGGGAAAATATATATGGAATATTTTTTTGTCATTTTTCTTTTATTATGTCGGGCTTTAAAAAAAATATTAAATTTTCAATTTTTTTGTCACTTTTTTGTCACTTTTCTTATTTTAAATGTTTATTTGTACTGTGCATTTTTATTTTCTAATAACGAATAAATTTTCAAATATGTTTCTAATTTTTAATATTTTAATATTAAATTTTATTTTTAGGAATCCTAACTAAGAAACATCAATAATCGTAAAAAAAAAGAACTATACTTTCTTAAACCCAAAATTTATTAAAACTAAATAAAAAAAAATATCTAAGCATCATTATTGGTGATGCTCTAATAAGAACCGACAATAGATTTCTTATCTAATTATTATTGGGACATTATTAACTAATAATACAAAAAAAAGTTTCTTTGCAAGTAAAAATAATAATGCATACTCATTTGTCTTTATTTGGTTTGTTTCTTCATAATTTTTGTCTTTTAAATTGTGTGACTCCAAATTGTCCAAATAATTCTCTGAACATGTTGAAGGATAAAAGAAAACTGTGTGACTTCAAATGAATCAAATCCCATGAAGGATAAAAGAAAAACAAGTTTGTAATTTCTTGTAATTAGATAGTAATATATTTGCTTGAGATACACTTAGAAAAATATTTGTGAAAATATATGATTAATGAAACAAACTAATGATATTGAAGTATATGCACATATTGACATATATAATCAACATAAATATTAAAGATAGATCCAAATATAATATATTACAAGTTGTCTTCACATTGGGGAATTTAATCATAACACCTAAAACCCTTAATGGGAAACATTCCCATACATTATAAACACAAAAGTTCAACAAGTATATATTTTTTTAAAAAATAAAGCAAATTAAGTGGTATAAGTAGTTAATGGAGGATGAATAATAATAATAATAATAGTTAATTGAGAATCTTGGCAAAATCAAGGGACTTCTTGCCTTGTAGCTTGTTAGAGACATAGTGATAACTATAGTCACCATGATTGTAGCTTCTATATTTGCATGGATTGGTTTCATCATCAATTAACTCACTCATTGGTTCAATTTCAATCTCATAGTTTGGTGCATAGAATGTCACTATTGTAAGCCTCTCATTTTCTCTATTTGTCACTGCCCTATGCTCCACACTCTTGTACTTCCCATTAGTTAGCACCTATATATATATATATACACATACCAAAACAAAATTATGATATAATAGTTTTTTGTTAAATTAAGTGAAAACTCTAATAAAAAAATCAATGTAAAAGTAACCTCAATGGTATCACCAATGTTGATGACAAGGGCATTGGGAAGAGGCAGAACAGGGAACCAAGTGTTGTCTTTAAGTATTTGTAGACCAACATAACTGTTATTGCTCTGTTGAAGAACAGTGAGAGCACTTCCATCAGAATGTGGGCTAAGTCCCAAGACAAGATCAGGACTTGAGCATGGTGGGTAATAATTCATCCTCACTGCTTGTACTGCCTCCCCAAACATTTCTTCAAATCTATCTTCTTTTAGACCCAAGCTTATTGCTATGTACTTCAACAACCTCTTGCTTAGTTTTCTTATCTCTTTTGAGTAATCTTCTAGACTTTCACTTCATTCACAAAATATAAAAGTTGAATTATTTAGTCAATAATTAAAAAACTAAGCTATGATAATTGTCATATGATATCCACTTTAATTAACCTTTTTTAAAAAAAATTGATTAATAATATCTTTATAAAAAACTTTTCGATTTTAATATTGTTCAACTAATTATATAAATGATCATCAAAATTGAACAAAGGTTCCTATAATAAGATTCTTAAATAGTTTTGTAAAAAAGATTAATTGATATGAATATATAATTGTAAACAAAAAAAATTAGAAATGTACAAATGTATTAAAGAGAGACTAACCAAAATGTTAAGCACGTGTATATATATGTTTTTATTCCACACATATTAAGGAAAAATTGGTTGGTGAATGAACCTGAACCGGGCCGGTTTAGAAGGCCAAAGTTTTGGGTTACGAATGGTAGGAGGATGAACACCAAGAGCAAACATGTTGCACCAATCAAGCTTTTGTTCTTCAGAGAATATGAAAGCTTGACCATAGCCTTGTACTGTCCCTGGCTCCATTGGATACTTCTTCTTCTCTTCTAATGGCATATCGAAAAACTCCTTAGCCACTTTCTCTATATCTTCCACAACTTCCACTTCAATCCCATGATTAATCACCTATATATTGTAAATGAAGCAATGATGAGATTAATATAAAAAAATTCTCATAAACTCCAATCAAATGTCATATAATTCTTAAAAATACAATATATATATTATATTAATTGTGAAATTATGTTACATGTCCGAGATTAATTAGCCTAGTAAACCCACACAATTACTAATTATTTTGTACTTTTCTTTTTATTTTATTTTTGAAAATGGATTATTTTTTTTTAATTTATTTTTTGTACTTGTCATACATGGATTATATTTTGGATATGACTTGAATACTTAAGCATATTTATTTGTCTTGAAGAAAATATCATAAAAATTACCTGGAAAAATCCCCAATCTTCACAAGCTTGTGATAGCTTAAGTATTTCAAAGAGAAAATCATCATGAGTGTGAGGTTTAGTGAGCTTAGAGAGATCAATAACAGGGATATGATTATGAAGTTGATTAATTTTAAGTGAAACTCTCTCATTGGCTTCCCTTATGAATCTCTCTGGTACTTTGTTTGGTTTGGATTTTATGAGTTCTTGAACATCATCTATTTTACCAACTCTAATAGAAGAAATAGGTAGAGGAGACATTTTGAAAGCAAGAAATATCAGAAAGAGAATTTAGTTTAATTTGCTATGTGAGACGTGAGGGAGTTTACATTTTATAGAAGAAATAATTTGGAGGCAAGAAAGTGATGTTTATTATTGTTGTTTGCATGTTGTGGGTATGATGGAGTTTTGCAGCCTTTTGTAATAAAATATGAGAAATTCACAAAACTACACCCTTTCAACCCTCCTTTCACAAAATTACACTTAATTTAATATTTTCATAAATTTACACCCTTTTAAAATTTTAAAAACTTGATTTACCCTTTTAAAACTTACCAAAATTAAAAAAAATTCATTTGGGTTCGCTACATAGTGTTTAGGGTATAGTATTAAGGGGTAAGATTGTGTGGGTAGGGTTTATTTGGATTTAATTTTGAGTGTTTAGGTGTAGTTTTGTGAAGTAATTTTGAAATGGTATAATTTTGTGAAATGTAATTCAAATGGTGTAGTTTTGTAATTCTCCCATAAAATAATTTATTTAGTGTGTTTATTTGAACCATAAAACTTTGTCAATTTATAATATAAATTCTGAAAAATATTAATTCACACTGTAAAATTAATTAATTTATAGAAATATCAATTTTATTGTATATGTTATAAAATAAAACTAGCGTTTACAAAATTTAACTGCATTTTTGCTGTTTACTTAGGTTGAATAGGATATAAAAACACTTTAATCTTTTTATTTTTAAGTGAAAATGAAATAGAATTGGAAATGATGGAAATGGAAAACAATAATAGAAGTAAACTTTACCTTCATGATCAATAATTGAAAATTGGCAACAATAAAAAAAAAATAAGACGTTTCTGACAAAAAATAAAAATAAAAAAATAAGACGTGATAAAAAAAGGAAAAATGGTCACAAACGTCATGCAAACGCCATATAGAACCGCAAAGTAAACAGAAACAAATGTGGGATTTGTTAAAAAAAAAACTCTTCCACGTTTCATGTTGATAATAGATTCCATAATTACTTATTAAAAGTCTACAAAAAATTAATCCTCATGTTTCTCTAACTAATTAAAAACTGAAAATTAGTAAATTACCCATTTCAGGTGTAACGCCTTGTATATTTTCATTGTTTAAATTTGAAAATGTAATTTTTTATCCAACAAGCATATTCAAAAAAATTAATCAAATTGCTAGTGTCTCCCGTTTTCACTCCCAATATTGACTATTGATGGAATATGTAGTGATACACAATTTGCTTGGCAAAGTTGAAACCTTTATTAGGTATCCACTAAATAATAAACACATACTTTGTATGTTTTTTTTTGGTTAATTATATATATATTTTATTTTTTATTTTTAAAAAGGTAAGAAAGTCATACTATTGTGACAATAGTATTGTCTTAGGATCGGTGTTTTTTTTTGATAAAATGTAAATTAATTTAAAGTCAAGTTTCATGAAAATTCAGTTTCCCTAAAATTAGCTTTTTCGTCCAAAAGCAAATGTAGACCAATTATAGTTGAAATTCACCTAACGACCTGCATATTAATTAGTTAATTAATAGAAGTTGCAACAAAAAAATTCTGCTAATTAATAGATACAAGCTTATGTTTTTATTATATCCAATATTGTAGCAAATACACTTCATATACTGGATGCTATGATAACATAATTTATTTGGACAGGGATATAAAAATTCTCAAATTATATTAATCTAATATCATTTTAAGTTTTAGTTCGGTAATTAGGAATAATGCCATTATATTAATTTCGAATCAAGATTATATAATAAATGATGGTAAACCATATATATAAGCATAAGTTATAAGCATATAGTAACTAGTATACAAATGTATTAAAGGGTCACAAAAAAAAAGTGTGATAAAGTTGTGAATGAATTTCAACTTTTACAAACCAATGTTGTAGTTTCATTTGATAGTCTTTGTCTCACTTTGGTTTTGATAATTACTCACACTCAAAAACTTGTACGTCTCTCTCTTTATTGGCCTCTTAACCATGAAAATTAAAGATCAAAGTAGACTTACAACCCAATGGGAGAAAAAGTTATTTAAAATATATAGATATATATATATATATATATACTAGAAATTAAAAAACTTCAAAAAATAATTTGGAAAAAGGGAAACTAGCACACTAAATGTGGAGAGGGTGAAATTGAAGATTATAAAAACTTGTGGGGTTTAAAAAGAAGAAAGTGGGTGGCAAGTTAAGGTAGGGGCCAAAATTTTGTGTTGTGTTTATGAGTTTAAGAGAGAAAGTGATATTTGCCGACCAAATCTAGTGATCTTATCTTTTGCATTTTCTTCCCACATTGTGCCTTCTCTCTTTTTTACTATTATTTTTTTTATTTAGTGTTTTTCATATTTATTTAACTTAATTGTATAATATTTGATTAGTCTCACCAACCAAAAGCTAAGATTATTGTATTTTCGTCAAAACAAAAAAAAAGTTTCAACATTCACACGAGAGATAATTATATTTTGGTACAGAATGATTTTCTTACAAAATGTTAACTTTTTTTTTTGCTTTTTGAAAAAATGTTTAGAGAATCTTATTTATACAACTTGACCATAAAGGTTACACAATGTGTGGGAGGAGAAAAAAAGGAAAAAAGAAAACAATAAAGCTTTTCCGATGAAAGAGGAATATGTCTGGTTTATCATCATTAATTATTATGTCTAATGCCAATTACACAAAATAATGACTCAAGCAGCCATCTAAAATTCTAAATTACAACAAAATATAAACACGTACTTAATTATTACTTGGGCAATTTTCAAAAATACCATGAAAAAAGTTTTTGGACAAAAATAACATCATAAGTTTTTTCTTTAAATACCATTAAATATTTTTTTGGCCAAAAATACAATAAACTTAAAATTAACTTAAAACTTTCAAAATTAACTTGAAATCCTCAAAATTAAACTCTATTCCCTTTCAATAATATACCCTAAACAGTATATAACAAATCTAAATAAAAAAATTTAAGTTTTAAAGTGTTAAAATTAAATTTCGTGTTTATGGTATTTTAGTCCTAAAAACATTTTAATGGTACTTGAGGAAAAAACTTGTAAGATTTTTTTGTTTAAAAAATATTTTTTCATGATATTTTGAAGAATTTCTCTTGTTACTTTTATTGTATATTTTAAAAACCCGGGATGGGTGGAAAACTACTTTTGACTATAAACTTTTAATTTTAAAAGTGATAAAAAACTACTTTCAAAAAAGGAAAATTTTTACTTCAAAAAATATTAAATCGGTGTTTAATTACTTTTTAAATTTTATTGAGAATAATATGAAGAAAAATTATTTTTACTTAAACTCATGCTTTATTTGCTTTAAAAAAAATAATTGAGAATAATAAGAAGAAGAATATTGTTTACTTAAACCACCCCACCCGGGATCGAATCCCCGTGACTACGACAGTGTTAAAATGATTAATGGACCGACCATTTGTGACCAAATGTTGACAAAAAAACTCATTTAAAATGTGATTTAATACAATATAAATAAATGGGAAAATCTTATATTATTAATACAGAAGACGGAGAGAGAAAATCATTCTAAAATTACACGTGTTATCACAAGAGCAATTATGGTCCCACATTATTAAAAATTAATAAAAGCCCAAAACAAAAAACTCAAAACAAAAAGACTCAAATTTAACACAAAATGACTTAAATTGACATAATAAATGGATAATATTATAAAATGTTGAAAAACTCATAAAATATAATATTAAAAAATTCATAAGAAATACAATTTTATAATTTCTAATAGATCTCTTAATATTTATGTATTATATTCTATTACATTGAGTTCAAAATAATGATAAAACATATTGTTCATTTACAAATAACAATATTATTTTGTAAAATTGTATTTAACACCAAAATTCATGTCAAATGAAAAAAAACATGAACACACAATTTACCCAACTCATCGGTTGAACCACCAGTTCCCAAACTTTGAACAAAGAATTTTCGGATAAGTTTAGACATGAAAGAGTGATTAAACCTTCCTAGAAAATATGTTTAAAATATTTAAAAAACTAATGAGAAACACAATTTTATAATTTTCCTAATGTTTGTATGTTATATTCTCGCACAAAAGAATGATAAAACATATTGTTCATTTATAAATAACAATATTATTTTGTAAAATTGTATTAAACATCAAAGTTCATGTCAAATGACAAAACTTGAGCATAAAATTGACTCGAGCCCCCGAAAATTCAGTGGTTTTATATATATGAGGTTTTAATAGTCCGAATTTATGACAAATAAAGACCGGATTGACATATTTTTCATTGTTAAACGAGTCATATCAAAGTTTCAAAACACTATGTAGTTATTGTTTTTTAATGATAAATAGTAAATTATACGTAAAGGTAAATATTCAATATCGAAATGGCAATGATAATCTTTTTCGATGATAAATATTAAAATAGTAATAGTAATAAATTTTTGTAAATAAAATATTATAAAAACCAAAATACAATATATTTTCTATATATACTTCAATTTAAAAATCACATGAGATACAAATTTTTTTTATTTCATTTTATACTACACATTGTTTTTACCAATAAACATTTTTCAATTTCGTAAATTTTTATCCCGCGTTTGGCGCGGGTAAATTCCTAGTTTCATATTAATACACCAACTAAATTATTATTAGCTATTTAATACACAAACTTTTCGATTGCCTAGAATAATACACCAACTATTTTATTTGTTCATTTTAAACCATTTACTATTTTACTTACTTATTTTAAATCACAAATTCAAATCATCTATCCATTGTACCATACCGTCAGTTGACCGTTAGTTTAATTTTTTAAAAAAATCTAAATTTTGTTATTTTAATAAAGAAATACTTTAAAATTATGTAAAAAAACTAGAAAATTTAAGAATATATAAAAAGATTGTAACAAAAATAAAAGTTTCGAAAAATAATATTTTCACAATTTAAAATCATAAACAATTAAAATATAGGAAAATAACAATTTTTAAATTTAATTTGTGAAAACATTTTCATTTTTATTTTTAATTTTTTATTGTGAACCTCTTGTATATTTCCGAATTTTATAATTTTTGTTTGATTTTTTACATAATTTTAAATTATCTTTTTATTAAAATAGGAAAAATTATTTTTGTTTTAAAAAATATGTAACGGTCAACTGACGGTCAACTAACGGTGATTTGGTTAAATGGATAAATGATTTGAGTTTGTGATTTAAAATAAGAAATTAAAATAGTTCGCGTTTTAAAATTAACAAATAAAATAGTTGGTGTATTATTCTGTACAATCAAAAAATTGGTGTATTTAAAAGCTAATAATAATTTAGTTGGTGTACTTTAACAAAAAAAAAAAAAAAAAAAATTTAGTTGGTGTATTAATATTGAATTTTCCCTTAATAAATTATTGATTCTTCTCCTGAACCCCAAAAAAAAAATTGTGAAAAGAAAGTGAGGCTAATTTGGTCTTTAAAGCCCAATAGGCCCATAATATTAGTTTCTCTCAAAGCAGGGCGCGTGTAAGCCTTGAGCACGAACACGTTCCTTCCTTACTTACTTCATCTGAAAAATCGTTCTCTCTGCCTCCGTTTGATTCCAACTTTCCGCCATTGTTAATCATCGAATCGAGACAGAAACAAGAGTATAGTTCTCTATTGTTGTCTTAATTTATAAGAGCCTGTCTTGATAGATTCAACAAAGAGAGTGTTGTTTGTTTCTGTGTAATGGGTCAGCAATTGCGTCGAGCCGTTGGGAAAATCAAAGAAGTAGAGAGATCACAATCTTCTACACCTAAAGTCTCCGCCGTAGATCGGAGATCTCTTCCAAAGGAAGGCCTCACCGCCGTGAAATCTCCGTCTACCTCCTCCGTCGAAGGTGTTTCCGGTAACAATCCCTAGAAACCTTGCTATTGGGTATTCGAAAGTTTACACCTTTATCTGGTTTTGTGATTCAAAAACATGATTTTTGAAATGTTCGTTTTTGAAAATCTGAATCTGGGTATGTATGTGTCAAGATAAAGGTAGAAGAACAAGTAATGATGAGAATGTATTAGAGGAAAGAGACGCACAATACGATACAATGTTGAATCAAATGGTAGGGAGGATAAAGGCTAAACCTGGAGGCAAAGCTGAGATGGGAGAGGTTAGTTTTGTCTCCTTCTTGTTTGATATTTGCATCATGAACAATGTATGAGCTTAGGCTTCCGATATTTGATCGTCTGTAATGATGTGGTTTCGTCGTCGTTTTAAGTTGTCGCTGTTGCGAAGAACAATCTTGAAAGCCTTTGTACTGTCTTAGTGTCTTCTTGAAGTCGCATCTTGTGGAGTTTTTTTTGGTTCCATTAGCATGGATTGGTCTAGTAGCTGATTGATTTTAAGGTTAGACGAACAATGCTGGTTTTGTTCTTAGTTCCATGTAGCATTTCAAGCTTTTTACACTGTCCTAGAGTATTATGTCGGCTTAAACTTCAACATAATGAGTACCTTTTGTGTGCCGTGTAACCACGATTCAGAGCCTTTGATGACGTATAGAAAACCGATGGAAATAGTTAAATAGTTGGTGGCACAAGGAAGAAAGAAACAGATTGTGTCATGATTCTTGTTGTTTTGATCTTAACACTGACAATGGTCGGTGTCCTTTTGTGACTTTTATAGGCATCACTAGTGGAAACATCGAAAAGGGCACTCCCAAAGCTCAGGAATACAACTCCAGAGTCAACAAGGTACGAAGAAAAGCCGGCACCTCAAGGGACTTTGAACGTGGCACAAGTGCGACACATCATGCTTCTCTATCAGGGCAAGGCTCAGGATCACAGTGGTACAATGAGCGTGAACGAAATAGCAGAAAAGTTTCGGATAGATGCCTCTCAAGTCCAGAAGATTACACAGTTCCTGTCTTTGCCTCCAGAGATTACTAATAGGCAGAAGAAACAATATGAATAAAGGTTAAAAAGGGTATGTTGTTAAACTGGTTTGGTTTCTTTTGTCCTTACCAGTTTTAGTAAGTTTTGTGCGTGTAACACAGAACCAGAGAATTACATTGGCTTCATAGACAATAAAACAAAGATTTGAGTTTGTGTTCTATGATGTTTTAGTAATACCCAAATGTCTATGCCCAGCAATGTACAGAAGTTGCGCTACGCGTGGGATAAGACGACATAATCTACTTGCAGAGTGATGCAAGAACACGGCGAGGAGGATCAAACGGTCTACGAGAGTGAAGAACAGCCCAGTTATCTATAAGCAGAACATCGCCTCTCTGCCACGGAACAGCGACACATTCATCTTCAAGTATCCTAAGACAGTCGTGAACGATATCAGCAGGTAAAGCCATCCCGTCACCAAAAGTCACAGCCTTTCTCGGATCGTTCCTCTTATCCTCCCATCCCGTGTAAGCGGCCACCATGCTGTTAAACCAAACTTTCCTGTTCCTCGACTCGTCGTATTTGATAGCTGGGATAGGACCCATTACCGTCTTGGCTCCTCCGTCTTCTGTCCATTCAAGCTTCATCCCCAAATTAGCTGCCCTGTTATCAAGAGAAGCCTTCTCTTCAATGGACAAAACAGAGAATGATAAGAGAGAGAGTTACCTTTACCTTTCTTCGGCAAGGCTCTTATCGTGTGTCATGAATGTCGATTTCCAGCCACGGCCAATAGGCGATGACGGGTCATCTTCTTCGCTTAGTATCCTAACATAGAGTAAGCCATGTTCCTCAAGCCTATGAACAAACTCAGGATGCTTCTCTTTCATCTTCTCATAGACAACGTGACTCAACACAATAGGCGTCTCTCCTCCACATTTAGGCTCAATCTCACAGTAAAAAAACAGCTTCGATGGAAACTCAGGAACCTAAAGCATATCAACATTCATGTGCCTAATAAACATTTTCATAAGCATATGTTTTGATAATATCGTCTATGTAAACAGACCTGAGCCATTTCGTGGTGAAAAGGGATTTTCTGATCAGGAGGAGATTCGTTGGCGGTGAAGACGCGGCCGACGACGCTGCTACGCGGCGCGGCGCCGCCGACGTAAGGAAGCTCTTCGAAACCGAAAGATTCGACGACGCCGTTGAAATCGGCGGCGGAATTCACCGGGAAGCCTCGGAAGAGAACGGCTCCGGAGTCGCGTAAGAGGGAATCGAGATAGGGTTTGTGGGTTTTGATTGTGTGAGTGAACTGTGAGAGGAGAGACGGAGACGACGGAGATATCGCCGCCGGGAAAGGTTTGGATTCGAATTGTTTTTGCTGTGAGATTCGAATCTCTACCAACGATTCCTCCATTTTTGTTTTGTTTCTATAATTTGGTTAACAGTATTTTTTTTATTTTTGTCACGCTTTTGCTATGCAAATAACAAATATCTGTTGGTGGAAGACAATTCGTGTCACTAATCACTATAAGTTGTACATGTGTTATGTGTACTCATGTTATGCTTTCTCTATTCGTATATGGAAGTAAAACAATTAAATTCATACTTCCATTGAAAAATTGCAAATTAAATTCTAAAGTTTGAGTTTTTCGACAAAAAAAACCCAAAAAATTGTGTTCTATATTAAAACATTAACTAAAATTTTGGACGATTAAAACATAAAATTTTCGTTTGAAGCAAAATAACCCCTACTATATATGTAATAGGGTTAATTTCTTAAAATTAATTTTATTTATTTTGAGTGTTAGGTTTCTAACACACAAATAAACCTTAAATGTATAAACCCTAAATGAAATTTTATAATTTGGATAACCTTTTAAAATTTGAAAAAAGTATATATTTAAAAAAAATTGAATTAGGCGTAATTTTGTAAGGAAATAATTGAAATTGTGTAGTTTTGTAAATTTCTCAAAAAACAATGTAACTTAACATTTGACACCCAATTGAAAATATAACCAATGTAGATTCTATAAAGGGAAAAACACAACTTAAGGGTCCGAATGGTGACATCAAATTTAGCGGTGCGGAATTATTTTTTGTGCGGTGCGGGACGGTTTAAGTGCGGATTTTAAACTAAAAAAGGGGTGCGGATCAATTGCGGATTTCGTAAAATAAGCGGGACAAAAATTTAGTTGATTGGTGAAAATAATATATGCGTTGCGGATTACTTTTTTTATATATACTTTACAAACTAATATTATTAGTATATAAAAAATTATTTGATTTTCAAATTAATCTTTAAAATTTCTTTATTTTTACAATTTATAATTCATTTTTGTATTTAAATAAATAACAAATCTTTGTATATTAACATAAAAACTAATATTAATATATTTAACAAAATAAAATCATATATTATTAACATGAATAAAATAAAATATTTTTTGAAATATTAATACTTTACTTGTTAACAATAATATGAAAATATCTTAATTAAATACTGCAAATAAAACTACTAACTTAAAAATCCAAGATATGAGGTGATGATGATATTGGTTGTAGAACGAAGAATAATTTCAATTGTTGCTTATATGGATAAATCTTCTATTTTGTAGTAAAATGATTTATTAAATATTTTTTTTAAAGCATTGTTTTATATTATGCGGTTTTGGTAGGACCGCTAGTTATTACCTTATTACAAATGAAAAAGTTGTTCTTTGATAATAGTCCTATGAAATCCGCTTTTGACAAAAATAATTTTTTTTAAAAAAAAACGCAAATTGAAGAAATAAACTCTGATTGGTGAATGATGTGCGGTTTTAATGAAAAACGCCTTAAAATCCGCACGACACTCTTCTCCAATCACAACCTAAGAGTCTACAAAGCGAAAAAAAAAACAACTCAAAAACATGCAGCTAATTTTTTTGTTAGTTGGTCAAGTAGATAAATTAAGATGAATGATGATTTTTCTTTAGTTTAGGGCCTAATCTCATATATTTTACGTGGGACATGAGTGATGTTAGCTATCCAACTGTGTCAGATTATAACCTAATTATTTATTTTAGAAGAAAACATAAACAACGACAAAAATCATACTCCCTCTGTCCCATATTATATGAAGTTTTAGAGAGATTTTTTTGTTCCAATTTAGTTGATATTTTACAAGTTTCCATGTAGAAATTAAATGTATGTAATTTTTTTAACCAATAATATTTTAAAGGGTTTTTTTCTATTGGTCTATTTTGTTATAGTTAATGATGTTTTTATGAAAAAGAGAGTTTTATTAATATGTGTGCAACATCCTTAAACATCAAATAAAATGGGACGGAGAGACTATATTTGATCGGTTTAATTAAACGCAAATGTCAAAGTCAACGACCATTGTGAATCGCAAGAATGTTTTGTGTGTGTTGCATGCACGTCTCTCCTCTCTGGACTAGCCAAGCCAGTTAATTCTTTTGTTGTAATTTTGAGACTTTTGGGACTATTTTTGATCTTCTTGTTTTTAAAAGATATTCCATATTGGTGTTTGGCATATATATTGGTTTAGAGTTACTCTGTAAATGTATTTTTTTTTCGTTAAAAGAGTTACTCTATAAATGTTGAAGATCACTAATTTAAATCTTTTGAAAGATAAGAATAATTTATGATTTAAACGTGGTATTATCAAAAATTCGGACATTGGTGGAGATTATGGACAAAAAATGTAGAAAGTCAATGGTTTAGCAAGAGAAAAAAGTCAAGTAAAGATATTATCTACGTTGGTGATTCTATTTAGACTTTCTACTCTTACGTACGTATAAAATAACGAAAATAGTAGGAAAGAGAAAATACAATCGATTATATAAATGCTATATGTAGGATCAGTTCCAATTTTTTAATAACTTTTTTTGTCTATTTTTCTTTTAATCATTAGTGTACTAATTGTACTTATTAGAAATAATGATGATTTAATAAAATTTGGAACCGGTCATGGACATGCTCTTAGTGCTTACGAATACAACGTTGGAATCAAAACGTCACATTGCGATTAAACAAAACGGCAATGACAGATCAAGAGAGGAATTATTGGATCGTTGAGTTTTATATTTCTCTTTTAGAATGTAAATCAAATCATACTTGTTAGTTTAATTTTATTTCAAACAGCTGACTCTGTGCACAAGTTGGCCTACACGTCGTAATTATTATTATTTGTTAAAAATCGTCATGCTTATTTGTTTTTCAATAATTTCTATATTACACATATATCTCAATAGCAATTTCTGTGTGTTTTCTGTTGTAAATGTATTTCTCCTTTTGTAACACAGAAGAAGAATAATGGAGAAACATCCTAAAACACTTGTATTTTGTGTGTTCTTCTTCATCACATTTTTAACCTTTTTACATATTATTGAAGCTCAAGACCAAAAAGGTATTTATATATACACATATATAGTTTTTGTTGTTTTCATTACATTTTTTGTATTTGTAATATATTTTCCGTAAAAACTTGTTTCGATATTACCAGGATTCATCAGTTTGGATTGCGGATTATCGCCTAACGAGCCATCGTACAACGATCCAACAACCGGTTTAACATACTCAACCGACAACGGCTCCGTACAAACCGGCAAAACCGGAAAAATCCTAAAGGAGTTCGAGTCAATCTTTAGTAAACCGTCTTTAAAACTCCGGTACTTTCCAGATGGTATACGAAACTGCTATACCTTGAACGTCACACAAGGCACAAACTATTTGATCAAAGCCGTGTTCGTGTACGGTAACTACGATAATCTTAATAGTTACCCGAGTTTCGACCTTTACCTTGGTCCGAATATTTGGACAACGGTTGATATGAACGGACGTACTAATGGTACTATAGAAGAGATCATCCACAAGACCATATCTAAGTCTTTACAAGTTTGTCTCGTTAAGACAGGACCAAGTAATCCTATGATTAATACATTGGAGCTACGACCACTTAGCAACAATACTTACAATACTCAAAGCGGCTCGCTGAGTTTTTACTTCCGATATTATTTCAGCACTTCAGGCCGCAACATACGGTATTATCACTTACACATTTTGATTTTGCTTAAAGTTCGGTATTGGTTTCGATTCGGTTCAAATTTTTCGGGGTTTTCGAAATCAATTTTTTTTACATCCAATTTGTAAAATGTTGGGTACGGTTCAACTTACAATACATTTAGGTGTATATAGGGATGTTAAAAATGGGTAAAAACCCAATGGGTACCCAAGACCCAGACAAATTCTGAAGCCCATGACTTGCCCATTTTTTTTATTAAAATATATAGGCTTAAAACGGGCAGGTTTTTTTACCCTGGGCTTTAAACGGGTTTACCCTATCGGGTTTAGGGTACCCGATGGGCTTGATTAATTATTTATGTTTAAATATTAAATAATTATAATAATGTTTAATTAATATTGTGATTTTTATTTTTAGTCCCTACTAAATTATCATATAGTTTCGTATATTATTTATTTAAAAGTTACGTTTTCTCTTCTAAAACGCAAGTCACATTTTCACGCCCAAAACTCAAAATCGCATTTTTTTGCGCAATAACGTAAAATCACAATTTCCCGCTGAAAAAGTAAAATCACAATTTTTCACCGAAAATATAAAATAACGTTTTCCTGCGAAAAAAACACATTGTTTTTACCAATAAATATTTCTTCTTTTATTCCGTAAATTTTTATCCCGCGCTAGGTGCGGGTAAATTTCTAGTTTTCTAGGTAAATTGCAAATTTAAAAACTTTTTACCCTATACAATTTAGGGTAACCCGCGAGTATCCGCTTCAATTTTAAAATGAGAAATTCTTTATAATACCATCAAAATAAGTTTTTGTTTTGAAAATACCATTAAAAAGTTTTTATAACAAAAATACCATTAAAATGTTTTTTATAACAAAAATACTATCAAAAAGTAATAGTTTACAAAAATACCACAAATACAAAAAAACGAGTTTTAACACTTAGAGATTTTAAATTTTTTCATTTGGGTGCGCTATAGTTTTAGGGTATAGTTTTGAAGGGTAGGGTATAGTTTTTTGAAAGTTTTAGGTGTAATTTTGAAAATTTAAGATTTGTGGTATTTATGAATACCACTTAAAATGTTTTTTAACACAATTAGCACAAATTTTTGAAAGTTTTACAAATACCATTAAAAAGTTTTTTTTTCATAAATACCACAAATCTTAAATTTTTTAAATTACACCCAAAACCTCCAAAAAACTATACCCTCCCCTTCAAATCTATACCCTAAACACTATATAACGAACCCAAATGAAAAAATTTAAAATCTAAAAGTGTTAAAACTTGTTTTTTTTTATATTTGTGGTATTTTTGTAAACTACTATTTTTTATGGTATTTTTGTTATAAAAAACATTTTATTGGTATTTTTGTTATAAAAACTTTTTAATGGTATTTTCAAAACAAAAACTTATTTTGATGGTATTCTAAAGAATTTCTCATTTTAAAATTGAAGCGGATCCGCGAGTTACTCTAAATTGTATAGGGTAGAGTTTGGGTTACTCTACCAAGACTTTACCCTATCCGGGTTTTTTTCAAAACAAGCTTTTTCTGGGCAGGCTTTTTTCGGGTTCAGGTAGGGTAGGGTAAAATTACCCATGACAACATCCCTATGTGTATATGCTTCTTTTTTTTTATCTATAGAGATATTAGTTTATCGAATATTAATTTATAGAAATTATATCGTAAAACGTTGGTGTCTAATACACTATTTATATTTTTTTTTAGGTACCCCGATGATGTCTATGACCGTAAATGGTACCCATTCTTCAACTCAAACAAATGGACCGAACTAACAACCGATCTCACGGTAAATTCTACAAACGATTACAAACCAGCACCGGCTGTAATGGCGTCGGCTTCGACGCCTATAACTACTTTTGCGCCATGGAATTTGACATGGTCATTCACGGATGTCAAGACACAATTCTACGTCTACTTACATTTTGCTGAGATTGCGACTCTAAAGTCCCTTGACACACGAGAATTCCAAGTGACTTTGAATCAGAAACTCGCGTATGAACGTTATAGTCCTAAAACGCTATCCACAGAGACTATATTCTTCTCCACACCACAACAATGCGATGAAGGGAAATGCATCTTGGAGCTAACGAAGACCGCGAACTCTACTCTTCCTCCTCTTATTAATGCGATAGAGCTTTTCACGGTGATCGATTTTCCATTGTTGGAAACAAATCAAGATGATGGTATGTGTCTATATGAATTTTTCTGTTTACATTAATTGCTAAAGAAAATTAATTAAGTGCAATTGCTAAAAATATCACTTTAGGTTTTTTGTGCCAAAAGTAATGTCACAAGTTTTTTTAGCCAAAAATACTAATAGAAAGTTGGTTCAAATATATCTCAAAACTTAAGTTAGCTTATAACTTTAAAAACAAAACCTTAAATTGTGAAAGCTAAATAATACCCCCTTCAGAAGAAACATTTAAATTTATATTTTGGCCTAAAAAAATTAAGTAGTGTCTTTTGGCTTAAAAAAGTTTAGTAGTATTTTAAACAATTCCTCCTTTTTATAATTAATTTGTTTGTTAATACTAACAAGAAATTAATCATAGTTATTGCTATCAAGAGTATACAAAATACTTATGGACTAACTAAGATTAGCTGGCAAGGAGATCCATGTGTCCCTAAACAATTCTCATGGGAAGGTTTAAACTGTAGCAGTTCTGATATTGCAACACCACCTATAGTTACTACTTTGTAAGAAGCAATCTTTTAAATTAAGTATTTGTGCTATTTAAGTCATGTTACATTGTTTTTTTTCATCTTTACTTGAAAATGTGTTCATAAATTTTTCCTTTAGAAACTTATCCTCAAGTAATATAACCGGGATCATCGCGCCTACCATTGAAAGTCTAATTCACCTACAAGAATTGTAAGTATCTTTGGTTTTCAAAACTTAGATAAATTGTATCTTATGTATAACATATTATATACTTAAAAAATGTTTAATCAGAGATTTGTCAAATAACAATTTGACTGGTGAAATACCTGAGTTTCTTGCCACCATGAAGTCACTCTTAATCATGTAAGTATTTTTTTTTTGTGAAAATACAAATTATCTTTTGTCTCTACTAAGCTTCTTTTATTACAAGATTTTTGCTTGTGTTTATCTTAACAGAAATTTAAGTGGGAATAATCTAAATGGCTCTGTTCCTCAAGCACTTCAACAAAAGAAAGGACTTAAATTAAAGTAAATTTTTATCATATCATTTTGTTGTTATATTATATATAACAACTTGAGTGGTACATTGTCCTAAATAACATCGGTAACACACAGTGTTCAAGGAAACTCAAATCTTCTTTGTCCGGATGGATTATGTGAAAAAACCAAAAATGGCGGTACGAAAAAAACGAATGTAGTAATACCAATTGTTGCATCCGTCGCGTTCTTGGTTGTTCTTGGATCTGCCTTAGCTTTCTTCTTTGTGTTCAGAAAGAAAAAGACGACAAACAATGAAGGTAATATACATACACACAAAACAATATTATTCATTAAATAACACATGTTTACAAAGTGTCATTAGACTAATGCATTGTTGACATTAGGTCCAAGTCCATCATTATACACACAAGCATCAGATGGTAGAGCAACAAGATCTTCAGAACCAACAATAATGACGAAAAACCGAAGATTTGCTTACTCAGAAGTTGTGACAATGACAAATAATTTTAACAGAGTTCTTGGTAAAGGAGGATTTGGAATGGTTTATCATGGAAGTGTAAATGGTGATGAACAAGTAGCCGTTAAAATGCTCTCACATTCATCTTCTCAAGGGTATAAAGAATTCAAAGCAGAGGTAACTTTTTAGCAAAATTGGTTAGTAAAAAAATAATAATGCATGTGCATTAATAAAGACATGTCAAGTCTTGGTTCTTCTATGCTATAGGTGGAACTTCTTCTTAGAGTTCACCACAAGAATTTGGTCGGTCTTGTCGGATATTGTGATGAAGGAGAGAATTTGGCTCTAATATACGAATACATGGCTAATGGAGACTTGAGAGAACATATGTCAGGTAGGTAACATGAATTGCTATATACTAAACCATATCTTATATGATGTTTTTTGATATTCTATGTTCCTTTACATGTAGGAAAGCGAGGCGAATCTATTCTGAATTGGGAAACTAGACTAAAAATAGTTGTTGAATCAGCACAAGGTTAGATATAAGCTTTGATATATAGTTTGTTGTTTTTATTATGTATTCGCGTAAAAATTTGATGAGAATGAATATTTGTTGTATAGGGTTGGAATATTTGCATAATGGGTGTAAACCACCAATGGTTCATAGAGATGTCAAAACCACGAATATATTGTTGAATGAACAATTTCAAGCTAAATTAGCGGATTTTGGGCTTTCGAGATCTTTTCCGATAGAAGGAGAAACTCATGTGTCAACAGTTGTCGCTGGAACTCCTGGATATCTTGATCCCGAGTAAGTGTTATGACTAATTATGAGTTTACTCATAATTAAATTTTGGTTTAAATTAATAAGTTAAGTTCTTATATTTCTAATGGTAAATATTCCGTTTGCAGATATTACCGAACAAATTGGTTGAACGAAAAAAGCGATGTTTATAGCTTTGGAATTGTACTACTAGAGGTAATCACAAACCAAGCCGTGATCGATCAAAGCCGCGAAAAACGACATATAGCGGAATGGGTAGGAGCAATGCTTACAAAAGGAGACATCAAAAACATTGTGGATCCAAACCTTTATGGAGATTATGACTCCGGTTCCGTGTGGAGAGCGGTTGAACTAGCAATGTCGTGTTTGAATCCTTCTTCGGTTAGAAGGCCAACTATGTCTCAAGTTGTTATCGAATTAAACGAGTGTTTGGCCAATGAAAACTCGAGAGGAGGAGCGAGTCAAAACATGTACTCGCAAAATTCTGTTGAAATGAGCATGAATTTCGATATGAGAACAACCCCTGATGCTCGCTAAACTATAAAAGTCATCTTATCTTTTGTTGTATTGAATGCATTTTCTTGATTTTTAAACATATTTGAAGTTTTTTGTAATAAATGTTTGTGATTGATGAATGTGATTTATTTAAGGGCAACTAGATTAGTGAAGAATAGGTTGATTAGACGTGAAGGACCAAAATTTCACTAGATTTGTTGAATTATGATAATTTTTTTGTTTGGTTGAATGAAAATTATGAGAGATTTTACAACAATCGACTAGACTCTAATACAACTTGAGAAATCTTTTAAAACACTCTTAAAAAACGTTTTTTGCCAAAATTAATATACTATGTCCTAAATACCACTAAAATGTTTTTTTTGTTAAAAATATCACAAACAAAAAGATAATATGTTTTAACATCTTAAAATATCATTTTTCCATTTGAGTTTACTATTTAACGTTCGGGTGTCAATATGGCAAAACTCGAACCGAACCGAATAAATCGAAACGAATAAACCGAACTAAATTGGTTTTGAATACACCATATAAATCTTATGAATATCATTTTCCAAAACCGGTAAGATTCGAATATGATTTGATAATAAACCAATTAAACCCGAAAAACTGAAAAAATCCGAGTAATTACAAAAATATGATATAATAGATAATATTATTATAGTATACATGATGCATATCTAACGTAAATCTAAGTCAATTTTATTTTCTAATAATATATAAACAATTCAATTTTAATTATAAATATTTTAATTTTTTCATATTTGTAAATACAACTGTTAAAGATAAATATGTCACTTTTGGCTATGAAATTATTATTTTATCTTATTATTCTTTGTAAATTGATCAAAATACTAAATTAATAAATTTATTTTTGTTATGAAATTATTATTTTTTCCAAAAACAAAAAGATATGTTTTTGTAACCATATTTTTTTGTTTAATATAACATTTGAGAACTTTTGCAAACTCATACAATGTTATATTTTGTTTTTATTTGTTTTGGTATAAAATTGATATTATCCACACCAACCAAACCAAACTATAGTAAATATTTTCTATAAACTGAAAAAACTGAAACCGAACCAAAATCCGTGTTCAACAACCCTATTTCAGATTATAGTTTTGAGGGAATCAATTTTGTGATATTTTTGTTAAACAAATTATTATTAGGCCTAAAATCTTTGAAAAATTAATTAGTATTTTCTTTGAATACTAATATAACGAACTCAATCCCACGAGACGTTATCCATCACGTGCTTCGGCACGTGATTCATTTGGTTTTTATAACTAAACCGGGAGAGACTCATATTCCGACCAAACACGCTTTTCTTCTTCTTCTTCTTCCCCACTTTTTATGTCACCAGACACCACCGATCGCGATCAGAACCAGATATTTCGGCTGCATAAAAAAAAATAAATAAAAAATAATCCAAAATTAGTAAAAATATATATATTCAGTGATGAATCATGAAGTTAGCCAAAAAACAGAGATTTCAAAAATCATGTGGCTAAATAGTGAGAGAGAGACCGAGTCACCCGAACATCTCCTTCTCCTACACGCCATTCTCCTTACCACTCGGACCTAACCAACCATAACCCTCCACGTCATCTCATAATCCTAGTTCCCGTGAGTTAGGGATCTTTTACTTGTAAGAAACCAGACACGACCGCACATTCACACACACACACACACCATTACCTTCATATCTTTTTTTTTGTCGTCCCCCTCTAATGGTATCGTGGGGCGACACCAAAACAAAAACCATCTTCTTTTGCTTCTTCTCTTCTGTCTTATGATCATTGATCTTGTTCTGTCTTAAAATCTGTTTCTTTCAGGTGGATTTTAGATCCCCGTCTTAAAAACAATAAAAAAGTTACAATCTTTACCATTTGGTATTGCTCTCCACCTGGTTTCACAAGGTAACAATTTAGCTCCTTATTTTTTAATTTCTTGAGGTTACTTGTAGCACAAGGAGCCAGTAGGGTTTGTTTCGTAGGGAAGAAGAAAAAAGAGAAAAGTTACAATCTTTACCATTTGTGATTGATCTCGAAGTGTTGTTCTGATCCGGTTTTCGCCGCTTGGTTTCAGAAGCTAAAACAATCTAGCTCTTTAATTTCTTTTATCTTTCTTGAGGTAACGTGTAGGTCAAGGAATGATTAGGGTTTGTTTGTTACGTAGGGAAGAAGGAAAGAGATGGGAGGAATGAAAGACGAAGCAAAGAGGATAACAATTCCACCATTGTTCCCAAGGGTTCATGTGAATGATACCGCCAAATCAAGCTTGTCTCCGCCTTTTAATGGCAAATCAATCTCTCTATATAAACCTACAACAACAACAACTCTTCCTTCTGATCACACCAACAAGGACAAAGCATGTCTTGTAAGCTCTTTGCTCCTTAAGCTCTTCCTTCATGTATAGTTATAGTCTACCTAGTTTCTTGATTATGTGTGTGTTGCCTTGTACATATAGAAAGATTAGTTTCATATGGACAATGTAAGGATTCAACTTTTTTGAATATTGTTTTGTGTTAAAACAGACTGATCAATCCGAAACCATATGGTTATCGACAATCGACAAAACTTTACGGATATCGGAGTGTGAAGGGAAGATGAAGAAAAGAGCCATGGATTGTTCAAGTCCTAAAGTATCATCAGTTACTAATAATACTAAGTCTAGTTCAGTAAAACACAATGAGTACCGTTTGATCAAGAACTTCACAAACTTGGAACCTCTTAAAGTTCCTTTAGTTAGAAGATCAGGAACAGATCCACAAGCAAGCACAGATTTTCCCATCAAGTTTTGTAATATCAGTAAAGCCTTAGGAGGAGAAGAAGCTTCTGGTTCTAAGCCTGTACTCCGTGCCCGAGAACTCCTTTTGCCAGAAAGTTTGGAAGATGCAGGACACAACGGAACTCTTACATCGATGAAGAGCCAATTCTCTAGAGGAAGAGCACTTGATGGAGTTAACAATGAGACTCAGAAGAAGCTGAGAACTTTGCCTCCAAGTGAACAAGATGTCTCGGAACTTTCTGCGATAGATTCTTTATCTGGTATGAGTGCATTCTCTAATGATATTGCGAGAGTGATTGGCGAGAAGAGGTTTTTGAAGATGAGAGCTTATATGATCAAGTATGTGTCCCTCTCACTTTACTAGATCAGACTCTTTTTCTGTTCATTACGCGTTGTTTCTTACCCTTTTCTGATGTTTTCAGACAACAGAAGATCTTTGTGGCGCAAGTATTTGAGCTGCATAGGCTTATAATGGTAAGCTTCTGACAACATTGATTGTGTTGCTTACTATACTTAATATTTCATGTGTCCTTACCATTGAGCCTAAACTTGATGCAGGTTCAAAAATTGGTAGCAAAATCACCAAAGTTTGTTATCGAAAGTAAGCTAAATGGCGGCAAAAAACATGTCACAGCGAGGCCGGAAATGGCTGCTTCAAGGGTTATAAAGCCAAACACCGAGAATCAAAAACCCGCTACCGAGCCATATCCAGAGCATATGAAACCAAATCTTCCTATACCTTCTATAAGCAAAGACCTCGTGCCACCGGTTTGGCCACAACAGCTACTTCCTCCACCTGAAAACCAATGGTTAGTTCCTGTAATGTCTCATTCAGAAGGTCTGGTCTATAAACCACACACAGGACCATGTCCTCCTCCTCCTTCTGCTTTCATGGTTCCAATATATGGCCAAGATTCGGTCCAAAAAGCCTACACATTCCCTGTTACTCATCAGTTTAACCACGGCTACTTCCCACGGCCTAACACGATGACAAAACTCGACCAGACAAACCCGTTTGGTCAGTTCCAAAGGTGGTCCAGCGCATCGAGCCACGTGACTCAAGCGATACCCTTCTCTTTAAAGAAGTCTCAGGACTCTGATGACAGTGATGAACTTGGAAGCACAGCTTCAAGCCCACCAGAGAAGCATAAACTCGGCGTGCTTCTTCCTCTCTTCCCTACAGAGCCTACACATAACACTGATGAGTACAAGCAGATACCGCAAACTCAGCACCGTGCCATTAAAGCTATTCCCCATAAAACAACATCTGCCTCTGAATCCGCTGCAAGAATCTTCAAGTCCATTCAAGAAGAAAGGAGGGACTCAGATTATATGATGATAAGTTAGTTTTTTCTTTCATTTTTTCGACATTCCGCATTCTTTTGCTCTATAATTGCTTCTTCATATAGTTTAGATCATTACTGTCACAATACATAAAACATATACACACACATACACATACACATCTTATATTGATATTGTATTGTCAAACATCAAATAAAAGTTATTTTTGTGGTTTTTATACTATTGACTTATGTTAATCATTTGAACAAAAAGATTAGGATGCTACTTGAGACTAAAAAACATATCAATCCTCTTTATTCAATCATAGGAAAAATTGCAAAAAAAAACCCAGAGTTTCAATTTTTCGACAGAAAAAACCTGACAAATATTCAAGTGTAAAAAAAAACCTTAACTTTTTTATTTCACATTTTAAAACCTAAGGTTTGTTTTTTTAGCAAAACGAACCCTATCCGAAAAATCGGTTAAATTTTAGCAGAGATAAACGACATATTTCACATAAAATTAAAACGGGTTTGATTTATCATCGTATATCAAAGAGAATATGAAGAAAAAACGAGAAAAACAAAAATAACACAAACAAAGATGATATTATTTGTCTAAAAATCCATAACTTCAGTATTTGATAAAGTGTTTAAAATCACAAAAAAATTTTTGTTTATCTCGTTTTTTTCTTATATCCATTTTGTATACGATGATGAAACAATCACATTTTCATTTAAGTGAAACGAATAATTTTTTCTCCGCTAAAATTTAACTGATTTTTGGCTAGGGTTTGTTTTGCTAAAAAAACAAACCTTAGGTTTTAAAATGTGAAATAAAAAAGTTAAGGTTTTTTTTTACACCTGAATATTTGTCAGGTTTTTTCTGTCGAAAAGTTGAAACCCTGGGTTTTTTTTTGCAATTTTTCCCTCAATCATATGTAAAAGTGAAGTTTCATTAGCCATTGTATCTATGTGTTCATGCTAAACCAATCTACATTCAAAATCGAACCATAAGACCACAAAGATATGTTAGAAGCCAAGAACCTTTGGTGCAAGCTTGAGCAAAGGCTCCAATGCGCTAGGCGAGAACTTTCTTGCAAACAGATAACACACTTGAGATGGCTGATCATTGTAGAAACATGCTTGATATCTTGGAAGCTTCTTGAGGAAACTCTCTGTTATATCAGCCTTACCAAAAGTAGCTGGATGTGCGCCGCCTCTTGACCAATCGGTCCAAGTCAATGTTCGATTAGCCAGCAAATCCGGATATAGGATAGAGAGCATAGTTGGGAAGTAATGTTCATCCACATAACAAGGAGGTCTACAAAACTCTTTGAACTTGTTATAGTAAACAGTGTCTTCAACAATGTCAAGAGCGAATTGACGGTTAATTTCAAACCACTGAGACCCTTTTCTCCACTGCCTTAGACGTACTTCTGGTCCCATCGCGTAGCTATACCTGCCTCTCCCGTAAGGCCCGTCTTCGTCGACAGAACCCATGAAGCTATATTTTGATCTAGAAACATAGTTGTAGATAAAGTCGAAACCACGAAGAGGTATGCATGATTCAGAGAGCAAAACAAACCATTCGTTGGAGATATCGAGCAACGCGTTAGCCAAAAGCCTTCTTTCTGCTTCACACATATTCATCTCTCCCCAAGCCACAGGCTACACACAACATATAAGACACTCTTAAGTGACAGAACCTTGACGAAACACACAAAAGGTAAAACCGAAAAAAGATGTTTCTTGATCAATGAAAGTACCTGACTTGGGATCTGTCTTCTATAAAACACAGAGGAGCTAGAGAAATTAGGTCTATAACTTGGCAACGTGTGAACATAGATCGAGTAAAGCCCTTCATGCCCTTTGAAAAACCTTTCCCAGAGAGGAGCAAAGGGCAAAGGGCCTTTGGTGAGAAACATGAACGCCATTTTAGGTACCCTTTTAAACGGATATTCGTATCTCCGTGGCTCCATAGACGCGCGCCAAAGAAGCTCGGTGTCATTCATATAGTGCCAAACACTAGAAGGAGGCTTGATAAAACTGTCAAGTGTAGCTTTTTCGTCGTCACACGTAGAGACTAATGTGGTTGGAGCCAAAGTTTGGATCTTTAAGTACTTGATCATGTGCATACTAACCACTGAGATTCCAAGTACCAAAACAAGGAACAACAAGAAAACCTGAAGTACACGTATCGGTAAAAGAACACGAGATTGGCTTGTATGTCTCAGATTAGTGTCCTTAACACCACTTTCCTCCATACCCATCAGCTTCACTTGCATCTACAAAAAGCTTCTCACTTTATTGAACAACAGAACCAGTTTATGAGAACTATGTTATGTTATAAGTTATAACCAAACCCACATAGAGATATATAACCAATTTTGAACCTTTACTTCGCTAAGAAACTACACAAAGTCTCAATAGTATTGTAGTCACTGAAACAAATCAGACAAAGATTACACGGATGATTTGGTAGTAATATAAGGAAACAAATCGGTTAAAATCTATAAGAAAGATTCAGGAGAGATTAATAACACGTTTTATTGATTCAAAACACAAATAAAAATCGAAACTTTGAATAAGAAACGTACCAGAAGATAGAGGGAAAAAAGTTAGGATTTTTGAGATATTTCAGTCACGTGTTTGATCCCATATATGTATGTCTTAAGCTAAAGAGAAGTGTTAGAGCTTAAAACCTTGTATGAAGATGGTAGACGAGAAAATGTGTCTGAAACTCTCAGTTGATTTTGGGTGTCTAGTTTTGGAAACAGAGAACTTAAATGTAAGAAAATGTTAGGAGAAGGCATTAAAAAGCCAAAGTGCATTTGGTTTTTCTCTCTGTAACTGATGGTCACTTATTAGTTAGAGGAGTTTATTATTTACAACACAAAACGTATTATAGTGGTTTTAATTAATATGTAGTATTAAACTATTCAGAAACATACAGACTTGATGCAGTTAGTATAATTGTCAAGGTTTATACTATTGAAATACTTTAATGTGGGTTTTTGAGTTTGGTTTGGTTCGATTTTCCTAGACAATAGTAAGTAACCAAGTATACCGCTTCAAGAATTTTCAGTCATATAAAAAGCAAAAGAAGAAAAAGAAAGTAAAAGAGACTAACCTAAAGTTTTGAAGAATATGAATGTTGTTTTGGTTCAAATATTTGTAGTGGAAACAGAGCTTTTTTCGAACTGTCACTGTTGTCTAAATCTAACTTGTTGATGCTGCATAGACAAGAGAAATCATATTGTTATGAATATGGATTTGGTTTCTATATTAGGATACAGAAACAGAAGAATCTATATTACAATTGATGTTGATAACCATGCCTGCATGTATGATTGCATGTATGATTGCATGTAGACAAAAATGCAAAAGCAATAAAATCTACAAAAAAAAGGTCTGTCTCACTAAGAAGAAAACTCACACAAAATTGGGCCTAAAAGAAGAGCTAATTGTCTTTAACAAGAAGATGAGTCTAAAGCAGACACTCTTCTTTTCAACCTCTGATCATGAAAGTCTTGGTTCTATTTGAAATCAATCAATCCCATGTGATGAGGCATAGTCTTTCATTCTTTGTTTCAGTTGCTACACACAAGGCGTAATCAAATATTTTAACGGTATATCGCCAAACCAACAATGCAGAGGAAGATTAGATGAAACAAACAAAGAAACTATGGGTTTTATAGGTAACTAACCTTCAATTCTTCATGGAGAATAATGAACACTTTCTTTAGACGTTTGTGCCTCTGCAGATTATGTCACATATATAAGAAAATCATCATCACGTATACACATAAGCTAGAGAGAGAGAGAGAGAGAGATTCATATGATGCCGAGAAAAGAGATAAAGTATGTACAAAGTGGTCAGAGACAAAGGATTTACCTCCCCATATTTGTAATAAGATTCCTTTATCTGTTCCACAATTTTGTTATATCGCTCCATGCCTCTTCCTTTCGCAAGGTCAAGCTCTTCCCCGAACTTTTGAAACTCATTTCTGCGTATAATGTAAATATAAATTTTAGTTACGGTGATTAACACGCATTATCTATGAGTTATTAACATAAGAGTTCATCTAACTAAACTACCTGTGGTTCTCTAATATCTTGTTAATGGAGCAGTAGCTATCGTATTTATCCAAATACTCTTGCATATAGGCTTTATACCTAAAACAAACAAAAAACATTGCCATCTATTAGAATCATAAAATACTAAGCAATTAGATAATCAAACATTATAATTACAGTTTACTCACTGCAAATGATCAATAATAGGTCCTTTAAGCTCAGGAGAAGCCTTCTCGTATTTCAGATAAGAAGAGTCTTCTTCATTGAAATATGCCATTTGTTTCTGCGGGACAACACTGTCATCACCTGGTAATGAAGTTGTGTCTTTATGTCCATTGATAGATTTTTCGGGTTTTTCAGATGCATGTCTTTTACGCTCTCTTGATAAGCGGGATGTGGATGCTCGTTTGGAGCCCTGCTTTATAACAGGAGTTTTTTTGTTGGTTTCTCCATAACCTTCCTCGCTGCTTCCTACTACTCTTCCTTTACTGTCTTTTTGTCTTGATTTAGAAGCTGCGTCCTCTAAGTTTTTATTCCGTGAGACGCTTTCAGTATCTGTTCCTGTATGGTTCTGCCCGTGTGACTGCAAAGACCACTTTTGGGATCTTTCTGAATCTTCAACAGAGTGTTCCGGCAACTCTTTGATACCATTGCTGGCATGTGTAGGAGCTGGCTTTTTCGAGTAAGATTTTTTAGAACTTGGTTTTTCCGAGTCCATACCCAAATTTTCTGATGTCTTCCTGTGAGAACTTTTCTCTTCGAGTTGCTTCAGAGACGTATCTTCGCCTAATGACTCAGGGAGTTCTCCTAACTCCAAGTCTGAAACTTGTTTTTGGAGTATAGATCCATTTGCCTTAGGCAATGAAGGTTGAATGGCAGACTCGTCCTCTTTTTTATTCTTTGGAACCTTATTTTTCAAATGAAAACCATCTCTTTGATTGTCCCTGGAGGCTTTTACTGACAAACTAGAAATAATTTCATGCGTAAAATGTCCCCCTTCTTCAGATTTTTGAATATTTCCCCATGCATCAGAATGTTTGTCTGATTTACTTGAACTATCAACAGGCTTTGTTTGACTATGTCTATTCGGCTTTTCAATAAACGACTTCTGAAGTCCCGGACCTGACGTTTGACTGGCAGAAGCATCATGCTTGTGCTCTGAACGCTGTAAATCTTTACCCATGGAAGTTAACTGATTACGCCTCTTGGATTTCATATTTTTCATTGGTGCTGATTTCTTACTGTGGTGCTCCAAATCAGGGGATTTTTGGTTATGGTCTTTGGCCAGCCTCTCAGAGATGTCACGTTGGTCATCTTTAGTTGTATTCTCTCTGTCATCAGACAACTGTCCAATGAGATTTCGGCGCTCTTGTAGCTTTTCGGGACCAGAAGCAAAATTTTCCTGCCCTGAAATGCTAACTTCTTCATTTGCAGTGGGAATGGTAACAGTTGTTGCTTCCATTTTCCAGTTATTATTCGAGAATTTTATTCTATCAGCTTCAGAATCATAACCTTCATCTGAACTGTTCCCCTCAATATCAACTGCATCAGACTCGTGACCATCAATGTCAACCGCGTCAGAATCATGACCGTCAATGTCAACTGCATCTGAATCATGACCCTCGATGTCAACAGCATTAGAGTCATGACGTGGGAGATCAATAGCATCTTGTTCAGCTGAATCTATTACCTGCTGAGGCTCTCTGTCACCATCACTCATGATATCCACATCCTCATCAGAACCATCCTTACTGTTGGAAGAAGCATCGCTATCACTGCTGCTCCCGCTATCACTGCTATCCCTATCACTAGAGCTATGAGCCTGGCCTTCACTATTCTGAGATCGCTTTTCCTCATGAGGAATACCAGGTGAATGATTTTCGATGTTAATATTTTCTTGCACACTCAATTCCTCTTCTAGATGCACAGGCAAACAGTCTTGTGAACCTTCTCCGTTCCCCTTGCACACAGATAATTTATCCATATTGCCCTCCCCTGGAACAGGTAACTCATCGCGCCTGCACTCAGAAATTGGTAGCAATGGCTGATGTTCGGGTGAGCTGAAAACAAAGAGTTGTACTAAGACTAGATATGGTAATACATGGGAAGACGACATAACTAAAGTATAGAAGATGCATATGTTATAGTTAATAGCTTCTTGAGTATATTCTACTTTAAATTGGGTAATAACAATCATTCAATAAAAGTTCATACTGCACTAAACAAGCAACATTGCTGGATACGCTTTTCTTGTAAAAGATTTTATCTTTACACACCTACTTGTGTCATAAATCACATGACGCATACATGCGAATATGCCTATCCGACTTTCTATATTGACATATATTAGCATGAGCATTCGAAAATATCATTTAGAGTACACATACCTTCGGCAATCAGGTGAATGTTTTTTAAAGCTATCCAACTCTGCTCCTGGTTTCAAGAAATACCTTGGGGCTTTGAAATTTGCAATCTGAATATAGGCAACAATTAAGAACACCATATTACATACCGCATCTCTTAAAACACACCAAAGTTTTCACGACTTACATTTTTCAAAATCGATTCAATCTTCTTCATGGCATTAGGATATCTATCTCCAACAGCGTTCTCTAATTCCTAGAGAAACATAGAGAGAGAGTGGCGTCAATTATTATGGAAACAAATACTGAATATGAAAATAGCTATATGTCTAGCATCTCATCCATGTATTACCTTCGAGCTCATTGGAGCCTCTTTCAGGAGATCAACAAGGAACGTCTGCAACTCAATTTCTTTATTAACATTGGTTGTTTGACTTCCAGTTATGTCTATTAATGGATTAGTTGTCCAGGTTGATGGATCTTTTTTGCTATGAACTACATTCCCCCTGCCTTTTGTCAGGACTGGTGTTACATTCTCGTTAGCTGCCTGAGTTTTAGCAACATTCCCAATCCCATATGAAGGAGGGGTATTGTATTGATTAGGAGGAGACAGTCCTGGTGAAGCCAATGGTCTATTTTTCACAGCAGGGGTTGAAGTCCCTGGCCTGAAAGAAGGCTTTGGACCTCCGCTTGGAACTGGTACAATAAACCACAGGTAAAAAAATCAGAATGTGAAACAGAAAGGAATATAATAGCGCCCAATAATATTTGAAACCCTGATGTGTCACAAGAGGCTCGTGGCGGAAGTCTATATCTATATACCTGTAGGAGGATCAACTCTCCGCTTCTTAGGCGGAGGTTCCTTCTTCTGTTTATTTGACATTCTCCATGTACTTCCTGAAAGCACAGAAAAGATGTTACAATCTTATTGATTTTATAAATATCACATGCTGGATATTTAGAGCTTTTGAACTCTAGAGAGATGAGAACCTGACCACACAGTAAAATTAAGAGCATGAGTTTCAATTTTAAACAAGAATTTCTTAAACCACTGAAATTCAAAGGAGGTGCAAGCAAGCTTAACAACAATCTCAGGTTGGACACCAGAAGGGAAAAGTTACCTTCAGCAAGAGCTAGCTTCTTCTTTACTGATGGATTCCCAGGATCTAAAACAATTGCCCTGCCATAACCAAAAGTTGATAAGACTTAGTTAAAGATGGCAACAAAAGTACGCAATTTTTTACACACAAGGAGAAAGCTAAATGAATAGGCTAAGCCTAAAACCCACAGCAGCCTAACTACAATTGCTGAACAATGCGTATATCAAAACTTTGTCCACAGCTCACCAATGATTACATGTTACAGTGCCAAGTTTCACTGAAAAGAATATCGATTCATAGAAGACTGCACACAAGAAAAACAAATAGAGCAGACACGAGACACCTTTGCAACTAAAGGACAGAGTATGCTGAAATAAATTATGGATATTTAGATGCAACCCCAAAAGTTTGGTTAGAATTTGTACTTGCGTGAGTTGGTTCTCTGTTCAGCTTCAACTGAGCGCATCTTCATATGGCTTGTGGTTGACTCATCAAGAGTTCGCTGGACGTTCAATTTTCGCCAAGCACAACCAGACTCAATCAGCACACCGTTTCCGTCTTCGCCACTTTGGTGTTCTTCATAGATATCACATAAATCACCGGGTTCCCTAGACCAGGTAAACTTGAACTCCTTCCCACCAACATTAATTATCTGTTCAAATCAAGATCGAAAACAGTTTAACAGTGTCGAAAAAAACTCCCGGTTAAGTTAAAAACCCAAACGACACGCGAATAAAATGCATAATATTAACAGATAATATAACCAAGGACAATCTCAATCCAATGCGACTTTGTATCTCAATTCTACGTTTCTAGTAGATGCAGGGAACAAACACTCCATGATGAGCATTCTGGCCAATACCAATAGTAATGCAATGCATATCATTAAAAATAACAACTTTCGATGAAAGAAACAAAACCCAAGTAGCAGTGGAATCTACTCTACATCCATAGTTTAGAAAGATGTAAAAAAGGTTGATCACAGGATGGTAAGAGCTATACATATGACAGAACTAAAACCAATCTTCTTCACCAAAACCACATTACCATCTAATCTCTTATAGGACCTTCTTAGCTGAAACAAATTCTCCAACTATATAAGCTACCAAAGCAAGCAAATTCAAAGCTAATGCAAATAATTAAGCTCAAAACAAAGACAGAGTCTTAACAAAATTAAAGTTAGAGAAAATCTCACATTCCCAGTGGTATTATTAGGAAAGGCATCGAATTTGATTTTAGAGGCTCCACCTTCAGCCTCCACACGCTTGATCTCATCCACCAAATCAGGAGTCAACTTTATGATCATTCCAAAAGCCAAAGGGCTCTCTCTCCTAACTAAGCTAAAGGTTTCCTCCACCGTAAGTGACGACGGTTTCGACGACGCGGCGGTGTTACGCTGTCGTGGTGCGCCTACGGAGGACATCCTACCGACGGGAGAAGGTTGATGACGATTCGTAGGAAGAGGGAATGAATTGCGGCTGCGTCCTCCTCCGCCTCTGCCGCCGCCGCGGCTGAGTTTCGACGATCCTCCGTACATCTTCCTCCGGTCAAAATTGCGCTGTCTTCACTGCGATGTCTGTATAAGAGAGAGACGATGATTAGAAGAGCGAGAGAGAGGGACCCAAGAGGGCTTCTTCTTCTTTTTTCTTTTTTATTTTAATTTTTCCTTTTTTTCTTAGTTTATGTTTATTTTGAAGTAAAACGGCGACGTTTTTGGGATTTAGGTCTGATGTCTTTCTAAAGCAACCGGGGAATAAACCCGTCTCGACTTGACCCGACCTGGCTTAACCCGGCCCGATCTGGACCGACCCGACCCGGTCCGACCCGGCCCCATTGTAGGCCCAGAAAAAATTAACGTTATTTTTGATATCATTACAATGTTATTTTTTTTTTTTTGTTAAAAGATACATTACAATGTTATTACAAGGTCAAGAAACTTATTGAGTGTGTGTGTGTGTTTTCAAGTATTTTTTTAAGAGTTCCCAAACTATATATTTGTGAATACATTAATACATATTTTTGTAGGTTTGTTGATACTAGATACTTTAAGAAACTGGTTTATCTTTCTTGATTAAAATATCAATCAAAATTTTAAAAATCAATAAAATTGACAATAAGCAAAACATGAATTAAGCAATATATATATAGCCTCCCCATGTGGAATTGGTTGTGTAGTTAAGTGATAAGACTTGGACCATTACCAAAAACTATAGGCATCAAAGAGGAATGATTGCTTAACACATTTAGTTAAACATTGCCAATTAAACTCTAAACCAATATTGATTCTTCATTTGCTATAATTAGTCTCTAAGAGAAGTGGACCATCTTTGTATCTAAGAGCTATCTAGCATCTAAATAGCCACATGGTACCACCATTTAATTTGCCAGCCCTTTCTCATTTTGACTTATTTATTGTTTTTCATTAATCAAATCTATGTTTTATGGCATGGGTAGAGTCAATGAGTCATCTACATCATTTATTGCATATATGCACTAGATTAATATTATTATTAATTATTTGGCCTTTTCTATCCAAAATACATTTAAGTACATATATTTAATTTGTTTGAAAATACAAAATTGGACTTTTCCGAATCAATATATAACGCATCCTATGATTATACATATTTTATACAGAAAAACTTATTTTTCAATGGTTGTCTATAAACCTAATTAGAGTTTAATAGGACATTATTTACAAAAGATGCCTTGGTTGTTTTGATCATAGCTAGAGTTTTGATTGGACACTCCACGCAACCACGCTCGTTGATACATTAATAATTTTAGTAAAACATAAAAAAATATTGTAAACTCAAATTTTATATATATATAAAGGCAAAAGAAAACGAAAAAAATTAACCTTAAAAAATGAAACTTGTCGTTTTTTTGTCTCCCCGGTCTAATACAAAATATCTTAATTCGGAAGAGCAAATTTTTGTAACCACGTTGGATTTCTCGTATATCTATTTCCGAAATAATTTTCTCGAACCACTAAAATCCAAATATTTTGATGCATGTTGAGGTGTAATTTAATCTAATTCATTTACATTATGTAAAAATTATGAATAAGAAAATGGTACGTACGTGGCATAAATGTTATTTACATTTTTTTGAGAGCTTAAACATATTAATAACAAAAACATATTAATAACAAAATGATGAAAAACGTATTGCATATCGGCAATATAATTCATAAGTAATCGCTAATAGATACGTACTCTCAAGATCGAATCTAAAAATGATTTATAAATACGAAACACTTTTCATATATTATGGTCGATCATTTGTATAATTGCGTTTATTAGTGTTGTATTAAGGGACAATTACAAAACTACGACATTTGAATTGCATTTTACAAAACTAAACAATTTAATAGTCAATTTTCAAAACTATACCTACATATTCAAAATTAAAATCGAATAAACCCTACACAAACAATTATATCTTTTAATAATATACCATAAACACTAATTAACAAACTCAAATGAAAATATTTTAATCTTGATAATTTTTAAAAGGTAAATCAATCTTTTAAAATTTTGAAAGAGTGAACATGTAAAAATATTAAATATTAGATATAGTTTTATGAAAAATGGTCAAAATGGTGTAGTTTTGTGAATTCCTCGTGTATTAATAACTAGGGTTTAGAAATTTTGAACTATTAAAATAGCCAAATCTAGAAGACCAATATATCATAATATTTCATAATATTACGGATGAACTATTCTTTTCCCCCTACTTCTTTCAAAGAAAAAGATCAATTCTATATAATATTGTTTTGTTTCTTTCCTTAACGACTTATACGTTTGTCTTCTTTGTCTAAATAATTTGATATATTTAACATTTCATAACTATATAGATTATGACTAGTAGTTTAGGATAGGGAGTCAATATAATGGTTCTAGAACTTAGGGTCTTTAAATTAACAATAATAATACACATAATTAAAATACGAATGTCACACACATGCCTAAGAATGTTTGTTGATCTATGCACAATTATTTTATTCTAAATATACGATTACGATTTACGAACCAATGTATTCTGCATATATATATATATTTAAAAGCGTAACCTATATTACTAATATCTAATGGCTTAGGGAATGTAACCAAAAATACAACATAAAATAACAACAAAGGTAAAAGCCACGTCATGTATTTTGTGGATAATGAAATAACTAAACATTTTGTCATTTATTTAGGATTATACACTACACTACTAGTAGTATTTTAACAAAGTTATACAATCTCAAATCAAATCGCACCAGACAGAAAAAAAAACTGAAATTCTCCTTGCACACACAACATTTAAATTTTTTTAACAAACCGAATTATAAAAAAAAAAAAAAAAAAAACCAAGTAGTAGGAAGAATAATATTTATCAAAATTACATAAAACATCGAATTAAACTGTTCATTTACGTGATGACTCAAATTCACCCTAAAATCAGTTCATAAAAAATTACCAAAATACCCTTCATCTTCACCAGTTTCAGTTTTTCTCCACTCTGTTCATAGCCAAATCAGTCCAAGAGTTATCTCCAAGATCCAAATCACTCCTCAAGCCCATACCCAAACCCGACCCATCAATCACGATCCCACCAAGACCCATCAACGAGCTAAAACTCGCGCCTTTCACATCCTGGTCTCCGATCGGGAACCCGTACAGCATCCGGGTCGGATCCGGATCCGGGTCTGTCACTTTAAGATCCGGATCCGGGTTTTTGATCTTCTTATTGTTGTTATTGGAGGAGGAAGTGGAGACGGATCTTTTGGGGTTGTTTTTGGTACGAGAGCCACCACCGACGGGGACGTTACGGAGAGCTCCGCCTTTGGTCCAGTAACGACGGCAGCTTTTGCAGAAGTGACGTGGCTGAGACAGGTTGTAGTTGTTGTAGTAACAGAACTTTGTGTTCTGTGAGTTACAACGAGGGCACTTTACGACTTGTTCTTCTTCTTGCTGCTCTTGAAACTGTGATTGTTGTTGTTTAGATATCATTGACTGGTAATAAGCTGCTGGATCTTGCATTTTCTTTAGCTATTATTATAAAAATTAAGAAAAGTTTGCTCTTTTAGATATTTTTCAACAGAAAAACAGAGCCTTTTTAAAAAAAAACTGAAAACAGAGTGTTTTCTTTTAAGTAAGGGAAAAGTTGAAAATACCTCCAAATATGATAAAAAAAGACAATAAAAGAAAGGTTGAATCTTGGAGGTGTTGGGAGAGTGAGAGAGAATTGGTTCTTATCGTATAAATAAGACAAATTTTTGACAAATCTAGAGAGAGAGAGAAGATGAGGAGAGGAGTGAAGAGAGAGGAGAGAGAGGAGAGAGAGGGAGAAGAGTGTGTTTGGGTAAAGTCTAAAACGGCAAAACAAGCTTTTTGTGAGGTGTGGTGTGAGTCATTTTTATAGGGGCAGGCAGCCCCAAATTAAATGATAATTAATGCTTCCGTAATCTTCTTCGTTTTCTATTGTATTTGTTATAAACATTATGCTAATTAATTATTGATTTACTAATTATTGTATTTTGTTTTGATGAGAAGACAAATGCTTCGTGTTGAATTTTTTCTTCGACTTGTTGACTTATCTACAAGACTATAACTAATTGTCAAAAATACTATAATTAACAAGACAAAAAAAAAATACTATCAGAGTTTATTTTCATTTTATGTCATTTTACTTTGTGTTTAGAAGAATTTTTAAAATCAAACTTGATCGATTAGCTTATATATGAAATATATATTTTTATAAAATTATATATAAACATTTGTAGATGAAAGTAATGTATATGAGAAGATTGTATAAATCGAGGGATAGTAACTTTTCATAAACATATACGTATGTCTTCATGCAAAGATGGTTGTTTGGCTTCATATGCAATATCGATTCTACGTATCTTTTTTTGTTTTCTTATTTTTATCCCGAAAACTAACGTATAATCTTTATCTCATAAATTATTATTATTATTACTAGGTAAGTATCCGTGCGATATCGCACGGGAGCTGATATCGCATGGGAGCTAGAATACGTAAAATATTTTTTTAAAATTCATAAATCTAAACTAATTAGTATATTTATTCATATATATTAGATAATTCATAATCATTATAATTTTAATATTCTATATACATTAGTTATTTTAAAAGTGTAAAACTTGCAATTAGATTTAAATAAAACTCAATTACAAACTTACAAACCTCGTAACAATATTTTTTAACTTCAAAAATGTTGTCACAATTAAAAAAAAAATTAAAATCCACATCATTTTTCAAAACTCAATCACAAACTTACAAACCTCGTAACAATATTTTTAACTTCAAAAATGTTGTCACAATTTTTGTAAAAATTAAAATCCTACGTTAGTAAGATATCAAAAATCTCCGTTTTCAACAAAACAAACAAGACGACGGTCGTTTTTCATTTGGTTTAACTATTTAGCGTTTAAAATTTAATTTGGAAATAAGTAAGATTTACTTTTGAGGATTTAGGGTTTAATTTTTAAGATTTTAAACTAAAATAAAACTTTTTTATATTAATACTCTATATGTGAATACATCTATAGAAAATAATTTTTAATCGTATTTTTGGTAATTGTCAACAAAATTATTAAGTTTTGTTACATTTATTGGAATTTTACTTTAAATTTTTTATGATAAAATTTATCTGATTAATTTTTTAATATGTTAGAGAGGTATAAATAAATTTAGTTTATTAGTCTAAATTGATTAAGAAAAGATGTTTTAATTTTTCATTACCATAAGTTAGACCACCATTTAACGGAACATACATTAAAAGTTGGGCAATTAATTAAATTGTAATCAAATTTTATTTCACTAATAAACTAACATGATTCATTTTTTTCTTTCTTTGAACATTGTTGAAAAAACTCTTTTTACAAAAATACCATAATTATTAAATTAACTTAATATTTCTTATACTAAATTCTAAAAACTAAATCTTACAAATAAAATACACACCACACTCCCAAAAAAATAATGATAAGTAACAAATCAAGAAATCGAAATAAGGAAAATAAAAAAGGATAAATAATAATCTACAAACAATAGTGAAAAACGAAAAATAAATATACAAAATGAGGTTTAAGATCATATCATAAGGTTTTCTTCTTCGTCTTTAAAATTTTAGAAACTTAAAAAATGATTTGGAAGTAGTTACAAAAATACCATAAATATTAAATTAGCTCAAAATTTCTTAAACTAAATTCTAAGGTCACAAAACTAAATCTAACAAATAAAATACACATCACACTACCAAAAAAATAATGATGAGTAATAAATCAAGAAATCGAAATAAAGAAAATAAAAAAGGATAAATAATAATCTACAAACAATAATGAAAAACGAGAAATAAATATATTAAATGAGGTTTAAGATCATACCATAAGGTTTTCTTCTTCGTCTTTAAAATTTTAGAAACTTAAAAAAATGATTTGGAAGTAGTCATACGACATATATATAATAATCAAAAGACATCTTTTGGAAGACACCTTTTCGACGAAACCACACGAGTTTGTAAAGACACTTTTACGAGTTTGTAAAGACACTTTTACGAGTTTGTAAAGACACCTTTACGAGTTTGTAAAGACACATTTACGAGTTTGTAAAGACACATTTACGAATTTGTAAAGACATATTTACGAGTTTGTAAAGACAACTTTACGGAACACACCCCTACGAAATTTCAACAAAGAAATCTCAACAAATCTCTATTTATAATAATCAAAAGACATGATCAAAAGTCACGATTAAAAGACATGATCAAAAGTCACGATTAAAAGACATGACTTTTGTAAAACGGTTATGTAAATAAACGAAAGAATACAACTTTATAAAGACACCTTTACAACGAATGAATACAATTTTATAAAGACACTTTTACATAACACACCCAAACACACCCCTTGAGTCTTTTTTTCATTTTGTTATTAATAGTAGATTATAACTAGGTAGATAAATATATTTGAAGAAAACATAAACAAAACAATAATGAGTTCATCATCATCATATTCACTGTCATAATAATTTATAAAACCCACTCCGGCTCAAGAATAAGGAGACAAATAAGTAGTAGTAGTTAGCGTTCTTGTGAAGCAAACAAGTACGTGCACTCAACGAGAGACATATCACATTACACTCTTAGAATCGAATCTTAGCCGTTGGATTTGCAATTCTTTTAGAACGAATCGTAACCCTCCATGTGTCGAGAAACATAATATATTGTCGTCGCGTTAAGCTGCCGTAAGAGATGACTCTTTAAGCGTACAGTGTGTTCTGTTTTCGCCAACACGTAAGAGACCAAACACACACACTCACATATTTCTTTGGTATATATTTGATAAGTAATTATATATATATATATATATTTATTTGAGAGAAATTCTTTAGAATACCATCAAAATAAATTTTTGTTTTGAAAATACCAATACAAAGTTTTTTATAACAAAAATACCATTAAAATGTTTTTATAACAAAAATATCATCAAAAAATAATAGTTTACAAAAATACCACAAATACAAAAAACGAGTTTTAACACTTTTAGATTTTAATTTTTTTCATTTGGGTTCGCTATATAGTGTTTAGGGTATAATTTTGAAGGGTAGGATATAGTTTTTTGAAGGTTTTGGGTGTGATTTTGAAAATTTAAGATTTGTGGTATTTATGAGAAAAAACTTTTTAATGGTATTTGTAAAACTTTCGAAAATCTTTGATAATTATGTTAAAAAAGCTTTTTGTAGTGGTATTCATAAGAATTGCCCTATATTTTATTAGCAATTACTATAATTTCGTTGATATATTTTTTTAAGGAATTTTCTCGAAAGCTAATTCAACTCTTTTTTTAACGTGAGAGTAATTAGAACATGGATAATTAGTACTAAACTTAAAATCTTGAAAATTAAAATAATATTCAAAAATAACAACAACTCTTACAAACAAGTCATGCTTCTAGAGAAAATTACAATCACGATTTTTTAAAAATCGGATGCTCCTTTTTTTTTTTGTGGTTCTTGTTAAGACAGAACACAAGTGAAAAAAAAAAGAATAGTCAAAAGGATTATACAAGAAGAGAGCATATAAAAAGAAGCTATTTTTATGATAAGCATCCCCTAGTTCTTGAGTTTCACAAGTAAACCAAAAGCTTCTTCTCCATTTGTTTCTTTTATATTTAAGCATAGTACATGTACAAACTATTGGCTGCGGCGCAAGCTATCGAATTCTCTGTTGGATGCCACGCGAGGTGTAGCAATTTGGTCGTATGGTCGAATGTATTACCGTTCCCATCGCCTCCTCCAGGACTCTGTGCTCCTGTGTTCCAAATTTTGGAATAGTAGTCATTAGCTTATGGATATATAGAGTTAAAGACACCATGGGATTAAAAACTCACTGACCTCTTCTAACAACGCGTGTTATACTGCTTAAAGACGGCCTTGATGGCCTTGCGGGCGTTGTGACTTGTCTCCTATACGTTCAGACATAAACTCGATGAGATTTATCGATCAGAATAAGGTTAAAGATTGATGTTGCTTAGCATCGGTTTTGTTTACCTCATTGGGTTTTTGCTTGCTTCCAAGGTTGTAGTTTCTGTAGTTCCTGGGGAAGTACCAAACACGCGGAAGAGATTGCTGGAGAAACAAAGGTTTTATTACAGAAGAATTAAAAGACCGAAATAGAAAAACAATGATGATGATATGAGTTACAAAGCATATGTACCTGTAAGAACCTGTAGCCACTCGCGATCCGTCCCCACTTAGACAGCACTCGAACTTATCGAAGATGGAATCGTTTTCGTACAAATCACAGAGCTGGAAATGGTGGTCACAAAACAAAGAGTTATCGGTTATGCACTGAGTCTGGTGATGCAACTCTCTTAAAGAATATGAAATTTACCTTTGGTCTTAAATGTTCGTGAACCTGGAAAGTCGATACCGGACCAGAGTCCATGTTGATGTCCCATAACTAACATGTAAAAACATAAACCATGAGTATGCCAATAAAACAGAAGTTTTTCAAATGCAACTCAGGAAAACTCTGAAAAATATGGACCTTAAGTGTCATATAGTCACGGCTAAGTATATATCTTCCTCCTTTCGCAAATTTCATGTCTGAAATCGAAGCAATTATCTCTGTGAAAAATGATCTAGAACTTGGTGTCTCTGTGTCCTCAAACCTGCACAAACAAGCAAATGTTAAACCTGTGTTGTTGCAATACGTCATGAAACACTACAAGAGATTTGGTTTCTGTTGTATTTGCCATGCAAGTATAGTATTCTCAACATCTATAGATTACACCACTGTGATCCCTAGCATGCATAACTTAGCCTTTCCAGCGATGTTTGCTAGTTATGAAACAGCATTCACTTTACATATCTGGATCTTCCTTTCAATGGATGGCATTACTGAAAACGTTATTAGCTTAAGACTTACAATTTGGAATGCGAGTCACATAACGCTGACTGTCGCAGATCAATCAGGCGAATTGAACCTTTCGAACTGCTATAAGCTAACATATTGCAATGCGCAGGGTGAAATTCAGCTGATGTGATAACCTCTGCAACAACAAATAAGGTTAAATATTGCATCCCAATTAACTCCAATCAGCTCAAACTTGAAGTTAAAAGCAAAGCAAACATGTGTGTGGAGAGATGACAAGAAGACTGCAATTAAATATGAACAAGCTAAACTTTAACAGATTATTTTTGTCGCACTTGAAAAGTAAAGTGCAGCTTACCAGTTAGATCTTCCATATTTGCAGGCTTGACATCAACAATATTAAAACTTTGATTGCTGATCTCCAGGTTCCAAAGATTTATTCGCAAATCGTCAGCAGAAATAAATGTCTCGCCGTCACTTGAAAAATTTAGAGGCAAAATCACCAAGAGAAGAATATGATTAATGCAAGTAAGAGAAGTGAAAGCAACTACAAGAAAAAATATGTGGATGACATTACCTATTATTTGAGATTGAATTGATATGATAATCATGAGCATGAGTGTACACTCTCCGACACCTAGCCACAGGGCTAGTCTCTTTGCTAGTAGTTACCTGTAAGTTGTAAGTGAGCTATTAGTGTACACTTGGGATAAATATACAATTCTGCAGAAGAAAAGAACAAATATTCCTAATCAAAAGTAAACAAGAACACAAGGAAAAATTCACAGGCAACTACGACTAAGAAAGTCAAGATAATTGAATCTTCAAAAGGAAAAAAGGTAATTAAATTAAGAGCTCACTACATGCTAATGTTTCATTTATTTAAGAGCTCACTCGAGCACAAAAACTCTGACCCTAAGTGAAAATAGCACCAAACCGAAGCTTTGAAAGGGTTTAGATTCCACAAGGAGGAATCATGTGTTCATATTGAATCTTGAAACTAAGATCTAAGCAATTAATACGATAAAGAGAGAACAAAAAGTAATCCAAAGTCAACTACCGCAGGTAATTTCAGCGACGGGGCGCCTCCTGGCGGAAATGAGTAGTCGTTACTTAAATATTCGTCTACTCTGTCAGGTAAACCTCCATCAGTGAGACATGAGTTAATACTATTTGAATTACTTGAGCTCGCAACACTTCCATTTCCTAGAGATCTGGTAGAATCTGTGCTTATATCACAAATCTTCTTGATCTTTTTATCTTGAACCTGTTTAAAACTCCCACATAAGAAAGAAAAGAATAAAGTTTCAACATTCGGCATAAACGGTAACTGATAAACAGTCAAACACGTCCTATGGAGACTTCCGCATGAAAACACATATATACATTGATGTATTACGGTTTAGTTCAAACATTCTAAAGACTGTTTGTGAAAGGACACTGCCATACGCCATTTTTGCTCAGAGACAAACACAATACAGTGTAGACCACATCTCCTATCAAATCATAATGTCATTCAAAGGCCAATACATTAAACAAACGAATATATCACCTTCCAAAACTTGATGGTTTTATCATTTGTTGAAAGAAGGAAGAGAGCACTGTTTCCTGTCTGAGACCATCTAATCTTGTTGATCTTCTCTTCTATCTCCAAACTCTTGAGGTAATCAAACTAGTAAAAAAAAGGACCAAACATGAAAAATCCAAAACAACATAACTATAACCCATGTAGTATGAAAGAAACAACAAAACCGAAAACTCATACCTCGGGTTCATGACTTTGAAATTCGGTTTTATAACGAAACTCCGGTTGCCTCACCGAATTGTCACTTCCTTCGAGATCTCTTCTGTCTCCACTTATCTATCAATCAAATAGCATCACAACAACACAATCACATAACCATCATCTCATCTTCCATAATATGAAGTGAAAATTCTCAAAGAAAGCAAAACATACATTCTTCGAATCAGTTCTTTCGAATAGAACAACGCGTCCACCACGGTCACCAGTAGCAAGATAGTCACCAGATTTATCAAACTCAATAGCTGAGATTATATCAACTGCAGAGAGAGAGGCAACAACACAAGCTAACTAAAGTTTCTTTCTAATGAAATTTTGTTCACAAAATTTCATATTCTTATTACATAGTGATTACAATGTAATGAAGGCTCACTAAAACAACAAAGGGGGAACAGAGAAAAATTGAAACTTTACAATAACCCACAAAATATTAAACCCTCTTATAATCAAATAAGAAGATGGCTAATTAGATCTATTACATGCCCAGATTAAACCCTAATGGATCTCAAATCAAGAGAGGATTAGATCCAACACGGAGTAGAGAAGAGATGCTTACCTTCTTGAACTTCTTCGCCGGCGCTGCGTTCGCCGAATACTTGTGAGAATCTCCAATCTAGAGGCGGAGGAGCTCCGGCGATATCTCCACCGTTCATTCTCTCTCTCTCTCTCTCTAACTGTTTATAGCTCTTCGACACTGTATCTCTCTCTCTCTCTCTCTCTCTCTTCTCTGAGATAATCTGAATCGGATCAGCAAAATCGTCAGCTTCTGATATCTGTTTTCGAGCTTGAAGATGGGTTTTCTAAGATCTAAAGAAGCATACGAACAATCAAAGTATCATACGATTCCCAGATTTCGACAAAACGAAAAAATCCACACACTCTCTCTCTCTCTCTCGCTATGTTATTAAACAAACAAAAAAAATGTATATAGCTCATTTGTTTAAAAAAATAAAGAAAGTTTTATATGAGAAAATTATTTTTATTCATATATAGCCCATTTGTTTTAAAGAGCCCATAACAATGCAAGTAGACAGCTAATGTTGTCTCCTCTACCAACATATGTTGCGCCAGATAATGATATAAAAGTATATGGTTGTATATATAATAGCTGATTTTTAAAGGATAGACGTAATTTATTTTAAAATGATTACTCAAATGTTTTGAGAATTTTATTACACTTTTTGTTTTTATTTTTAATTTTTTTTTTGTTTCTTTTTTTTTTTGGAAAACTCTTTTTAGCTAACATGTGTATAAAATACATTTTTATCAAATTATAATTATGTAAATATTTATTATTATTAGTATTCCTTGCAAAGTATAAGTTATTAGTATTGGTTATTATATTTAACAATGTAGGAAAAATTTAATATATTAAACATTTTGTAAAATCATAAGTTTTCGACCTTTGAACCATCAAAAATTTTGTCATAAAAAAATCATCATAAACTTTTCGACTTTTGAACAACAAAATTTTCACGAAAAAATTGAATTAGTTAACATCTCAAAAACAATAGAATACCTTCAAAAGAGAAGATTATCAACCTCTAAACACTTTTAAAAAAACTTAAAGAGAAAATACTATACTAACATAATTTTTACAACACATGAACTAATTAATATTCGTAAAATAAAATATTTAAATTATTTATTTGCATGATACTAATACAAGAATTAGAAAGTAACATGTATTTATGAATTCTGAGTTACAAAAGTGATTGATGATTTATTAAAATTCTTTGATGAATTATTATGTGGTCCATAACATTACCATTACTCACATTTAACACATAAATAAATTTATGTCAAATTTAGTGGTTACACAATTGAGTTATAAAATTTTTGTTTGACCAAAACTTAATTATTTTTATCATAGAATTATTATTTTGTTGGGCCAAAAATTTTTAGCTTATTTTTTGTTTATTGAACAGTAGTAACATTTATTTATTTCTTTTTTTTATCACGAATAGTTAGTTTTATTTTTAATTTTATTAGAAAATGATGTGCATTGTATCTAAGTTTTATGACTCCAAACCAATATTTATTTAAAATTTCAAATGTATATCAAAATGAGAAAAATGACTTTCTTATATAGCATCACTATATGTGTTCTCATCTTCTTCAACATTGCTCAAATACTAATTTATTCTCATAAAAATTTAATTGTCACCATTATGTTATAATTTAATTTTGTTGAATTACGATTTATATGAGAAATTTTGTTGAAATTTAAGAAGAACTTTGAGGCATGTTCATACTATTTAATTGGAAGGTTATTAGTATTGGTTATTATATTTAACATTGTAGGAAAAATTTAATATATTATACATTTTATATATGTTTAATGATATAAATCTTTAATAGTATGAAAAACAAATCATGAACAAAATATTCCTTCGAAATAGAAGATTATCAACCTCTAAACTCTCTTTTAAAAACTTAAATAGAAAATACTATAGTAATGCAATTTTTACGACATGAAATAATTAATATTTGTAAAATAAAATACTTAAATCTAAAAGTGAAAAATTTGCATGACACTAATACAAGAATTATAAAGAAACATGTATTTACGAAAACTAAAGCCTTTTTCTTAGTTTTTGAAACTCCCCTTAGTGTGGTGCTTTTTTGACGTACCTAAAATCATAAACATTCGAATCTTTTTGTGTTATGTTATCAAGAACACAAACCAAAAATATAACAAATAATGGAAGATGAAAGAATCATCCATATTTTTAATTTTTTTTGTTTTCTTGAAAAAAGAAGATGTTAGAGTGAACACTAACATTTTTGCTTGATTTTATACACATATTCCACTACTCACACATCGTTATGGTTGAGGTTACACAATTTTTTTTAAAAAATTAATGTCAAATTGAAGATGAAAGTTATTGTTGGTCAATTTTATAAGAAAGAAATATCATTTAACCAAAATTTATATTTATCTTGTTTTATTTAATTTATTTAATAGCATAAATGTAATTAGTATTATGGAGGTTACAAAAATATTCTATTTTTAGAATATAGTGATTGTGAATTTTATTTTGTAACTAAAAGTATTCCAATTTCACATTTATTTTTTGTATAGAAGACAAATGTCATTTAACAATTTTTATATATAAAATAAAATCTAAAAATAATATTATATGAAAGTAATCTTAAATTTAATCATTTTATCAAATGAAAATAAAAATAGAAGATTATTTGACATTTATTTTTAATTTTTGAAAGTGGTAAAATATTAGTAATTTTATATATTATTTCAATTATCTGACTAATATGATATAATTAATTGTAAATTTATAATAAAATATAAAATCAATAATATATGAAACTTATGAGGATAATTAATCTTAAATTACAATATACATAGAAAATATTTTGGTATTTAGTTTTGATTATTGGAAAAAGTAAAATCAATGTTGATTTAAAAAATTAATTAAAATGAAATGTTTTTTATTAATCATAAATTAACCATTAAATTTTAAAATACACATGTCATAAGAATAGGGAAACACATGTCACCACTACAAGAAAAGTTAAAAAAAACATTCAATCATATTATATAAGATACACAATAAATATAACATTTGAATTAATTTTAGAGGAATTCACAAAACTATACCATTTCAACTCTCTCTTCACGAAACTACACATAATTCAATATTTTCACATATTTACACATTTTCAAAAATTTTAAAGCTTGATTTAACCTTTAAAAAATTACCAAAATTAAAATATTTTTATTTGGGTTCGCTAATTAGTGTTTAGGGTATAGTATTAAGGGGGTAGGATTGTGTGGGTAGGGTTTATTTGAATTTAATTTTTAGTGTTTAGGTGTAGTTTTGTGAAATATTTTGGAAATGGTGTAGTTTTGTGAAATGTAATTCAAATGGTGTAGTTTTGTGATTCTCCCTTAATTTTATACTAGATGATGACCCGCACGTACGTGCGGAATTTAATATAATTTTTAATTTTATATATTTATAATTGTTTAGTAAAAATATATATATTAAATTATTTTCACCGACATTATATGTAGATAGTCTCTTATTTCATAAAATACATTAAATAAAACATGTAGATTGCGCTAGGTATTGTTTAACGCGGGATTCATCTGCGTATTAGAAATATTTAAACTTTTTACCCCGGGATATACCTTCCAAGATGTCTTGATACAAATTTAAAAATAGTTTACTGAATTATATTTAATATAAAGTTCAAAATTATATTTATGTTAAATTTTATATTTGGAATATAATTTAGTTATATATTATGAATTATTTATGCTATTTTTTGACCCGTTGCTAAATTACACATAAATATTTATGCATAAATTGAATTCGATTTAATCTCATAACCATTATCATTCGTTTAAATTTATTTTGTGATCTTTTAACGACCCGTTACAAAAACTAAAAGGAGAATTACAAAACTACACCATTTGAATTGTGTTTTACAAAATACGTCATTTCAAAGTTATTTTTAGAAACTACACCTAAACACTCAAAATTAAATCTAAATAAATCTTACCTACACAAAATCTACCATTTAATATTATATTGTAAATATTAATTAGCGAATCTAAATGAAAAGATTTAAATTTTGATAGTTTTTTGAAGGATAAATCAACGTTTTAAAATTTTAAAAGGGTGTAATTATAGAAAATATTGAATTAGATGTAAATTTTTGATAGAAGTGTTGAATTGGTGTAGTCTTGTGAATTCTTCAAATTAAAATATGTATTTTCCATTATGATTTGTATAATTTGTATTCGATTGGGTCTGAGTATGGGATTTGTAAATTTTGTAAATTTTTTAAATTGACCCAAATTATAAACATATGTTAGTAAAAAAAATGTAGTGGCATTGTATTGTACTTATAATTTTTTTAAGAGCAATTTGCAATAATGCTTTCCAATTAATAGATAAGATTACAAAAACTAAAATGAGAATCACAAAACTACACCATTTGAATTGCGTTTTATAAAATACGTTATTTCAAAGTTTTTTTAAAAAACTACACCTAAACACTCAAAATTAAATCTAAATAAATCATACCTACACAAAATCTACCCTTTAATATTATATTGTAAATATTAATTAGCGAATATAAATGAAAAGATTTGAATTTTGATAGTTTTTTAAGGATAAATCAACGTTTTAAAATTTTAAAAGAGTGTAATTATAGTAAATATTGAATTAGATGTAATTTTGTGAAAGAAGTGTTGAATTAGTGTAGTTTTGTGAATTCTTCAAATTAAAATATGTATTTTCTATTATGATTTGTATAATTTGTATATTTGTTATTAAGTTTAAATCTAAATAAATGATGAAAACGTTAAGTTTTGATTTTATATATCTTTTTTAATAGAACACCGAATTTGAAGTGGCTGCTATTATTAACCTCTATGCTTCAAAAGTTGACTAATGTTATTAACTATTTAAAATAACATTAAAAACGTTGTCGTTTACACATAAATTTGAAACATAGGTTAAAGAATAAAAAATGCAGTGGCATGACATGGTAATTACAATTTTTTTTTGTCCTCTTCCATAAAATGCTTCCCAATTAATATATAAGATTATTTTCTATATTTATTTTTCTCTTAGTTTAATTATTTTTGGTTTTATATAATTAATATGATGAGAATAAAATCATAGACTAAAAATCTTTCTAATAAATCTCTCATAGTCCAACATACTTTTCAAAACACAATAATATATTTAGATTTGATAAAAAATAGAAATTAATATATTTTGTATTAAAATATAAGAAAAATTATCAAAAGAAAATAGTTGTTCCATGAAGAAATATTTTTGGTTACTTTTTTGAATACAAATATAAATTTAATAAATTTAATAGAAAATTGTTAGTAGTTTATTGTGAATTAATAGAAAGGACAAGTGTCAAAAATGTAGAGAGAAATTTGTCACCATTGCAATGAAAGTTACACAAAACATCATATCTTATTATATAAGATATTGGATAAAACTATATGAATGAATTTGTATGTTGGTAGTTATGTGTGTACTCCTTATAATACCCATCCATTTATATTGTTTTAGTGTTTAACTACTAATGTCCTAATATTGCACATCATTTAATATGATTTTTCAGACTTTGGTTGTTGTTTAATAAGAATCCAATCATTTCTAGGAGAGACTATGTTGTTTGATTTAGCGCATATAATCAAACAACAGAGTTTTTGCGCTAAATAAAAAAACAGAGTCTTTGTTTCTTTATTACTAGTCTGTCTCATTTCTTACCACTAGAGAGAAACCGTTTAATATGAAGACCGCGGCTAAAAGCATGGTTAAAGAGAAGCCTGGTCTGAATCTCGGACATAAACGGTAAGAAAGTCAATACAGTAACAGAAAGGAGTATAGCAAATCCCATTATACAATCATACGCTCTAGCCCATGCCTTTGCGTGATCTCACAACCAAATCATTTCCAACTGCTTTTTAAAGACCAGTGAGGTCTGAACATATCTCCATTCTGCCGGTAAGTAAACCAACAAACTCAAAGTTATAACACCAATTGTCAGTTTCGAGTCATGAAACAGTATCAAAATTATCACTACGATAACGATGAGGATGCAGAGGTTCCATAGCCTGGACTGTAGCTGGAAATCCCCGGTTAACTTCTCTCTACCCTCCGATACTAATTTCAGCACACCTATCACTAGTGCTATCAGTAGGATGTACATCCCGTATACTATTATAACCCGTGTTTTACCCATGTTGATCTCTAGGTTTATGTGGCAGATGATCCAGTAGTGGAAGACCAAATAACGTAAAGATAGGAACATCTCCACGGATTTACCCAAGAAACCCGACTAAAATAGAAGTTCGTGCACTTCTTCCCACCAAGATTCCCAGCTTTTGTTTGCTTGTACTCCGTGTAAAGTGCAACTTATCCACTTGCTCGAGGATTAGTTATACCAATGATTGAGTTATTGAAGGAAGAGAGAGAACGTGTGGGGTAAAGCCAATAAACTCATGATTAGAGAGAGTGTTGTTGTGTAAGAAAATTTATATATACAATACTTGTATGATGAGAAAAATCTTATTTAAATCCTCAACTTTTCAATTTGCTCAATTTAAATCCCTAACTTTATCGAAGTCCATTTAAATTCCAAAATTTGTTGATTTTTAAAATTAATCATGAAAGTTTCGTTGACTCATCGTTTGAGACACGTTGACTTGTCAACTAACAGAAATATTGACGTGGTTAATTTTCCGTTTACCAAAAATATTTTTTAAAATTACTATAAAATATTGACGGATATCCGCACAACGCAATTACACCCCACAGTCTTTGATCGCGGTCATCGTGGACGAATACACTTTCCAAATCAGAGTCATTCCATATACACTTCACGCGGTAAGTCAGACTATAGCAGTGACACGTATAATCACACATGACGTGTAACAACTGTGCGACAACCGGGGGGGATATGATTTGAATATGTTTAAAAATTACATCAACTTTATTTGCTTACGATTTCTAAAAATACCTTAAACTTTAATATTTAAGAGCGTCATTTATAGTGTGTTATTTGAAATATTGTACACTAACGTAACTCAGATGCAGAAAATATAACAAAACTGAATTATAGATAAAATCATATGATATCTGCACCCGCGCATCACGCAGATTTTCTCCTAGTATACTATCATTTATGTTCATATGAAACAAATAAAAAATGGTTACGTGTCACATTGCAATCCATAAAGACCTATACATCATACAAGTATAAAAATACCATTGTTTAATGTTAGTAAACGGTTCAAACGTTAAAAATTAAGATTAACTATAAAGAATCTTAAGTATCCACACTAAATAAAGTAAGAAGCGGCATGGGAAGCTTGTGGTATATACTTCTGGCAATATTCGAAAAAGTTAAATTTATTCCTAACTAATTTCTAACTTATTTTAGTTTTATAGTTATTACATGATCACTCCCTTCTTTTAGGAGACATCAAGAAAGAAGATTACGAGAGCATATCTATTGGTGTTTTTTAAAGAGATTTAGCAGGTGGAACCCATTAAATAGTTAAGATCTGGATCTTATATTTCCTATTTAAGATCCGGATCTTAACTATTTAATGGATCCTTTGGATATGTGGCGAACCATGATTGATGCGTTTTTAATTTTTTTTTTTAAACCAACTGTTCATGAGTCCCAATGAATAGTTAAGCAATTTTGTGAATTTCTCTGTTGGAGATGGTACGATAGATTAAGATAATAGACTATAAATATAATAATATAATAATGAACCAAATGTGGTTTTGGTGAAAATAAATTAAGCTGTCAACTTAAACTTCATTAAACAAAAATTTGGAAGAGTTAAATTAAGAAAATATGGGTTTTCCAAAAAATTAAAAAATAGTTATATACCTACATAGTAAAAACATAGCATAACAAGGTCATACATCGTACCTTAACAAAATGGCAATTAACATAATATTTAGCCTGTCTCACCTTAAGTAATGTTTAATTTTTTAACATACATCAATAAGTCATTTAATTTTCTTTTTATTCTAAACTTAAAACATTATTTTATTCACTCAAAATCAATTCAACCACAAATACAAAAATAAATATATTAGAATACATATACTCACAAGGAAATCATCATAATTATTTTTTTATTGAAATTTGATCAGTTAAATCAAAAATTTGGTTAAAAAGTTGATTCATTTAAAATGGAGAGTGTAGTTTAAATAAGATAATAATTATTACCAGTTCATTATTAAGTAGTACGACACTAGTATTTTTTTGGAATCTACATCGTGATTTTGTCACCTTACCGTCTGGATAATGGATAAAAACCAAAGTGGACCATATTCATATGCATATATAATTCTGAAACAAATTAAACAAAATGCTAATCATTTGTTAATTAATTAATTAAATAAATTAAATAAATATAAACGGCGTTTCGGGCTTAGCCATGTTAAATTATGGTTCACAAATCATTATTAGTGATATAAAAAATCATTATTAGTGATATAAAAAATCATTATTAGTTGGTCATTCATGAATTCGGATGAGATAAGAGTGAGTTGAAATTAGAGACAATTACAAAACTACACCTTTTAAATTACATTTTAAAAAACTACATCATTTCAAAGTTATTTTTCAACTATATATTTAAACACTCAAAATTAAATCTAAATAAACACTATCCATACAATCATATCGCTTTAATACTTCACCGTAAACAATAATTAACGAATCCAAATAGTTTTAAAAAAAAATTTTGATAACCTTTTAAAGAATAAATCAACCATTTGAAATTTTGAAAGAATGTAAATATGTAAAAATATTGAACTATGTGTAGTTTTGTAAAGCAATGATCGAAAGAGTTTAGTTTTGTGAATTACTCTTCAAATTATACAAACCACATACTTAAATTAGAAAAATGTAATTATTGTATATAAAATAATACATATATAAGCAAAAATTAATAGAGAGCCTTACCAACCAGCATGTTCGATAGATTCTTAGACATTACTTAATCTAGCAAAGAGTACGTTAAATTTAATTAGGTTATAATTTTAATTAATAACCACACAAACAATCATAATCTATACATCCATTAACATTCATGTTCTCTTTATGGTTATCTTTTATCTTGATTTTATTGTCTTTGAGATTTGACCATGCTTTTCTTTGCTATAAGTCATTTACGTTTTATTTGTATTCTATTTATTGTGTTATATATAACTTATGTTAATTAACTTGGTTAAGCAAAAAATTTCATATTTTTTAGGTTATGTGCCAAAGAAAATGTCCTAAATGAAATAAAATAGATATACTCTTGAGAAAGCTAACTAAATTATTTAGTATGTCTAATAGCGACGTTTGACCCACAAATTAAACTCCTTAACTGCTCCACTTTCTTCATATACATTTTGCACACAAAACGACATTATATTATTGTATTTGATGATGTATATGTAAATTATTTATCAAAATTGTGCATAAATTTGCTATATCTTAATTATCTTTAACTATCTTAACCAGGCAGGGTAGCATTTGGACTTTTTGGAGGTCCTACATAAGCTTTTAGACACTCTCTCATTGAAGTAGAGGCTTCACAAGCTATAAATTTAAGTCAAATAATTACTACTCATCAAACTCAAAACTCTTGATTAGTGCATGCATCGCTTCTACTAATATTCCTAAAGTGTAGTTTCTAATATTGTTTTGCAACGTAAAAAGTACTAATATACAAAAATCAATAACACTTTAAAATTGATAATCCAACTTATACATCATAAAAGTTATCAATCAGTTTTATTTTTGGCAAAAATGTTAACTCATATTTCTACAGCAAGCTTCCTATTAATACAATTTCTACCGCATTTTTTTTACTGCAAGTTACTGCAAAGTATACCACATTTTGTAAATCAACTTCAGTAACTCGAGTCATCAGTCGAAGCCGAAGTTTCACGTGAACCATTTAAATCATGTATTTTTCGTTGACTGACGTTTTAAATAATAAATTCTTTATTACTAGAACAAAAAGAGCACAACCTATACAAAAAGAGTCCAAAGTTAAGTCTATTAACGCAATAGTTTGACATTGTTAGAGGTTTATTTGAAGAACATAGCACTTCAATTGGTTGGAATTGAACATACTGTCAAATTTTCCGTTAACAGACCCAATTTTGTGATCTTTTTGTCTCAATAAAAAAAATTCGTGATTTAAAAAGCCAGTCAACGAAAATAGATGATTTAAATGGTTCACGTGAAAGTTCATGCTTTTTTCGGTGAATTTTGAAAGTTCATGATTTAATTGACATTTTTCCCGATTTTTTTCTATTAAAATTGATAATGCAACTTATACATGATAAAAGTTACCAATCAGTGTTATTTTTGGCAAAATAGTAACTCATATTTCTACAACAAACTTCCGATTAATACAATTTTTACCACATTTTTTTTACTGCAAGCTATTACAAAGTATACCACATTTTGTAACTCAACATCAATAACTCGAGTCACCAGTCGGAGTCTAATTCTAAAACGCATGATTTCCTTTTCTATAAAGAAGAAGATCATGACAGAGATTGGATATACATAATATACATAACCGAATTGTTTTTCTTTCACTAAAAAAATAGAGTTTAGCAACTTAATTTTATAAATATGATAATAATTTTAAAAACTTCATTATTTAAAAATTACTGAGCTAGGGAGTAAATAAACTATGAATGAAGTAATTAACAAAGGTGATTATTAAAACCATGAATTAACTACCATAGCTTAGGTCAAACATAGGGGTTGCCAATTAATAATATCACTATCATCTCGATCAGATAAACTTTAAATAATCACAATCACTTTTGATAATCTAATTAGGACATAAGAATATAATAATTTGAGAAATTCACAAAACTACGCCATTTCAATCATTTTTTACAAAAATTATACTTAATTCAATTTTTTCCTACTTTTACACCCTTTTCAATCTTTAAATGGTTCAAATATGTTCTAAAAAATTACCAAAATTAAAATATTTTCATTTGAGTTCGCTAATTAGTGTTTAAGGTATAATATTGAAGGTGTAGGGTTTTGTTGATAAGGCTAATTTCGATTTAATTTTTAGTAATTATGTGTAGTTTTGTGAAGTGGTTTTTAAAAAGTGTAATTTTGTGAAATGCGATTTAAAAGATGTAGTTTTGTAATTCTCACTAATAATTTTACAGTATGTAATATAAAAATATTCCAAATCATACACATATATGTAACAAGGGAAGACTTAATAGCTAGCTTGAATTATATATAAATAGCCAAAAAAATCTCTAATGTTGGTTTAATAGAGGCATAACACACACACAAATTAACACACAATAGTAAGAAGAAATAATCAAAGATGAAAAGAAAGAGATGTGACATGGAGCAAGAGATAATACCAAAGAAGAAGATCATGACAGAGATTGGATATGCCATTGAAGAACTCTCTCTTCTTTCCATAGCCAAGACAACAATTATTGTTACCACAGAAACACAAACCACCAATATCATCAATTTGCCTTTGAAACCTCTCCTCTCTTTCTGCAGAATTATCATCCAAGTTCTTGGTATATACTTTATTTTTATTCAATTTTTTTTATTTTTTGCAAATACTCTCTATGTTTCAATTTAAGTGTCACTTTAAAGTTTTGCAATCGAATTAAAGAATCACTATTTTCTACTCCATCCGTTTTTTAATATAAAACTTTTGTTGAAAATATTTGGTTTAAAAAGATGGATTTTCTCACTTTTTATATACAATTGTTAATGATAAATTATAGAATTCAAGAAAAATGAGTTGTTGGAAATTATAAATCACAAAAAATAATATATTTTTATATGTTTGTTTATTATATTTGAAAAACTAGAAAATCCTACAATAAAAAACGGAAGGAGTATAAAACAACATTTAATACGATTAAATCAACCAATAAAAAAAAATTACCATAAAATCCTACTGGTAAAAAAACCCTAAATCATTTAATTTCCGCATCAAAAACTTAAAACGACACAAATTTGTAACAAATTTTTTGAGTTAAAACGACGCTTATTTAAAAAACGGAGAGAGTATATGTTAATTTATTGGTCATTAATGTGCTATTTAGTTTTCTTGAAATTAAAGGCATAAATAGCTAATTACCATTAATTAATGGCTGTTCTAAAACTTTTTGTTGATTGAGTTGCAGATAAGATTGGTCCGACAATGACTGTCCTCCGACAAGATATTGATCAAAATATTCAAGTAATTAATTTTGTTTATTTATTTTGTACAATATAGTAGTACTAAATTACTACTATAATTAATATACATAAACGCATCATTTTCAATGCTCGTAATCACTTGCGTAACCAAGTTCAACGTATAATTAATAAAGCATGATTATGAAAATGATGTTTAAAAATGTATTTGTTTAATATGTTTTGGTTGTAGAGACTAGAGAAAATGTGGGAAACTAATCCTCTTGAATACTCAAACTTAGTTGAGATAATGAGAAAAGAATCTAAAGAAGGATTATCAAAGAAGCCTAAAAGTTGCAGCAGAGCTGCTCTTTGGTTAACAAGGTATGTCACGTTACGTTTCATTTTGGTTCAGACCATCGTTACGAAAACTTATTTTAACTATTGGATCCTAAAATATATATTTAGAGCCATGGATTTTACATTGGAGCTATTGCAAAGGCTGGTCAAAGACATGTCACAAAACATGGAACAAGCCGTTGAAGAAAGTTATAATTTGACTATTAAACCATGGCATGGTTGGATCTCTTCTGCTGCTTTTAAGGTATATATTATTTACTTATTATAGGGTAATTATAAAAATTAATCTTAAGAGTAATTCCTTGGAATATATATAAATGTGTGTTTTGCGGTGTTGTCTTAATTAAGGTGGCTCTTAAGCTTGTTCCAAGCAACAAAACATTCATAAATGTGCTTGCGGCAAAAGATGAGAGTCAAGAGATAGTTAAAGATGATATAATAAGTTTGATTTCTTTGCTTATCCCACTTCTAAGCCAACTCCATTCTATTTTGGTAATATATTAATTTTTTAAAAATTAATAAAGAGATAAATTATATTTCTTTGTGACTATAGTTTTGATTTATTATTCCTATATATATATATATTTTTTTTTTGGAATGGGTAGGAAATATACGAAGTACACAAACTAAAGTCAACGTGAGAAAGAGAACCAAAGGGAAGGATCTTATTATGGGCATAGTTTGGTTGTAACATAAAGTCATAAACTACTCTCTAACTTGTAGCATCACTTTAAATGATGTTTTTTTTTTATCAATTTTTCTTATAGTAAGTTATTTTTGTCTGATTGCTTTGCCATGTATTTATGCGCAACTATGGTTTCTGTTTTGGGATATGAGTGATGTAGCATTTTTCAAATTCTAGTTAGTTTTGCTACCGAAAATTGAAATGTTTCAGAGATTGCAAATTCACATGATGATTAGTCTTCCATTGAGGTTTTGAGAAACAAACAAAAATTATAAAGATTCATCATAAAACAGTAAATATTACTACAATAATAAACTTTCACAAACCTCTTCTGTCTTCTCCAGAGATTGCTCTGTCTCTCAGTCACATCCGTCGGCAAAACTCAGTTCAACTACTTTAAGAGTCCAAAACTTTGACACAACTTCTGATTTATATCGACACAAGAAGCAAGTACTGATATCGCAAACCATCTTCATGAAAATATCTTCCTCTTAAACATATCTGAATACGCGAATCAACTAAGTTGAGAGCATGAGAAGAGAAAGGAGACACAACAACAAACCAAATGTTGAATATGGTAAAAGAGATGCATCATATATGTCAAATCTTTTGGCCGAGACCAACATAAAAAATCAGGCAGTGAAGTCGACACTTGAACTAGATTCCTAATAAAAACTAGAGAGCATCAAGGCAACATTTAGACGAAAACAAGGTGAGAGGCTAAGATTTTCATTCATGTTCAAAGTTAGAAACAAATGAGACCTTTATGAATTCTACCAAGTGGAAGAGAATCACATGATTTCTTCAAACAAAAGGTCGTAAAACAATCTCAACTTTTTTCGCAATTATTAGCCAATAATGTCCATAAATGGCAATGCAAGAAGAAAGCAATAGACTTTACAATGATTCTCAAGAAGGATACTATAACAAGCATGAAACAAACAATAAAGGAAGAAGCTTTTATTCATAGAAGATTCAACAAATGGTAAAGATCCTCCACTACTTCCTCATATAAACAAACAACAAAGCTACTACTTCAAGCAAATCTAGCCAAACTCATCTTCATATCATAAACCATAAAGAAAATCCCTTCTCTTCTCCTTTTTTCCCATTTCTAGCAAACATTCTATCATTACATCAAAAAAGACATCTCTTTTCAATATCTCTGTTGGAGTGTATGAAGAAACTTACAGAGAAGCGAAGACGAAAGCCGGAAAAAAAACTAGGAGGAAGTCGGAGAAGAAAACGAAGAAGGAAGAGGACGAGGAGGCGGCAACATTTGCCGTAGATTCTGCCCACCACCCGCCGATTTAAGTATAAAAGGATGCTGCAGAAGCTGCTGAGCAGACCATCTCTTGGGAGGATCACTCTGCAAGCAACAAGACACGAAATGCCGAAACTCCTGAGAAGCCGTCGCAGGCGCTTCAGGAGGCTGAGACATACATATAGCACACATCAAGCTAGCCCAGTCTCCCTGTCTACTCACAGAGAAAGGAAACCTCCCCAAGTAAAACTCCAACACGCTAACACCTAAACTCCACACATCTCCCGCGTAACCGTCGTAACGTCCGTGGTTAAGATCCGTGTTGATCCTCTCGGGGCTCATGTAAGCGATGGTCCCTACCGACGAGTTGCAAGGGTCCATCGTCTGCGCCAAGATTCTGCTGACTCCGAAATCGGCGATTTTCACGCTTTTCTCAGAGTTTATGAGGAGATTCGAAGGCTTGATGTCTCTGTGCACGATGTGGCGGCGATGGAGATAAGCTAATCCGCTTAGAATCTGCCTAGAGAGATCGGCTAATCGTTGCTCCTGCCACACGTGCGCTCCTTCCAAGGACCCTTTGTCCATTAGCTCGAGCAGAACCTGGATCTCTCCGTTGTGATCGAACATGTCGTGGCACTTCACCACGTTGGTGTGATCAACGCTTCGTAAGATCTCGATCTCTCTGCAGATCTGGCGCCTCACGGTTTCCTCGTGGTTCCCGTAGATCACCTTGAGAGCGAACGGCGTCGACGTTGGACGGTGGATTACTTTGTAGACGGTTCCTCCTGCTCCGCTTCCGATTCTGTTGACTCGCTCTAGCTCGGATAGGCTTTTCGCGGCGGAGATGTTGGTTGAGACGGCGGATGAATACGCCGGAGCAGATCCGGAAGCGGAGGAGGGAGGAGGGAGAGGGAGAGGAACGGCGAGAGCGACGTCGCGGTGTGGGAGAGGCAAGCTTAGATCGGGACGCTTGCGGAGACGGCTTTTCACGGGGGAAGCTACTCCAGGAGGAGATTGAATCGGTCTCATAACTTCACAAGATCGATTATTCTTCTTCTTCGTCTTCGTCTTCTTTTTCTTCAAGCTTTGATTCTTTCCTTGGAAGCGATCAAATCCAGAAAACGAAAACGAAGGTTCGCAGAAGAAAGATTGTGAAGAAGAAAAAAAGATAATAGCGAAGAAGAAAAAGGTATCTCCACGCGCTGAAGCAAACGCGCGTGAGAAACACGCAAGTCACGTGACAAGCATGTGACCGTAAAATAAATCTGGCACATTTACCATTTAACTGTTCCAACACCCACATTGTTGGAAAATTTCTCTCTTCTTTAGGGTTTGCTTCTCTCTCTCCATCGTATGGCCGGCGCCGGAATCCATACTTACCATCAGCAGTGGCCGCCGCCGGGAGCTCCACCTCCTTCCTCCGCAGTGTCATCAGCTGCTCCGCCGCATCCTCCGCCCGTACATCATCATCATCATCACGCTCCTCCTCCAGTCGATAATCATAACCGTCCTCCTTACGACGAGGTTAGAGCTGTCTCTTGTGTATCTGTATCGTTACTGTTTTCGGTTATTTCAGATGGGTTTTCTTCAATTTGCTTAAAGTTTGTGTTTTTTATTTGACTGTTCAATTTAGTGAACTTTGATTTATTGTTTATGGTCCATGGCACAAGAAGGAATGGTTCTTTTTGTGATGTGTTTAAACGCATAGATATGATGGACATGGTGTATGTAGTTGTTTTTATCGATTGATTGACGCGTGTGTTTTGAATCTGTTTGTACAGCTTCGGACAATCTTCATCGCAGGGCTGCCCGATGATGTGAAAGAGAGGGAGCTTCTGAATCTCTTAAGATGGTTGCCTGGCTATGAGGCTTCTCAGGTCAACTTCAAGGGAGAAAAACCCATGGGTTTTGCGCTTTTCTCCACCGCGCAGTTTGCAATGGCAGCCAAAGATGCCCTTCAGGTCTTTCTCTTTAGTATATTTCTTGAATCAAATCCTTATCTATTCATTTTATGACAAAGATTGTCTTTTGGCATATAGCATATGGTATTTGATACTGAGTCAAAAGCTGTGATACATACGGAAATGGCAAAGAAGAATCTATTTGTTAAAAGAGGTTAGCTGTGTCTTAATGGCTGTTGCCGAAGCATGTTTGATACAGTTTTGTGCATTTATTCAAGGATCTTAATATATGATTTCCTCTTTATATTGTTATTTGCTTTTACTGGTTACTATCATCGAATCAAATTTCACATTTAAGCTCTATTGTTATTTTGTAGGAATTGTTGGGGATTCAAATGCTTATGATCAAAGTAAGCGGCTACGAACTGGTGGTGACTGCACACACTCTGTTTATAGTCCGTCTCCCTTCCACCCTCCACCACCTCCAGTGTGGGGTCCCCCTCATGGTCACGGGTGAGGGCACTTGTTTCTTCGACTCTTCGTCATATCTGTCCAGATGGAAACCTGGAAAGATTTTGTTTGGTACATCCTTTTTTGTTTCGTTGCTTATTTGACATCAAATAAAAATACGATTCAGGTATATGACAACTCCGACTCCACCATATGATCCCTACAGAGGTTATCATGCTCCCCCTGGACAAATGCCTCCGCCCACACCTATAGCAACTCCTAGTTCTTATGTGCCCGTCCAGGTGAATCTGCTTTTTTCATCATATCAATTTTATACTTTTGCTATTATCGTACATGGAATGCTTGTGATACGTGCATATCCTTGCCTGATGTTTACAATCGAGTTTTCATTCTACCTATATTACGTGTTATACTCTATGGTGGTTGTGTTTTGGAACGGTGGATGTTGACTAATTTAAATCATTGTGTACTCTCTGGTGGTTTTGTTTTCTGTTGCAGAATATTAAGGACAATCCTCCTTGCAATACACTTTTTATTGGTAATCTCGGGGAAAATATAAACGAAGAAGAATTGAGGAGCCTGTTGAGCGCGTGAGTAACTGTTTGCTTTATTAATAACACCTCTTCTGTACATTGCTGTTTTTCAATCTTTGCTTTCATGTATCACTCTGTGGTCAAGAACCCGTGGTTAATTATATTTTCGTCTTGCAGGCAACCTGGTTTCAAACAAATGAAGATTCTGAGACAAGAAAGACATACAGTTTGTTTTATCGAATTCGAGGTTAATCTCTAGCATCTGTGCTGCGTATACGGTTGAAAAAAAATCTAGAATTTTGTTAAATTGTTCGATTTGGACTTGCAGGATGTCAATAGTGCTATTAATGTTCACCACAATTTGCAAGGTGCTGTCATTCCAAGTTCTGGTTCCGTTGGCATGAGGATCCAATATCCTTTAACTAATCACGCTGAACCGTTTTTCTTTATAGTCTAATTATGATCCAAGTACATTTTATTCTGTTTGTTTCACCTTAATCCAATGATACATACTCGAAGAATCCATTTGGGAAGAGGAAGGAAGGTGGCGGCTATTCGTTCTTTCCTTCTCCAAATGCAAATGGAGCTCAAGGATCCCTGACATATCAGTAGATCCTGAAGCACGGGATGTACTCTCTTCTTTTATCTTCCAGCAACTGCACGAATAGGATGCATCATGCAGGCAGTCCGCATTGCATCCATTTCATTTCACGACATTTATAAGCATTAGAATTGCTTCTCTCTCATGTGATGGATGCATGTAGTGTGACCTCATCAACATATAACATGTTTCAGTTTCTATTTTAGCTTTGTTACATGCATTCTTCTCAGTGTGGTTTATTGATGCTTGTTTCGATTCCATAGCATCTTGGTTTGCCCTTTTGTTTGTCTCTCTTTACTACTTGAATGCATCACTTATGTAACATTCATTTTCATATCTATGACCAATAAAAAAGTGTTTTGCTAAGTTAGCTAGGGAATATACCATTACATTACATATCATTATGACATGACATTCAGAGGTCTTTCATCAACTACTCTGTTCACTGCATGTCCCCATCACATGAACAACAAAACATTATTGCATTTATTGGAAAGCGGCTCTCATGGTCTATCACATCATGATCATTCTCTGTTCTTACATAGGCAAGCAACAACAAGGCACATTCATTTTTAAGGTTGCTGAGTTAACATTTGAAGATAGGGACTCTCTTACATTGTTGGTTTATATTTGAGCAAATACGCAGTGACGAATAGGTAAAGAGAAAGCCAAGGGATATCTCAAATAGAGAAACATTTCATCTCTATAAAGTGAGGTAAGATCATCTCCCAAGGACCAGGAACAGAGTGAGAGAGACAGGCAAGGAATGTTTTCAATGGAGTCTACTAATTATTTGTACAAGTCATCTCTCTGTTTTGTAAATGATGATAGTGTTTGGCTTTAAGCTACTTTGACTTTGAAAGTGAAACCAATAAGCGATGTTTTATGACTATACCCATTGTGTGTTCTAGCAATTTACAAACAACAATTAGTTTTTTTTGGTTCTTGGTATGCTTGACCAAACCTCAAGGGTCTTTACTTATTATCAGATACTGAGAGGGGTTTGTGTTATAAATAAAACGAAATATTAATTCAAGTGAGTAGAATACAAAAGCCTTCTATAAACTCATAACATATACTTTTTCTTCCAAAGAGATACAACACAGAGCCAATGTTTCATTAACTAGTAAACAAAGAATGAGAACAAAACAAAGAAAGTAGACCGTACCGTCATTGTTGTCCTGCTCCTCCTCCTACCTTGTGTGATGATCCAACTACTTGCTTAAGTTGTTTAACCGTGTTGAAATCTGCAGGGAAATAGCTTTTCTCTACTTCCCAAGCTTGCTGCGACATTCCGTTAAAGGATGATTTTGCTCCTTTTTCGTCTGCTACTTCCATCGGAAACGGGATCCTAACATCATACACACCTTGTGGAGACCATACTCTAATGTCGAATCCAAGCCTATCCATCCAAATCATCTTTGTTTCTGAAACCTGGCACAACGCAGAGATGTGAAACTAGTCGTTGTTTCTTTAAGTAGTAATATGCAGAGAATGTTGAATACTGTGTATATACTAACCACAAAGTCAATATCTACGTATACGTTGCAGAAACGGAAAATGTCTTCCATGTTGTTAGCATTAATATTGTTGACGATTTCTTCTGCAACATCTCGAAGAGGATCAGGACTTGCGGTTTTGTAATCTGATGAAGCCACCCAAGTTCCGTCCTGAAAAAAAACATTCTCTAAACTTGTTAGCACAGTAGACTCTCCTCTTCTTTACTCATAAGGACATCGGCATATATAAGAGAAGAGATTACGATAATTACCTCCATGAAGTCTTCCATTTGAAGTACACGGTCAACTGCAACGACATATAAACTGTCTTCTTCGACTTCTTCCCCAAACTTTTTTTTCCACGTAGCACTAAGACGCTACACAAAAAACAAAAAACCGAGCATCTTACCATCACTAGTATGAGAAATAAACCATGAGTTTTCCCACAAAAATCTTACATGCTAGGAACCAAACACCACTATATCTTCAACTACACACGCAATAGCCCTTCGAATGCAAAGAGAAGCACTATGGGAACAGTGAAAAACGGCTAAAGAGTCAACTTCTGTTTTTGTATACTTTCAATTCAACCAGAAAATACAGACACACACACACACACACAAAGAGACAATGTCCTAGGTACAAGATGGTAGCAAAGACAAAACCATCAACATGACAAATCTAGAAACCATATTGCCCACACAAATGATCATACACACAAAGTATGTATAGGTAACTTTCAAAGAGTGATGTTGTGTTCTATATAGTGAGAGATTCATAAACAAAAACCATACCTTGAGAGCATCATCGTCTCCGGGTCGACCAATGATACCTTGAATAGTACACTGAGGAGTTCTCAATCCACATTGTTCTAACTGATTCCACACATAACAAAAAAAGAGACTAATTTCAAAATTATAATCACAATCTTCTAAAACCAAAATCTTTTAGTGAAACCAAATCAAGCTTTATAAATGACCTGAACATGAAGTGAAGATCTTTTATCAAGAGACAATTTTCGATTAAGACAAAGAACAGGAGTGCCTTCACGGTCAACGGCGAATCTAACGCCGACGCCGAGAGGGCATCCGTCGGTGGTTAAAGTGGAGAGAGTTCCGACGGAGGAAAGCTCCATGATGCTCCTCGAAACCTCCGAAGGAAAGGGCTTGTGGTTCGAAGCGGAGAGGTGATTACGGTGATGGGTCGCCGCCGTCAACGGCGTGGCGGAAGCGGTGGAAACGGAGCATCGGAGTGAAATCGGACGAGATGGGTATCGATTAAAAGGTACGAAATCGCGTTTATCGATGGGTTTCGAGAAATTTGGAGATGGGTGAAGAAGATTCAGAGAAAAGGATTGGGTTTCGAGCTTCATTTTCAGAGAGAGAAAGGGATTAGAGAGAGAGACAGAGACAAGACTCTCTTCTCTCTGTGTAATGTTGAAAATAAACCGAACCAAACCGGTCTAAATTAATTGTTAACCCGGTTCGTGTATTTTCCCGGTTAGGACTTTTCTTCGCTAATGGGCTTAAATTAGCCCATTTAATTTAAATTGTGTTTCAAACAAAAATAAACGTTAGATAACGTCCGTTACAGCTGCCGTTAAGCAGGCATAATCATAATTCCTAATATTTCCGGCTTATGGTTTAAGTGTGTAAACCCTTTCATAGTTTGCAATTCATAGTCTCTTATGATGACAATAGATTAGAGGCTAATCATATTATCTAAAAGTTTTAATCCTTAAACTATCATATTATCAAATATATTTTTTTTTTGTCAACATTTGGTCCACAAATGGCCGGCCCATTAGCCAAACCTACACTATCGTAGGCGCGGGGAATCGATCCCGGGTGGGGTGATGCTATCTGCCTCCTGTGGACTTATGACTGCCACTAGACCAAGGTCACTTCCCCATTATCAAATATTTTGATTAATGATTTCTTTCAAGTATGTTAACTCTAATTAATCAACAATAATCGGTTTATTATGATTAAAGTTATAACTCATCATTACCCCAAAACTAGGTGGTGGGGGATTTCTATAATTCCTTAAATATTCATATACAAGCAAAAAAGATTATGATTTGCTCCCAAAAAAGTTATGATATACGCATGTATTTTTAATGATTATTGTAATTATTTTTCATTTTTTTAATTTTATATTAATTTTATCTTTGTATTTCATATTTACATTAGAGATATTTTGTGTAATGTGAAAACATATTTATTCTATAAGGAAATATGTGAAAACATATACCGCAAAAGTGAATATGCTTTTGATTCTCATGTATCATCATATTAGGGAGAAATTTCTTAAAATACCATTAAAATAATTTTTCGCATTTAAAAATACAATTAGAAAGATTTTTATAACATAAATACCATTGATATATTTTCTAAATCAAAAATACCTTTGAAAAGTAATAGTTTAAAAATAACACAAAAAATTTAAATTTTTTCATTTGAATTTGATATATAGTGTTTAGGATATAACTTTGAAGGGTAAGAGTTAAGACGTAGTTTTAAATGTTTATGATATAGTTTTGAAAGTTTTAAACCAATTTAAGATTTGTGATATATTTGAAAAAGAATATTTTAATGATATTTATAAAACTTTTCAGAATATATTCTAATTGTGTAAATATTTTTTTTATTTAATGGTATTTACCAGAATCGATCATACTTTACTTTATTTGATTAAATAGCAACTGAAACAAAAATTAAAAAAATAAAAGCAAATGTATTGGTTAAACCGGTTTAGTTAAAGAAACCGGTTTAAATTTATACCAAACAACATTCAAGGCCAAAAGGTGTCGGTGGCAGTGTAGTGTTAGTTAGATAGCGTAAAGACTTCAATTTCAACATTCAACAATAAATAAATAAAACTTGACAATAACACTTCTCTCACAATCTCAGATTTTTCATAGTTAAGGAAGATAGATTGTCTCTTTCTTCCCTCACAACACAACACAACTCTCTTTGTTAGTCTTTCTTTTTCTCTAAACTTAACTCTTCTTCTTCTTCTCAAAGATCCTCTGTTTTCTTCTAAACAAATCTCAATTTTTTTTGCAGAGGAAGAAGAGAAGCAAAAAATGGGTGTTGATTTAAGACAAGTGATTGCTGGTATACTCACCATTACCATGTTTGTCATGCTTGGACAAATGCTTCATAGAGATTACTTTGATTCTCTTCAAGTATGTCTTCTCTGCCGGCAACTTTTTTTTTGTTTTCAAGATTGTGTTTTTTTTTTGCTCTTATGCGATACTAATTCAAGTGGGTTTTGTTAAAGTTTTACTCTTTATAGTTTTCTTTGATGTCTTTAAATCAGATCTGATTTCAAAAGTTTGTCCATTGAAAGTTTTGCTTGATATGGGTTTTCTTCAAAACCAGAACTTGTTAGTGTATTTCTGCATTTTCAGAACTTTCCAATTTTATAAGTTGTTTACTAATGATCATTAGGACATGATTGGTTTTGAATCCTTTTTAGTGTAAACTAATAGTGAAAAAAGGTTGACACTTTATCTTATACATAAGCTTAACCCAAAAAATCATTTCATTAAAGTTTCAATTTTTCTATCACATTTTTTTTTGTAGGAGAAAGCACAGGGAGATGCACATGATATTGAATTCGAAGGATCTAAAGTATCTATAAAAGATAGTCTCATCGGAGGAGCCGAAAAAGGACCTTGGATGGATGATAGCAATGAACTTAATCCTTGTTGGCCAACATTGTTACCTGGTTAGTACTTATGACTCTTGTCTTCATTTATGTTTTAGTTTTGCATCATTTGTTATGGACTATGTTTACTAAGTAACAAAGTGTTTTCAGATGAAGCGGTATCGTCGAAAGGGTATGTTACATTCTCGCTAACGAATGGTCCCGAGTACCACATCTCTCAGGTATCTATATGCTTTATCAAAGTCTTTAATAATAAGTTTGATATGTGAAATTAAAAATTGGTTTTCTTTGGATTTGTTGATATATTCTTCCTTTTGTTGTTGAATGTTTGTTTAGATCACTGATGCTGTAATGGTGGCAAAGCATCTTGGAGCAACATTAGTACTTCCTGATATAAGAGGAACCAAACCTGGTGATGAAAGGTTAAGACTTTGTTTATGACATCTTTGTTTTTGCTTTAATGTTTCTCTTAAAAAGTTTCTAAACCAATGAACTCACTGCATATTTTTCAGAAGTTTTGAAGATATCTATGATGCTTATAAACTAGTTAAAAGCTTGGAAAACGTCGTCAAAGTTGTCAAACAACTGCCTGAAGAAGTATCTCTAAGGGATATCGCGATTGTGAAAGTCCCTGCCCGAGTCACGGAAGACTACATCAAGGAGCACATTGATCCAATCTTTAAGTCGAAAGGAAACATTCGTGTCGCAACATACTTCCCTTCCGTGAACTTGAGGAAGTCCTCACAAGACGGTGAAACAGATCCTGTCGCGTGTTTAGCAATGTTTGGGTCATTGGAGTTGCAACCTGAAGTGAATGCGGTTGTTGAGTCGATGATTGAGCGGTTAAGGACACATAGCCGAAAATCAGGTGGCCGTTTCATAGCGGTAGACCTTAGAATCGACGTTCTCGAGATGAAAAACTGCCATACAACAGGTGTAGTAGGTTCAAAGACGTGTTACAATGCGCAAGAGATTGCTTTGTTCTTGAGGAAGCTTGGTTTCGCTAGCGACACAACAATCTATCTGACTCAGCCAAGATGGGACAGTAGGCTCAACATCCTTAAAGACATCTTCCCGAAAACATTCACAAAGGTGTGTTTGTGTAGTTCCCAACATTCTTTAGTCCAAGAAAATTCTTTTACCGTATTACTAATCTTGATTCTTGACAATGGCAGGAGTCAATAATGGCGGCAAGTAAGAAATCAAAGTACCTTGAATCTGAGAGTTCTGAGTACGAAAATGTAATCGACTTCCACATAAGTTCAAGAAGTGATGTTTTTGTTCCAGCTATATCAGGTTTGTTTTATGCAAACACTGTTGGGAAAAGGATAGCTTTAGGTAAGCCTCAAGTACTAGTTCCAGCAGAAACCGCGCAGAAATCTGGCCTTGCTACAGATTTCATCTCTCCTTACATCTCAAAGAAGAACCACTTGGCTTATTCATGCTTTTGCTGACCTTCTTGCATTACTAAAGTAATGTCAAAGCATATGCCTTCCCAGTTTTTTTCACCAAGTGTAAGCAATCTAATTTTTCGATTTTTTTTCCTTGTTTATCTTATGTATGTTTGTTTCAATATAAGTTGGGTTTTTTCAGATGAGTATGTTGTTTTTGTTTGCAATTTGATTCTGTTGGCTCATAGCCTTTTGCATCCTGTAAGTTTTGCTCTATAGTATGAATACATAACCATGCCTTTATAAACAGTTAATTAAGCTCTTGAAAGGGTTTTAAAGTTCATGTTTCTTAATAAACAGAGAGCAAAGACTTTGGTAACTATGAACACAGGGAATCAAACACATTTGAAACCAAACTCCAATTAATGCAACCACAAATCAAATTCAGTTCACAGTTGCACTTTTACATCATAAAGAAAAGAAGAAGAAATAAAGAATATTACCATATAAGAGAAAGAAAGGTTAGAAGTTTAGGCGATCTTCACAGTGTTATTGCTTTTCTGTGGTTTAAGTATTTGAGGAAGATGAATCTATGTATGTGTGTTTTATGCATTTCTTGAAGCTTTGTATTTACGGAAAGGTTTCTTGAAGTAGACGCTCATCGGAGTCTTGGGCACAGGAATCAGCTTACCAACAATGGCTAGTGGCCAGCTGACCAGTCCGATTGCGATAGAAGCAAGCCATAGCTGCCAGCTCAGTCTAACGGTATGAGCAAACTTCCCGAGGAAAGTAACGATGAGTATCTGCGATTTTCAGACCACAAGAGGTTTAATACCAGATGCTATGAAAGTGTCAAAGATAAAGAGGCTTTGTGTTCATTGTCCTAACCTGAAGTATGAAAGTGACTCCAACAATTACGACAAAGAGAGGGTTCTTATTGACTCCTCTGAAGACATTCATTTCATCGGGTTTCCTTGCGTTGAACTCGTTGAATATCTGTAAAAAGACTTGCCAAGATTAAACCAACTCTATTATGTTTTATGACCAGATATGAAACAAGAGATGTTTATTTTGCTTACTTGACACATAACAAAGGCATTGAATATCATAGTGTTCTTGATTTCCACGGCGCGTGCATGGTTCATTTGGTTCAAGCCTAGGATGCTTAAGCCTGCAAAGTTGAGAACTAGGAGAACAGCCACTTGATAGAATGACTGCAACATCCCCAATATTACAATCTCAGAGACATGCAAGGTTGAAGTAAAAATATCAATCAAGGTTGTTTGTTTCTAAGCAAGTCACCTGCACAAGTAAGTTCCTCCACATGATGTTTGTAATAAGAGGCTCCCTGCAAATCCAGAAACAAGTCATGAGTAACCATATGATACACATTATTGAAACTATCTGTAAGGACATGATGTTATGTACCTTCTTCCAACAGGTGTTCTATGCATAAGATGATCTGTTGGTGGCTCTGTAGCTAAAGCAAGTGCTCCAAGAGTATCCATGATAAGGTTGACCCAAAGAAGCTATATCAGAAAACAAACCATGATTAGGTTTACGGTGTCTTAAGAGTCTTACCATTCACAAAGCACACAAGGTTCATGCTCGAAACACAAGGGAAGATTAATTAACCTGTACAGCCTTTAGAGGAACATCACCAGAAGACATTGCTGCTACAACATTGATTATAAGAGCTGCAACATTCACAGTAAGCTGGAACTGTATGAACTTCTGAATATTTGCGTACACAGAACGGCCCCAGCGAACAACCTGAAAGAGTAAAACAGAGTTGCGTGATTATAGAGTCAGAAAGAATGACTCTAGAGATGATATACACCACAAAGATGACATATACTAACCTTTACTACTGAAGCAAAATTGTCATCCAAAATGATGATGTCGGAACTCTCTTTTGCAACTTCAGTTCCTGATATACCCATAGAGAGACCTATGTCGGCCTAAAGCACAAAGCAAATGATAGAAATTTCAGATTTGGAAATGTAACACAAGAAGGAATATAGCCTTTAATAGATTCTAACCTCATGGAGTGCGGGTGCATCATTAGTACCATCACCAGTGACAGCAACAACATCTCCATTTCTACGTAGCGCTTGAACAAGTAAAAGCTTGTCATTTGGAGAGGATCTACCCATCACCTGCATTTTTAACCCCCAATTTAGTGTTTAAAATAGCAGCAGAAAGGTCATATGATCCTTGACCGTAACCGTACCGTTATTTTCTTGGCTACTTGGTCTCTCTCTTTCTCAGACAGCTCTCGGAACACTTTTCCTTCAATAATAGTAGGCTCGACGGATTCTGTATCAGAAGAAAGTATACCACACTCCAAAGCAATTGCTTTTGCTGTTTGAAGATTGTCTCCAGTCACCATTCGTACCTAGATAATATAAAATTTACATATGTAAACGTTACAAATGGACTAAGAAGCTATATATCATGAGCAGAATGATGATCATGCATCACATAAAAAATGCATTTCGCAGCAACAGTAAATAGAAAAAGAGTAGCAACTTCATTTCAGTTAATCATCTATAGACAACTAGAGAGCATAATTGTACAATTCGAGGAGGCTAGGAGCATACCTTGACACCGGCGTTGGTGCAGATTCGCACCGCTTCTCTGACACCAGGACGACAAGGATCCTATACAGTTTAAAGTATTTTCCAAATGAACAAAAGAGAGGAAAGGAAAGTTGTCACATAGTGAACACATAAAACAAATCACTAGTTACGCAACTAAAGCTCTCAGGATGCCTACCTTTATACCAACGATAGCAAGCAGAACCAATTCATCTTCTGGTAAAGCCCATTTATCTAAGTCCGCTTGTTCCTTAGGAACCATGTTCAGCTCCTGAGTTCTGCATGCAATAGCTACACATCGCAAGCTATTTTTCGCCATGGCATCAATAGCAAGCCTGAAAAATTCCTGTAAAGCAATTTCCAGACACAAATGTTTTCAGATGCATGCATAGTTTAGTCACATGTTTGGTCCTCCTAGGCTAACAGATAGTGTCCTTCGAGTGAAATTTAGCAAAAAAAAAATGTTTTGAAACAAATCCTTTCCCCTAGTTTATTTTTAATGAGATTGTAAATTTCCAAACTTTGTAGCAACCTCACCTTCTGGCTATCAATAGGCTGCATAGTACCATTTGAGTCCATGTATTGTGTACAGCAAGCTAGAACGATCTCAGCAGCTCCCTTCCAGTGAATGAAAACTTCGGAATCACCCTGCAGCGAGTTAATATACTCATAAATCAGCTTCATATATTATGTTTATTCTTTCCTCATATGCTTAATTACTGAAAATTACACAGCGCATAATTGTGAGCTGAAGCAACCACTAATTAAAATGCCTCCAACAATTTGGTTATTAGTTTCGTAATTTGAAAACTGGAGAAAGGATCTAGAAACTTACTCGGAGCACAGCAACACCTCCACGCTTCTTCTCGGAATTGAAAGGGAAAGCATGAATGATAGCTGACTCCGACCTGATCGTATCAAACTTCATCCCCAACTGCAACAATAGGTTATTTAATATCTGATACGCCCAAGACAGAACATGTCAAAGATGGACAAGAGTAAACAAACATTTGATACCTTATATGCCCAAGACAGAATAGCCTTCTCTGTGGGAGAACCAGAAATCTCTACCTCTCCACCATCCTACAGTAAAACAACATTCATCATTGACAATAACAAGATGAGCTTAGAGTAATGAGGCCTTCATTTTGTCTCATTTCGATCCATATGAACTAAGAAGGTTCAGCAATATTTGAGTAGAAGAACCACCTTGGGGTGAAAAACATTTCCTGTTGTGTTTTGTGCTACACCTTCACTTATTAAGGCAACAAGTTTAGAGTGGAGCCCAGAGGGGTTGTCTGCTACATCCATCTTAGATCCTCCAGCATAAGTCTCAACCACGGTCATCTGTGTTTTTGCCAAGGATCAAAAATTAGCTATCTAGAAGGCTATGATAAATTTTCATGTCAATTAAGAAGCTCCCATGGTGTTGATGCTGAGCTTCTTACTAGAGACTGACCTGATTCAAAGTTAAAGTTCCTGTTTTGTCACTGCAGATCGTTGTTGCTGAGCCCATGGTTTCACAAGCTGAAAGCCTCCTAACCTGTTTAGCAGTTGAAACATGGTCAAACAATAAACCATAAAAGATATAATTAAAGCGAGAAACACCGTTTTTTATGCTTACCAAAGCTTTGTCTACCATCATCTTTCGCATTGAGTAAGCCAAACTGCAAAATATGTAGTCAACAAAAAGTAGATCAAGACCTAAGATGTAGTTACAGTTATTTACTGAGTGGGTTATACTAAGACTTACGTGAGGGTAACTGCCAGAGGAAGTCCCTCAGGCACTGCCACAACCACAATAGTAACCTAAACAAATGCCAGAATCAGTTAATATGCCTCTGGAATAACATAACCACAAATTACCGAACCTATACTTACTGCTATTGTAAATATCTTCACACAGTCATCTACAATGTCACTGATACTAGTCGTCCCTTTGATAAACTGTGTTGCTCCATTAGAATCTTGAGTAGTTCCGGTAAAATATCTGAAAGAAAACTCAAGATTATAGCTCTCAAAGTTGAGAGCCAAGAAATTTATTCATCCATGTAGATCAGATTACCTCACAAGAAGAGCCACAAGAACAACAAGAGCCACAGAGAGCCCCACTATACCGATGAAAGTAGCAAGACCATTTAACCTCACCTGTTATAAGATTACCAAAAGGAATAGTTAGGCTTCTTCAGGACAATGTAGAGACCATAACCTATAATAAAAAAGAGTGGTGAAGATGATATACCTGTAATGGGGTTTCTTCACCAGTATCCTCTGAGATACTTGCCATCAACAATCCCCATTCAGTGTTGATTCCAACACCAGTAACCTATTGAAACACTCACAAATACTAACCATCAGAAAACGCGAAAAATCTGTGAAAAATAGAAGTCAGAATCAAACCAAAAGCCTCAGAGACATACCAGCATGCTACCGACTCCGTCAGCTACTTTACAGCCAGACATTAGAAACGGAGATTTTTGATCTTTGTGAACCTGCAACAAATGTCTATGTTAGCAACTATAAATAGAGGATAAGCATAACTAGCACAAGCAAAACCATGATGAACTCACAATCTTGCTTTCCCCAGTCATGCTAGATTCATCAATGGCCAGAGAGTGACCACCAATTAGCACTCCATCCGCAGGGACCTAGATGGATACTAAATGTAAGTGGAAAGTGTAATTTAATTCTTAAGCCAAAGATTGTATTGAAAGAGTATACATACCTGGTCACCTATTCTAAGAGGGATAACATCTCCGACAACAACGTCATAGATTGAAACCTTCACTGTTCTCCCTCCTCTCATGACCTGTAAATTTTTTCATTTATTTAACTGTCAACTCAAAAATGTATAATACTATAATTTGCAAACAGTGTAAGATGTTAAAGTATGTACCTCTAGTTGTATATTTCTTTTTTCATCATTGAGGTTTTGAAACTGAAGAGATTGGCGATAATCACTAACAGCTGAAAGAATCAAAAGTTAAAGTGTAAAGAAAGAGTCATCTTTAAGCGGATTCAGAGAAAGACATGAAACATAACTAGAACACTTAAGCTTCATACCTGTAACAACAATGACAAGCAAGACAGCAAACGCAATGCTTCCACCATCAAGCCAACCTTCTTTCAAACCCTGATGAAGTAGTAACCAAAAGAAAAGTTGATAAGAAGAAAAATAAGCGTGTCTCTAGAGCTTATGTGAAAAACCACACAAACCTCTGTCTTTATTCCCAAAGCCAATGATGTTACAGCCGCTATGATCAAGATGATGAGAGTCAAATCTTGCCAAGCTTCCCACAGGAACATCTTTTGGACAACAAAATGTCAAAACAGATATGAGTTCTCCCACAAAGTGATAAAAACAAGCAATGAAAGACTTTTGAAACAACCAATCATGGCTTCTTACATAGAAGCTTTTCCCCTTCTTCTTCGGATAAGTGTTAGATCCAAACGCGTTCTTCCTTTCTACCACATCCTTCTCATCCTCCTCGATTCCTTGCTCCATATTTGACTTCAACTTCTCTGCAACACCTTTCACCTGAAAGGTAATATCAGTATATAACAGAATCTTCCCACTTATATAAAAAACAATGGATACAAATATAAGTCTTTGTGTATCATACCCCTCCGTATTGCTGCAAGCTAGACATGTTCTGGTTCCTGGTCATCGACACAAGCTTCTCAAGGTCAATATCGAAGTTACCAGTCGAAGCCGCTGGCGTCGATGATGATCCAAACCCTGTTCCACCCAAAAGTAAGTCAAATCACAATAGAACAACAACAAAAACAACAACATTAACAACAAAACAGAATATGATGAAAACTAATGAGTCTACATACCAACTTGTTGTTCACCAGCCTGCTTAAATAGCAATGCAGCCTGATTCACAAAAAAAGCAATATAATCAAATATAAGATCACTTAAAGAAGCTCCCAAGAAAACCAACAAGGCAATGAAGAAGAAGAATAGAGAATATATATATATATAATACCCTAATGACTTGAGCATGAGCTCTGATCATCCTCCTCCGATTCTCATAGTGTTCTTCTTTGTTCAGATCCAATGTGTATCTAAACCTACGCGACGCGTTCAACACAAGCGCCGCTTGCTACACAGGAAAAAATTTCAACAAAATTCTCCAAAAATCAAATGTTGAAATTAGGTCGCAAAGAAGAAGAAGAAGAGAGGAAAGCGAAGGTACCCTCCAGCGACGGAGAGAATCTGCGGAGGCGTTTTTGGTGTTATCGAGATCGAAAGGATCGTTGGGATCGTGTTGTTGAAGCTCTTCTTCTTCTTCTTCGTGATGGTTATCGGTTTTGGCGGAGCCAGCTTCAATGTCGTCGTGACGGCCTGACATTGATGTCAATAGCAACCCGTTGCTCGATGTAGTGCTCATTATCGTCTTAAGCCTAAGCTTTGATTGATTTTTTTGCTATCTTCCTTCTTCTTCTTCGATTTTGATTTTAGTTTTCTCGGGAAAGAAATGAAGAAGAAAAGGGGGAAAATAAAGAGAGACGAGGTTAGGTTTTAGGTTTGGTGTAACGGAAGAGAGAAGGCCAAACTCGTTAATGTAGAGAAAGGCAAACAATAACCGAAATACGCCTCTTCCCTTCTCTCTTCTCTCTCTCTTTCTCTTTCTCTCTGTAAATTACAGAGAAATTGAAGAAGAAAAAAGACAACAAAAAAAAATTAGAAAGAGAGGGAGAACTCAATTGAATCTGGGCATTGCTATTTTGGGTATGGTTTCTCGAAAATTGTGGAAAGTTTGTTTCTTTTTTTGCTTTTTGTGGAGAAGAGAAGAAATTTGTGAAGAAGACAGATTTTACCGGGAACAAACATGTCTTGAACCATTAATTTGTTAACTTTGCATATTTCAATTTAATCTCGATTTTAAAATAATATTTTATTTATTCATTGTAATCCTCAGTTTGAAAAAATAAATTTCCCTAGTTTATTAGACAGAAAACATTGTCTAATTAACTTTTACTTAAATAATATTTTTGCTTAATTACAATTTGAAAAAATAAATTTCCCTAGTTTATTAGACAGAAAACATTGTATAATTAACTTTTACTTTAATAATTTTTTTTTAAAACTTATCAGTTTTAGTGAAGTTTAAGAGAAAGTTAGTATAAAGCCTGGTTAACGTGTGTACGACATAAATTGCACGACATAACCAATCATTATTTTATTTTAAAACCACTAATTATTCAATCAAGTACAAAGTACACTTTGTAATTAAAATTAGAAATGATGTAATAAAAAAAATAAAAAAATAGAATAATTACATAACTACATTATTTGAATTATATTTCACAAAATTACACTATTTCAAAGTCATTTTTCAAAATTACATCACAACATTCAAAATTAAATCTAAATAATTTAGGGAAAATTACAAAACTACACCATTTGAATTACATTTCACAAAACTACACAATTTCAAAATAATTTCACAAAACTACACATAAACACTCAAAATTAAATCCAAATAAACCCTACCCACACAATCCTACTCCTTAATACTATACCCTAAACACTAATTAGTGAACCCAAATGAAAAAATTTAATTTTGATAATTTTTTAAAGGGTAAATCAAACTTTTAAAATTTTGAAAAGGTATAAATATGTGAAAATATTGAATTAGGTGTAGTTTTGTGAAGGAATGGTTGAAAGGATATAGTTTCGTGAATTCCTCAATAATTTATAGTCACACAATCCTACATTTGTAATACTATATTCTAATCACTAGTTAGTGAACCAAAACTAAAAGATTTTAATTTAGATAATTTTTAAAAAAATAAATCAATTATTTAAAATTTTGAAAAAATATAAATATATAAAATATTGAATTAGTTATAGTTTCATAAAAGAATTGTTGAATTCCTATTGAATAATGAGACAATTACCAAACTACACTTTTTGAGTTACATTTTACACAACTACACCATTTTAAAGCTAATTTTCAAAAATACACCTAAACATTCAAAATTAAATTTAAATAAACTATATTCACACAATTTTACCGTTTAATATTATACCGTAAACACTAGCGAACCCAAATGAATTTTTTTTAATTTTTGTAAATTTTTAAAGGATAAATCAATCATTTAAAATTTTAAAATGATGTAAATATATAAAAAAATATTGAATTCCTCTTGAATAATTTATGTGGTACTAATAAACAAGCGAAATAAAGCCTCGATGCATGTTGTCTTGTCTTATGGGGGAAACCGAACTATTGTTAAGCATAATATCAAAATTTATATGCTTATAATACTTTATGACCGAATTGTCGTTAAAGGAAACTACAAAACTAATATATAATATTAAAAAGGGAAGACGTGTAAACTAGGATTAATACATGCTACGCCCGACAATATAATTTGTAAAAAAAATTATTAATTGTTTTATTAATTTATAGGAGGATATATCAGTTTTGAAAATCATGGAATAATGGGTAATTTTTGATAAAAAATTTATGAATTTGTTAATTGTTTTGATTTTTTCGTTTCTTTTTTTATTCTCACATAAATTATTTGCTTAACTTATTTTTTTAAAAATGATATTGAAACACAAACCATGGCAGAATGACTTGTGCTTTATAATATAAGGGATTATAAATTATATAATAAAATAACTAATCGTGATTTAGCTTACAATATCATATATAATAAATAGCAAGGAGTTTTGCCTACGTGTCGTCCAAAGAGAAAAAAAAGGAAATTATTTTATATTTAATTAATTTAATATTTTCGAAAATTGTTTGTAATTATCTCTTTAATTTCTAATAATTTATAATTTTTATATTTAATTAATTTAATATTTTCGAAAAATTGTTTGTAATTATCCCTTTTATTTCTCATAATTTATTTTATCATATATTATTTATTGATATAATATTTTCGAATTCGAAAACTGTTTGTAATTATCTCTTTTATTTCTAATAATTTATATTTTTTATATTTAATTAATTTAATATTTTCGAAAAATTGTTTGTAATTATCCCTTTTATTTCTCATAATTTATTTTATCATATATTATTTATTGATATAATATTTTCGAAATTACAAGAAATTTACTAAAAAGTGTACAATATCTTTTTGGTATTTTAATTTATATTATAATTTAAAATATTTAATTATTACTAATATATTGAAATTTACTAAAAAAGTGTACGATGTCTTTATGGTATTTTAATTTATATTATAATTTAAAATATTTACTTATTACTAGATAAAATCAAGGAAATTGTTTTATATTTAATTAATTTAATATTTTCATATATAATAAATGACATGTAGTTTTGCCTACGTGTTGTCCTGCCTACGTGTTGTCCAAAGAGAAAATTAAGAAAATTGTTTTCTATTTAATTAATTTAATATTTTCGAAAATTGTTTGTAATTATCCATTTTATTTCTCATACATATATTAATTATTAGTATAATATTTTCGAAATTTCAATAAATTTACTAAAAAGTGTACGTTATCTTTTTGGTATTTTAATTTATATTATGTATACAATAAATGACAAGTAATTATATTATATAGATGTTTTGACCCGCGCGCCTAAATAAATTTCAAACAAAAATACCATATATACCAAAATTTTAAATTTATTATAAATTTTATCAGAAATATCATATAGAATAAATGACAATTTATTTGGCTTATGTGTCGCACAAAGAGAAAATTAAGGATATATTTTAATATTTGTTTATGATTATCATTTTTATTTCTCAAAGGTTTATATTATCATATATTATTTATTAATTTAATATTTCCGAAATTTCATTAATATTTTTAAAAATATTATCATGTATTTTTATTAATTTAAAATTTTCGAAATTTCAAGAATATCTTCTAAAAAATTATACGATGTCAAGTTTTTGGATTTTAATTTATATCATAATTAAGTATATTTACTTATCATTAATACTTTTATTATAAATCATGCATAACAAATAGGGGGAATTACAAAACTACACCATTTGAATTAAATTTCACAAAACTACACAATTTCTAAATTACTTCACAAAACTACACCTAAACACTCAAAATTAAATCTAAATAAACCCAACCCACACAATCCTACCCCCTTTATACTATATTTTAAACACTAAAATAGCGAACCCAAATGAAAATATTTTAATTTTGGTAATTTTTTAATGGGTAAATCAAGCTTTTAAAATTTTCAAAATGTGTAAATATGTGAAAATATTGAATTAGGTGTAGTTTTGTGAAAAGAGTGTTGAAATGGTGTAGTTTTGTGAATTTCTCTAACAATTATGAGTAATTTAGCTTATGTGTCGCGCCAAAAGAAAGTTAACATAAAAAAAGTTATTTAAGATAAAAAAACAAGACACCTAACACTAGATCTAAAAGGGAAAAACCAAATTTTGTTTTAAAATGTGACTAAACCATATTAATGTCAATTCATGGTAAAAGATTGAAACAACAAAATTAAAAAAATAAGCAAATGATTTCGAAAACTAATGAGACAAACTGAAAAAACTTTCGAACAACAATAAAATCGATAAAATTTAAGTATCCATAATTTCAAGAAAAAGTAACCAAACACAAGAATGTGCTTAATTATAAATAAGAATGTAACCAAACACAAGAATGTGCTTAATTATAAATAAGAGACTACATAGAAAATTTTAAAAGGAAAACTAAATCTAAATTATGCAAAATCTATAAAAACATTAAAGTTCTCAAAATAACAATATATAACCAAGAATATAAAATAAATTAATAATAAATATGGAAGTAACACGTACATTTAAGAAATTAAATCATATAAGGAACGTTGCTACAAAAAAGTAATTGTCAACAAAAAATATAACAATCACATAAAAAAAGTATATAACTTCTATAATATCCGAGAATTGGTCTTCACGTGACAACTAAAATTTTGGGAAAGTGATTTTTAAACAATATTTAATTAGTTTTATGTATTATTATAGATAATGGAGAAATAAAGGGAAAATAAAAAATACACTTATTATTAATAATATTATTATTAGTATAAATTGTCTAATCCATTTTGCTTACATACACGATGATTCAAGTTTAATCAACAATTTTCTAATATTTATGCAAATATTATAAATGTAACTTCTTTTAAATGTTTAATAACTATTAATTTATTCTTACAAATATGTAAACTTATAATTATTGACCTGCATCATACAATTTTATATTTTTGAAATCTAAAGCTATTATAATTTTTAACATCGTCATTAATGAGTTTTAATCTAATTCTCATAAAACTATTTTTGTTGAATATGTTTTGTTTTATATTATCCAAATTAATCTGTGGACATATATATTTAAGTGTCAAACATATTATTTCGTAGAATAAAAACATACGTAACAAACATATGTTTTAATAGTACATACGTTTTTAACAAATTAATTTTCATTTTAATTGATGATTTTTATGTAAAATCTCTAACCAATGCTATATTTATTTAACAAAAACTCAAAACTATAAAAATATTACAAATTTGTATTTAAATAATATAAGTCCACCATAAAACACAAAACCACAATTTTTATATGTTTGTTATTTTTCAAGTTTTCATTTTTTATTGTTAATATATTAAATTTGGTTTTATTTATCTCAATTGTGATGTTAGCATAATTTAAGAAAAATATTATTTTTCATTAATATAACATTTGAATTTGTTTTATTTACTTTTTCTAAAAATTATATATACCCGCGCCATTCGCGCGGGTCAAACCACCTAGTTTCCAATATATATCATGGTAAAGATCTACATCACACAATTTTATTGAATAATGATAAACTTGAAAAAAGTGATTAATGTAAATCTAAAATTATTTTATTGTTTGTGAGATAAGATTCATGTTTATCAGAATTCGATAAAATCAAAATTAAATAACTCTCTTTTGATATTTAACTCATATCTCTTAACTTATACACACAAAAAGCCAAAACAAAATCAAAAATAAAAAACAAAACCCCCCTTTATATATTTGTTTCAAACCCTACACTTGCCTAAAAGTTCAACATTCTAAAATTTGCTTTGAACAAAGTCGCCTGCAAAATAAAATAAAAAGATCTCTTTACTCTCTCCAAAGCAAAAAAACCTTTAAAATTCTCGTCGAATCTAACCATGGAAGCTCTCTATAATTCAACACACATCTCTACTTTACCATCAAAATCAGAGCCTCTCCTCAAATATTCATCACAGTCTTCGTCGTGCTGGCTATGTAACTCTCCATCCAAACGAATCACCAACCTGAGAATCAGAGACGGATCAAGCCATGGGCTTCGCATACGAGCTCTCTTACATAACCAGAGCGAAGATAACATGTCGCAAAGTAATGGGTTTGGTTTATCTCCTGGCGAAACCTTCTTTTTATCACAGGTATTATTGATTTTGTGATTCTTATAATCATAAAAATTCAATCTTTTGTTGTGGGTATGTTTCTGTTTTGTGTGATCCTTCGTTAGTTTGTATGCTTAAGCTAGTACTGGTCTCAATACATTGGTTTTTGATGATAACTTTGTATAGATATAATGGCTTAGGATTGTTTGGTTTGGTTTATAGATTGATTAGCTTTTGTAATGATGTGTGAAGGAGAAGCTTGAGAGTTATGGTGATCGTGATGGCGAGACTTCTCATAGTGTAATCGATGTGGAGACATCTCTTGCACTTCCTCAGGGTGGTGGTGGTGGTGCTGCTGCTGGTGGTGGAAACCGAGGCGGGCTTTTTCGAACGCCGATATCAGGCGGGGTTCAAAACGCAACATCAGCACACGCGTTGCCTCGTCCTGCTTTAGCTGTACGGAACTTGCTTGAACAGGTAAAAGGGTTTGCTCCTTTTAACTTCAATGAGTTAGATGATAAGTGTCTTATCTGTTAGCTCTTGTTTTTTTTCCGATGATTCAAGGCTAGGTATGCTCATCTATGCACAATGATGTCTAAAATACACCACCGCAGGGCAGGCTACCCGTTTGGTTCTATGGTTGATTTTACGCCTGATAGAATGGGACGTAAGTCACTCTTTGCTTGTTCACTGCTCTTTAGTTAAATGTCTTAGTAGAAAGATGTCTTGAATGACGTATGTTTCGTGTTTCCAGATCCATTGTTTTTGTTTTCACCGTTGACTATCCACAGCCGAAATCTCTTGGTTGATCCTAGATGCAGCCTCGTCGTCCAGGTATAACATTCACTATATTGTGTTTTAAATATAGAAGCAGAATGTTTTTTTCCCTTTTCTTATGTAATGTCGGGAATGGATTGGCACTGGTAGATACCCGGATGGAGTGGCCTATCGAACGCAAGAGTGACATTATTTGGGGATGTGTACCCATTATCAGAAGATGAACAGGTCTGTGTGTGTGTCTAACTAATTGCTAAACCATATGTCTGAAAAAATTGGTCAGTACTCATAATATATATATGTTTTGTGGCTTGATAGGAGTGGGCACATAAGCAATATATCGCGAAGCACCCTCATGGGCTTACAGAGCAATGGGGAAACTTTCAGTATTTTAGAATGAGGAACATAAGGTTTGCTTTTGGTGCCTTCCTAATTTACGAATAGTCGAATACATTGTAGTATTGTCGCTGGTCTCCTAAAATGGTGACTGTTTTGGCAGTGATATATACTTCATTGGAGGCTTTGGCACGGTGGCATGGGTCGATGTCAAAGAGTATGAGACTTTACAACCTGATAAGATCGCTGTCGATTGTAGTGAGAAGATCCTCAAGGTGTCTCTTCACAATCAGAAGCTTTAGTAGATACTTTTAAACGAAATTAGTGTTTTAGTGAACTAAAGTAAGGCTTTTCCTCACGTGATAGGAACTAAATGCTATCTTCTCGAAGCCGCTTAGAGAGTTGCTTTCTAGAGAATCGGAGATAGACGATGCTGCTCTCATATCTATAGATAGCAAAGGGATCGATATACGTGTTCGTCAAGGTGCTCAGGTGAAAAAAAATTGCATCCCTCGTTTACATAGTTTTGTATAATTGTTTTGATGTTTAGCCTCTCTCAGCTTTTTGCTTTTCTTGATTGTTTGACATGTTTTTTAATTTTATTTTTCGCAGTTTAGCATACAAAGGCTACCATTCGAGGGAGGTCGTAGTGTAGAAACACTTGAAGAAGCTAAATCTGCGCTATACAAAGTCGTAGAGAAGCTAACTCTGCGTCTATAGAATGTTGTTTGGTTTATTTTTTATCCTTTTTTTATTTTATTTTGTAGAGTAGCAAAATCGAGAATAATTAGCGTCGATTTTGAAACTATGGGTTTTAAACTTAAGTTTCTAATAAATATATGGGGCGTTTGTCAACAAAGCACATAGTCTTAATGATTCAAATATTACGTATTAAACCTAATTGTTTTTAGGATATAAGAAACACAAGCCAAGCACTTTCATCTCTACACAAGAATGAGTAGTGTCGTATCAAGAAAAGAAAGGATCATACATGACATGTCTATAAATCTGATTCTGAAGTTAAAACAACCAAGAAAGTAAAGTTTATCTATATATTAATAACTGAAATAGCCTTGTCCATAACCAGGTCTTGTAACCCGGTAAAAAGGTAAAACAATCATCGATGAACATACGAAGAAAAAAAAACATAAAGGTTTCACTCACTGTATTGTTCTGCCCCTATCAATGTTTTGTCGATGTTTGTTAGTACTTACGATGTAATTCTATTGCAGATTTGACATTCTGCGACAGTCTTGTTCTGAGATATATAAATAGTCCTACTCTTCTTTTCTTCCCCTATTTCATGTTATAAAACCGGCTTTAGCTTCTTCTACATATAGACAAAATCCTTCTTCTATCAGTCTACTTTCTGCAAACAAAGACATTGAAAACATGTTACAGTTCAAATCAAAAACATCTTCAAGGAGATTCTAGTTGTCGTATGGCTTAGAAGACCTACCTTATGTGATAATGTGATGGACTTAACAGAGATCATGCACATACCAATGCTAGGCTGGCTCATTTTCTGCAGAAGCAGGGAGAGTCGCATGGTTCTCTTCCTCAGTCTCGGGCTGTTGAGTTTCACCAGTGCTTGATGTGGAGGCAAAGAAGCCATCAGGCAGAACGTTGTCCAGACGTGTCCCTTGCCTTGAGCAATGGTAATAAAAGCACAATGTAACCACTTTTGAATATGAATGTAGAAGACACAAAAGCACTGAAAGTGATAGCAATCAATCATACCCGTTGTTGAAATGATTACTGTAACCACATTCTTGGTTGTTGTTATGATCAGTGTCACTCATAAAAGCTCGGTTTGAATCAGACTGAAGATGTCCTGAGTCACCATTACCTGCTAAGAGGATACACATGAGATGAAAAAAGGGTAATTAAAAGCTACTGTTAAAGTCAAGTTCGAAATAGCGGGAGATGGGGTGTGACCTTCTATAGCTCCTTCACCGTCGTTTTCTGATCGAAATAGCATGCTTTGATTGACACGAGAGGGGAAATGGACAGGTGAGCCAATAGAAAGACTACGTTGGTGATGGTGAAACGACTCATTATCCATGTCAGGCAACTGCAGATTAAGAAATCTCCTCCTTTGAAACTCCAATGTTTGTTGCAAGTCGGCTTGCTCAGCTTTTCTCCTCATCATCTCATGTGTGTTAGAATACATCCTCGGTGCTGGTGGTACCAAACAAAACAAGACAATGAGCTCGGTTGAAACCAAATCCGCATCCATATCAAGCATAGGAAAGAAATTCAACTAACCGAGGTGATAATCAAAGAGATCTCTGGCATCCATTCCAGATGGACTCGAACCAGGAGAAAAGTTCATTCTCTCCATTTGCTGCAGAAGTTGCTGATGCTGCCTCCTACTATTGTTTGAATGAAAAAGGGAATACACGAAAAGGAGAGAAAAAGAATGTGAGAAAGACAGGAAAACCAGAAATACGTAAGAGAGGTGGTTTGGTTTCAACATACTTTTCAAGGATTCTTCCCTTCTCCTTGTACGGTTTAACGAGCACACGAGAGTTACAGATGAAATGAGGGTTTCCTTTGGCCAATATGATTCTCACAGTTTCAGAGTGGACAAAAGTGACAAACCCGAACATTCGTTTCTGTTGGTACGGGATCCTAACATCGTGCACTAGTCCAAAATTGCTACAACAACAAACAAGGTTAACCTTAACAACATAACAGCTTCGATCCAATAGTAACTTGTGAAAGATAGATACCCAAAGTAACTGGAGACATCTTCATCTGTGAAGGAACTATCAGCAGGAAAAGTCAAGTAAATCTGTTTGGATACAGAGTTAGATTTATCTCCCATCCCCATAAACTCTTCCCTTTCGTGCCTGCCTGGACTACCATACCAATAACCCTTTTCACCAAATTGTCCTGCTCCTGATCTACATATACAAACACCACCAAAAATAAACTAAGATAATAGTACACCACAAGATCAAAAAGTTTAATAATGTTTCAACTTCTTGCACTTGTATGATCCAAATCCCTCCACAATACTTGAAGAATAAGACTATCAAACAAACCCAATAAACCAAAACCATTGGCAAGTAAATATAACACCAAAAATACAAAACCATATGAAGAAGACACCAACAAAAACCACAATAGCAACAATTAGCATCTCAAGCAACTACCAGACTCAACAAAAAGTAGCTATAAATGCACAAAGATTAAAACTTTCCCAAGAGCAATGACACCATCACACCAACCAACACTTTCTCTTTTAAGTAAAAACCCAATAGTCATTACATCCTTTATAGGCAACAACAAGGAGTGTCCATATCATTAGTTACCTATGCAAGAGGAAATTCATAGCTTTATCATACGACATTGGAGAGCCACTTGCAGCCAAGTATTGTGCAGCCGCCACACGCTGTCTCTGAGCAAGTCTCATCCTCGCTATCTCCTCTTGCTGTTCAAATCCACCGGTAGAATCAAAACCATCACTTAAACCACCACCGTGTGGGGACCTATTGTAACCACCGCCGCCGCCAAATCCAGGCTCTTCTGACCCAAAACAAGCATCGCTAGCAGAGAAACTCCTCTTGTGGGGATGCGAATCGCCGTTTACACCAAACAGATCCACAGATTCTTCGGTGTTGTTGTTGTTGTTCTTAGATTCGTTGAGAAACGACAAGTAGTTACCAAGTTGCTGCTCATCGAAGAAATCGTCGCTGGCTTCACCGCCACAACCATCGAAAAGAGACGAACTTTCTTGAAACTGGCTCGAACCCATGTGAGGGTTAGTACCAGAAGAGTTCGTAGAGGGAGACAAGAGGTGGTTTCTTGAAAACTCCATAGACCCATTTGCCGGAGAATGACGGTGGACGATGTTAATGGGTCTAGAGATATGATTCAATGGATTCGATCCGTTAAGACCAAGAGCGGATTTGGCTTTGAGACATACGGATTGTAAGAGAGTGTCTGGTCCAAGAGCCAAACGCATCAAATCAGTCTTGTCCAAGTCGTTGTAGAGCAAGTAGCCGAGGATTTTTGAGGCGAAATCTGGCTCTAAAGTTTTGATCTTTGTGAAGAGTATCGTAGTATAATCTACAGAATCCATGGCCAGAGAAAGAGTTGAGATTGTGAAGGAGAAGGAGAAGGAGAAGGAGAAGGAGAAGAGGCTCTTTTAGTAGTAGTGGGGTTACTAAAGTTTGGTTTTTTATTTTATTTTTGGAGGAGATTTTGAGAGTTTTAATTGATTATTTTTTTTGTCTTGTAATGAGCATTTAAGAGGAGAAAAATTTAATAAAGTTTCGTAAATGTGTTTTTTCTTTTCGGGTTCTGTTTTGTTTATTGGGTTTAGGGATTAAGCGGGATGATAGTGTTTTATTAAATTGAATTTGTTTTCCTTTTTTTGTTTTAACTAAAAATAATAAATTGTTATTAATAATAAATAAATGGGTTTATTCCTCATTGGATGCATGATTCTTTTTTTGTCTTGATAGAGATTGGGTGCATGATTTTAGAGTCTTTTTTATCCTTTTATAAAACTTTTTTTTTTCTTTGGTCAACTAGTTGAATTTAATTCTCAAAAAAATATGATGTTATTCGTTCATATACTTTAAAAGATCCTAGCAAATATTAACTTTTTGACAATAATGGTAAATCTTTGAAAAAACCAATCATCTATACTATAAAAGTAGAAGAACTTTCTCCCGGTGAGTGACATGTGGCACTTTTCGACTGGTGGATTCAAAAAAAAAATTAAGAATTCAAACTGTCACAGACAAGATTCGAACCCGGGTTAGAGACTTCATTAATAGAAAACTTAACCAAATATACTATTTCATTTTTCTTGTACTTATTCTTAAACATATACTCTTATTACTTAAAGAGTGTCAATTGCACCCCTACTTAACCTGTAGAGTTGATCCTTAACTATTAATAATATATTTTTATACTATACACAAACAACAAACATTTTAAATTAAATAATTATGAATAAATGTACCTTTCAAGAAAATCATCTGCAAATATGATTAGTTTGATCAACTCACAAAGTTTGGAGAATGAATATGTTTAACATTGGGGTATTTTCAACTAGTTTGGGAAGCTAAGTCAATATTCAATTAAAAAACAATAATAAAATAATAATAATAATAATAATAATATTCTCATTCATGATAGGAGTCAACTTATCATATTACAATAAACAAAAACAACTACATCTTAAAGAAATTAGAGAAAATAAGGATGTAAAAAATTATATAAACCATCAAGAGAATTGAGCTATTGATCAATGACTACTCATATAGAAATATGTAAAAATGAAATGAAGTCATAATAGTATAAACAAAGAATAAGTAATGAAGATGAACTACCTTTTCGAAAAATTCTTTGTTAACCGCAACCTCACTTTACCTTCAGGTTTTGTCACTTTATCATCTTAACCGAATAGCAAAAAAAGTAAAACAAAATACTAAATCAGCGTTTAAACATTAAGAACATTATATATGTGAAGAATTGATTTTTCACAAAAAAATATAAAATAAGTTTAGTAAAACAAAAATAAATATGTGAAGAATTGATTTTTCACAAAAAATAATAGAAAATAAGTTTATTTAGCACTTTACAAATCCATAAAAAACATTTGAAAGTTTAAAAATTATATAGAAATATATTTTCCATATTAAGAAAAAATGAAATTCATTCGCAGCGCACATACCTTCTCACTACAAGAAAAAACAGATATAGGGTATGATTGTAAGCGGTTGTATGTGTTGTGCACAGCCAAAAAAAAATCTAACGCCTATTTATGAAACCAATCATGCTTTAGATTTAAGAAATTACTCACAGCCAATAAAAATAGAGTCACAGCCAATAATAAAAGATTATCTTTAATTTATAGATGTAGAAAGCTAAATTCCTAGAGTCACATTTTTTTAACTCTCCACTTTTCTCTTTTTTCGTTATTCTTTTTCTTTATTTTTCATTACTTTTTTATTATCCTATGTGATCACAATTTTTTTTCAAGTCTACACAATAACATTACTTTGTTCTATGTAAAATAATTTAAACTACATAATATTATAATAAAAACATGATTTTGTGTTCTTAACTCTTTTTTACGTTTGTTTTTTTGTACTTTTGTATATGTATATTTTTATGTTTTGTAAAACTATAAGCTACTAATTACTAAACTATAAGCTATTAATTATGGATTTCGTGATGAAATTGCTATGACTTTGTGGAATTCTTATCGCTAAAAATAAAAATTATTTTTTATTTTCTTTTATAAGTTATTAGTTTTTTTATATGAAAATCAATTTAAGTTATTAAACATAAAAAGTCTACAACTATCCAATCATGCTTTTATTTTAAAAAGTTTTAACTTAAATTCTACAGCCAAAAATCTTACAGCAACAAAATCTACAGCTACAGCAAAAAAAGCTACAGCCAAATTTCTACAGCAAAAAATCGAAAGCTACAGCTGCAACCAATCGGGCTCATAGTCACGATATAGCCACAAAATAATTGGACCTCCACTTAACAACATCTTTCTTAAAGTGTTTGCAGTTCAAAGTTAACATTTTGTACATACGAGCACAACTATAATTTTTATTTGGCAAACGAATCAAAACAGTTAGATAAGACATTCAGAATGGAAAATCGTTAGGTTATGTGTAACATACTTTAACAGCTTAACAAGTTTAATAAGAGTTTTTCGATTCATTTTTAATGTAAAGCACATTACTAAAAATATCTCAAAAGCTAAAATATCATATATTTGCTATAAGAAAAAAAGAAAGATTGCTAAATTTTTTAACTGAAGTAGAAAATGAATTTTTAAAATGACATAAATTATATTACTTCCTAAAACTTTATCTAAGTTCAATTAGATTAACATCATAAATTTCTCAAACCCATGTAAGTACTTATATTTTATTTACAAATTTCTTTAGCAAACAAAACTTTTCAAATATTAATTTAACAAAGTGAAAAAAATTAATTTAAAATAATTTTAATTTACAATTAATATAAATACTCAATAAAATTATAACAATACTCCTTTTGTTCCACATTAAATTGTGTTTTAAAGATTTTCAGAAAAATTAAGGAAAGTTGTCAAAATGACTTTAATGACATTAATTTATATTATTTTTATTCTTTTTAATGAAATGTATAATATAGAAAATCTGTTGTAAAAAACTTAAAGCACATTTAAAGAGAAACAAACAAATATTCTAAAACAACATTTAATAATGAACATAAGGAGTATAATTTAATATTTAAAAAATCCAGTACAGTTGAATTTTTTTTCCAGTGTGCCTTATAATGTGTTATAGTACAATATATTACGCGGACGTAGACTTTTCTCGAAAATTGCATTGAAAAACAAAATGATAATTACATCCGCGCATAGCGCGGGTCCTCCCCTATATATATAAAAGATGAAGAAACTCACCATAGGTCGACAAATAAGCATGCCACCTCATAATTAATTAATTAAATAATTTATATAACAAAAATTAATTATACAAAACATTATTATTTTATTTTTTACATCTACATTATATCTCCTTTACAAAATATATAAACCAAAAAGTCTTCCACCTATATACTATAAAACAACAAATCCTAAGAAATTTAATAATCCTACAGTAAAATATAAATATTGAAATATATAAATTATATCAAACAAAAAATTTGGAACATAAATATTTCAATGGTTTTTCTAATAGTAATTTATAACCTCAACTATCAAAATATTGATTTATATCAATAGTATGTTAACTATCATAAATCGATGACCAAAAAATGATAATTAAACTAAGTAAGTCAAAAATTAAGTAAAATACAATTAAGATTTTACGACAAAAAGACCCGCGCATACGCGGGTGACTCCTAGTAACGAAATAAAATACATTATGAGGACCAAATAAAGAAGAGGAATTTACAAAACTATACTATTTTCTCCCATTTTTTAATTCAATATTTTTTATATTTATATGCATTCAAAATTTTAAAAGATTAATTTATTTATTTTTAAATTAACAAAATTAAAATATTTTCATTTAGTTTCGCTAATTAATATTTATGATATAGTATTAAAGAGATATAATTGTGCATAAAGTTTATTTGGATTAATTTTGAGTGTTTAAGAGTAGTTTTGTAATTCTTTTTGTGTATCTTTTGTAGGGAAAATTATAAAACTACACTATTTGAATTACATTTCACAAAACTACATTTCACAAAACTACATTATTTCAAAATACCTTCACAAAATTACACCTAAACACTAAAAATTAAATCCAAATAAACTCTATCTACACAATTCTACCCCTTAATAATATACCCTAAACACTAATTAGCGAACTCAAATGAAAATATTTTTATTTTGATAATTTTTAAAAAAGTAAATCAAGTTTTTAAAATTTGGAAATGATGTAAATATGTGAAAAAATTGAATTTTGTAGAGTTTTGTAAAGAAAATGTTGTAATTTTATTAGGTTGTTGCCAAAATAATGGGTTATTTGCCAAAAAAATACTACTTTCTATTTTAAAATCATTATTTGGTTTTGTAGATTATCGCAAAAAATCTGGAACAAGCACTACGTCGATAACCGAGCTTTGCTTTTTTTTCTCTTAACCCGCGCGTGACGTTACATTTTTTTACCAAGTTGAGAAATATTCCACTACAACGAGCGCACCTTATTTTAAACACACTCTTCACATCTTTACCGTTAAATCTGTAAAAAGAGTAATAATATATAAAAATATTGCTTTTTTATGGGGACACGTGAGAGATTTCTCAATAGTCATAGTCAAATTTGACCAGAGTTCGTATAATCATGCATCAGACAAATTATCAAAAACACACAAAAAGTTAATGCTCTTCATGCAAATCGAGAATTGTTTCAATTTTGCCACATTTTTCCCTTATATTTTTACCTTTTACTATTTTTAAAAAATTACTTCACTAGTATTGATTTTTTTTTTCCGGAAATGGATAGAACAATGATGAATAACAAGGACAAGTATCTAACGTTATATTTAATTAAATAAGGCTAATAATAAGATTTTTAGTATAAATATGGGTGTCACATCATGTATGCCAGAATACAAAAAGAAGAAACAAATCATTTTACAATTTTGAATTACAATACTTTTTTTTTTTGACAACAATTACAATACTTTCTTATTTGAGACAAGTTTGCTTCTCTAATCAAAGCTATGTTCCCTACTTCCATGTAAAGCTAATACTCCCTCCGTTTTTTATTGTTTGATTTTATAGGTTTTTCACACAAATTAAGAAAATACATAAATGACTACTAATAAATATGTTTTGAACAATTTTCAATACTTTTAGACCAATAGTGTTTCAAAACTCTCATTGAAAACTACAATTCACAAATATCAATACATAAAACTACATTGATATTTGAGAAAATCAAACATTTAAAAACAAATTTTTTTTCTAAAACATCAAACATAAGAGAACGGAGGGAGTATTATTAAAGATAAAACAAATTTTGCATGTGGATTCAAAGGCCCATTAAAGGCCTAAGTAAGGCCCATTATATTTACAAAGACAAGACATTAATTAAGTGGGTGTATATGTATCATATAACTAAATAAATAGGTGTTGACTCATAATAACAAAAACCAATGATATATGTTTCAATTTTGAGAAGATAGGTGGATCTTATAGTTTATGAGACAGTGACCATATACTTATTGATTCGTAAAATGCGAGTTATTAAATTTATGATAAATAAAGTTATGGCATAGGTAGCAAATTAAGGCATAACAAATGGAGAAGCATATAGTATTATTATATAAACCTAAATAAATTAATGTAACAGTAGATAAGCATATGGATGCCGATATCATATGCCCCACGCATTTAATTATTTTACCCTCTTCATTAAAACTCGTGACTATATGCATTTTTTATCTTTCACGTTTGGATGTAATAAAATTTTGAACGACTAATGAAAATTATGTATTGTCTAACCCGGATTATAAACCACTAATGAAAAATTAGAAGTGATTTGTTTTTGTTGACTTTTGTCTCTAAATTTTCAATACATATTTGTATTTAGATAAGTTGTGTACAATTTGAATTGAAAATGTAAATATAAACATTTATAACTATATGATATACACGGTTACTACTTTTTTTTTACAAAATACATACAATTAAGTTACTAAACTTGAAATGTTGACAGATGTAATAAAAAAAAAAAAAAAGATGTAATAAAAAAAAAAAAAAAACTTGAAATGTTGACACAACCGCAAAGTCCACAACTATAAACTACTAGTAATAAACTACCTTGTTCTCACTCGGCAATAAAAACATTGATTATCGATTCTCATGAATATCAGTAAATAAAGTTTTTTAACATAATCAGCATACATTTTCGAAAGTTTTACAAATACCGTTAAAAAGTTTTTTTTCATAAATACTACAAATCTTAAATGTTTAAAATTACACTCAAAACCTTCAAAACTGTATCTTATCCTCTTCAAAACTATATCATAAACACTATATAGCGAACTAAAATGGAAAAAAAATATAAAATGATTAAAACTCGTTTTTTGTATTCGTGGTATTTTGTAAACTACTATTTTTGATATAAAAAATATTTTAATGATATTTTATTATAAAAAACTTTGTAATGGTATTTTCAAAATAAATATTTATATTGGTGGTATTCTAAAAAAATTCTCTAAAAAAACGTATACTTTCGATTTATCTCCATATCCCTATACGCATTTACTATTCAAGAGAAACACTATATACTATGAATATATATATATATAGACGGCCCTTTATAAATGTTGCCATAATAAAGACGACATAACCATTTAATGAATTTAGTTGTTTGGTGAACTAATAATATTACAAAAGCTTATAAAATCTTTTTACTTTTAATTATCTTTCTTTGGTTTTATTATTCACAACTATGGAACTAGAGGGGTCTAGTAGTGGCCGGAGACATCCACCGTCAAAGGCGGAGATGAGCCGTGGAGCTTATTTAGCGTGGGAAGACTTGACGGTGGTTATACCAAACTTCAGTGATGGTCCGACCAGAAGATTGTTACAAAGACTTAACGGTTATGCAGAACCTGGTCGGATCATGGCTATAATGGGTCCTTCTGGTTCCGGAAAGTCTACTCTTCTTGACTCTCTTGCAGGTTTGTTATTGTTTTAATTACATTTATATTGCATGCATTAATTACACTTCTTAGTTATAAATTATATATATAATAACAAATTTACTTTTTATTGACTTATATATAGTCTTCTTTGTTTAGTCACAAGGTTTAATCTCAAATTAGTTAAAAGATTTTAGAAATTTTAATGGGATTTAACTCATTTTTTAATTATTATACACAAAGATGTTAATATCAGGATAAATTTTCGTGTAGTTTGCTAAATTTTCGCGTAGTTTGCTTAATTATCTTTAGAATACCATCAAAATAAGTTTTTGTTTTGAAAATACCATTACAAAGTTTTTTATAATAAAAATACCATTAAAATATTTTTTATAACAAAAATACCATCAAAAAGTAGTATTTTACAAAAATACCACAAATACAAAAAACGAGTTTTAACACTTTTAGATTTTAAATTTTTCATTTGGGTTCGCTATATAGTGTTTAGGGTATAGTTTTGAAGGGGTAGGGTATAGTTTTTTTAAGGTTTTGGGTGTAGTTTTGAAAATTTAAGATTTGTGGTATTTATGAGAAAAAAAAAATTTAAAGGTATTTGTAAAACTTTCGAAAATATGTGCTAATTGTGGTAAAAATTTTTTTTTAAAGGTATTCATAAGAATTGCCCTTTGCTTAATTATCTTGTATAAGCTTTTTTCTTTTTTGGTTTGTTATAAACTCCTTCCATGATATTTTACCCTAATAGTTTTGTTACAAAATAAATGTCATTCTATGATTTTAATGCAAAAATTAAATGAATTTATTTTTTTAACCAATAGTATTTTTCTATTGATTGGCTTAATCATAAAATATGAAAAAATTATGTTTCTTTTAATATATATGAACACTCTATAATGCCATTAATTTTCAAACAGATGGAATAGGTGTTTATAACCATTTATGGCTTATATTTAGATATTAATTATAGTAAATAAAAAGAATGCAAAAATTAATAGTTATATAGCTTTGGTTGCATTTATATTATTATTTTTGAACTAGTAATTTGAACATGTCCAAAAACTCACATTTATTTACAATCCATGCCATTATCCATAAAAAGAAATAAATATAAACATTTAATTACAAAAAACAAATAAGGAGATATTCCAAGTTTTCCTAAAATAGAACTCAAATTTTAAGGAAAATATGTCATTCATACAAATACATATTACATAGTTTTTTATAAAAATACCATTAAAATTTTCTTATGTCAAAATACCATTAGATTGTATTTTTTTAATAAAATAACAAAAAAATAAAATAACAATTTTTTTAATAAAATAACAAAAAAATAAAAAAAAACGAGTTTAATTAATATGATTAAATTTTTAAAATGAGTTCAAACAATTTTTTTTTATAAATTCAAAACAATTAAAACATAACATTTGTTAACGGGTTTGGTTTCCGGTTAGATTCTAAAAAACACAAGAAATTTAAAATAATATTGAAATTAAATATAATATTACATATTTTAAATATATTCACAAAAAATATTTATAATATATTTAAAATAAATTTGGGTAATTCGCATAATTCGATTTGTGTATTTCAGTTATGTTTTGAATCCGGGTCTCTTTTTTTATAAAAGGGTTTCATATTAAAAATATAAACTAAGATAATAAATTATATTAGCTAGGTTTCGATTGTATTTTGAATTCTGGTCTCTTTTCACTCCTAAGTATAAAAAATAATAAAATTTATAATTTATAATAGTTTGGTGTGATCAACTTACAAATTATATTAAAATTTTGCTATACGAAATATATAATACAAAATTTAAATTGTAAAAAATCTCAATTCAACAATATTTAATATTAAATGATCCTATTTATTTATGTAAACCAGGATGAATAATAACATTTATACGTTCTAAATTAAATATATAAATATATAACATCATTTAAAAAATATAAACATGCGGTGCCGGGTTAATTCCTAGTGCAATATATAATGCATAAAACTTCCTCATAAATACACCATTTATTTCTGGGGCTGCCATTTATGATTCCTCATATCTATAATTGTGATATTTATCACCATTTCCATGTCCCAATAATAATAAAAAAAATTATTATTATTTACTCTCTTAGATACATTCCCTCTATATCAAAACAATTGATGCAATAAATTTTGTAAAATCAATCGATTATTAATATTAAATCCTTAATTATCCACAGGTAGGCTCGCAAGAAACGTGATTATGACCGGTAATCTCTTATTAAACGGCAAGAGAGCTAGACTAGACTATGGTCTCGTTGTAAGTTTCCTCTTTATAATATTATATAAACATGCAACTAATTAATATGTTAATTACTTTATTTTCCTTTTAATCAAGAAACATTAACAATTTTTAATTATTGTAACAAAAAATAGACATTGTGGTGCAAGGCCATTTTCTTAATACATACACATCAACTTTTCTATACACATGATCACTACTAAAATTATTATTATCATTTGTATTAATGGATAACGTGTTTTAAATATAATAGGCTTATGTAACACAAGAAGACATATTATTGGGCACACTAACAGTGAGAGAGACAATAACATACTCAGCTCACTTAAGGCTTCCAAGTGATATGCCCAAAGAAGATGTGAGTGACATTGTTGAAGGCACAATCATGGAGCTTGGTCTTCAAGACTGTTCAGACAGAGTCATCGGAAACTGGCACGCGAGAGGTGTAAGTGGCGGCGAAAGGAAACGTGTAAGCATCGCTTTAGAGATCTTAACCCGACCGCAGATCCTGTTTCTCGACGAACCCACGAGCGGTTTGGACAGCGCTTCTGCGTTTTTCGTGATCCAGACGCTTAGGAACATTGCACGCGATGGCAGGACCGTTGTTTCGTCGATTCATCAGCCTAGCAGCGAGGTTTTTGCGCTGTTCGACGATCTTTTCTTGCTTTCGAGTGGCGAGTCTGTCTACTTTGGTGAAGCCAAGGATGCTGTTGAGGTAAAACACTAAAACATCTCATTGCTTTTACTACAAGAAACCCTAAATAGGGTTTGTCTTTTGTTTCTTGTTGCCTTGATGAAGAAGTACTCTGTTTTTTTCATTCTTGAAATGAAGTTCTTTGCGGAATCGGGCTTTCCTTGCCCGAAGAAGAGAAACCCTTCTGATCATTTCCTGCGATGTATCAACTCGGACTTTGATACCGTCACAGCTACACTCAAAGGATCTCAAAGAATCCAGGTGTGACACCATTGTTAATTGTATACTTTCATAGAATTTTTTGACTAAAAGATGTTGAATCTTTTGGTCGCGGTTTGGTTCTACAGGAAACACCAGCTACATCAGATCCATTGATGAATCTAGCAACACCTGTAATAAGAGCTAGGCTTGTTGAGAATTACAAGCGTTCAAAATATGCGAAATCCGCAAAATCTCGGACCAGAGAACTATCTAACATTGTAAGTTATTATTCACTCAATTTTGTTAACTCATGCCCTGGTTTTGGATTCTATAAATGGGTTGATTTTTCGCAGGAAGGGCACGATATGGAAATGAGAAAAGGAAGCGAAGCGAGCTGGTGGAAACAGCTAAGGACATTAACATCAAGATCATTCATAAACATGTGTCGCGATGTTGGTTACTATTGGACAAGAATAGTGAGTTACATTGTTGTTTCGATAAGCGTAGGGACTATATTCTACGACGTAGGCCATAGCTACACATCGATATTAGCTCGGGTTTCTTGCGGAGGATTTATCACCGGTTTCATGACTTTCATGTCCATTGGTGGCTTTCCTTCTTTCCTCGAAGAGATGAAGGTATACAACGAAACCCTAATCGCGTAAAACTTGATTAGCTATATCGACAAAAATGTTAATTTCTCACCTTTGTTTTTAGGTGTTTTATAAAGAGAGAGTGAGTGGTTACTACGGTGTTTCGGTTTATATCCTATCGAATTACATCTCTTCTTTCCCTTTCTTGGTTGCGTTATCGGTTATCACGGGGACCATAACTTACAACTTGGTGAAGTTTCGTCCTGGTTTCTCGCATTACGCTTTCTTCTGTCTCAACATCTTCTTCTCAATCTCTGTGATAGAGAGTCTCATGATGGTTGTTGCTTCTCTAGTTCCTAACTTCTTGATGGGTCTTATTACTGGAGCTGGTCTCATTGTAAGAAACAGAGCATCCTCTGTTTTTCTTATACTTCTAACAAAAGTTATAGGATCTTGAATGTTCTGTTTTCATGATTTTGATAGGGAATCATCATGATGACCTCTGGATTCTTCCGTCTACTTCCCGATCTTCCGAAGATCTTTTGGCGTTACCCGGTTTCTTACATAAGCTATGGATCTTGGGCTATTCAAGTAATTAACTTTACGCGCTTATTTAGATTCAAGAAAGATTGAATCTTGAAGTTGTTGAAACATGTTTTGGGATGTTGTAGGGAGGATACAAGAACGATTTTCTCGGATTAGAGTTTGACCCTTTATTCCCCGGTGAGCCGAAAATGACAGGAGAAGAAGTGATAAACAAAGTGTTTAGAGTAAAAGTGACACATTCAAAATGGTGGGACTTAGCCGCGGTCGTAGCGATCCTTGTGTGTTATAGACTTCTCTTCTTTGTGGTTCTAAAGCTAAAAGAGAGGGCAGGACCGGCTTTGAAAGCGTTTCAAGCGAAAAGAACGATGAGAAACCTCGACAAGAGACCTTCTTTTAAGAGAATGCCTTCAATGTCTTTGTCATTGTCATCAATGTCTTCAAGGAGACATCAGCCTCTACGTTCACTTTCTTCTCAAGAAGGTCTTAACTCTCCAATCCATTGATAAGAAGACTTATAAACGTGTAATTTTACTATGTTTTTGTAGCTATCTTTGTATTTTTCAATAAGCTTTGTTTACCGTTGGAGAATAAGAAGAAACTAGTAACCATGTTTTGTTTTGCTAAGTTGCATATGGTGCCATAAAAAAATGGGACCGGACATGGGTTTGTATACCAAATTATAGATATGTTGGTACCAAACTTTTGTCATCTTAATAAATACTATGAGGACTATTCTAAACTTTGTATATCAAAATAGGTAAAAACGTCAATTAATTCCCCAAGTTACCAAAATAGGTCATTTTATTCCCCAACTTCATATTAGGCCAATTAATTCCCTAAGTGAAGTTGACCAGACCAATTTAGACACCAATTTAGTCAACGTTAAAATGAAGTTAACGGCGTTAATAACACCGTGAATAATTGACTAAATCAGAGTCTAAATTGGCTTGATCAACTTCAATTGAGGAATTATTTGGTCTAATTGGAACGTAGAGAATAAATTGGCTTATTTTGATAACTTCGGGAATAAATTGGTGCTCAATTAAAAATATTTAACATTAACTTTTAAATGATGAATGTTAATTTTCCAATAGATTAAATACACTAAGGTTAGGACTATGAAATTTTAAATGTAGCTATTTGATTCTAAATACAGTAAAACCTCTATAAATTAATAATGATATTAATAAAATTTCATAGTTTTTTTTTTGTTTTGTCAAACAAAATTTCATAGTTCTAACATTATTAATTTATAGTGAATCTACTATATATTGAGAGATTTAAAACAACCAATAATATCATGTCACATCAACGTTCAAAAATTAAAAGAGAGAATTACAAAAGTACACCTTTTAAATTACGTTTCACAAAACCACACCATTTAAAATTTCTTCACAAAACTACATCTAAACACTAAAAACTAAATGCAAATTAACCCTAATCAGACAACCCTATCCCATTATCATTATACCCTAAACATTAATTAGCAAACTCAAATAATATTTTTTAAATTTTGGTGAAGTTTTTTAAGAAAATCAACCTTATTTAATATTGAATGAATGTAAAGCGTGTAATTAGGTAATTTTTTGTAAATTAAAGGATGAAAGGGTGTAATTTTCAATTAAAAATTAAAGAATTTATCAATTTTGAAAAGTTGTCAAAATATGTCATTTTATTCCCCAAGTTACCGAAATATGTCATTTTATTCCCCAAGTTACCAAAATATGTCATTTTATTCCTCAATTTATACACTGATTTAGTCAATTGTTCACGGTGTTATTAACGTCGTTAACTTCATTTTAACGTTGACTAAATCGGTGTCTAAATTGGCTTGGTCAACTTCACTTGGGGAATTAATTGGCCTAATGTGAAGTTGGAGAATAAAATGGCCTATTTTGATAACTTGGGGAATTAATTGACGTTTTTCCCTATCAAAATATGTAAACTGAAGATTTTAAAAGTCTAACCTAATCTTGAATAAAGAAAGAGTAGGGTATTTTACATGACCAACATTGGAAGAAATTTCAATATATTTAAGACTCGTTTTTTGGTACAGTGTATTTTTAAGACTTGACCCACATATATTTAAGTAATCAAAATATGGTTGGATCATTTTTTACCAAAAATGCATTAAAAATGAGACTAATATTCGAGGAAGGTGTAGGACTAACAATTTCTTTATCTATACTATTTTTACAAATAACATTGCATTTTTTTGGGTTTTCTAATAACATTGCATTGATGATTTATAAAAGCATACATGGTTAAGATTAATAATAAAATCAAATGTATGTATGAAGTGATATTAGTATACGAGAAGGAAACACATTGTGAATAAATCCTTTTTTAAGGAAACACATTGTGAATAAATCCTTTTTTAAGGAAACACATTGTGAAATAAAGCTAATAACGGTGATTACACATTATATTTAGGATATAAAACAAGGAAAATTGGATAAATGATCTATATACCAAAATAATACTTTGGGTCAAAGATAAATATACTCAAAATTACTCGTATAGGACATTGACGTTTTATTTTCGAGACAAGACAAAAAAATGACAAAACTATTCGTCAAAAGTAGATTATATATGATGACTTATTCCCTTTTAATTTCCCAATGCGTGGACATATATAAATTATTTTTATATGACCAAATCAAAGTCTATAGAGTAACTAGAATTTAAATCCATGTCTTTGAAAATATGTAGTAGGAAGAAAAATTCACATGCAACTACAAAAAAGTGGCATCGTTAGCAAAAGTGTTAATTTTCTCATTGACCATTAAAAAATAATTATAATAATGTTATGTCAAATAATATAATACCCACGCTTCATGTAATAAGACTTTTCATACCGAAAAAGAAGAATATTAGAGCAAATCTAATGGTGTTTCTTAACGGGATCTTAGCATGTGGAGTTCACCTAAATAGTTAAGATATGAATCTTATATTTTTTATTTAAGATCCGGATCTTAACTATTCATGCATACGTGACGGTCCATGATTGTTCCGTTTTTATTTTTTATTTTTTTATTTTGTTTTAAACCAACTGTTATGGATCCCATTGAATAGTTAAGAAATTTTGTGGGTTTTTCTATTGGAATAGTCACTTTATTCCTTAGAGAAAAGAACATATGTATTTGGTGCAAGACCAAAAGAGGGAATTTACGACAAAAACAAAATATAGGATTAAAAAAAAGTCAACTTGGTTTGAATATTTTCACGAGACAAAATTAAATTGCCGTCCATGTCCATATGAAATCTAAACCGTTGATAGAAGTTATGGTTAACAAGTAGCCACGTGTCGTAATCTTGACGCGGCAAAAGCGTGCACTGAGAAGTAGTGGAAACCAAAAACCCCACGACCGAACAGCGCGTGAGAACAAACGACCAGAGAAATCAAAAAGTCATCTAAAGCAGATACGCGTTGTTTCGTGGGCCCACTTATATTTGTAATTCTAATCATTCACTAAGCACAACAATTAAAATTACTAAACTAATCCTCAGATGAGAAGGATAAGAATTATATTAATGAACAGAATTGGAATTAAGATTTAATAAGTATATGAGTTTACCTTCTCTTTATTTTTAAAAATCAGATTTTTTTATATATTTGAGTTATATCATGGTGGTTGAACTATCAATAGGCTAGTATTTTCTATTAATTGTGTCACAATATGTATTTCGATATTTTCAGAGAAAAAAATTATAGTGGTTTAAACATGTTAGTGTGTTAAATATGATTGATTAATATACCAAAGTCAATTAGAAGAAATGTAAAATATGACTATGGCGTTTCCCAACCAACCAAAGTTATTTTGATTAATCTAAAACTTATGGAAATTATTAGGGATAGTTACAAAACTACATATTTTGAATTGCAATTCGCAAAACTACATTATTTCAAATCAATTTTCAAAACTACACAAAATACTTAAAATTAAATTCAAAATTCTATCCACACAATCTTATCTTTCTAATATTATACCATAAACACTAATTAACGAACACAAATGAAAATATTTTAATTTTGGTAATTTTTTAAATGGTAAATCAATCATTTAAAATTTAAAAAGATACAAATATGTAAAAATATTGAATTATGTGTAATTTTGTGAAGGAAAAATCGAAAGAATGTAATTTTGTGAATTCATCGAATTACTATATAATTAAAAAGTAATTCAATTGAAAATGATAATACAAGTCATAAAAGCATCTCTATCCATCAATTTGGTAGAATGTTAATGATACTTTTTTTTGTTTGGGCTAATTAGTGTTTAAGATATAATTTTAAAAGTATAAGAATGTGTTTATTTGGATTTAATTTTAAATGTTTAGATATTTTTTTGTTAAATACATAATAAAATTACGTAGATGTGTGAAATACAATTTAAAAAATGTAATTTTATAAATGTTCCTTTTAATTTTTGATGTATTTCTAAAAATAATGTAATGTATAAATATCATTTATGGACAAATCACTTTATGAAATTTTAGAAATGTACATTGTACACTATCTTTTGTTTAAGCTATTTTATTGTTCTTCGAGATGTTGCTCGATACTTTTAAATTAGTATCATTTCTAAACTGATCATCAATTTAATTTTTTGCTCATTTTTCATCTTTATCAATAATTAATCACTAAATAAATAATGCCGATATAATTTTTTTACAAAAAATACCACGAACCTTAAATTAATTTAAAATTTCAAAACTACACTTTTTTTTTTTTTGTCAACATTTTTTTTTGTCAACAATTTCAAAACTACACTTTAAATCGTCGAATTTATACCTTACCCAATTATCCCATTCAAAACTATATTGGGAAAATCACAAAACTACACCATTTGAATTACATTTCACAAAATTACACCATTTCAAAAATATTTCACAAAACTACATCTAAACATTCAAAATTAAATTCAAATAAATTCTACCCACACAATCCTACCCCTTGATACTATATCTTAAACACTAATTAGCAAACCCAAATGAAAAGATTTTAATTTTGGTAATTTTTAAAAGGGTAAATCAAGCTTTTAAAAATTTAAAATGGTGTAAATTTATGAAAATATTGAATTAGGTGTAGTTTTGTGAATTGAGGGTTGAAAGAGTGTAGTTTTGTGAATTTAACTATATTTTAAACAATATATATCAATTCCAATTGAAAAAAGTTAAAATTCGTTTTTTGTATTTGTGTATTTTTATAAAATTACTACTTTTTAATAATATTTTTGATATAAAAAATATTTTAATATTATTTTTGTTAAAAAAACTTATTTTGTGGTATTTTAAGAAATTTCTATCTTTTATTATTGAGTGACACGTGTTTCGGACGGTAATTGAATCTCGTAAGTAATTGGGCTACTTGGTCACTTCACTGTTAAAACAAGCCGTAAGAATAAAAGAAAAAAAGTAAAAAATCTGAGATTCATTTTTTGTCGTCATCATCATCATATTGTAAAAAGAATGGCTTTTTATTTTAGTTGGTGAAGAAGAAGAAGAAGAAGGTCAAAGAAGTGATCCGCTCGTTAACTTCAAAGCAATTTTACTGTTTCCACACCAAAATCAGAAAACAAAACTCAAAGGATGCTTACGACTCTTCCTTCTCTTATATAAATCTCCACGTCTTCCCCAATATATCTCCATCACCTTCTTCTTCTTCTTCTTCTTGTGATTTTGAAGCTCCTTTCTCGTATCTTCTTCGATCATATTCGTATCCAATGTCGACCCACAAGCTTAATTACACTGTACTTTCCAAATCTCTCTCCTTTCTTAAACTTCTCTGCTATTTAGTTTTTGTCTTCAATTTGGGGATTTTTTCAAAAAAAAACCCAATTTATTTAAAAATTGATTCGTGATTTGCAAAAATGTGTGCCTGAGTTTGTATGTGTGTTTTGGTTCTGTATCAGAAAGTTTTGAACTTTGTTTGTGGGTTTTCTTCTAACAGGACTCAAATGGTAACGGAGACACAAACAGCTCTTGTTCGAATCTAGAGAATGGTTTCAATGATATGTCTCCACTTGCTCAATCTGAGAAAGCTGTTCAAGAGCTTCTTCTTCAACAAACTCCTATTCAGGCAACAGACGACCATCTCATCGAATTCTCTGAAGCTTTGAGAAGTAAAACCCCACAAAGAAGAAGCTTCATGCTTTGTGTGTTTTCTTTGTTTGCTATGGAATTGCTTACTTAAAGAGGTTATTGGTTGTATATGTATTTTGTAGCTGTTGCAAAGGCTTTAAGAGGATCTTCTGAAGGAAAAGCATTGGCTCAAGCCGAAGCCGCTGAGTGGAAGCGTAGATACGAGCTTGAGAGGTCCAAAAACCTTGATTTTCAGCGTAAAGGTTCACTCTATTGACTTTTATGTATAGGTTTTCGAGTGACTTGAGTGGCGCTTGTTTTGTTGGCCATGGATGTGTTTTGATATAAACAGAATTTTCCGGTTTGTTGTTCACAGGATTGTCGAATGGAGTGTGTGGCGAAGAATCTAATGGAAAGGAGATAGAGCACTTAGCCAAGTCTCCGCGGCTTCATGTCGAGCAGAAAGGGAAACTTGGAAAGTCTTCATTGGAGCGTATCTGCGCTCATGAAGTGCTACAAGATGGTGATTCCAACAGTTGTAATGGGAGTAATAACAAGTTGAAGAGAAAGGTAATATATATATATATTAGCTAATTGTTGCGTTTCAGGAGAGCTATTGCTTATCCTTTTTCGGTATGAAAGTCAATAAACATAAGTAAACTTGGTTTTCAGGCATCATTTAAACTTTCATGGGGATGCAAGGGACATGTTAATGATCAACACAAGAAAGAGATCGTTTCGTTTGAGAAAGGAAATATTAGTACTGCAGATCGCAGTAGTAAACAGGTAAGACACACACACATTGTTTCATTAAATCTGCGCCCTTGATTCTTCTCTATGAGCTCACAATGTTGCGGTATTAGGCAACAGTTACTTCTTTGTTCGAAGTTCTGTGCATAGTTTTGTATTGTAGACTAACTTATAACAACTTGTAACTTCAGATTGCACTGACATGGGAGACCGATCCACAAAATGTGATTATTTTCACTAAACCTAATTCAACTTCTGTACGAGTTCTTTCTGTCGAAATGGTCAGGTCAGTATATCTAATCAATAGGATTAGTTTATGTAACTCTCTCTAAAAGTGTTGCTTTTAAGACATGAAATGAAATAATAATATTGATTTTGTTTCCACTTCAGATGGTTGAGAGATCATAAAGGAATGAATGTTTTCGTGGAACCACGAGTGAAGGAAGAACTTTTATCGGAATCAAGTTCCTTCGACTTTGTGCAAACTTGGGAAGATGGTAAGATATGCTTAGAATTCAGATTCTTCTCTGAATCCTAGGGTCCAGAATTCAACATTCTATGCTCATGCCTGATGTCTCTTTATCATAAAACTAACTTTGCGAGGGATCATTTGTTTATGCAGACAAGGAAATTTCACTTCTACACCCAAAGGTTGACCTTGTTATAACTCTTGGTGGAGATGGCACAGTCCTATGGGTAAAAGTCAACCCCTGTCTCATGTCTGTATCATTGCACGTATGTGTCCCTTTTCATAACATGGAATGTCTTGAATGGTTTACAGGCAGCATCTATGTTCAAAGGACCAGTGCCTCCCATTGTTCCATTTTCCATGGGATCTCTCGGATTCATGACTCCGTTCCGTATCCTTTATACTTTTCTTTTAACACAGTTGTATAAGCTTTAGTTCAAATATAGCGGCATTACTCATTCTGCACTAGAACTTTTCTTTAACACTTTGGCTTCAGACAGCGAACAATACAGAGAATGTCTTGAAGCGGTTTTGGGGGGTCCCATCAGTATAACGCTACGACACAGGTTGCAGTGTCACATCATCAGAGACAAAGCAAGGCATGACTACGAGACAGAGGAGATTATGCTTGTTCTCAATGAAGTCACCATCGACCGTGGGATATCTTCTTACCTCACAAACCTCGAATGCTACTGCGACAACTCGTTTGTCACATGTGTGCAAGGCGACGGGCTAATATTAGCCACAACATCTGGTAGCACCGCGTACTCGCTTGCAGCTGGAGGGTCAATGGTCCATCCACAGGTAATATACCCTTCGTGATCTTTCTCTGCATAACAAACCAATGTTTACCCGGTTCAGCGAGCTCATATGTTGGCATATTTCATCATATTCTCTAAAATTTATGTTTTGCAGGTTCCTGGGATCTTGTTCACACCTATCTGCCCGCATTCTCTGTCTTTCCGGCCACTGATATTACCGGACCATGTGACAGTGAGAGTGCAAGTGCCATTCAACAGCAGAAGCTCTGCATATGTTTCGTTTGATGGGAAAGGCCGGAAAGAACTTAAAGCAGGGGATGCACTAGTGTGTAGCATGGCACCATGGCCTGTCTCCACGGCTTGCCAAGTCGAATCCACCAATGACTTCTTACGCAGTATCCACGACGGTCTTCACTGGAACCTAAGAAAGACTCAATCTTCTGACGGCCCTCGTGATACATGAACAGACTGCTCCTGCTTTTATTTTTCTATTTTCTTACAAACCATATATAGCAACTACCTATCTAAATGTGCATCTAGATAAAGATGTAAGAGTGTTGGGTCCGATGAGAGAATCTAGCTGTGTCCATTGTTGGGCGTAAAGAAAATGTAGTATGTAGCTTTCTGTAACCAAATAAATTATGTTGATGTAATGATCATTCAAAGTTAATGGAATCAAAGATGTTTATGTTTCCTCTCTCTAAACTCTAAAAGTTGTCATAATAACTTTAGGATCCTGACTAAATAAATTACTAGTATGCATACTTCAACTCAACAGCACACAGCTGCGTCGTGGTAGCGAAGGCCTTGCCTGCAACTAAAACATTCAAAGAAAAGTTACTACATGTCATAGCGTGCTGCATTTACTCCATACGTAGAGATTAGTAGAATTGCATCGTTAATAAGACACATCATCATCACCATTTACACTGTCATCGACATCTTGATCGACCATTGCTCTGCTTTTCGCTCGCCCTGTTCTCCCTAACGCTTTTAATGGCTTTGCCTTCTCTGCTTGCAACTCCATGCCTTTCTCTGATGGTTTCCTTTTTCTCTTTCCTCTTGTTTCACCCATTTCATCTACATTAGAGAGCCTAATGCATTAGTAAAGAAATCATCCAAATCTGTGGCATAACACATCATATGTTCATATATCCATTATATATATGAAGCTGTTACGATTTTCTTACCTCCTTGTGGGCTTGATGCATGGTCTGCCACATGCCCGTTCTGACCGGTCTCGTGAAAAGCAGGAGACGCAGATATGTGAGCTTCAATTAACTTTACATCGTCTTGCTGGTCATTTGTATCCGGGATTGGTTCAGCTGGAAGGTAGCGGAGTTCCTCCACCGACATATCTGAATCACTGAAAGCATCCTTTTCCACTGTCTCTATGTCAACTTCTTCATCTTCATTAACATCTAATACTTTCACCTACACGCATACAACAACAGATATTCAGGAAAACATGTAACATTATATGATAACAAATAATCTTTAAGCAACATCTTTATCACCTTTTCTGTTTCAGGTACCAAATCAAATTCGTCTTCTCGTTCCACATACTCCTCATTCTCCTCGAGCTCCTTGAAATCAGGAGCAAATGCACTCCAATTCTCTGTGTAGTCTTTTGCCCAAATGTATACTAGACCGGTCAAGGAGACAGAGACGATCAAGGGATGTACAGGATGCCAAGCTAGATCAATCAACGCTTCTTTAGGACCTTCTAATATCTTCACAAGATGCCCTGCTCGATCCCATATGTAAATCTTATGTTCTCCTTTGCACGCAGAACCCCCGACTACCCACTCACTATCACCGCTGAAACAAGGCGCTTTCCATTGAATTTTGGTAACCGAATCTTGGAACTCCCTGAAAAGCGTCAAGCATTTCGATCCAACAGTCTTTATCTTCTCAACACCATCAAGCCCGTCTATGTTCTTACCCAACTCCTCGAGGGATCCAACCACGTTTTTTGCCGGGAGAAGATTTTCGTAAATTCTAATGACACGATCGTGTGAATTCGTGAGAAGATATTGTCCGTTCCTGCTAAACACTATGGTCTTCACTGGTGCCCCGCCAGAGACAGGAACCAAAGCAAGAACTCGAACACTTTTATAATCTATGATAAGTATCTCTCCTTTCGAGTTCCCTATATAAACGAGATCCCCATTTTTGTTAAAGCACGCTGCAGCTGGCGAGAAAGAAGGACCTGACTCCGGACCTTTACTCCGTTCCGGAGGAGCCAACACATCTGGCGCGTCAGGCGCAACGACTGGAAGCAAAGTCGTGCAGCCGATATCAAAGTCAACTATCATTGGAGCAGAAGAGAGCGGGCACGTGAGACAAAGAGAAGGGGAGCTTAAGCCAGGGTTAAGTCGAGCGTGCAACGGAGTATGCTGAAGGACAGTACGAGCAATCCTCTCTCCGCTAAGAACATCCCATAGAGTTAAAGACTTGTCTGCAGCCGAGACAAGCAGGCGGTGCCCGTATTTAGACCAGGACACGCTTGTTATCGCAGCGGAGCAATCGTTATCGCGAATCTCCTTAGCAATACCTCTAGTTTCGAAATCCCAAATCACACAGGCACCATCCGCACACCCCGCTAAATAACCAAAAAATCCAAGTTAAATGGGGCACTAGCTTACACTAAACAAGTTCATAGGTAACACAATAGGAGGCTAATCCGAGAAAAAGGCGAAAACTTTACCAGCTAAAAGAGAGCCACGATGATTAAACGCAACGCATTTGATGACTCCGTGCTCTAAATACTCTTCAATAACTTCTGGGAAATCGCCTTGTAATGGATCTACACAGAGAAAAAAAACCCAAATAGCAAAAATCAACACTAACCCTTTTGAAATTAAACATTGAGAAAGGAAGCAGAACTGTGAAATAGAGAGTTTAACCTATGATTGGAGCGTTCATGGTCTCTTGTCTGTCTTTAAACACGGCTGGTTATTGAGGGATTGTGCGAAATTAGGGTTTCTACGGCACAGAGAGATCAATAAAAAAATCTTGAAGATTATAGCCCAAGTAAGCTACACAAGGAAGAGGAGCAATGCGAAATCAAGTTTGGTCTATAGAAGAAAAAATCGAAGAAGCTTTTGGTTTTCTCTCTGAGAAAATTTTGATAGCGAAGAAGAAGGAAAGGAGAAAGCCTAAACGCAGACGGAAAAAGATCCGCTAACGGCGTTATAAATATTTAACGGTTTATTCATGGACCCACATGTCAAAATACATGGTCCCACATATTGACACGTGGCGCTAACCCATTTGCAATAAAATTCTTGTTTGGATAAGAAAAATGGATAATTTTTTTTTTTTTTCGTCAAAATGGATAATTTATCCACAAACCTAAAATTAAATTAAACTCATTTTCCAATAAGACCAACACTTATGCTCAACTTAGCTTAGTATTTGAAATCACCAAATCTTACTGCTAACTTTATATATATGATCATGTAAACCATAAAACAAAACTTTTATATGATCAAATGTTATATATTAGGCTTTTATCGCTTAAGTATTTCGATGTAGAATATTATAATACCACTAATATATTGTCTCCATTTTTTTGGTCTCTTGCATAGTCTTCTTGGTAATGATTTTACTTGTTACAATACACACAACTAAGAATAACTATATTCTTGGCTCATATCATTTGAAATTTAAAAATAATCTTGAATTTTGTTGCTATCGCAAAACGCAGTGTTTTGGTCTAGTCTGGTTCATTGTAATTGGGACAGCTGGCTGATTTAGTCAAGTTTGTTAATTTGGCAAAGTTTTTATACTTGTGGAGTAATTTGGAGAAAAGTCACAAAGCATTAAATGAAGTGTTGCTTAAGGAGTTATTCATATTTTTCAATTTCAATTTGTGTTGTTTAATATAGTAGTTGATATTATCAATTTAAGCTATGTATAGTATATACACAACTAACTAAAGTCAATGCAGTAATTGCCATGTTCTTCAAAACAGAAATTTCATATGTAGTAAACAAAGAATGGTTGGTTATATATATATAGGGAGAATCACAAAACTACACCATTTGAATTATATTTCACAAAACTACACCATTTCAAAATTACTTCACAAAACTACATCTAAACACTAAAAATTAAATCCAAATAAACTCTACCCACATAATCCTACCCCCTTAATACTATATATCCTAAACACTAATTAACGAACTCAAATGAAAAGATTTTAATTTTTGTAATTTTTAAAAGGTTAAATCAAGCTTTTAAAATTTTGAAAGGGTGTAAATATGTGAAAAAATTAAATTAGGTGTAGTTTTGTGAAAGATAGTTTGAAAATGTGTAGTTTTATGAATTCCTCTATATATATATATATATATTAGTAAACAAAGATGGGCACAAGGGAACCAACCAAAATTATTGATTATATATTCATTATGGATTTTTAATCCTCCTCTAACAATTTTGAGCAACAATGTCACCAATACCAAGCGTTGAATTTCAAAACTCTCTCATCTTAATCCTCCTAAGCATTCTTTCACTTTTATATTATGCTCTCTTTTTCAAGAAACAAAAACATGATCTGCCTCCAAGCCCACCTTCTTTGCCTATCATTGGTCATCTTCACCTTCTCATCTCTTCTCTAACACACAAGTCTCTCCAAAAGCTCTCCCACAAGTATGGACCTCTTCTCCATCTTCGCGCGTTCAACGTCCCCATCGTCCTCGTCTCATCTCCTTCCATGGCTAACGAGATATTCAAAACACACGACGTAAATGTTTCTTTTCGGGGTGAGGCCGCCTACGATGAGTCTCTCTTTCTTGGATCTTCTGCTCTCCTCACCGCTCCTTACGGCTACTATTTTAAGTTCGTCAAGAAGCTCCTTCACGCAAAGTTTTTCAAGCCTCGAGCAATGGAGAAGACACGCGGCGAACGCACGGAGGAGCTAGGGCGGTTTTACGCAAACTTGCTTTGTAAAGCGAATAAAAAAGAGAGCCTCGAGATTAATGTAGAGACAATGAAGCTCACTAGCAACTCGATTTGTAGGATGAGCATTGGTAGGCTTTGCGACGAAGAAAACGGCGAAGCAAAGAGGTTTGATGATATGGTTACAAAGTGGTTCTCTTTAACTAAGAAAATTTTCGTGGCTAGCGTGTTTCGTAAGCCGCTTGAGATGCTTGGGATCTCGCTTTTTAAAAAGGAGATAATGCGGGGTTCGCGCGAAACTGATGAGATGCTAGAGAAGATTCTTGTGGAACACGAAAAGAAGCCCGAGGAGGATCGAGAAAAAGACATGATGGATTTGTTGTTGGAAGCTTATCGAGACGAAAACTCAGAGTATAAGATCACTAGGAAGCAAATCAAGTCTTTGATCTTGGTAACTAAATGTTCTTAATTAACATCACATAACATTATTATAAGTTGATTCATATATTATTTGTTACTTGTGACTAACAAAATTGTAGGAGACTTTCATCGGAGGCACCGACACCTCGGTGCATGCAATAGAGTGGACAATGTCCGAGATCATCAACAATCCCAACGTTCTCGAGAGTTTGCGTAAAGAAATCGATTCCGTTGTAGGAAAAACTAGGATGATTCAAGAATCGGATCTACCTAACCTCCCTTATTTACAAGCGGTGGTTAAAGAAGGGCTAAGAATGTACCCGCCGGCGCCTCTCTTGGTTAGGATGTTCCAAGAAAACTGTGAGCTAAAAGGGTTTCACGTGCCGAAAGAGACATTACTTATTGTTAATCTATACGCTCTGATGAGGGATCCAGATTCTTGGGAAGATCCTAACGAGTTTAAGCCAGAGAGGTTTTTGACTTGTTCGAAATCGGGACAAGAAGGAGAAGCAAGAGAGCAAGCCATGAAGTACATACCTTTCGGATTCGGAAGGAGAGGTTGTCCTGGATTGAATCTTGCTTATATCTTTGTCGGAACCGCGGTAGGTGTGATGGTGCAATGCTTTGACTGGAGAATCAAAGGAGACCGAGTTCGAACCGATGAAGCCGTTGTTGGAATATTTTTGAAAATGGCTCAATCGCTTAAGTGCACTCCGGTTTCTAGACTCGACCCTTTCTAACTTTTAGTTTTTTTTCTTTCCCAGTTTGAGTTTGGGACTTTTGTTATTATCAAAGACGTTCACTTGTGTCTTTAAAATGTTTGTTCTATTGATAAGTTAAAAGAGAATTCACAAAACTACGCGCTTTCTTTCTTTACTTTATAAAACTCTACCTAATTTAATTTTTCACATATTTACACCCTTTCAAAATTTTAAAAACTTGATTTACCATTTAAAAAATTATCAAAATTAAAATATTTTCATTTGGGTTCTCTAATTAGTGTTTAGTGTATAGTATTAAGGGGTATGATTTATTTGGATCTAATTTTTAGTGTTTATGTGTAGTTTTGTGAAGTTATTTTGAAATAGTGTAGTTTTGTTAAATGTAATTCAAATGACGAAGTTTGTAATTCTCCGTAAGTTAAACGGTTTGTCACCAAATTTGATCCGACAATGATTTTTGTTTGAAACATACCGAAAAGGTTATAAATGATAAGTCATTTAAAGGTAAAAATGAATCTTGTTAAGTGGAAATTTGGGAATATCCTCTATTTTATTTGCAAGGTTTATATAAAATTTAGATAGTATATATATATATATATATATATTCTTATTAATTTATTGGATTTGGTAACAAATCGAAGTAGTTTTGCATGGGAGAAGGCATCTGTGCTTTAAATCCGTCTAGAACTTAACCGGGTTTACACTTTACAACAGTAAACCGGAATTTTTTTTTTCTGTTACAAAAAAAAACTTTGGATCTAAACAAGAAAAAAATCTGAAAAAAAACTCTCCGTCTCGAGTGTGAGAGAGAGATGAAGAAGCAAGCCGGAGCGGAGAAGAAGAGAGTTAATAAACGATCATCGGGATCTTCTTCAACCTCCGTCAAAGATTCCTCTTCCGATTCTCCACTTAGGGTTTGCTCTCTAATCTCTTTTCACAATAGAATCTTCTCCCCTTAGGTTTACGTTTTTGCTCTTTGATTATGTGATTCAATGGCGTCTTTGTGGTTTTTGTTGCCCAAAATGTATGTATCAAAGCCAATTAACACTGTTTTGAATCTTTAAGAATGTGTATTGATTATCTTGTTGTTGTTGCATTGTATTTTTTGATTTTTTTTTTGGAATAGAAGAAAAGTGTGAAGAAGGATTTGTTTCAGTTGTTTGCTGAGAAAGTTAGAGACCATAAAGGGTTAGAATCGAGATGGGCTGTTATGGAGCAAGCTCGTGTCGAATACTTTAGAGGGAAAGATTTCGTTAGCTTTATGAAGAATCATCCGGAAGTTAAAGAGATTCTTGAAGAATATAAAGACTTGGACACTGATGTTATCGCGGATGTTTTGCTGGGGAAGAACATTTTGGTTAGATGTGATCGTGTCACGAAAACCCTTCGTCCCGGGAAGAAAAAGCTGTCTACTTGGCCTGCTCATCTCGAGATTTACCGTGTAAGTCGTTTGGTTCTTATGGCGCAACCGTGTAAGATCGTCCGCTTACTATGCAATCGATGGAAACATCTTAGGACCAAGTCCTACGTTTCTTGGTTGTGTCTATTTTTTTTCTTTGTTAGCTCATGTATTTAAGGGATGTGGTTTCATTTTTGTGTCGTTTATAATGCAGGAGGATCAAGCTTTCTCTGAAACCGATGCATTTTTCGCGTGGGCGTTTGAGAAACGGCATCCGCTATGGCAAACACTTTTGTCTTTCTTCTGGCCTGTATTGACTCTAGCGATTTGTTTGTTTCCTGTGTACCCACACCGTTGCAAACTGATTGTTCTCTACTCGTGTGCGAGCATTCTTCTGATGATTCTCTCTTTGCTTTTCTGTAAGCCCTGCATATATACAATCTGTTTGATGTTGATGTAGTGTAACATGACTTATACTGAAATTAGGCCTTACTGATTATCCCTTGAATGTTGCAGTGAGAGCAGTTGCTTTTGGTTCTATGTGGATTCTTTTGGGAAAGCGTGTCTGGTTCTTCCCCAACATTCTTGCCGAAGAAGCCACATTGAAGGAACTCTTCCGTTTCTGGCCAAAGAAAGACGAGGAAGAACCTCCCAAGTGGACATCTCGTCTTTTCTACACGGTAGTGGCTATTGTTGTCGTCATGCTGCTCAGGCGCCATGCCCCTGATGAGGCTGCACGTGCCAGGTATATTCTCCCTTCAAATATATCTCTTAAACAGCTTTTAAGAGAAGATTGTTCTACTTTCTTACGGAACCATGTCTAATGATTTTTGTTCATACAGGTACCAAAGAAGGATGTCCAACATCATCGATGATGTCCTCGAGTGGTCACCGAAGCTAGCACTCTCTGGTTTGATGGAGAATCAGCCACCTGTGAACATCACAGAGGCGGCTAACAACTCCTCGGATGCAGAAGTCCCTGACCATACCGAAGAGACAGACTTAGACGAAACACAAGTCGAGGAGGAAGCTGAAGAGTGGACCAACTCTGATATAAAAACATAAAAAAACAATATATAGAAACAAAAAGTTCATTGTAACATTAATAAGTCAAGCTTATGTGACCAAAGACAAGGTGAGTTCTTATAAGAAAGTCTTGGAATGTTTTTGTGGCTATTTCCGTAACTCTTTTTGCATTTTCAGATTCAAAACTTCAAATCAGTTGCTTAGAAATCATGGCAGAAGTAACCATTTAATCGTGTCATATGTTCAATTATGGACTCAAATTCAATCAGTTACATATTGGGTTGTTATGCCAAAAATACATCACAAGTTTTTTGACTAAATATACCATTAAAACCATTATGTTGTTAAGGGAGGCAGTAAAGTTTTGGTTCTAAAAGTTATAAGAAGACGTAGTAGGCAAGAGTCGCTTTGGCCGAGTGGTTAAGGCGTGTGCCTGCTAAGTACATTGGCTTTGCCCGCGAGAGTTTCAATTTCTCAGGCAACGTTTTTATACACTTTTTGTTTTTACTTTTTGTTTACTTTGTCATATTGACTAGTATGACTATAGCTTCAACTATTGTAAGTCCCTAACTAACCAGACCACAATAGTTTCCTCAGTGACATTGCATATCTACTTCTTCATGATTATGGTCTGTCATTGGCAAAACTGTTTAATAATATTCTTTCAAGTGAGTAAGATTCCTACTATTACTTGTATCAAAAACAAAGACAGAATACCACATACATGTGATTGAAAACTTAAAAAAAACTGGGGGCATTCAGGGAATCAGAGCTGCTTCTCAAAGTTCACAAGGTGTCTCTGTCTCTTGTTCAACCATATCAGTATCTTGGAGCTGCATCATTACAAAACCACACCAAAGGGTTGTTGTTAGTTACATAAGCAAATTCAAAAACACAAAAAAAAGCATTGCTTTAAAATTCAAAAAGAAAGAGACTGGTCATATATATACCTCCACCAATTGTTGCTTCAGGCAACCTCTCTACCGAGTATTTGCGGTTTGTCACATACATGATAGGCACCCCAGGTATCTACACATACCAACCACCATTCCATTAGATATTACGATTATTAAACATCCCAAAGTTTACAATTAGTTAAAAAAAGCTTCTTCGAGAAATATCTATACCTTTCGTAGCCTTCGCTTCAAGTCCCTATCACAAGTACCAACCATGAAGCACTTATGCTACATACACACAAAACAAGAAAGACAGGATTCATATACTACCAAGATCCATGAGAGAAGCAAAGACATATAATGAAAGACATTCATTACATTATTACCTGAGTAACTCTGTCGACGAGACAGTCATCAGCATATGTCCCTTTATGTATACACGGTAGTCTTTCAAATCGTGGATCTTTCGCAATCCTATCAAAAAATTTATAAAACTTGAGAAAATTCACAAACACACACAATTACACTAAAAAAACACTTGAGAGAAATCTTTAGAGCTTATTATTACCTTAAGGCAACACGATACTTCTGTCCTAACTTTTCTAACTCAGCCATGACGCAGTCCGTGATACACGGAATGCCTTCAAACACCGAAACAAATCTGTCAACAAAAAGAGAACGAATCTTGCAAATATATAATCCATAAGAGCTAATAAAAGTATACAAGTAACTCACATTTAGCATACAAACAGTCCATCATTCCCTTCACAAGATCAATCTATATACATATAACCAAAAAGAAAATATATAAATTAGGACCAAAACTACATACTTGAATCAATATACAATACAATAAGATATGATTATAATAGCAAATATGAGATAAGTGTAAGTAAACCTTGTTCTGGATAGAGAAGTTGATGAAGTTAGTATCAACCAAAACTTTGTAAGGAGGAACCATATTCATATTGTGTGAAAAGAACATCCCTGAAGACACATTAGGACTTTATCCCCAAAAATACACACAAACATGAAATCAAAACCTTAAAAAAAATCAAAACTTTAGCAAATATTAAACTAAGGGGTAATAAGGCTTACACGTTTCTAGGAAGTTCAGTGAGGTCTTTCTTGTTTGGATTCAAAACCTCTTCCTTGTAGCTTAACAACCCAAAACACACACACACAAAAGCAGAGCAGAGCCAATAAGAAGAAGGAACCCAGAAAGAAAAAAAAACACATACTTTGAATCGGTATTTTAGTTTACTTACTGTTTCAAAGCTTTGTGGCTTATCATCTTCTTCATCACTGCGAATTTCTGAGCCTTCTTTGCCCTTCCCATCTTTAGAGAGCAATTTGAGATTTCGGAAACAGAGGCGGAGGCTGAGAGAGGTTTTGAGATTGCGGAGGACGACGACGACGATGAAGGGAGCTGGATATTTAATTGATTATACCTAGTTATTTATTTATTTAAGGCCCAATAATGAGGCTTCTATATATAAATGGGCCTAATTAGATGGCCCAAATTTATTCATAAGCTGATTTGTAATGATTCATTACCATTTTAAATGTTTTTTCTTTAATTATTAAAGTGTCCTACAAAATTGTGGATAGCAAAATTGAAATAAATAGCAAAATAGTCGGCCTATTTGATTGTAAAAATTGTCGATTAACACATTTTCATAAAATAAACCGGTTAATAAATAAATATGTGGTTATATTCATATGGACTTTGTAACATTCAGCGAAGCGCGGGGACGTATGTGTATTTTAAATATGGTAACAAATATTTAACTAATGTTGAATCGATGAGAAAAGTTATGAGCTGAAGTAGGAGTGTGCAGTGTTGTGACGATAAAAAGGGTCGATATCAAATGCTAACAGTGGATGTATTTTATATTTGTTCTCCATTTGTAAGAGTTAGGTTTTAAATTGTGATAGTTTTAATATCGTTGATGAAAATTTAAATTGGTGAACATATAGGGTGACAATTTTTTTATTTTTAAAGTTTGAATAATTGTTAGAAAATTTTAAAGTGAAACTTGTTCATAAATTTAGACTGAGAAACATATGCACCCTAAAGAGTGAATACGTTTTTATTTGTATATGCGAAGAGAAAACAGAAAACAGAGAACAAACTGAATACTTTAAAGAAAAAAGCGTTGTCATTAAAAAAACAAAAAGATACGCAAGAACACAGACTTGACTTCAAGGAGGGTTCAAAGTTTTAGTCACTTGAGATATCATGTTTAATGAAAGGAAGATAAAAGTAAACAAAACAAAGTCAAACGACCACTATTAAGATAATAGCACATTCCATGGCAAGGAGGACAAAAAATATCAAAGGAAGATATATTCGGTTAAGTTTGATACTTAGATGAAGAATGATGATAATTAGCCTAATGATAATGTTAGTGATAAGGCAACACACACTTGCTCATCTTTTCTTACTTATTTCAAATATAAAGAATGTTTGAGTTACCACTGAACAACAATTATTAGAGAAACCAATGGTGCTCATAGAACCAATTAAAGTTTACAAATTTCAAGACTTTACCTCCAAAAAGTTTGAGATTAACAGTGGTGACAAACATGACAGATTGTGTCCTATCACCCGACTTGAGGATGCCCCTAAAAACAGATGCAACATCATCCCACAAAGACAAGTAAACAACAACCTGAGTGTTATGTCAATGATTGTTGTCAATTTCAGTAAGACGTAATAATGTGTGATGCACTTAGTTTTCCTTTAAATAATTATTTTGAATGTAGTTATTACTAATTAAAACTAAAACTAAATATTTGTAACTTTATTATCAGAAATTGTATATTTACATAATTGCTAATAAGAATTATAAACCATGATAAGTTGAAAAATTACTTATAAAATACTTTTTTGAATTTCATTTCAGTTAAATGTATAAAGCTAGAAAAATCCATCATTATTAGAAAAGCTAATAAAAAAGAGAATAGAGAATACTTCGACATAATTTTGGTTAAAGACCCTTAAGTTGAAGATTATTTGAAGGATTTCCCTATAAAAGTTCTTCCTAATTAATAGTATAGATATAAACAATTCACTTATATTTATTTTAATCTGTTTTTTAAATATTGATCGTGACCATATGAATTGTAAGATGTTTCTTGTTTTCTTGTTTTTTTATTTATACCTTTTGTAAGAAAATTCTATCATTATTAGAAAAGCTAATAAAAAGAGTAGAAAATATTTTGACAGAGTTTTGGTCAAGGGCCTTGACGTTGAAGATGACTTGAAGGGTTTTTCTATAAAAGTTCTTCCTAATTAATAGTATAAATATATACAATTCACTTATATTTATTTTAATTTGTTTTTTTAAATATTTATTGTGACCTTATGAATTGTAAGATGTTTCTAGTTTTTTTTTTTTTTTTTGTTTATACCGTATGTAAGATGTATTTATGATTAGTTTTAATAACTATTTAAAATTGATATATGTATCTATATATATATAGATATTTATAAATGTTAAAAATTACATTAAATATTTTTTTTTCGGATTTTATTTATGTTAATGAGTTTTATCAAAAATATTTTAGCGATGTTGTTTATATTTTTATGACGTTTTATTTGAATTTTATTAGTATTAAATGGTTGTATTAATATTGTCAAAAAAATAGTTGTGTAAGAAAAATCCATCATTATAATAAAAGCTAATAAAAAGAGAATAGAGAATACATTGACAGAGTTTTGGTCTAGGGCTGAAGTTGTAGATGACTTGAAGGGTTTTTCTATAAAAATTATTCCCAATTAATAGTATAAATATACACAATTCACTTAAATTTATTTTAATTTGCTTTTTAAAATATTGATTGTTACCATATGAATTGTAATGTGTTTCTAGTTTTCTTGTTTTTTTGTTTATACCGTTTGTAAGATTTATTTATGATTAGTTTTAATAGCTATTTAAAATTGATATATGTATCTATATATATAGATATTTTATAAATGTTAAAAATTAAATTAAATATTTCTTTTTCGGATTTTATTAATGTTAATGAGTTTTATGAAAAATATTTCAGTGATGTTGTTTATATTTTTAGAGGTTTTATTTGAATTTTATTAGTATTAAATGATTGTATTAATGTTGTAAAAAAAATAGTTGTGTAAGAAAAATCCATCATTATTAGAAAAGCTAATAAAAAAGAGAGTAGAGAATACTTTGACAGAGTTTTGGTCAATGACCCTGAAATTAAAGATGATTTGAAGGGTTTTTCTATAAAAATTCTTCTCAATTAATAGTATAGATATACACAATTCACTTATATTTATTTTAATTTGTTTTTTTAAATATTGATTGTGATCATATGAATTGTAAGATGTTTCTAGTTTTCTTGTTTTTTTGTTTATATCGTTCGTAAGATTTATTTATTATTAGTTTTAATAGCTATTTAAAATTGATATACGTATATATATATATATTTTATAAAATATTTTTTTCTGATTTTATTAATGTTAATGGGTTTTATCAAAAATATTTTAGTGATGTTGTTTATATTTTTTGGGATTTTATTTGAATTTTATTAATATTAAATGGTTGTATTAATGTTTTCATAATATAATTTTATTAATGGTTGTATTTGAATTTTCATAATATTAAATGGTTGTATTAATGTTATATTAAATAATATAATTTTTAAAAATTTTATTTTCTTAAAGATGATGATGTGGCTTATTGTGGGAGAAGCAAAAAGTGTCTCATTATATAATAGATTTTGATATCTCGTGTTTTACCACATCAAATAACCTTTGAGTGCACACTACCACAAGAGGATGGTATGTCGTTGTGTACTCAAGGATCGAATCCACAAGGAGATAAGAACAAAGCAATAAGAATACAAGATACTATTTAAGATAAGCTAATCAAGGTTTTTAAGTGTTCACATCAAGGTAAAAGAGAATAACAAAACTAGAATCTAATAAGCAAATAAGACTAGCAATTTATAGAAAGTCAACTTAAAAGTCAACACTAGCTAAAGACTAACAAGTTTGAGACTAAAATGATAAAGCATGGATCTTGGGGTTTAGGTCAATGATTAGGAATGACAAGACTCTAATTGATGATGCGAAGAACCTAAAGGAATCACCTTTCTAAGACAAGGAACACTAAGAAAGACTAGATCACTTTCATGACTCTAATCCATTCACTAATCATAAAAACCACAAGTCTTCCGACCGAGCCTAGATGACTAGAGATCATTAAGTATGAGTCCTAAAAGTCTACAAATCACCTTAGACATCAACTTCCATTGACTAAGTATGAAAAGCATGCATAAGATTCTACTAGACATTTCATCGAACACCTTCCGGGCATGAAAGTCTTAAACATCTAAGAATAGATTAGCAAGTTCTATCCTAGCATTAAACACATCTTATGCAATAGAAACTATAATGAAACCATCCTACCATTCATTAATCATCATCGAATCAACCTAATCTACCAAACCCCATGATCCACAAAAGAGACTACTCACACATAGATGAAGAACAAGACATAGATAAACATAAAGAAAACATGATTAAAGAAGATAAGAAAAGATAAAGAAACTTCAACAAAACATAAGTAAAGATTCAACAAAGATGTTCTTCATCTAAAAGAGGCAAAGAGAAAGAGGCTAGATCCAAACTTAGGTTTACAAAAGCTTAAAAAAACTATTTATAAGAGTCTCCAAGCGAACCGGGTCAACCCGGGACAAACCGGGTCAAACCCAAATCATTAAGTGACGATGTTCATCTCGGCGGTTTGGTTCCAGCGGTCTTACGGCCGCCGGGATTTACACCTGCGCACAGAAATCTTGTTTTTCTTCGTCGTACGGCCCGGCGGGTTGTTCCGGCGGTTTGCCACCGCCCATATATACATCCTCAAGATTTCTTGCTCATTTTTAACTCCAAATGCACTCTCTTTGACCCTTTCTTTGATCCAATATGTCCACCTCTTCTCAAACACATCCAAGCTCCAAGAATCCCCCTAAAATACAATGAAATGCTATGCAAATGCATGATTACTATCCTAGGACTCTACATGTGACTATATATGAAACTAGGGTGAGGCCCGTGCGTTGCACGAGTGCTTTTATAATTAGTTTTACATTCCCGAACCATCATGTTACGTACTTAGTTTGGTTTCACCTGATGATTGTGTAACTTAGAATGCGGTATATGCGGAAGTTCTTAAACGTGCCTCTGACCTTTAAAATAGAGTCCTCTTAGGTTTTATCTCTTGTAATGATTTAACTTATATGTCATGAGGTGGAAGACACATCAAGACATCATAGAAGAAAAAAGACGGTGTTGTTTATGCATTCTTGTTTATGCCTTTTTCATGGACTAAATTTCAACTAAAACCAAAAAAAAACTTTCGGGTTTCTCAATGTTTTTGCCATATTTGCATTTATCTATTGAGTTGACCTTAATGTTTTACGTTTCTTCTGGACTTTTCAAGTACTGTTGGCCATTTGAATTTAATTCGATGTGTACATATTTTTTTTGTGAACTCCTTCCCGTTTGGAATTTGTTAATATATTAATTTTAGATATAATTATTGAAAATTAAATTTGACGGATATCATATTACTTTTTCATAAAGTATTTGATTAAAGAGATGGAAACTGGTAGTTTCATTAAAAGAGAGTACATTATGTTTTCATATATATATAGATTATTTCGTCGTAGGTTGTCTCGTTTCCCATTTCTTCTGAAATTTTGTAACTATTGATGCGTTTTCTTCTTTATAAATGCGAGTTGATGCGGTTGATTCCAATTGGAGCCTGTCTGCGAGAATCATATTAATATTTTAATATTTATGCAATAAATTTAGAAATTGTAAAGCATACATAGTAGTTCAAGATCATATATTACGATTTACCTTCATAGAGTATTGGGTTTATGCTTGTAACCAAAATGAAGATTCTTTCTAATTTATTCATACAAAAATTTCTTCGAAATTTATTAGCTGCATCATCCCATAGGGCCAACCGAACAATTATTTTCCTATTTATATACTAAAAAGATTGTTTTGTCTTATTAACAAAATATTTTATTTTATAAAGCAATAATATGGTTAGTACTTACGGTTTTATAAGAAGACGAACTTTTATTGGATGCTTTGATGTTGGATCATTCAGGTGGAATCCTTCAACAAAACGCATTTGCCAATGGCATCTATAATTGAAAAGTCGGATATTAGTTCTTAGTAAATGATTTGTATTATTATGGTTATGTTTTAAAAATATCTGGAAGTTCTTTGTTTGTGTTAGCTAAACTCTATAGAAAATTGTAATTCCGTATCATGAATTTTTCCCTTGATATCTTTTGGTATGTTGTTGACCACGATAATCATTGTAGTTGTTTCTTTAAAGGTGATGGAGAATTGATGATTTGTTTTTTTGAAGTTGTCTTTGCTTTTCTTCACATGAAACCCATTAATTGCATATATTTCTCCCTCTGCATAATTTTTCCGAACTCAGGTGCGAGTGTTGCATAGATGAAACAACTGATTGCATCTCTCTGCCAGAAGTTGTTTACAATGTTAGTGATAGTCAGTGTTCAAGAAAGCGCTAGGCGGTAGTCGGGCAGTGACCATCCGCCTAGCGCCTAGAACGCCTAGTCGGAGCCTAGGCGTTTTTAGGCGATTTAGGCGATTTTTTAAAAAACATTATATACTTATATACATAGTATATGATATGACAAAATTACATTATAAAAAATATCAAATTTTAAAGTTTACAAATAAATCTATACTTAACATAAATAAAAATATTTATAAGAAGCATAAATATTTTTATACATAATTTTTATTATATTTTTAAAAAAATTCAAAAAAATATGAGATATATTTAATTCCGCATGGCCCGCCTAAATCCGCCTGGTCAGCGCCTAAATTCGCCTAGTCAACGCCTAGTCCGCCTAAAATCCGCTTAATCTGCCAAATTTACTCTTCCGCTTAATATCACTGATTACACTAAAATTCAATCGGTTAAGATCCGCCTAGCGCCTAAGCGCCGCCTAGACGGGCGCCTAGGCCGCTTTTTAGGACATTAGTGATAGTAGACAAGTTTATATGTTTATTTTGTAGAAATAGTAAATAGTTATCACCTTTTCATCGAGTAACAAAATGCTTATTCCAATAAATTCATTATCTTGCCATATATTGTGAGGTTTCCAATAACGTAGCATACTTCTGACAATAGGTTGAGAAGAATAACCTTTTCTAACTGTTTAAAAGTTTTGTAACCAGAGAACGTGCCTTCTTTAACAAAATTTGAACGTGCCTTCTTTAACAAAATTTGGGACATAAAATTTTCCATTTTTCAAATAGTCAACGCAAACATTGCTCTATTATTACCGATTATTATATTAAAAGTTTTACCATTTATATTAAGCTTGATTTGGACTGGTTTATTTGTCCTAGACATCTTCCTTCCTTCCCATCTACAATCTATAAAAAAAATTGATAGTTAGCATTTTTTTTAAAACAATAAGTTATAATATATTATACTTAGTTGGCGAGTAGTTGTTGTCTGATGCATAGTTTGTGTAAATATTTTCTAGTTCATCAATAATTGTTTCTTAATTCATGTTTTTAGCTAAAATAGAATGCAAATACAAAAGTGCAAGAACATTAATCTTAACAAAATTAAAACTTTATTTGTATAATCATATTTATAGTTAAAACTAACCGGAATTGGTTTAGGATCTAGAGACATAACAACTCCAGCTATCTATGTAATCCTCTGTTTTCACATAAACAAAGAAACAGACTCATCAAAAACAGAGTATTAATCAAAAACAGAGCATTACTCAAAAACAGAGCATGATGTTAATAAATCTCCATGAATATACCTCGAGGATGTGACGAGCAACCCAAACTTGATCAACAGCAGCGATACCAACGGTGGGTCCGACTTGAAACTCCCACTAAAACATACCAGAAAGATTTTGTGTTTAGATATTTTTAATCCGGTGGATTTTAAATTTGAAATCAAAATCTGGAATTTATGACGATGTTTCACGTTTGATAATTTTTTATTTTGAAGATTATTAATTATTGTTTTTATTATTGTCATTATTAATTTAAAAGTATGTGTTGTGGGGGTCGGTAATTTATTATCGGAAATTTGGTATCGAGTTTGGTTCGGTGTTTGTATATGAGAAAGGGGTCGGAAATCTCGTTTTGACAACTGTGGTTCACTCAAATAGTTCGCTAGGCTTTCTAGCGAACTGTTTTATAATGCTAAAGAAAGCGAACATAATGGTTAGCAAAGATGCCGAACAGAATGATTAGCAAAGATGTCGAACGTAAATATCGAATTACAAGTGCAAACTGAAAGATAGATGAAATTAAGATGGTTGTTTCTCTCTCTCTAAAAATCCGGATCTCTTCTTCTGAGCAGGAAGTCCGTTATTTATAGTAAATGTTCCTCTTGACGGAGTTTTCTTGGCGAACTGTTCGCCGTACGGAGCTCATACCTTTGAATAGTTCCCCATCGTAGGTCATGCCGTTTGGCGCCCCAAGACTGTTCTTGTCAGACCTATCGTTCGGCGCCGCGAAATTGTTGTCAGCCCTATTTCGGCGCCGCTTCCTGTTTCTGGGCTTTGCCCTTATTGGGCTCAATCCGATGGGCTTCTTATACGATTTGATGGGGCTTTATCCAATAAGCTTCTTAAATAGGCCATGTCATGTTGGGCCTAGGCCCACCCATAACAATATGTAAGGAATATTATTTCTTTTGAATTTGGGTTGTCTAAACGTACCTTAACATCGTTGACGTTTTTGGGCAGAATTTTATAGAATAGAAATATGATTAATAATGGTGTATATCAATAACGTTCAATATTAAAGTAAGTGATTTTCCACTATATTTTATTATACGTTTTTATGCTATTTTCTTCTATTTAATATAATATATATTTTTTAAATGTAATAATTTTTTGGGTAAGATAATTTTAATAGAATAATATTTAATATCATAGAGAAACGGGTCGACGACCTATTTCTTCCCATTAATTTTCACATACCTGCAGATCCACCCAAACTTAAACCATCTATCTATTTCCCCTTAATTATACTTTCAAATATCTATTTCCACATAATGTGAAAGTTTTATATCGGAGTGCCCACAATATCAATTAAAATCAAATTTGTGCAAACCAATCTTAATTAACCCGTATTTGGTCGAGTCTTATCCAAAATTAAACTGATATTACCTTCAAATACCCGACCAAAGACCCTATTAAAAGCGTTAAACTTTCTTTCATAAAAAACTCAAATCAAAACAAACCCTAATTGTGAAAATGAGAGAAAACGAAAAAGAGGGAAATATCAAGAAGAAATCGAATGGATTCCAATGAATGGAACGTAATGGATTCCAATGAATGAGTCGGAGATTTGTTGTTCCACTTGATGTTGCAGAAGCATGACTTACATTACTCATAATTGAATTCACAAAAGAGGGATTTTCAAAACTTAAGGAGAAAAAATTTAGAGTTATTCGTTTTTTTATTTTGGGGATTTTGTTTTAGATCGCAGGTTTATATTTTGGGGATTTTGTTTTGGGGATTTTGTTTTAGATCGCAGATTTTATAATTTTTTGGGTAAGATAATTTTAATAGAATAATATTTAATATCATAAAGAAACTCCTCTCTTTTGCAAGTTTCCCCGAAAAACTTGTACAATCTTACACCCATGTTTTTGGTATGGAAGGGGCCTAATTTTAGGTAATATTAATTAAGCTGGAAATCACAAATTTCAAACATTTAACCAATTAGTAATCCAATTAAAAAGTAGTATAAACTGAAAGTATTAAAGGCGAAGGAAACAAAAATGATATGATATACTTATTTTTATTCACAATAATATATTTATACGATTTTCCTTGTATTAATAACAGAGTATATTTAGGAGATCTCTTTTTAAAATGGTAAGAAGGAGATCTCAATATTAATATGTATTTAAGATGTGTTTGAAATAGACCTTTCCTTAAACAAATTAGTGCAATCTAAATAGGTATGTCTGCTAAACTTTTTATGTTTTTTTAATTAATCACGGAAAAAGAATGACAACAAACTGTGATTTACTTATGCATGATGTCAAAATATAAATAAACATTTGATAGAAACAAACAATGATCCCAACATAATTAGATGGTAAGAAGATAAAGGTGGATTAGTCCTAATTTAATGGATAATTTTACATACTTGTCTTCCTTCTCTTCCCTGAATAATTACTATCATCCTCTCTTGGATGCACAACAACAGAACTAAAAGTTTAAAAGAGAGACACGTAAAGCAAAAATAAATGCGTATCACTAATTACCTCTTCATTCTCAATCTTTGCAAAAATTTGTGTTTGGGAGAGGTCACACAACTTGTTAAGTAACTCACGGGTCTGTGTTGTGGCATAACATATGTTATCATTTTAGTGTATCAGTACCTCAAAATTAGTAGAGAGAAATTGAAGGAGTCACATGTGAAAGACGATATGAAAAAAAACTTTTATGAAAAATAATATAGACCTGGCGAACATCTTCTGCGTGTCGACAATAAGATAGCGAGAGAAAGTCGATCTTATTCTCAACTCCCCATGTGCTTATAACCTTGAGGGGAACCAGAATAGAAGAGATTAGTTAAAGATTAAGTGAGATGGACAACGTGTTTATTGAGATATGTAAGTTAGAAGCAACACAGATCAATGGACCAGCCATAGTAGCAGCATTCCTTGACACGCAAATTACATCATCGCCTTTAACTTCATTAACCTGGATGTTTGTTCAAATGGTCAATCTTCTCACATCATAACCATCTAAAATTTTAAAATCCAATAGTAAAGAACTCGGTAGAGTTCGGTAAGCAAGCTCTTTTCATACCTCAAGCCAGACTGAAGTTGTTTCACTACCAGTGAAGAGGTATTGTCCAACAAAGATAGTGTCTCCTTTCTTTATTGCCTAAAGACATCAAACAATATAACATCTATCAGTTGCCTATAGAGAAAACCAATATCATATCAACCAAATTGATGAGGTAAGGGTCATAGCTAACCTTAGCTAGCCCAGCAAAATTAATGGGAAAGACTTCAAAGATCTTGATCTTGACAAGGAGTCAAAGTCACAAGGCCATCGACTTTAAGAGAAATAGCTTTCTCACTCTTGTTAATAACTTGCAGCTTAGGTCCCACAGTGTCTAACATAACCTAGAGAAACAAAAAACCAACACAACTCATCAAACTATACATCATCAAATCCAAAAAACATTTTGTAGAGCAACAAAATAAGAGAAGAGAGAACATACATCACAAAGCTTCTTAGTGCTCTTGACAACAATCTTAAAACAGCCAATTCTTATTCTTCTCCTTCTTCTTCTTCTTCTACACCCAATCTCCGCCTCTCCGTCAATTTTTCACCGGAACCATGATTCGCGGCGGAAGAAGCTACATATCTTCACCACCGTCGTTATCCAACGACTCGAAAAAGCTCCTTGTCTACACAGGAAACACCGTCTCCGGTTTCAGCGCCGTCACTGGCTTACAGGTAAAACCACCATTCTTCTTCAAAAAACTCTCTCTTTCTCTACGAATCAATGATTTACTGATTTACCCTTTTGTAGATTACTGCTTGGATCTCTTCTTCGATGATTTCGCCTTATTCTTCAGATCCGGCCATCAAGAAGCGAGAGAAGGAGAAGAAGGCGTTAGAAAAATAATTTCTACACATCCGGCCGTAAAGAAGCGAGAGAAGGAGAAGAAGGCGTTAAAAAAAATTAGGTAAACTTGTGACACATGTCATTACCATAGGCAAACACGTGTCGCCAGCTGAGCGAAAGTTACAAAAAAGTTCCTATCGTATTATATAAGATTATGCTAATAATGACTATAAACTATGTAAAAGATGCAACTAAGGTCCTAAAATGCTATGAAAATACATGCTTAAAACACCTAAAATACACACTTATCAGATTTTTAATTGTTTTTAAATTGTTTGGATATATATCTTATAAAATAGGGAGAATTTCAAAAGTACACCATTTGAATTACATTTTATAATGTAATAAAAAAGGGAGAATCACAAAACTACATCATTTGAATTACATTTCACAAAACGACATCATTTCCAAAATACTTCACAAAACTATACTTAAACTCTCAAAATTAAATCAAAATAAACTCTACCCAAACAATTCTACCCCCTTAATACTATACCCTAAACACTAATTAACGAACCCAAATGAAATTTTTTTAATTTTGGTAATTTTTTAAAGGTTAAATCAAGCTTTTGAAATTTTGAAATAGTGTAAATATGTGAAAATATTAAATTATGAGTAGTTTTGTGAAGAAGGGGTTGAAAGGGTGTAGATTTGTGAATTCTTCTAAAAAAATTACATTTCACAAAACGACATCATTTCAAAAAAATTTCACAAAACTACACCTAAACACTCAAAATTAAATTCAAATAAACTTTATCCACACAATCTTACCCCCTTAATATTATACCTTAACACTAATTAAAGAACCCAAATGAAAATTTTTTAATTTTGGTAATTTTTTAAAGAATAAATCAAGCTTTAAAATTTTTGAAAATGCGTAAATATGTAAAAAATTGAATCATATAGAGTTTTGTAAATAAACGAAAGAAAGGGCGTAGATTTATGAATTCCTTTATAAATTATAATGGAGAATTGCATAACATTTTATTTTTAGATAATTATATTAGCAAAACCAAACAAACAATTATGAATATGGCGTCATGAACACAAAGTTATATGTCAATTAGTTAAAAAAGTAAATTATATAAGCACAATTAAAAAATTACATCATTTGAATTGTTGAATTGCATTTTACAAATCTACACAATTTCAAAGTCAAATTTCAAAACTACCACATAAATACTCAAAATTAAATATAAATCTTATCCATACAGTTCTACACATTTAACGTTATATCTTAAACACTAATTAGCGAATTCAAATAAAAAATTTAAATTTTGATAATTTTTGAAAAGGTAAATAAACCATTTAAAAAAGGTGTGAATATGTAAAAATATTAAATTATATGTAATTTTGTTAACTAAATCTTAAAATTGTGTATTTTTGTGAATTCGTCTGTTATATACATACGGTTCCCAAGTAATATATGTTTGTGAAGCCGAGCCGACATAGAGATGAGACCACCAACGCAAGTGTTGTCTTAGATCACGACCGTTTCTTTTTCCAACACGATCAATCTTCCCCTCAAAACCCAAACACGTTTACATTTTGTTATTTATTGTTTAAAGACATTTATATAAAGGAGACACTCTAATTTTTATCCTTGATTCCCGGTCTTGTCTATATATTTGTTATATGGTGGCTTATCCCATTTTGCTATGAGATTTATCAAAATATTAATCAATCCAACAACAAAAACATTTGATCACAACACTATATGTTTTACTTTTAAGAGTAATTCACAAAACTAGCTACACCATTTCAACCATTCGTTCACAAAACTACACATAATTCAATATTTTTACATATTTACACATTTTCAAAAATTTAAATGTTTGATTTACTTTTTAAAAAGTTACCAAAATTAAAATATTTTTATTTGGGTTCGGTAATTAGTGTTTAAGTTAATTATAATATTAAAGAGATAAGATTGTGTAGATATGCTTTATTAAAATTTAATTTTGAGTGTTTACGGATAGTTTTGAAAAATGACTTTAAAATTGTGTAGTTTTGTGAAATACAATTCAAAATGTATAATTTTGTAATTTTCCCTACTTTTAATGACTTTTAGTGATTTTTGTTTCGTTTAAGTGATGTTTTTAAAATTCAGTACAAGTTTCTAAAATTGTTTTGTGATCATTTCTTTTTTTTATACTCTTTAGTGTTTTTGTTGTTGATTGAATAATACATGATATTTGAATCTATATATTTAATTTTAGTGATCTAAGACAAGCTCCATTGCATAAAGTCTTATTGTGCATGCGTGCATTTCGAGTCCCAAGATAGTAAGTTCCGTTTTATTTTCTTCAACATTTTCTCCTTGTTTCTTTTCTCCCTACCATCATCTCCGTACTATTTTTCTATTAATTATCATATGCTATTTACATCCATCGCTTTGTCACATCTCAAATCTTATATAGACTTATATACACCCACATGGCCACATATTAATATCTACATGCTTGCATATATCTAGTCTAGCTTTCTCATGATTCTCTTAATTAACTCAAAACTCTATATATCATCTATACCTCTCTCTCTCTCTCTCTTGCCTTCTTCTTACTATCTATCTCTAAAAGTTATGTCTGATCCAGCTTTTATCTTCAACAATGGATATGTTGACTACTATGACTATAACTTCAACTATTCTACTTCTCTCTCACACATCAACAACAACTCTCGTGCCACTTTCTATAACCTTAACCATACCACAAACCCTAGTTTTACTTCACCACCTAACTCTCCTCCACTTAAAGAAGCTCTTCCTCTCCTTAGCTTAAGCCCTATTCACAAGCATCAAGAACCTAATATTGTTCATCATCATGAGTACCATTTCATGGATACCACAGAAACTTCTACTTATAACTCAAATTTTCTTGAACAAGGCCAAGAAAGTACTCATCATCATGATGTAACCGTGGATCTCCATCTAGGGTTATCAAATCTTGGAGGTAATGTAAGTAGCAGCAGCAATGTAGTTCTTGATTCAACCAATGAACAAGATCAAGGAGAAGAAGTAACACTTGCTTCTCATGATGATGATGGTCATGGTGATGTGCAAAGGAGTGATTATCATAACCATCATCATCATCACTATTGGATACCTACTCCTACTCAGATTCTGATGGGTCCTACACAGTTCTCTTGTCCTCTTTGCTTCAAGACATTCAACAGATACAACAACATGCAGGTAATTAAGTAAAATCTATTTTTTTATTTTTTATTATTCAATAAAACCTAATTAATTAACTCTTATTAGTTGTTATTTCCCCTAGAATGATTTTCAAGATTTGACTATTTTTAGTTCTTGGAAATGAATCTTTACTATTTTTCTAAAAAATATAATTTAATTCTCATTACTAACTTTTCTCAAAACTTCATCATGAGAAAATTTCTAGTACGTATCATGACTTTTATTGGTAATAAATAATTGTTACTATATAGTATATAAATTGAAGAATAAAACTTTTCATTTGATGGTACAAGTCATGTAAATTTTTGATTGATGGCTATGAGAAAAGATCAACTAAAATCAATCAATGTTAAGATCTTCTTTTAACCAACAGTCTTTTTTCAGACAGACTCTTTCTAACCCTAAAATATGATTAGTCTTCCTCTTCTATTTTTGTCCTCTCTTGATTTTTGCGCATTTCTACTATACAACACTCATTACCCTAAAAAGTAAAAAGAACAAAAAGGAAATATAAATGTCTCGCAGATTATTTTGTATACTCTCTCTGTGTATTCATTGGACATATAATTTCTATAATATTTTATCCTACTATTATAACCCTAAAACTAATCATGCATATAGGTTTAGATCTTGATCGCATCCACACTTTTTGTGCAAATATTATAACACAAGAGAAAATTATCTAAAACTACAATAGTTTTGACACTAATACCTACATATTTTTTTCCAAGACTAATATCTATAGACTTAAAAGTAACAAGATCTATCTGATAAATATAGCAAGTCTAATACTAGTAATAACTACAATAATTAAGCCTATTTACGAATTTTATAAACTCATTAACTTATTTACTTTTTTGTTAAAAATCTCATTAACTTGTTACACATGTTTTAAACTTTATGTTGAATATTAGATGCACATGTGGGGACATGGCTCACAATACAGAAAAGGACCAGAGTCACTAAGAGGAACACAACCAACAGCAATGCTTAGACTACCTTGCTTTTGTTGCGCACAAGGATGCAAGAACAACATAGACCACCCTAGGGCAAGACCACTTAAAGACTTCCGTACGCTTCAGACACATTACAAGCGTAAACACGGTGTTAGACCCTTTGCTTGTCGTAGATGTGGCAAAGCCTTTGCTGTGAAAGGAGACTGGAGAACACACGAGAAGAATTGTGGTAAGCTTTGGTATTGCTCGTGTGGCTCTGATTTTAAACATAAGAGGTCGCTTAAGGACCACGTCAAGGCTTTTGGGAGTGGTCATGTGCCTTGTTTTGGCATGGACTGGTTCGGTGATCGTGACCAAGAAGAGGACGCTGGTTCTGATATTGAGCAACAAGAATGATCCTTGTGATTATTATTTATTAATATCTTATGGGAATTGTAGAAGCTTTATTGTGTTTAATTAGGTCTTTGGCAAGGTTTTTTGAATGTGTTTTTTTCTTTCTATTTAGTTCATATTATTAATCTACAACGTTATGTTATGAGGAATTCACAAAACTACTCACTTTCATCCCTCCCTTTACAAAACTCTATCTAATTCAAATTTTTCTAATAATTACACATTTTAAAAGGTTGATTTACCCTTTAAAACATCGTTGATGTTTTCACTTTTTTATTTTTTGTGTAAATGCAACATTTAATTGCTTACTTAAACATGATTTAATCAATAGAAACACATCATTCATCATCTAAATCATTGAGAAACACAAAATACCAATTAATTCTACATTGAAAAGTGAAAACATCAACGATGTAATAAAAAAAAATGAAAACACCAACTAATTTGAAACAAAAATTTGTCTAAAACATCAATTATTATGAAACGGAATGAGTATTAGTTATCTTTAAATGATGTTTTCACAATATTGTTTTTCGTCTACTAACAACTAGCATGATTTTACCAAAAACTAAAAGAATAATAACTACCATAAATGTAGGATTGTTGACAAAAAAAATGTAGGATTTTATAATAGGTTTATTTTTGTTCCATTTTATTAGTTTTTCTCAATAATTATATGCAAAATTTTAGTTAATTTAATTCTAACAATAAATAAAATTGGGGTCCGTCCTTGGCCCTTCTCTTGGAGTAGCTACGCTTAGCTTAAAAAAAGGGGCTTAAATAAACAAATAAAAGTTTATGGTACTTTTCGTAATTCAATCAAAAACTTACGATGTTTTACTAAAATTTCCAAAAAGTTTTAAAATTGGTTTACCCGGCTGTAAATAATAAACCGGTTTATATCAAACCGGAGATAAATTCTGGTCAACAGAGATAACCAGGGGACATAAACACACACGAGAAAGACGAAGAAGAAGACGAAGATGGAAGGTTAGGTACAAAATCAATCCAAACGCACAACACACACTCTAAAGCTAAGAATCTGCAGAGATTTGCTTATGGATTAGGTTTTCGAGTTTCTTCCCTTGTCTTCTTCGTATAGGAATCTTCAGAGAAAGCGATAAAATCGTAGCTTTTGGGGGTGTTTTTGTTTCGATTTTGAATTGATTTACGACAAAAAATAAAATCAATGGATTCTCAGATGCTAGTGGCGCTTGGTCTATCTCTCGTTGGTGGGTTAAGTACTTCTTTAGGTAAGAAGAGTCTATTGTATCTCTCACTACTTGCAATGTCTTTTTTTTTTACAATCTTTGATTAGGTTTCTTTGTCTCTTTGGTTACACTTTTCTTTTTGGTCATAGAGGTAAGCTTGTAAGTTTCTTGTGAATTGATTTTGTAGTTTTGCTATATCAAAGTTGTGATCTTTAACTTCTATAGAAAGGGAATTTTGTGAATCTTCATGTTTCTTGTTTATGTTGTTGCTTAGATAAGCTATAGAGAGAGGATTCAAGTGTTTGTGTTTGGGTTTTTTTTGTTGTAGGTGCGCTTTTCGTTGTTCTTAGTGACACTCCTAATATGAAGATGCTTGGGATTCTACAGGTGATGATACCATCTAATTTCCCTCAAAAATGTATTCTTTAATCCTCTCAAGTATCGTATATGAGCTTACAGTTTAGAGCCATTGGTGGAGTTTCATTAATTGCTACATTCTCTCGTTTTAGTGACTAGAAGTTGTGTTCCCTTACCAATGTTTCCTTTGTACTAAGCTTTTCACTTGGGAAGATTTGATTTATGTTTTAGCGTTGTTTGTCTGACGATTTCAAGTTGTTTCTATAGGGTTTTGCGGCAGGTCTGATGTTGAGCATATCGTTTCTTGATTTGGCTCATAATGCTATAAACTCTATTGGGTTCTTGAAAGGCAATCTATGGGTCAGTACTTCTCTACTTCTTGTACCTCAGTGGCTTTTTGTTCAAATAAGTTTAGTTTTTCGCGCTGAGAGTAATATAGTTTTGTGATGCAGTTTTTTGGCGGCGTGATATTCTTTGCGTGTATAGCCAGATTCATACCAGAACCAACAGTTGGTCCTTCTACTGACGGGAAAAGAAGAAAGGTGAGATTAGTTTTTCTAACAATGGTCTCTTGAATGCTTTCTGTCTGATATGTTGTGGTTTTATCGTATCATGAAATTTTGGCATATTTGTTGGCACCAGAAAAATGGAGACGAGGGAGGTAAGGACATGGTGAAGAAGCATCGGTCGCAAGTCTTATATAGTGGAATTGTTACAGCTATTGGTATACTAACTTTCATTTTTCAGCTTAGAACTTTTCATATTTAGCAAATTAGTAAATAGTCAATAGCATAATAGTGTGTATGGCCTTATGATCTGTGTGTTTGTTCAATTGGGAAGTATCATGTTTTCTTTGACCTACTTTTTCTTGATTTTGGTGTTAATGTTATAGTGTTCAACTAAATTCTTCATGCATTTATTATCTCTTTTCGCTTTGAACTATAGGTATAAGCTTGCACAATTTTCCAGAAGGGATGGCTGTTTTTCTCGGATCAATTAAGGTGAGGATTAAGGAACACGATGAACACAAAATTTCAGGGAACATGGATTCTGAAAAAGCTATTGTCTCTCTATCCTGTCTGAGGGTTTGCATCATCAATGTATTAATATGAATCTTTTCTTGTTGGCTTCTTCTTCACAGGGAATGCGTGTTGGTGTAAATCTGGCGTTGGCAATTGCTTTACACAACATCCCTGAGGTACAGATACTGTAACCATTATATACTTTTAAAGGTTGTCATATCTAGAAAGAATATCATGTCTTCTTTTTGTTGATATTCCTGTTTGTGTGTATGAATTAAACTATTATCAAAGACGCGTAAACAGCTACTCATTTCCCTGATTTGACATGCTTTTTTTGCTGCTCTGGTATGATATATTCAGGGTGTTGCGGTTGCACTTCCGATATATTTTGCAACAGAGAGGTAAGGACATGCTTTGCATATGGAATTTACATTTATTCTATCCACGTTCTTATTAAGATCAAGGATGTATGTAGTTCTTCATATAATCTGTGGTCTCATTCATCCGAAATCGATATGATCCGTGTAACAGCAAGTGGCAGGCATTCAAATTGGCAACACTATCTGGCTTAGCTGAGCCTCTAGGTGTGATAATTGTGGGTAAGTCATCGGTTTCTTTGTCCAAGTTGTTTCTTCTGTCCAAGTATCTGTTCTCTTACAGAGATTTATACGAGTTTCCTAAATTCCGCTTTGATCTATCTTCCTTGCAAGTGCAGCCTATCTGTTCCCAAGAAGCTTAAGTCCAGAGATCCTTGAAGGCTTGTTGGGTGCAGGTAAGTAGCAATTCAATAGTTTATATCGAAATCGTTAGGACTTATAAATGAATCATATAAAACCTATTGGTTTGTATAATGCAGTTGGTGGAATCATGGCTTTCCTAACGTTGCACGAAATGCTTCCTTTGGCGTTTGATTATGCTGGACAGAAACAAGCTGTTAAGGCTGTGTTTGTTGGCATGGCCTGTATGTCTGCAAGGTAAGTAGACTGCTAATCCGAAAACCAAGGCTTCATTATAACTCTTGCATCCTTAAGTTTCCTCAACACAATATTCAAAATTGTGTGATTTTTGTTATGTGATATGTAGTTTATGATTTGATGATGTGTTTGTTTGTGTCTTTTTTGTTGTTGTTGCAGTCTTTACTTTCTGGAGCTGAGTTTGCCTGATTCAATGACCTAAGCAAGGTTAGTGATGTCATGTGCAGTAATAATTGCAAGAGATAAAAAATTTAGTCTCTTTGTATCTGTAAAAGTCAGTAAAAACATGTAAACAGATGAGATTCAAAGGAATACTATCTTTTTTCACATCTCAATTTTCTTATAACAATAGTTTCAGATTTTTCACAAAATTCAATCTCTACTTGGTTGCACAATTTCTGGCAGAGACATCTTCATCACACGTTCAAAAAAATCTAAGAAAATTCATTGTGCTATAGTTTTTTTAATTTATTTGACTAAAACTAAAATTAGGAACAAAACATTAGAAAATTCTTTGAAATTCTCTTTGTTAATCAATGGAAGACCTTGAAAGTCTCTTGTATTTCTTCTTTTATTATTAGTATAAATACATTTCACCATCTTTACCTTTAAAGACATCACCTCAAAAACAAAACAAAAACACACCAAAAAAAATCACAAAACAAATAATAAGACAAGAAAAAAAATGGATATGAGGAACGTTAACAACTTCTTTGTGGCTCTCTTTGTCTCGGCCGTGCTTGTTGGCTCAGCCGCGGCGGCTACCATGGAGTCTCCGGCACCGTCACCAGGTGCTTCCTCCGCCACCGTGGCTTTTCCGGTGGTTGGCTCCATCGTTGCTGCATCACTCTCTGCCTTCTTGGCCATTCTCTTGCAGTAAAAAAAATACATATATATAAATATTGAGAAGGGATTCTAAGAGATATATAACAAAACTCTTTTTGTTCTGTTTTGTTGTTCCTTAGAATATTGTATGTTTAATAATTTTGGTAATAACCCATTTTTATTGTATGATCTCATTGTGTAAGTTATATTACACAACTATTTACAAGTATATGATAATAAAACAATTATTCTTCTATATTCGACCCCTTGATCATTTTTTTTGGTTTCGATTAATATCTTTTATACAAATGTGGACAAAACAAAAGTTCTAGTTTTGATTTTTTTTAGTTTTAACGTCATACTCTTTAATATTCATGCCTAGACAATATCGAAAAAAATGGTCACAATTAATAATAAAAAATACAATATAACAAATTACAAATGTTAAATAAGCCTGAATTATGTAATAAAAAAAAAATAAGCCTGAATTAAACTTATCTCATACTACAAAAAGTCAAAAACTTCAAATAATGTGATTAAAGTATACACCAAGGACATGAATTAAAGGCATACAAAACACATTAAATTAATGTTGCAATATTACATATATAGCATAACAATGTTAAACATATAGTAAAACTTTTATTACCGCATCACAAAAACCACCACCATGGTTTGTTGCGAGAATGTGGTAATGATGGAGATTTCCTATAGAAGAAAACTTCGTAGCCTTTATGAACAGAAATTTCGACCGGAACCGGTGAATAGACCGGAGATGGAAGTGGAGAATGTAACGGTTGGTAGTTATTATAAGTGTGAGATTCAAGAAGCTTGCGGTTGTTATTGGCTTCATCACCAAGTGCATTATTATTAAAGGTTGCTAAGAGAATAATTAAGGTGAAGAAAAGAGTTTTGGGCACCATTTTCTTAGTTATTGGTTGTGTTATATGTTACTCAAATGTTAAATGTTAAGTAGATTTTACCTATGTTTATATGCATAGGATTGATTAATCTAATCTTAGTTAATGGAGGGTTACCACTAACTTTTAGTATATGTTTTTGAATTTTTTTTCTTTCTCTTAAGTATATATTAAGCCGGCTTCACTTTCTTTCTTTGTATTAATTTTTCTCTTCTAAACAAAATTTACAGAGTGTTTTCACTAATTGAATTGTTTTCAGCCGGCAACGTATATATCTCTGGATAATAATTAAGTATTAAGAAAATGCAATTTCTTATAAATTAATTATATTTTGAAGAATTAGTCAGAAGGCTTTTTTGAAATGAAAAATAATTTTCTGATATATTTTTAGTGGTAAGTTGTTTTAAACAAAACTTGTGTGTAATTAATTAGTTGAGTACTAGTCTACCCCTCAAGGACCAAGATTAAAATAATAGAATAGTGTTTAACATATAGTTACTAATTATTAGACCTCTTTTCGTAAGCCACAAGAAACAAATCCACTTTTAATCATTCCACAAAAAATACAACCATGATTCGATCCCTAATTACAGACTCACCGGTTACGTGTGCCTATGTTAGTGGCCAAGATTTTAATTAGTATTCCCAAAACTCCAAAAGTTGAGGACCTTGAGGTCATATATTTTCTACAGTAAGTAAAAGTAAATTATTGGGAAGTGATCTTGGTGTAATGGCAGTTATAAGTTTATATGATCCAAATGGACGGACAAAAAAAAATTATTATTTTACTTTTAAAACATAATTTTTTTAGTTTATGTTCTATTCATATGCTTTCTTACATAAATTTTTAAAAATGGAATATTTGATATTTTCACTCAAAGCTTACATCAACAAAAAACCAAAAACAAATTGTAAATATAGTCTGATCAATATCCGGTTTTGATTTTTATAGATTGTGATTTGGTGATCTTTTTATAGATTGTTATAATTTTTCACATGTATAATTATATGAATGCAGATGTAGGATAGTATATATAAAAACATAGTTGATGTGCTAATTTCTATGCCAATTAGTTTAAACTGAATTATGATTTCTTTAAAAGTCACAAACAATTTTTGTGTGGAACAAACAAATACATGGGTAAATTTTGTTTTGTTTTATATTATTATCACAAATTGAAAAGAATCAATGTAATAGAACAACAAAAAAGGTTAAACAAACGATTACATGCATGGTGGAGCAAACTTCACTCACTCTAAGAAAAATAAAAATAAAAATCATGATTGAAATATATAGACGAAACCTTGTGGAAAATTAAAAGACATCAAAGACATTATAACATATTTAATGCACTTATGTCTTAAAGCTTCACAACAACCACCACCATGGTTTGCGAGAAGGTGGTGGTGGTGGAGATTTCCTATAATAGAAGCCTGCGTAAAGCTGTGGAGGAGGAGGATAGACCGGACTAGTAGTAGGAGGAGGAAAGTCAGCCGGAGGATAATAGACCGGAGATGGAGGAGGAGAAGGAAGATTACCGGGAGGAGAATAGACCGGACTCGAAGGAGGAGGAGGAGGAGGAGGAAGATCAGCCGGAGGAGAATAGACCGGAGATGGAAGAGGAGAATATTGTGGTTGGTAATTAGTGGAAGTATATAAGAGCTTACGGTTATTATTGGCTTCACCAAATGAAATTAGGGTTGCAAATAGAAAAACTAGGGTGATGGAATGAATTTGTGACCACATTTTTTTTGTTAATATATGGTTGTGTTCTTTGTGTTCAATTTTTATGAGGATGTTAATCAAGTTTTTAACTAGTATATATGTGTTGGAATAAGCTTGAAGCACAAGCAATCCTAAAGAGATTAGGATTAAGAGATATATTTAGGAGTTATCTAATTAATATATCGTTATGGGAGTTTTCCTTTTATTTAGGAGTTATCTAGATTAGGGTTTTGGAGTTATATTTCCCTATATAAGGATGTGCTAATTTGTGGTACAACTTATGAGATTGTGAGATTAAGGTTTTGAGAGATTTTCCTTAATAATAAGAGAGTTATTCTTATTAATCTTTGGGTTTCTTATAATCGTGATTCTATATTTGGTATCGAGCTTCGAGAAAAAAACTAAAACTCTCAACAAACAAGGTTGAGATAAAACGTATTCACTATGAGCAACGACAATGAAGAAATCATCGAGAGTAGTGGTGCTAAGATCGCAGATATCAACTCAAAACAAGGTGGATATTTTTCTCGCACGATGTCCGATGCTAAGTAATACGAATCATACGGTGTGGGCCATAAAGATGAAGGCCGTGCTTAAGGTGCATAAGGCGTGGGAGACAATTGATCCTGGTATCAAAGACGAAGAAAAAAATAACATGGCGATCGCCTTACTATTTCAAGCTATTCCGGAGAACTTGATTCTACAAGTCGGTGATCTAGATACGGCGAAAGCTATATGGGAAGCAATAAAGACGAGGCATGTCGGAGGCTGAGAGAGTTAGAGAAGCTAGATTACAAACCCTAGCGAGCGGATTTTGAAAGACTTAAGATGAAGGAAACCGACACAATAGATGAGTTTGTGGGAAGACTTTCGGAGATCTCATCAAACTCTGCAGACTCTTGGAGAAACCATGGATGAAACAAGACTCGTAAAAAAGTTCCTCAATAGCTTACCTCCAAAGAGATACATACACATTGTTGCTCGCTCTTGAGCAAGTCCTTGACCTTAAGAAGACCGGCTTTGAAGATATTGTGGGGAGATTAAAGGCCTACGAAGAAAGGATTGGTAAAGAAGAAGAAGAGCATTGTGATGATCCGAACAAGCTCATGTATGCCAATACCCACTCACCACAACAATTTTCTAGTAGCTACGGTGGTAACAGAGAAAGAGTACGATGGGGTCGTTCTAGCTGGAAAGGAAGAGGTCGAGGAAGAAGCGGAAATTATCAAGGTGGAGATTTCAAGCAATTAAGCGATAAAGAGTACCTTGCTCGAATTACATGCTACCGATGTGATAAACAAGGACACTTTGCTTCCGATTGTCCTGATAGGTTGCTTAAATTACAAGAAATAGAGGAGAAGAAAGATGATGATACTCAAAAGGCCGATACTTTGATGATGCATGAGGTAGTGTTTCTTAATGAGAAGAATGTGAAGCCAAAAATTTTCGAAGCAGAGCTAGATCAGAGTAATGTGTGGTACCTAGATAATGGAGCCAGCAACCATATGAGTGGAAATCATTCTTTCTTTATGGATCTAGACAAGACAATTACGGGAAAAGTTAGGTTTGGCGACGACTCTTGTATAGATATCAAAGGAAAAGGCTCAATACGTTTTAAGGTCAAAAATCGTGAGAAGAAAGCGTTGAATGACGTTTACTACATTCCAGGTCTAAAGAGCAATATTATTAGTTTGGGTCAGGCCACGAAGCGGTGCCGTGAAGTTCGAATGAAAGGGGATATCTTGAATCTCTTTGATCGGAACAATCAACTTCTAGTACAAACCGTTAGATCAAAGAATCGATTATACAAAGTATCCTTAGACGTCGACGATACTATCAAGTGTTTGCACCTAAAGGGGATAAGTGAATCAAGCAAGTGGCACGCACGGCCGGGACATGTTAATCTTGAGACCATGAAGATGATGATCAATAAAGAGCTCGTGATAGGAGTCCCAAAGATGTCAATTGAAAAGGAAACGTGTGTGTCATGTCTTCTTGGGAAACAAACACGTCGAGTGTTTCCCCAAGCAACCACATATCGAGCGACTCAAGCACTTGAGTTAATCCATGGAGACCTCTCGCGGACCTATCACACCAGCCACACCGGCACAAAATCGCTACGTGTTTGTAATCATCGATGACTACTCACGCTACATGTGGACAATTCTTATGAAGAAGAAAAGTGAGGCATTTGAAAAGTTTAAAACTTTCAAGATAGTTGTGGAAAAGGAATCCGAAGCAGCATCAAAACCTTCCGCACGGACAGAGGTGGAGAGTTCATCTCACTCGAGTTTCAAAAGTTTTGTGAGAATAGTGGAATCAAGAGACAACTCACAGCGCCATATTCACCCCAACAGAACGGAGTAGTTGAGAGAAGAAATAGAACCTTGCTTGAGATGACTAGGAGTATCTTGAAACACATGAAGTGTCCAAATTATCTATGGGGAGAAGGCTGTGAGACACGCTACGTATTTGATCAATAGGGTAGCAACTAGATCGCTTGAGGCACAAACTCCATATGAGCTCTTCAAAGGCATGAAACCGAACATCGCGCATCTTCGTGTCTTTGGCTGCATAAGTTACGCAAGGACAGAGACCATCGGAAGGAAGAAGTTAGATGATCGATCAAGAATTCTGATACACCTAGGAACAGAACCCGGGTCAAAAGCTTATCGGCTTATGGATCCAATTAACAGGAAAATTGTTGTTAGTAGGGATGTAGTTTTCGATGAAGATAAAACCTGGAAGTGGGATGATGAAGAAGAACACATAGCTAAACCCGTGGCGGCAGAAGCTATCGAAGAAGAAGAAGAAAGTGAGGAGGAGGAGGAAGATGACCCAAGGAGCTGTGATGTCGATGATGAGGAGAAGTCGAACGGGATGAGTAATGGGCATAGTGAAAGGCTTGAAGAGGTTGTTGTTGAGGAAGAGAAAGAGACGGGAAGAGAAGAATCGGATATGGTGGTGGTGAGTGACGGTGTTAATGGTTTGCGAGATGAACAAGTTGATATGGGTGAAGAAGAAATCGATGAGAGTGGTGATGATGATGAGGAAGAGGAAGGTGATGAGTATCAAGATGTTGGATTGATTGTTGGTCACACTCAGGCTAATGATGATGAGGAAGACGTGGGCGAGAGCGAGGAAGATGTGGATAATGATGTGGTGTATCTTAGGGCATCGCCGAGTAATAGGCTGCAAGAAGACAGAAATGGAGATGGCAGTGATCAAGTGGCAGAGGAAGAAAGAGAGTCGGATCGTACGAGTGATTTGGCCAACGGGTTTCAAAATGAGCTTGTCAACTCAGACGATGAAGATGAAAGCGGAGGAGATGAATATGAAGATGATGGTCTTGTTATTGTTGATAATGATGATATGGATGTGGAAGATGATGAAGAAGAAGAAGAAGAGGTAGATAACGACGAGGTAGATCTTGGTTTGCCAGAAAGGAATGAGACGTCGAGGAACATCGAAATCGCAGAGATTGATGGGCATGACGAGGATGGTGGCGATAGCAGTAATGAAGATATCGAAGACGAAGAAGAAGTGGACAATGACGAGGTAGATCTTGTTTTGCCGCATAGAGATGAGTTGCAGAGGGATAACGAAATCGCAGAGATTGATGGGCATGACGACGAGGATGATGAGAACACTTATTGGAGTTGATGATGTGAAGAAAGATGAGTTCAAGCTTAAGGGGGAGAATGTTGGAATAAGCTTGAAGCACAAGCAATCCTAAAGAGATTAGGATTAAGAGATATATTTAGGAGTTATCTAAATATATCGTTATGGGAGTTTTCCTTTTATTTAGGAGTTATCTAGATTAGGGTTTTGGAGTTATATTTCCCTATATAAGGATGTGCTAATTTGTGGTACAACTTATGAGATTGTGAGATTAAGGTTTTGAGAGATTTTCCTTAATAATAAGAGAGTTATTCTTATTAATCTTTGGGTTTCTTATAATCGTGATTCTATAATATGTGTGTGTTTATAGTCCATTGTTATTGCTAATTACTTAATTAGAGGGGTAGCACTAACTTTTTAGATGTATTTTTTGCGTGGAATGTAATTCTTATAGAGTATATATATTTGGCCGGCTTTGTTTTTTTTTGTTAGCATTTTAAAATTTTGCTTATAGAGGCCTCCCTGTAAATAGTAAGCTTTCTAAAGTAGTGACACTACAAATATCAAGAAAAGTTCCTTCTTTTGGATTGTGCACAAGTAGTAATTAGACAATGACTTAAACACAAGTTAATTAACCTTTTTGTCAATTGTTAATTAGTCTTATATGATAGTAGTATGTTGTTGAATGGGTTAGTACTTTCTATAGAAATATCTAACTAGTTTACTAATCATTGACTTTTTGTCGGATCGGTGATCGATGATATAATAAGAACTAGTTGAAACAAAGGTTTGAGAAAGCGGTAGGCGCTACGTTTGCGGACGAAAAAGCCTACCGCCTAACGAAAAAATCGGAGATTAATCGGGGAGTAATTTTTGGATAAATTTATATTTTCATATATTTTCACTTTGATTTTTTATCATCATTTATATTGTTATTAAACTCTAAAACTAATAATTTATCAAACTTTTTATAAAGTTTAAAGGTAAATGATCAAATTAGTCACAAAATAGTCAAAAAATAATTGAATTTATGAAAAAAATTATAGAATTAAACGCCGTTATTCAGGTATTTAAATTTACGCGGACAAAAACTTAATCGGCGCGAACCACCGTTGAGTAGCGGAAACGTGGGGAGTAATCAGCTAGACGGACGATTTTTAGAACATAGGTTGAAACATAAAATATAAACGAATTACAAGTTTGAACATTAATAGTTATAAGGATTAGATTTAAACAAAATTTGGGTACTTTAAAACTTAATAAGTACCCATAAAACCCTAACCCTCAAGAACCATTTAACCACCGAGGATCATTAACCTAGCTAGATTGATCCTATTACTTCCAAAAAAAAGAAACTAAAACAAAACAAGAAATATGTTTTTAAAAATTAGACCTCTCTTCCTTGTGCCACACGAAACCTAACCCTTTTTTCACCCATTCCACATACCGAAAACACCACCAGGATTCGACCCTTGAACAGACTCATTAGTCCAGCCACCATACCCACCGGTTCCATCATTTGAAGGCATGTCATAATCCGTTTTCACCGTTGTAAACTCCTCACTAGATCCAACATTGCTCGAGCCGATACCTATACCTTGACCCCCAAGAAACCCTTGATCGGTGTTGTAGCTCCCACTAGAGCCACCTCCATTGTTATTATCAACAATAGTAGTGGACACAAGGCCATGAAGCAAACCAGGATTGCTCTGTAAGTACGCGTTGTAAAGCTGTTGATGAGAGTTTTGTCCTGATTGTTGCTGCAAGTAGTTGTTTGTCTGTTGGTGAAGTTGAAGTTGTGTCTGAATATAGCTATGATGATGATCAAAAGCTGATGTATCATGATGATGGGCATTGTTGTTATTGTAATGAGACATGTCATTGTTCTGATGAAGAGATAGGAATGGCTCTAGTGGTTGTTGTATGCTTAGAGGGTAAGGTTGTAGCCTTGATGATGAGCTTGAGCCAGAGCCACCACCTAAGCTAGAGCCAGAGCCAGAGCCAACACCACCACCGTACTGAAAAGATGAGCCAAGGGCTATCATCTCGGCCTCGCGTTTTCTTGAAGATTCAAGAGCTTGAGCTTCTTTGAGCCTTTTAGCAGCACCACCTCCTATGGGAAGTGTGGTGCTCTCTAGAATGGCTTTCACGTCGTATCTGTTGATCTCGAAGTTGGTCACTGCGTTTAGTCCTCTGAATTTTATTGCAGCTATGTCGTATGCTTCTGCTGCTTCTTCCTCTGTGGCTGATACAAGAAACCAATATAGTATATTGTTCATTTGTAAAATAAATTTATGTTTGTTATACTTCTATGAATTTAAAACCCTACCTTGCTAAAGTGTACAACCATTCAAGATAGCTATTAGTCGGTTTTAATAAAGTGTATATAATCATAGGATAGTTAATTTCTATTTTAATTCTTCTAATAGTCTCTCTCGCATACATAATTTTTTTTCTTTAAATTAGTCTATTTTAATAAATATGTAACCATAACATATTTCTTTGGACAATTTCCGAAAATACCATAAAAAATAGTTTTTTTGACAAAAATATCATCAGAAGCTTTTTTTCCTTAAATACCATTAAAAAGTTTTTTTGGACAAAAGTACCATAAACTTATAATTAAGTTAAAATTTTCAAAATTAACACGAAACCCTCAAAACTAAACCATATATACCCCCTTCAATACTATATCCTAAACATTATATAGCGAATCTCAATGAAAAAAATTTAAGTTTTAAAACGTTAAAATTTGATTTTTGTGTTTATGGTATTTTAGTCCAAAAAATATTTTAATGGTATTTGAGGAAAAAAAAACTTGTAATGTTTTTTTTGTCCAAAAAACATTTTTTCATGTTATTTTGAGGAATTTCTCTATTTCTTTTCTATTTAAATTATTTTAATTACTATTTATTTTGATGGTTGCTTGCCTAATTTAATATATTTTATGAAAATGTTGTTGGTATCATGGTCCAATTTAGTTATAATTATAGTAATTGACTCATGTTCTATAAAATTAGTTTTGAGTTTTAAGTTAAATAATTCCCTTCATTTTTTGAGTTTAAATTTGTACATGAGTACTTACTGAAAGTTCCCAAGTAGAGGTCTTTATTTCCGGCTACTCGACCAATCCTTGCTTGCCACCTTCCATGTTGGTGATGCCTATATATCACAAATAAACATGTTTAGTATATATATATGCTTCTTAATTACTATAAGATTAAGTATGTTAATATCTACACATATATAATAATTAAACCTTGTAACTCCTCGATACATTGAAGCCCCTCTTGAAAATCCACTACTTTTCCTGATTTGATGAATATATATATATATATATATATATATATACAAAGATGTTATAATTAGATTAGAGAAGTTTCAATTTATATGAAAAAAACCAAAATCCAAAAAGGGAAAACACAAACAAAACACCTTCTAATAGCAGCCACAAACTCTTGTCTTGTCATGTTTTTCATTTCCTCTACTTCTTTCTCGTAATTAGTAATCTGATATGTATATTTTTAATGAACCAATTAGTTATTATTAATCAGAAGACGTACTATATATATATATATATATATATTTATTGCAATGATATTAACATACCGGAAAATTAGTAGTTGTTGAGGGACCCCAATACTTAAGTGCAGCTAAATCATATGATCTTGCTGCTTTATCTTCTTTATCATACCCACCTATATATATATACCAAAAAATTTGATTTAACTTAATTAGTTTCCTTTAATGGAAGATTATGACAATTATGAAAACTAATCAAATTCGATGTACTCACCCAAGTAGACTGGATATTGTTTATTCACCAAGATTTTACGAATTAAAAACAACAAAAAATTAGTATAAGATAAAAAAAAAATAATAATAATAATAATAATTAAGTGAAAATAAATTATAAAATAACTTACCTTGTCTTCCTTTCCTAGACTGACCTTCACGTCTACAAGTATTATCCCAAAGATGAGCTTCATATCGACCGGTCCATCGATGCCTACACATATATACAATTTTTCTTAATTTTTTTATATAAATTATTTTCTATAGATTTACATATACACTATATAATACCCATTTCATCATTAAACTAGAATAACACCACGAAAAAAATATTTAAAAATAATCAATAAATTAAATTGAGTGTACATGAGTCACATAACTAACCTAGTGACACCACGATAAATCGATGTTCGTTGTCCGAAAGTCTCCAAGGCACGTCTCGGTGTAGCCGTCTCAACAACGGCTAGTGAGCCATCACTAGTAGTTGTGTTGTTATCTCCAACGGTTGCCTCGGAAGGTGAAGCTTTATTAGCAACAACATTAGTAGTCCCCATAGACAAAGTTAATGATTGTAGATTATGAGCACTTTCTTGAAACTGATCATAGCTAGTGTTAGGAGTAGTGTGTGAGTCTAAAACGACTCCGTTTGATTGGATTGTACTAGGCATCAATGTATTGGTATGGAAGTAGTAGTCATGATGAGAGTCGTTGTAAGACACAAGTTGGTTTGATTGGTTTTCGTGGTCCGGTTTAGTCACACCGAGAAAATCAGCCACTTTTGGCACCTCTCCTCCTCCACCACCACCACCGTGTGGGTTTATCATATTCCACTCTATAAACATATAGTTTGCTTTATAAGTATAGATATTAATGTAACACAAATTTGAGAAAAGTATGTATGTATATTTATAGTGTATGATATTAATGCAACACAAAGAGAAGTATGTATGTATGTATATTTCATAGAGATGTTATATTACCTTGTGTTTGAAAAGGGTTTTCCATGTTGTCACTGACCAAGCCAAGATTGTATTCGTGAGGAGGCAAAGAAGAGTGGTTTGGTGAAAGAGGAAAGCCAAGCCAGTTGTTAGTATTCATTTTTTTATTATTTTTTTGGAATGAAATCTTTAAGAAACCCTAATTAAGCTAATCAAGAAAAGGAAGAAAGAAAGCAAGATTCAATAACACAAGGATTGTGGAAAGAGAAACTTGTAATGATCAAATACTACTTTTTAATAAAGATTGGGGTTATGTATGGTTTATATAGGTAGAGAGATATTTTCTTCTTCTTAATATATTTGCTAAAACATTACACTCTCTCTCTCAAAAAGCATGAAACTTAGATAAGTTTTAGGGTTTTAACAAAGGAGAAGATATTTATGAGAGATGGAGATGGAGGAAGGGAAGAGAGAAGCTTTAAGGTTTAAAGAGACCCTTCTATATGGATTTTAGCTCATTTTAATATTGTTTTAGAGAAGTTGATATAATAAATTAAATATCCATTTTATATGATTATCTTTTATAAGTAACTATTATATGATCAGTTTAATTAACTAAAACCAGTATATGATTATCGTATTAGTGTTTAAAAGTTAGATTTTTATGTTAAAATAATAAACTTGAACGAAAAATTATTTTGAAATGAATGGAATCTGTACAATAGTAATCATACATATACATATAAACATTAATACGGATCTGTGACGTCGCGATTTGTTTCTGTGTAATTTGAATATTTTATAAATAAATGGGGAGACGTCGTCTCCCCTCGACATACCAAAAAAAAAAAAAAAATTCAAATAAAATCCCAAAAATATAAACAACATCACTAAAATATTTTTGATAAAACCCATTAACATTAATAAAATCCGAAAAAAATATTTTATAATATATCTGTTTATATATATGTATATCAATTTTAAATAGCTATTAAAACTAATAATAAATAAATCTTACAAACGATATAAACAAAAAAAACAAGAAAACTATAAACATCTTACAATTCATATGATCACAATCAATATTTAAAAAAACAAACTAAAATAAATATAAGTGAATTGTGTATATCTATACTATTAATTGAGAAGAACTTTTATAGAGAAACCCTTCAAATCATATTCAACGTCAGGGTCCTTGACCAAAACTCTGTCAAAGTATTTTCTACTTTCTTTTTTATTAGTTTTTCTAATAATGATGAATTTTTCTTACACAACTATTTTTTTACAACATTAATACAACCATTTAATACTAATAAAATTCAAATAAAACGCCAAAAAAATATAAACAACATCACTGAAATATTTTTGATAAAACTCATTAACATTAATAAAATCCGAAAAAGAAATATTTAATGTAATTTTTAACATTTATAAAATATCTATATATATATAGATACATATATCAATTTTAAATAGTTATTAAAACTAATCATAAATACATCTTACATACGGTATAAAGAAAAAAACAAGAAAACTAGAAACATCTTACAATTCATATGGTCACAATCAATATTTAAAAAAGCAAATTAAAATAAATATAAGTGAATTGTGTATATTTATACTATTAATTGGGAAGAACTTTTATAGAAAAACCCTTCGAGTCATCTTCAATTTCAGGGCCCTTGACCAAAACTCTGTCAAAGTATTCTCTACTCTGTTTTTTATTAGCTTTTCTAATAATGATATATTTTTCTTACAAAAGGTATAAATAAAAAAACAAGAAAACCAGAAACATCTTACAATTCATATGGTCACAATCAATATTTAAAAGAGAAATTCACAAAACTACACCCTTTCAACCCCTCCTTCACAAAACTACACCTAATTTATTTTTTTCACAAAACTACACCCTTTCAAAATTTTAAAAGCTTGATTTACCCTTTAAAAAATTACCAAAATTAAAATTTTTTCATTTGGGTTCGCTAATTAGTGTTTAGAGTATAGTCAAAGTATTTTCTACTCTCTTTTTTATTAGCTTTTCTAATAATGATAGATTTTTCTTACAAAAGGTACAAATAATAAAAAATAAAAAAAACCAGAAACATCTTACAATTCATAAGGTCACAATCAATATTTAAAATAGAAATTCACAAAACTACACCCTTTCAACCCCTCCTTCACAAAACTACACCTAATTTAATTTTTTCACAAAACTACACCCTTTCAAAAATTTAAAAGCTTGATTTACCCTTTAAAAAATTACCAAAATTAAAATCTTTTCATTTGGGTTCGCTAATTAGTGTTTAGGGTATAGTATAAAGGGGGTAGGATTGTGTGGGTAAGGTTTATTTGGATTTAATTTTGAATGTTTAGGTGTAGTTTTGTGAAGTATTTTTGAAATGGTGTAGTTTTGTGAAATATAATTCAAATGGTGTAGTTTTGTGATTCTCCCTATTTAAAAAAAACAAATTAAAATAAATATAAGTGAATTGTGTATATTTATACTATTAATTGGGAAGAATTTTTATAGAGAACCCTTCAAATCATCTTCAACTTAAGGGCCCTTAACCAAAACTCTGTCAAAGTATTATTTACTCTCTTTTTTATTAACTTTTCTAATAATGATGGATTTTTCTAAATTTATACATTTAACTGAAATGAAATTCAAAAAAATATTTTATAAGTAATTTTTCAACTTATCATGGTTTATAATTCTTATTAGCAATTATGTGAATATACAATTTCTGATACTAAAGTTACAAATATTTAGTTTTATTCAGTAATAACTAAATTCAAAATAATTATTTAAAGGAAAACTAAGTCCATCACACATTATTACGTCTTACTGAAATTGACGACAATCATTGGCATAACAGTCAGGTGGTTGTTTACTTGTCTTTGTGGGATGATGTTGCGTCTGTTTTTATGGGCATCCTCAAGTCGGGTGATAAGACACAATTTGTCATGTTTGTCACCACTGTTAATCCCGAACTTTTTGGAGGTAAAGTCTTGAAATTTGTAAACTTTAATTGGTTCTATGAGCACCATTGATTTCTCTAATAAGTTGTTGTTCAATGTTAACTCAAACATTCTTTATATTTGAAATAAGTAAGAAAAGAAGAGCAAGTGTGTGTTGCTTATCACTAACATTATCATCATTCTTCATCTAAGTATCAAACTTAAACGAATGTATCTTCCTTTGATATTTTTTGTCCTCCTTGCCATGGAATGTGCTGTTATCTTAATAGTGGTTGTTTGGTTTTGCTTTGTTTACTTTTATCTTCCTTTCATTAAACATGATATCTCAGGTGACTAAAATTTTGAACTCACCCTAAAGTCAAGTCTGTGTTCTTGCGTCGCTTTTTGTTTTTTAATGACAACGCTTTTTTCTTTAAGGCATTCAGTTTGTTCTCTGTTTTATGTTTTCTCTTCGCATATACAAATAAAAATGTATTCACTTTTCAGGGTGCATAGGTTTCTCAGTCTATATTTATGAACAAGTTTCACTTTAAGATTTTCTAACAATTATTCAAACTTTAAAAATAAAAAAATTGTCACCCTATATGTTCATCGATTTAAATTTTCATCAACAATATTAGGAACTATCACAATTTAAAACTTGTCTCTTACAGATGGAGAGCAAATATAAAATACATCAACTGTTAGCATTTGATATCAGCCCTTTTCGTCGTCACAACACTGCACACTCCTACTTCAGCTCATAATCTTTCTCATCGATTCAGCATTAGTTAAATATATGTTACCATATTCAAAATACACATACGTTCATACACTATGCGCATAGCATCCCTAGTTATATACAACATTATAGACCGTGGATAAATGCATATCATAGATATATTTTTATAAATTTTTTATAAATGTAAATAACATAATATATTTAAATATGTACGTAAAATAATGAGCTTTTATGGAGTAAGACAAACCCTAAGATTCGATCCAGAAAATTCCAACCCTAAGAGGCAAATTAGTTTTCACTCACAAATTAAATTATTAATAGAAAGTTTTCTAAAAGTAGGTTTCTCTCTCCTCTATCTCTTTCTCTCTCTAGGATTATGGGAACTCACGTCCTCGTTTAATGCGATTATGACTCCTAAAAGACCAGCATTCCCACACTTTATAATTCACCTTTTACCCTTAATTACATTTTTACCATCTAATCTCTAACTTTATTTAGTCATGTACTTCTGTATTAATCCATTTATGCATGTTTAAGCATATACGTCTACGTATGTAACTACATATACAACTACGTATACATGCATACATTTACGTATAAATTACAAATATTTAAACAAAATACACAACATGGATACTTAATTAAACCTAATGGTTCTTGGGTATTTGAAAAACAATAATATTTTCAAAAGATATTTTACTAGAAAAAGAAAATAATATTATACGAAGGCTATTTTATATAGATAAAGAAGAATAATTTCGAAGAAAATAGACTTAAAGCTAATTATTTTTTTGATTTTTTACCCAAGGAGACTACGATTATAAATAAGTTTAAAGACCCTAGAAAATATTGTATTGTGTGTTTTTATTAAAAAAAACTATTTTTTAGATCCCCGAATTCTCTCTTATGCAAGTGTACGTTAATGGAATATTATAATTAGAGCCACCTTCTTAGTATTAAAATTATATTTCGAAAAAGATGCAGTAAAAGTTACATTTCCTTCTTGCATATAGTAAGAGATTAGCTAACTAAAATTAGTATAAAAAATCAAGTAAAAATTGGTGGGGAGGAATTTGTTTTTGTCTCCCCGAGTAAAAATCTGTTGACCGCTTAATCGGTCTTCGCACCCGTCAAAAGAAAGTGTCCTTATTTGATTATTTAAGTTAATTATTAAATTTAACAAAATTAAACATAAAATCATACTTTAAGTTTCTTGTAGTTATTATTACTCATGTCCTTTGTAAGAGATTGTATTGTGCTATGAGCCAGCCCTTTTGTTTAATCGCATGCCTTTGTGTCATCCATTAACATCACACTTATATTATAATATGTCTTATAAAGTTATAATATTTATTAATATATACTTATTTTTTTCAGTATAAGTGAGTATGTGCATGTGCATCAAACTTGATTTCACATGTGAGATGTTTTTATGGCACAAATACATTTTTAGAGGTGAATTAACTCACTCAATTAGAAAATTAACGTTTTAATTTATACATTTTTTCTCTGCAATTACAATTTCGAAATTGTGTATTAACATTTTTTAAAAAAAGAAGACTACCTAAAAAACAACAAAAATATACATGTTGGAATTAAAATACTTAATAATAGGGGCATGTCACATGGTACTAAAACAACAAATAAAGTTATCAATTGAAATACATATTAAAAGTTGTAAAATTAAAAAAGAAATACACATTTAAAATAATAAATACTACATATAATAATAAAAGAAAATCCAGCAGCAGGTGTAGGTCTACTGAAAAGGAAAGTTCTCATTCCACTTTTTAGATTTTGCCATAATCCTTCTCTCACTTTTATATTTCCCCTTTAATTAAATTAAAAATATATATATATATATCTATAAAATATATTTTAAAGTGACTAGCTACAAGTAAAGAAACTGAGAAAATAAGATTAGAAGAAATCTTTGTTACATACTTAACCACTCAGAGTTTCAGTCTGCCACATTCAGACTCAAAAAAGAAGATAAGAAGAAGAATAATCATATGAGGAAATAACAATTATATCATTTATATTTTACATGATTACATGCATGCAGACTAAAAGAGTTTTTTTAGCTAATATAAATAATTAATTACTTTACTTATTCAAATTCAAAAATGTAAAAACAAATACAAAAGTACAACGGGAGACAGAGAAAATATTACAAGGACATGGTACATATATAATTAACAGGTTAACATGTAATATAGAGTAATATCCTTCTCTTGCTTTTTAGTGTCATTTTTGAACTAAATAAAGAGAAGTTCACCAAAACTACACTCTTTCAACCTTTATTTCATAAAAATACATCTAATCCGATATTTTTACATATTTACATAATGTCTAAATTTTAAATGGTTGATTTACCCTTTAAAAACTACCAAAATTTAAATCTTTCATTTGAGTTCGATAATTAGTATTTAGGGTATAATATTAAAAGAGTATGGTTGTGTAGGTAGGATTTATTTGGATTTAATTTTGAGTGTTTCGATTTAGTTTTGAAAATTGAATTTGAAATGGTATAGTTTCGTAAAATGCAATTCAAATGATATAGTTTTGTAATTCTCCCTATAAATATTTTATAGTACGGTATTTTGATTTTTATATATACTCAATATATATACTCAATGTGATTTAAAATGTAAGATTGTTTAGCTACAAATATTCCGAAAATACCCCTTTTTGTAGTTAGTTTTTGTCAAACAAAATATCCGGAGTTTGAACTGATTACAAAAATTATATCAACTAATTAAAAGTTGTGGAGTGGTTAACATTTTAGTTTATGATTAAAACAACAGTGTTCGAATTCTTGAATTAGAGATTAGGTTGCCAATATATTAAGCCACAAAATACGATAACATGATTGATAATAAACGCATTGAGATTCCAATAAATAAATTCGTGTTTCTAAGCACATTTATGGCGATTATACCTTATGTCCTTGTTGAATTTTATGCATGAAATATTGTGTGAAATATGTTTACTTATATATTAAGCCACCATTATGAATTTAATAGTGTATATGCGAAATCCAAAATGCAAGAGTTTACTTATATATGATCTAAATATGATGTTGTGTTTTTTTCCCTAGTTAATCACAACCACCAAATCATTAGCATTTACACAAAAATGTTTATGCATAATTAAAAACGTCAATAAGGTGCCACTTGATATAATTAATTTAGATTGGTGTATGTGTTAATAAAAAAAGAAGATAATGGCACATGAATAAAAAAAAAAAAGTGAGGCTTAGATAGTGAAAATTAAATTACGAAAACCTATGTTAATTTCTTGGAGGTAAAAAAAAAACGAGAAGTCACGTGAATCCAGAGAAAGGGTTTTGTAGAGTTTCTATGTTTAAATGTAATGTGGTGTGTCGTGGGAGGAATAGCCGGAAAAAGTACTCGTGTCTCCTCGAGATATATTTTTATAATTAATGAGTTTTATTTTTCACATTTTATATCATTTTAATATGTGCAAACTATATAGTACAGTAATTAGATTAAGTATAAATTGGGGGGGTTTGCTGTGTTTATGAGATTAAAAAAAAGTATATAAGATACATGATTTCATAAGACATACATATTATAAACTCTTAAAAAGAAAAAAATAAGATATATATATGTGTGTGCATGCTTATTTATTTTTCTTTGAAATAAAGATTCTTCTACACAGGCTTTTGTCTTTTGTAAAAACACGAGACCGCACAATATTTATCAGGGATGCTTTATTTACTTGTCGTAACTCATGCCTATGAATATGTATACATACTATATTGAATGATCCCAATAAAGGACCTTATAGGTTATAATGACTATGTTTAATGGAGAATGCATGTATATTGACATGCATAAGCGTGGGGTTTGTGTTTGTTAAAGTGGTTTCACTACTTAATATTTGGAATGTTATATATGGTTCCAATGTTACATTTATAATCCATTGGCATATTATATAGTCTATAGTTTTTTCTTGTATAGACACAAGCAGAAGGATAGATCTAACGTATATATAGTACGTTTGTTTAACAACATAAATTAAATTAGGCAATGATGATATATACATTTTAAAATTAATAAAATTATTTTAAATTTTTTTGAGTTTTTACTGACACAGTCACTTACAACATTTGATTGATGTGTGTAGAATTATTAACAACGCAGACTACAAGTCTACAAAACTTGGATCAGCAAATTCCTACAACAATGCATGTAGCTATGGTCTATTATATCATTTTATTTTGGCTCATGCATGGACTATATAGTATATCCATGCATGTAATATCTTAATTCGTGAATTTCTAGAGTAGTTCTTATAAATCGGCTTTAAATAAAAATAAAAATGGATGTGAATTATTCCATAATTTTATTGTTATTGATTAATTTACTCTACTTGTAGTATATATATTGCATATGTATTAATAAATTAAAAATCAAGCAAGACTAGGAAATATATAGATATTCGTGAATGTAGCAAACCAAGGAATCACATGAGAGATATTTCATTTTTTTGGGGTAAAGAAACACTCCAAACACATCTGTTTAATTAGCTTTAACCGACGTAGAATCACAAATTAATTATTTTATCAATAGTTCCATAATTAAAAAAAAGTGTAAAAAAATATGATAAACTAGGGATTGATTACCATCTCTATCTTATCTTATTATATAAAAGTGAGTGTGTTTAATTATAATTCATCAGATCGTGACACGTGTCACAATTAAAAAAGAAATGTTAATAATGTTAATAATTTTAGGAACAATGCTAATAATGTTTAAGTAAAATGTTAATAATTTTAAAAGAATAAAAATGTAACGTTTAGGAAAAAAGACAAAAAAAAAAAAAAAAAAGGAAAAACAAAAAAAAGGAAAAAAATAACCAAACGAAAAGTCACATATTTATCAAATAATTTTATTATATAAAATTGAGCGCGTTTAAGGTGAACTTGACAAACATAATTATAACTCACGAGATCGTAACATTTGTAATGGTTAGTTCAGATCATGACATGTGTATTAAAATTGATACGTAAACATTTTATAAAATGGAAACTTAACAATATTGAGAAAAAAACATAAATAAGGAAAATAATCAAAAATAAAAAATTAACATTAATTATCAACTAAAAAAAACATAAAATTTAACAAAACACAACTATTAGTGTGAAAAATTTATTAAGTGAGTTGTTTTGTATTGTTACAAATTTAAGAATAACAACATAATTTGGGCTTTTAACTTTTACAGTTAAATATTAAGCCCGCTAGCCTTACATATATTTGCTTTATTCATTTTTAGGTTGGGCCTAGAGATTTAGTGACACACCACTTCTTTAAGACTATTTAATATAAGTTTTTTTCTTGGTAGGAACTATTTAATATAAGTTGAGAGTAATTAATCTCACTTATGCAATATTTAATGATTCGTTTAAACATGTTACCAAAATCATTAGTGGTTAAAAAGGGAAGATGTTACTCTCAGGGCCAGGCTCAACAATTTGTACAAAAAAGACTATAAAAAAATAAAAAGACTAATATTGATGTATACAAAACGATAATAAAGAGAAAAAAGAAGACATGATTCATAATTCAAAGTAGTGTGTTACTCCATAAAGTCTTAGTTAAGATACATTGAAAGTACTTATACAATATCATTAACTCTTTTTGTGTATATGTAATCAAACCATTGTAAAACAAAAAACACAAAAATGGCAATATTCAAGATTCTATGCACAAAGTTTATAATATTTTTGCTGTATAGACTATAGTGTATACATATTTATGCAAATGAGTTTGGATTAACCTTCTTTTAAGTCATTAAGAAAGTTATTCATAAAAAATATCATTACAAGTATGTCAAAATTTTAATACTAAAAATTTCTATCAATAATTAACAAAAATTTGATAAAATAGTTCACTAAATTAACAAACTTTTAAAATTTAGATTAATGAAACGTATAATCAATATCGTATTTGGCAATAAATGATAAAATATTTCGAAGCATAGAAATGAGCCCTTTGGAGAACAAGGAGGTTGCAATTGGAGAAGCAGAAGCATGTTTAAAGGTGCAAGAACTTATATTTGCACAACAACCTACAGAAAGTACAAACGCACATCATGGACCTGATGTCAATACAGGGACCCAAATAGATGGGTTTTCGTGTTTCACGGATGGATCGTGGAAAGAAGGGAAAGATACATGTGGTGTTGAATGGGTTCTCTAGAACCACCAAGGGGACACCACGTTCCTGGGTTTAAAAGGATACAATCGAAGTATTTTTCCACTCCACTCGGAACTCCACGGGCTGCTCTTTGCAATGGAATGTCTACATGAGCACAGTCACAATTGCAATATTTCTGCACAGACTCCATGGACTTGATTAATATGGTCTCTCAGTCGAACCTTTGGCCGGCCTTTTCTCCAGATTTGGAAACGCTACGTGATCTGCAAGCTAATTTCTCGGACTTCACACTTCAGTATGTAGCAAGGGAAAGGAATGCAAAAACGGATCTTCTAGCACGGTGTGCACGTGGCAGGAATGTTAATTTTTAGTTTATTAGAGCATGTTTATCAAAGGTGCTTATGTAGAGTGCTTGTGTATTTTTGTGTATTTTTTGTGTATTTTTGTGTATTTTTTGTGTATTTGAGTATTAAATTAAATTAAAACATGTATTATTAATAAAAACTCTACAAAAAGGGGAGTTTAAAATGCTTAATTAAACACTTTTCATTATAGGTGCTTATTAATAATATATGTTTTGATTTAATTTAATACTCAAATACACAAAAAAATACACAAACTTTCTACATGATGTATTTGTAACCATGTAGAAAAGAAAACTCTGTAAAAAAAAAAAATCAATACCGTATTTGTATAATTTATTGAAATTTAAGATATCAAGTAATTGCAATTTTCCGAAAGTAGATACATTAGAGAAAAACCCAATTTCTTCTTCAACTCCACAAAAAGCGAAAACCCTAAAAGAACGAGAAAAAGCGAATCAATGGCGAATCTGCCTCCGTCTCTCTCCATGGGCACACCTTTCGGTGTTCCAAGCTCATCTACTGGAGCTCCGGCGAACAAAGATCGGAATCTAGCCTCGGCGGAGCAGTTAGTACTCGATCTAAGCAATCCTGAGCTAAGAGAAAATGCTCTCCTCGAGCTTTCCAAGGTTCTCCTTTTACTCTTCTCATGTTGCCTCTCTTTCGTTACCCATCTGGGTTTTTCACCATTCGTTAACGAAGAAGCTAGGGTTTCTACAAAAACCTCAAATTTGGGGTTTTTCTGCTATGAAAATGGCGAATCAAAGTTTGTATTTTTGCTTTTGATTTGGATTGTTTTAAGCATTTGAATCAGTGGGTTCTCTAATTGTTGTTGTAGAAAAGAGAGCTGTTTCAGGATTTGGCGCCTTTGTTGTGGAACTCTTTTGGAACCATTGCTGCTTTGTTGCAGGTATGAATCTGACTCAAAAAACTGTACATTTCTTTGGTTTAAGTAAGAAATACTAAGGAAATGGTTATTTACGCTGTTTTTGGTGTGGTTATGTTTGATTGGTTTCATCGATTTTGGTTTGTAGGAGATAGTCTCTATCTACCCTGTACTTGCGCCTCCGAATCTGACTCCGGCTCAGTCAAACCGTGTTTGCAACTCTCTCGCTCTTCTTCAGGTATACAATGGATGATTCCTCTCATGTGTCGATTTTCACTTTCATATACATGCACTACTATTCATCGAATTCTTGATAATTTTATGTATTGCTTCCTTGCTATGCAGTGTGTAGCGTCTCATTCCGACACGAGAATGTTGTTTCTCAAAGGTGTTTTGCTTGATTTCTTCCATTCAACATGCTTACTTATACATATAGTGTCATGTTTTTCTGAGAATGTGGTGTATCGTATAAATTCTCTTGTCTGTTAGTTTATAGAGGGTGGTAGTTATCTATTTCTTGTGTATGTCTTAAATTGTCGGTTTCTTTGTGATGTATCACAACTGGTGCCTTTCTTCATTCTCATGCACAGCTCACATCCCATTGTACCTTTATCCCTTCCTTAACACGACGAGTAAGTCAAGGCCTTTCGAATACTTGAGGCTTACTAGCTTAGGTGTCATCGGTGCACTTGTGAAGGTAAACCATCATGTCTCCTTTCCGTAGCTTAGTTCAATCTTATTTAAATGTTCCCCACCAATTTATTGCTGAAAGTCGATACTCGATAGAGAACTTGTTTTCCTTTTTGCTAGTTGGTAAAATAAGAAAGATCATCGACACCCTTATTTAACTTTGTTAACCAGGTAGATGATACAGAGGTCATTAGCTTTCTTCTTTCAACTGAAATTATTCCTCTGTGCCTCCGTACCATGGAGATGGGGAGCGAGCTGTCAAAAACTGTAAGCCATTTTAACTTACCATAACATTTTCTTGAGTATATATTTATTCTGTATTTTTCCTTCTTTTTCAAGATCTCAAACTCATTCTAAGGTATATTTGTGTCTGCTGTTTTATTTTGCACAACTTTTGGCATTTCAAAATCTTGACAAAAAGAGTCTTAGCTCTTAGTATTATTGTTTCTCTAAAGTCTAAACTGTATGAATTGTTGTAGCCAAAGTGAGCAATGTAGATGACATTCTAAGTTATTTACATTTCCTAAGCTGAGAGTGTAAGTTTTGGGTTACCTACAGGTATGAATTAACCATACTGTGTTACCTACAGGTTGCAACATTCATAGTTCAAAAAATCTTGTTAGATGACGTGGGGATGGATTACATATGCACAACAGCAGAGCGGTTTTTTGCAGTTGGTCGAGTGTTGGGCAATATGGTTCAGTCACTTGTGGAGCAGCCTTCTCCGCGTCTCTTGAAGCATATCATTCGTTGTTATCTCCGTTTATCAGACAACCCAAGGTTTGTTTAGAGACGATATTACACTTGCTAGCCTTTTCTCACGCTTGAGCTTTTTGACACTTGTGTGTTACTTAGGGCCTGTGTTGCACTAGGAAGCTGTCTCCCTGACTCGCTACGAGATGGAACCTTTAGCAATTGTCTTCGCGTAAGTCATTGTCATATTTCCGACATGTAAGAGATGGGTTTAGTTGAGAACTTTGGGGTATTTATGTATGTATATTTGTGCAGGAGGATCAAATCGCGAGGAGGTGGCTGCAACAGTTGGTACACAACGTTGGTGTTGGTCGTGTCGCAGCACACCAAGGTGGAGGATTTGATCACATGCTTTGAGCTTAATCCATCTTTGAGCTTAATCCATCTTTGGAGTGTTTGTTTGTGTTCTAATTTATTCAATGTGCTTTTTAATATGTTTTGAAATTATTTGTTGTAATTATGACCTATTAGCGTTAGAGCAAAATACATCGGATATTCATAGCTGTCGAAACAATAATAAAAGATTTGGCTACAAAACAAGTCTTGTATTTGAATTTTCTTGAATGTTTTTGGTTTGTTCCATGGATTTGTGTCTATGTTTTGGGCTGAATCATTGCAGTATGCAAACACATAATGGGACTATTTTGTCTTCAGGCTATTTTTTGGGATTTTACACTCCAAAAGTGCAAAAAAAGACTATGTTTGGTTCATTTCCGACACAGGTGTTGAAGAACGTGATAATAATTAGTGTATTATAATGCGAAAGCTTATATTATAAAATGTTTTCTTAACCTCTTTCACATTTATCTTTGTCATTATCGATAATAATTGTCTACAATGACTTAACTTTAAAATGTAAATTGTAATATGATGTTAGAAAGTTGATGCGTTTTTTTTCTACTTAGCTCTTTTGATATGGATAATGGATAAATTTTCTATTTTTTAGAAATTGTAATAAAAAACTAATAAATAGATGGATAAAAAAAGTAACGTATTTTGGCGTGGCGCCAATTAATAATACGTGTGTAAAAACTAAAATCAGTTATTAAAATTAAATATAACCGCGTAATAATATTATTAAAAAAATGAAAAGAAGCAAAGTGTACAAAAAAGTAACCTCCTAAACGAGGAGTTGCGACTATTGCCAAATGTCGCTTCCTTATTTAATTTCCGATATATTATTTTAATAATAATAAAAAATATTAATTATAAATATATTCAACCCCTCTCACTCTAATCTACGAAGACACACACACAAAAAAACGCAATTAAACAAAAGTCGCTTTATACACAGACACGCACGTGTTCTTTCGTCGACTTTTTCTTCATCTTCTTCGTTATCTCTCGTCGTCGCTAACTTTTTAGGCGATGAATTAGGGTTTTTTTATTTTATCATCATCTCCGTTACAAAGAAGATACATCTTTCTTTTTTTAAATTCAAATCACTTTCTCCAGGTTCTTCTCTTTCTCCATTTTATCCCCTAATCTAATTTCTCACTTATGCTTATGTATTATGATGGTTTTGATTATGATTATGATAATAGTTTTTTTTTGGGGGGGTTTAGTAAATCGATTTGTATTATTTCAATTTAATACGATCTAAGTAGATTACGATATACTAATTTCATTTATTTTCGATTAATTGATAATATTTCGAATTTGTAAAATCTTCATTTTTGTTTTATTTTGCATATGATCGATCATATTTCTATATTTAGGAATTTTTTTTTCTCTCCATTGATTAGATCTGATTCATATAAAATTCGATTTTTTTAAGATAAATTAAATAACAAAAAATCCCCCTTTTGTCTATTTCTGGGTTTAATGTGTTTCTTTGATTCTCTCTTATATAGAGAGTCACGAAGATGATGTTTAACGAGATGGGTATGTGTGGAAACATGGACTACTTCTCTCATGTGTCTCTCGGCGAAGTAGACTTGTGTCCTGTCCCACAAGCCGAGCCAGATTCTGTCGTCGAAGACGATTACACAGACGACGAAGAGATCGATGTCGATGAGCTTGAGAGGAGGATGTGGAAGGATAAAATGCGGCTTAAGCGTCTCAAGGAGCAGGACAAAGGTAAAGAAGGCGGTGTTGATTCGCTGAAGCAGAGGCAGTCTCAAGAGCAAGCAAGGAGGAAGAAAATGTCGAGAGCTCAAGACGGGATCTTGAAATACATGTTGAAGATGATGGAAGTTTGTAAAGCTCAGGGCTTTGTTTACGGTATCATACCCGAGAATGGGAAGCCCGTGACGGGTGCTTCGGATAATCTCAGGGAGTGGTGGAAAGATAAAGTCAGGTTCGATCGTAACGGTCCTGCTGCTATATCGAAGTACCAAGCTGATAACAATGTCTCCGGGTTTCGTGAAGGAAGCAACCCGATTGGGCCTACTCCGCATACTCTGCAAGAGCTTCAGGACACGACTCTAGGGTCGCTTTTGTCGGCGTTGATGCAGCACTGTGATCCTCCTCAGAGAAGGTTTCCTTTGGAGAAAGGTGTTCCTCCTCCGTGGTGGCCTAACGGCGAAGAAGAGTGGTGGCCTCAGCTCGGTTTGCCTAAAGACCAAGGTCCTGCGCCGTATAAGAAGCCTCACGATTTGAAGAAGGCGTGGAAAGTCGGTGTTTTGACTGCGGTTATCAAACATATGTTTCCTGATATCTCTAAAATCCGCAAGCTCGTGAGGCAATCTAAGTGCTTGCAGGATAAGATGACTGCTAAAGAGAGTGCTACTTGGCTTGCAATTATTAACCAGGAAGAGTCTGTGGCTCGAGAGCTTTACCCCGAGTCATGTCCTCCGCCTTCTTTATCTGGTGGAAGTTGCTCGCTGCTGATGAATGATTCTAGCCAATACGACGTTGAAGGCTTTGAGAAAGAGACTCGTTATGAAGTAGAAGAGATCAAGCCAGAGAAAGTGATGAATCCTTCAAGCTTTAGGATGGCCGCTAACTTCTCTATAAAAGAAGAAGTCCAATCGGGTAACTCGGAGTTTGCGAGGAAGAGGAAGCTAAACAGAGATCTCAACACTATAATGGACAGAACGGTTTTCACCTGCGAGAACCCTCTATGTGTGCACAGCGATATCAGCCGCGGATTTCTGGACAGGATCTCAAGAGACAACCATCAAATAGTTTGTCCACACCGCGACAGTTGCTTACCGTACGGAGCAGTAGTAACAGCTTCTAGGTTCCATGTCAATGAAGTCAAACCTGTAGTTGGATTCTCTCAGCCAAGGCCAGTGAACTCGGTGTCACAACCAATCGACTTAACGGGTATGGGAGTTCCTGAAGATGGGCAGAAGATGATCTCTGAGCTCATGTCCGTGTACGACAGAAACGTCCTGAATCAAAGCGTGTCACTGCTCCAGCCTACGGCACAGAATCACCAAGAACATCTCCAGTTTCAAGGAAACATGGTCGAAGGAAGCTTCTTTGAAGACTTGAACATCCCAAACAGAGCCAACAACAACGGGTTTAAGTTCGATACCACACACAACAACAACTTTGATGCTGGACATAACAACAACAACAACATTAACAACAACAGTAGCAGTAACGGGCTTGAGTTTGTGTTTGATTCTACACCGTTCGATATGGCGGCATTTGATTACAGAGATGATATGGGAGTAGTAGGAGCTATGGATGGTATGCAGCAGAAGCAGCAAGATGTATCCATATGGTTCTAAAGTCTTTTGTCTTTGGTTAGTAAATCAAATCACATCTTCTCTTATATTTTTTTCTTACATTCACTCTACTACCATGTAATACTCTTATGTCTTCCTGTCTCTGTCTCGCTTGTGATGTCTATTTAAGAGTTTCTGAAACTCTTTTCACTGTGTGTGTGTCTTCGTCTCGGTTCTTTAAGTTACACATCCCAAACTTTGGGGACAAACACAAATGTAATAAGTTTTTCATATTTATATATACATAATATTATCATGATTATCTTATAACTGAGTTTGATGATTACAGATTTAATTTGCTGTGTTATGTTTACAAGTTTAGTTTGTTAGATAACTTTATCTATTACAAGAAGAGTATATTAATAATTATAATTATCAACGAATGTGCTCGTCGCAAGTGGCTCGTTGGTAATTGAGCATAGGTTAGTGCTCTTTGCAACGAGGTCACGGGATCGAGCACACAAACTCTCACACACACAAACTCATATTAAATAGAAAGAAATAATAATAATAATAATAATAATCCAGATATAAGGTATTTAAAAATACCTTTTTTAATTTTTGGTTTTACAATATTGTTTGTTTTAATTGGTTAATTCACACTCTTTATAAGGATAGCTAGCAGGAATTGTTTGTGTAATAAAATGTATTTGCTTTATGATAATAACATAAGCCTCATTAGTTAAATACATAATTTATAATTTTGCTTATACTAGCACAGTTTCTTTCTTCGATATTTTGAATTAAAATATAAATATGCTGACTAATTATGGTCATTTGTTAAAATCATTTATAAAATCACATCCACAACATGTCAAACTTACATAAACATATATTAATATTATTGCTCTTATAAATTTTTCTAAGGTTTAATCGCAATATATTACTTTCATAAAAAAAAAATTCCTCCACGCTCATGATTCATAAAATTTCTAAATTGCTTAAATCTCCATAATTTAATTTTTTTTTTTTTGACATCCTCCATAATTTAATTTTTAAAAACCGCAAGCTTAACATAAACTTATTAATACATTCATTTATTAATTTCTTTTCGATTTTCTCTCTTCCTCCTTTCTGAACTTTATTCCACAAGCATTGCATAAACTCTGAAAACACATTTAACCAACTAATAATTAGCTACCAAACCATTAACTAATCTTAGTTTTTAATCAGCTTAATTAATATTCAAACCTTAGCTTTTAAGATTAATTATATAATTATATAATTAATTACCTTAGGACCAAGAGGTTATATAATTAATTACCTTAGGACCAAGAGGACCTCTTCGCCACATAGGAGTGCTAATTGCGTTACAATTAATGTTCGTACACTTTCTCGCCGCGTCGTTCCTCAAGCCGCAGCAACCGTCACAATCGCGACGCCGCTTCAAATTCGCGTTTGCGTCCATAGCGTTTAAAATCGCCAACGCCTTATTACGCTGAGCCCTCCTAGCCGGAACATCGAACAGAACGTAGTCACTCCCCGTCGGAGTCTCCAGCGCCGGCGCCGGCGACGGAGGCATCGGATAAGGAGTGAAATTCAAGGTTTCTCCGATTCCGGCGAAGTGGTTGAAGATGTAATTGTAGACTCTGATATTAACGTCGACGTTGTTTCTCGAACCCTCTCCGTCGACACAAAGAATGTTGCGGCGGAGATGAATTTCTCCGCCGTCGACGTTGTTGCGGCGGTTACCGTCGACGACGTTGATACTCTGTTTTTGGTTTAAATTATTATTATATTTTTTTACAAATTTGTTGGTTTAAATTTAATTATTTTAATTTGTTTGCAGTTAATGCTTGTTTTATGTAATTAATGTCGTTATTTAAGGAATTAACTGTTGAAGGAATATGATGATAAGGATATAATGTTTTTTTCTTCCTTTTAATTGTTATTGTTACCCTTTAAGCCAGTTTGGTTACAGTTAATAATGAATTTAATAATAATTCAATGAATTTAGATATTTATTTTTAAGAGAGATTTATGAACTTTTAGTCATGTATTTCTTGAAGTACATCAATTAAAAAGATGGTGTCAATAAATCTCTACGATTAAATTCATCAGATATTTTGTAAAGATTTTACATACTTATTGATGTTAACATCAATCATATAAATTAATGAAGATTTTAAGTGAATTTTTATATTTTGATAAATAAAAAAAATTACCTGATCAGTGTTGGGAGTGTTTAAGGTGAGATGTGTCTGAACAGTAGGACTTGGCAGACCCAACTTCAGTGTTAAATCCAACTCCATTTTCTGTAAGAAAAATATTAAGAAATAAATAAAAATACAAATAATTATTAGTAAATATTCATATGGATTTCATCATAACACACTTCAAAAGTTGAAGAACAATACCACTTGAATTTTACAAAAACATTTTCAAAGTATAATAAGAATTAACTATAAAATATGAATATGGGCATGCATGAATATATATATGTTAATACACTTACAGAGAGATTTAGCTGAATGATTAACAATTTTAAGTTTTTTTTTTAGTTTTTTAGATATGAAACTAAACGATCCACTAATCTTGTGAAGATCGTGTGTTGCTTTGGTGCATATATATATATATATAGATAAATAATTATATATGCGTTTATATGGATATATACACACGTATCTAGAGAGTAACAATAAGGCATAAGAAATGTGATTATCAACAAATCATGATTGCTACATGACAAATCAAGCTTAATTTTGAAATAAAGACATTAAATAGGAAGAAAAAAAAACGGTAAAATTTATTTAAGACCAACCAACCATGGAAATAACATGAGAAGACTAAAATAGAAAATGACAAACTTACCACATGAGATTCTTTTTTCTTATATACATTCTTCTAAAATGTTGTAGCTAAAAAATGGAATGATTTATAACCTGTTTAGTTTTTATTTTCATATAGCATTAGAGATTAATTCCTTCATTTCATATCATAATATGATTTTATTTATTTTAATTTGCATTTGAAGTTTTATGTTAACTCCATATTTCTTATATAAACTTTTTTTATAGTCATATATATATATAATTGAATTCTTTACTAAAACTACTTTGATTCAGAACATGTTTTGGTAAGAACTAAGTACAAATGTTTTATGTTAGAAGAGCAACAACTTATAACATCAATGTTAATCAACATTTTAATTTTTTTGATGTAAAATCCAAAGATTTCTTGTCGAGATGATTACTCTTAACGGTCTAATATCGATCCGATCATGTTTTTTTAAGCGATAATAAACATTATTTTGAACCATCGTAAAAAATTAACTCGAATTTAGTTTCGTCCCAAAAAAATTATGGTTTTTCGCGAAAACTATTTTTTTATCATGGTAAATTTTATTGTAGAAAAATGTTTTACATCAAGGTTTTTACAAAGAGATTTCAACACAAATAATCCTAAAACTAGATAAGTGAAACTTCTCATGCCTACACCTCAAATAATGCATACACCTCAAGAATTAGATAGATTCTCATTTTCATAACCATGTTATTGGCATAAACTATTTGAATAATCACAAACTAGCTACAAAAATATGTGTTTAACTAAAATTCATGATTTTTTTTTACAAAAACACATTACCACATAAAATGACAAAAAGGTATGGAAAAGTTGGAAAATAGTACTAATTAATTTATAGAAATACATTTGAAAATATGTAAATTTAAAATATTTAAATATATGTTAAGAAAACAATTTGTATCCAACCATTTTTTTCCATTAAACCTTGTAGGTCTATTTCGATGTCATCAACTACAAAAGTGTATCTCATATTCAATTGAAAAAAATGTGAATAGATATGTATGATCGAGTCAATAAAAATATTTGATACTTTTTAGTTCTAATTCATGTAAAATTTTCTTTTAAAAAATATATATAAAAAAATACAAAATATCGATTTCCTTACAAAAAATGTTATTCTTTCCTTCTTCTTGTAGGTCAAACATAAATTCTGTCGTAAGGTCAAATCTACGGTTACATTAACTTTCATAACCACTAATTTAATTTAAATACAATTTATAATTAATTAATCAAAACATTACAATGACCTGTTAATGATGCATGAGAGACTCGTGAGCTCCTCACACTAGAGAGAGAGAGAGAGAGAAATGGCGAAGATAGCTTTAGGTAACGAATCAATAGTTGGGTCTTTGACTCCATCGAACAAAAAGTCATACAAAGTAACGAATAGGATCCAAGAATCGAAGAAACCTTTGTACGGTGTCGTTTTCAACTTCCTTGATGCTCGTTTCTTCAGTGTCTTCGTCACCGCCGGTGGAAATCGGGTAAAATTTAATCAAAAAAGTTACAATCTTTATCAATCTCTGTCGAATTTGGGTTCTGTTTGATTCTGGGTTTCTGATTATTATTATTATTATTACCCTTTGAGATTTCTGAAAAATCGAAACTTTGCTTGATGGTTTCCTTTAGAAAACGGTAAATATAGTTTGTAGCTTATCAATGGTTATTTAGGGTTTAGTTTTGAGCTTAGATTTTGTGAAAGTTTGTAGCTTTTTCGAATTCTTAAACTAGCTGTGGAGTGATTTCATTGCCATGTACATTCGATTTGCTCTATCTTGTTAATCAATGGCGAAACATCGAAAACCTGTTTTGGGCTTATTGTGATTTGATACTATGTGAAAGTTCTCATGTGTTACGTTTAAAAACCAATTGGTAATGAGTGGATAAGCTCTCGTACGCTTACATTGCGGTGTTTTATTACCGATTTTTTGTAGTGACGTTGTTCGGTTTCTCAATGTGAATGTAGTTTCTTAACTAGTAACATGTGTCACGAATCTTGTTACTGCCATTGATGTATGTGTTATTTATGTAGATTACTCTTTACAATTGTCTTGAAGATGGGGCCATATCTGCATTGCAGTCCTATGTTGACGAGGATGTAAGGAAGTATACTTTATTACAACACTTTACTAAGGTTTTTACATAAAATCAGAAACATTAATAAGGTTTCTCACTGAGGCTCATTTGTGTATATATGTCTATGTTGGCAATGGTGATCAGAAGGAGGAGTCGTTTTACACTGCAAGTTGGGCGTGTGGCGTGAATGGGAACCCGTTTGTTGCGGCTGGTGGATTAAAAGGCATTATCCGAGTCATTGACGTCAACAATGAAATGATTCATAAGGTAGTACTATTGCATTTTATAGGCTTTCAGAGTTGCATAACAAAAATTATGGATGTTATACAATTTCTTTCTTGTGTGCAGAGCCTTGTGGGGCACGGTGATTCAGTGAACGAAATCAGGACACAACCTTTGAAACCTCAACTTGTGATTACTGCTAGCAAGGTATATATCTTGTCTTTCTTTTGTTGTTCTGTAATATAATATTTGTTAATGAATAAGAGCTCTTATGTTTTAATTGGATCAGGATGAATCTGTTCGGTTGTGGAATGTTGAAACTGGGATATGTATTCTTATATTTGCTGGAGCCGGAGGTCACCGCTATGAAGTTCTAAGCGTGGTGAGTCACTATGGTTTTCTTGCATTCCCATAAACATAATGGATGTAAAAGAAAACAAATTATTTGATTCGGTATAGACATGTTAATGCTAACAAATACTCTCTTTGAAAATTGTAGGATTTTCATCCTTCTGATATATACCGTTTCGCTAGTTGTGGTATGGACACCACTATTAAAATATGGTCAATGAAAGGTAACTTCTGTTTGTTAAACCTTTCTAGTAAACTGGTTTGTGGTTTGTTTGTATGATCTTAATTCTTTGTTTGGCTTCAGAGTTTTGGACATATGTCGAAAAGTCATACACTTGGACTGATGATCCATCAAAGTTCCCCACCAAATTTGTACAATTCCCTGTGAGTATATTTTGTTTCTTCCTTGTCTTGTAACAATGAGTGAAAGACCTTAGTTAATTTTTTTTTTTTTGTCAAGAAGACCTTAGTTAATTATAATCACTTCATTGTGTAGGTATTTACAGCTTCAGTTCATACAAATTATGTAGATTGTAACCGTTGGTTTGGCGATTTTATCCTCTCAAAGGTTAGTGGTAGTCAATCAATGATGGTTATTGGTGTAATAAGCTAACATAATCTTAGAGAAAATTTACTCTTGTGTGATATGTATATGATACAGAGTGTAGACAATGAGATTATATTGTGGGAACCACAACTTAAAGAGAATTCTCCTGGAGAGGTTAAGATCTCGCATTTCATTACTAAAGATAGGAGAAATCATTTATTGGATCACAAATGTTAGAAACACTTCTATTGTTTAATTACAGGGTACTTCGGACGTGCTACTAAGATACCCGATTCCATCGTGTGATATTTGGTTTGTCAAGTTTTCTTGTGACCTCCATTTCGATTCTGTAGCAATAGGTAAGCAGAAAGCTTGTTACTATACAAATCTGCATTATATATATACTTTTTTGTTTTCGGTATCTCGTGAAATATACGAAGATGGTTTGGTTATCAGGGAATCAAGAAGGAAAGATATATGTTTGGGATTTAAAAAGTTGCCCTCCTGTTTTGATTACAAAGTAAGTCACTTTTCGGATTCAGACACAGTGTTTGATCTTACAAATCAAATGTATCAGCTTCACTTTGGTGTCTTTGTTGTGCTAAATAGGTTATCAAACAGTCAATCTAAGTATGTAATCAGACAAACTGCCATGTCCGTTGATGGAAGGTATGTATATTCATCTTCTATCTCACCAAACTTAATGATCTCATGACTCAATAGTTACTGTAAACAACACCAAAACATTTGATTTCCTGATATGCTATGTTGCTTCAATGGCATTGTAGCACAATTCTTGCTTCCTGCGAGGACGGGACAATATGGCGTTGGGACGTGGTTACCAAGTAGTAGCATTTCCGAGTCTTGTAGAAGCTAAATGGATCAGAAGCCTGAAGGACTAACTGTACTTTACATTTTGCCACACTACATGTTAGGAAATCTGTTGCTATTCTCTGAAACCTTGAGATGCTATTTATGTAACCTTGTTAGTTTCACTTTGGTAGTTATAACATTTGTAATACAATTTTATCTTTAAACCCTTCATGACGAGTTTTTGTCTGAATAGTCTTCTGTTCAATACACAAGGCTGCATCCAGGAGGCTTATTGCAAGGGCCACTCTCTTTCATAAGCTCTCTAGTCGTCAAAGCATTGTCCCAAGCTCCACTAGCTGCATATACACTTGCTATGTTGATGTAATTGACTGGCTTTTCAGGTTCAATACTCAGAAGCTCTGTGGCTGCTACTTTGCTGAGTTGCACGTTCCCGTGGCGCCTGCAGGAATCAAGAAAAGCTCCCCATGCTGATGAGCTTAGGCTTATATTATTACCCTTTTTGCTTCTTATCAGGTCATAAGCTTCTTCCAAGTAGTCACCGCGTGCAAGCATATCAATGATGCAAGATAAGTGTTCTTCTCGAGGTTTGATAGTGTATTTGTTGATCATTGTGTTGAAGATCTTCAAGCCTTGTTCGATTTCTCCTGTATGGCTGCAAGCAGAGAGGAGAGAGAGGAATGTAACGTCATTCGGTTTAATCCCTTCATGTTCCATTTTGTTGTAAAGATCGATCGCTTTTTCGATGTTACCATGTCTTCCATACCCTACAATCAAAGAGGTCCATGATCTCACATCTTTCTCTTCCATCTCTTCAAAGGCAACAACCGCGTCCTCTATTTCCCCAGACTTTGCATACATATCTACCAGCGAGTTACACAAAGCGATATCGAATCTGATCTGAGAAGACTTTAAGGCGAAGCTGTGGATCTGTCTTCCAGTGGATATTGATGCCATGGTAGTGCATATCTTAAGCATTGAGGTTACTACAACCTCGTCCATCTGACTTCTCGTCATTATCATCTCTTTGAAGATATCAAAAGCATCACTTGTGCAGTTGCTAACCTGTCCTAAACCTTTGATTATAGCAGTGCAAGAGATAAGGTCTCTTTTCATCGTGCCTATACGCAGTTTCCAAGCATTGGCAAGGCTACCGCACTTCACATACGCATCAATCAGAGACCTAATCAGTACTTTCGACATCTCAAAACCTAGCTTGATCGCAAATCCGTGTAACTCACTAACCATGTCAAGACACTTGACTTCAATAGAAGCTCTCAAGAGGCTCCCAAAGGTAAAACAATCAGGCTTCTTCCCTGATATAGAAACACAAGACAAAGAAGCTGCTTAACCAAACTCTTAGTCACAAAAGTTTATAAAACATGTATGAAGAAGAAAAAAGAGTAGTTGTAGTAGTTCACCTTCCGCGAGCATCAACCGAAACTGACCAAACGAAGTATCTACACAGGCAGCTTCGGTGTATCCATTGATCAAAACATTCCAAGAAACCAGATCTCTTTCTTTCATTGAATCAAACAGACGACGAACATCCTCCATCTTTCCACATTTAGCATAAAGACAAAGCAATGCACTTCTCACAACTAAGTTCTTTGCAAATATCCCTTTCTCTACACAACCTTGTATCTGCATCCCTTCTTTAAGACACCTCAAATCTTTGCACGACTTCAAAACAATCCCGAAAGTGAACCGGTTAGCCTTAAAATCTTCCCGGTGCATCGTTTCGAACAACAGCAACGCCTCCCTGTGATACCCGCATTGAGAAAACGCCGAGATCATAACTGTCCAAGAAACAACATCTCTTTGAGGCAATCTATCGAACACTTTGCGTGCGTGTCTCAAGTCTCCATGTCTTCTGTACAAATCCATCACTCTGTTGTTAAACTGGAGATTTGAAACGAACCCATTTGTCACAGAGTTCCCATGGATCAACAGAACTTGTTTCACCATGTTTCGGCAGCTGCATAATCTAAGAGCTTTAAGGTACAATGAAGGGCTCAAAACAACCATGGTCTCCTCATAAGCAGCAAAGCATAATCCACCAAATGAAACTTGATTTGACTTTCAAAGACCAAAAGCTATCTCTTTTATAATGAAACCGCTCACGAGGAACGTAAAAATCAAAACTTTCTGTTAAATTTCTCAAAATTTTATCCAAAAAGATACATAGTAGTGACTTTCACATCTCTATATATGCTATATACATGAAAGAAAATTAGCTTCTATGCTTTACTTCTCCTCTTCATCTTCTGATATTGGGAGTGAAGTTTTTAGATTTGGGTTCGTAGTTTAGCCATTAAGCTCTGCAAGCTCTCGAGTTTCTGCTTGAGGTCGTTGGCGTGCTGCGCCAAAGTTTCTGAATCGTTGAGATCAGAAGCTAAAGCTGAACACTTGGCCTCTAGCTCCGATGAAGCTTCTTCGATGGAAGAAATGGTAGATTCTATGTTTACGCGTGAAGAAACCTCCCTCGTTGAATCTGATGATGCAGCAAAAGGTGAACTTGCTCTGCTCGCCTTCGGGGAGAACATCTTGTCAAAGCCTTCACTTCCTGTAACAACATTGGTTCGGTTTCTTCAAAAACTGTGGAGAAAGCTTTAAACTAGTCTCTTAAAAAGAAAACAGAGGAGTTTGAGAATGTAAGCGTACCAAGGTTGCTTAGTTGATTTAGAGCTGCATGGCCAACGGATTCTTCGAGCTTCAGGACGCGTAGAACACCTGCGACTATCCTTCCCATTGCGTCAACTTCAGATTTACACAAGAATGTCAGGTGTTGCAACTCGTCTTTCGTAACAACCGCCTCAACCTTCAAGGCAGAACGAATTGGGTAAAAACCTCTATAACAAAATGTTCATTTGTGAAACAACAAGAGAAAGCAAAGATCGACGAGCTCGGCTTCACTTACAGGTTGCTTAACAGAGAATTTAAGACTTTCTGCCACCCAGTTCAACGCGTCATCAACACCAGATTTGTCTTCAGATGCCACAATATTAGCTTCAATGTTTACCCCTCCTGGCAGGTGACCATTTTCGTGAACTCCATTCGAAGGCGAACCATTACATGAACTGTCCCCATTCTGCATTTGAGGCTTCAATACCTGTAGACCTTCAACACTGACCTGTAACATGTAAGGGTAGGGTCCACATTCAATGATCAAACTTGCCTTCAAGGTGAATTGGTTATAACCTCAGAAAGTTCAGTCACTTACAAGAATTGAGTCTACAGGATACTTGTGAGCATCATACTGGGTTTCTGCCCCATTTTGATCCAAATGTTTTGGTATACTCTTGGCTATGACTTGGAAAGTACGAAAATTTGTGTGCCAGCACCTTTCTTCTCTTCCACCATCTTCATTATCGTTAGATAACCACCTTTCTGCGACGCCTTCTCTGCCCTCCAAAGCAAACAACCAGTCTCTTAACTCAACGGAGACATCAATGTCATCTGGCCTTCCCAAATGTGGGAAACCATCTCCGTTCGTGTCTCCTGGAGTTACATCTAGATGCATATATTAGCAATAGTTAGCAAAACTTGCGTAGGATACTTTTACATAAATGATAAGAAATGGAGATAATGAAGATGAATTTTCCGTACCTTGTTTCCTATCATCAACTATAGACGATTTGAAAAGTTTCGAGAAAGGTCCAGAAGATAAATGCTCTAATCCTCTAGTAAGGCCCTCTCCTGGACGACCATCATGGCTCAGAATTCCAAATCGGTGTAACAGTGCTTCAGCATAGCTCATTCCTCCTCCTAGGCGTACGCCTGAAATACAAGCCAAGATGCTTAAACTGTGGCACTCCATATCCTTTTCACTGAGGGGAATCACATGTGTTATGCTTATGTCCAGAAAAGGTGTCATAAGATTGCTGCCACTATGACCATCATGTCTTCTGTTGACAACCCAAAAGACACGCCTCAGTGGTGTAGACCCGTTACAGCTAACTAAGTGACTATTATCTTGTTCATTGTGCACGTCGGTATCTACACAATCTACCTCAATATTTTCCCAGTATATGTTGGAGGATACTGCAATAGCGCCGCCAAGGGTTCTATGAGTTACCTTCAAGGAAAGATCTTTACCAAGAAACTGAACGAGTGGCATGTCCTGAGTACTAGTAAAAGAAGACTCAAGAAACTTAAGCTGCAGATCATTCAAAGCTAATTTTACAGCAGTATCGCTAGGAACCTTCTCCAACAACCCTCCAGTCAAAGAAACAGTATTCTGGCGTTTGCTTTCTTTAACGATCGAAATCTTTTCACTGACCTTACCAAAGTAAGAATAGAGGTCCAAAACGAAAAATAACTGCTCCACTGAAGCACGAGAAATATATTGCTCACAAGCAACTCCTATGCGAACAATACCACCAGGAGGAGGAATTGTTGTCAGTGCCTTTCCATCCGCAGATACCATAGCGACTTGTATAGATACGTCTTTTCCTTCAACACAATTCCACAAACCCATTTCCGGACCATGAGAGCTCTTAAGTTCAGTTGAGTTGGGAGAAGTTTCCAAAGCCAGACTAAAATGTGAGACTCCAGCTGTCCATTTCTGTTGGCTGGCATCAATAGGCTGTCCTGGCCACAGACAAAAGCAAGCAGGATCCTTCTCAAGGTTTAGTAGCCGAACTTTTAAAGTAGGTGACTCCGCAAAAGATAAGTTTTCAATATGAAGCCTTGCTCCAGCGAAGAAGTTTTTGGCAGAAAGGTCTTCTTTGATTGCTGAATCTTCCAGCTTACTCATGTCTAATGGAACGGAAACATCTAACTCCTTGAGGGTGAAAAGAAGAGAGTTAACAGAGTTATCGGGCAAAACATCACCGGGATTCACAACTATGCCATCAGCCAGAAAAGAAGAAATCCTTAAACAAGCTTCTTCCTGAAGATGAACCTGAGAATGGATATAAGAAAAGAGAATGAGAATATGTTAAAAGAGAGAAATATTTGTTTTTCCTTCATATACACAAACATACCATGAGTGGTTGGCACTGGATAACCGTCTTTGAGAAAAACTGTGGGGGTTTTGGAGATGGCTTGACCTGAAGAGAGTGTAAGGAGATCAAGGGTACATCCTGAACTATTTGCCACGGCCCATTGTCCAATGGATATATGAGAGGGCAGAAATTCTTGGCTGATCCAAATATATGGAAGGAAAATAAATCAGCATGAAAAAGTTTCAACAACTGACAGAAATCGCGAAAGAACAGTCCATAATTATAATTACCAAAGTCGGGTACTGCAAGGTCTTCAAGAGCAGCTTTCATAGATGGTTGGATAAGAGCACAAGGAGAGCGGGAAAAACCATCCCTGAATTGCAAACATAAGCATTAGGCAAGAACTATGAATTCAAAGTTGTAAAGCAACACATACACAAGAAAATGATATAAATGTTGTAAACAAAAAAAATTCACCTAACCAGCAAATGCATGCCAAACAAAGCAATGTAAAAGGTAAAGAGCACTCCATAAGAACTAAAATATGTGAAGTTCCCCACATATATATACAAATATCCAATGGCATGCACTACCAAGCAGTTTTTGATTCCGCATTCGCTAAACAGTGGCAAGAAAAGATAAGATAAAGTCCCCGAAACAGCCATCAGAAACAAAGATTTTGAGTATGTAAAAGGGTAATTCAAAACTCTAAACAGCTAAAAACTTGAGACGAGAAAAACATAATGCTCCGAAGATCAACATTAATTACAAATGGATATGATGACAGGGAGCAGTTTGAACTTTAAAGAAGGGAAAAACTCAAAAACAGATAACTCCAATTAGAGATTTTAGTTTGGCGTATAGCAACTCACCTTAAAAATAGCCCACCCAACAAAATCTTAGTCAAATAGTTGGCTGATTCTCCATCCGAAACACAAGCCTGCACGCATATATGCATACTGATGTCAGATTTTAGAGTCATATAAGAAGATATAATTCATTAAGATGCTCAGAGTAATGAAGTTCACTTTAACGTATGAGGGGATTTTAACATATTAACATCACTGGGAAGAGATCTATAGAACGTGAGACAGACAAGTTAATTGTCAAACCCATTAAATGCATTAAACATATTAAACCATCAATCTAGCCTAGACCACCAATTTCTTTATAGAACTCCTCACTTTTCCCAAAATCTAATTTCATTATGGATAATATATGTCTCATGTTCCACTCATACTAAACATATACATGTATACCTTAAAACCATACAAATTAGATTTCCTGAAATTTGGTTTACGATGTTCCGGAACTAAGAAAGTTGCATGCTTCATGATGTAAATGCAAGAGACAAAATCATGCAAGTTACTAAACAAAATTCTAAAAGTCAGTGAGAACATACTCGAGAAAAGAGGAACGATTGCATCAGTAGTTCCAGTTGAAATTCTGAAATGCAAAGTGATAAACATTAAACTCAATAATTCTGACTCCAACCAAGTGAATGATATTTTCAATTATAAAAATTTCAGAAACTAACCAGTATCTTTAATGCAAAGAAATACATGGTCCACGAGAACGGAGACAAGAGAACGTCCTGCTGCTTCAGCAGACTGGTGGAGGCATACCATTAAAGAGTGAGAAAAACAATTCATATCATACTTTTCCTTTAAAAAGACGCAAAGGGGTTATGAAATTTAAGACCTGTTGAGATTTTGGATCCACATCTCCTCGGTTTAGACATAAATACATCCCAGTTAGAAATCGGAGAAGAGCACGCAACCCTGTTCCAAATAATAATGGGCAGACTTAGTTATCGATACGCATCAATCTGATATCTAAAAAATAAAGAGAATATATCTTTAAAAACCTGGTTCACTTAAGGCTGGACAAACAGCTTCAGGAATGTGCACCTGGACTTCAAGCCCAAGCGGACTGTTTAATGCAGTTCTCTGAACTGTGATCTGAACAAGAGGCCATCATCAGGGCTAAGTACTTACAACAAAAAGTTCAAGTAAACACAAACAGAAGCAAATGTTTACATATGCTTCGCCAGAAATTCCTTCTAAAAAGCGTTCTCCGCCAAAGAAAACTCGTTTTGCACCATCATCATCTCTGAGATCTCCTTCTTCAGAGCGGGCTAAATTAGCATCAGTGAACATATCAGGGTGCGGCAGTAGATCAATTGATAAAGCTTCCCATTCAAGTTTCTGATAATAAAGAAAATATGGTCACAAGTATAAAAACAAAACATATTAACAATATTATCTTCATAGATATTTAGTCACTATTTTTACTAAAATGGGATGCTCAGTCTTGAGCCACTAAGAATATAGTATCGAGTACTACCTTAAACAAATAAATAAATCCTGTGTTAGTAGAGAAGTCCCTTGCTTCTTTCAGATTTACGACCTGTAAATGAAATTCATTCAGAATACCACTTGCAGAAAAGGATTTTCTTACATCATGCTGTCACAGCTCACCTTCCAACTCTCATTAGTGGTGTAGAGAACAAGATTGCGTATTGTAATAGATGCGAGCGGAGCAGCCCTAAATGCAGAATATAAGAGCTTAGACATACATAAGAAACGCTCCAATGCATTTATACATTCTGCAATTGTAGACGTGAAGCTGATTCTCTAATTGTTAGACAATGGGTGCAGTAATAGCAACTTACCAGGCTGCCCCTCCTTCACGGTGCGAACCACCTCCAGTTTCAAGAAGAAGATTGACCACCTTAACTTGTAAAGTCATTCCATCTGCAATCTGATAAACATAAAAAAAATATAATTCCACGAGTACCTTTGTGTCGAAAATGAATAGAAAGATGCAGAAGTTAGTTATCGGTTTTATTTGCATAACAAAATAACAATTTGAATATGCTAGACCATTTGATCACCAAGTAGAAAACTACTAAAGCTTATGTGCCTTTAAGGACTAAATTTTTGAAACACTGAATCAAGTAGCAGAGATACCTCACCTTGTCAGCGAATCCATAGCCACTACTTTTTGCAGACGCGGTAGGAGACTGACAACTGAATGAAAAAATATAATCAAAAGCTCGATAATATTCTGGGAAGTTAAGCAAAGCTTTAGTCAAGACTAGGAAGCAAAACAGATGGAAGTAAGGTTCCATACCTGCTTGGACCCTTTGTGACATCAGCATCAGGGTTTTCTTCAAGAACAAGATCGAGTTTATCGACTTGCACAACTATGGGTTCCGTTTGTACATTACTGACATACGGAAGCTATACAAGGCAGACAAAAAAAACAAAATTATTGCTTATGGATAACAAGATAGATCAATACAAAGCTCCATTAAATTTAAATAGAACTAGGAAATACGTATGTCCACTTAAAACTGCTAATAACTCCTTCTTTCATCGACAAACCGTCACAGATCCAAACCTACATTCTTACTTCTTAATAATCCTAAATCACAATCTTGTAAAAAGTGGGGTTTTATAGCTGATTCCATCAACATAGCTAATATTAGCAATTCTATTTTCCTCGAAAACCCGTCACAGATCAAAGACATGATGATCTAAACAATCCTAAATCTATATGCACACCAGAATTATGGGCTAGTTTTAAATGAATCATTTCAAAGAAAGCTTGAACTCATCTTCCTAATTCCAATAACAATGATAAGTTCCAAAGTGAAACCAAAGAGTCAAACAAAAAAAACAAACAAACCATGATCTCCAATTTCCCAACTTTAGCAGTGGTGACGCTAAGAGCCGGTGGCAAACCCATACTCGCATGTATAGCCTCTCCATTGATATCTACAAGAAGAAGAAGAAACAAAGATCTAATGAATCAAAAACAAACAAGCAAAAAGACACAATCTTTATACATCAATTTTGTGGGGGAAGGAAGGAGAGAGAGAGAGAGAACCAAGATTAGAAAGCTGAGCAGTACGGCCTTGAAGCTTGAACTGATCTCTAGTGAATGATTTTAGCCAATACTTTAGCGTATACTCCAACGCTCTTGCCAGTATCGACTCCATTTTTTTTTCCAAAAATCAGATCCGACAAAAGCTTTCTCTCGGAATCAAAAAGACATAGACAAGATGGATCATCAACAACGACTTATTGGTCTCTCTGAATTCACAGATCCGAGAAGAGAAATTTTGGGCTTTCTGGGAATAAGCAAAAGACGTGTATAATCGTTTACGACATTGTAGCTAATTTTGTGTGTGTGAATAAATAAATGAATAAATAAATAATAACTAAATTCACAGAAGAAAAGACTGTAATTATCATCGGAGATTTGGAATCTTGAGGGGAAGAAAGAAAAAAGAAGAAATCTTTGTTGTTGTTGTTGTTGTTACAGTGAGGCTCGCACGTGCGAGGATACTCGGTTTCGCACGTGTGAAGATCCAGACCGACGTGAGTTATTTATTTATTGAACCAAAACATTCAGTGTATTTTTTATGAAAAGACTAGAATCGGCTACACATTTGTCTACTATGAGAAGAACATATATATAGCTTGACAAAGTGAAAAGTTATTGTCTTAATCCAATACTAGGATTTAACCCGTGGTACACCACGGGTTTATGTTTTTTACAAATAGTTTTATATATATACAATTAATTTAGAAGTTTGTAATATTCTTTCTGTTTTTTGTAAAATAAATAAAAATATTCAGAATCTCTATAGAGTATTTTGTTATTTTATTGTTTATGCAAATAAATATATAATGAGATTAGATTTTATATAGCAAAATCTATTATATAATGAGGCACTTTTTGCTTCTCCCACAAGAAGCCACATCATCATCTTTAAAAAAATAAAAATTTTAAAAATTATATTATTTAATATAACATTAATACAACCATTTAATATTATGAAGATTCAAATACAACCATTTAATATTAATACAACCATTAATAAAATTATATTATGAAAACATTGATACAACCATTTAATATTAATAAAATTCAAATAAAATCCCAAAAAATATAAACAACATCACTAAAATATTTTTGATAAAACTCATTAACATTAATAAAATCCGAAAAAAAATATTTTATAAAATATTTATATATACGTATATCAATTTTAAATAGCTATTAAAACTAATAATAAATAAATCTTACGAACGATATAAACAAAAAAAACAAGAAAACTATAAACATCTTACAATTCATATGATCACAATCAATATTTTAAAAAACAAATTAAAATAAATATAAGTGAATTGTGTATATCTATACTATTAATTGAGAAGAATTTTTATAGAGAAACCCTTCAAATCATCTTTAATTTATGGGTTCTTGACCAAAACTCTGTCAAAGTATTCTCTACTCTGTTTTTTATTAGCTTTTCTAATAATGATGGATTTTCTTACACAACTATTTTTTTGACAACATTAATACAACCATTTAATACTAATAAAATTCAAATAAAACCTCTAAAAATATAAACAACATCACTGAAATATTTTTCATAAAACTCATTAACATTAATAAAATCCGAAAAGAAATATTTAATATAATTTTTAACCTTTATAAAATATCTATATATATATAGATACATATATCAATTTTAAATAGCTATTAAAACTAATCATAAATAAATCTTACAAACAGTATAAACAAAAAAAAACAAGAAAACTAGAAACATATAACAATTCATATGGTAACAATCAATATTTTAAAAAGCAAATTAAAATAAATTTAAGTGTATTGTGTATATTTATACTATTAATTGGGAATAATTTTTATAGAAAAACCCTTCAAGTCATCTTCAGGGCCCTTGACCAAAACTCTGTCAAAATATTATCTACTCTCTTTTTTATTAGCTTTTCTAATAATGATGGATTTTTCGTACACAACTATTTTTTACAACATTAATACAATCATTTAATACTAATAAAATTCAAATAAAACCCCCAAAAAATGTAAACAACATCACTGAAATATATTTGATAAAACTCATTAATATTAATAAAATGCGAAAAAGAAATATTTAATGTAATTTTTAACATTTATAAAATATCTATATATATAGATACATATATCAATTTTAAATAACTATTAACACTAATCATAAATAAATCTTACAAACGATATAAACAAAAAACAAGAAAACTAGAAACACATTACAATTCATATGGTCACAATCAATATTTTAAAAAGCAAATTAAAATAAATTTAAGTGAATTGTGTATATCTATACTATTAATTGGGAACAACTTTAATAGAGAAACCCTTCAAATCATCTACAACTTCAGGCCCTAGACCAAAACTCTGTTAAAATATTATCTATTCTCTTTTTTATTAGCTTTTATTATAATGATGGATTTTTCTTACACAGCTATTTTTGACAATATTAATACAACCATTTAATACTAATAAAATTCAAATAAAACGTTAAAAAAATATAAACAACATCACTAAAATATTTTTGATAAAACTCATTAACATAAATAAAATCCGAAAAAGAAATATTTAATGTAATTTTTAACATTTATAAATATCTATATATATATAGATACATATATCAATTTTAAATAGTTATTAAAATTAATCATAAATACATCTTACATACGGTATAAACAAAAAACAAAAAAACTAGAAACATCTTACAATTCAAATGGTCACAATAAATATTTTAAAAAAACAAATTAAAATAAATATAAGTGAATTGTATATATTTATACTATTAATTAGGAAAAACTTTTATAGAAAAACCCTTCAAGTCATCTTCAACGTCAGGGCCCTTGACCAAAACTCTGTCAAAATATTTTCTACTCTTTTTTATTAGCTTTTCTAATAATGATAGAATTTTCTTACAAAAGGTATAAATAAAAAACAAGAAAACTAGAAACATCTTACAATTCATATGGTCACAATCAATATTTAAAAAACATATTAAAATAAATATAAGTGAATTGTGTATATCTATACTATTAATTGGGAAAAACTTTTATAGAGAAACCCTTCAAATCATCTTCAACTTAAGGGTCTTTAACCAAAATTATGTCGAAGTATTTTATATTCTCTTTTTTATTAGTTTTTCTAATAATGATGGATTTTTCTAGCTTTATACATTTAACTGAAATGAAATTCAAAAAGTATTTTATAAGTAATTTTTCAACTTATCATGGTTTATAATTCTTATTAGCAATTATGTAAATATACAATTTCTGATACTAAAGTTACAAATATTTAGTTTTAGTTTTAATTAGTAATAACTAAATTCAAAATAATTATTTAAAGGAAAACTAAGAGCATCACACATTATTACGTCTTACTGAAATTGACAACAATCATTGGCATAACAGTCAGGTGGTTGTTTATTTGTCTTTGTGAGATGATGTTGCGTCTGTTTTTAGGGGCATCCTCAAATCGGGTGATAGGACACAATATGTCATATTTGTCACCACTGTTAATCTCGAACTTTTTGGAGGTAAAGTCTTGAATTTTGTAAACTTTAATTGGTTCTATGAGCACCTTTGGTTTCTCTAATAAGTTGTTGTTCAGTGGTAACTCAAACATTCTTTATATTTGAAATAAGTAAGAAAAGATGAGCAAGTGTGTGTTGCCTTATCACTAACATTATCATCATTCTTCATCTAAGTATCAAACTTAACCGAATATATCTTCTTTTGATATTTTTTGTCCTCTTTGCCATGGAATGTTCTATTATCTTAATAGTGGTCGTTTGACTTTGTTTTGTTTACTTTTATCTTCCTTTCATTAAACCTGATATCTCAGGTGACTAAAACTTTGAACCCACTCTGAAGTCAAGTCTGTGTTCTTGCGTATCTTTTTGTTTTTTTAATGACAACGCTTTTTTCTTTAAAGTATTCAGTTTGTTCTCTGTTTTCTGTTTTCTCTTCGCATATACAAATAAAAACGTATTCACTCTTTAGAGTGCATATGTTTCTCAGTCTAAATTTATGAACAGGTTTCACTTTAAAATTTTCTAACAATTATTCAAACATTAAAAAATAAAAAATTGTCACCCTATATGTTCACCAATTTAAATTTTCATCAACAGTATTAGAAATTATCACAATTTAAAACCTAACTCTTACAAATGGAGAACAAATATAAAATACATCCACTGTTAGCATTTGATATCAGCCTTTTTTGTCGTCACAACACTGTACACTCATAATTCAGTTCATAACTTTTCTCATCGATTCAACATTAGTTAAATATTTGTTACCATATTTAAAATACACATACGTCCCCGCGCTTGCGCGGGGCTTCGCCCCTAGTCTTAATATAATTTGTAAGTTGGTTTATTCCAAACTATTATAAACTCTAAAAATTTATTTTATTATATTTAGGGATGGACAAAACTTCCGAATCTGAAATACCGAACCCAAACCAAACTGAAATCCCCAAATCAATACTGATCCTAAAAACAAATAACTCGAATGTATAGGGAAATTTACTACCATAATACCCGAAATCGAATCTGAACCGAACTCAATGTTGTAGAACTAAACTAAAATACTCTAACTACCCAAAAAATATTTAAAATAATAATAATTATAATTATATTTGAAGTACATAATTGGAACCAAACCGAAATTAAAGAACCGAAACCGTTCCAAAAATAAATAACCCGAACGAATAGAAAAATTTACTACCCGAAAACCCGGAGCTAAAACAAATTTCTAGATTTGAACCCGAAGTACCCAAAATTTGTTTATGATAAAGTTTAATCATTATTTTCAAACTTCTTGTGATTTATCTAGAATTTTTCCAGAAACCGAACCCGTTAATAAATAATTGTTATGCTAATGTTAATTGATTTAAACAAACTTTATCTATATTCAATATAGATGTTTATTAACATCTAAAATATTAATATAAATAGAAACTTATAATATGGACAATGATTATACATAAAAACTAAACTATATACTTTTAAAAAAATATTTATATTCTGAAAATTTTTATAGACCTCCGTAAGAAAAATAAAAAGATTATATCAAAAACATTATAAATATGAAATTAGTGGTTGGTTTTTGTTGAAAATCGGTTTTATTGTTTTTGTTGATATTTAAGTTAATTTTAAAAAGTATATATATAGAATGAAATATGTTTGTGTGTAAGTTTAACATAATTCTTAATCCTATTGTTGTCTAAAATAAGAATAAGATTAATCTTAAGTATTTTGTTTGGATTTACTAAATTACGTTTTTACCATTAGTGAAATTTTTGCATCTTGTTTAAAACCAACACATAGTATGTTGTTAAGTGAGTTTTTTTGGAAAAGTTCAAAAAAATACTTCAAAAATAATAATATATATATTTTTATTATATATTTCGTATAACAAAATTTTAATATAATTTGTAAGTTGATTAGACCAATAATTTATTATTTATTATATTTATGATTCGAAAATACCCGGATTCAAAATACAAACCGAAACCTAATCAAAATACACAAATCATATTATGCGATTTACCCAAATTTATTTAAAATTATAATTATTTTGATTATATATATATATATAAATAATTGTTGTAAACATATTCTAAATATGTAATATAAGATTTAAAGTTTAGTAGAATTGCAATTTCTTCTTTTTTGTTTATAATCGAACCGGAAATCGAACTCGTTAACAAAGTATTTTTGTTTTTTATTGGTTGATATTTTTAACAAATTGTTTCAACTCTTTTTTAAATTCTTAATAATATTGATTAAACCTGTTTTGATTTAAATAAAATTTTAATGGTAGTTTTTATAAAAAAATATGTAATAATATATTTATGTGAATTACATATTTTTATTTTGTTTTTCAAATATTTTTTACATAATTTCTTTAATTTTTTTATTTATTTTTGGAGAGAATTGTAATATTTCCTTATTTGGTTTTTCGTAATTAAATGTTCAGAAATATTTCCTTTTATGTTCAATGGCATAATATGTAAATAAGTTTGATTTTTTGGACATGTTCAAATTAGTACTTCAAAAATACTAATATAGATGGTTGATATTTTTAACAAAAAATTGTTTCAACTCGTTTTTAAATTCTTAATAATATTGATTAAACCTGTTTTGATTTAAATAAAATTTTAATGGTAGTTTTTATAAAAAAAATATGTAATAATATATTTATGTGAATTACATATTTTTATTTTGTTTTTCAAATATTTTTTACATAATTTCTTTAATTTTTTTATTTATTTTTGGAGAGAATTGTAATATTTCCTTATTTGGTTTTTCGTAATTAAATGTTCAGAAATATTTCATTTTATGTTCAATGGCATAATATGTAAATAAGTTTGATTTTTTGGACATGTTCAAATTAGTACTTCAAAAATACTAATATAGATTTGAAATATGGACACTAATTTACATGTAATTTAGTTGTGCCATTTATGTTAATTTTTCTTTGCACATAACTTAAGCTAAGATACATTCCATGCAAGGTCTTGATATGGTTTATGTGTATGGAGATTCGCCAGAGTTCGATTTTTGTGATGAAACTTTCATTCTCTGATTTCTCTCCAATAACTAAAGCTTTCCTCTTTGTTATGTGGATGCAAACAAATTCTATCAAACGCCACAACAACTTTCTTCTCCTCATCATCATCATTATCAGAAAAACCAAGAAATCGCCGGCCTCAGAAATATCTAAAACCGTGTGGGTCAATATTCAACTTTTAAGACAAAACTCTCTCTCTTGTAAAATCAAAAACATATTAACTAGATCCTCGCGCGCGTGTTTCCTTAGATGTATACTAAACAAGTAACTATTTCCTTTCAAAGACATGGAAGGGCAATGATACAAAATACTCGGGTCAAGAGCCGAGTAAAGATCCCTCCAAGAACAAGAGTTCAAATCGTATATTTCCAAGTTGTCACAGATAAAAAACCTCAAGATTTTGTAGTTACGGGTGGATTTATCGTATCCGAAAGCAAAATTGTCGGTTAATGAGTAATTTTTTTCGGGGTTGAACCCATCTAGTTTTACCCAAATACGTACGGGTTCCAAACCATAAGCGTAGCTAGTAGTCGAATATCTATAGTAACATAATAGCAATAAACCTTTGCAGTGAAGGACTAGTCATTTTGAATAACCCATCCGGAATTTCTAAGCAAATAAGTTTAATTACCTTTATGTAGTATTTTGATGGATTCATCACTTTTTCGAGATTGAAGCTAAATCAAATAAGCACTAGATTCCATTATCATTATATATATAAACTCTTTCTTCTCTGCTTCGCGGCTAATGTGGTTAGACTATAAATTTATTTATTTTTGCATTTTTTTTCATCCGGTTATGTACTAGATTATGAATTGTAATTTATTCACATTTTATTTTATTGTTCTTTGAGATGTTGCTCGATATACTTTTAAGCTATTTGTTTAATTAGTATCATTTGTGTTGTTTTGTTATAATTTGTAATTAAGCCCATCGAGCCTCAAGTCCCTAATTGCATACATTTGTGTCGTCTAGAGAAAAAAAGGCAAAACGCAGATTTTCACAAATTTAAGCATATTATATCGATCATCTCAAGTTCGAATTCCATATATATTATCTAACTAACGTCTATTATACGTACTTGAGGATTATATTATAGGTTTCCTATAAAATAAGAAAACTTTACTTTTTGTTATTTCATTTAGATAACAACCTAATAAACTACACTAGCAACAAAGTTACGACTTTAAAATACTTTTCTCAAAAATACCATGTGATATGCGAGACGTTATGGTATGGTTTTATAATATATTATTTTTACCATATATTTTTCTATATACCATTGATCTAATTAGCATGTCATATGATCAAAACACATATATTAATATATTTTTTAATCATTTTCAAATATGTATAATTGTCAGGTTAATTGCCGTGAATAACGCAATATTTTTAGATTAATAATGTACATTGTACACTATCTTTTGTTTAAGCAACAAATCAGAATATCGTATCATAAAATACCTTTCAAATCAGAAAACCATATCTCCATCAATGTAAGTTTACATTACATAAAAGTATAAAAATAATCATTCTTATGAATCACATATCTTAGAAACCCAACTAATAATACACATGAAATAATTTTAGCATAATCATCTTGTAGAACTTCTACTATACTCGGCAAGTATTAAAAAATAATTTCATAAAATATTTAAATATATCCACAAATATTAAAATACCATAACACTTATTTATAACCGATTACATTATCAATAAAAAAATTAGTTCTACTATACGTAACTTTTGTGATATTTTTAATAAATATTCACCACAATCATCAATTCCACGGCTCAAATATTTTTGTAACACTAGAATATTCGACGGCTCTACCTTCAAAAATTTCTATATAAATTAAAATATTAACAAAAGTTTGTTTTTTTCTATAAAACAAGCCGAAAAGAATTTGTTTCACACACCTCTTTTTTATTACAAAGACACGACAAAATAAGCCATTATCTCTTCTTCTTGTCAACAAAATCAACACCTCCCAAAACCCAAAAAAAAAATTACAGTAGAGAAAAAAAAATGAAAACACCGGAGGAGGAGAGCAACGTCCGGCGACCATTGCTAGAAACTCCGGCGAAGAAAGAGGAGGAGAGACTGTGCATAGACGAGATGTTACGGAGACACTGCGGAGAGTTTGGGAGGTGGCAGATGAAACACTTTGTGCTGACGTGTCTAGCGTGGGCCCTAGAGGGTTTCCACACTATGGTAATGATATTCGCTGACCAAGAACCCGCTTGGAGATGCGTCGGGTCGGGTTGTCGGGTCGGGTCATCGATATGCGATATGGATCCGAATTCTTGGGAATGGACGGAAGGCAAAGGAACCTCCACCGTCTCCGAGTGGGGTTTGATTTGCGGCCAGAAATATAAAGTCGGTCTTGTTCAAGCCCTTTTCTTCACCGGAGGCATGATTGGTAATGTTTTATTTTATTTTGTTTTAATATATTTAAATATTTTTTTAAGAATTAAATAAATTACAAATACGGAAAAATTAGTGTCGCCTAGATTTTTAAAAATTAATTACAGCTGTAATACGTGGAAAATATATATATATATATATATATTTAGGGAGAATCACAAAACTACACCATTTGAATTAAATTTCACAAAACTACACCATTTCCAAAATACTTCACAAAACTACACCTAAACATTCAAAATTAAATCCAAATAAACCTTACCCATACAATCCTACCCCCTTAATACTATACCCTAAACACTAATTAGCGAACCCAAATGAAAATATTTTAATTTTGGTAATTTTTAAAAGGATAAATCAAGCTTTTGAATTTTTGAAAGGGTGTAAATATGTGAAAACTTTAAATTAGGTGTAAGTTTGTGAAGGAGGGATTGAAAGGGTGTAGTTTTGTGAATTCCTCATATATTTATTGGTTTAAAAATATTAAATTGGTTGTTTTTTGAAGATAAAAAAATTAGTGTTTGGAATATAGGGTTCTTTATAGCAAAGAAATAAAGATAAATATTTACATGAACTCTTTTTCTTTTAAATGAACACTTTTTGTTAACTTTCATACAAAATGACTAATAACAATCCAAATTCACCTCACAAAAGAAGTCCAAATTCCCCTCACAAAAGAATATAATTTAAATATAAATTCACAAAACTACACATTTTCGACTCTTACTTTACAAAATTATATATAATTCAATATTTTATATATTTACACATTTTCAAAATTTTAAGTAGTAGATTTACTTTTTTAAAGTTATCAAAGTTAAAAAAAATTATTTGGGTATCGTACCCTAATTAGTATTTAGGATATAATATAAAATAAGTAACATGGTGTGAGAAGGGTTTATTTAAATTTAATTTTAGGTATTTATGTGTAATTTTGAAAAATAACTTAGAAATACTGTGGTTTTGTGAAATATAATTCAAAAGATTTAGTTTTGTAATTGTCCTAATTAAAACCGAAAATAAAGAAAAAAACGAATTTGATACATTTACTCGGTGACAAGAAAAAAACAAAAAAAAACTATAGTGACAAAAGAGTGAAGTGTATATGGTATAATTAGTTACGTGTGACCTAGCAATGAGTTGATCACATTAAACATTATCTTCATGTCTTTTTTCTGGTTAAAAAAAATCATAAAAAATACATCTTTAATTATAAGGTAGGGAATGATTTTCGTTGAATGGTCGGAAAATGTTTTTTTTCTTTATAACACAATTATCTTGTTGTGTGGGTTATGTACAAAATAAACATTGTTTTGTATATTATATAGTGTAAATGGTGATAACAATTGATTATAATACACGTTTATTAAAATCTGATCTCGTGATTCTTGTCGAATTAGCTTTAATAGTGTTAAAAGTCAAAAAGTAGTTGCATTTTCTACTTGTGTCTAGATTAGTCCTCTTCTTAATTACAATACAAAATCACTGTTTGGCTTTAGCTTAATGCCTTGATCCCGTCTCTAAATTTGCTACATATTATTATATTCCTTATTATCACTAGAATATCCTTAGGAATATCCAATTAAATTTCCATACCACTCAAATAATTTACATGTTATTTGAACTTATGTGTGACATTGGCCAACATAATAACAAAAAAGTACTTACTTTTGTGGACCATACTAATTATACCATACATGCCTTTATGGGTCCCTATGTACTTACAATCAAATCTTTGAATAAGTCTTTGTCTTAGGTTTATTTAATGTATATTGTATACTTTTAATCACATTTTCTTATTACTAACAAATAACATTGGCCTAGTGATTTTTTTTTTATGTGTGGTAAATATGGCCTAATGAAAATTGTGTGACACATTTATGTTACAGGGGCAGGAGTTTTCGGACACCTTTCGGATTCGAAGCTAGGTCGAAAAGGCTCATTAACCATCGTATGCATCATCAATGCAATCTTTGGGATCGCGACGGCTTTCTCGCCCAACTACTGGATTTACGTGGCTCTCCGATTCTTGACCGGTTTCAGCACGGGCGGTGCGGGTCTATGCGCGTTCGTACTCGCCACGGAGCCTATAGGACCTAGCAAACGCGGTGTAGCCGGAATGTCTACTTTCTACTTTTTCTCGGGCGGTATCGCGATTCTGTCCGGTATAGCTTACGTTTTCAGGCCGTGGAGAGAGCTTTTCGTGGTGTCTTCGTTACCGTCTCTCTTGTTCTTGCTTTTCGTTCTACCGTTCCTCTCCGAGTCGCCGAGATGGTACCTCGTGAGAGGTAAATTAGACGAGGCGATGAAGGTGATGCATGCGATCGCAAAAACTAACGGGCGTCACATCCCCGCCGGCGTCACGCTTTCTCTAGACGACCAGGAGGACGAAACGAAGGCGGCCGCTCATGAGGAAAATAACGGCCGCAATACCGCAGTCGCGGAGGGATCGCTCAAAGACGTTTTAAAGTCGCCTCTGACGCGGATCCGTCTTATCATAACCGCCACGATAAGTTTCACGATGGCTACCGTGTACTATGGGCTTAGTCTCAACGTTGTTAACCTCAAAACTAATCTTTACCTCAACGTCTTCTTGAACGCCGTTGCGGAAATGCCCGCGTATGCCATAACGGCGCTTTTCCTCGACCGCTACGGAAGGAAACCGTTGACCATCGGTACGCAGTGGTTCAGCTGCGTTTTCTGCTTCGCCGGATTCTTGGTAAGCGGCATGGAGGGACCGTGGAAAGTGGTTAGAATGGTTTCCGGGGTTTTAGGGATATTCGGAATGGCGGGAACGTATAATCTTCTGTTCATATATATAGCCGAGCTGTTTCCGACGGTTGTGAGAAACGCGGCGTTGGGTTGCGCGACTCAGATGTGTCAAATGGGAGCGATTCTTGCGCCGCTAGTGGTGGTTTTAGGGGATGGAATACCGTTTGGAGTGTTTGCGGTTTGCGGTTTAGTAGGAGGCGGGCTTGCGTTTTACTTACCGGAGACATTGAACAAGCCTATGTATGATACAATGTTTGGGTTGCTTGAAGCTGAAGGCAACAGAGGAAGTCAAGTTTGTTAAAAATCAGAATAATAGTAATAATAAAATGTTGGTTATTTTCTTGGGTTGTGATTTTTCAATAACATAACTATTGGTAAGACAAAACTATGTTGCATTAAGAAAAAAAAAAAAAAACTATGTTGCTTTTGGAGTTTAGTATCAAAAATTAATACACTTATGTATGGCTCATGTCTCTGTTTTGGTCTCTCACTTATGTTGAATTTTGATGACAAGAAGCCCATTAATAATATTAGTCACTGAACACTTGTGTTTTCACGTGTGCAAGGCTTTAACGTAATATGCCAACTATCCATAAATAATCCATTTTGACAAATGTAATTCGATATTATTAAAAAAGATAATTATAGCACAAATATTTAATTTCCAATCGTACTGATGAATAAAAAGATTTATTATATAGTTATACTTCTATCTAGTATAGTTATATACTATATTAATCATTTTTGGTCATTTATTTTCCATTTCATCTTTGTTTCATCATATTTTATTAAAATGGATTATTACTCCATTCATTCTATTATTTTGATAATCCCTATGTTCCAAAAATCATGTTGTTTTAGGGAAATAATTTTGTTACACAAAAGATGTTGTTTTGTATTTTCCATGCAAAATTTATTAGTATTTAATGTTTTTTAACCAATTATATTTGGGAAACATTTGTTCTATTGGTTAAAATTGAATATATGTATTTTTTTAATGTTTTTATATTAAAACTACAAACAACTTATTACTCCTTAATATGCGTGAAAACTCCTAAAACAACATATATTTTGGAACAGAGGGAGTATATCTGTATATGTTATGATTAAAACTTTTTAAAACGAACATTGTTATTTATTTACGAGAAAAAGCATTTATTTATGCAATTAATATACTTGACATATTTTGTTTCTTAAATATGTTTCAACATTTGCCCCATCTATTTTACACCGACAGTATCATTTGGCTTTGTATATAGGTCTCACTAATAAAATCATTTATCATGTTTCAAGTATTCTAAGTCTAATAACAAAAATATAATTTTTGATCCGAAAAGCTAAACATTTCTCTAAATATAGGCTACTTTTATAAATTTATAGGTTAATCATTATGTGATAATCAAGGGCACAAAGTCCAATAATAAACAATAAATTAAACAACGTTACTTTCTCTTTAAGATTATTCTACTTAAGTATTAGTATATTAAGTAAGCTAATTAGTCTCTCAAGAATAATATATCAATCATGGCAGATCTAGAAAAGCAAAACAAAAAAGTTGATCCATTATTTGCTCTCTTCGTATTGTTTTTTCCATTTTTCTCTTTAACTAGACTAAATAAAAACAATGTTTTCTTTAATTAATACAATATTTTATGATGCAAAAATGAGGTATTGCTATCATGCGGTCACAACAACTTCGTTTCTTCTATTTTTTTTTTTTTTTTGTTAATTAATTTCTTCTATCTTATTCTCTTACAATTATCCACATATTGATGGTTATCCTCGTAATTTTACTTATATAGATATTAATATCTAACAAAATATAAATATGTTATATGTTTCTTGCAATTTCAGAACATTTATGTTTTTGGTGTTAATTAAAAGTTGCTAGATCATGTATATTCAACTACAACAGGGGGGCCCTAAAATTTTGTTACCGGGGTCAAAATAAACTATATACCATAAACATATTTAAGAAAAGAAATGAGCAAGTCAAAATAAACTACATGGAGCATAAAAAAATTGAGGAATTCACAAAACTACGCCATTTTATCCATTTCTTCACAAAACTCTACCAATTCAATTTTTTCACGTATTTACACATTTATAAAATTTTAAAAGCTTGATTTACCTTTGAAAAAATTACCTAAATTAAAATGTTTTCATTTGGTTTCGCTAATTAGTGTTTAGTATAATATTAAGGGGGTGGGATTGTGTGGGTAGAATTTATTTGGATTTAATTTTGAGTGTTTAGATGTAGTTTTGTGAAGTAATTTTGTAATTGTGTAATTTTGTGTAATGTAATTCAAATGGCGTAGTTTTGTAATTCTCCCTAAAAAAATAATTAAGATGAATGCTTAAGTTTATTTTTTTGGAAGCACTAGTTGAAAATGTGTAAATTAATACTTATGTCAACGCCTACAAATGATTTGTATTACATAATTATTTATTTGTTGACTTGTAAGTTTTAATATGTCTTACTCTGATTTTTCTGAATACTATGTCTTTATTTTTTTCATTTTCCACACAGCAACTAATTTTACTTAATAGTAGTAATAAGCGAGTTACAACCATTATATATTAACATCTATTTGACCCTTTTATTTTAACTTAAAAATGTATCTTTTATTCCGTTATAGTTTTTTTATCATCATTATTTCGTTATAGTTAGTCACATTTTTAGTGTTTTCTAAACAGGAGGTAAATTAATTAAATAAACAAAAAAGTTAGATAAATAAAGTGAACGTCCGGACACCGGAGGAAATTAAGCGCCCAAGGTCCGGAACTCCTATAATTTATCCAAAAAAAAAGTGAACGTTCGAAAAAATAATATATGATTTACGAGGGGATGAATAAGTTTTGGTAGAAATGTCAACCCCTATTTATATCAATTAAATACACAGTAATCAATAAATTAGCTCTAGATAAAAGGGATTATTATTTGATCTAAGAGCATCATTATAGGAGGAGTTGTTTGTTGGCTCTTAGGTAATATTTAAATAATAAAATGTTGATAAAGAGATTTGTGTAGATTTATAATAAAAAAGGGTGATTATAGGTAGAATCAATATAGGGTTCTTATAAAAAAAATTCTATTTAATTTGTTAAGAAAGGAAGCGGCAGCGACTCCGTAAATCTCAGATTCAACCACCATGGCAGAAGAAGCTAAAGCCAAAGGAAACGCCGCTTTCTCCTCCGGCGAGTTCTCCTCCGCCGTTATTCACTTCACCGAAGCAATCGATCTCGCTCCGAGCAATCACGTCCTCTTCTCAAACCGTTCCGCCGCACACGCCTCCCTTAACCACTACGCAGATGCTCTCTCAGACGCGGAGAAGACCGTCGAGCTAAAACCCGATTGGGCCAAGGGCTATAGCCGTCTCGGAGGCTGCTCACTTAGGGTTAAGCCGGTACAACGAAGTCGTCGCTGCTTATAACAAAGGACTTGAGATTGATCCGAGCAACGAGGCTTTGAAATCTGGAATCGCCGGAGGAAAGGAGAGAGGAGAAGGAAGAAAGGAGAGAGGAGAAGGAGAGAGGAAAAGGAGAGAGGCGGAGGAAAGGAGAGAGGAGAAGGAAGAAAGGAGAGAGGAGAGGAAGAGAGGCGGAGGAGAGGAAGAGAGGCGGAGGAAGAAAGGAGAGAGGAGAAGAAGAGAGGCGGAGGAGAGGAAGAGAGGCGGAGGAAGAAAGGAGGAAAGGAGAGAGGAGAAGGAGAGGAGTCGACTCTTAGGTTAGAGTTTCAATATGCGCCTTCTTCATTTTTTTTATTTTTTTACTTTTTTTTAATGTTTTTGGGCCACAAAAGCCTGTGTAGAAGCCTCTATAATGTTGGTCTAACATATGTGGGGGCTAGAACCGGTGGGAAAGTTGGTGACGAAGAAAACATTATGTTTTATTAATATATCTTAAACTCGATTAGTAGTAATTTTTCCACTTAGCTGACTTTTATTATATGTTTAATTAATTAAGATGTTAGTAGTCAAACAAAAAAATACTAATAATTTAGATGTTAAGAAATTCATACTTCTTCGGACAAGTGTGTTAGAGCATCTCCAATGAAGTTTTTTAGAGGGATCTTAGCCGGTGGGATCCACAAAATAGTTAAGAAACCGATTCTTAAATTTCTTATCTAAAATCCGATCTTAGAGGGATCTTGTACTGTTCATGGACCCCACTGGATACGTGACGGTCCATGATTGGTGCATTTTTCAATTTTTTTATTTTTTATTTTTTAAATTACACTGTTCATTGGTCCCTTTAAATAGTTAAAAAATTTTGTCGGTTTCTCTGTTGGAGATGGTCTTACGTGCAACTATAAGAATATCAATTATCTTATAATCATTAGGAAAATGGAAAATATCGAAAGTTTATGTAGATTATCTTCCAAAATTATATCATGTGTCTATATTCTACTTTGTCAAAAAAAATTGGATCTATATTCTTGAACTATTTTTTATAAATTGAAATAATTAAGAAGTTAAAATCTTTTATAGTAAGAATAAGGTTTGAGTCTTGGTTTTTTATTTTGGAAAATCTTGTTATGGGGATTAGATTATGTTTTGCAAGATTGTTACATATTCCCTTAAATTAAAGAACAGGAATAAAATTTCAAGAAAATAAACATTTTTAATAAGTTATACCAACAAATCAAAACTAATATTGAATTATCCAAAGATACAAGTCATCAATCTAGATATGAACTCTTCCACTAGCTTACCTAAACACAACCTTTTACAATTAAATTTTTAACTAATATATATATACTAGTTTTGTGGCCCGTGCGTTCCACGGGAAAATTTAATGTAAAATGCTTCTTAATTTTGTTTGTAGAAATTAGTTAAATTTATAGACAAAAAACATTATTTACTATGTAAAATTATGCACATCCACAAAGTTAATTAAAATTATTATATTTGTTATATGTTTGTTGAGATTATTAATTTGTTTAATAAACAGTTTACAATTTTTTCGGACTATGTATATGTTTTTAAAAGGCATATAAGACTTCAAACGTTTTCATCACTAACCAACAATTGTTTTTTTTCTCTACCTAAAATATTAGTTTAATAAAGAAAAAAATTTGGAAAAGATGTGAGTGCTTAGGTGACTAACATTATTTTCTTAATTCTGAAAACTCCATGTAGTGTGACGGTTTCATGACATTTCGAATTTCAAAATACAATCACATAGTTTTTATTATTTTTCATCACTCGAAAATATAAGTTTTCGAACTATGTATTCGTGTTCTACTCTCACACAAAGAAAAAGCCAAAAAAATGACACATAGAAAATATGTGAATAAAGGTATATAAAAGATGTAAAATGTTTTCTTTTATATAAGAGAGAATAATGTAAAACTCTTTGGTTTCACCATATAGTGAATAACCACTATTACCCACATTTGGTTTCACCATGTAGTGCATAACCACCATATAATCTATAATATCTTCATTACTCACATTTAACATAAAATGATATTTAAAGAAGAAGTGAATAATTGTATCTAAAAGATGTTGGATGTTTTTATTCTTATATAAGAGAGGAATATGCAAAACTCTTTGTTTTCACTATGTCTTGCATAACACCACCATTACTCACATTTAAAATATTCTTTATGTCAAATTTGGTTGTTATACAATTGAGTAATAAAAATCAGTTATGAATTACCAAAATTTAGTTTTGTTATCATGAGAATTATTATTTTTGTGTACCAAATTTAGCTTTTTGTAAATAGATAAAAATAAAATATTTTTTTTAATCACACAACTACGTAATTTTTTCTTTTTTCATTTGATTAGAAAAAGTTAGATAAAATAAACTAAGTTTTTGTATACCAAAACACAAATATTTTTGTCCAACATAATTTATTTTTTTAAATATATACAAATTATCATAATCTGTGGTTAAGTCCGAAATCTTTAAGAAAATAAAAAATGATACATATCAAAATAAAAAATAAGTTATTAAATGAATATTGGTTTATAGTTATAATTTTTTTTTAAAAGTAGATGCATTATATCTAAGTTTCATAACTATAAAAAAGTATTTATTTAAAAAACCAAATGTATGAATATTATGAAAAAACTTGTTTTAAAAAAATATAGGAGATAGTTATGAAAACTAAAATAGACACATGACAACTAAAAAAACTTGTCCTAAAAATAAAGAGGATACTTATGAAGATTAAAGGGAACAAAATGTGAAACAAAGATAGAAAATATGTGAAGAAGGGTTTAGAGAAGATGTTGGATATTTTGGATGCAACAGATCTTTGGTTTACATCATGTAATCTATAATACCATCATTTCTCACATTTAACATAAAATGATATTTACAAAAGATGTAAATAATTGTATCCAAAAGATGTTGAATGTTTTCTTCTTGTAATAGTGAGGAGAATGCAAAACTCTTTGTTTTCACTATATAATGCATAACATCATCATTACTCACACTTAACATATTTTTTATGTCAAATTTGGTGGTTACTATAATTGAGTCATAAAAATCAATTATGAATTCAATTCAAGAATAAAAGTTTTGTTTGACCAAAATTTAATTTTGTTATCATGAGAATTATTATTTTTGTGGTCCAAATTTCACTTTTTGTAAATAGATAAAAATTAAATATTTACTTATTTCTTTTTTTTATCACACAAATACATAATTTTTTTTTTTGGAAAAAGATAGATTAACTAAGCTTTTGTAGACCATAGTACAAATATAGTACAAATATTTTTGTCCAACGTAATTAATTTTAAAATATATACAAATTATGATATTGTGGGGTTTAGTCCAAGATCTTAAAAAAAATAAAGAGTGATACATATCAAAATAAAAAAATAAGTTATTATATGAATATTTGGTTTAGAGTCATAAAAATTATTTTTAAAAAATTACATGCATTATATCTAAGTTTCATATCTATAAACCAATATTTATTTATAAAACAAAATGTATGAAAATTATGAGAAACTTGTTTTAAAAAAATATAGGAGATAGTTATGAAAACTAAAATAGACAAATGTTAATTAAATATACTACCACTTGTCACTCTCACAATGAAAGTTAAAAAACTTCTTATCTTATTATATAAGATATATATATAAGAATAATCCGTTTATTAAAATAATAATCAATTAATCATAACATTTGTGTGGGGAGGGAGATATGATAATGCTACAAGAATAAGCAAAGTACGGCGGGGATATGATGAAAAGAAAGAAGAAAAACAAAACAAAAATAATAATAATGAAGCAATCGACGAAATAAGTGCGCAAGATTATACTTAAAACTAATTTAATAATTATATTAGAAAAAGGAGTTTTGTCATGTAATGACTAATTATAAGACATATATTAAGACAGACGACAAATCCATTTGATCTGCCCAAGTGGAAGTCTTAGCTGTTTCTATTTCATTCAACTTTTCTCTTATTCTTTCGTTTAAAGTGATTGTGGGGCAGCTTTTATTTCTAATTTACTATATACTCTATAAATATACTTTTAGATTATTAATAGGATTAATATTGTATTGTGTAAATATATTGTTTTGATATATTATTATAATACGTATATATATATATGCAGGATGGCATAAATGAACTATTCTCTCGTACGTGCACGGTGCACTTAATTACCACAATTTTTTTTTACTGAGATGAAATTTTTGTGACAGATTAATAGCATATGTGATGTTTTTTTCCGGCATAACACATATAATGTTTATATATAAGTTTTTTAAAAACATATATAATGTTTTAGCTTATTTTCTCGTTGTTATGTGATTAGTAACTCTGTAAAATGTGATATATTACTAGCTAGGGTGTCCGAATTCATTAAACTGCATTATGCATAAATTTAATATTGTTGTGGTGCATGAACATTCCAATTTTCAAACCGCATTATTACACTGAGTTTTACTTAATCAAGACTTTAGCGTCAGTAAAATTATAACCGATTTTAACAATATAAAAGTACTAATCAAGCGAACCCAAAATATACTTGTATTATAAGACAGATTCTAAGCGAATGTTTTTTAAATAGTTACTAATTGATTCAAATCATTTTTCATATTGCTTGAAAAAATGTTGTATGTACAATATTTTTAGGGAGAATTACAAAACTACACCATTTGAATTACATTTCACAAAACTACACCATTTCAAAATTAAATTACTTCACAAAACTACACTTAAACACTAAAAGTTAAATCCAAATAAACCCTACCCACACAATCCTACCCCTTTAATACTATACCCTAAACACTAATTAGCGAACCCAAATGAAAATATTTTAATTTTGGTAATTTTTAAAAGGGTAAATCAAGCTTTTAAAATTTTGAAAGAGTGTAGTTTTGTGAAAAAATTAAATTAAGTGTAGTTTTGTGAAAGAGGGGTTGAAATGATGTAGTTTTGTGAATTCCTCATATTTTAACACCAATCTATTGATTTTTGGTTTTATTTAATTACTACTCCAACAATAAAGCCTATTTATGGGGTTGTGCTATGTATCCGTATATACATGACTTATAACATGATGGCGAAATCATGAAGAGGGAAGAAACTAAAATTGTTGAATGCAAAAGTGTGAGGTTTTCTTCGATTTAATAATTAACGTACGTATGCATATAAACTTTGAGAAATTCACGGAACTACACCCTTTCAACTCTCCCTTCACAAAACTACACCTAATTCAATATTTTCACAAATTTACACTTTTTCAAAATTATAAAAGCTTGATTTACCCTTTTAAAAATTACCAAAATTAAAATCTTTTCATTTGGGTTCGCTAATTAGTGTTTAGGGTATAGTATTAAGAGGGTAGGATTGTGTGGGTAAAGTTTATTTAGATTTAATTTTGAGTGTTTACGTGTAATTTTGTGAAGTAATTTTGAAATGGTATAGTTTTATGAAATGTAATTTAAATGGTGCAATTTTGTGATTCTCCCTATAACTTTTGATGTCAATATATATATATGAATGGTACGACTTTGCTTCCTCGTGTCAAAATTCTTACCTCCAAAATTATAAGTGTTTACTAATTTCATTAAGTTTTTTGAGTTTTTTTTATTTTTCAACAGTAATACCTTTGAACTTTTTATATCCGCCCTTCATAATATTTACACAAATATACTAATTACTACATATATAATGCAGTTAATTAGCATGTTTAATGTAGTCTTATTATAGTTTCAAATTATTTATGAGCCATTTTCAAATAAAAATATTCAAAAGCTATATATTTAATTATAATAAAAGAACATTTAAGGGTTCTAACATTAAAAAACTGTTAGTAATTTTGTAAACCTTTAGACTAATTAATGATATGGACTATGCATCTCACTGGGATTAGTACTTTTACATACGATGCACTAAAATCCAAGAACAATTATGATTTTAATTGGTATATCTATTTTTTATTTATGCATATAAATTCCTGTTTAGCAAAACACACCAACAAATATATATATATATAGAACTAAAGTAGAAGAAGAAGTCAAAGGAATAAAATAATAAAGCAAAACTTAGAACGTGTAAACGATTAAATCACTCAGAGGTTGACTTAAAAACAAAGAATTTTGAGATAAACGTCAAACCAAGGCGACAAGAATAGTCAGAGAGCATAACAAAAGTGTGTGTGTACACAAAAATATTTTACAAAAAAAATAAAATAAAATTATGACGGTCGATATCTACTCAATTATGTCTTTTGATCTATGTAATGATGAATGATGCTCATTTTGGACTATATATATAACAATTTTACTTTAATCTTATATCTTCTTTAATTACCTTTATGAAATAAACGACTATGTATATGTATTCTTATGATAACATATACACATGTGAAATTATATTTTTATTCGAGGAATTCACAAAACTACACCATTTTAACTATTTTTTACAAAACTACACATAATTCAATATTTTTACATATTTACACTTTTTCAAAAATTTGAAAGGTTGATTTACCTTTTAAAAAGTTACCAAATTTAAAATATTTTTATTTGGGTTCGCTAAATAGTGTTAGGGTATAGTATAAAAATGGTACGATTGTGTGTGTAAGGTTTATTTGGTTTTATTTTTAAGCGTTTTGATGAAATTTTTAAAATTAACTTTGAAATAATGTAGTTTTGTGAAATCCAATTTAAAAAATGTAGTTTTGTAATTGTTCCTTTTTCATTTTACTTAATTAGAATGTTAGTTTATAAGGTCGAGCCTTTGCATCAAAATGCAAGTCGTCGGATTTGATTTAAAAAATTAATATACAATATATATAGTCCTTTTGTTCCAATCTCAAATTGATTTCGATCCTAATTAAGCCTTGAACATCTTGGTTGATTTTTTTATAATATATATATGTATATATATATGTATTATTTTTATCTAAACTTGTGGGGTTGGAACACTAATTCACAAAATGGTGTGGTCAGATAACTTTTATAAACAAAATTTGAGATATTTATTGTTGGTGTGATATGTCATTAACATTTATAAGACCAACAATATTATCGGGTTACTTAGCTTTTTTTAAGGTCCATTTTAAAACAAAAAATAAATAAATAAAAAACAAAAAACTAAGTAACGATACTTAAATCCATAATCTAAGAATCGACTCTTATCTCTCATAAAGCGTCGCTCTCTCTTTTCCGACGACTTCATTTCGTCGATTCGCCTTTGACATCTTCGTCTGAAAGCCATTGACGACGAACCCCTTCTCTCTGTCTCACCTTCTTCGATCTACACTTCTCTCTCTTTTCTTCGACTCTTTCATAAGACAACTTCTCTCTATCTATATCTCTCTTTTTCTCTCTCTATCTCTCTCTCTATCTTTCTTCAATTTGTGTATGAGTAGCAATTTGGGGATATTTGAATTGGATTCAATTTATGTTTATCATTATTTCGAATGTGTTTTTGTTGATTAATGTTTATTTCTGAATCTTTGTTCGATTTTCGATTTCGAATCTTAATTTTCTAATTTGAGTTTTTTGTGATTTACAGGTTTTGTTTCCAATGGCGGAATCATCAAAAGTCATTCATGATCGTAATGTTGGTCATGAGATCTCAGAAGTATATACAAAAACCACTCTTCTTCTTCTTGTTATAGTCACATTTACATTTTGTGTTGAATTTGTTTGGAATAGAATGATTTGCTTCAGCTTTTCCAACCATTTGGTGTCATAACTAAGTCTGTCATGCTCAGGGCAAAGAATCATGTCTCTTTCTTGCTTAACTCTATTGTCTCTACACTTTCTTTGTCTACTTGGGTTCTGTGAATGTTTATTATTATCTTGCAAAACTTTATGCTTATGATAAGTGTGGTTTCCTTTGTTTTTTTTAACGGCTTTGATTCAAATGGAAGATGTTTCTTCTGCAATTACTGCCCTTCAGTTTTTTACTAATGTCCAGCCTACCATAAAGTTTTATTGTGTCACGTTTTAGTGTATTGTGATCTTGTATGTTAGTGTATTGTGATCACTTGTATGTTAGGGTAAAATTCAACATTTTTTTTTTTTTAAGAACTCTTTCACAGTCTTATCTATAATCACCATTTTATCTTACATATTTCTAAATTACATCTTCCCCACCATTTATTAATAAAAAATCACTAAGCACCCAATTATATTACTTATGGATAATGATGCTCTAAGAATTACATGATTTAGTAATATATAACAACAAAAATAATTGAACTAAAAGTTCGATATATCCTAATTATCAAAAAAGGTTAAATATATATTTTTGATCATAATGCATTATGTTTGTGCAAAATGTTTGTGTTCATAGGAAATGCATAATGCTTGTGTTCTTCTTTGTTAGACGTTGTTACTCTTATAAAAACAACTTATTACTCTTCTTTTTTTAACCAAAAAAAAATTTATTAATTAATTTTTTTTGTAAACATTTAGACCCGACCCATTAGTCATTTTTATATTGTTGGAGACGCTGGGAAAAGATCCATGGTGGGCATGTCGCATGTGATTGCCACTAAACCAATGTTATTTCCCTAATTTTTTTATATAAAAAATGTCACACTCACACATAATAGTAATTGATTGATGATGGAAGGCCATGAGAGAGGCCGTGTGGGTTTGTCTCCGCGACAGTATTTTTATTTCTTTCTCTCTATCAGCTTTTCATTGCTTTCTCAAATCCTCACTGTACAATTTTACATGTTCACCTTCTTCTCTTGTTTTTTTTTGTCTTTTTCATCACACCACATTCTTACATCATTATGACGTTTTTAGGTATAATATGTAAGAAAAAACAAATCAATTTAATTAGCAGATCATATGCTTAATTATAATGCTTTGATAGTACTACAAATTATATAAATTGATTAGATCAACAATACTACAATCTTTTTTCTTTAATATTAGGATCATTGTAAGCTAAAACCTAATTTTTATTAATTAGAAACCTAATTTTATAGTGGTCAATAACGTAACATATACCATAAGCGAAATAATAATAAAATGTCATAATTCTTAAAAAATGTTCATAATTATATATTTCTATACAAAATTGTTAAAAGAAAAGTAACATTTTTATTAGAAGAAAAAACAACATTTTTATTAGAAGAAAAAACAACATTTTTATTAGAAGGATAAACATTTTAAAAATGAAAATCTATAGAATATTTCAAATAAGTTATCTTGTAAGAAAACAAATGATTAAAATAGATATATTAACATTTAAAACATCTATGTTCGGTTATATTATTTATATTTTACTTTTTCTTATTCACAACAAAGTTTCAAAATGTAAACTAATAATATATATATATATATATATATATATTTGTTCTAAACTAAAAATATAATAAAATATATACCCTTAAATTTTTCCAAAAAAGATATTTCATATGCGAAAGTGTATTTTTCTTGCACGATGGCACGACTCTGAGTATAAGATAGTTCCTAATAGGGTTTGCTAATGGATTTAGACAAGCAATATGAGTTCTCAATGAAATGAAATTATATATGTCTATTACTACTTGTTTGCTACAAAGCTTTTTTGGCTCTCAATACAGCTCTTTTATAAATGCGATAAAACCTTGCTAGGGTTCACTAAATACTTATGGAATCTTGAGTGATATCAACCATTTTTTTTCCTTCTTGCGTAAAATTGTTCACTATTGTACATATTATGTTATGAGAATAATAAATTATATATTGGTATAGCAAAATCTGTCTTCATGAGACTAGTTAGCTTGGTTTACATTTTTGATAAATTGGTTTATGGACTTGGGTCCATATGATTATAACATAGTAAATCATATCAAGACTTTTCTACACCAAAAATTCAGAAAACTCTAAGTTATTGAAAAAATGTTTGGTGTAGTGAAATTTGTTTTTTGACAAAAAGGTGAGTTTTTTTTTTGTTATTCACAAGTGAAGATGTGAAGGTGCTTGTAGAGACCAACTTAAGGTTTTAATGTATAATTAAAATGTTTTAATTTTAAATTAAGAAAAGATGCGGAAAAAGAATAAGAAAGAGAAGTGTCACACTCGGGCTCTGACTCTGAGACGGAACAAGTGGGGTCTACTTTCTAAAGCACGCGCGCACGCCACGTGGACCCCACTAGTTGACTTAAATGTGACCGGAAAAAAAAACGGTGAAGGAAGGTCATAACCAAAAGGCCCAAATATATATAAAAATTAAATTAATTTAAAAAAAAAAAAATAGGATAGTGGTATGTGACCGTGACATGCTTCTTCTAGTCCATCCTTGGTCTCTCTCTATCGAAACTTAAAATAAGTCAAATTCTATTTCAACTTCTTTTCTCAGTATTTTAGTAACAAAGTCAATTTTTGTTTCCTCGTTAAGTGGTGTTTTTTTACTATATTATTTTACGAGAAATTCACAAAACTACACATTTTCAATCATCCCTTCACAAAACTACACTTAATTCAATATTTTCACAAGTTTACACCTTTTTAAAATTTTAAATGTTTGATTTACCCTTTTAAAAATTATCAAAATTAAAATCTTTTTATTTGGGTTCGCTAATTAGTTGTTAGGGTATAGTATTAAGGGGGTAGGATTGTTTGGGTAGAATTTATTTGGATTTAATTTTGAATGTTTAGGTGTAGTTTTGTGAAGTATTTTGAAAATGGTGTAGTTTTGTGAAATGTAATTCAAATGGTGTAGTTTTATAATTCTCCCTTATTTTATTTGAAACACATGTCGTATATATTATATTTTGACTTTTTATTAGCTTATTTATAAAATGCTTTTGCAAAAAAAAAATTGGGGCCAAAAATATGTTAAGTTATATATTGTGTATAGTAATTATTATGGTGCACTATACTAAAACCATGTATTGTAACTTTTTGTGATGCATGTATAATTTTTTGAGAAATTCACAAAACTACGTTCTTTCATCTTTTTTTTTACAAAACTCTACCTAATTCAATTTTTTACATATTTACACATTTTCAAAATTTGAAAAATTTGATTTACCTTTAAAAAATTACCAAAATTAAAATCTTTTCATTTGAGTTCGCTAATTAGTGTTTAGGGTATAGTATTAAGGGGTAGGATTGTGTGGGTATGATTTATTTGAATTTAATTTTTAGTGTTTAGGTGCAGTTTTGTAAGTAATTTTGAAATTGTGTAGTTTTGTGAAATGTAATTGAAATGGTTTAGTTTTGTAATTCTTACTAATTTTTTGTTATGGAATAGTCGTTGGAAGTAGGAACCCCTCGGCCCTCGCCATGTTTTTATTGATATAACTAATTACTAGATTCATAATTCATGAACGATCAAAATCTTATTTTCACTATGACAAAAATATTAACGATGATGTAACAAAGATAAATAATTAAATGTCATTATGAATCCATACAATTATTGAATGATATATTCATACAAAACGGTGCATGTTTTAATAAGAGCTGCGAGTTTATTATCCTTTCAGAATGTATTTTCTACAATAGCTAAAACAAGCTTTACCAAAACTTAATAAATGTAAAAAAAGTAAGAAATAACATACTATATATTACATTTTTTAAAAGTGTAACCAATGGAAAACTAAAATAACTTCTTGTTAAAAAAACAAAATAAGATAAAAATAAATAGAAGTTGGGTATGACGTACGTGAGCAAAAGAGTCAGCGAGAGCCACCTGAAAATAATAAAATGTCAACCAAACAATTATATCAGATTTGTCTTCATAAATAGTTAACGAATTAAAACCCTACCACAACAAAAAAAAATATCCAAAATTAAATTGATAAAAAATTTATTCATAACTATATAAAGTAGTATCATATCTCTCTTGTGTGGATCCTCATCATCATAATTTCATGTGAAGGCACAATCTCACACAAGACACAAACAAATCAAGATCCATCATCTAATAAATTAAACCAACACACACACACACATATATATTAAATAGCTAGTGAGAATACAAAAAAACACAAAAAAAGATATGGGAGATCATCATCATGATTTTATAAATTCAGGAAGCTGGTGGAAACTATCTTCATCATCATCTTCATTATCATCATCATCTACTTCAACTTCCATGAGACCAAACTCAAATGAATCTAGTGTTGTTTTTCATGATAACCTTCATCATCATCATGATCATCATGAACATTCATTAGCTACTAATAATCATCATCAACATCATCATAATCTACAAATGATTGGTTTGGGTCTCTCTTCATCACAATCTCATGATGTTGATCAATGGAACCATTCTCTCTTGTAAGTCTTTATAATTAAATTATGTTTAAAACATAATATTTATCATGTAATAAAAATAAAAGTTAAGATTGTGTGTGTGTGTTGTGTTTTATTTTCTTTTTCTTTGTGGGGAACAAAAATTAAAGAAGAGGAGGGGATAGTAAAGCGGAGACAAGCTTTGGTTTGATGCTACAAGAGAATCTAAACCTAGACGCAAACGCAAACGCTATGTGGCGAGACCAACACCAACAACAACAACATATCGATAACAACAACGATTACAAAACGCAGAATATAGCGTCTAGCAACCGCGGGTTTTTCTTAGACCATACTCAGTTTAGTAGTCCACACGGTAGCTCGAGTACCGATAGTAGCACGGTGACGTGTCAAGGTTTCGTCGTTGACAACAACTTGTACGGAACGACAACAACACAAAACTCTTCTTCTTCGGGTATGTTTCATAACCAACAATCGAATCTTGCCTACTCGTCGACGCCGTATGATCATATGGCGGCGACGGCGATGCCTTCGGGTTTGTTTATGAGATCTTCGCCGCCGGCGCAGAAACCGCATAGTCCTTTGAGATTCTCTAACAACGCGACGTATTGGAACCCTTCTGCGGCGGCTGGAAAGGCGGGTCTTGACGCGTCGTCGGGTTTTTTCCATCCGCCGCAGATTCACGCGCCGAATTTTCATGACCAACCAAAGGTATATATATACATATATATACATATATATATATATACAAGTGTAACAAGCTCGTTTTTATGTTTTAATATATAGTTTATATGTGATTTTATTTGTTTTTTAGGGTATGTCGGAGATTAGAGATTTGAGCGGAAGTGAAGCCAAGAGAGGCGGAGGAGAACAGCCGGCGGCGAAAAGGACTAAGAGCGAAGCAGCGTCTCCGTCACCAGCTTTCAAGGTATATTTTGCTTTATTATTATTTTCGAAAATAAATAATAAAAAGCTTCTTTTTTGGGGTTGTAATAAAAGCATCTTTATGCACATTTATATTTTTATAAATGTATTTAAGTAATTTAATCAAAACTTTCCATGGCTTTCCCAAAAATACGAATCTTTTAATTAACTAGAACAAAACCCTAATTTTTCTTAAAAAATATATATATATATATATATATATATATAAAAATATATATATATATATATTAGGAGAATTGATCGTAATCCCTAATGAATTCTTGCTATATAAATCCACTCAGAAATATATTTTTCTCTTCAATTTAAATAAATGATTTTATGGTTCAAGGATGAAAAAAACATAAAATAATTACTTCAAGCATTGTCAAAACAAGTATTTAATTAATAGATAACCAAATTAATCTATACAAACATAAATAAGCAATCATGCTAAAGTTAGTAAGTTGTATCTTCTCTTTTTGGTTAAGAAAACAAACATTCTCCTGATCAAATTCTTGTATAATCACAATATTTCTTGATATTATTTTCTCCTTAATTAATTTTTTTATATATATATATTGTTATATTTTTCTTAAAAAAATATAAATTAGGTGAGGAAAGAGAAGATGGGGGACAGAATCGCTGCGCTCCAACAATTGGTTTCACCTTTCGGAAAGGTACTCTCTCTCTCTCTTTCTCTCTCTTTCTTTGTCTGCAAAATTTTGCTTTAGCTTTCATAAAGATGATGAGTGTGTAATAGTATATTTGTATATACTGTCATTATTACTCATCATCATATTATTATATATTACTATCTTTATATATACATTTTTTTAAAAAAATTATTCTATATAGATATTTGTATTTATTTGGGGGGATAAATGAATGAAATGAAATCTAATTGTTAGATTTTGTGTTTTACTGAGTCTCATGTGTTTATGTGTCAGACTGATGCAGCCTCAGTGCTCTCTGAAGCTATTGAATACATTAAGTTCTTACACCAACAAGTTTCAGTAAGTTAAAATGTTTTTATAGTTACATAACTAATTTTTTTTTGTTTGCTACATAAAATATAGTATATATTATATAGTTATTATATTTCTACTGATAGTTACAAACCTGCCAAAATGATTATAACTCAGGCTCTGAGCAACCCATATATGAAAAGTGGAGCTTCTTTACACCATCAACAGGTAGTTTATTTTATTTTATTTTATTTTATTATATAGTTTTGGCTACATTATTAAAATAATTATATACTGTTATTATTTATTTATTTATATAATTGAATTAACGAACGGCTCTCATTAGCTTTCTTTTTCTTTTCACTACATGTATTTTTATTTAATGGTTTGCTTCAACTTCAATATTGGAGAAAAAAATATTATTCCAAGAAAACAATTATTATGAAACTTGTTTAATTTTGGTGTGTTTTTTTTTATTAATGATAATGCAGATTGATCATGAGAGAGAAGTAGAAGAAGCAGATCTTAGAAGTAGAGGTTTATGCTTAGTGCCAGTTTCAAGCACATTTCCAGTAACACATGACACTTCTTCAGTAGATTTTTGGACTCCTACATTTGGTGGCACTTTTAGATAGATTTCGATATATATATATTTTTATTATAGAGACCAAAAAAAATTATATATATATTAGATGTTGGTTGACTAATATTTTTTTAAAAAAATGTATACGTTGATAGCTTATTAGAAAAACTATCTCATTTTTAAACGAAGAAGGAAGATTAATTAGTTATCCACAAGTAAAACATGTTGTCTACAATTTTAATAAAAAAATGTGTTCTTCCTTTATATATATTTTAGGTAAATAACTAAACTTTAATATAGTATGTAAATGAAGAATCATGATTATTAGAGGATTACATGAAAGCTAGTGAGTTTTGGCATGTGTTTTTGTTTTCATAAACTTATCTACAAGAGTCTTATTTGCTAAAATAACTTGTTGTAATTGTATTTTTTCAAAACTTGTAAGACATATGATGCATTTATGCGTTTTATTTAACATTCTGGAAAAATATTTCATTGATGAAATAATGGTACTTACAAAATTATTATATTAAATATTTTCACCATTCCTCAAGTTACCAATCAAAAGTGTCAGAGAAGAAAAAAATACAATTTATTCATTTGCGAAAAGAAGCTTTTATTTCTTCCTTTATTTAGCAATTTTATTTTATAGAAAGGGAATAATTAGATTCCACGAATAAGAGAGAGAGTCATTTATTGATATGCATATTTTGATTGGACTAGAGATCTTTCGACATATATATTTTTATAACATTGGAATAATGTTAGTGGAAGTTAAAATAATGGCCCACACTTGTTTTATTTTCCTCTCTCATAGAGTTTCTATCTATACTATTAAAAGGAAAACATTTTTATAAAGAACCCTTAAAAAAATTCAAATTACCATACAATGCCACTACATTTTTTAACATAACATATGGTCTTATTTTGTTTGTAGATTACAAATGGAATACATAAAGTCCACCACGAAGGCCCAAACAAATGAATATTAAACAAACAATTAGATTTTTTTTCATTAAATAAATACCTATATTTATGCATTAAATAAGAAAAACATTTTAAATTTCAAAATCAGTTTTGGAACCAAAAAATCCGGAAAATAATTAAAAACAAACAATTATAAAATCAGTTTCAAAAAGAAAAATATATGGACAATAATTAAAAACATTTGGAATTAAAAATCAGTTTAAAATATTTTGTATTTTATAACGGGTCATAAAATGTCATAGATCAAAATTTAAATCACTAATGACTTTTTTGGTAATTCAGAAATGATTTTAAATCACAAAAGATAAACATATAAATGTAGTATTTGGAACGGGTCATAAAATGTCATATATAATTTATTAAATATAAGCAAATTCGTCATATCAAAATATGATTCGTAATTTTATGTTTAATACACCAAATATTTTTTAAAAAAATTGTGTTAATTAATATGTTTACAAATATTACATCCTTGTAGAACTACATCCATGTAGGCATAGCTTCGTATCTAAAAAATCTTTTCACAAAATTTTATGTACTCTTTGAAACAAAAGACCAAAAACATATTATCCAACTCGATGTAGAAATTTTTAATATACATGTTTACTAAATAATTGTATATTATATATTTTTAAAAGCATATCTTATTATATAAAAATTACAACATATAAATCCCGCACGTAGGTGCGGGTCCTCATCTAGTATTGAACATTATTTTTAAAACAAAATATTAAATCATTCATGCTTGATTAATTCCCAAAAATCCCTCTCCATATATATATATATATATTATTTATTGTTTAAATAGATACGAGCTGTTTCGAAATAAATTTGGATAGAAAAAAACATGTTACTCTTGTATAGAAATTTGAGGAAACACAATGAGTCTAGTCACGTGCAATCATCATGTGAGACGAAATATATTTCATTATCTTCTATCTCCATGTGAGGCTAGATCACATACCTATCATATTTGTTCGAAATTGACAATAAACATACGATTTTTTAGTAGTCCACAAAAAAATTAAATCAAAAGAGAATAGTGAAAGGGAGATACATTTTTAATATTATTGCAATTATTATTTGACAATATTATTCATCAAAATAGTACTACATGTTCATGGGTAAGTTTACATCAATTAATATTTGATCTAGGAAACATATTTTCGTCACAAAATGTATCAACAAAGCTTTTGATGTGGTGAGAAAATCAAAGATAAACTTTAAAATGTACATTACATTTTACAACCAAATTAAGCCTGTCTGTGTTAAAGGAAAAGTCTCTATATACGTAAGTCTATTTTGGCTTTAAAATATAGTGATAATGGTAAATGTTTTTCAAAAAATGTGTTTAGTTTTCTAAACCAAAACATATACTCTCTCCGTTTTTTAATGTAGGATTTTCTAGAAAAAATCACAAATTAAGAAGTTGTTTAAAATGACTTTTATAACCTCATTTATTGTTGCTATTATGATTGATAAAATATAAACATGATATACCATAAATGTATAAGTAAGGACATAATAGGAAAATATGTGTCAATTATGCTAGAAAATCCTACATTTCAAAACAATTTTTTTTTCTAGAAAATCCTAGTAATATTTTTTTTTATCAATTCCTATTGGGCCGCAAAATATTGTTATGTATCTCTACTTCAAACTTATGAACATATCTTATCCAATGACACATTTTTTTGTTTATTCACAAATGAAACCCAAAAGTTAAGTCAAGAATCAAGACGAGAAAGAATATTACCAAAACGACGCCGTTTTCATGTGAAACCTCTCCTTAACAAGACTCGCGATTTCTCACAATTCTCACTTTCTTCTCTATTAATTCCTCTCCGTCGCGAGTTCGCCGATAAATCCACAAACACCCACTTCCGCATGGAGCTTCTCCGATCAAATTTATCTAGGGTTCAGATCCCAGAACCTACACACCGCGTCTACAAGCACGAGTGTTGCATCTCCTTCGATACTCCCGTAAGCTCTTTCTCCTTCTCCTTCTCTCTCTCTCTCTCGCGGCGTTCGTATTTGCTTACTTTACTTTCTATCGATATTTTTGATGATGATGATGATGATGATGATTCGCGTTTCTTTAATCAGAGATCTGAAGGAGGATTGTTCGTAGACATGAACAGTTTCCTTGCTTTTGGTAGAGATTACGTTGCTTGGAACTATCAGAAGACGAGAAACCCTGTTTATTTGCATATCAAAGAGACTACCAAGTCTAATCCAGAGGATCGTCCTCTCAAGAAACCGACTCTTCTCGCTATAGGTTATATAAAGAGCGATTTTCGATTGATTAGTTATATGATTTTTTGAACTGTTTAAGCTGATTTTTTTTTGTTTTTTGTGATTTTTGTAGGTGTTGATGGTGGATTTGATAACAATGAGCCTGAGTATGAAGAGTCTTATAGCATAGTCATACTTCCCGGTTTCGTTTCTCTTCCGTTTCCTTCTGTTGAATTACCAGAGAAGGTGTTAAGCAGTGATGTTGTGGTTTTACCGTAGCGAAGAGCATGTGTTTAGCTTCTTTGTTTCTTGTGTGTTTTGGAAATGTAGGTGAGGATTGCTGTTGATACTGTGCTGAGTGCTGTAGGAGCTGAGCGTAAAGAGCAAGTTGCGGCTTGGACAGCTGAGAAGAAGCAAGTTAGCGAGCATGCGTTGACGCTGCAGCAGATCAAGAGCGGCGTTGTTATTCCTCCATCGGGTTGGACATGTTCCAAGTGTGATAAGACGGAGAATCTGTGGCTTAATCTTACCGATGGAATGATTCTCTGTGGAAGAAAAAACTGGGATGGAACTGGCGGAAACAACCATGCGGTTGAGCATTACAAAGAGACAGCTTACCCTCTTGCTGTAAAGCTTGGAACTATCACAGCTGACTTGGAAGCTGCAGGTAAAGCTTTCTTGTTTCCTAAATCTATTTTTAGTCTGTTCTGTTGGGAATGTGTATATTATAATTTATGATAAATATAAAAACGTGATATTCGGGGATTGGAAATAAGCATGGCTGCATGAGGGTGATACCTTTTAGAGTTCACTGTTGTGAAATGATATGGCAGTGTATATTTCTTTCTTTGGGCTGTAGAAGGGGGACTTCCTTCATCACTTTGTTTTTATGTTGATTATAATGTTCTTTGGAGTGTTTTTAGATATCCTCAGCACTTACCATTGCAAAAATTTTGGCAGCTCAGATGTTTACTCATATCCGGAAGATGATAGTGTTTTGGACCCCCTCTTGTCTGAGCATCTGGCCCATTTTGGAATTGACTTCTCGTCGATGCAGAAGGTTAGTAATGCTCCTTGTCTGACACCTTATATTGTGTTTTATCTGTGTTAGTGGTATTCTCGTAGTGCTAAGCTTTGTATAGATAGATATTATTTCTGTGTCACGTTGGTCAAGTGCAGGTTATTACATAAACCTTCTGTGTTTAGTTCGTTTTTTATTCACTATTAGTTGCCATCAAACGACCATGTTCTCTTCAACATGTGTTATATATGTGGAATATACATGAGGCTAAATTTCTCATTTAAATCAATCTTTACAGACAGAAATGACAACTGCCGAAAGAGAACTTGATCAGAATACAAATTTTGATTGGAATCGTATACAAGAGAGTGGAAAAGAATTGGTGCCCGTTTTTGGACCTGGATATACTGGACTTGTCAATCTTGGGAATAGGTACTCGTTGTAATTATATCAGGGTTGTGTTTCCTTGTTGATGCCTTATTTATGCCTAATTCATTTTGTTTTCTAGTTGCTACTTGGCAGCTACGATGCAGATTGTTTTCTCTACCCATTCATTTGTTTCAAGGTAAGTATAACTGTGTAAGCAAGTGTTGGCAGTAGATGCCATTGCTCTTATTTTCCCCTTTTTTACTTGTATAACTCTAAACAAACAAACCTTTGGCTCTTAGAATCCACAGTAGCAACTTCTGATTCTGTGATTGTTGTAGATACTTTTCAAATCAGAGCTTAAAGATGGCTTTTGAGATGGCTCCTGCTGATCCAACTTTGGACCTCAATATGCAATTGTGAGTTTCTTTCATAACAATTTTTACAATGTTTTATACTGTGGACTTCTGTCATCATGTAATTGTACTTATGACATTGTAAAGATAACCGGGTTTTGTGCATGCTTCTGCATATGCGTGATATGTTCTCCAATTTCTGTTTCTTCTCCACATGGTTTTAATATGCTGTGGAATTTATTGGAGATCTGATTTCCATGAGGGACTTGCATGTCAGTTTTGGATACTCATTTTCTAATCCTTGCTGTTGGTGGCAGAACAAAGCTTGGACATGGTTTACTATCTGGGAAGTACTCTATTCCTATAACAGAGGTATAACTATTTGAAGAGAAAAATTGATTGCGGACATATCTATTATCTCGTTTGGCCTCATTATATTGATTTTCATTTTTATGATTGCAGAAAGACACATCAATTGGAGATGCAGTAAGATTCTTATTCAATATGCTTATTAATTTTCATGTTGATCTTTTAGTAAAACAAGTGATTGATCGAGGCTTAGTGATTGTTTTTTGGGTTTTCTATGATTAGTTCCTCTATTTACTCATTGGGTTTATTTCTGATGACTTCACATATTGTTCTTTTTATCGATTATAGAGACAAGAAGGAATACCTCCTCGCATGTTCAAATCGCTAATTGCCGCAGGCCATGCTGAATTCTCTTCTATGAGACAGCAGGTAAAAACCACGTCTTTTAAATGTTCAGAGTTTTGTAGTTTATTTTCAAATGATGCTCCTTGGAGACATTTATTTACTATGATCATCAAGAATTCACATTAATGATCACCATTCTGTCTCGTAGGATGCTCTTGAGTATTTCCTCCATTTGCTAGACAAGGTTGAGCGTGGCAGCAACATGAGATCAGAATTAGACCCCTCGAGGAGCTTCAAATTTGGAGTAGAAGAGAAGATCCTTTGTTCGTCTGGAAAGGTTGCATATAATAAAAGGGATGATTGTATCCTTTCTTTGAACATTCCGCTGGATCAGGCAACTAATAAAGGTATATCGTGTTCTTCCTTCTCTTTTCCTCTTCTTCTATCAGTTGGCGTGTTTCCTGATTCCATGGTCATTGTTTTGCTTTTTTGATGATCAAGATGAATTAGAAGCCTTTAACAAGGAGCAAGCAGGAAAAGGACCCGAAGAAAATGCCATGTGAGTTAGTTTACTCACTTAAAATATGTTTCGTAGTTTCACCTGCGTATCTAAGATAATTTATTCTCGCCAGGTCAACTGATGAGATTGTACGCCCACGAGTTCCTTTAGAAGCTTGTCTAGCAACTTTTGCATCATCAGAGCAGATTCATGATTTCTACAGCACTGCTCTCAGGGGAAAGACAACAGCTATCAAGTATGATGTTTCTTTTCAGTGTGAATCCGAACACAAACTGAGACTAGAATGAAAGTAAACTAATTTCTTTTAAAATTTTATGCAGGACAACTCGTTTGACGTCTTTCCCAGATTATTTGGTTTTGCACATGAGAAAGTTTGTTATGGAGGCAGGCTGGGTGCCAAAGAAACTTGGTCTCTTTCTCCAACACCAGTCCTTGTTAATGTCTCACCTCCTGGTCCTGTTTATAAATTACTTATCTATCTTTCCTCTCTGTTGATATCCTGATGCAGATGTGTACATTGATGTTGCGGACGTGATTGATATCAGCCACATGCGCAGCAAAGGTCTTCAACCTGGAGAGGAACTGTTGCCAGATGGTGGTATGAGAATAGTGACACCATATTTTTCGATAAACAATGTTACTTGTTATCTGTTGGGTATTCATTTTTTTGTGTGCATAAAGTTGCAGAAGAAGAAGTGATGGAAGCAGTGCAGCCTGTGGCGAATGAGGAGATAGTTGCACAGCTTGTGTCGATGGGATTCAACCAGCTTCATTGCCAGAAAGCTGCCATTAATACTTCTAACGCCGGAGTCGAAGAGGCCATGAATTGGCTATTTTCTCACATGGAAGATTCAGGTAATTGAAATAATATTTCACTGAGTTTACTTGTAAAAAACTACTTGCCGAGACCAATTATTTTCTAATGTAATGATGTATTGTGCTGTTTATAGACATCGACGCTCCAATCTCCAATACGACATCATCATCTGACGTTGATCAGTCAAGCGTTGATACCTTACTCTCCTTTGGCTTTGCTGAAGATATTGCTCGAAAGGCACTCAAAGCCTCGGTAAAATCTTTCTAACGAACGTCGAGGCTCTTTCTTACTTGATTCTTGTTACTGATACAGTTTCGGTTTTCTTAAAAAACCAGGGAGGAGATATCGAGAAAGCAACAGATTGGATATTCAACAACCCCAACGCATCTTCTCCTTCGGACATGGACGTTTCATCTAGCAACTCGGCACAACAGACTCCAGCTCAAAGCGAATTACCAGACGGAGGAGGAAGTTAGTATTTCTTGCCGAAACTCTTTTTTACCTTAACCGACTTTGTCTTATGAAAACAATTCAACATTGAGAGACTTACACGTATGTCTTAAACCGTTGCAGGGTACAAGCTGTTTGGTATAGTGAGCCACATGGGAACATCGACGCACTGTGGTCACTATGTGGCGCACATATTGAAAGAAGGCCGTTGGGTTATTTTCAACGACAGCAAAGTCGGCGTCTCGACAAATCCTCCCAAAGACATGGGTTACCTCTACTTCTTTCAGCGTATCGATGATTGATTATCTCTGTAAGTTGTTGAATCCTATGGATCCAATTAAAAAAGACAGAAGAAACCAAAGTCCTTTCTTTTTGTTACTTTTAGTAATTTTAGGTGTCCTAATGGCTGGTGAATTGTTTGGTTTCTAAATACTTTAGTTGTGGATTATATGTGATACAGTTACTAAATTTAGGTTCACTTGTTATAATGATGTGGAACAACTATAAACATCTTTTTTGAATTTTATTAAGAAGTTCTAATTTTATTAGAAACTGTGAACAAGAAAGAAGAACAGTCAATAATTAGAACTTGCAAAAAAATCAATCAAATAGCAAAGAAAACCAACAAATTCAACAGAAAACAAGTCACAAAATAGTTTCTTAATCTCTTACAAGAACCAGATTTCTTCAACTTAATCCCTTTCTTATAAGCCTTAACACCAACTTCATTGACTTCAACATCAGCACCAACTTCTATCCTATGCCTCTTGGTTTTCCAAAACAGAATCTTGAACCTAACTCGTGTCTCCAAATCAACCCGAAAAACCGCATTTAAAACCGTCATGTTGTTCAAAGAACGAGCAAAACCGTACTTCTTGGCCTTCTTCTTGTGTCCTTGGTAGAATCTTGGCACGGTGTAGTTAGCCACAAAGGTGTTGTTGTTGGTTAAAGAAAGGTGTACATCGTCGTAGTAGATACCTTGGTCTTTGTTCGGGTTTGCGAAACGGACCATGAAGGTTAGTGTTGTGTTGTCTTTTGAGTTTAAAGATGTTTTGTTGAGGGCAGGGACGTAAAACTCTTCCACCGTGCATTTTGGTTTGTCGGCACGAAGGCTTAGCCATAAGAAGAGAGAGGTTAGACCAGCAGTGAATATGAAGCTAAAGCAACAGCTACAACATGTTTTTGAGCCATGGTCACTATCATTATCATCCATTATTATTATTATTTTTTTTTACTTTTTTTTGGTTAGGAGAGATTAGAGATTGAAGATGTTTTAGATTCTTTTGGTTTTTTGGGATTTTTATTTAGTAGATGATATTTGAAGTTGACTCAAAGAGGACGACTTGGTTAGGAGGAGACATAGACGCCAGAGAAAACAAAAAAAAAACAATTTAATGGAAGAAATAAGATATAAATAAATGCAAGTGTTATAATATATGCTATTTATTTAGTGACACTAACACAACTATGCGCTATTGAAATTTGAAAAGATATATAATAAGAAAGAGTAAATACATAAAATAATCCGGATTGTTTTGGATTTAAAAAAGAAAAAATTAGGCGTTGTTTATTTGAAAATTAAAATTTTCAAAAAATGTCATTAAAATAAAATATTTCGAAAAATGTTACACGTAGACAAGAAATTCTCAACGCGGACAAAAGAAGACGATTAATGACAAATTTAACTTTATTTTCCGTGGACAAACTTTAGTCCACGAACACCAAGTGAACAAAACACGAGGACAAATTCGTTATTCGTCGTCTTTTGATCCACTTGGACAATTTAATATTCACCTATACCATTTCTCGAAAGATGTTTTTTAATGATATTTTGGAAAAAAATTGCATTTCAAAATTTTCAAAAAATAATCACTTATAAAAATGACTAGTTAATTAAAATTATTTTTTTGCTTTTGTGTTATCCTAAATGCCTAAATGCTTCAAGAGACGACAGGTTGTCAAGAAAAAAGACAAGTAGGACACATACACGCGCGCGTGAGGGTTATCGAGGATAAACACATTTGTTTGGCAAATTCACATTTGTTTGGCAAATTCACATTTGTTTGGCAAATTCACTCCAAATTTATTTTAAAATAAATATTGGCTATTACTAGTATTAGTATTTAGGGAAATTTAGAAGATTATGTACTTTTTGTAATTGTGAATAAGGTAGTTTTAGTTTTTTTATTAGGAAAATATGTCATTTTAATTTTCAGAGCATGCGAAAAAACTGTTTTATCATTTTAGTAGTCATCAACCGTTATTCACCATTCACCAACGTTATTCAGTATTCACCAACCGGTATTCCCCATTCACTAACGTTATTTACTATTCACCAATCGATATTCATCATTTGATATTTACCATTCACCTATCATTATTCATTGTTCATCATATGTATTCATCGTTTATCGATGTTATTCACCATTCACGTATTCGATTCACCAATTATCACGTAAACATAAAAAATAACCTAAAAATTATAATTGTTTTTTTAACTTTTGAAAATTACCCATTTAACAATTAGAAAACTACTTTCTAGCAAATTAGAAAACTAAAAAGTATCCTTTCAACCAATTATCTCTAGTATTTATTGATGTTTTATGCTTAAGACTGATATCGAATACAAATTGAATTAAAAAAACTGAATTTTAGTTAATAAACGAATAACAAACTCTCTTCCATAATTAGAAATTGCCACAACACATACACATTGTACAATATGCCTCTCTTTGTGACCATCAAATTAAACTAAAGCCCATACCAAAACTACCTATTAAAATTTCTTATTTTTTAACCATCTTTCCTTTCTTGCAATTAAATTTTTGATCATTTTTTTTTTTTTTGTTATAATTTTTTTTTTTTTTGATCATTTTACAAGGTTTCTTCACAATACAAACCTTAATCATTCAATCAAATATATCTTTCCCGTTTGTAAATGTATATTTATGTACGTGACTAGAACACACATGGAATTATATATGGAAAACATGATAACTTTTTATTACACATGTTCGGAAATAATTTACATGTCTTGCACTCTTGTTTTTTTTTTAATTCTACATCGAGTTTCAATACATATACTATACCCCCATTCAATTAATTTTGTAGAAAATAATCAGAACAAAATAAATAACGAATTTTTTTAAAAATTGTGGTTAGGACAAAAAAAAATAATCAAATTATAATCAACCAATATATAGTTAGACAACATCGACAAAGGAACTAAGCAAAGTCCTCTTTTCTTCAATTCTGCACAATTTTCTTCACTCATTATCCCTTTCATATTCAATCCTTTCTCCTAAATAAAACCCACACACATATTTTTTTTTTTTTGTTAGTCTTTAGAAACAATTAATATTATTAACTTGTTACAAAACCATGAAGGTGCATGTGGTCTAAAAGTTTCATACCTCATTTTTAGTATTTTTCTTGGTTTTTTCTTCTAATGTATTGTCCTCCATTTCAGTGTAACCCTAAAGAAACAATTTCCTTACTAAGATTATTCTACAACACATGAAAACATCTACACATAAATGTTTTTAGCCATTTAATTAGCCACATATATATAGAGAGATTGATTAAGATTGTATTCTCTTGTAAACTAGCTAACCTTGGTTCTATTAGAAGGAGATGTAGCTGTGTCTTCTTCAAGACAAGATATAGGAGAGGCGGCATCGGAGATCATAGAAGGCTCATCATAATGGCCTAATCCATCTTCGGTATCGAAGTACATTGTCCAACTACTCTCTTCTTGACTATATTGTATTGTTCTTTGTTGATTAGATGAAACTATTCGCCTCACACAATTGCTTAATGCTGAATTTTCCATCAAATAACTTAACTAGCTAGTAATGTTATCTTGTTAAAAGAATGATATGTGAGAAGCTAAATTAGGTTTTAGTTTAGACTTTTTGTTTTGGCTTACTTTCTAAAATGTGACATTATATATAAGCAAGAGAAGTAGAGGCCATGAAAAGTTGTTGGTAAGGCACAATTTGGCCCTTTAGTTTTATTATTGTTTATTTTATTTACTTATAGTAATATTATTTATTGTTATCTTAATGCGCAAGAACAAAGAAAGAGTTACATACAAAGGAGAGTGGAGAATATAAATATGAAGCAACATTTGAGAATTTGAGTCTTGCTACATTAAATCTTATTATTTAAGTTTTAACATATGAAGCATAAGTACAAAAAACAATCATGTATAATTATTTTGTGTTGACTTTTCAAATTAAGAATGTTAATTCGGGTTATTTTTTTTTCTACAAAAATCATAAATTCACAAGATTTAGTAGGGAAGGATTACACTCTGTCTAGTAACAAAAATAATATCATGAATCGAAGCTAAAACAAGGTATATTAATTTCATTTACCTATAGGGAAGGATTACACTCTGACTAGGTTACAAGGTATAGTAACAAGGATTACACTCTGTCTAGTAAAAAATTATATTTTGTTTTTAAAGTAGTTTTATTTGCTCTATAAAATTAAATTTATCTTGTGTAATATGGTATAGCTAAATTAACAAAAATAAATAATATGGTATAGCTTATAGAAGTACGATAATATAAAATGGTTTATTGATATATAGCCTATAGGGACAGTGTTCTTGAAAAATAGTATTAATGTTTATTTAAATTTAACTCATAACCTAGTCAATGACGAAGACATGTAATTCGTGGGGAACTGCTACTAAGTGTTTAACGATAATTAATATGATTTTATAACGTGGGAAGCAGATGATATATAGTTTTGCTTTATTTTAAATAAAAAATCAAACAAAAAAAAACAGAAAACGTGAAGAAGGCAACATTACACTAGGTTAAACACACATAATATAAACTGAAATAAAATGATAAAGTGTATATAATATATATATATATATATATATAATACTAGGATTTTTACACGGGGCTACTGTTGGTGCATGAATCGGTACTTTTAGTACCTATAATTCACCATAAGTTCATTGCCAAAATATCTATTTTAACATTAATTTATGGTTTAATTCATAAATTAATATGGTCAAAGTTTGGAGTTACTTTGCATCTAAGAAGTCAAGACTATCTATTAATGGTGCTTAATCGATGTGAGAGTTAATCACTCAAGCTTAATGACAAGAAGGAAGATGGCTATAAAAGAGAAGAAAAGACTCAAGAGAACGATCTTCAACACCACCTCCTAGATATAGCTTATTACTATACTTGTATCAATAAATACATTATTCATATAAACAAATACTTTCTCTTTACTTTATTCTATGTATTCAAATACATTTTCTACTTTAATCTATATTCAAATCTAAGGATTACATCTTAACCATCTTGGTCTTTTATGTCTTTTATCTTATATTTGCTAATCTACTTTATGTTTGGTCTATGAAGACTTTGTCCCCTTTTCATTTATGTTGTGAACCGATTAAAAACCGAAACCGGAACTCACAGCTACGCCCGACAATATAGTTTGTAAAAAAGAATCATTAATTGTTTTTAAACTTATATGTACAAAATTAAAAATATTTAATCATATAACTGTTTGATATTGAAATATAACATTTTGCCAAGGATAATTTTTCAAATGACTATTCTCAGTGATAGTGGTACCATAATTTTATGAAACTTGGATAAAAAAAATTTTTGTTAAAAAAAACGAAATTATGAGGATTGACCATGTGAGATTTATAATATAAAGAATTTATGTTTTAGATATTTTAAAGAAAAATTCTTAAAAATAGCATGAAAAATTATTTAACATTAATATTATTTTTTCAAGATTATGATACTTAAGATTTGATTAAAATCATCATGATGAGCATGACGATTGTAATCATGATTTCTAAAATCTTAAAGTATATGTTGTCAAACATAATACATTTTTCTAATGTGGGTCAAAAAAGATTACTTAAAAATAACAATTTTTAATTTGTCGACGTTTCTTTTTGCGTGCTCGTCCAATATCTTGTCATTTTATTTGTTCACATATTTATTTATTCATTATATATAACATTTTTTCGTTCAAAGATACATCACTACTTAGACCAAAAAATAAAAATATAAATACTTACGAATCTTCACAATTATGAAATTGGATTATTTTAGCATACTGTTTTTGACTTTGTGGATTGCCATTATAAGGAAGCTTAATTATGTGCTTCTTCTAGTTCTCGAGGATAATTATTGAATGTTTTCTCATTTTTCATATATGCAAAATGCAAAAAAAAAAGAGAACAAAACTAAAACAATTATCTCCAGTTAATATTTTAGATTATACTAAAAATAGTGTGACAAATGTGACAAGACTGTCTTTTTAAGAGAAAATTGTGACATGTCTGTCTATAAACGAAAAACTAACGGAACTCTTAACTCCGTTAATTGTTAAACCGCCCCAATTTACGGTTTTGATAATGAACCCCCTCACTTTTCTTATAATTGCAATAAACACCCTTAACTTATTAATTCCTCCTCGATTTCTCTTTCCTTCTCCGCGTTTAATCAAATCACTCTCTCCTCCTTTCTTCGTCTGCGCTCTCCGCCGCAGTATCGCCGCCGTGCTTCCTCCGCCAGGTGATTAAAACTTCATCCTCTTTCTCTTATTCCACAATATATCGCCTCTTGATTCTCGAGACCCTAAACTATGGATACTTAAAATCTGTAGCTCACGTTTTTTTGAAGATTTAGGGTTTTTTGCTTTGTGTTTTCTGAAGCTGTCTCGATTTCTATTGATTCCAAGGCTAATAGGAGAGAAACAATCGTCTACAAGTATGGCACGCAATGCACCAGAAGCATCAGAATCTCCGGCGAGACATAGACAGTCTCCTCGCCGTAGAAGCTCACCGAGAAGAGAAGAATCTTCGAATTCGCGTAATCGTAGCTCTAGGTCTCCTTCACCAAGGACAAAGAGATTGAAGAGAGCTCAAGGTGAAAGAGAACTTGGTAGAAGTAGAGACAGAGAAGACGAGAAGCTTAATGGGAGAGGAAGGGAGAAGAGTAGTAACAGTAGGGAAGTAGAAAGAGACAGAGAGAGAAGAAGAGGAGGAGATAAGGACATGGATGATAACAAGAGAAGACACTCAGGGAAAGAGGAAAGTGAGGAAAGGAGAAGAGGAGGAAGAGAAGATGAGAGAAAAGGTAGAGGAAGACATGAGAGTAAGGGTTCACTAGAAAGAGATACAGTCTCAATGCATGATCAGGTAATTTTCTAACTGATTCTGTGTATTCATGTGTCTTGCATTAGCGTAAGTATGTTATCAGACTCCGTTATTGATTGCATCGAAAGATAATTTGATTGAAATTGTTTAGTTTTAGTGTATGACAGTTGTAGAAGTTAGCCTTAGCTGGTGCTGGTTTTCTCATGTCTCACATATTGTTTAGTTTGGACCTTTTTTGGTTTACCCTTTCTATCTCTTTAGTGTACAGTTACTGTGGGTGACCGTGCGGCTAAGTGAGTTAAGGATAGTTTATTTTGTTCCTTTCTGCATGTCCAGTAACATTCACTTCCATTCAGTGAAAGCTCATTATTTAGACTATGGTTGCTTTTGAAGTTTGATTGTTTTTCTCTTGTATTTTCTTGCATAGTTATATACTTATATCAGCTTTCTATGTCATGCAATATGTCTAAGTTTGTCTATCCAGAACAACATCTTTCATGAGTTCTACTAGTCACAAGTCTTTGTCACTTTCACTCATTTTATATCTCTTTGTATATTTTTCAGGGGTCTAATGCAAGAGGGGGCGACGAAGAACCGTGAGTTTTCTTCGTATTAGATTATCCTTTAACAATTTTCAGTCTTTTCTTTAATCAAGTTACTGGTTTTTTAAAACAGCAATGACGAAGAAGACTCAATTGCGAGAATGAGAGCAACTGAAGAGGCTCTGGCAGCAAAGAAAAAGGTATCCAATTTATAACGTCATTTCTGATTTTTTAGATCTCTTGGCTCTTCCATGTAGGGAAGATTACAAATCTAACTTTGTTATATCCTTCAGGAGGAACCATCTTTTGAGCTATCAGGGAAGCTTGCTGAAGAAACCAACAGATACAGAGGTATATTTCCTGCTTTGGGCATTTTATTTAAGAATTTAACTGTTATGCTTGTTTTGTCGTATAAAATTTTGCCATAGAGATCTTCATGCATGCATGAGAAATCTGTCTCAATATAATGCATATGCTATCATCATATACTTTTTGGCTCCTAGGAATGGAGATAGAGGTTTATTGCAATTAATTTCATCACAGGACATACTTCCCTGATTGGTTGAACCCTTTGCAGGTATAACACTCCTCTTCAATGAGCCCCCAGAGGCTAGAAAACCCAACGATCGATGGAGACTTTATGTTTTCAAGGATGGTGAACCACTGAACGGTGTGTCTTTTAACCCTCTAGTTTTCCCTTCATAAGATTATTGTGTTTGTACATGTTCTGTCGGCGAAGTGATGGTCCCTTTGTCTTATATGCTTCTCACTTCAACTATCTTAAACCGTAAAACATGTAGTGTTTGTTTGGTGAACGAGATGCTTAATATTATATGTAGCACTCTAACCATGTACACTCAATATCTGTGCTCTGATGTCTCAGTATCCAGATAATAGCATTAATACCAATAGTAGCCAAATTATTGTCTGATACTGTTTAAAAACTGACAATAACCAGTTTATACTTGTGTGACAATCAGATCTTTTTAGGCTTATATTTTTTGTGATTGGTTTCCCATGTTGTTCTTAGTTATGTCTACATAGATTAAGATAAAGCCATTTCTTCTTTTTTTTCTATTTGCTTCCCCATTAATCATTTTACTTGATGTGTTTATATGTGATTAACAGATCCGCTTCAGCTCCATCGCCAAAGCTGCTATCTCTTTGGACGCGAGAGAAGAATAGCCGACATTCCTACTGATCACCCATCTTGCAGCAAGCAGCATGCTGTTATTCAGTTCAGGTAGATATTTTCGATGTGTAGTTCTCCTCTCGAATTGCAGATTATTATGACCCATGAATCTGATGTACTAATGCCATTGTGTGTGTGCTTGTTGTGTTGCAGGGAAGTGGAAAAGGAGAAGCCAGATGGTATGATGGGGAAGCAAGTAAGGTAAAAAAATCTCTGTTTTTATCTCTTTCACTTTGCTTGAAAATTTCGTAACTTTTCTCCGGCTTAATTGTAAAATATAATTTCCCTCAATGTCACATTTTCAGGCCTTACATTATGGATCTTGGTAGTACCAACAAGACTTACATCAATGTGAGTGATGAGTTTACATTTTCTTCTTGATTGTTTCTTTATCATCGTCAAAGATCAAACCTGTGTAGCACAAACTTTGTTTTTCTCTGCTTTTTTTCAGGAAAGTCCTATGGAACCGCAACGTTACTATGAGCTTTTCGAGAAAGACACCATCAAGTTTGGTAATAGCAGGTATGCTAGTTAATCATTTATCTTTGTGTGTATGTTCATTGTTTTGGTTTAACATAGTGTTGATTGGGATCTAGTCTACTTTCTCTTTTTTTTGTGTGGCAATTTATGATAGATTTTGTTCTTTTGGCTGCAGCCGCGAGTATGTTCTATTGCACGAGAACTCTGCAGAGTGAAAGTATAAATCAGAGTTTAAGCGGCAACCATATCGCCTTTCTCAGTGTTACTTTAGCAACTTCTTGCCTGCTTTCCTCAGCTATAGGCTTTCTTCTTTTCTTGTGACAATCTCCACATTATGTATTTGGCAAATTCTACAGAATTAAGTTGTCATCATTTTTTTGTCAAAAAAAAGTTTAGGTGTGTTATGAAAAATCACAACCCAAGAAAGAAACCAACAAATGTTATTATTACTCTTTTTAACAAACTTCTCCTCCTCTGTTGCTTTCAGCTTCATGTAACCCAGACATTGTATCATACATAGGCTTGTTTAATGTCTCCGGTAAGTAAAACGCAAGCCCGCCTCCCACCAAACCGCAGACCGCAAACACTCCAAACGGTATTTCTTCCCCTAAAACCACCACGAACGGCGCAATAATCGCTCCCATTTGCGACATCTGAGTTGCGCAACCCAACGCCGCGTTTCTCACCACCGTCGGAAACAGCTCGGCTATATATATGAACAAGAGATTGAACGTTCCCGCCACTCCGAATATCCCTAAACCCCCGGAAACCATTCTAACCACTTTCCACGGCCCCGCCATGCCGCTTACCAAGAATCCGACGAGGCAGAAAACGCAGCTGAACCATTGCGTACCAATGGTCAACGGTTTCCTTCCGTACCGGTCGAGCAGAACGGCCGTTAGGGCGAACGCCGGCATTTCCGAAACGGCGTTTAGGATGACGCTGAGGTAGAGATTGGTTTCGAGGTTAACGACGTTGAGACTAAGCCCGTAGTACACGATCGCGACCGTGAAACTTATCGTGACGGTTAAGAAAAGCCGGATCCGCGTCAGAGGCGACTTTAAAACGTCTTTGAGCGATCCCTCGACCGCGGTTTCGCTGTCGTTATTTTCCTCCGCCGCCGTTTCGCCCTGGTCGTCTAGAGTAAGCGTGACACCGGCGGGGATGTGACGCCCGTTAGTTTTCGCGATCGTATGCATAAGCTTCATGGCCTCGTCTATTTTACCTTTCACGAGGTACCATCTCGGTGACTCGGAGATGAATGGTATAACAACGACTAAGAACAAGAACGACGGTAACGACGAAACAACGAAAAGCTCTCTCCACGACCTGAAAACGTAAGCTATACCGGATAAAATCGCGATACCACCGGAGAAAAAGTAGAAAGTCGACATTCCGGCTATACCGCGTTTACTAGGTCCTATGGGTTCGGTGGCGAGGACGAACCCGCATAGACCTACGCCGCCGGTGCTGAAGCCCGTTAAGAATCTGAGAACCACATAAGTCCAGTAGTTTGGTGAGAAAGCCGTCGCGATCCCTAAGATCGCGTTGATGATGCATACAACTATTAATGAGCCTTTTCGACCTAGCTTCGAGTCAGAGAGATGTCCGAAAACTCCTGCCCCTGTAACATAAATGAGTTATATGATTTCATTAGACCATGTTTGTGACAATAAATGTGATCATAGAAGTATATAATATACATTAAAAAAACTTATGACAAAGACTTATTCAAAGATTTGAGATCATAAGTTTTACTCTTAATCTTTAGGTTCAAATAACATATATTATAATTGACTAGTATGTAAATTTCATTGGATATTCTTAAGGATGTACTAAATTGATCATATTGAAATATAATTGTGAGATCCATCACACGTCAAAAATATTAAGTAAGAATTGTCTAATATGTAACAGAGTCTACATCCAAATTATCGTAAGATCTTTTGGGACGAACAATATCAAATTAGTGAAGGGTTAGACTCAAAAACATAGCGGACCGGCCCTTGGGAAAAGAGTGGGGCTCACAAGTGCGTCGTGAAACCATGAACGATGTCGGGTCAGAATAGTTACAAAGTGATATCATAGGCTATTTGTCACTCTAGTTATGACCTAGAAAGATCGATTCTTTGGGATTCTTCCTTCTCGCAACGAGAACATTGCGTACGTGTTTGAGGGTGAATTGTGAAATCCGTACCTTATCGAAATATTAGACAAAAGTTGTCTAGTATGTGAAAGCCAGAATGTGTGTTTTGTAATAAAATGCGCTAATCTAAACATAGTTAAGTAGGAAAGGCAACTTCTTTTTGACTTTCGTATTATTAGCTAAAACTAATTAATACGACGAGAATCACGAGATCATATTTTTTTTTTTTTCGAAATCACGAGATCATATTTGCTCGTTTGTGCAACCATATGTGAACGTACGTTGCATGTTACCATTTCATTTAGGGATAATTACAAAACTACACCATTTCAAAATTACTTCACAAAACTACAATTAAACATTCAAAATTAAATCCAAATAAACCCTATCCACACAATCCTACCTCTTAATAATATACCTTAAACAGTAATTAGCGAACCCAAATAATTTTTTTTTTAATTTTGATAATTTTTTAAAGAGTAAATCAAGCTTTTGAAAATGTGTAAATATGTGGAAAAAATATTTAATTAGATCAAGTTTTATAAAGGAAATGACGAAAAAATGTAGTTTTGTGAATTCCTCTTTCGTTTAATATACTTGCACTCTATTGTTTCAAATGTGAACGTGCATTGCATTACATATTTTAAACAATTGCAATCACAATTTATGTAAATGTTAAACTACATTTTAACATATAAACGAGATGATTACGTTAAATAAAACAAATTTCAGTCTATTTCAATTTTCAACGAAGTCACACGTCACGTATACCAAAACTTTAGTTTTTTTGTCGTTATATATAGTTTTTGTTTATTCGTGTCACACGAAGTGTATACAGTATAGATATATATATATACTCTTATTTTACAAAAATTAAGCAAAAACAAGCCATGTGATCTAGGCACGTGATGCGGATCTAGAATGATTATAGATTCATAATTTCCAAATACCGTGCAGACAACGGCTTTAGTTAGTTTAATGCTCGACAAGCTGCACAACCTATCTCAATGTTTGGATCTATTAATTAATTAATTAATTTTTATTGTGCAAAGACCTATTAATTAATTATTATCCTATTAATTAATTATTATCCTGTTTTCTCGGATATAGCTATATCCCACTTAAATAGTTCACGACGCTAAAGTCAAATGTTATTTCTATGATTTTACTAAAAAACTAATTATACTATTTTAATGTAATAATGTCACGCCAACTTTAGTACATGTCAATACTCCTTTTCCTTGACAAATGGTGAGTTTTCACGCAATTTAGCTTATCAGACTTTATTGACATTAACTTGAGTCACGTTAAAAAATTAATGTTAAAATATATCATGAAATTAAAGGTACAATAGAAAAAAATATGTGAAAATACTAAAACTACATTTAAAGGGAACAAAATAATTTTTTCTTAAAGAGAGAGGGAGTACAACACTATTCAACTGCGGGCCAGCACGACCCGACTCTGTAAAATATCGGGTTCGGGCTTTCATATTTAAGCCCGAAAAAAATCGGGCTTTTCGGGCTTAGTCCGTTCGGGTAAAGGGTTTTTCGGGCTTAGCCCGATCGGGTTTCGGGCTAACCCGAAAAACCCGAAAATAAATGAGATAATATTTTTATATACTTTATATAATTTGTAAACATAATTTTGCATAGAAGTTGTCTTTTGCCTAAACATGTTGAAGCATTGATTTGTAGTCGCACTTGTTTGGATTGTTTTACATTTAGTGATTCATGTTATAATATCATTCATATATATTTAATATGTTTTAAATTATTATCTATTGAATTTTTTATTTTATATGATTTATTTAGGATAAAATTTGATATTTATTTTTGTTTGTAGCTTTTGATGGTGAGGAAGATCTAGATGGCGTCGAAGAAGATCCGAGTTTGCGCTCCACCAGTACTACTACCTAGATTTAAAGTGTTTTGATTTTTAATTTTGCTATTACTATCTAGATTTCAAGTATTTCTCTTTCAAACTTTTTTTTTTTATTAATCCTATGATAACAAAAACATATGATCGATTTTATTTTCAGTTTTTATTTTTAAACTACTTTGATATTATTTTTTATTCATATTTATCACAATGTTAATGCGTAAAAAATTAATTTTATTGTTTAAAATATAATTGAATTATGATAATATTTTTTAGACACAAATTTTAAAATATATGAAAAAGCCCGAAAAAACCCGAAAAACCCTAAAGCCCGAAGCGGGTCGGGCCGGACTTTGAAATATAAGCCCGAAAAATATTCGGGCCGGGTCGGGTCGGGCTCAAATATATACGGATTTTGACGGGTTCGGGTCGGGCCGGGTCGGGTTAGCCCGATTGACACCCCTATATTCAACGATAACCAATTTCCCTTTTTTTGTTTATGTGAATATTTAGTATTATGAATTCATATATAAAATCAAATTTTCACGTGATACCTGTAATTTATATATTTTGAATAAATGCAGCAGTAATTTTCCGTATTTGTAATCTTTTTAATTCTTAAAAAATATATAGTTACACATATATATGTAAGGAATTCAGAAAACCACAACCTTTTGACATTTCCTTGACAAAATTACACTTAATTTAATATTTATACATATTTTCACTCTTTCAAAAGTGGATTTACTCTTTAAAAAATTACCAAAATTAAAATATTTTCATTTGGATTTCACTAATTAATGTTTAGGGTATAATATTAAAGAGATATAATTGTTTAGGTAGGGTTTATTTGATTTTAGTTTTGAATATTTAAGTGCATTTTTAAAAATTGACTACGAGATGTAGTTTTGTAAAATGCAATTCAAATGATTTAGTTTTGTAATTCGACTTATATATAATTTAAAAAAAAAATATTACAGATTTTTACAAAATTTTCCGTAATTGTAATTTATTTAATTCTTAAAAAAATATCTAAATATATTAAAACAAAATAAAATAAAACATTACCAATCATGCCTCCGGTGAAGAAAAGGGCTTGAACAAGACCGACTTTATATTTCTGGCCACAGATCAAACCCCACTCGGAGACGGTGGAGGTTCCTTTGCCTTCCGTCCATTCCCAAGAATTTGGATCCATATCGCATATCGATGACCCGACCCGACAACCCGACCCGACGCATCTCCAAGCGGGTTCTTGGTCTGCGAATATCATTACCATAGTGTGGAAACCCTCTAGGGCCCACGCTAGACACGTCAGCACAAAGTGTTTCATCTGCCACCTCCCAAACTCTCCGCAGTGTCTCCGTAACATCTCGTCTATGCACAGTCTCTCCTCCTCTTTCTTCGCCGGAGTTTCTAGCAATGGTCGCCGGACGTTGCTCTCCTCCTCCGGTGATTCCATTTCTTTTTCTCTACTGTATTTTTTTTTGGGGTTTTGGGAGGTGTTGATTTTGTTGATGTGAAGGAGACATAATGGCGTATTAGTAGCGTTTTATAATAAAAAGGTGTGTGTGTGGGTGTGTGAAACAAATTATTTGGCTGCGTGATATTATAGTTGGAAGCACGTTTGGTTTTAGAGAGTTGTAATTAAAGCTGTCTAAAGATCTAAATGTTATTAAGATTTTTATTGATGAAAATATTCATTACATAGTCATCACAAATAGAATTAGAAGTTTTAGTGATAATGTAATCTGTGATATAAAAAATATATATTATAGTATTTAAATATTTTTGGATGCATTTAAATATGGGGTTAAATATTTATGAAATTATTTTTAAAATGTGTTGAATATAGTAGAGGTTTTTGTTTTACAAGTAGAGGTTTTACGAGATGATTATATTAAAATCTTTCATGTGTAGAATTAGTTGCGTTTCTTAGTTATGATATTCATATGCCAACGACTACTTTTAATATATGTAAGACTAATTTGAAAAGTAACTACGCTAAAATGTCTATAAATTAATAATATTGAAATCACTAGATTTTATTAATTTATAGTGATATTGATTTATCACTAAATTAACATTTATCAATTTATAGAAATATGTCACAAATTAAAGGAAATGTTTTTTACATTGTCGGATAGAAACCAACATTTTATAGTATTTATTTATATATAGAGAATAGTTCATTAATATATAGATGTTCTACAGTACATTCATGATACGGTTTGTTGATATATAGATGTTTTCTGATTTGTTGATTTAAAAAAAGAAAGTGTACATTTTAAATAATACATGAAAAATATAAATATACTTATATAATAAAAATGAGTTAAACCAAATGGTTAAATTATGTTAAACTATATTTTACGTTTAAATAACAATACCTAAAACAAAAAACACCTTAATATATGTTATAAATTGGTATAAAAATGTTTTATATTACTATAATAAACTAACTTTTTGTAAATTTAATTTAATTTAACAATAAAATAAATATTAAAAGTATGTATGCAGCTATATACATTTTATATGCATCACAAATATTTTTTATTTATTTTACAGGAGTCACCTAATACTTAATTTATTTTACAGGTGTCATCCTTAATTTCTGAGTGTGGGTTAAAAAGTCACTAGTGAGAGATCCTTCAATAAAAAGTCTTGTTTCGATCCTTTAATATAATCATGTTCATTTACTACGGACAATTCTTCAAAATCTACACCAAACTGATTCAGCGACCATTTGAAAATTTGGGTCCCGAAATAATTCGTAATTTTTTAGTTTATTCTTTTAAAGCAAAGCATATATGGAACGCTTTCGTGAGATCACAATGGAACCCTTATGAATAATGCTTTATCTATATGATATAACTACACGTTTAAGAATTGAACAAGCTTTGCAAGAAGGCACGTACGTCACCTTTACTGATGTCGAACGCCAGAAACTTGTCAACAGCCTCCTGAAAGTTTAAATCCGGTATAGTAAAAGGACGTAAGGTAGAAGAAAAGTGTAAAGTTTGTGTTAAAGGCGAGAAAACGAAAAGAAACCTTGAATGCTTGCTCTTGAGACACTATGCCGTCAAGGTTTAGTTTTTCGATGTTGCTGTTACTCTCAAAGGCATCCAATACGGTGGCTGCTCTCTTCACGACTTCCTCTGGGACACCTTGTAAACCAAACAACAGTGGATGATATTCTTTTTGAAACTCTCTAGAATTATATATATATAGATTACTGAACATTGACATAAATCTTCGTAAATATACCAGCGAGTAATGCACAATGCAGACCTGCATAGCACAAAATGGGTTGATTTAGTTTGGTGTGTTACAGTAGAAACTAATTTATAAGACAATGAAGCGAAGGAAGAGAATGCTCACCGTAGCTCAGAAGCGTTTGTCCTGGAACTAACCTGCAAGCAAAACCATTTCCTATAACATCCCACAACTCTTACTGAATGTAGACAGTTATACAATGGTTGTCGCTGAGATTTCATACCGATAGAGAAAGACAATTTCTTCCATGTTTGCAGAGTCCGTGTCTGGCCTTAGAACGCTCATTGTATAGAACTTAATCTTCTCAGACTGAAACGAATGGAGAAAGGAGGAATCTCTAAAGTATCATATCACTCTCTAGCTTGAAGGTGATAAAAGCCCGAAATATGAGAGGTTATTTAAAGCAATTGGTTCAGAGTACATACAACGGGCAAGACGCTCTCGTTAAGTAGTTCAGTCAAGTGGGTGCATACTAGAACCTGAAAGCATGCAGAAACAGTCCAATTGCATGTAACAACAGGCAGCTCGAGGTTTATAAAAGAGAACATGTAATATTTTACGGAAAGATGTATAAGAGAAATCTATACCCTTGGTGGCTCATTACATGTAGCAAAGTGAGTAATTGTCCCACCAAGCAAGCCAATACCATCTGTGTGCTTAAGTAAAGTGTTGGTAAGGGAAGAATTTTTCAACAAGCATAAGCCATTTAAGTTTAATACAAAGTAGAGAGCATATGAATCGGTGGTAATCGAACAAACCTTCTGTAAGAGTGCCTTTACCAAACTCGTCTAAGAGACACAGAGATCTTGAAGTTGCTTGCCTAGATAATTTAGGCCAATCACAATCATCACGAACATGAACATAAGTAATTAACAATGCACATCTTAGTTTCTCGCACAGGTGAAACTAAAGCTAAGAGAGCAGCAGTTCAGATATACCTTAGCATCATTCCTACTTGATGTAGATCTATCATAAATGTAGATTGCTCCGCAGTCATGAACTTGCTTCCCATTGCACAAAATATCCTGTAATTGTAAGACCGACCTTAGTAATTAAATATATATTACACACAATTCTAGAAGGATCAAAAGAGTGCATGGCGTTTGACCTGTCTGTTAAACCAACAGTTGCTGCATCTGCTGGTACAAAGCTTCCGATATGGGATAAGAAAACAATTAAAGCCACCTAAAATTATCAAGCCAGAAAGAGTGTTTGACTTGAGTCGTTAATTCATGATGGTGAAAATACACTTTTATTGGAAGAATAAGGACTTTGATAGTAAAGCCAACCTGCTTTATATATATGCTCTTTCCTGAGTAATTAGGACCGGTAATTATATGAATTCGACCTGCGACTTGACAAGCTTGCAGTCAGAAGATGAACACAGACTCATTCACAAGTTAAACTGTATAGTCAAAAGAAATGTCATCAACAATCAGTTCACCGTTATCATTGAGTTCAGTGTCGTTCGGGATAAATGTATCCACCGCCATTTCTTGCAAAACATGCCTGCCCACCAGTATATATGTTTAAAGTATACTAATTGTTGAAAAGAGTTCACGTATAAATGCAACAATAAGGCAAAACTGCATTCCACAAGTAATAGAGTCAACTTCACCTTCCATTCCGAATATCAAGCAATGATTCCTCTGTCAGAATAGGCCTTACGTAGTTATTCTGATGGGCTACACAAGCTAACGATAAAATGCTAGAAAAGAAAAGAAGGAACTAGTTATTATTAGTCATAACTCATTGGCAGGTAAGTAGTTACTTTTCTTTAAGAGAAGAGGCTAGAAATGAAATGGAATATCAGTAGCTTTTGGAAGAGTGATTACCAATCAAGTTCTGCAACAAAGTTAACTGCCTTCAACAGGTGAGCCGAGAATAAAAGTGTACGTGATAGCAAATCCCTAATAATTGCTCTTTCCATATCTGTTACCAAGTTTTTGTAAAATATATGCTATATCATTTGTACTCAACAAGGATGTGCCATGGAAAGTATAAACCAGAGTAAAGAACATACCTAAAATTTTATGGTAGATATCTCCAAGTAAGTTGTCTAACTCTTTTGTCTTTGGAGTATGATAAAAGAATCGCTGAGTCTCTCCATCCATATCAGAGAACTAATTACAAAAAAGAGTACTAGATTAAAACGTTTGTTTCATACTAACGTATATGCATAGCGACCAAATTATGGGCTTAGGGATTTTAACACAAAGGTAATGTACCGCAAACTCAAATCCAGTAAGCCTCTCCAGTGCAGTTTCATCAAGTTTTTCTCCAAAAATACACATGAGGTACCCTGCAGGACAGATAAATCAAAGGAAAGATACATTCATATACAGAAAGGAACTAACTGTTATTAGAGTGTTGATAAAGACGCGTGGCCATGATTTGTTCAAAACACGGCATAAATTAAAAAAGGCAATGCAGCAATCATAAAGCATTAGAGCAGAACTGATCATTCCAGGACAAAGTGGTTCCCACAAAAAAAAATGAATTTTCACAAATGTATTCCTAAGAGGCAGTTTTGTTTGGAAAATATTTTTAAGTTAAACCCTTTATACAGCAAAGCACTGTCAACATATGTGAGAACTTAATTGTGAAACTACACACTCACCAATTTGTTGAATGTAGACAATACAAGGAGGAAGTTTTTCCTTCTGCAGGTAAGGAAAGTGTTCTAACTCCATCGATGAAACCTGTGAGAAATTGGAATCATCCAAAACGCCTGATTACCCTCATAGCCTCAATTATCAAATAAGAAAATTTGTCACTAAAAATAACCTCTTGTAAGAACTCCGGCAACTCCTCGTATATTTGCCTCAGTTCATCCAACTGGTAAAATAAGAAATGAATTACTTTGCAAGAAAATTATGACAACCTGAATGAAACAAACTTCGATAACAACCTCAGTGCAGAATCCATCTTTCACCAATGTTTGATAGCCCTTCTCTTTGCTTCTAGTTACATCAATGACTCCAATTACCTGTGGAATTAAATCCGTTGTTACTGAAACTGTAATCATGATTGTTTTACATACTGTATGAATCTCTCACTTAAAGCGCTGCTAAATATTTTAAAGAGTGTTCTAAATGTTTGGGGTCTCCAAAATTCTAATAACTGTGAATTAGGACATTTTAAGATATCTAAATAACTGTGAATTGAGATAATATGGATTATAATGGAATAGAACAGATAGAATGTAATATCAACTGACCAGTTCATATACATAATCTAGCTCTGTGCTGATACATAGGCCGGCCTGCATAATGGCAAGAGAACTTAGCATACCAACCACGCAATTGAATAAAAGAGTGGAAATATAGCGTCAATAGCTGTTTGGTGATAATAAGTGTAACCTTCTCAATAATGTCTAAGTTGAAGCGTCTCATATGCTCTCTGAGACTTTCTGAGACTCCAACTTCGAATATCTTGTTCACGTGCAAGAGCGCAGCTATACTCTGATACACACAATAAGATAGCATTTTATCGGAAAACATTTTATCAGGCTCTAAAAATAATTGCTGTCAAGATCTCCCACATAAACTTTAAAGGAACCCTGAATACAGATATGAGTTTAAGAATAACGACGAGAGTGATGAGTGTAGAGTGTAGAAAAGAAAATTGAAAAACATATAAGAATGACCTGCAGAGTGAGAGGGGGTAAATACCATATGAAAAATGATTGCATAGTGAAACAAGATAATTTACCTTCATAAAAGCTGTCCAATCATTACTGGTACAAAGGGTCGTCGGGGAGTTGAATTTCTTGTTTTCACATAAGAACGCCACATTCAGAAAAGACGTGTGTTACAAGAAAATGAAATCCATAGAATTGGCATGCAAGAACATATATAGCATGCAAAATATACATGTTCTCTGCCCTAGCAGAAAATATGTAGATAACACTGTTTTGGCCAAACAGATTAACAATTAACATATAAACCACAAAATCTAAGAAAAATGTCTATTGCGGCACTACCCCATTAGTTTCTAATTCAAATATGCTTCACGGGCTCGTATGAAAAATAGAAAAGCCATGCTACCACAAAAAATAAATGATATATAGAATAATGGTACCTACGTACCTTGAGTAAGTGAGAAATGTCCTTCACCGATTTCAGCGTCTCCCGCAAAGATACCATCAGTTCTACCGAAGAAACGAAAAAGGAAATCTAATACAGTCAAAAGAAACTTCCCAATTAGAGCTTGAACTATTTTTCTCACTCAGAGCAACTGATGTTTTGTTTTGTGATTCATAAAGTTTAGTTTATTGGTTTGTTCTTGCTTGTTGATTGTTAGCACCTATTCTACTTGACATATCAAAGTCCTTCACAAGAGATCAAGAAAAAAGGATACAGCATTGAGACGACGATCTAACACTTCAAGATCTAAAATTGGCCTCATAAACCAGCTTCTGAAACAGAACGAACAGATACTTTACAGTTACAGCAGTAGCTGCAGGAGATTCTTTCTATACCTATTCCACTTTATTACCTTAAAAGGCGTCTACCCATTGGCGTGGAACACTGAAATAGGCCAAGTAAGTTAAATAACATATCCAATCAGCATCATCCAGAATGAGCAAATGCAAGGAAAGCAAACCTTATTCATCATACCAAACACCGAGAACCTACAGTTCAAAGAATCAGTGAAGATTATTCACAAGTCAAAGACTCAAAGTACAAAAAATATAACGTTTCAAAGTTGAAGCAAGCCATTTACCCTTCTTTCGCCCGGCCAATGCCCATATGGCTTGGATGCTTATCTATTTGAAATATCTGCAATGCCTCGTGAGCAGCTGCATCAATTTTAAGAAACTTGTTTCTGTTGAAAACTTTGTTAAGGGTTTGCAGGCAACATTACCACCCCCAAAAATTCAGGAAAGTATTCCCACAAAGACAAAAGAAACGAACATAAATGTTGGAGGATACAATGGTACTTCCATGACTGAATCAATTGCAATTGATGAAGTCCCAGATTCGTTTTGTTCCAGGGTTTCTACAATTCGTTCACTTTCTAATATAGCAAGAAGACCCCCACTAACACGAACTTGGATTTCACTGCCCACATCCATCATCGAACTCAACTGCAAATTAGAAGATCAAGAAACTTCATACAATAATGAAAAAACTATTTTACCAGGTACTCATTTAGTTGGAAGACCAGCAGCTAGATTTATCGTACTTTGGACAAAGAAAATACTGACAGTGTATTCTTGCCATGGAAACTAACAATTAACTCTATCCTAGGATTGGGATTCAAAATGCAGACCACAGAAACCAGATTAGCACGTTATAAAGAGAATCTATAGTAAAGAGGGATTAACATTTCACTTTCTGTAACTTACATAACAAATCCTTTCTTTGATGTTCAACCCCTCATGCATTCCTGTGACTCGAAGATATACTAGTCTACACAGTATTGACATAACAATCAATTAAAGCATTAGTTGTCTAATATCATAATTAATGAGACAGGAAAGCTATTCATTTTGAGTCAAGAAACTGGAATTGAGAGAAACTGTATCCAAAACTAGTCCTTCTTCATGGGAAATTCATTATGAAATATTTCTAAACAAAAACCCACAAAATTATGAGAAAAGTTGAACATATTATAAGCTCTTTACCTGTGCCACGCTTGCTCATAGCTGAATGTTGAGCTCTTCACCAACTTCACCTCAGTACTCTCGTCAGTTCTATCTGCATTGACTGCATAATCAAAAAAGTTATGCAAAAGGCCATAAACTTTGGAGCTCATGATAACAACAAAGTAGATAGCAGCATACCACTCTGCTGCAGAGCAGATACAAAAGATTCTTCACTTTTGGTGCTTGTGTAAATGACACACGGATTCGCTTGATATTTGACTGAAAGACATATAACCAAGAAAAACTCAGACAACAAATAACTAATGAAGTATGGGGACAAAGCAGCATAACAAAAATACTGCAAACATTCAAGAACCTGCTATACCAAACATCATAAGGAAATTACATGTAAAATATTCCATAAATCATTCTATACTGAAAGGTTAATACCCATATTGATTAAAGTAAAATCTGAGCAATCTTCCTCCCAAGCTTCTAGCACATGAAGCTGGCGTAAACTACAGTCGTAGTAAGCAACTCCGACTCTGCGAATTATAAATTCTTACTAAAATTGCATAAAAGACAGTGAGATTTCTAAGCACAGATGAATCTAAATCCAAAGTTACTATGCACTAACCTTCTACCTTGCTGAATACAAGCCATATAAACCTGCATTGCGTTAGAAACATATCAGTAAATATCATTCATATACGCAAACAGTTATTTCTCGATAATACATAGCCCATGAAATCAGTGGTTTCGCGATAAACTCTACATCAGAAATTAGATTCCACAGTAGTTCTACGATTAGACGAATCTTCTTAGGTTAAATCACAAACACTTAGGGTTTTATCAATACTATTGAAATCGATCGATTCCTTAACAGATCCGTAAGTTTTTGAATCTTAGAAACTGTGAATCGATGAATCTCAGATAGTTAAACTATACACAGTTCTGATTAGAACGAACATGGCAATCGATTTTCTCGAGAGACGAAACGGCCAAAATCAGAAGAGGAAGCGAAATTACAGAGAGAGAGAGATAGCAGAGGATGTGAACGATTATACCTGAGATTCGGTTTCTGTGTCGTCGATTTCCTCCATTGTCGCTGAATTGTGACGAAGAGAGAGGAGAAAGTGTAGAGACGTTGTGAAGATGAAGAGAAGAAGAGCGCGAAAGAAAAAAAAATCCAAGTCTAATGAATCTGTGTATCTATGTAAAGATATTTCTGAGCTATTTAAAACGGCGTCGTTTTAGATTAAACTTTTTTTTTACCTATTTTAGGGTTAAAACGGGATTATATCTTCGTTACATGTGAAATTGTTGTTCACTAATGACGTGACCAAAATATTTTTGTCAATTCCAGTTCGATTTTTAACTGACGTTAAAAAAAAAAAAATTAAATGACTTATTAAAGTTCGATACAATTTTGTCTAGTGAAAGAGTGATAATTGTTTTGAACCAACGAGATTATATACGATGTAATAAAAAAAAACGAGATTATATACTACTTTTTTGCTAATAAAAATGGTGCTAATGATGATTAAAGAACAAATGACATAAATGGGAAGTGACCTTGGTCTAGTGGCAGTCATAAGTCCACAGGAGGCAGGTAGCACCACTCCACCCGGGATCGATTCCCCGCGCCTACGATAGTGTAGGTTTGGCTAATGGGCCGGCCATTTGTGGCCTACAGATGACATAAATGAATTTTTTTTTGATGAAATCAAATATCAAGCATGTAAAACCTAAAACGAGTTTTTGTTAAGCTTTTTGATAAAAAAAAACGTTTTTATTTGAAATACTTTTTGTCACGAAATATTATACTTGTAGAAACAAACAATAGAACCAAATATATCTCCAAAAATATTGTTTCCTAAGTTATGAATTATGGAAGACTGATATTTTTTGTTTCACGAATTAGTATATCTTACATTTATAATTTATTCGGACCATAAACCAAAACATGTTGAATTAGTTTAATTCAATTTGTTTTGGTCGATAATACTCAAATAATACGTGGTCTTGAAAACTTTTTCATCGTTTAACGGTTATATATAAGCTATAATACAGTAGTTAATTAAGATGTTCACGAAAAGTCGTTGTTATTGTAATCATGTGTCATACTTTCATATGTAACCCTAAACACATTAACTTGGAAATTTTTTCAAACCTTTTTCCTTTAGATAACAAATCTTATCAGACTTATTAAAATGGTATATATAGATTTAGAATTTAAGTTAAGTTGGTTTAAAGTTATGATCATGCATTAATTAATGGGACCACATAAGTTAAACAACGATTATTTAGACGTTAAAACTATGGGTGAGAAAGTAAATTAAGAAAAACATCCAATCCAAGAAGAGCAACAAGTTTTGGAAACTAAAATGAAAAATTGAATTAATTTATACAATGTGCAAGTACAAGATGAAATTGGAAATTTTTAGTGAGTTCATATTTTACTATTCTCCTTCTAATGTAACATGTAATGTTTTTTTTTGTCGTGAACATTACAATATAATATGTAAATTTGTATGTAATAAACATACTAACAAGAAGTTAAACAATTCCGAATGTTTTTAAAATAACTATATTGAAAAAATCGAAATGTGAAAGGAAAGAAAATAAGAACTATATATAGTACTAATTAAGTAGTATTAACATAAAAAATGAAACAAAGGGGGTCTACTACATGTGGGTGAGTAACTAGTTAGTCAACATTTAGTAGTTAAGGATTGCAATAAATTTGCCAACATGAATTAGATGGGAAGATGACTTAATTATGGTGATAATTATTAACCCTAAACAACTATTACTACTCTTTAATTTGTATTGTATATTTTTACATGTGATCTAGCGACATGCATGGTCTATATAAACACCTATTTTGGTAGATAATGTTTCTCATCATCACAATACAAACAAAACAACAAAAATGGCTTCCAAGTCAATGCTTCTTGTTGCCTTACTTGTCGGCTCTCTAGCTTTGACTTCATTTGCTAGTGTCACTAATAGGAAGCTTAAGAGTGGTCTCGAGGATCAAAAGACTTTTTTCCACCAACCAGGCGGTGGTTTTGGTGGAGGCGGTGGTCTTGGTGGTGGAGGTGGCCTTGGAGGAGGAGGTGGTCTTGGAGGAGGCGGTGGTCTTGGTGGTGGAGGTGGCCTTGGAGGAGGAGGTGGTCTTGGAGGAGGCGGTGGTTTAGGTGGAGGAGCCGGAGGAGGATATGGTGGAGGAGCTGGAGGCGGTGGTGGACTTGGTGGAGGTGCTGGAGGTGGATTTGGAGGAGGAGCCGGTGGCGGCGGTGGATTTGGAGGAGGAGCAGGAGGAGGTGCTGGTGGTGGATACGGTGGTGGATACGGTGGTGGATACGGTGGTGGAGCCGGTGGTGGTTTTGGAGGTGGACTTCATTGATGAGCGATATAAGTTTTAACGTAAAAGCATGGAAAGCAATATTGCATGGCAATATTAAAGTATTATGGGGGAAAAAAACATTAGTATTGTAATTTCTCTTTAAAGTAATTTATTCCATGGTTTTGTGTTATTCATGTTGTTATTGTTATCGTGTTTTTGAAGAAATAAATGAATTAGTTAAAAAAAAAAGTGCTACCTAATACTAGCCAAGACAATATAAACGTAGATGATGCAAATTAATAAACTTTAATTTATCTTTTACTAGATGAAATCCCGCGTAATACGCGGACAAATTACATAAAACATTTTATAATTATATATTAATATTTTTAGTAAATTTGTATAGTTATAGTTAGATTTAAACATAAACTAATATTATACTCGTTATTTTATTAACAAATAAATATAAAAGACACACAACAATATATGATAATAGTAAATAAGTGATTTTTACTTTTTTCATCTATTAATAAATAAAAATAACACATTTTTTGTTTTATTATATTGCTTTTGTTATTTGCATGAAAAAACATTTGTTTTAAATTAATAATTAGATAATGGATCCATGAAGATAACAAATAAGTTATCATAAAGATTTTCTTTATTTTTTCAAGTAATTTTACGTTTTTACTTTTTCTTATTTTTAATTTTTTTTATTGATTATTTCTTAAAATATTCTTAAATTTTTCTTTTTCAATGTTATTTTCTTTATTTCTGATTATTTTATTTTTCTATATTTCGGATTAATTTATTTTATTTCTAATTATTTGATAATTAATGTTAATTTTTTTATTTTTGATTATTTTTTTTATTTCTGTTTTTTCTCAATATTGTTAAGTTTCTATTTTATAAATGTTTACGTATCAGATTTAATACACATGTCACGATATGAACTAACCCTTACAAATGTTACGATCTCGTGAGTTATAATTATGTTTGTCAAGCTCACCTTAAACGCACTCAGTTTTATATAATAAGATTATTTGATAATTATGTAACTTTTCGTTTGATTACTTTTTTCCTTTTTTTGTTTTTCTTTTTTCTTTTTTTCTTATTTTTTGTTTTGCTTTTTTCTAAACATTATCTTTTTCTTCTTTTAAAATTATTAACATTTTTCCTAAATATTATTAACATTTTTTCTAAAATTATTAACATTTTTTTTTAATTGTGACACGTGTCACGATCTAGTGAGTAATAATTAAACACGCTCACTTTTATATAATAAGATTATATAGGAAAAGGCAATTGTTTGATGATATATATGTGCAAATTGTGCGTATTTAATATGATGTAATTGACAAATGAGACCATATATATATTTAATTATATAAACTGGACACCAAATAAAAAGGAAATAATGAAATTTTACAAATTTTATTATAGGGTAATATCAGCTTGAATTTGTTCGAGAGAACGACCTCTAGTCTCTGGTACCATTTTAATCACAAATAAGATCCCCAAGCCAGATATTATTGAATATATGAAAAACACACCTACAATTTAAATTAAAAACAAATTATTAACTTGGTCAATAAGTATATAATCAGGATCACTAGATTTATTTATTTATTTATTTGCAAATTAATTATCAAAGTAAAATTAATTACCAGAAGAGCTCCATTGAAAAAGGAAGTTGAACGTGTAAGCAACAAACCAATTACAAGTCCAACTTGTTAAATTGCATAACGTTCCTGCTGATCCTTTTACATTTATAGGTGTCATCTAAATTTTTCACACACAAAATTACATTAAATAAAAAACATTAGAACGACTAGTTAATTAGTTTATCGATAGAGAAAACTCACATTTAAATGAAATGTACAAATATTCTCAAATATATAGTAGTTTTCTTATTTTAATGTATTAAGGTTCTTATTTGAAAAGATTATAAATATTTAACAAAAAAAAAACTTTTATTAATTACGTGTAAAAAATGTATACCTCAGAAACCATGACCCATGGAATACCTCCAATTCCGATTGTTATTGAAATGAAGAAAACCTGTAATAATTATATTTAAATAGGTATATCATTTAAGTAGCTTTAAAAAAAAATTATTATTAATAATTTGTTAACATACCAAGACTCCAATGAATGCTGAAACTGGAGTGTAATTTTGTAGTAAACCATAGCTCTGCAAATTAGTTTTAATTGCTTCAATAATTTTGAAAACTAACCAAACATAATTCACCTTACTAATTAATTAACAACGTATCCTTTTATTTCACTAATAACTTTCCCTTTAAAATTAAAAAGAAAAACCTGAAAGAAAAACGAAAGTCCTGTGATAAATGACCCTAAACACATTATGATCGTCGCAACCTACAATTAAGAAATTCACATAAACAAAACAACGTTAAAACTCTATATTATATAAATTTATATATAGTTTAATTTAATATAATTAAAGGATTAAGTTATAATAACCGTTAAAAGAGATCTTCTCCCAAATTTATCAACAATCATTAATCCTAAAACGCTAGACACGAACTGCACCGCACTAGCAATTGCTACTCCTACGTTGTTAGGAAACCCTGTGAAACAATTATTATATTTTATTAATATCGATATTTTCATAAATATAACATACTTTTTTTGTAAGAATTAAAATATTTTGTTTAGTAGGAGATTTAAATTCAAAGTATATAAACTATATATTATATACCAGACTTGTGAAAAATAGAGCTCATGTAAAACGTATAGCCACTTAGACCTCCAAGTTGTTGAAGTACTAACAATCCAATTCCCACCTAAAATAATGTAGACACAAAATTTAGTAAATCAGTTTAATTAAATTTATAATTTTAAAATTTTAAATCGAATAAATTACACTAATGACACGAGAGTATCTTGGTTTAAAGAGCTCGAAAAAACAATCTTCTTTGAATTCTTCTTGGAGACTTTCCATATATATCTGAAAAAAACACTCAATTTCTTTAAGTTTGCATATTTATTCGAATTAAAACCATATTTCGATTAGTCAATAATTTCAAAAGAAATAAAAAACAATTTTATTACTTTGATTTCTTCAGCTTCTTTGGTGATATCAGTATAGTTTCCTCGTAGACGTTGGAGTGCAGCTACCGATTCTTTTACACGACCATTTCTAGACTATTAATTAATAACAAAAATATTAAACTATATAAATTTGATTTATTTTAATTGTAATTGTTTCTTAGTATATGAAAAATTATTACCAGCCACCTTGGAGACTCCGGTATGAAACATAAACCAACAAATTCTAAAACACAAGGAACCGTGCCTACACAATTCCAAAATAAAAATATACTTGAAATTCAATTTAAGAAAATTTGTACATAATTTTTTGTAGGCAAAGAGTCCAAGTTTTTAAATTTATGTTACTTATGAAAGCTAATTGTTTCCATGACATGACTGATCCAACGAGAAATGTGATGGAGACGCTTGAACACATCACAAGCTTATAGAAATTAAAAAAAAAACTATAAGAAATCACAAAAAAGTAAATTAATAGAGAAAATAAACAAAAATTCATGTTTTTAATTTATTACCGCATTAACCGCTGAAAATGCGCCTCTGACTTTTTTGGGAGCAATTTCAACAATGTAGACTGGTACCTATAGATTAAGATTAATATAATTAACTATTAACTATAGTTAATAATTAACTTATTGGTTGCTTGGCGTGAAAGCCACAAACCCTAATTATACGAGAAGAATTTACAAAACTAAACTCTTTGAACTTTTGCTTCACAAAACTACACATAATTTAATATTTTTGCATATTTATATCTTTTAAAATTTTAAATTGTTAATTTACACTTTAATAAATTATCAAAATTAAAATGTTTTCGTTTGGTTTTGTTAATTACTATTTAGGGTATAATATTAAAGGGATATGATAGTGTGATTATTATTTATTTGAATTTAATTTTGAGTGTTTTGATGTATTTTTGAAAAGTGAAATAAAAATTGTGTAATTTTTTGAAATAGAATTCAAAAGATGTATTTTTGTAATTGTCCAATTATATTATATAGTCTATTATTAGTATTAAATTGCGTACCACGTAACAAGATAAGCCAGCTGCTACACCAAGAAAAAGTCTTCCGATATCAAGAGACCAAGCCGCCTTAAATTAATAATAATACCATCATTTATTAAAATAAAATAAAAAACAGCAAACAATTATTCAACAATTCGTATAATCTTTTGATTTGAAAGATTTGTTTTGTCTAAAAACCGGAGTTATTTTGATAAATTCAACTGGTTAAACAAAAACACAAAAAATAGCAAAAATTACTAAAACAAAAATCAAGAAAATTAGAGATGACTAATTTTAGAAACCTGAGAGAATGCTATCATAAGCCATCCGGCCATGCAAAACGAGTTAGAAACCCATAAAGCCTGCACATATATCACTCATCAAAACGCGTATAACTTTTATAAATTAATATTCGATTCATTAATATATTTTTAAGATAATAGTTTTTTTCCGGTTCCAAAAGTGATTTTTAGTGTAATTTGTCTATCGATAAATTAATAATCACGATAAATTATTAACTTTTTACGAATTGATGTAGTCCCGACATTATTAATTTATAGAGATTTCACTTGTATTTTTCTTGAAATATATAAATGTATAAAAAATTACTTATGTAATAATTTTTTTTTTTTTAAATGGACATAACAAATAGTAATTAATTACGTACGCCTCTTCGACCAAAAATATCAGCAAGTCTTCCGGACATGGCTGCTCCCACAAGACCACCAATTGTTAATATTGATCCAAAGAATGAGAACTGAATTCGTATAAAAAACTAATTAATATCATTTAAGTATTTATAATCATAACTAATGTAATCATTTTTTTTTAATTTAGGGAAATATTATGACTTTGGCATTTCCATATATATGTACTAATTTGAAGTATAAACAATATACGAACGGTTGAACCAAACAGTCTTATGCTAAAAATATTGTAAAATGTTACACGGAAAAGATGGAAAGTCTAATTCTTTTGAAAATTATTTAATATTTTTTTGGAACAAAATATTTCATTTTCAATGCAAGTAATATATTTTTCTTTATACTTGCAATGAAGTATGAGAATCACAAAACTACACCATTTGAATTACATTTCACAAAATTACACCATTTCCAAAATACTTCACAAAATTACACCTAAACACTAAAAATTAAATTCAAATAAATCCTACCCACACAATCCTACCCCCTTAATACTATACTCTAAACACTAATTAGCGAACCCAAATGAAAATATTTTAATTTTGGTAATTTTTTAAAAGGTAAATCAAGCTTTAAAAATGTTGAAAGGGTGTAAATATGTGAAAATATTGAATTAGGTGTTGAAAAGGTGTAGTTTTGTGAATTCCTCTGATAATATATATATATATATATATATATATATATATATATATATATTTAGATAACAACATAATTAACAATTTTAAACACTGACCTCGGCCAAAGAGAGGTTTAAACCAGCCATCATCCCGGTTTGAGCTGGTGACGTAAAACCGGCCTACCAAAATTATAAAATAAATTAAGCCAATAAAATCATGTGGAAATTAATCATTTAAATTTGTCGCATTTTGTGACAGCATAAATTATTTTATTTGCTAATCATATCATTCTCTTGATTTGGACCCTTCAACAAAAGACAAAACCAGAAAAGCATTAATTTGTATCTTTAGCATTATCATAACACAACATAAATCTTCCAAAAAAATATAAAATGATTTATACAATTTGATATCCTACCTACTTACTCATACCCCATTACCAAATTCCAAAAAAAAAGAATAGTAATATTTTTGGTAGTTAATTTCAAAAAGATTTATATCATAATGTATTAGTTTGAACATTTCTATAATATTTGTTCACTAAACAAGTGTTAGCTTAATTTTGTTTATATTAGAAGTTATACCTTAACATACAAAATTAGAAAAAAAATATAACAAAAAGAGAAAAAGAAGTAAAAAAAAATCAAGAAAATTACGGCAGTGCCATAGGAGAAAGTGCCACAGAGAGCAGTGAACGTTGTGAAGAGTAATATTAAAGTGACGGGACCGTCATCGTCACTGTTATTTACAAGAACTCTTTTGTTGGATTCAACGTCTTCTTTAATTTTTATTTTTCGAAGCAATGGTTCTTCTTCCATGGCTGGATTGATCACTAATTGAGAGTTAGAGAAAGAGAGAAATTTGAAGAAAATATATGATTAGTTTTTTTTGTAGGGCTAATTCAATTAAATGTGGACTAAAAAGTGAAATAAAATAAAAACCCACAAAGTATAACGTGCAAGTCTTAACAAAAAAAATGATTTTTTAAAAAAGATAAACCTTTAATATTATTCTTTTTGAATTTGAACCATTCTTTTATAATATAACGATATTCTCCATATCTAATTTGCCAGGTTTTAGAATGATTCGGTGAATGTTTTAATTTATCATTTATGTCATAAGACTTGGCAAATTTGGTTGTGGAAATTAAATATCATAATTCTTGTTTGAAAAAAATTACTTTAAAAGGTTTTTAAAAAAAAATCTAAACAGAAGCTCTTTCCATTGAAAATTCAATCATCATTAAACTATTCTTTAAAAATTATAACATTAATTATTCATAATTTTTATTAGATTTTTACTGCAAAGAAATTGTACCAGTTCAATGTAAAGTTTATTCTAGAACCTCCCTGTAAATTAAACAGTAATTAAATTTACAAAATGAACCCACATGATTAACGTGTGCGTAGGATTAGTGGAAGATCGATGCATTATATATATGCATGCATTTGTCGGAGATTCTTTATTTTTATTTTTTTGGTTAATAATTTGTCGGAGATTCTTTAAACAAAAAATAAATAAAAGACAATTTGGGAGACACGACTACATTTAGCAACACTTCATTACATTTGTAAGCAATCCAAGACATGGAGTCCATATATATATACACAAATTATTGATGGAATCTAAGTAAAGTTAACCAAATGTCTTACTTGTTTTGAACCAAAAAAATATTTTTTGCTTCATGCTAGCTTTGCAAAATAACACAAGAAATGTGAGTTTATATAATTTTTCCATTTTACAAGAAATTATTTTTTTAGCTAAAATATTGCAGTTTGAATTGTAATTGATAAATAATTTTTCCATAATTAACACTTCTTTATCTAACGAAGTTATAGACATCATAATGTTAGTGAAATTCGACCCAAAATTGTAAAATATTTAATAAACTGCATAAAATTCTGAAAAGAAAAAATACATTTAAATAACTCGAATTCTTATTTTTACTTTTTTTGACAACTAACTCATTCTTATTTGTAAGATTTTACAAATTAATTAAAATAAACAAGGCAATTGAGTCCATTTGCTCAACACCTAGAGTTTTATAAGAGTTTCTAACAGTTAAGGGTTTTTAATTTGTGTAATGGTTTTTTTTGTTAAAATAATTTGTGTAATTGTTATGGACCATAACTTAAAATGACTAATAACATAACTTTTATTTTTTTGATAACCTATAGGTAATCCTACACCTATGGAAGGATCCATACTAATCCTCTGGAGAGAGAAAAGTCTATGTATAAACGCTCTCTCCAGTTTTTCTAATGAACCGAAAATAAAGATACATATTCATGTGGATGTCCAAATAAATGTGACTTAGTTTCACGTAACCGGGAGATCGAATTTGAAACGTGATACCGTCTCAAACCCATCTCCAACCATTTGATCACAAGCACTTGGATCTAATAACATAACTTGACGGGATAAAATATAAAAATACCAAAATAAACATACATAAATATTGATAGTATTTGACAATTTTATTTGGTAATATCAGCTTGAATTTGTTCGAGAGAACGACCTCTAGTCTCTGGTACCATTTTAATCACAAATAAGATCCCCAAGCCAGATATTATTGAATATATGAAAAACACACCTATCATTTTAAATACAAAAATAAATATTCATTTGATCAATAATTAGTAAGTTTACTTTATTTATATTGTAAACATAAAAGTGAATATATATTACCAGAAGAGCTCCATTGAAAAAGGAAGTTGAACGTGTAAGCAACAAACCAATTACAAGTCCAACTTGTTAAATTGCATAACGTTCCTGCTGATCCTTTTACATTTATAGGCGTCATCTAATTTTCCCACAAGATTAATGAATAATTCTTAAATTAATATATATTAGAAATTGACCAAAAAATATATATATATATATATATATATATTAGAAATGGCTCGTTAATTTATATATAAAAATATATATCAAATCAATCTTAACAAACCTAATAATATTCTCAAAAAACTAGTATCTAAGTTTTCAGGTTATCAAATATATAATTTTGCATAAAATACAGTTCGTAACATTTATCATTGGCCTCAGCGAATTTATTGATCAAATCTATACAATAAAAGAAGAAGAACACTTGACAATAAAAAATTAAATACCTAATTAAAATTAAAATTTGATAAAATTCATTTAATACTAATAAAATTCAAATAAGAAATCATTAAAGACATAAACTCATTTAATAATAAAATAAAGCATTACATTATATACAATAACAAATACAAAAAAAAACTTAAATATATATAGATAAATAAAGTTTAAACATTATAAATTTGAGATTCAAATACTACATAGTCATACATATATAATACATTAATTTTCTATAATCTTCTTAAACTAAATGTTAATAATCACTAAAAATATCCACCGAAAACATAGACGTCATATAAAATAAACAAAAACACATATAAAGTTTCTAATAACATTAAAGAAAAAAACAAACTATGATGCAATTTTATAATAAAATTAAAATATTAAATTTTATAATGCAAAATAAATAAAAAAACAAACTATGATGCAATTTTATAATAAAATTAAAATAATATATAAATTGTTCTCAATAATCTTCTTAAGCTAAATGTTAATAATCAATACAAATATCCACCAAAAACATAACCGTCATATAAAATAAACAAAAATACATATAAAGATTCTAATAACATATATTAAAGAAAAAAATTATGATGCAATTTAAAAAACGGATTAAAATCTCCACGTAAAACTGAAATAAAGGTATTGTGGACAAAAATAAATTATTAGTAGTAAAGAAATTAAAAGAATACACTACAATCTTTACTTCTCTTTAAATTAATTTTTTTTTTGTAAAATTAGATTTCATCACATATTGATATTCTAATCGTTTATAATAAACTAAAATATCCTTTCAAAAGTTACAAATGAACAATTTTATTTTCATTAATTTGGTAAAATAAAATGAGTTAATTATATCCAATGTCAAACCAAATACATATTACAATAATAAAATATATTACAAAAATAAAATATATTACAAAATCTACCATCATAAGCAAAATATAAATATTTTTTGAAATTACTATAAAATATTGAAGATATCCCGCGCAACGCGCGAGTTCTATCCTAGTTATCATAAAACTTGCATATTACAAATGTTTCTCATTTTTTTGTTTTAGTTAAGAAAACACATTAGTCCATTCGAAAATATATTATTTCATTAGTCATTACTCATTAATCACTAGATACATGCAGTACAACTTTTTGTCCACATTTAAAAATATATTTTTTAAACTTAATCTGTAGTTACCAACTTTATAAATAAATAAAATATGAATTAGACAAAATTACCTCAGAAACGATGATCCATGGGATACCTCCTATTCCTATTGTAATCGAAATGGAAAATACCTGTAGTGACAGTTTATTAAAAAATACAGTATATAGTTTATCTGAAAAAATTATGTAATATTATGTAGTCAACAAAAATATACTCATGTTAGAATATTTTCATGTTAGAATATTTGTTATATTGCTGTGGACAAAATGAAACTAAAAAACGTAGTACGTACCAGCACTCCAATGAATGTAGAAATCGAGGTGTAATTGTGGAGTAGAGCATAGCTCTACAAATTAGTTTTGTTTAGTATAAAAAATAAAATAAAAAAAACTTGAATAATCTACGTTAAAAATATATTTTATTTTTGAAATTAAAAAAACCTGAAACAAAAACGAAAGCCCTGTGATAAATGACCCAAAACACATCATGACAGTCGCAACCTGCAAAACAAGTAATTCACATATTTAATATTTTTATATTTTGAACCCTAATATTTGGAGTTTCTCTAGCTGTTTATATACATGTGTTAAGCATTTGCGATGGTATTGCTTAATGAGATCTTAAATGTATAATACATGTATAAAAACCCAAATGAAATTAATAAATTCAAGATCGTTGTTTAACTAAGCAATTTTAGATTCCTTAAATTCAACACGTGTCCGATTGGGATTGACCGATTTTTTTTTCCTAGGTTTCTCTATTCTTCTACTTTTCCTTTATTCTCTATTTTTGTCATCAATTTTTTTTTTTTGTTTTTTTTTCTTTTGAAATATGTTTTTATGTAATGTATTTTTCTTTTTAATAAATTTTAATAAAAAATATTTTATATTTTATTAAGATCCCGATATTAGAATCCACCATTGGACAACAAGAACAATAAATACAATCAAAATTTCTTAAAAGAATATAGTTTTGAATATAATAAAAAAATTGTTTAAGAACTAAGCTTAGATCCACCATTAAAAAATGCTCTTAAAATGTTAAAAATGATCATGGATTTGACTACATGTTATTTTTTTTTTGTCAACTCACTACATGTTATTATAAGTATATTATATTAACTAAAAGAAAAAAATGTAACTAACCGTTAAAAGTGTCCGTCTCCCAAAATGATCAACGATTATTAATCCTAAAACGCTCGTCGTGGACTGCACCACGCTCGATATCATTACTCCCATGTTGTTAGGTATCCCTGTCAAAACAATTATATTATATAAATTAATTTCCTTTTGAAAAAATTAGGTGTTATGTCATTAAAAATTTATAAGTTTTCCGTCTGCCATTAAAAAAAACCTTGCGAAAAATGTCACACGTGGATGAAACGAGATGACAAATGACGAATTTAACTTTGTTTTTCTTGGAAAAATTTAACTTGGTTTTTAATGGCATTTTAAAAAATAATCTCTTTCCTATTTTCTGTTTCTTTTAAATGATTATATTAGTTTTCTACTATAAATACTAATCCTCTTTTTAGTAAAAGATTTAATTAAAGACAAAGTACCCGCTTTGTGAAAGATCAGGCTCAGGTAAAATACATAACCACTAAGTCCTCCAAGTTGTTGCAATACTAACAATCCAATTCCTACCTAAAGTTACATTATATAAAATAATTAGTTAGTCACACATTTGAATTAAAAAAATATAATACTAAAAATTTCTATCAAATTCTCACTATAACGGCTCTATGATATCTTGGTTTGAAGAGCTCACAAAAGCTATCTTCTTTAAATTCTTGAATATTATCCATATATGTCTGAAAAAAATATATTAAAATACTTTAAACCTATACTACTAATCAAATATAGTTAATGTGATCAGTTTTATAAACTTTTTTTTAATTACTTTGATTTCTGCAGCTTCTTTGGTGATATCAGTGTTGTTTCCACGTAGACGTTGGAGTGCAACTTCTGATTCTTTTACTTGGCCATTTCTAGACTATAAATTAAATAAATATCAAACTGTTAATAATTTTTTAATATTTAATTAATGTATTTTAGGTTAATTAATTACCAGCCATCTAGGAGACTCTGGTATATATAATAAACCGGCAAATTCTAAAACACAAGGAACTGTGCCTGCACAAGTCCAAAATAACAAGAAATAATTGTTTCTATTAGACTATATTTAATACTCATATTATCCATATATTACAGTATTAATTTTAATTAGATATTTTTAAAAAGTTACTTAAGAGAGCTAATTTTTGCCATGAGACGACTGATCCAACGAGGTATGTGAGGGTGACGCTAGCACACATCACAAGCTATAAGAATAAATAATAGTATATAGTTATATATGGTTAAGTAATTTATAATTTTTTTATAAATGAATTAATTAGTTTAATTAGTATTACCGAGCTAAACGCAGATAACATGCCTCTGATTCTTTTGGGTGCAATTTCTACAATGTAGACAGGTACCTGAAGATTTATATTAGTTTTTTTAAAATTATAACCAAAAGTATAATTATCAGACAAACAATTAAATAACATATACCACGTAAGAAGCAAGGCCAGCTGCTACACCAAGAAAAAATCTTCCGATATCAAGGGACCAAGTCGCCTAAAATAATATTGTAAACAAATATTTATAATATCGAAACAATAAATGATAATTAAACTACTAGTAGTAGTCTAATCTTTTGATTCGAAAGTTATTTTTTGTTGTTGTTATGTGCCTTAATGACACGCTTGGAAAATTTTAAACTTTAGACTTTCTTCTAATTTTTATCCTAACACTAATTAAAAATATATAATATTTTAAGTGATGTTTTAGAAACCCGAGTGAAGGCGATCACAAGCCATCCGACCATGCAAAACGAATTTGAAACCCATAAAGCCTACATAAAAATCATTCATTAAACAATATTAAATGTAACAAAGTTATATATATATATATAAGGGAAAAATGTGAATATATAGAAGAGCTTACGCCTCTACGACCAAAAAGATCAGCAAATTTTCCGGACAAGGCGGCTCCCACAAGTCCACCAATTGTTAGTATTGATGCAAATAATGAAAACTGCATTGCATATGGGGACACACACAACACACACAAGGAGTTGATTCTATATATAGACTTATATAGACTTACAAAATCTATCTTAAACAAAACCATAATGAGAAATTTAAATTAAAAGTTGCCAAATCTAGAATTACTTAAAATAAATAAATAAATATTATATAATATTTTATTATATATTATAACTAATAGTAATTAAATACAACACTGACCTCGGCCAAAGAAAGATTTAGTCCTTCCATGATTCCAGTTTGAACCGGTGATGTAAAGCCAGCCTGCCAAAAATAATAAAAATAAAGCTATAAACATTCTTGTGGTGAATTTTAAAATTGACCCAAAAATATAAAAAAGCTTCAAAAACATTTGTATAAGCAACAATCTTCTAAACTATAAATGATTGATAATTTAATATCTTAACTATACTTGGTACTTTATACGACATTAACCAACTTTAACGCATAAGAAAAAATATATTATTTTCTCAATATTTTTATTTTATCTTTCCAATAGCAAAAAAAAGAAGAAAAAATCAGATTTAATATTCAGAAATTACTTAGTGAGTAGACAAAACTAAATCAAGTTTTAAATATATAAATCTCTTGAAACTTTTTACGTTAATTCTAGATTTATATAGGGATAATTACATAACTACATCATTTCAAAGTCAATTTTGAAAACTACACCTAAACACTCAAAATTAAATCCAAATAAATACTACCTACACAATTTTATCCATTTAATACTATATCATAAACACTAATTAGTAAATCCAAATAAAAAATAATAATTTTGGTAACTTTTTAAAGAGTAAATCAACAATTTAAATTTTTGAAAATGTGTAAATATGTGAAAATTTTGAATTAAGTGTAGTTTTGTGAAAGAAATGATAGAAAAAATATAGTTTTGTTAATTCCTCAATTATATATGCTCTATATTAGGCACTAGGTGTTTATAACCTAACATGCAAAGGAAAAAAAGAAGACACAAAAAAGGTAAAGATGAAGAAAATTACGGCAGTGCCATAGGAGAACATGCCACAGAGAGCAGTGAGTGTTGTTAAGAGTAAAACTAAAGTGACAGGACCATCATCTTCTTGAATCTTGTTTTCTGATTCAATGTCTTTTTCTTGAATTCTCACTTTCTGTAGCAATGGTTCTTTTGCCATGGCTTGATATGTGTGCGTGAGAGAGAGATATTTTACTTTTTTTGAAGAAAAGAGAGACAGTTTTGTTGGGCTAATTCCAATAAATATGTGATCAAAATTTAGAAAGCAAATATAACGTGCAACGGTGCAAGTCTCGAAAAGTTTTTTCATATTATTAAAGGTATATGTTTCAAATGATATCAAATTTTATAACATAGTTTAATTTCACGAACAATAATTTTATAACATAGTTTAATTTCTCCACAAACACACGAATTCACTACTGGATTTTGTCTACAAAAAAAACATTTTTGTACACATCTTTAAATGTAATAATTTGCAAGAAAAACATTTACTTGAAAACGAAATTTAAATACGGTATAGAAACTTTTAAACATTTTGGCTACAAAACCAATAAGCTTCAAAAATATGTTTGTGTTACAAAGAAAACTTTTAATATTTGGTTTGAGTTCATTATTTTAATCATTTATGGTCTAGAAGACTTCATCAAATGGCTAGAAGTTAGTTAGAAAATGAATATTATTTCATCCACTAATTAATTATTAAGACTAGACTTGACTTCGTCAGAATTTGGTTTAAAACAATTGCGTAAGATTAGTGGCAAAGTTTAGGTGAGACGACTATAATAATTAATGGGAAAGTTTTTCGATAGTAATTAAAGCTTTGATTGATAATTTAAATGGCAATGTTAATTACTTTCTACGATTAATAAAATCTTAAAATTAGGTTAAAAATGTTGTTACGGTTGTAGTGAAAGTTGTTTGACAAAAAAATGAAAAATACTTTTGTCTTAAAAAAAAATATCGTGACAAGATTACAAAACAAGAAAAGAGGATACATCATATATACATGACATAGTTTCTAGGGAACAAACAAAGTATATGATTTTTATTCGATTCCAAAGCCATAGTTAAACATTATACATATCCATAGCATCAAGCAACATCTTAATTATTCTTTAATTTGTTCATAATCAACACTTTTTTATAACAACATACAACCATATAATATATGATCTCTATAATATATATTATCCTACCTTCTCCAATGCAAGTACTAAAAATATATGTTCATAGAGATGTTTCAACTTCTATTCACGGTCGTGTCCGTAGAAGCCGGCTTGATTCTAGCACTCGGGTTCGGGACCCCGGTGCGAAAAGTGGTGGTGAAATTGCTTGATTTGTTGAAGCAAGGTCGTGGACCGTTGGTTGTGAAAACGGTCGCAGCCACTATGCTAGTGTTGTTTGGCTCGGTTCTGTTTAGCACGGTGCAGATCTATACAAGGGTCAATGAGTCTGGTGGTGTAGCTAACTCCACTGATCAAGTCATGTTTGCTAATCGCCTCCTTGAGACTTTCCTCATGGGTACATAATACTATTTTTTACATTTTTAGTGTATTTTACTATTTTGTGAAAGCATTGTTTATTACTCTTTTTGTCCCATAATATAGAGTTTTTTAGGCATATGGATTGGTAGTACATATAATAATCATTAAGTGAATCTATTAAAAGTAATTTAAAAAAATAAAAATAAAAGAAACTACAATGCAATTTGGCTAAAATTTATTAAACTCTTCAATTACTTTGACTAAACATTTTTATCATGGGTGAAAAAAACTAAAAATTTTCATTGGAATTTGAAAAAATCTTATAAAATGGAACAAAACAAAAAGGTTAGAAAATCTTATATATAATGAGCCACTTTACTGTCTCCTAGAGTTGTCCACGTGGCAGGAGATATATGTTTGGGTCGATAGTTGATTTTTTGTTGGGCTCTGGTTTTGAGATTTAGAAAACCTCATTAAGGCCTTTCTACAATCCTTTTTTGGGCTACTTCTGATTTTAGGTTGGGCCCTATCGCATTCTTTGACTTTATTGCGGTTTGTGCAAAAAGAAACTAGGGTTTTCGCTGTCGTCTCTCCTACATCTTCCCCATCTCGCCTCAAACTCTCGAACTTCGCCATCTCCGTAACGTTCTGGTTAGAGCTCCCCATCATCTACCACTTCTTAAAGGCCAGTTTAATTCGTATATTGAATGCCACCGCAGTTATTCAACCGTACGTTACCACATCGGTCAGGTTAAGTATGTCCTTGTCCTCAGATTTCTTCTATAACACACACGCACATCTTCTATGTTTCTAATTTTGGTTAGAATTTATTGAGATTTTTTTTTGTTGTATGTCCTAATTATTTTTTTTTGTAATTGTTTGATCGGCGAAAGTTAAGAGTTTTCAGATCTTGTAATATAGCAATTCATAGTTAAAGTTTTTGTTTCTGATAAAAAAGGTCATGTCTTTGTATGTGTGACTGTTATTACATATTAGCAATAGATGAGAAAGATTTGTGATTTAGAGCATGTTCCAAGTAGAAACATTCCTCTTGGTTTTGATCCAACTACTTGTCGTAGTGTGTAAGTGGCTTTGTCTCAAACATTGCTTTTTTTTGGGTTATTTTTTTTGTTTTGAAGGTGTATTTTTGAGCTTATGTTCTAATGTTTTGCAGATATGTTGGTAACATCCATACACATGTCACAGAGCTTCTCCTTCAAGAGATTTTTACAAGCACTGGTCCTGTTGAGACATGTAAACTCATCAGAAAAGATAAGGTAGAGAAAAACCCATTTGTTTTTTTTACTTCTTTTTTCTTGTAAAGATTGTGAATGGAGACCATTTGATAACAAAACACTTTCTTAAATTGGTGTTTCTCATGCTAACTAAATAACGGAATCTTTCCTGATTTGCCAGTCATCATATGGATTTGTTCACTAATTTGACCGGAGATCCGCAGCTCTTGCTATAATGTCCCTGAACGGGAGCCACCTGTAAGGAACATTTTATTTCGTAGTTTTGTTCTTCTCTCTATGCTTCGAACGCTTTCACTTAGCTTATGATACTCGAGATCACAGGTTTGAACAACCTATCGAAGTTAATTGGGCTTATGCCACTGGTAAGAGAGAAGATACATCAAGTAAGTTTCAAATTTTAATATCAAATAGTTGTATTTTTGTTTGTTTGTTTCTATGAAATAGGATTGTGTAGATATATACCTGAAGAGAAAGTTGGGGTGAGAGTGCATGATTGAAATAGATGAACCACCATGGGAGAGAACACAAGTTTTTTATTTGCAGGGAGAGAGATTAGAGAGAGATAGATAGAGGGAGAGAAGAGATTGTATAGGCAAAGGAAGAGTGTGATATGTATTGTCTCTAATAGGTTTCGGTTTATCCCGGTACGATATCTGAACCGAAAGTTTTATCTAAATCGAAAACCGAAAGGAATGACGATGAGCTATGAGATTGTGAAAGATGTGGTTAGTAATTTGTAAAGAGAGAGAGACTGCAAAGGCCCACATTAGAAGGTGGACAAATTGGATTCCGTACATGAGGATTACAACATAAGTGGACCCATTTCAATTATTATAAAAATTAATATTTTTGTAAAATATTACTATGTACTGCGTCGAGCTACTGGTTGATGATGGCACAAATTATGCAACTTTCTCGGTTGTAAACAAGGACATACATAACCTGATCGCGAGAAGCGCATCAAGTCTGCTTGTTGATGAGGTAACTCTGGCATTTTCAACCTAATGATGACCTCTCAAATCAGACATTGTTACTAGATTATATGAGGTATTTCAGGTTAATAGTGAAGTTGGGAACGGCCTTCCACGAGCCCTTGAACAACTTTGTGGTCGTGCTTATGTGTTCCATGTAATCCGGCGGACAAATTCAGGTCACGTACTTGCCCATTTCCCGTGTACGAAATCAGCGATTTCATTAGAGACGAGGTAGAAAACCTTTCTAATTGCTTTGTTGACACAACTCTATCAAATTTGAAACACAATCCCACCGAACCACTGCAGTCTATCGTCGACGTTGCCAAACAATGTGCTGCAATGGAACTTCGAGAGCACTCAGGCAACAACTCTAAGAACAACACATAAAGTCGGCCATTGAGGAAAGAGGGGAAGATATCGAAGGTTAATGAGAAATTTGGATCACGCAGGCTTCGTCTATGTTTTTTAGATCGTTTTTTCGTACGTTTATGAGATTCAGTATTGTTTGAATTCCCATTCCAATAAAATTGCTCTTGATAGTATTTCACTCCATAATACATCGTGCAGGGTTAATTTCTTATTTTGTGGCTATCACTGAAACCGTTTGACCAAAACTCCACAAACACACTGCTCAATCATATCGTCGCCCTGAACATGCCAAGTCACTGAGGATTATATATGTAAGTGTGGCCACAAATCAACATCCCCGCGCTTGCGCGGGGCTTCGCCCCTAGTTCTATATAATAGGACAATATTATTGTTTGTTGTTTTGTGGGTAAATAATACAAGTTTCATACACCATTTAGTGTATTTTTTTAATTTATATTATTGATTGTCTTTTGTTATATTTGTGAAAAGGGACTGTCCTGTTCTTAGCAATGGTTATAGACAGGATGCATTATTACACAAGAGAGCTTCATACCACAAGAAGAAACTTGGAGATTGCTAATAAAAAGAGCAAAACATCTACTTAATTGCCAAATTAAATTCCAAAAATACAAATTTGTAGATATGTAAATATTTTATGAAATGATTCAAAAATTTGGTTCCAATATTAACTAAAAGCATCAAAATGCATTTCAATTGCCAATCTTTTTTATTTTATTTTTATCACATTTTGTTACTATTGGTTCCTTTTGTAACATCATTTTAATTAATAACACATGCAATTTATGAACATTGAACCGGTTTTTAATTTCGCTTGGTTTGGTTAAATTATCAATTTCAAAAAATAAACCGAAAAACGAGCGAACTCGAGTCGATACGAGTCAACTCAAAAACCTCTCTTATCTTCAAAAACTTAAAAACCCTGACGTGCCATTGTTGCTTCTTCTTCACTGTCACCAAAAACAAAGAAGAAGAAGAAGAAGAAGAAAAAAATGGTTTCACTCTCTAATCAAACAGGATTCTCTTTTTACCCAAACAACCTCTTCGTCTCCGAGAAGACGCGCCTGAGAATCGCCGGAGGAGGAATCAATTTTCCCAGGAAAATCAAGTTCAAAATCACTTGCTTCGCCGCCGAGCAACAGCCTCGCCGTCAGAAACAGAAGAATCAGAGTCAGAGCAGTAGCGATTCTGATTCTGGAGTAGATCCAGTAGGGTTTCTCACCAAACTCGGAATCGCCGACAGAATCTTCGCTCAATTTCTCCGTGAAAGGTATAAAAAACCAAAAACGAATCTCGATTTTTGATCAGAGAAGTGTGAACAAAAACGAGTATTTGAAATTTTGTGTGTGTGTGTTTCGTTGATTTTGTAGGCATAAAGCTTTGAAAGATCTTAAAGATGAGATTCTCAAGCGCCATTTCAATCTCAGAGATCTTGCTTCAGGGTATGTATGTAGTCACAGATACCTATTAGCTTCCAAGTTTCTCTAAAGCTTTCATTGTTTTGTTCTGTGTGTGCAATATGCTTTGTCTAATGAATTGGGTTCTTCTTCTTTTCGGTGTAGATTTGAGTTGCTTGGGATGCATAGACATATGGAACATAGAGTCGATTTCATGGACTGGGGTCCAGGTTCTGTCTCTTAATCAAATCTCAAGAACTTCTTTACTCAGTTTCTTTACTTCCTTTTGGTTCTTACTTCCCTATAGTTTTTTCGGTGTGAAAACGATTCATTAGGATTTATAATTGATCACAATGTAGAGAATGTTGCTCTGATACTTGTATCTTGGCTTGTCATAGTAGCTATTTTTCTTACCAGTGGTTTACTTGAGGATACTAACTTCGCCTGCTACATCCAGGTTCTCGCTATGGTGCTATAATTGGAGATTTCAACGGATGGTCTCCAACAGAAAACTCTGCTAGAGACGGACTGTTTGGTCATGATGATTTTGGGTATTGGTTCATTATTCTTGAGGATAAGTTAAGAGAAGGTGAAGAGCCAGAAGAACTGTACTTTCAGCAGTATAACTATGTCGATGACGTTGATAAAGGTGACAGTGGTGTAACAGCTGAAGAAATCTTCCAGAAAGCTAATGACGAGTATTGGGAACCTGGTGAGGACAGGTTTATTAAAAACCGGTATGAAGTTCCTGCCAAACTATACGAGCAGCTGTTTGGTCCTAATGGTCCACAATCATTAGAAGAGCTAGGAGACATACCTGATCCAGAAACGAGATATAAGCAGTGGAAAGAGGAGCACAAAAACGATCCACCGAGTAATCTACCTCCATGCGACATCATTGATAAAGGGCAAGGAAAACCATATGATATTTTTAATGTCGTGTCATCTCCAGAATGGTCGAAGAAGTTTTACGAGAAAGCACCTCCGATTCCGTATTGGTTAGAGACACGTAAAGGAAGAAAGGCATGGTTGAAAAAATACATTCCAGCTGTTCCACATGGAAGCAAGTATAGATTGTATTTCAATACTCCTGATGGACCACTTGAGCGGGTGCCTGCTTGGGCTACATATGTGCAACCAGGTATGATAGCATCTGGTATTTATAAGGTAAGAGTAGCATAAGAAAGATGACAAGTTGCATAATAGTCGCAGAGAAAAGGTAGCAGGCATTCCGTTGTAGTTTTTTCCTGATAAAACATGCATAACAATTATTCGCACGAGATCGTTTTGGTCCCTGCTTTACATGATCTGAGCAACTAGAAACTTCGTAAGGGAAGTGGTAAAGATGATAAATAGCATTTTAAATTTATCCTTCAAACATTAATCGCTTATTCTATGTTTTCTTATATAGAGGACGAGGGAAAACAAGCTTACGCAATTCACTGGGAACCTTCTCCTGAATCTGCATACAAGTGGAAAAACCCCAAGCCGGACAAACCAAAGTCCTTGCGCATATACGAATGTCATGTTGGAATCAGTGGGCCTGAGCCAAAAATTTCATCTTTCGAAGAATTTACTAAGAAGGTACCTCCTAATGCATCCATTTTATTATTACTTGCAATCTCAGTGTGCACACATCTTAGTCTTTAATGTGGCTTATGTAACAATCAGGTCCTTCCTCATGTAAAAAGAGCAGGATACAATGCAATTCAGTTGATTGGTATCCCTGAGCACAAGGATTATTTTACTGTTGGTTATAGGGTCAGTAAGCTAAACCTCTCTCAGTTTAACTTATCGTGTATTACTTCTGATTTAATCCTTGTTATTTACAGTGCTAATTTATAGGGTCAGTAAGCTAAACCAACACTAAAGAAATTACTAGTTACTTCACTGATATCTTTGAGCTGAAAATTAGTGAATTTATGAAAAAAAAATATTTCTTTCCTCATTCGCAATAGTTGGTATTCATCACCATTTCAGGTTACTAATTTCTTTGCTGTCAGTAGCCGATATGGAACACCAGATGACTTCAAACGCTTGGTTGATGAAGCACATGGTAAGTATTTCTCGTATCTCTTCTTTTCTTAATGTTGTTGAACCTTTGAGTCAATCATGTGATTGATGAAGGACATGGTAAACTGGACTAATCTACATGCAGGCCTAGGACTTCTTGTCTTCTTGGACATAGTGCATTCTTACGCAGCAGCGGATCAAATGGTTGGGCTTTCGCTCTTTGACGGTTCAAATGATTGCTATTTTCATTATGGTAATTTTACATAACAACAAGTTATTTAAATGTTTTATCATACCTTTGGCCTTTGGATGTACAAACCAGTTCTTGCATGCCTTTATTTAATGTGTTGATGGCAGAGTCATTGCTCTGTAACTGAAAGTATGCAACATTATTTTTGTTCGACAACCAATGTCTGATCATAACCGTTTAAGTATAAAGATGGCCTCAAACATGTCTGACATAGTTGCATACGAGCTTGTCTTAAAACACCATGTTCCGTTTTTCATCTTGCAAATAGGTAAAAGGGGGCATCACAAACACTGGGGAACACGGATGTTCAAATACGGTGATTTGGATGTTCTTCATTTTCTCATTTCAAATTTGAACTGGTAAAGTCAGCTACATTATTATGTGGTTTGTGTAGGGTGTTACCCATTATTTTTGGTCTAGTAGAAAAGTGTATTGCACTTTTTTGGTTTGGAAATTTGATGCAGTTGAATTGGCTTTTGTAGGTGGATTGCCGAGTATCAAGTTGATGGTTACCAATTTCACTCGCTTGCCTCTATGCTCTACACGCACAATGGTTTTGCTACTTTTAGCAACGGTTTGGACGAGTAAGATTTCTAAATTGCTTATTAGATGCCACGCTTCTTTGTGTAATCTGGGTTTTATGACAACTTGTTGATGTCTGTCCTGCTGCAGCTATTGCAACCAGTATGTTGACCGAGATGCTTTGATGTACCTTATTTTGGCCAATGAAATCCTGCACGTTCTACATCCAAATATAATAACAATTGCGGAGGATGTAAGTTACACATCATTCAATGTTCCTTATTTAGAGCATAGTTAGGTTGGGCAGATCATATGGAACATGTATATATGTGCTTTTTTCATGTACAACCCATAACAGTAACCATATTGCTGACTGGCTTGTGGAACTTATTAATGTTTCTTTTTGCTATTAGGCAACATATTACCCTGGTTTGTGTGAGCCAGTTTCCCAAGGCGGACTTGGATTTGATTATTATGTGAACCTTTCTACGACAGAAATGTGGGTTTCTCTTCTTGACAGCGTACCGGATAATGAATGGAGCATGAGCAAGGTCATAGCTTTTTTAAGTTTCAATGTTAAATATGACAGAAAAAGACTTTGGTCTAGTTCTCTGATGTTTGGCCGGTGTTGCAGATTGTCACTACATTGGTGGCGAAGAAAGAGTATGCAGACAAGATGCTAAGCTATGCCGAATGTCACAACCAAGTATTTACTTTGTAACTTTAGATATTGAAAGCTTTGTGATATCTACTATACAACTTTACTTTTAGGTTGCATTAACATCGTTGTGTATTCTACTCTTCCACTAGTCCATATCAGGAGGGCGTTCATTTGCAGAAATCTTGTTTGGTGGAGTCGAAAATGGTTCCCCTGGAGGAAGAGAATTGCTAAACAGGGGACTTTCACTGCACAAGGTATCCCTTGCTTTTGATATCTTCTACTCCTTTACACACTACATCCTTAAGCATACATTTTAGTTCATGATGAGAATATAACTGTAGAATGAGATAGAATGCAACTCTGAATTTTACATTGAAAAGTGAAAATGATGAAATCTAGAAGATTGTCTAACTATAGCTCTGTTTTCGCTGAAGTTTATTGTTGCCTCAAATCTTATCTGCTCTCAGTTTATTTTTCTATCTCTTACTTTTGAACTAGATCCGAGTTTGCTTTTAAACTAAATATGACTTAACTCCTAGGACGAGTAAGGAGTTGCACCCAGCACAGATTTGTATATGTTTCCTCTTTGTGAGGTCCTTATTCTTGCTTTTGTTTCCCACTGATTCTGAAAGCTCCGTTTCTTGTCGTTGCTTAAACCAGATGATTAGACTGATTACTTTTACAATTGGTGGCCGTGCTTACCTCAACTTTATGGGAAATGAGTTTGGACATCCTGAGGTAACTCTTCACACTCTCACTGTTCTAAAGACATCGTCTTCGTGTTCCTGACGTTTCATCATGTTTCAGAGGGTTGAGTTTCCTACACAGAGCAATAACTTTTCGTTTTCACTTGCTAACCGCCGCTGGGACCTGTTGGAAAGTGGAATCCATCATCAGCTGTTTTCCTTTGACAAGGTATATGCCGCAACACTTGTTACTAAGAAAGATTTACTGCCGATAACGCTTGTCTTATGTTAGAATTTAGGCGCAACTAATTGCATATTTTGATTTGATTCATATACAAAGAGTAGAAAAATGTTGCAAGCATATTTACTCTTGGATCCGAACAAAGGAGTCTTAGTTTTCATATCTCATTCTTTATTTGTAGGAGCTAATGGACTTAGATAAAAGCAAGGGTATACTTTCAAGAGGTCTTCCCAGCATCCACCATGTGAATGATGCAAATATGGTATTTGACTTATTTTGCTTTCTTTGACTAATATTTTTCTGGTTTCAGGGTATTAAACAGAAAACAAATCTTCCGAGTACCCACTGAATAGTCTTCTCTATGTTCCTGAAATTCACTTGCATACAAGTGTTTGCATATGCCTTTTTATACAATATTTTTAGTTATAGTGTAAGAAAGGGATAGAATAATAGAACCAATAGCCTGCCTGCATCATAATGGGGAACTCTCTAAACATATTTAGAGAAATATTAAGTCAGCTAATTACAGACTTACAAGTTGACTCACTGTTGATCATCTACAGGTGATTTCGTTCTCGAGGGGTCCTTTCCTGTTTATCTTTAACTTCCACCCATCAAATTCATATGAAAAGTATGATGTTGGCATAGAGGAAGCTGGTGAATATACAGTAAGTTTTTTGTTTCTGTTCTGCATCCATCTTACTTGTGGATAGTAACACTATAGGTACTACAAGGTTTTCTTATGTATTTCACATGATTATGCAGATGATACTGAACTCCGACGACGTAAAATATGGAGGTCAAGGACTATTAAAGGAGGATCAGTATATTCAACGGTCAATAAGCAAGAGGTTTGTAATCGTCACATAAGTTTATTGTTATAAGATCATAGTTCTTAGTGAAAATAAGGATGTGGTATGTTCATCATTTTAAAACCAAATTCGAATCTGCGCAGAATTGATGGTCAAAGAAACTGCTTAGAGGTGTTTTTACCAAGCAGGACTGCTCAAGTAAGCACCTTCACTCTTTTGCCCTCTCTGTCTTTGTTATTCACTGCCATGGATGTTAAACACACTAACCACATCATGTATTGAAGTCAAACTCCATTTTTCTATTTTCAGGTTTACAAGGTGGCCCGGGTTTTCCGAAAATAACCCCCCTTCTCTTTAAGTATGCCAAAAAAAAAAAAAGAAAATGTTTATGAGATTTTTCCCATTTCTATACAATTTCATATTTGCTAATATGGTATCGCAGCCATATATTCTCTCTCATTAACGTCTTCCGCTTCATCTTTTTTTTTCTCTTTTTCTTCGCGTTTTCTCGCCGGAATTTTGCCGGAATCATCATCGTTTCTCAGATTTCTGAGCTCGATTCTTCTCCTCCTTGCTTCGTCTTGCTCTCCTGTGCATATACATCTTCACATCTCTTGATTTGGAGCTGTATTTGATTCTCAATGGGAAAGCGGAACTGTAAGTCAAGGTATCGTACTAATACTCCAGATTCGCCGAAATCAAACACGGCGTTGTCTCCTGGAGCTCGCGGCGAGGCGTCAGGTCATCCTCCGTCTCGTGTTCATATCGATTTCTCTGATCGTGAACGTAGATCTGAGAATCGTACTACAGCTCGTCGATCTCTCTCCAAATCATCTCACGATCGCTTCGAGGTATCGTATTCACTCGTATAATGTTCATTCTCCATATTATCCGCATAGTTCCGATCATCCCGGTTTAGTTTTAGTTTCGGAACCTCTAGATGGAAATAACTATGGTATATGGATCATTGCCATGACTACTAGCTTAGAGGCAAAGAATAAACTAGGTTTTCTCGATGGATCTGTGCTTAAACCTGATGAATCTGATCAGTATTTCAAGATATGGTGTCGCTGTAACAGTATGTTGAAGTCTTGGTTGTTGAATAGTGTTGCTAAGAAGATCTACACAAGTATTCTATACATCAAACATGCATCAAATATTTGGAAAGATCTACATACACGATTTCACAAGTCAAACCTACCTCGGCTATACAAACTCGTACATCGTATACATTCATTTCAACAAGGAAGCTTGGATCTATCTTCTTACCATACTCAAACTCGGACTCTATGGGAAGAACTTTCTAGTATTCAAGTTACTCCTGCCACAGCTTGAAGATTTTCTTGCCGAAAGAGAGACAAATCGTGTTATAGACTTCCTTATGGGTCTTAATGACAATTATGAGAGTATTAGGAGTCGTATTTTGATGAAGAAGACTTTACCTACTCTCTCTGAAGTTTATAATCCGTTGGATCAAGAAGATAGTCGAAATCTGCTAGGATGCTTACTCAAAATGAATTGATACCCTCAGCTTTTCGTACATCTCAATCCTCTCAACACCAACGAATAATAAACCTATTCAGTCTTCTGGTTATCAAGGTAATGGAGGTTCACACTACATCAGGAAAGACAGACCTTACTGTACCTTTTGTGGTAAACCAGGACATGTAGTGGACAAGTGTTATAAGAAGCATGGATATCCCACTAGTCTCAAGCCTAATCAACGACAAGATAGAACTTCTGGCATTGTGGCTAATGTGGTATCTGAAGAAGAAATGGTGAATGATGCTTCTGATAAATTGTCTCCTACACAGATTCAACAGCTCGATGTCCTTCCCGAGTAGCAAGCTGCAACCTCCCAACTCCATGTCTTCTACCATACCAGAAATTCACTCTGTCTCAGCTAATTCCATACCTCTTTCTTCAACCACATCTTTAAGCACTGGCCCAATATCTGGTAATTTTTACCCCTCTATCCATTGTTCTTTTACAGATATTGATAGGCCATATGTCTGCTCATTAAATAGCAATCATTCTGCTATTAATGCTTGGGTGATAGATTCAGGTGCCACTAACCATATTTCTCATGAAAAATCTACTTTCACTTCTTTCAAGCCCCTTCTTAACACTACTGTTAATCTGCCAAATGGCATTCTTGTGAGCATTGTTGGGATAGGAAATATTGTCTTGGATATAAATGATGTCGAGCACTCGTTAACTCTCAATGATGTTCTTTACATTCCTCAATTCAAATTCAACCTTCTTAGTGTCAGCTCTTTGACTAATTTCTTAGGTCTGTAGAGTTTGGTTTGATAAACTTTCTTGTGGTATACAAGATCCTTCTCGGGAATTAATGATTGGAATGGGTAGACAAGTTGCAAACCTTTACTTCTTGGATATAGAGTCTCTTTCTAGTCCATGTACTTCTTATGTCATTGCTGCTTCGTTGTTAGTCCCGAACTTTGGCATAAACGTTTAGGACACCCTTCCATGTCAAAACTTCAACCTATGAAGTCTCTTTTATCTTTACCAAAACTCAAAACTGATGCAGATCACCATTGTAAAATCTGTCATCTTTCAAAACAAAAACATTTATCTTTTGTCTCTCATAATAAACTTAGTGAAAATCCTTTTGATCTGATTCATATTGATACATGGGGTCCTTTTTCTGTTCCTACTCATGATGGTTTCAAATATTTTCTAACCATTGTTGATGATTGTTCTAGGGCTACTTGGGTATATCTTCTTAAAAATAAATCAGATGTCTTAGAGGTTTTTCCTAACTTTATTACTATGGTAGAAACTCAGTTTCAAAGAAAAATTAAAGGGGTTAGATCTGACAATGCTCCTGAACTCAAATTTACTTCTCTTTATCTTTCTAAAGGCATTGTTGCTTATCACTCTTGTCCTGAAACTCCTCAACAGAATTCTGTTGTTGAGAGAAAGCATCAGCACATTTTAAATGTTGCTAGATCTCTTTTCTTCCAGTCTCATGTACCACTTCCTTATTGGGGTGATTGCATTCTCACTTCTGTTCACCTTATTAACAGGCTTCCTTCTCTTATTCTGTCTCACAAAAGTCCTTTTGAAATTCTTACATCAAAAATTCCAGATTATTCTGAGCTTAAGGTTTTTGGCTGCCTCTGTTACACATCCACATCACCCAAAAGCAGACATAAATTTGACCCTAGAGCTCGTGCTTGTGCCTTTCTTGGCTACCCTAGTGGCTTTAAAGGTTATAAGCTTCTTGATATTGAATCTAACACTGTCATTGTCTCTCAGCATGTTATATTTCATGAAGAGCTCTTTCCTTTTGTTGGTTCTGAGATTTCACAGGATTCAGATTATTATTTCCCTGCTCAGTTTCCAACACCTCCTGTGTCTCCTATTGTTCAGTGTGATGTTCCTTCTGAACAATCCACATCCATAGAGATTCAACCTTCTGTTGACTCTCTAAAAGATGCCACTGATCCTTCTGATCAAGCATCACACAGGAGAACTAAAAAGCCTTCTTATCTTCAAGATTACTACTCGTCATTCAATGGGGATCTTCAACCATACATGAAATATCTCAATTCCTTTCTTATGATAAAGTTTCTCCTCTTTATCTCTCTTTTTTGGTTGCTATTGATAAAACTAAAGAACTCAAATCCTATGCTGAGGCAAAAGAAATTCTGGTTTGGTGTGAAGCAATGGATGAAGAGGTTGTTGCTTTAGAGGATAATGATACTTGGACCATCCGCACTCTTCCACAAAATAAAACTCCTATTGGCTGCAAATGGGTTTTCAAGGTCAAGTTTCTTTCGGATGGGTCTATCGAGAGATACAAAGCTCGGCTTGTAGCTAAAGGGTATACTCAACAAGAGGGTGTTGATTATACTGAGACTTTCTCCCCCGTGGTTAAGCTCAATTCGTCAAATTGATACTTGCTCTATCTGCCATTCATGGTTTCTCCCTTACACAATTAGACATCTCTAATGCCTTCCTCAATGGTGATCTTGATGAAGAAATATATATGAGGTTACCTCCAGGATATGCTTCTCGTAAGGGGGACAATTTGCCTCCTAACGCAGTCCGCAAATTGCATAAATCACTTTATGGTCTCAAGCAAGCATCAAGACAAGTGGTTCATCAAATTTTCTCGTACCTTAACCACATTAGGTTTCACTCAGTCATCTTCTGATCATACATGTTTTCTCAAGATCACATCTGCCTTGTTTCTGTGTGTGTTGGTATATGTTGATGACATTGTTATTGCCAAGCAATAATGATTCGAAGTTGACTTGTTAAAGTCTCAGCCTACAATCCTTCTTCAAGCTACGGGATCTAGGCCCTCTCAAATACTTTCTTGGCTTGGAAGTTGCACGGTCTACAGAAGGTATTCATGTTTGTCAACGTAAGTATGCACTTGATTTACTTGATGAAACAGGTCTCCTTGGTTGCAAACCTTCTCGTATACCTATGGATCCTCATGTCAAGTTCTCTTCGTATAGTGGGGGTGATCTTGTCGATGCTGAAGCTTATAGACGTCTCATTGGTCGTCTTATGTATCTCCAAATCACTAGACCTGACATTACTTTTGCTCGTTAATAAGCTCGCCCGGCTTTTCCAAGGCACCAAGGAAAGCACATTCTCAAGCCGCTCTTAAGATTCTTCAAGACATCAAAGGCACAATTGGTCAAGGTCTCTTCTACTCGCCAAGTCCGAGATGCAGCTTCGGATGTTTGTCGATGCGCATTACGCAGCCGTCAAGACTCTCGTAGATCTACTTCAGTGTTCCTCGCTTATTCCTTGGTACTTCCTTGATCTCCCGGAAATCTAAGAAACATGATGTTGTCTCTAAGAGCACAACGGAGGCCGAATATCGCAAGCATTTCGTGGCTAGTGATGAGCTGGTTTGGATCACTAACTTTCTCAAGGAGTTACAGATTCCTCTTGCTAAGCCAACATTACTTTTCTGTGATAACACCTCTGCTATGAACCTTGCTAAAAATCCTGTTTGTCATGAACGAACAAAGCATATCGAAACTGATGTTCATAGCATCCGTGAGAGACTTGTTGCAGGTTTGTTTCAATTACTTCATGTACAGACTTCCCTGCAACTTGCTGATCCTTTTACCAAGGCATTGTACCCTCGCTCACTTTAATTCTTTGGTAAGCAAGATGGGTCTTCTTAATATATACGTCCCATCTCGAGGGGGACTATTAGTGTATATAGTATTCTTGGTATATTACTTTGTATAGATTCTAAGTCTTACTAATGGGCTATGTATATATAAAGCCATATCACTTGTAAATCCAATTCAGTTAATGAGAATACAATTTCATATTTGCTAATACTATCCAAAGTTCCTAACATACACATCGATCCATAGATAAAACTACACAGTAGATCAACACGAAGATCCCATTCTCAATTTCTCTCGCAGCACGAAGATCGAAATAGCAAAAAGACTAGATCTAAATTACAATCAAACAAAAACAATTTCATCTCATGTAAATTCTAATTAAGATCCTTACAGTTTGTGAAGATCTCGAGAAGGACGACGATTTGCACTCTCTATAATCCTCTCTATAATCCTCTGGTCTTCGATTCGATTCGATTCCATCGTCTTCTCCACACACAAGAAAAAGAAACGGGTCAAAAGCTATTATGCCCCTTAACCAAAAATTATAATCTTGCATACCCTTATCGAGTTTTCATACCTTTGAATTTCGTTGACCAAAAACATAAAACACTAAATATTTTCAAATCTAAACCCTAAACTAATCACAAGTGTCTTGGATTTGGAATTGCGAACCCAAATGGAAACCCTAAACTATTAAACCTTTAAATTCAACAAAAAAAATATTTTAAAATCGTTTTTATATCATATTTTGACGATTTTGTTAAAAACATTTTATTTTTATTTTTTTTGTTTTAAAATATTTTTATCAAATTCTTAAAATTAAATAAAAAATAATCACGTTTTCAGTTTATAAAATTGATTTATTTTGAAATTTATAAAAATCAAAATTATTAAAGGGTATAATAGATTCTCGACTTTTAATCGAAGGGTATTATAAAGATTTGATTCAAAAGAAACATAAAAAGCTAAAATACGAAAGTACCCTTACTCATCTCCACGCGTAAGATTTCGTCACGTGTCCTAAGTCAGGTAAATGGACGGCTTAGATTGCATCTACTGTTTGACAGGCGTATCTCCTTATACGTGTAAAGACTGAAGAGTAAGAGAGGGAAAGGAAAGGGGGGGAAACAAAAAAAAAAAAAAAAAAAAAGAGCGAGCGAGGGAAAGGGGGGAAACAAAAACAAAGGTATCGAGTGTAATAAAAGTTGCTGTGGAGGTTGGAGATGACGAAAAAGAGGTGTTGGTGTTCGAATTAATACACGGGCCCATTAACGACGTGGACCGAGGCCCAGCGAGAATTTAAGTCTGCATCCCTAAAAGGGCCTAAAGTGGATGGGCCGAAGAGGGCCCATATTCGACTACTATCGGCTCGACGAGAAGACGAGGGGAGGTGAGCAGTACTTCGACGGTTAAAGAGATCGATGACGACATAACGGCCGCTTTAAGTGCATTTAATTCGTATTAATGAGCCGAGATTTAAATGTCTCTATTTGTAAATTATAGTATAAATAGAGGAAGAAAGCAAGGGAAAAAGGCATGTCTAATCCCCAAGAAAGAACCCATATCTTCTTATTTTAATAAAGTTCTCTTACAATAAGTTTTTGACCTTCGTTTCTCTTTTGCTAGTTTGATCTATTGAGCCTCCAATTCCCAGTTCTTATCCCATTCAAATCGTCGTACCCACAATTTGGCGCTAGAAGGAGGGGACATTGATAGATCACCTTTAATTAGTAACAGAGGAAAATCAAACCACTTCTCATGGATGTCACCGACTCTCAAAACGTCTCATCTGTCGACTTCGCCCAATTGCTCACTGACCTCCAGAAGGTAATCACCGAGCAACGAAGGCGACCTCTACCCTAGCCGAGCGCTTCGACAAGATAGAAGGCGTGCTTACCAATCTCCAGCCCTCCCAACGAGCAGAACACCGTTGGCACCCCCACTCGGCCGGGCAACGGCGAATGACGGACGAAACTCCGAGGAGCCAACGCCGACTCTCGCGACCCGCACCGAAGCCTTGCGCGGAGCGGACCTAGCCGGGAAGGATTTCGAGGAGATTCGAACCGAGATCCGGGGGAATAAACTCAAAAATCCACGAAGCAATAAGCTCCGCTCCGGAAATCAACCGAGTTATTGAAGAAACCAGGCGAACCCCCGTTTACACGGAGGATCGCATCGCCGCGCGTCCGCGATACAAGAAAGATCAAACTTCCGTCCTATGACGGAGTCGGAGATCCCAAGACACACCTCACCGCCTTCCGCATCGCCGCCGGGCGGGTGCGCTTCGAGGAGCACGAGCAAGATGACGGCCTTTGTAGGTCGTTCGCCGAGAACCTCTCCGGCCCGTCCTTAGTCTGGTTCACCCACCTCGAACCCGGCTCGATCGATAGCTTCACCGACTTCACCACCGCTTTCATCAAACAATACTCTATTTTCATAGACCAGTGGACTCTCCGACGGCGACCTCGTGGAACCACGTTCGGGAGCGAGGCCGAGCCTCCGAGAAAGTACATAACCAAGTTCAAGGAAATTCTCGTCCGGATTACCCGGGATCACCGATTCCACGGCGATCTCCCGCCTCAAACACGGTCTCTCGGCACGAGTCGCGCTTCCGCGAGGAGATCGTGATCAACAAGCCCACCAGTATCCACGATGCACTTCACCGAGCCACAGCCCGGATGGAGCTCGAGGAAGACAAGCTCGCGATAAGCAAGAAATATCGACCGCCTCCTAAGACCACTCCCCGCAGTCCGTCTAAGAAACCCGACAATCGCCGAGCCGCCGGAAGTTCGCAAACCTTCGCCGTGGGCAGAGACTCCGGAGGAAAGCGAAGCGGTTCGCTGCCAAGCAACAAATGGGTCCGAGACAAGGATGCTTTTTGCGAGCTCCACGGTGTAAAAGGCCACGACACCAAGGATTGCTACCGTTTGAAAACCATCCTCATGGAGAAATGGTCCGCCGGCGACCTCGCTGATTTCGACCTCGAAACCATCGCTCAGGCCGAGAGAAGCAGACTTTCCTCCGTCGGAGTCGGTGGCACATCGCCCAAAAGAGTCGAAGCCGACAACGAGAACGAAGAAACTCCCAAGAAAAGGATCGATATGATCATGGGAGGGTCCAAGCTTTTTAGCTCATCGGTGAACTCCATCAAAAAACACCAAAGGAAAGTCGGGAAACCGAGCCCCGAATACGGGACACTCGACGGACCAGTCATCACCTTCGAGGAAAAGGAAACTCTCCGCCTCGCCAGGCCCCATGACGATGCCCCGGTCATCTCGCCGGACATCGCCAATTTCGAGGTGTCCGGAATTCTGATCGACACGGGCGCTTCCGTGGACCTCATCTTCCTTAGCACCCTCTCAAGGATGGGAATCAGTATGGAAGAAGTAGAGGGGGCCCCCGCCCCACTCATCGCCTTCACCGAGTGAAACCACTATGTCACTCGGAACGATCCGTCTTCCCGTCCTCGCCAAAGGAACTTCGAAGCTTGTGGAATTCACGGTCTTCGACCGCCCTACTCGCGTACAACGCTATCCTCGGAACTCCTTGGCCGTACCGGATGAAGGCGGTTCCCTCGACCTATCATCGCGTCCTCAAGTTCCCTACCCCGACGGGAGTCGAAGAGATACAAGGAAGCCAGGAGACCGCACGCTCTTGCTACATGAGCGGACACAAGCTCACCGTCAAATAGCAGTTAGCCAACGTCGCTCGACCCGGCGGGGCCGAAAAGAAGCTCCGAGGGGGCGACGGCGTTAGCACCGAAGTATCAATTGATCGAACAATCCGTCCCGAACCGTCAAAATCGGAGTGCAGCTCTCAGATCCGCAGAAGGACGAGCTGATTCAGTTCCTTACCAGCAACATACACTCGTTCGTCTGGGGGCCCGAGGACATGACCGGGATCGACCCAACGATAATAACTCATAAACTGAATGTCGATCCGACTTACAAGCCGATCGGGTGCGAAAAGAAGGAAGCTGGGGCCAGACAGAGCTAAGGCTGTAAACGACGAAGTACAGAGACTCCTGAACTTAGGATCGATCAGGGAGGTAAAGTATCCAAAATGGCTCGCAAATCCGGTCGTCGTGAAGAAAAAGAACGGGAAGTGGAGAGTATGCGTCGATTTCACCGACCTCAACAAAGCATGCCCCAAGGACAGTTTTCCACTCCCTCACATCGACCGACTCGTGGAAGCAACGACCGGTCATGAACTCTTGTCTTTCATGGATGCCTTTTCAGGTTATAACCAAATCTCGATGCATCCCGACGATCAGGAGAAGACTTCCTTCATAACGGACAGAGGGACCTACTGTTACAAAGTAATGCCGTTCGGCCTAAAAAACGCAGGAGCGACGTACCAAAGACTTGTCAACAGAATGTTCGAGAAACAATTGGGCGAGGTCATGGAAGTCTATATAGACGACATGCTCGTCAAATCATCGAAGCAGGGCGAGCATATCGAACACCTCCGACAGTGTTTCGATCTCCTCAGAGAATATGGCATGAAGCTTAACCCGGAAAAGTGCACTTTCGCCGTACCTTCCGGAGAATTCCTCGGGTACTTAGTCACCAAGAGAGGGATAGAGGCGAATCCTAGCCAGGTCGACGCCCTCCTAAATATGCCTTCACCTCGAAACGTAAAGGAAACTCAAAGGCTCACAGGACGGATCGCAGCCCCTCAACAAGGTTCATCTCACGGTCGACGCATCGTTGTCTCCCTTTCTACAACCTTCTAAGGGGAAACAAAAGCCGGGTTTGGGACGAGCAATGTGAAGAGGCTTTTAATCGGCTAAAGTCGTACCTCTCGAAACCACCGATCCTCGCTAAACCAGAGGAAGGAGAGCCTCTTTTTCTTTACATCGCGGTGTCCCCTTCGGCCGTCAGCTCAGTCCTCATACGAGAAGATCGGGGCGAACAGAAACCGATCTTCTACACAAGCAAAACTCTAACCGATCCTGAAACCAGGTACCCGATGATGGAAAAACTCGCCCTCGCGGTTGTAACGGCGGCAAGGAAATTACGACCCTATTTTCAGTCCCACTCGATCATAGTGCTCACATCGCACCCCCTCAGAACGATTCTACACAGCCCGAACCAGTCCGGAAGAATTTCTAAGTGGGCAATCGAACTCAGCGAATATGACGTGGAATATAAGCCCCGCGTTAGCGCGAAAGCCCGTGTACTCGCCGACTTCATAGTAGAACTCCCCGTGCAAGATCCCGAGTCCACTAACACTCTCCCCCGGATCTTGCACGTTGATGGGGCCTCATCCAAGCAAGGATCGGGGATCGGCGTCAAGTTGCGATCGCCCAATCAAGAAGTCATCGAGCAATCGTTTCGATCGCGATTTCCCGCCTCGAACAACGAAGCGAATACGAGGCACCGATCGCCGGCCTTCGCCTTTCCATCGCATTGGGGTCGGAAATATCTCAGTCTTCTGCGACTCCCAGCTTGTTGTAAGCCAGTTCTCCGGGGAATATTTCGCCAAAGACGAAAGAATGGAGGCCTACCTCGCCATCACCAAAGAACTTTGCAAAGAGTTCGACAAATTTGAGCTCGTCAAAGTCCCCGTGGGCGAGAACACTTCGGCGGACGCCTTGGCGACTTTAGCATCAACTTCCGACCCCGACATAAGAAGGAACATCTCCGTGGAATGCATCGACCGACCTAGCATCGATCCGACCGGCCCGGTCTTTGCGATCCCGAAAGGGAATAAGCGAGGAGGAGTCCGCCCACGCAGCGAGAAACAATTATCGATGATCGGCGGACCCCAATCCAAAACTACATCTTGAAGGGCGAACTCCCTACTCGAAAAATGGGAGGCTCGAAAACTTAAGGTCATCGGCGCCGGGTTTTGCATGATCGAGGGGGGCTCTACAAGCGGAGCTTCCGGGGGCCTTATCTCCTCCGTGTCCACGGAGAAGTCGCCGACACCGTCATGAGGGAAGTCCACGAAGGACTCTGCGGAGATCATTCTGGTGGTCGTCTCCTCGCCACCAAGGTTCACCGGCAGGGATACTATTGGCCCACCTTGACCGACGATTGCATTAAATATGCGCAACATTGCGAAAAGTGCCAGCGCCACGCTCCTTTCATCCAACAGCCGTCTGAACCGTTGTCATCCGTCTCCGCCCCCTACCCTTTCATGAGGTGGTCCATGGACATCATCGGCCCGCTGCACGAGTCAACCAACGGAAGGAAATTCCTTCTCGTTTTAACCGACTATTTTTCCAAATGGGTCGAAGCCGAGGCTTACTCCGCAATCATCGACACAAAGGTCTGCAAGTTCTTATGGAAAAACATCATTTGCGAGCACGGACTCCCGTACGAGATCGTCACGGACAACGGCTCCCAGCTCATATCAAAAAAGTTCGAGAAATTCCGCCGGACACTGGAAAATAAAAGTACAATACTCTACACCTCGCTACCCGCAGGGAAACGGACGAGCGTAGCGGCCGAACAAGTCAATACTCTATAGTCTCAAGAAACGTCTCGATTCTCGGAAAGGAGGATGGCACGATGAGCTTGAAGGGGTACTCCGGGCCTACCGAACCACACCGCGCAGGCGACGGGGAAACTCCGTTCTCCCTCGTCTACGGAGTCGAAGCGATCGTCCCCGCCGAAGCGAGCAGTCCCAGGGATCGGGCGAACTCGGAACCCTCCGATCGAAGCGGACAACGACGAGATGCCGAGACAATCTCTCGATAACCTAGATTCGAAGAGAGATCAAGCGATGATCGGGATTCAAAACTATCAAGCAATCCGCGTCACGATACTACAACTCGAAGACAAAGCAACGAACCCTATCGGTCGGGGACCTAGTACTAAGAAAGGTCTTTGAGAACACCGCCGAATATCGCGCTGGCAAACTCGGAGTCAAGTGGGAAGGACCGTACATCGTACACGAAATCATCCGCCCGGGAGTCTACCGTCTCAAAACCTCCGAAGGGAACAACGTCAAAAGACCTTGGAACATCATGAACCTCAAGAAATTTTATGCTTAAATTCGCTCTATTGTAAACCGAACTACGTTTCAGGCTTGATCCCAACTCGGGTACGTAGGCAGCCCGTATCGTTTGATCGGGTCCAGCTATATAAATAAATAAAACCTTTTTTCTACAAAGGATATTCAAAAAGCGAATCACATTTAAAGTCATCCAAACAAGCTCGACGGAAAGAACTTAACGATGCATATCGAGCCCTAATGTTCGCGAACGACCAACACGAGTTCTACCAAAGAACTTAACGATCGAGTGAGCGAACCGTATTTAAGCCATCTAAACGAGTTCGACGGAAAGAACTTAACGATGCATATCGAACTTCGTGGTTCGCGAACGATCAATACGAGCTCGACCAAAGAGTTTGAACGATTTAAAAAAAAAAAAACAAACCGTATTTGAGCCATCTAAACAAGTTCGACATAAAGAACTCAACGATGCATATCGAACCTAAGAGTTCGCGAACGACCAACACAGCTTCTATCAAAGAACTTAACGAATTCAAGCCATCTAAAACAAGTTCGACATAAAGAACTTAACGATGCACATCTACACAAGTTCGACACAAAGAACTCGCCGATCAACACAGACTCCTTAGGAACTTAACGATCGAACAAGCAAAACATATTCAAGCTATCTAAATAGTTCGACCTCTCGCGGTCCGCAAACAGTCCGACCTCTACGGTCCGCAAACAATCGACGCAGCCATGCTAAAGAATTCGAAACAATCAATACACTAAGGTCGACGATACAAGCCGACCCCCCAGGCTCTCAACGATCGATACAGTTCGAACAAAGAACTTAAAGACTATAAATTATAAATCGAGCCACCAACGGGTCAACCTAGAAGACTTGGACAAGGTGAACAAACTAAAGGTCCGATCGCAATGAATAGCGCCTTTTTTTTGAAAAAACAACTAAGTACGCGGAAACAAAGACATGTAAAGCCGAGAAATTGTACTTAACGAATTCTTTTTAAAAAAAAAAAGAAGGCAACAAAACAAAAAATTTTTGGGACAGACCCCTGCTTAAAGACATGATTACATTCATGTCTGGTCTTCTTCCCCCGTCGAGCTGCTTGTTCCCGCCCCCGGCTGCACCGACGCCTCTTCAGCAAGCGCGATCTCGCGACCATCCTCTCGCGAGACCCGCGACCCGTGGCTCGAACCCCTCGGGACGGACGCTCTCCCCGAGATCTTGGGCGTCTTCAACGGACAAGCCGGCGGTCATCGATCCAAACCGATCAAAAGGCGCCACCGCCGGTGGCGTTACCTCCAACGGCGCAAAGCATCGCCGATCACATGCGCGTCCGCAGGAGCCGAGCCGATTCACGGTCGACCACGTCTCCGGGAGGCGGCGAATCGTCAAATCTCTTGGCTAGCTCATCCGCATCTAGCGAGGGAAGCGGCATGGCGGCCAACTTCGCTTCGGCCACCGGGAGATCCTCGGCCATACTCGCCGCTTCCGCCTCAAGGTCGTGGTATTCGCCCCTCCGGATCCCGGCCCGGAAAATCCCGGTTCGCGCGGATCTCGGCCGACCTCGCGCTCTACCCGAGAACGCCTCTTCAACAGCCAGGAGGTGGTCCCTCACCCGGTCGACCATCTTAACCCCGGCGCCTTTAACGTCGCGCCCGGCTTCGTGAGACGAGACCCGGAGATCGCGATCTCGAAGTTCGAGGAGAGTCTCGTACTTCTTTGACATCGCCCGCGAACTCTCCTCCGCCGCGATCATCTCCCTCTCGAACCGAGAGCTCTTCTCTTCCGCGATCTCGGCCCTCTTCAGCATGAGGGCCACCTTGGTCTCCTGCGCAGCAGCCGGTCGGCGTTCCTTTCAGATGCGACCCTCATGGTTTCGAGGGATCGCTCCGCCAGGGCCAGCTTTTCCTTGGTCCTCGTCAGGTCAGACTGGAGGGACCCCGGGTCGGTGAGCACTTGTTCGTAACCACACAGAAGGCGGTTAAAAGACGTCGCCGACTGCCATGTTACAAACACAAGGAATTAGTAAAAAATTCCGAGACGGACACAAGAGTCTCGCGGCAAGCAAAGTTTACGTACCTCGGCTAAAGCAATCGAGTGGCGGGCATACAAGTCCCTCACAGGCTCGCGCATATTCTCCAGCGCGGGAATCTCCAGGCCTTGGTAGGAGAACGTGCGGAACAGGTTCGAGACACGCTCGCGATCTGAAATAAGGCCAAGTCAGTCAGAAACCTACCTCTCTATCTAAGCGGAATAAATTGAACAGCCATAGTAAGAAGGTTACCTCTCCGATTCTCCGCGTTGACGATCAGGAGCCGCTCCTCCGACCCCCGGGCACGGTTGGCCTCAGGCGCAGCAGAGCCCCGACCTGCCCCATCACGTCGAGAAGTCTTCCGTTGCGGAGTCGTTCGGTCCGCGGCACTAGGAGAGACGGAGCGGTCCGAAAGGGCTGGTGGGGGGCGCATGATCGGCTCTTTGGCCGTCACCGGGTCCGCGCTCCTCGGACCTCGTCCTCTCACCGGCGCGAGGAGCTGTATCCGCATCGTCATCGCCTCTCTTCCTCTTCCTCCTTTCGAGGCCTTCCTCCTCTTCTTCTTCCTCCGCGCCATCCCCGAGGCGGCGGCGAGGAGCGATGGGGCCTAGCTCGTCCGGAGTCCGCCGGAGGACCCAATCGGCCACTAGACCGACCTTGGGCTTTTCCCCGCTCGCCTTAAAAACCGAGATCTCCTCCTTTTTGATCTTGGCCAAGGCCGCGAGGCGGACCTCCCTCTCTTTCTTCGCCCGATAAGTCGGGGGAGACGACTCCGCGAGCGGAGAAACAGGCCCTCTAAGTGTCCGCTCCCTCGGGCGAGCACGAGCACCGTGGATCCTATCCGGCGGGAAGGAATTCCACTTGGAGGAGGCTTCGACGGCGACCCGATAGAAATCCTCGAAGCGCGTGAGATCGTCGAGCCGCGTTTGAGTTTCGAAACAAAGAAAGATGTGTCATTTCCTAAAGAACCCTAGAAGGGGGCCAAGGCGGCGATCTTTTCGCACAACAAGAAATTCTCGGATTAAAAGCATAAAGTACTTACCGCGAGTCGCGGCCCATTTGTGGCCGATAAATTCGTGCATATCCCCGACGGAGGACTTCGTGATGCGGAAGAAGAAATACCGGTCCATCCAGCCTCGAATCCTTCTCCGGAAACCATACATCAAGTTCCCGTTGGTGTTGGGGTAAATAGCGAACGTCCCGCTCGTCTTCGAGACGCGAACGCTGAACAACTCCATCAGTTCCGGAACGCCAAAGGCGAATCCGGTCTCCTCCGCCACCGTCAGTGCACATAACACCGACCGGATAAAGTTAGGCGAGCCCGAGGAAAAGCGATCCCGAGCCGATACGGTAGAGTATCGGCGCCTCCGGGATCGGAAAAGACGGACCCGCCCGGAGAAGTACGCCTCGTAGGCGCGGCGGTAATCCCGGGCGGACGCTTTCCGGCGATTCGCCCTCACGGGGTAGCGCCAGTTCCACCGCTTCGGGAATCGCGCATGTGCGGCGGAGCAACTCGAGGGATTTCGCCGTCGATAGTGTACTTTGGTAGGGGCCGAACTGGTCTCCGGCTTGAGTAACAATACGTCTTGGTTCTCTCGGGGGCCATTGTTATCGTCTATTTGGGATTCCGTAAGTTTTCCGGAAAAAGTTGGAGTTTTTCTTTCTCTGAGGCCGCGAAAAGTTTGTGTTTGCAAGGATAAAGAAGAGCCTCTTCGTTTCCGCTCTATTTATTCAAATCAAATCAAGGAGTGACGTCATCTAACGCTACGAAAACCGTGCCGCCCCACCTTTTGGAAAATCGAATCATTACCCTTTTAATATATTTTATTAGGGTATCGTTTAGCGAGATACTCGGGATCGGAAAAGATCTAATTGGCGGATTTTCCTCTTGGCAATCAAGGAGCTCGCTTCTCCGCGTTTCGGTTCGGCAAGGCCTTTGGAAATCCGCGAAGATCTAATCGCCGACCTACTTCCCCCGCAGTCAAAGAGTCCGCTTATCTAAGTCCGATGAGTTCGACGAGAAAACATCGAACTTGGGGGCCTTCGTTGGTGTTCGAATTAATACACGGCCCATTAACGACGTGGACCGAGCGCCCGCCGAGAATTTAAGTCCGCATCCCTAAAAGCGCCTAAAGTGGATGGGCCGAAGAGGGCCCATATTCGACTACTATCGCCCGACGAGAAGACGAGGGGAGGTGAGCGGACTTCGACGGTTAAAGAGATCGATGACGACATAACTGCCGCTTTAAGTGCATTTAATTCGTATTAATGAGTCGAGATTTAAATGTCTCTATTTGTAAATTATAGTATAAATAGAGGAAGAAAGCGAGTGAAAAAGCGTATGTCTAATCCCCAAGAAAGAACCCATATCTTCTTATTTTAATAAAGTTCTCTTACAATAAGTTTTTGACTTTCGTTTCTCTTTTGCTAGTTTGATCTATTGAGCCTCCAATTCCCAGTTCTTATCCCATTCAAATCGTCGTACCCACAAGAGGTAAACGATTAATTTCTCGATTCGATGCTCGATAGTGTTAATGGTTGATTCGGTCTCTCTCTGTGGAACTAAACATAAGGATTAGGGTTTTGTTACGGTGTTAAGAGTCCTGATTGTTCATCTACGGCGATTGATTGTGTGATTTTGTAGGGTTTTTTTTTTTTTTTTGATAACTCTATGTTGAAACTGTTCACTGTTTGTTGATTGTTTTGTTTAATTTTCTCGTACAATGATGTAAACAGAGATACTGGTTTGTTTTTTTAAAGGTTTTGATGGTTGCTTCTTTGTTTCTTTTATTCACGTTCAAATGATTTGTTGTTAGACTCATGCTTTGATTATCTCTCTTTTGTGAATTGAGTCGTTGTCACTTCTGGTTGTGTGCGTGTGTGTGTGTTTCCTTTTGGATAGTTAGAACCTAGAAGACTGTATTGTTGTTCATGGATAAGCCTGGAGATAGAATACAAACAGCTGAGCAATGAAAGTAACATGAAGGATGCTTGTTTTTTTCTTAATGGGCAGGGGGCGTGTACTTTTAGTGTCAGGTGAATCTGGTGTGGATGATGAAACGTTGAAGGCTTCCAAGGCTCCATTGGAAACTGAAGAACGTGATTGGAGTAAGAGTTTTTTTTATTGTTGGGCTATATATATTTAGAATACTAACTCAGGGTGAATTGTAGGTTTTTTATGTTCACTAGACCTTTCAGCCTGTCTGATTTCCCAGGCTAATTTATGTTGTTTTGCAGGTATCATTGTGCCTCCTGGCCGTTTCATTTCTGTGGATCCGGGGGATGGGAACTTACTGCGCATCAAAGAAGCTTGTTTTTACCGGGGTTCAGGTATTATGTGTTATCGGGGATTCAATCAGAGTATATTTGAAGGCCAAAAAACTCCTGCAAAGTGCCAGCTTTTTCTTGGTATCAACCGAACCAAAGAAGAGTTTGTTATTGGTTTTCTGGATTCCCTTTCGCATCTGCTCTTTGGCCCCATTGATCCCTTGATCTTTAAAGAGAAGGTAACCCTCGGACACAACGGTTCTTCCTCGGTTCGTTTCACTGTATCCAAATCCGGTCCTCCTCCTCTCCTGCCACGAAGAAGACAAACTCGGCGGCTTAGACGGAAGTCAATTGTCAACATGTTTTCTTGGCCTCTAACAGTTGACTTAACAGCAAAGGTAACTCCCACTTTTTTTTTTTTGTTACTTACACTCACTGCCTGGTGTCCTTGTTAGGGATTCTGATGAGGAAGGAATGTGTTGACAACTTCGATACACTAATATCCCTGAATATCCTGCTCCATATGCCATTTGTTATAGTGTTCAAAGCATCAACTTGGTACCACCAAGAGACAGAGCCTTACTATGGAAATGTGCTAAGATGAAGTTAGTCCATTGATGTTGGTTCCACGACGGAGGAATCGCTCTTTCGGGGTTTACCTTATCGGAAAGATACGGAAGAGAGGAAAGAAAATTAGGGGATAGAGTAAAAAAACAAACCAGATGTAGGACTAGTATCTTTATTAGTTTTTCACATTTTTGGTCTCTGATGTATACCTTTTTCCAGGTTATGTCTATGTTAGGCAACATTAACGAAGTTGCCAAGGCTGAGCTCGTCTGCAAACATTTTTACCGTGCCGGACATTCCCCAGCTGCTTACAGAAGCATAGACATCACTAAAAATCGTAAAGCAGAAGACCTCACTGTGCACATGTTGATGCGACGGGCTCATGGACAATTAGAGTAAGCGTAACATTTTAAATCTCAATTGATATTATAAAAAAATATTTAACATCTTTTTTGTAGGTCTCTTGCGGTTGGTTGCTATGATGACTTCGGCAGCAATCCCACATACACAGCTAGACTTTTTGAGCCTATACCTTATTTCGGGTAATGTTTTTGTATTGCGCATGTAGATATCATTTAGAGAAATTCCAAAAAATATAACAAAAAATATTTTTTTAAAAAATAACATTACAAAGTTTTTTTAATATCAAAAACACCAATTAAAAAACGAGTTTTAACATTTCAATTTTTTTTTCATTTGGGTTCACTAAGTGAGTAAGTGTTTATAGTTTAGTTTTGAAGGGAGTAGGATTTAGGTTTGTAGGTTTAGGGTTTAATTTTGAAGTTTTTAGCTAATTGAAGTTTTTTGTGCTATTTTGTGAACAAACTTTATTTAGATCAATATATGAGAATTTCCCTATTATTTATGTTTGGTAACTAACTTTTTTTATTGATTTTTTTTTGCATCAGAAAGTTTTTGACCAAGTTGAAGTTGGTTGAACTCTTGATTGAGCCTGTGCATATGTGCCCGGTATTCGCTTCGTGCTTAATGTTGAGCGATCTTGAGATTCACAAACTACGGTAAGTTTAACACTTTCTACAAATCAATAATATCATAAGTAATGTTTTGTTTAACTTACCCCCTTTTTTTTAGCAATTTCACGGTGGAATTTGTGTTGTTAATGGCGTCTATGCACTCTTTTTCACTGACGAGATTAGTGTACATGTCGGATGATGTACCGACTAATATTGTCCATATTGGGGATGACACAATGACAGCGTTTGTGAACAAGTGTGCACAAATCAAGATTCTTAGTCTTTGTTACATTCACATAACAGACTTTCAATTGTTATCCATCAAGGTACTTGTGTGAATAAGTTTTATTTAACTTGAATAGTTTCTAAACTTGAGTATTTTCGGAATTTACAGGGACTCAAAAATTTAGAAAGGTTTAATCTGACGGGCTCAATTGGGTTTACAACTGATATTGCGGATGCCATGAATGCAATTCAAGATGTTCAACCGGAGTTACCGTAAGTTTTTTTTTTTACTATGTACATTGTATTGACTTGTCGATTTACTAATGAACTTTGTTTTTATTTGGAGTAGTGAGCTTATTATAGAGTTTGATCAAAATGAACTTGATGAGTTCTTGGAAGCTGCAGCTAACCAACCTATGTTTCAAGCTGAAGAGGAACCTCATCCTCCTGATTTTGATGAAGTTGATTTCAATCATGAAGTTTTTTACTACAAAGATGGTAAGGGTCCATTTAGGAGGATGCTATTAATTCACTGGTAGTGATTGTGTTTTTTTGGGTGATGATATACGTTCTGCCCTCATCTAGTTTGGTTGTCTAGGCTATAATATTTTGTTATAATCTCTATGCAAATGATACATATATGTAAGTAAACATACTTTCCAAATCTTATAATTACGATCTAAAATTGAATTACGATCAGAGTATACTTCCACCACTTTCCCATTATCCATTCTTCTAATATTTTTTAATGCTTTAACCATACTTTTATGAACTCTAATTCATCCATCAATTCTGGTTTCATTCGCACTATCTATTTAACTCACCGTTTTCCTTCCTTCTCTTCTTTTCAAAAGGTAATTACATTTTATCATTCATCTTTAAAATCATTATAAATCTGAAAATATATATAATTTATATTTGGTGTTTCTCAATTTTTTGTTTCAATTATTACAACCTATATATCTATACTATAAAAGAAGAATGATTTCTCTCCATCCTATTATTGAAGAAAACGGCTGGAAGTGGCCGGCTCAAATTATTCATAGATAATTACAATATGCTTCCTATGATGCTACTCGGGTCAGAGCATAAGCTAGTGATGCTTTCGATTACATCATCAAAAATATTAAATACATAATAAAATTAAAAAATTATAATATTCATTTAATATTAATAAAAATCAAATAAGAAACCATTAAATACATAAAATCATTTAATAATAAAATAAAACATTACATTATATACAATAAAAAATATATCAAAATACAAACTTAAATATAAATCTTATTATATAAAACTTGGTTTCAAAAGTTGCTAACTCACGAGATTACGACACGTGTCAAGTGATTCGATTAGATGTCGACACATGTAAAAAAAATTCAACCAATAAGATTTAATCATTTAATATTAAGATAAATATGGAAAATTTAAAATCTAATTATTGATATTTCGAATTTAAAATTTAATTTAATGTAAAAAATAACTTAAAAATAAATATCAAGGTAAGTAAAGAATTTATAATTTATGTTAACTAGGGGAGGACCCGCGCGTAGCGCGGGTATAGTTATCATTTCGTTTTTTTATCCAATTTTCGAGAAAAATTTACGTTCGCGTAATATATTGTAAGATAACACATTATAAGTCACACCGAATAAAATTCAATTGTACTGGAATTTATAATATTAAGTTATACTTCATATGTTTTTTTGAATATTTTTTTCTTTGTCTTTAAATGTAGTTTTAGTTTTTTTCAACATATTTTCTATATTATACTCCTTAATTTCATTGAAAAAATAAAATTAATATAAATAATATAAATTAACGTCATTAAAGTCATTTTACAACCTTCCTTAATTTTTCTGAAAAATCTTTAAAACACAATTTAATGTGGAACAAAATGAGTATTTGTTATAATTTTATTGAATATTTGTATTATTTTAAATTTAATTTTTTATATATTTTTGCTTGTTAAATTAATATTTGAAAAGTTTTTCTTGCTAACGTAATTAATAAATAAAAATATTAGTATTTACTTGGGTTTGAGAAATTTTATGCCCTTGTAAAAATTCATAAAACCAATTGAAGAAAATATCGTACATAATGTTCTTAATGTTTAAACGCTAATTTAGATCTACGTTTAAGAATTAGATTTACTTGCAAAAACAATAAGACCAATTGAAAAAAATATCATACATAACGTTTTTAATGTTTAAACGCTGATTTAGTATTTTGTTTTACTTTTTTTGCTATTCGGCTAAGATGATAAAGAGACAAAACCTAAAGGTAAAGTGAGGTTGCGGATAACAAATAATTTTTCAAAATGGCAGTTCATCTTCATTACTTATTCTTTGTTTATACTATTATGACATAATTTCATTTTTACATATTTCCCATATGAGTAGCAATTCATCAATAGCTCACTTCTCTTTACGGTTTATATAACTTTTTACATCCTTATTTACTTATTTTACTTATTTTTTCTAATTTCTTTAAAGATATAGTTGTTTTTGTTTCTTGTAATATGACAATTTGATTGTTATCATGAATGAGAATATTATTATTACTAATATTATTATTTTATGATAGTTTATTTTTAATTGAGGATTGACTTAACTTCCCAAGCTAGTTTAAATGCATGTGAGGATAAAAATACTCCAATATTAAATCTATTTTCTAAATTTTTGTCGGCTGGTCAAATTTATCATATTTCCAGATGATTTTATCGAATGGTACATTTATTCATAATTTTTTTATTTAAAATGTTTATTGTTTATGAATAATATAAAAATGTATTACTAATAGCTAAAGATCTGACATACATGTTAAATTAAGGTGCAATTGACACTCATTAAATAATAATGTTTAAAAATAAGTACAAGAAAAGCGAAACAACACATTTGGTTAAGTTCTCTGTTACTAAAATTTATAACCCGAGTTCGAATCCATCCGTGACAATTCGAATTTTTTATTTTTTTTCCTAAATCCATGAGTGTCCACGTGTCATCACCAGGAGAGAACTTCTTTAACTTTTATAGTATAGATTCGTAAAACAAAATAATAAGCTAAATATGATGAATGAAAACTTACTATAATATAACTAAAAAATAATTCGTAAAATCTTATTATATAAATCTTTGTTTCAAAACTTAATAACTCACAAGATCGCGACATGTGTTAAGTTTATCGTTAAGATTTTGACACGTGTAATTTTTCACCCAATCATATTTAAAGAAAAATATTAAGTTATATATATATATATATATTTAAATTTCAATCAAATCATGTTAACACAAATACGATAAGATAAATAAGAAAAAATTATAATTTAAAACATATAGTTTAGACATAAAAACAAAAATTAAAAAAATAGGAAATGATTTACATTAAACTAATTATATTATTCAATATATATCTTTAATATAAGGGAGAATCACAAAACTACACCATTTGAATTACATTTCACAAAATTACACCATTTCCAAAATACTTCACAAAACTACACCTAAACACTCAAAATTAAATCCAAATAAACTCTACCCAAACAATTCTACCCCCTTAATACTATACCCTAAACACTAATTAGCGAACCCAAATGAAATTTTTTTAATTTTGGTAATTTTTTAAAGGTTAAATCAAGCTTTTAAAATTTTGAAAGGGTGTAAATATGTGAAAATATTAAATTAGGAGTAGTTTTGTGAAGAAGGGGTTGGAAGATTGTAGATTTGTGAATTCCTCTTAATATAACTTATTATATAAAGTCAAAACTCCATTTTTCTATTTTCAGGTTTACAAGTTGACCCGGATTCTCCGAATATGATCCTCTCCCTCTATGTATGCCATAGAGATGAACACCAAACATGTTTTGTATGAGAGGCGTAACGCCAGATGGAATGTAGATGCCTAAGTTTGAGTATCTGTAGAATCGCAGCCGCTGATATATAGATTAGTTAATGTAATTTCTCGACAAAAAACATTGCTTTCCTCAAGAGATTTGTTTACCTAGTACAAAAAAGTCTAAGGCAAACATGTCACCAACGAGCTTTAAGCAGGAGAATGTTGCGCCTGTGTAGTAGCATCCACAGGTGAATCTCTGAAAAGGTCATCATATGAAACAGGTACTCTTATCCTCTCATGCACAGATTTCCTTGCTACTTGCGGTTTGGGTTCGTTCTGCTCATCAGCTACCTGCGTGAAACACGCCTCGCTGACCAGAGCTTCATCAGCGGATGCATTTGCAGAGGCGAGTCCTTCGGAAGAGCTACCCTGATCTCTTCTCGGCCTTGCGTTCGAGTGCCTAAATTGCTTCTGCAAAATTTATATACAGTAAGACAGAGATAGAGAGGCGAGTAAAGAAAGGACGGCACAACACAATAGCGCAAAGAACATACCTCAAAGTCTCTGGTCTTTTTCATTATCTCTCTGTAAGCTGCAGGTTGTCTTGCTTTGATGATGTTCCACAATACACCGCCACCTGTCCGTTTCCTACTACCATCGGCAGTCACCTGACCTCCACAGGTCTCGACTGCTTCCACCTGAGACAATGAACACATATACATCATCAGTCATATCCCAACACCTTCGGCAGTAATCTTATGGAAACAAACTATAAATATTCTGAATCAAACAAAAGGGAGCAACACAGAGATCAATCCACAAAGCAACGTTAGATTTGCAGTAATCTCTCAATCGTGATAATATGGTCACAATGTAGGTCTCACTCATAGACGAATCACACTGTCTATTAGTCATCAAACTTCATCTACTGGTCCACATTGGCTAGAACAATAAAAACAAATACCGACGTGCAAATGAGAAGAAGAAATTAAACCTAATACACGAAGTTTTCACCAGATATGCGATATCTCAGCATAAGACACAGAATTTGAACCGGCAACGAGCATTCCAGCTAAGAAGTTAAAGCGAAACAATATAGATAAACAAGAATGCCACTCATGATGGTGTCACGCAGACTAAACAGGCTTCCAAATGAAATAACATAGAAAACATATTGAAGCAGTGTATAATATCAATACCTCGTTGACAAGATCGCTCAAAGCGGGAATGCCAAGACACCCAACAGCAGTGTATACCATGTAAGACTTCTTCTCCTTGAGGCGTCTACAAGCGTCTCTAACGAACCTGCCATAACCAAAAACCATATCTTCAACCATATAAGACAACATATAATAAAAACAAAGCTTCAAACATTACAATAGAGCACGGAGAAAAAAGCTTTAAAAAACTTAATAACTCACAAGATCGCGACATGTGTTAAGTTTATCGTTAAGATTTTGACACGTGTAATTTTTCACCCAATCATATTTAAAGAAAAATATTTATATATATATATATATATATATAAATTTCAATCAAATCATGTTAACACAAATACGATAAGATAAATAAGAAAAAAATTATAATTTAAAACATATAGTTTAGACATAAAAACAAAAATTAAAAAAATAGGAAATGATTTACATTAAACTAATTATATTATTCAATATATATCTTTAATATAACTTATTAAAACTACACCTTTTGAATTGCATTTTACAAAACTACACCATATTTTAAAACCACTTCACAAAATTATACCTAATTACTAAAAATTAAATCAAAATAAACCCTGCCCACGAAACCCTACCCCCTTATCACTAAACTTTAAACACTAAATAACGATCCCAAACGAAAAGATTTAGATTTGGTAAACTTTTACTAGGTAACTGAACCATTTGAAAAGGGTGTAGTTATAGAAAAAAATTGAATTATGTGTATTTTTGCGAAGGAATAATTGAAATGATGTAGTTTTGTGAATTCCTCGAAATAATATATAAAAGTTTTTATTTATATATACAACTTTTTGGGTGTAAATATATAATTTTATACAATATATACAACCTTTTTCCGTTATATACACCACATTTCATTGTATTTGAAGTATTTTGAATATCTAATATTATATAAACAAAATTAACAATTTGATATGATGTCTTAATTTATTAGTTTTCAACCTCGTGTCACTATTAGTTTAGTGAGAGCGAACATGGTGTTAACTGTTAACAATCATCAAATCACTTCCCAAATAATATAAAATGGATATTGTCTTTTGGGTTTTGTCTTTTTTAACAAAAATATGATCTTCTTCCCCACCCTCTCGTATAGTTAAAGTAGATACCGTATCACCGTTCATGGGGCACAAACTGGCATATTCTCAAGAGTCAAGACAAGTGGGTCGGGCATTTGCCCACGGCCACAAAAATAAATAAATTTAAAAGGCCACATTTAAAAAAAAATATATAGGCCATGGAATAATACGATATATTTATTTTAGAGAAATTAGGTGAATAATAATAGTATTAGAGGTGGAAATTAGGTTTTTAAAAAACACTATTTCAGTGTTGTAAAAAAAAAACATTATTTCAGTGTGTATGAATTGAGTATTTTACTCCTTATCTCTCTTATGTATAAATATATATCTTTTTTTTTTTGTGCAACGAGTTATGATTTCATTAAATCAAAAGTTCAGAATACAAAGATAGATATGAGTTCTCAGAACTCTAAGTTTAATACATCCAAACATAAACATACTACATATTAAAGCATAACATTCTTTAAGACATGATGACTTTAGATCGAAAACAACCCATAGATTCAAGCTTATAAGCATCTTGCCTAAGAAGAAATCTTGAAGGGTCGACAACATATCCATAGCAAGGCCACGATGTTGAAGGGTCGACAACATAAACAATAACATAAATTTTATTTGTCTATTATACCCACACTCTCTCTCGTGTATCAAAAATAGCTATCTATAATCATTTTATTTGTCGAAATAGATATGAGTAGGATATTGGACCAAACTTATTAAAAATATATGTCTATTATCATTTTTTTTTCAATAGTTATTTTGTTTTATATAAATATTAGCTATTTTCATATTAATAATGACACATTTTTTATATGTTTTAAAAGTAGGAAAAATTGCAAAAAAAAACCCAAGGTTTCACTTTTTCGACAGAAAAAACCTGACAAATATTCATGTTTAAAAAAAGCCCTTAACTTTTTTATTTCACATTTTAAAACCTAAGGTTTGTTTTTTTAGCAAAACAAACCCTAGCCAAAAATCAGTTACATTTTAGCGGAGAAAAAATGTTTCGTTTCACTTAAATGAAAATGTGATTGTTTCACCATCGTATACAAAATGGATATAAGAAAAAAACGAGATAAACGAAAAAAGTTTTGTGATTTTGAACACTTTATCAAAGACTGAAGTTATGGATTTTAGGACAAATAATATCATCTTTTTGTGTTTTTTTTTGTTTTCCCGTTTTTTCTTCATATTCTTTTTGATATACGATGATAAATCAAACCCGTTTTAATTTTATGTGAAATATGTCGTTTATCTTTGCGAAAATTTAACCGATTTTTCGGGTAGGGTTCGTTTTGCTAAAAAAACAAACCTTAGGTTTTAAAATGTGAAATAAAAAAATCAAGGTTTTTTTTTAAACCCAAAAATTTGTCAGGTTTTTTCTGTCGAAATGTCAAAACCTTGGGTTTTTTTTTGCAATTTTTCCTTTAAAAGTAGCTATCTATTTCCTATTTGAAGTTTGTTATATACTCATAGTTGGTTATATTATACATATATTTTTACGAATAACCATTTTTTACTTCAAAAATAGTTATCTATTTTCGTGTTGATTGATTATAATTAGGGTTTAGGATTTATTGATAATGATTTAGTGTTTAAGATTTAAGTATATAAGGTATAAGGTTTATGTTTTAAATTTTAAGGTTTAAGATAAATATATGACAGTTAATTTTCTACATAAATGAGTATACATGTAATTATCTATTTAATGAAAATAGATAACTATTACCGAACTAAATTGATCTATGGGCAAAAATGGAAAAATTTATTCCTCTCCTCCTTTTTGTTTTTTCAACCAATTTATTTTTTGTTAGGTTATGGAGCGTAATTTTTTTCTCAATAATGTTAAACCAAAAGCGTTTTTTAATCCCGATATATTATTAATTGATCTTATATATAGAGTCTGAATTTACTAGTTAGGATGTGGGCATTTGAGATAAACAATGTAGTTGCTAGGGATATCAAATAAAACTAACACATGAATCTTCTTCTACCTGTAATTAAGTGAAAGTAAATGAATATGAAAAAGAAGAAGCGATAAATGAGATATGTAACGTTTAATCTTTAATGTTTGTATGGCTACGATCTGTTTAGATGACAGTAAAAAAGGTGATTTTATATAACACATGTAATTCGATTGACTCTTAAATGAAATGGTTTCGATGCACGAAGGTCTAATATTGTAAAACTGTCTTGAGCAACTTTTTAACCGTAACTTTTCATACATAAGTCAATGCGAGACAAACCACCACATTTCGTTGAAGTCTATCGATATAGCAAAAACATGAAGCAATCAAAAAAACATAGAAGAATAGTTGAGCGAAGAAATAGCGAACAGAGTTACTTTTAATATTTAAAGGGTCGTCAAAGGAAAGCTTAAATATAGCTCTGGTTTAGGGCGCCTTTGAACCACTGACAGTCTGCGATTACAAAGGAGAAACAAAGTTTGTGATGACAAGAGAAACTCATCAAGAGTCCGTGATTATATAGAAATAAAATTACCTTGCAAACCAATCTGAATGTCCCAGTGTCAAAGTCTACCTTTTCGACACTAGTTAGCTTTAGTGTGAACCGGGGTCCACATTCCTGCAGCACACAACAACATCTTCAAATTAGTAAAAAGACTCGGATCAACAACAAAAGGATACTAGAGAGGGACCGTGACCTTGTTGCTAACATTTGCATTTTCTCCTTCATATGCTTCCTCATTGCTGAGACTGAACATTATATTTTACAAGTTAAAAAGCTGTTTCTAGCCAAACAAAAAAATAAAACATAAGAGAACAAGGCAATTAACTAAATTACCAATGACGCCTGAAAAATATATGACCACTTTGGTTTTGGAACCATACAACATTCCTCCTACAAGGGAGAGGAGGGACTGCAGGGAAGAGTGCTTGTATCATTCTAATAACACACATTATTTTAGAATACTGGGAGAGATTATGCACATAGACTACTTTAGATTTGAAGTTTGAACATATATATATATATATATACCTGCAAGTGCCAACACTAGACGGAGAGGTAAAATGTTTCATATGAACTTGCGGAAACTGTTTAGGGGCTGGATCTCCACGATTCTGCATATACGATTAACATCATCACCAATTCATAGGTTATATTAACTTGTATAATACAAAAAAAGGGTGTTTAGTATGTACTGGTATTTCCTCGCTTGGTATGAAATCTAAAAGGCTAAAATTCGCGACAGCTCCATTAAGCAAGTTTATGATAGTTAAGTGATCTGCCACACACACACAAAAAACAGATATGACTCTAGCCAAGCTACTTTCTTGTATATATATATATATATAATATACCATTTTCACGAGGGTCTGTAAAACCAATAACGAGAGATGTACAACCCTTTGTTTTTGCTACTGTTAAGATCTTATGTAATGTTGTAGAGTTATTCCACGGAAGGTAAGTTGAATTAGGGATCGCTTTTACAAACTCCTCTGCAATCAAAGGTCCTCTTGCCACAAAAGGAATTGCCTATGTAGAACAAGATTGATCTTAAATCAAAATTTTGATTTAAAATTAAAAAAATAATTAAATTAGCCAAACATACAATAAAAGCTAAAATTGGGTCCTTACAGGTTCTGGGGATTGAAAGGTAGTGATATAGGTCATGGGTTGAATTTCCCCACTCAGGATCCGATCAGTTTCCTCCGTTTCAAATCCCCACCAAAGCTTAATTAAGAGACACCCAAATCTGTAAGTAGCGATTCCACAAACCCAACAAAAAAAAAAAAAAAAACTACCTCTTCGTCATCGAGACTCGTTATCTGACGGATGATCTTCTTCCTCTCTGGCTCTTCCCTCTTCGTTCTCTTACGGCGAATCTTCCTATCAGTTTTCTGACGGCTCATCTTCCTCTTCATCTCCTTCTCTTCCCTTGCCGCAATTTCTCGTTAATTCATCTTCGATATTTCAGCTATATAATAGAAGAGTTAGGTTTCCTTAGCTTCTTCCTTATTTTATGGGCCCATTTAATCTGCAATTTTTCCGATTAAAAAGCTTTTGCGTTAAACAAAGACCCATTGGGCTTTTTTTTATTTATTTATTTATAATTACAACTCTCCTTGCCTATAATCACATAAGACTAGAGCTCATCATCATTGTTCTAGAGAGTTAAGAGAACATAACTTCGTTTTTGCTTCTCTTACACTAATTTCAATAAGTTGAAAGGGAAAAAAAAAAAAAAAGACATAAATGGATGTAAGAGAATTCACCACAATGCAAAAATCAAAATCTATCTATTAGTGTATATAGTATTCTTGGTATATTACTTTGTATAGATTCTAAGTCTTACTAATGGGCTATGTATATATAAAGCCATATCACTTGTAAATCCAATTCAGTTAATGAGAATACAATTTCATATTTGCTAATATGGTATCAGAGCCATATATTCTCTCTCGTTAACGTCTTCCGCTTCATCTTTTTTTTCTCTTTTTCTTCGCGTTTTCTCGCCGGAATTTTGCCGGAATCATCATCGTTTCTCAGATTTCTGAGCTCGATTCTTCTCCTCCTTGCTTCGTCTTGCTCTCCTGTGCATATACATCTTCACATCTCTTGATTTGGAGCTGTATTTGATTCTCAATGGGAAAGCGGAACTGTAAGTCAAGGTATCGTACTAATACTCCAGATTCGCCGAAATCAAACACGGCGTTGTCTCCTGGAGCTCGCGGCGAGGCGTCAGGTCATCCTCCGTCTCGTGTTCATATCGATTTCTCTGATCGTGAACGTAGATCTGAGAATCGTACTACAGCTCGTCGATCTCTCTCCAAATCATCTCACGATCGCTTCGAGGTATCAGATTCACCAGATAATGTTCATTCTCCATATTATCTGCATAGTTCTGATCATCCTGGTTTAGTTTTAGTTTCAGAACCTCTAGATGGAAATAACTATGGTATATGGATCATTGCCATGACTACTAGCTTAGAGGCAAAGAATAAACTAGGTTTTCTCGATGGATCTGTGCTTAAACCTGATGAATCTGATCAGTATTTCAAGATATGGTGTCGCTGTAACAGTATGTTGAAGTCTTGGTTGTTGAATAGTGTTGCTAAGAAGATCTACACAAGTATTCTATACATCAAACATGCATCAAATATTTGGAAAGATCTACATACACGATTTCACAAGTCAAACCTACCTCGGCTATACAAACTCAGACATCAGATACATTCATTTCAACAAGGAAGCTTGGATCTATCTTCTTACCATACTCAAACTCAGACTCTATGGGAAGAACTTTCTAGTATTCAAGTTACTCCTGCCACAGTTGAAGATTTTCTTGCTGAAAGAGAGACAAATCGTGTTATAGACTTCCTTATGGGTCTTAATGACAATTATGAGAGTATTAGGAGTCGTATTTTGATGAAGAAGACTTTACCTACTCTCTCTGAAGTTTATAATCTGTTGGATCAAGAAGATAGTCAGAAATCTGCTAGGATGCTTACTCAAAATGAATTGATACCCTCAGCTTTTCAGACATCTCAATCCTCTCAACACCAACAGAATAATAAACCTATTCAGTCTTCTGGTTATCAAGGTAATGGAGGTTCACACTACATCAGGAAAGACAGACCTTACTGTACCTTTTGTGGTAAACCAGGACATGTAGTGGACAAGTGTTATAAGAAGCATGGATATCCCACTAGTCTCAAGCCTAATCAACGACAAGATAGAACTTCTGGCATTGTGGCTAATGTGGTATCTGAAGAAGAAATGGTGAATGATGCTTCTGATAAATTGTCTCCTACACAGATTCAACAGCTGATGTCCTTCCTGAGTAGCAAGCTGCAACCTCCCAACTCCATGTCTTCTACCATACCAGAAATTCACTCTGTCTCAGCTAATTCCATACCTCTTTCTTCAACCACATCTTTAAGCACTGGCCCAATATCTGGTAATTTTTACCCCTCTATCCATTGTTCTTTTACAGATATTGATAGGCCATATGTCTGCTCATTAAATAGCAATCATTCTGCTATTAATGCTTGGGTGATAGATTCAGGTGCCACTAACCATATTTCTCATGAAAAATCTACTTTCACTTCTTTCAAGCCCCTTCTTAACACTACTGTTAATCTGCCAAATGGCATTCTTGTGAGCATTGTTGGGATAGGAAATATTGTCTTGGATATAAATGATGTTGAGCACTGTTAACTCTCAATGATGTTCTTTACATTCCTCAATTCAAATTCAACCTTCTTAGTGTCAGCTCTTTGACTAATTTCTTAGGCTGTAGAGTTTGGTTTGATAAACTTTCTTGTGGTATACAAGATCCTTCTCGGGAATTAATGATTGGAATGGGTAGACAAGTTGCAAACCTTTACTTCTTGGATATAGAGTCTCTTTCTAGTCCATGTACTTCTTATGTCATTGCTGCTTCTGTTGTTAGTCCTGAACTTTGGCATAAACGTTTAGGACACCCTTCCATGTCAAAACTTCAACCTATGAAGTCTCTTTTATCTTTACCAAAACTCAAAACTGATGCAGATCACCATTGTAAAATCTGTCATCTTTCAAAACAAAAACATTTATCTTTTGTCTCTCATAATAAACTTAGTGAAAATCCTTTTGATCTGATTCATATTGATACATGGGGTCCTTTTTCTGTTCCTACTCATGATGGTTTCAAATATTTTCTAACCATTGTTGATGATTGTTCTAGGGCTACTTGGGTATATCTTCTTAAAAATAAATCAGATGTCTTAGAGGTTTTTCCTAACTTTATTACTATGGTAGAAACTCAGTTTCAAAGAAAAATTAAAGGGGTTAGATCTGACAATGCTCCTGAACTCAAATTTACTTCTCTTTATCTTTCTAAAGGCATTGTTGCTTATCACTCTTGTCCTGAAACTCCTCAACAGAATTCTGTTGTTGAGAGAAAGCATCAGCACATTTTAAATGTTGCTAGATCTCTTTTCTTCCAGTCTCATGTACCACTTCCTTATTGGGGTGATTGCATTCTCACTTCTGTTCACCTTATTAACAGGCTTCCTTCTCTTATTCTGTCTCACAAAAGTCCTTTTGAAATTCTTACATCAAAAATTCCAGATTATTCTGAGCTTAAGGTTTTTGGCTGCCTCTGTTACACATCCACATCACCCAAAAGCAGACATAAATTTGACCCTAGAGCTCGTGCTTGTGCCTTTCTTGGCTACCCTAGTGGCTTTAAAGGTTATAAGCTTCTTGATATTGAATCTAACACTGTCATTGTCTCTCAGCATGTTATATTTCATGAAGAGCTCTTTCCTTTTGTTGGTTCTGAGATTTCACAGGATTCAGATTATTATTTCCCTGCTCAGTTTCCAACACCTCCTGTGTCTCCTATTGTTCAGTGTGATGTTCCTTCTGAACAATCCACATCCATAGAGATTCAACCTTCTGTTGACTCTCTAAAAGATGCCACTGATCCTTCTGATCAAGCATCACACAGGAGAACTAAAAAGCCTTCTTATCTTCAAGATTACTACTGTCATTCAGTGGGATCTTCAACCATACATGAAATATCTCAATTCCTTTCTTATGATAAAGTTTCTCCTCTTTATCTCTCTTTTTTGGTTGCTATTGATAAAACTAAAGAACTCAAATCCTATGCTGAGGCAAAAGAAATTCTGGTTTGGTGTGAAGCAATGGATGAAGAGGTTGTTGCTTTAGAGGATAATGATACTTGGACCATCTGCACTCTTCCACAAAATAAAACTCCTATTGGCTGCAAATGGGTTTTCAAGGTCAAGTTTCTTTCAGATGGGTCTATTGAGAGATACAAAGCTCGGCTTGTAGCTAAAGGGTATACTCAACAAGAGGGTGTTGATTATACTGAGACTTTCTCCCCTGTGGTTAAGCTCAATTCTGTCAAATTGATACTTGCTCTATCTGCCATTCATGGTTTCTCCCTTACACAATTAGACATCTCTAATGCCTTCCTCAATGGTGATCTTGATGAAGAAATATATATGAGGTTACCTCCAGGATATGCTTCTCGTAAGGGGGACAATTTGCCTCCTAACGCAGTCTGCAAATTGCAGAAATCACTTTATGGTCTCAAGCAAGCATCAAGACAGTGGTTCATCAAATTTTCTCGTACCTTAACCACATTAGGTTTCACTCAGTCATCTTCTGATCATACATGTTTTCTCAAGATCACATCTGCCTTGTTTCTGTGTGTGTTGGTATATGTTGATGACATTGTTATTGCCAGCAATAATGATTCAGAAGTTGACTTGTTAAAGTCTCAGCTACAATCCTTCTTCAAGCTACGGGATCTAGGCCCTCTCAAATACTTTCTTGGCTTGGAAGTTGCACGGTCTACAGAAGGTATTCATGTTTGTCAACGTAAGTATGCACTTGATTTACTTGATGAAACAGGTCTCCTTGGTTGCAAACCTTCTCGTATACCTATGGATCCTCATGTCAAGTTCTCTTCAGATAGTGGGGGTGATCTTGTCGATGCTGAAGCTTATAGACGTCTCATTGGTCGTCTTATGTATCTCCAAATCACTAGACCTGACATTACTTTTGCTGTTAATAAGCTCAGTCAGTTTTCCAAGGCACCAAGGAAAGCACATTCTCAAGCTGCTCTTAAGATTCTTCAGTACATCAAAGGCACAATTGGTCAAGGTCTCTTCTACTCTGCCAAGTCTGAGATGCAGCTTCAGATGTTTGCTGATGCAGATTACGCAGGCTGTCAAGACTCTCGTAGATCTACTTCAGGTTCCTGCTTATTCCTTGGTACTTCCTTGATCTCCTGGAAATCTAAGAAACATGATGTTGTCTCTAAGAGCACAACAGAGGCTGAATATCGCAGCATTTCTGTGGCTAGTGATGAGCTGGTTTGGATCACTAACTTTCTCAAGGAGTTACAGATTCCTCTTGCTAAGCCAACATTACTTTTCTGTGATAACACCTCTGCTATGAACCTTGCTAAAAATCCTGTTTGTCATGAACGAACAAAGCATATCGAAACTGATGTTCATAGCATCCGTGAGAGACTTGTTGCAGGTTTGTTTCAATTACTTCATGTACAGACTTCCCTGCAACTTGCTGATCCTTTTACCAAGGCATTGTACCCTGCTCACTTTAATTCTTTGGTAAGCAAGATGGGTCTTCTTAATATATACGTCCCATCTTGAGGGGGACTATTAGTGTATATAGTATTCTTGGTATATTACTTTGTATAGATTCTAAGTCTTACTAATGGGCTATGTATATATAAAGCCATATCACTTGTAAATCCAATTCAGTTAATGAGAATACAATTTCATATTTGCTAATACTATCCAAAGTTCCTAACATACACATCGATCCATAGATAAAACTACACAGTAGATCAACACGAAGATCCCATTCTCAATTTCTCTCGCAGCACGAAGATCGAAATAGCAAAAAGACTAGATCTAAATTACAATCAAACAAAAACAATTTCATCTCATGTAAATTCTAATTAAGATCCTTACAGTTTGTGAAGATCTCGAGAAGGACGACGATTTGCACTCTCTATAATCCTCTCTATAATCCTCTGGTCTTCGATTCGATTCGATTCCATCGTCTTCTCCACACACAAGAAAAAGAAACGGGTCAAAAGCTATTATGCCCCTTAACCAAAAATTATAATCTTGCATACCCTTATTGAGTTTTCATACCTTTGAATTTCGTTGACCAAAAACATAAAACACTAAATATTTTCAAATCTAAACCCTAAACTAATCACAAGTGTCTTGGATTTGGAATTGCGAACCCAAATGGAAACCCTAAACTATTAAACCTTTAAATTCAACAAAAAAAATATTTTAAAATCGTTTTTATATCATATTTTGACGATTTTGTTAAAAACATTTTATTTTTATTTTTTTTGTTTTAAAATATTTTTATCAAATTCTTAAAATTAAATAAAAAATAATCACGTTTTCAGTTTATAAAATTGATTTATTTTGAAATTTATAAAAATCAAAATTATTAAAGGGTATAATAGCTCTTGACTTTTAGTCGAAGGGTATTATAGCATTTGATTCAAAAGAAACATAAAAAGCTAAAATACGAAAGTACCCTTACTCATCTCCACGCGTAAGATTTCGTCACGTGTCCTAAGTCAGGTAAATGGACGGCTTAGATTGCATCTACTGTTTGACAGGCGTATCTCCTTATACGTGTAAAGACTGAAGAGTAAGAGAGGGAAAGGAAAGGGGGGGAAACAAAAAAAAAAAAAAAAAAAAAGAGCGAGCGAGGGAAAGGGGGGAAACAAAAACAAAGGTATCGAGTGTAATAAAAGTTGCTGTGGAGGTTGGAGATGACGAAAAAGAGGTGTTGGTGTTCGAATTAATACACGGGCCCATTAACGACGTGGACCGAGGCCCAGCGAGAATTTAAGTCTGCATCCCTAAAAGGGCCTAAAGTGGATGGGCCGAAGAGGGCCCATATTCGACTACTATCAGTTCGACGAGAAGACGAGGGGAGGTGAGCAGACTTCGACGGTTAAAGAGATCGATGACGACATAACGGCCGCTTTAAGTGCATTTAATTCGTATTAATGAGCCGAGATTTAAATGTCTCTATTTGTAAATTATAGTATAAATAGAGGAAGAAAGCAAGGGAAAAAGGCATGTCTAATCCCCAAGAAAGAACCCATATCTTCTTATTTTAATAAAGTTCTCTTACAATAAGTTTTTGACCTTCGTTTCTCTTTTGCTAGTTTGATCTATTGAGCCTCCAATTCCCAGTTCTTATCCCATTCAAATCGTCGTACCCACAATTTGGCGCTAGAAGGAGGGGACATTGATAGATCACCTTTAATTAGTAACAGAGGAAAATCAAACCACTTCTCATGGATGTCACCGACTCTCAAAACGTCTCATCCGTCGACTTCGCCCAATTGCTCACCGACCTCCGGAAGGTAATCACCGAGCAACGAAGGCGACCTCTACCCTAGCCGAGCGCTTCGACAAGATAGAAGGCGTGCTTACCAATCTCCAGCCTCCCAACGAGCGGAACACCGTTGGCACCCCCACTCGGCCGGCAACGGCGAATGACGGACGAAACTCCGAGGAGCCAACGCCGACTCTCGCGACCCGCACCGAAGCCTTGCGCGGAGCGGACCTAGCTGGGAAGGATTTCGAGGAGATTCGAACCGAGATCCGGGGAATAAACTCAAAAATCCACGAAGCAATAAGCTCCGCTCCGGAAATCAACCGAGTTATTGAAGAAACCAGGCGAACCCCGTTTACACGGAGGATCGCATCGCCGCGCGTCCGCGATACAAGAAAGATCAAACTTCCGTCCTATGACGGAGTCGGAGATCCCAAGACACACCTCACCGCCTTCCGCATCGCCGCTGGGCGGGTGCAGTTCGAGGAGCACGAGCAAGATGACGGCCTTTGTAGGCCGTTCGCCGAGAACCTCTCCGGCCCGTCCTTAGTCCGGTTCACCCACCTCGAACCCGGCTCGATCGATAGCTTCACCGACTTCACCACCGCTTTCATCAAACAATACTCTATTTTCATAGACCGGTGGACTCTCCGACGGCGACCTCGTGGAACCACGTTCGGGAGCGAGGCCGAGCCTCCGAGAAAGTACATAACCAAGTTCAAGGAAATTCTCGTCCGGATTACCCGGGATCACCGATTCCACGGCGATCTCCCGCCTCAAACACGGTCTCTCGGCACGAGTCGCGCTTCCGCGAGGAGATCGTGATCAACAAGCCCACCAGTATCCACGATGCACTTCACCGAGCCACGGCCTGGATGGAGCTCGAGGAAGACAAGCTCGCGATAAGCAAGAAATATCGACCGCCTCCTAAGACCACTCCCCGCAGTCCGTCTAAGAAACCCGACAATCGCCGAGCCGCCGGAAGTTCGCAAACCTTCGCCGTGGGCAGAGACTCCGGAGGAAAGCGAAGCGGTTCGCTGCCAAGCAACAAATGGGTCCGAGACAAGGATGCTTTTTGCGAGCTCCACGGTGTAAAAGGCCACGACACCAAGGATTGCTACCGTTTGAAAACCATCCTCATGGAGAAATGGTCCGCCGGCGACCTCGCTGATTTCGACCTCGAAACCATCGCTCAGGCCGAGAGAAGCAGACTTTCCTCCGTCGGAGTCGGTGGCACATCGCCCAAAAGAGTCGAAGCCGACAACGAGAACGAAGAAACTCCCAAGAAAAGGATCGATATGATCATGGGAGGGTCCAAGCTTTTTAGCTCATCGGTGAACTCCATCAAAAAACACCAAAGGAAAGTCGGGAAACCGAGCCCCGAATACGGGACACTCGACGGACCAGTCATCACCTTCGAGGAAAAGGAAACTCTCCGCCTCGCCAGGCCCCATGACGATGCCCCGGTCATCTCGCCGGACATCGCCAATTTCGAGGTGTCCGGAATTCGATCGACACGGGCAGCTCCGTGGACCTCATCTTCCTTAGCACCCTCTCAAGGATGGGAATCAGTATGGAAGAAGTAGAGGGGGCCCCCGCCCCACTCATCGCCTTCACCGAGTGAAACCACTATGTCACTCGGAACGATCCGTCTTCCCGTCCTCGCCAAAGGAACTTCGAAGCTTGTGGAATTCACGGTCTTCGACCGCCCTACTCGCGTACAACGCTATCCTCGGAACTCCTTGGCTGTACCGGATGAAGGCGGTTCCCTCGACCTATCATCGCGTGCCTCAAGTTCCCTACCCCGACGGGAGTCGAAGAGATACAAGGAAGCCAGGAGACCGCACGCTCTTGCTACATGAGCGGACACAAGCTCACCGTCAAATAGCGGTTAGCCAACGTCGCTCGACCCGGCGGGGCCGAAAAGAAGCTCCGAGGGGGCGACGGCGTTAGCACCGAAGTATCAATTGATCAGAACAATCCGTCCCGAACCGTCAAAATCGGAGTGCAGCTCTCGGATCCGCGAAGGACGAGCTGATTCAGTTCCTTACCAGCAACATACACTCGTTCGTCTGGGGGCCCGAGGACATGACCGGGATCGACCCAACGATAATAACTCATAAACTGAATGTCGATCCGACTTACAAGCCAGTCAGGCAGAAAAGAAGGAAGCTGGGGCCAGACAGAGCTAAGGCTGTAAACGACGAAGTACAGAGACTCCTGAACTTAGGATCGATCAGGGAGGTAAAGTATCCAAAATGGCTCGCAAATCCGGTCGTCGTGAAGAAAAAGAACGGGAAGTGGAGAGTATGCGTCGATTTCACCGACCTCAACAAAGCATGCCCCAAGGACAGTTTTCCACTCCCTCACATCGACCGACTCGTGGAAGCAACGGCCGGTCATGAACTCTTGTCTTTCATGGATGCCTTTTCAGGTTATAACCAAATCTCGATGCATCCCGACGATCAGGAGAAGACTTCCTTCATAACGGACGAGAGGGACCTACTCGTTACAAAGTAATGCCGTTCGGCCTAAAAAACGCAGGAGCGACGTACCAAAGACTTGTCAACGGAATGTTCGAGAAACAATTGGGCGAGGTCATGGAAGTCTATATAGACGACATGCTCGTCAAATCATCGAAGCGTGGCGAGCATATCGAACACCTCCGACAGGTGTTTCGATCTCCTCGCAGAATATGGCATGAAGCTTAACCCGGAAAAGTGCACTTTCGCCGTACCTTCCGGAGAATTCCTCGGGTACTTAGTCACCAAGAGAGGGATAGAGGCGAATCCTAGCCAGGTCGACGCCCTCCTAAATATGCCTTCACCTCGAAACGTAAAGGAAACTCAAAGGCTCACAGGACGGATCGCGGCCCTCAACGAGGTTCATCTCACGGTCGACGGATCGTTGTCTCCCTTTCTACAACCTTCTAAGGGGAAACAAAAGCCGGGTTTGGGACGAGCAATGTGAAGAGGCTTTTAATCGGCTAAAGTCGTACCTCTCGAAACCACCGATCCTCGCTAAACCGGGAGGAAGGAGAGCCTCTTTTTCTTTACATCGCGGTGTCCCCTTCGGCCGTCGGCTCGGTCCTCATACGAGAAGATCGGGGCGAACGAAACCGATCTTCTACACAAGCAAAACTCTAACCGATCCTGAAACCAGGTACCCGATGATGGAAAAACTCGCCCTCGCGGTTGTAACGGCGGCAAGGAAATTACGACCCTATTTTCAGTCCCACTCGATCATAGTGCTCACATCGCACCCCCTCGAACGATTCTACACAGCCCCGAACCAGTCCGGAAGAATTTCTAAGTGGGCAATCGAACTCGGCGAATATGACGTGGAATATAAGCCCCGCGTTAGCGCGAAAGCCCGTGTACTCGCCGACTTCATAGTAGAACTCCCCGTGCAAGATCCCGAGTCCACTAACACTCTCCCCTGGATCTTGCACGTTGATGGGGCCTCATCCAAGCAAGGATCGGGGATCGGCGTCAAGTTGCGATCGCCCAATCAAGAAGTCATCGAGCAATCGTTTCGATCGCGATTTCCCGCCTCGAACAACGAAGCGAATACGAGGCACCGATCGCCGGCCTTCGCCTTTCCATCGGCATTGGGGTCGAAATATCTCGGTCTTCTGCGACTCCCGGCTTGTTGTAAGCCGGTTCTCCGGGGAATATTCTGCCAAAGACGAAAGAATGGAGGCCTACCTCGCCATCACCAAAGAACTTTGCAAAGAGTTCGACAAATTTGAGCTCGTCAAAGTCCCCAGGGGCGAGAACACTTCGGCAGACGCCTTGGCAGCTTTAGCATCAACTTCCGACCCTGACATAAGAAGGAACATCTCCGTGGAATGCATCGACCGACCTAGCATCGATCCGACTGGCCCGGTCTTTGCGATCCTGAAAGGGAATAAGCAGGAGGAGTCCGCCCACGCAGCAGAAACAATTATCGATGACTGGCGGACCCCAATCCAAAACTACATCTTGAAGGGCGAACTCCCTACTGAAAAATGGGAGGCTCGAAAACTTAAGGTCATCAGCGCCAGGTTTTGCATGATCGAGGGGGGGCTCTACAAGCGGAGCTTCCAGGGGCCTTATCTCCTCTGTGTCCACGGAGAAGTCGCCGACACCGTCATGAGGGAAGTCCACGAAGGACTCTGCGGAGATCATTCTGGTGGTCGTCTCCTCGCCACCAAGGTTCACCGGCAGGGATACTATTGGCCCACCTTGACCGACGATTGCATTAAATATGCGCAACATTGCGAAAAGTGCCAGCGCCACGCTCCTTTCATCCAACAGCCGTCTGAACCGTTGTCATCCGTCTCCGCCCCCTACCCTTTCATGAGGTGGTCCATGGACATCATCGGCCCGCTGCACGAGTCAACCAACGGAAGGAAATTCCTTCTCGTTTTAACCGACTATTTTTCCAAATGGGTCGAAGCCGAGGCTTACTCCGCAATCATCGACACAAAGGTCCGCAAGTTCTTATGGAAAAACATCATTTGCGAGCACGGACTCCCGTACGAGATCGTCACGGACAACGGCTCCCGGTTCATATCAAAAAAGTTCGAGAAATTCGCCGGACACTGGAAAATAAAAGTACAATACTCTACACCTCGCTACCCGCAGGGAAACGGACGAGCGTGAAGCGGCGAACAAGTCAATACTCTATAGTCTCAAGAAACGTCTCGATTCTCGGAAAGGAGGATGGCACGATGAGCTTGAAGGGGTACTCCGGGCCTACCGAACCACACCGCGCGGGCGACGGGGGAAACTCCGTTCTCCCTCGTCTACGCGAGTCGAAGCGATCGTCCCCGCCGAAGCGGCGAGTCCCGGGGATCGGGCGAACTCGGAACCCTCCGATCGAAGCGGACAACGACGAGATGCTGAGACAATCTCTCGATAACCTAGATTCGAAGAGAGATCAAGCGATGATCGGGATTCAAAACTATCGAGCAATCCGCGTCACGATACTACAACTCGAAGACAAAGCAACGAACCCTATCGGTCGGGGACCTAGTACTAAGAAAGGTCTTTGAGAACACCGCCGAATATCGCGCTGGCAAACTCGGAGTCAAGTGGGAAGGACCGTACATCGTACACGAAATCATCCGCCCGGGAGTCTACCGTCTCAAAACCTCCGAAGGGAACAACGTCAAAAGACCTTGGAACATCATGAACCTCAAGAAATTTTATGCTTAAATTCGCTCTATTGTAAACCGAACTACGTTTCAGGCTTGATCCCAACTCGGGTACGTAGGCAGCCCGTATCGTTTGATCGGGTCCAGCTATATAAATAAATAAAACCTTTTTTCTACAAAGGATATTCAAAAAGCGAATCACATTTAAAGTCATCCAAACAAGTTCGACGTAAAGAACTTAACGATGCATATCGAGCCCTAATGTTCGCGAACGACCAACACAGTTCTACCAAAGAACTTAACGATCGAGTGAGCGAACCGTATTTAAGCCATCTAAACAGTTCGACAGAAAGAACTTAACGATGCATATCGAACTTCAGGGTTCGCGAACGATCAATACAGCTCGACCAAAGAGTTTGAACGATTTAAAAAAAAAAAACAAACTGTATTTGAGCCATCTAAACAGTTCGACATAAAGAACTCAACGATGCATATCGAACCTAAGAGTTCGCGAACGACCAACACGAGTTCTATCAAAGAACTTAACGAATTCAAGCCATCTAAAACGAGTTCGACATAAAGAACTTAACGATGCACATCTACACAAGTTCGACACAAAGAACTCAGCGATCAACACAGCTCCTTAGGAACTTAACGATCGAACAAGCAAAACATATTCAAGCTATCTAAATAGTTCGACCTCTGCGGTCCGCAAACAGTCCGACCTCTACGGTCCGCAAACAATCGACGCAGCCATGCTAAAGAATTCGAAACAATCAATACACTAAGGTCGACGATACAAGCCGACCCCCCAGGCTCTCAACGATCGATACAGTTCGAACAAAGAACTTAAAGACTATAAATTATAAATCGAGCCACCAACGGGTCAACCTAGAAGACTTGGACAAGGTGAACAAACTAAAGGTCCGATCGCAATGAATAGCGCCTTTTTTTTGAAAAAACAACTAAGTACGCGGAAACAAAGACATGTAAAGCCGAGAAATTGTACTTAACGAATTCTTTTTAAAAAAAAAAAAGAAGGCAACAAAACAAAAAATTTTTGGGACAGACCCCTGCTTAAAGACATGATTACATTCATGTCTGGTCTTCTTCCCCCGTCGAGCCGCTTGTTCCCGCCCCGGCTGCACCGACGCCTCTTCGGCAAGCGCGATCTCGCGACCATCCTCTCGCGAGACCCGCGACCCGTGGCTCGAACCCCTCGGGACGGACGCTCTCCCCGAGATCTTGGGCGTCTTCAACGGACAAGCCGGCGGTCATCGATCCAAACCGATCAAAAGGCGCCACCGCCGGTGGCGTTACCTCCAACGGCGCAAAGCATCGCCGGTCACATGCGCGTCCGCGGGAGCCGAGCCGATTCACGGTCGACCACGTCTCCGGGAGGCGGCGAATCGTCAAATCTCTTGGCTAGCTCATCCAGATCTAGCGAGGGAAGCGGCATGGCGGCCAACTTCGCTTCGGCCACCGGGAGATCCTCGGCCATACTCGCCGCTTCCGCCTCAAGGTCAGGGTATTCGCCCCTCTGGATCCCAGCCAGAAAATCCTGGTTCGCGCGGATCTCAGCGACCTCGCGCTCTACCCGAGAACGCCTCTTCAACAGCAGGAGGTGGTCCCTCACCTGGTCGACCATCTTAACCCCGGCGCCTTTAACGTCGCGCCTGGCTTCGTGAGACGAGACCCGGAGATCGCGATCTCGAAGTTCGAGGAGAGTCTCGTACTTCTTTGACATCGCCCGCGAACTCTCCTCCGCCGCGATCATCTCCCTCTCGAACCGAGAGCTCTTCTCTTCCGCGATCTCGGCCCTCTTCAGCATGAGGGCCACCTTGGTCTCCTGCGCAGCAGCCGGTCGGCGTTCCTTTCAGATGCGACCCTCATGGTTTCGAGGGATCGCTCCGCCAGGGCCAGCTTTTCCTTGGTCCTCGTCAGGTCAGACTGGAGGGACCCCGGGTCGGTGAGCACTTGTTCGTAACCACACAGAAGGCGGTTAAAAGACGTCGCCGACTGCCATGTTACAAACACAAGGAATTAGTAAAAAATTCCGAGACGGACACAAGAGTCTCGCGGCAAGCAAAGTTTACGTACCTCGGCTAAAGCAATCGAGTGGCGGGCATACAAGTCCCTCACGAGGCTCGCGCATATTCTCCAGGCGCGGGAATCTCCGGGCCTTGGTAGGAGAACGTGCGGAACGAGGTTCGAGACACGCTCGCGATCCGAAATAAGGCCAAGTCGGTCGAAACCTACCTCTCTATCTAAGCGGAATAAATTGAACGGCCATAGTAAGAAGGTTACCTCTCCGATTCTCCGCGTTGACGATCGGGAGCCGCTCCTCCGACCCCCGGGCACGGTTGGCCTCGGGCGCGGCGAGCCCCGACCCGCCCCATCACGTCGAGAAGTCTTCCGTTGCGGAGTCGTTCGGTCCGCGGCACTAGGAGAGACGGAGCGGTCCGAAAGGGCCGGTGGGGGGCGCATGATCGGCTCTTTGGCCGTCACCGGGTCCGCGCTCCCGGACCTCGTCCTCTCACCGGCGCGAGGAGCCGTATCCGCATCGTCATCGCCTCTCTTCCTCTTCCTCCTTTCGAGGCCTTCCTCCTCTTCTTCTTCCTCCGCGCCATCCCCGAGGCGGGGCGGAGGAGCGATGGGGCCTAGCTCGTCCGGAGTCCGCCGGAGGACCCAATCGGCCACTAGACCGACCTTGGGCTTTTCCCCGCTCGCCTTAAAAACCGAGATCTCCTCCTTTTTGATCTTGGCCAAGGCCGCGAGGCGGACCTCCCTCTCTTTCTTCGCCCGATAAGTCGGGGGAGACGACTCCGCGAGGGCGGAGAAACGAAGCCCTCTAAGTGTCCGCTCCCTCGGGCGAGCACGAGCACCGTGGATCCTATCCAGCGGGAAGGAATTCCACTTGGAGGAGGCTTCGACGGCGACCCGATAGAAATCCTCGAAGCGCGTGAGATCGTCGAGCCGCGTTTGAGTTTCGAAACAAAGAAAGATGTGTCATTTCCTAAAGAACCCTAGAAGGGGGCCAAGGCGGCGATCTTTTCTGCACAACAAGAAATTCTCGGATTAAAAGCATAAAGTACTTACCGCAGGTCGCGGCCCATTTGTGGCCGATAAATTCGTGCATATCCCCGACGGAGGACTTCGTGATGCGGAAGAAGAAATACCGGTCCATCCAGCCTCGAATCCTTCTCCGGAAACCATACATCAAGTTCCTGTTGGTGTTGGGGTAAATAGCGAACGTCCCGCTCGTCTTCGAGACGCGAACGCTGAACAACTCCATCAGTTCCGGAACGCCAAAGGCGAATCCGGTCTCCTCCGCCACCGTCAGTGCACATAACACCGACCGGATAAAGTTAGGCGAGCTCGAGGAAAAGCGATCCCGAGCCGATACGGGTAGAGTATCGGCGCCTCCGGGATCGGAAAAGACGGACCCGCCCGGAGAAGTACGCCTCGTAGGCGCAGCGAGAATCTCGGGCGGACGCTTTCCGGCGATTCGCCCTCACGGGGTAGCGCCAGTTCCACCGCTTCGGGAATCGCGCATGTGCGGCGGAGCAACTCGAGGGATTTCGCCGTCGATAAGTGTACTTTGGTAGGGGCCGAACCGGTCTCCGGCTCGAGTAACAATACGTCTTGGTTCTCCGGGGGCCATTGTTATCGTCTATTTGGGATTCCGTAAGTTTTCCGGAAAAAGTTGGAGTTTTTCTTTCTCTGAGGTCGCGAAAAGTTTGTGTTTGCAAGGATAAAGAAGAGCCTCTTCGTTTCCGCTCTATTTATTCAAATCAAATCAAGGAGTGACGTCATCTAACGCTACGAAAACCGTGCCGCCCCACCTTTTGGAAAATCGAATCATTACCCTTTTAATATATTTTATTAGGGTATCGTTTAGCGAGATACTCGGGATCGGAAAAGATCTAATTGGCGGATTTTCCTCTTGGCAATCAAGGAGCTCGCTTCTCCGCGTTTCGGTTCGGCAAGGCCTTTGGAAATCTGCGAAGATCTAATCAGCGACCTACTTCCCCCAGTAGTCAAAGAGTCCGCTTATCTAAGTCCGATGAGTTCGACGAGAAAACATCGAACTTGGGGGCCTTCGTTGGTGTTCGAATTAATACACGGGCCCATTAACGACGTGGACCGAGGCCCGCCGAGAATTTAAGTCCGCATCCCTAAAGGGCGCTAAAGTGGATGGGCCGAAGAGGGCCCATATTCGACTACTATCAGTTCGACGAGAAGACGAGGGGAGGTGAGCAGACTTCGACGGTTAAAGAGATCGATGACGACATAACGGCCGCTTTAAGTGCATTTAATTCGTATTAATGAGCCGAGATTTAAATGTCTCTATTTGTAAATTATAGTATAAATAGAGGAAGAAAGCGAGGAAAAAGCGTACGTCTAATCCCCAAGAAAGAACCCATATCTTCTTATTTTAATAAAGTTCTCTTACAATAAGTTTTTGACTTTCGTTTCTCTTTTCTAGTTTGATCTATTGGTACCTCCAATTCCAGGTCTTATCCCATTCAAATCGTCGTACCCACAAGAGGTAAACGATTAATTTCTCGATTCGATGCTCGATAGTGTTAATGGTTGATTCGGTCTCTCTCTGTGGAACTAAACATAAGGATTAGGGTTTTGTTACGGTGTTAAGAGTCCTGATTGTTCATCTACGGCGATTGATTGTGTGATTTTGTAGGGTTTTTTTTTTTTTTTTGATAACTCTATGTTGAAACTGTTCACTGTTTGTTGATTGTTTTGTTTAATTTTCTCGTACAATGATGTAAACAGAGATACTGGTTTGTTTTTTTAAAGGTTTTGATGGTTGCTTCTTTGTTTCTTTTATTCACGTTCAAATGATTTGTTGTTAGACTCATGCTTTGATTATCTCTCTTTTGTGAATTGAGTCGTTGTCACTTCTGGTTGTGTGCGTGTGTGTGTGTTTCCTTTTGGATAGTTAGAACCTAGAAGACTGTATTGTTGTTCATGGATAAGCCTGGAGATAGAATACAAACAGCTGAGCAATGAAAGTAACATGAAGGATGCTTGTTTTTTTCTTAATGGGCAGGGGGCGTGTACTTTTAGTGTCAGGTGAATCTGGTGTGGATGATGAAACGTTGAAGGCTTCCAAGGCTCCATTGGAAACTGAAGAACGTGATTGGAGTAAGAGTTTTTTTTATTGTTGGGCTATATATATTTAGAATACTAACTCAGGGTGAATTGTAGGTTTTTTATGTTCACTAGACCTTTCAGCCTGTCTGATTTCCCAGGCTAATTTATGTTGTTTTGCAGGTATCATTGTGCCTCCTGGCCGTTTCATTTCTGTGGATCCGGGGGATGGGAACTTACTGCGCATCAAAGAAGCTTGTTTTTACCGGGGTTCAGGTATTATGTGTTATCGGGGATTCAATCAGAGTATATTTGAAGGCCAAAAAACTCCTGCAAAGTGCCAGCTTTTTCTTGGTATCAACCGAACCAAAGAAGAGTTTGTTATTGGTTTTCTGGATTCCCTTTCGCATCTGCTCTTTGGCCCCATTGATCCCTTGATCTTTAAAGAGAAGGTAACCCTCGGACACAACGGTTCTTCCTCGGTTCGTTTCACTGTATCCAAATCCGGTCCTCCTCCTCTCCTGCCACGAAGAAGACAAACTCGGCGGCTTAGACGGAAGTCAATTGTCAACATGTTTTCTTGGCCTCTAACAGTTGACTTAACAGCAAAGGTAACTCCCACTTTTTTTTTTTTGTTACTTACACTCACTGCCTGGTGTCCTTGTTAGGGATTCTGATGAGGAAGGAATGTGTTGACAACTTCGATACACTAATATCCCTGAATATCCTGCTCCATATGCCATTTGTTATAGTGTTCAAAGCATCAACTTGGTACCACCAAGAGACAGAGCCTTACTATGGAAATGTGCTAAGATGAAGTTAGTCCATTGATGTTGGTTCCACGACGGAGGAATCGCTCTTTCGGGGTTTACCTTATCGGAAAGATACGGAAGAGAGGAAAGAAAATTAGGGGATAGAGTAAAAAAACAAACCAGATGTAGGACTAGTATCTTTATTAGTTTTTCACATTTTTGGTCTCTGATGTATACCTTTTTCCAGGTTATGTCTATGTTAGGCAACATTAACGAAGTTGCCAAGGCTGAGCTCGTCTGCAAACATTTTTACCGTGCCGGACATTCCCCAGCTGCTTACAGAAGCATAGACATCACTAAAAATCGTAAAGCAGAAGACCTCACTGTGCACATGTTGATGCGACGGGCTCATGGACAATTAGAGTAAGCGTAACATTTTAAATCTCAATTGATATTATAAAAAAATATTTAACATCTTTTTTGTAGGTCTCTTGCGGTTGGTTGCTATGATGACTTCGGCAGCAATCCCACATACACAGCTAGACTTTTTGAGCCTATACCTTATTTCGGGTAATGTTTTTGTATTGCGCATGTAGATATCATTTAGAGAAATTCCAAAAAATATAACAAAAAATATTTTTTTAAAAAATAACATTACAAAGTTTTTTTAATATCAAAAACACCAATTAAAAAACGAGTTTTAACATTTCAATTTTTTTTTCATTTGGGTTCACTAAGTGAGTAAGTGTTTATAGTTTAGTTTTGAAGGGAGTAGGATTTAGGTTTGTAGGTTTAGGGTTTAATTTTGAAGTTTTTAGCTAATTGAAGTTTTTTGTGCTATTTTGTGAACAAACTTTATTTAGATCAATATATGAGAATTTCCCTATTATTTATGTTTGGTAACTAACTTTTTTTATTGATTTTTTTTTGCATCAGAAAGTTTTTGACCAAGTTGAAGTTGGTTGAACTCTTGATTGAGCCTGTGCATATGTGCCCGGTATTCGCTTCGTGCTTAATGTTGAGCGATCTTGAGATTCACAAACTACGGTAAGTTTAACACTTTCTACAAATCAATAATATCATAAGTAATGTTTTGTTTAACTTACCCCCTTTTTTTTAGCAATTTCACGGTGGAATTTGTGTTGTTAATGGCGTCTATGCACTCTTTTTCACTGACGAGATTAGTGTACATGTCGGATGATGTACCGACTAATATTGTCCATATTGGGGATGACACAATGACAGCGTTTGTGAACAAGTGTGCACAAATCAAGATTCTTAGTCTTTGTTACATTCACATAACAGACTTTCAATTGTTATCCATCAAGGTACTTGTGTGAATAAGTTTTATTTAACTTGAATAGTTTCTAAACTTGAGTATTTTCGGAATTTACAGGGACTCAAAAATTTAGAAAGGTTTAATCTGACGGGCTCAATTGGGTTTACAACTGATATTGCGGATGCCATGAATGCAATTCAAGATGTTCAACCGGAGTTACCGTAAGTTTTTTTTTTTACTATGTACATTGTATTGACTTGTCGATTTACTAATGAACTTTGTTTTTATTTGGAGTAGTGAGCTTATTATAGAGTTTGATCAAAATGAACTTGATGAGTTCTTGGAAGCTGCAGCTAACCAACCTATGTTTCAAGCTGAAGAGGAACCTCATCCTCCTGATTTTGATGAAGTTGATTTCAATCATGAAGTTTTTTACTACAAAGATGGTAAGGGTCCATTTAGGAGGATGCTATTAATTCACTGGTAGTGATTGTGTTTTTTTGGGTGATGATATACGTTCTGCCCTCATCTAGTTTGGTTGTCTAGGCTATAATATTTTGTTATAATCTCTATGCAAATGATACATATATGTAAGTAAACATACTTTCCAAATCTTATAATTACGATCTAAAATTGAATTACGATCAGAGTATACTTCCACCACTTTCCCATTATCCATTCTTCTAATATTTTTTAATGCTTTAACCATACTTTTATGAACTCTAATTCATCCATCAATTCTGGTTTCATTCGCACTATCTATTTAACTCACCGTTTTCCTTCCTTCTCTTCTTTTCAAAAGGTAATTACATTTTATCATTCATCTTTAAAATCATTATAAATCTGAAAATATATATAATTTATATTTGGTGTTTCTCAATTTTTTGTTTCAATTATTACAACCTATATATCTATACTATAAAAGAAGAATGATTTCTCTCCATCCTATTATTGAAGAAAACGGCTGGAAGTGGCCGGCTCAAATTATTCATAGATAATTACAATATGCTTCCTATGATGCTACTCGGGTCAGAGCATAAGCTAGTGATGCTTTCGGCTACATCATCAAAAATATTAAATACATAATAAAATTAAAAAATTATAATATTCATTTAATATTAATAAAAATCAAATAAGAAACCATTAAATACATAAAATCATTTAATAATAAAATAAAACATTACATTATATACAATAAAAAATATATCAAAATACAAACTTAAATATAAATCTTATTATATAAAACTTGGTTTCAAAAGTTGCTAACTCACGAGATTACGACACGTGTCAAGTGATTCGATTAGATGTCGACACATGTAAAAAAAATTCAACCAATAAGATTTAATCATTTAATATTAAGATAAATATGGAAAATTTAAAATCTAATTATTGATATTTCGAATTTAAAATTTAATTTAATGTAAAAAATAACTTAAAAATAAATATCAAGGTAAGTAAAGAATTTATAATTTATGTTAACTAGGGGAGGACCCGCGCGTAGCGCGGGTATAGTTATCATTTCGTTTTTTTATCCAATTTTCGAGAAAAATTTACGTTCGCGTAATATATTGTAAGATAACACATTATAAGTCACACTGAATAAAATTCAATTGTACTGGAATTTATAATATTAAGTTATACTTCATATGTTTTTTTGAATATTTTTTTCTTTGTCTTTAAATGTAGTTTTAGTTTTTTTCAACATATTTTCTATATTATACTCCTTAATTTCATTGAAAAAATAAAATTAATATAAATAATATAAATTAACGTCATTAAAGTCATTTTACAACCTTCCTTAATTTTTCTGAAAAATCTTTAAAACACAATTTAATGTGGAACAAAATGAGTATTTGTTATAATTTTATTGAATATTTGTATTATTTTAAATTTAATTTTTTATATATTTTTGCTTGTTAAATTAATATTTGAAAAGTTTTTCTTGCTAACGTAATTAATAAATAAAAATATTAGTATTTACTTGGGTTTGAGAAATTTTATGCCCTTGTAAAAATTCATAAAACCAATTGAAGAAAATATCGTACATAATGTTCTTAATGTTTAAACGCTAATTTAGATCTACGTTTAAGAATTAGATTTACTTGCAAAAACAATAAGACCAATTGAAAAAAATATCATACATAACGTTTTTAATGTTTAAACGCTGATTTAGTATTTTGTTTTACTTTTTTTGCTATTCGGCTAAGATGATAAAGAGACAAAACCTAAAGGTAAAGTGAGGTTGCGGATAACAAATAATTTTTCAAAATGGCAGTTCATCTTCATTACTTATTCTTTGTTTATACTATTATGACATAATTTCATTTTTACATATTTCCCATATGAGTAGCAATTCATCAATAGCTCACTTCTCTTTACGGTTTATATAACTTTTTACATCCTTATTTACTTATTTTACTTATTTTTTCTAATTTCTTTAAAGATATAGTTGTTTTTGTTTCTTGTAATATGACAATTTGATTGTTATCATGAATGAGAATATTATTATTACTAATATTATTATTTTATGATAGTTTATTTTTAATTGAGGATTGACTTAACTTCCCAAGCTAGTTTAAATGCATGTGAGGATAAAAATACTCCAATATTAAATCTATTTTCTAAATTTTTGTCGGCTGGTCAAATTTATCATATTTCCAGATGATTTTATCGAATGGTACATTTATTCATAATTTTTTTATTTAAAATGTTTATTGTTTATGAATAATATAAAAATGTATTACTAATAGCTAAAGATCTGACATACATGTTAAATTAAGGTGCAATTGACACTCATTAAATAATAATGTTTAAAAATAAGTACAAGAAAAGCGAAACAACACATTTGGTTAAGTTCTCTGTTACTAAAATTTATAACCCGAGTTCGAATCCATCTGTGACAATTCGAATTTTTTATTTTTTTTCCTAAATCCATGAGTGTCCACGTGTCATCACCAGGAGAGAACTTCTTTAACTTTTATAGTATAGATTCGTAAAACAAAATAATAAGCTAAATATGATGAATGAAAACTTACTATAATATAACTAAAAAATAATTCGTAAAATCTTATTATATAAATCTTTGTTTCAAAACTTAATAACTCACAAGATCGCGACATGTGTTAAGTTTATCGTTAAGATTTTGACACGTGTAATTTTTCACCCAATCATATTTAAAGAAAAATATTAAGTTATATATATATATATATATTTAAATTTCAATCAAATCATGTTAACACAAATACGATAAGATAAATAAGAAAAAATTATAATTTAAAACATATAGTTTAGACATAAAAACAAAAATTAAAAAAATAGGAAATGATTTACATTAAACTAATTATATTATTCAATATATATCTTTAATATAAGGGAGAATCACAAAACTACACCATTTGAATTACATTTCACAAAATTACACCATTTCCAAAATACTTCACAAAACTACACCTAAACACTCAAAATTAAATCCAAATAAACTCTACCCAAACAATTCTACCCCCTTAATACTATACCCTAAACACTAATTAGCGAACCCAAATGAAATTTTTTTAATTTTGGTAATTTTTTAAAGGTTAAATCAAGCTTTTAAAATTTTGAAAGGGTGTAAATATGTGAAAATATTAAATTAGGAGTAGTTTTGTGAAGAAGGGGTTGGAAGATTGTAGATTTGTGAATTCCTCTTAATATAACTTATTATATAAAGTCAAAACTCCATTTTTCTATTTTCAGGTTTACAAGTTGACCCGGATTCTCCGAATATGATCCTCTCCCTCTATGTATGCCATAGAGATGAACACCAAACATGTTTTGTATGAGAGGCGTAACGCCAGATGGAATGTAGATGCCTAAGTTTGAGTATCTGTAGAATCGCAGCCGCTGATATATAGATTAGTTAATGTAATTTCTCGACAAAAAACATTGCTTTCCTCAAGAGATTTGTTTACCTAGTACAAAAAAGTCTAAGGCAAACATGTCACCAACGAGCTTTAAGCAGGAGAATGTTGCGCCTGTGTAGTAGCATCCACAGGTGAATCTCTGAAAAGGTCATCATATGAAACAGGTACTCTTATCCTCTCATGCACAGATTTCCTTGCTACTTGCGGTTTGGGTTCGTTCTGCTCATCAGCTACCTGCGTGAAACACGCCTCGCTGACCAGAGCTTCATCAGCGGATGCATTTGCAGAGGCGAGTCCTTCGGAAGAGCTACCCTGATCTCTTCTCGGCCTTGCGTTCGAGTGCCTAAATTGCTTCTGCAAAATTTATATACAGTAAGACAGAGATAGAGAGGCGAGTAAAGAAAGGACGGCACAACACAATAGCGCAAAGAACATACCTCAAAGTCTCTGGTCTTTTTCATTATCTCTCTGTAAGCTGCAGGTTGTCTTGCTTTGATGATGTTCCACAATACACCGCCACCTGTCCGTTTCCTACTACCATCGGCAGTCACCTGACCTCCACAGGTCTCGACTGCTTCCACCTGAGACAATGAACACATATACATCATCAGTCATATCCCAACACCTTCGGCAGTAATCTTATGGAAACAAACTATAAATATTCTGAATCAAACAAAAGGGAGCAACACAGAGATCAATCCACAAAGCAACGTTAGATTTGCAGTAATCTCTCAATCATGATAATATGGTCACAATGTAGGTCTCACTCATAGACGAATCACACTGTCTATTAGTCATCAAACTTCATCTACTGGTCCACATTGGCTAGAACAATAAAAACAAATACCGACGTGCAAATGAGAAGAAGAAATTAAACCTAATACACGAAGTTTTCACCAGATATGCGATATCTCAGCATAAGACACATAATTTGAACCGGCAACAAGCATTCCAGCTAAGAAGTTAAAGTGAAACAATATAGATAAACAAGAATGCCACTCATGATGGTGTCACGCAGACTAAACAGGCTTCCAAATGAAATAACATAGAAAACATATTGAAGCAGTGTATAATATCAATACCTCGTTGACAAGATCGCTCAAAGCGGGAATGCCAAGACACCCAACAGCAGTGTATACCATGTAAGACTTCTTCTCCTTGAGGCGTCTACAAGTGTCTCTAACGAATCTGCCATAACCAAAAACCATATCTTCGACCATATAAGACAACATATAATAAAAACAAAGCTTCAAACAATACAATAGGGCACAGAGAAAAAGCTTTAAAAAACCTGTCTAAATCCATAGGCTTCCCCATCATCACGGGACCTCCTTGTCTCCTTTTGTTTTTCTTCTTCTTCTTCTTCTTATTATTGTTCCTGTTTGGCTGATTCTGTCCATCTTTCTTACCCGCAAGCTCTTCTGTATCTTTAATACGTGTCTCTACAGAAGAATGTAAGTCATGATCCAAAACAATCTCTCCTTCTTCAACATCAACCATGTCAACATCTTCCATGGTTTCAAACCCATCTTCTTCTTCGTTTATAGCATCCAATAGACTCTCTTCTCCCTCCATTCTCTCTGAAACCCTAAAAAATCAAACCCAACAAAATCAAAACTTCACATATCACAAATATCACAACAGAACTCTCTCTCTGGAAACTATCTGTAGCTATACATAAACACCAAAAACAATGAAACAAAAGAGTCCAAATCAGCAAAATCGCAATAAGACATCGAAGCAAACGGTATCACTATATTGAAACTGTAATAGAATCGCAATACAAAACCCAATAGCGAGAAAAAAGAGAGAGTAATCCATGAATCGCGAGACAGAAACGGAGAAGGAAGCTTACCTAGAAACGCGTCTTGGATCTTACTTCTTCACACGAGAGATATCTCAACATAGAAAGCAATAAATCATCATCATCACAATCGATACTATATTGAAGAAGGTAACCATCCGTTTAAGTAGGGTTTATATGCGATTTATTGCCCTTAATTAATGTTTTTAAAAACTAATTTTAATTTCTCCTTGAATATTTGCTTTTTTGGTTTTTATTGCTATTTATTTAGTATCTGTAACCTTCCGGATCATAGAGAAGCTCTGATGTAAAACGGCAAATATAAAAACTTTAGCCAAAAAAATGAAACTTCATAGCTCTCTCTCATATCACAATAGCCTTTCTTTAGTTACAAACACACACACAACAAAAATATATAAAAACACAAGCAAATCAATCAAATCAGAGTTTTTGAGTATCTTCCTATTACATTGTTTTCCTTTGTCTGAACAAAACACTGATACAGCTTCTGAGTCTTTCTTGAATTATATTCAAACCTTCCCCAATGTGTGTTTTCTTTGTCTCTTCTCTTGATCTCGAAACAAAGACATGAATCCGAGCAATGGGTGTTCCTTAGAACAGCCGAGGTTGTTGTGGATTCCCACTTCTCATCATCGCGCAGAACTCTTCGTAGTTGATTCTACCATCCTACAAAGAGAATCATAACCATTTAAGTAAACAAAGACTAGTTTTCTTGAAAGAAAAAGATGTTTTTCTTTATTAGACTTACATTATCCGAGTCTACATCAGAGAGAACCTCTTTGATTGTTGCATCATCTCCCATTCCATATTCCTTCAGCGCGGCTTCTAGCTCGTCTATTGTGATGTAACTGTGCATACATTACAATCATAAAGGAAATGTTTTTTCAGTCTTGCTTATAAAAGAACAGAGGAGAAGTGTAGTCTTGCTTACCCGCTGCTGTCTTTGTCAAAATGCTGGAAAGCTTTGTAAAGATTCTCATTACTTTCAAGCCTGTGTCTATGCATTGTTGCCGTAATAAACTCGATGTAGTCGATAGACCCGTTCCCATCAACATCAGCCTAATCACAAACCCGAGGAATATGAGTTTTTAAAGTAAAAGAAGGGAATGGAAAAGAAGTAGTTTTTTCGACTAACTTACAGCATCCATGAGCTGCTTAACTTCTGCCTCTGTAAGCTTCGATCCCAATTTGGCTAAACCTTCTTTAAGTTCTTCATATGTGATCGAGCCGCTGTTGTCTGTGTCTATGTTAGCAAACATTGCCTTCAATCCTTGGATTTCTTCCGTGTTGATATTCTCCGCTATGACCTGTTAGAATGTTACCATTTAGCACAGCGAAAAAGGAGAAACCAAACACACATTTGAAATTTGGAAGTCACCTTTAAAGCGAGTTTCTTTAGCTTATTCATCGCTCTAAACTGTTTCATCCTCGACAGAACAGCACTATCAATTGGCTTGTCTGATGCTTGTCCACCTTCTCTAAGCCAAGGATGCTCTGCACGAAACAATCAACCACGTTTCAGGAGCAAGAAGGAATAGATAATAGAAGTCTAAAGACATGCATGCGGGTTTACTTACGAAGAACATCAGCAGCAGAAATTCGCCTCTTTGGATCCGCGGTCAACATTCTACGTACCAAATCCTTGGCACTTTCGGAGATTGAAGGCCATGGTTGGCTTTCAAAGTCGATATGGCCTTCCAGTATAGCATCAAATATACCTTTCTCGGTTTCTGCATATCCAAATAAGACATATAAAAACAACCGTTTGTTATCCATCATTCTTTTCCAGCGACATATGAATCAAAAAGCAAGACCACAAGAGCCTGAGAGAGACAGAGAGAGTATCGCGTTACCAGCCCAAAACGGGGGCACACCGCTGAGCAGAATGTATAATATGATTCCCGCACTCCATATATCAACTTCTTTCCCATATCTACGACGCAAGACCTCAGGAGCAACATAGTATGCACTCCCAACAATATCTCTATATACCTTCCCTGTAAAATAAAGAAGACGGAAAAGAAACAACCAAATGATGACAAGTAAGAAACAAACATCAAACATCAGAGACTTTTCTCAAAAAAACAAAACCCTGATTCATCGGTTCATGTTGTCACTATAACCCCTATTCCATAGTTCAAGAAAGCTCTGGCCTTTACACAATTCACAGAATCCAAAGACACAAGAACCTATCTATGTCCTAGAACCCAAAACAACTTCATCAATGTTCTAAATCGTTGTTTATATACATCTTTACCTTCTTCAATGAAGACAGACAATCCGAAATCAGTAGCTTTGATCAAAGCCTTCTCATCTTTACTAGAAAGCAAGAAATTCTCAGGCTTCAAGTCTCTATGCAAAACACCCATGAAATGACAAATCTTGACAACATTAACAATCTGTCTACACACAGAAGCAGCAGCTCTCTCACTGTAATGCCCTTTAGCTATAATCCTATCAAAAAGCTCTCCACCAGCACAAAGCTCCATCACAAGATTCACTGCTTTCTCATCTTCGTAAGCTCCTTTGAACTCAACAATGTTAGGCTGCCCACTAAGATGCTGCATTATCTGAATCTCTCTCCTCATATCGTCTTTATCGGCTTTCGTCACAAGCTTCTTCTTCGATATCGACTTGCAGGCGTATTTCTTCCCTGTAGAGTTCTCTGTGCAGAGATAGGTTACGCCGAATTGGCCTCTGCCTAGCTCTTTGCCCAATGTGTAGAACAGCTTCACGTCTTCGAAAGCGTTCTCGAGAATCGAATTGGTCTTTGTTGTTGTCTTGGGGCTGGCCGCAGCCGCCGCCGCGTTTCTCCACGGTGGTGGTTGATTTGTCGCGGAGGAGGATTTTTCCGGCGTTTGGCTTCTAGGCTGTTGAGTATACGACGGCGGATCTTGGTGGGTTTGTGTCACTCCTCCTCCTCCTCCTCCTCCTGCGTCGACTGATCTGGTCTGTCCGTTTTGCTGAGCTTTTATGAGTCCATGGTTCTTAGCGAAACAGTTCCCCATGGTTTTTGAGCTTAGATTGTGAAGACTCAGAGAAGAAAGATCGAAACTTTAGCTAAATTATCTCAGATTGTGACGACCCAGAGAAGAAAAATCGAAATTTTAGCTAAATTAGCTCCAGATTGTGACGACCCAGAGAAGAAAAATCGGAACTTTAGCTAAATTAGCTCCGATTCCGACGACCCAGAGAAGAAAGATCGAAACTTTGGCTAAATTAGCTCAAATTATGACGACCCAGAAAGGAAAAATTGAAGCTTTTGAAGATGAAACAACCGAGTTTTTTTTGGTTTAAAAGGGGATATTATTATATAATGTAAAGACGTGGAAGCATCACCTTAAGCAAACGGATTTGAGATAATTGTTTACCTTTAAGCATCCATTAAGGAAAACCTAATGTTTGACAGATGGATTTGGGAAATGAAATGATAATATAATAAAATCGAATAGTTGAAAAAATTGAAGAATGTGTCATGAGAAGCATGTAATGTAATGTAATGTAATGTAATGAAATTGAAGATGGAGAACAAGTGGTTTAATGATGGCTGCTTTTGCTTTTTTTATGGGTAGATGTTGAAAAGTAAAAGAGTCTCACATACCAAAACCAAGTCAAACTTTTTTTATTTTGTGTTTTTTTTCTCATTTGATTTTGTTTTGTTTAATTGTGTCTGAATAGTGAATAGTGAATACATTGTGTCTGAATAGTGAATAGTATCTACAACATGTTTTTCAGCTTTGTGCATATGACAAATAAACATAAATTGATGTTTTGATTTTGGCATTTTTTGGTTACATTGACTCAGTGAAGACTTATAAGCGTTTTAAAGATGTTATTGTTTAATGCAGAGTGTAATGTATTACTATTATCTTTGACCTCTTATGGACATGATATGATACACATAATTTGTGACAAAAGTAGCATTTTTTTACTTGGAGATATTTTTTCTGATCTAATATTTAGTACATTTAACTAACTACATATAAATCACTGTGTATATGTTTTTAAATATGTTGGTTAACAACCCAAAAAAAAAATGTTGTATAATGTGACCATAAAAGTAACTTTTATGGAAGAAAAAAAACACCCAAAAAAAACAAATAATGTAAATGAAAAAGTAAAAAAATATAACATGTTATTGATATGAAATTCATGGGAAAGTCATGGGCTTCATGGGCCCATTAATTACATGTAATGTTTGGTCAAAGAAAGAAGTGTACCTAACTAAAGATAAAGAGAAAAGTAGACACACGAGAATCATCTGCTCCAATTAAAAATCTCTTCACTCTCTTCTTCTTCTTCCTCTTCCTCTTCTTCCTCTTCCTCTTCCTCTTCCTCTTCTTCCTCTTCCTCTTCTCCGTCTATATTTCTATCGACGGCGCGTGAGAGAGAAAGTGTGTGAAATGACTTGGTCGGTTCTCAGATCCATAAACCCTTCAACACTCGACGTCTCCGCCGCACTTCGTTCCACTCGCCGCCGCCGCCCATCGTTGGTCTCCGCCGGTTTCGGCTGCGCAACGTTCGCTGGTGTTTCTCTCTTACGAATGTCTTCTTCTACATCTCCTCCTTTCGCTTCCCTCTCCGTCTCTGCTGCCGCTTCCGGTAACGATTCTCACCTCTCTTTCTCTCCTATTGCAATCTCAAAAAGTTTCGATTTTTATCAACGTAGTGGTCGAAAGTTTCGATTTTTGTGAACATAGTGGTCGAAAAGATGAAACCCACTTGTGATTTTAGCTAAAAAAATTTGTTTGTTAGTATTGTGTTTTTGAAGTGTAGACATTGTGTGATAATGAGTGTATGTATGTGTTGGAATTCAAAAGTTACAGGTGTGAAGGAAGTAGTGGCTACAGAGAAAGCACCAGCTGCTTTAGGACCATACTCTCAAGCTATCAAAGCCAATAATCTTGTTTTTGTCTCTGGTGTTCTTGGACTTATACCTGAGGTTTGTGTTTCAAGATTACAAGATTTTGAATAGACCTTGTTGTTGTTGTTGTTGCTTTTCTTCTATGACTATGAAGATTGAAAAGTTTCTGTTTTTGTGTTTTTTTGTGGTTGTAGACAGGGAAGTTTGTTTCAGACAATGTCGAAGATCAGACCGAGCAGGTAAAGTAGCTATTTTGAAACTGTTATATGAGTCTAAACAAGGTTGATTCAAGTGTAAGTTGTAGCAAGGTGCCCTAGTGTTCACTTATTGGTTTTTGTTTACTTCTATTTTTTGTCGATATCGAAGATAATGAAGAATATGGGGGAGATATTGAAAGCTAGTGGTGTTGATTACTCCTCTGTGGTCAAGACAACAATCATGTACAGTCTCTTTCCTTCAAACACAATCACTATATCTATTCTCCATGTGAATTACGTATCTACAAAGAATATAACGCGATCTCTTTGATTGTTTTCTTTGTCACACAGGCTTGCTGACTTGGCTGATTTCAAGAAAGTGAACGAGATATACGCCAAATGTGAGCTTATCGTTACTATTTCCTTCCTTCAAAATGGTTTCATAAATTTGGTATGATAACATTTTCAAACCATTTTTTATCTTTTGTCTGTGTGCAGACTTCCCAGCTCCATCACCAGCAAGATCGACTTATCAAGTCGCGGCTTTGCCTCTAAACGCTAAGATCGAGATCGAATGCATTGCAACACTCTAGAACAATCGTCGGAGAAATAAAGAGGAAACAATGGCTTGTGGGGTTATCTTTAACCATCAACACATTCTTAATCAACCATTAGGTTTGGTTCCGAAAATCTAAAGCTTAAGTGATTTTTTTAGTTATGTTTTGGACTATCATGTGTTGTTGACTTGATATGTGTATTAAGTACAATGTTTTTTTTATTATGAACTATTTGTGCTTATAAAGAACAAATATATGATTTTTTAGGTCACAAAACATGGTTTGAGAAGTTTGATTTACAAACTCTTATTATTTAGGTTGACTCATAATAAAAACAAAGCAAACATGGAGTTACATTGCAAATTTCTTTTGTGTACTTAAGGAAAGTACTTAGTTAAAGAAATGGTCTCTAATTCTACTTGAACAATCAACACATCGTTCACAATAAAACCCTTGGACGAATCTTTGAGTTCAGCTATTGATATCATCTCGTGGTAACCCCATCCTGCATATCCGTAGCCCGGTGCATCGTACCAATTATCTACTGAGAAAAGATTACAAGAAATCACACACATATGGGACTCATGATGAATGCGTATATATATAATTATTTCAAATTCTTACGTTGTCTTTCGAGGTTACTAAGTTGGCGTTGGTTAAGAACTCGAAGCTTGGCTCGAACATACATTTTCTCATATGGTCTAAATTTCTCGTTTTCGTCGAGGTTAAGATACATCGACAAGGCTTTACCTTCTCCCATGGACCGACCATTTGGATTCACTTGTATTTTCCTTCATCATATTATACTTGTTAGTTACTAGCTACCACTATGTATATATAGTCTAATAAAACCACAAAACGTTTTTAAAGCATTGAGGACTCACCAACTTCGTCCTCCGATTGTAAAAAGATCCGAAAAGTAAGTATCTTTGAGCAGCGTGGAGAATCCCCGGATAGACCACGTGAATTTCGGGTTATCGAAGTTTTCAGTGGCAGTGAAAAGTTCTGATCTTTGGTAGAGAGTGGGAATGGTCACATCAACACCAAACTCGCAGTGATCTCCATCGTAAAGGTATCCGTTTATCGTGTCTTTAAATGTAGCAACCGGGATTACTTGAGAGAATCCCCACATGGTTTTGAAAGCATTGAATCGCCACACATTTGTATCTGAGGATTAGATATGTGACAAGTCAAAGTCACTTACTATACCATATTAGTCTATATGGATCATGTTTGTTTTTTTAAAAACAAATATTGCATTTTTGTAACCTTGGATGGTGAAGTAACTTCTCTCGTTCTTGTTGTATATGTAAAACCTGAGATCGGCGTAAACTTCTTGTTGCGAACCGACGAGAGTAGAGTTGTCTACGGATACGTATAGCGAAAGGTACCCTGAACCACTATCCTTGTTGTTCCCGTTTGGGTACACGACTAGTGTCCTCTATGTTAAAAGCGTATCGTTTTCAACTTTCTATGCAAAAATTAAATGAGTTTTAACTTTTTTTTTACCAGTAGTGTTATGTATTCTCTTTTCTTTTGGTTGATTCGATCATATTTAATGTCTAAAACTCAAAAATGACAATGTATGAAACGAAAAAAAGTATAAAAATGTATTTAATGCTCTTTATTTATGTTAATGTATTGCAAGTTTCTATGCATAAAAACTAATTTATTTTTGTTTTTACGACCATTAGTATTAGGGGTGGGCACGGATCGGATATTCTGATATCTCATAACAAACAAATAGTAAGAGATTTTAATTAAATCTTATTACCAATTATGTCCACCAACCAAAAATGGAGCAGTCTTGTATCCTTCTGTATAAGTTGACTTAAGGAGAGTATTGTAATACTCCATCTTCAAAGAGTAAGTAGATGGAGGACGATCTCTTTGTCCTTTAACCGTGCTCGAGCCGGACACTTTATAATCGCGCGATGTGATCTCTTGATGTTCATGCTGGTTCCTAAAGTCATGGCTCGGTTCTGCTTCGTTTAGGTTTGTGTTGTAGCCATCGGTGAATTGTCTTATGAATGAATTTGGGGAAGCAGAAGATGTGATGATGAAGAGACAAAACAAGAGATTAAGTATAGAGATTGTGTTTATGTAATAATCACTCTTCTTCATGTTTTAAAGGTTATATGAATGAAATGTACATAACATAGACATATATATATATATATATATATATATATAGTTATGTAGTAATAATGAAATTGAAATTTTTACTACATGATAATCTTGTTTATTTGCCTCGTCTTTTGTAATGGCATAATTTTTTTAAAAAATTGAAATATCTTTATGGCTGACTTTTAAATCCATCTCAAAGTTTGTAAAATGCACATGGCTACTTGATATATAGAATTAACAAATAAATGCTTCACTCCTAATTTCTTGCTAAATATAAATATAAAATTCCCACGTTCCATAAAATATAGGTATATACAGATAAGCCTTCGAGTATTTTATTTTTAATCAGAGTTTTTCCATGAAGAGAATCTTTCATACATATTTTTAATAAAAATTAAAATTCGAGTTGTTTTCACGATCGTCGCAAGCATCAAGAAAATAATTTTCTAAGTAATAATGTGGAGGAAGTGTGTGAAACTTGAATGCATTGTAAGTTGATTAATCATACATAATTCTTCATGAATAATTAGTTTGTTATTTTTTTTTGGTAAATAACAATCTAATTGTTATTGATAAAAATATTAGACTAAATCATTATGATAATAGAGTCAGTGGTGAGTGTTATTGAGATTTGTTACTAAGACCTAAAGGATAAGCCCAAGCTTAAAGATTCAAAAGCTCTTTGGACCAAAAAATATGGGGCTACGATTTGTACACGTGGAATCTCCGATGATATCGACGGTGGATGCGGAAGAAGAAGAGAACACGTGAGTTTAGATCTGGCGGGGAAATTGACTTTTTTGCAAATCCTTTGACTTTTTCATAATTTTGACTTTTCATACTTATGACTTTTTAGTTTTAGTGAAATCGGAGACTACAATTATTTCAATACAATTTTCATTTTTATATTTATTATGGGAACTCATAAAAAGGGGAGAGCTAAATACACACTAGTACACTAAAAATATATAGTCCAAAATTGATTTTAGCCATGCTAAAAAAATTGATTTTTGCAAGTTGCAAACTTAATTTTATATACGTTATTATTCAACAAAAATATTCAAACGAGTAGAAAGTAAAACTTATAGATAGATTGAAAAGTCAATGATGAATAATTAGTAAACGCATATCATTCATTAAAACCAGATTAGGACTCAAAAATATTAATTTACCAACTTGAACACTAGTCACAAAATAAAACATTATATCATACATAAACTTTACTTCACTAGTTAGTTAAGTTAACCTTAAATATCTTTCTATAAATACACATACACATACCATTTGCTTCTACATCTCTTACATGATGACTTGTCAAAAAGACACATTATGTAAACTTTCTTTCTTGTCTTGTCTCTTGATCACTTCTTGTTTTGGTGGACCACCAATACCAAACTCAGAGAATGATTCTCAGAAACTTGTTGTCACCACACAAATCTCATCATCATCATCATCATCAACATCACGTGATAACAAAGTCTCGGCATCGACCACCATGAAGGGTTTAAGAGAAGGTCCTCCTTCTTCTTACACTATCAAGTTAGAGTCTTTTAGCACACTCGTGAAGTCTACCTACGCCGATAGATACGAGTCTCGTCCTTTTAAAATTGGTCGTTACAATTGGTATACGTTACGTACTAATTAATCATTGTTTCTATTTAGTTATTTTATAAATTACAAAACTATTGGCCCCATAATCTATCTAGATTCATAATATAGATAGTAATACGTCTTCTTTTTTTACGTGTGCATGAAATGTAGACTTTCCTTATTATAATGCCAAAATTATATTGCAACTCATATACTATTATTATATATAGGACACTTGTTGTGTACCCAAAAGGGAACAAGAACGATAATGGTGTTGGATACATTTCCATGTATGTTGCCATAGACATTTCAACTCTCCAATTTCCAAGTCAAGCGGTTCTTGCAGATCTTAGATTCTACATATTGAACAAGAAAGAGAAGAAATATTTTACCATCCAAGGTTTGCAATAAATATATAATACCTCTAAGAAAAAAAACATATATCTTGTATTTTTCAAAATTTCATTTTCTTTATTTATATATATACATATAATTAGTTTTTCAGTAAAATCTCTATAAGTTAATAATTGTAATAAATTTAACAATTTATTAGATAAAATAATGTAGTCCCGTTGTTATTAATTTATATAATTTTTATTTTATATATCTATCGATAAAGTGTGTTGTTTTTGTGTAGATTCGGATCTTTGGAAATTTAGTGCAACAAACAAGATGTGGGGATACCCTAAGGTTCTTCCTCTTACTACTTTTAACAACCTCAAAAATGGATACCTTTACGACACCGACAAATGCGAATTTGGCGTTGATGTCACGCTTCCACCTCCCAATGACAAATCCGAAATATTCTCCGTCGCCAAAAACTTTTCAAACGCGAGATTCACTTGGTTTATTCAAGGATTTTCGACGATACCTACCGATTATCTATCACAAGAGTTCATAATCGGAGACAAAAGTTGGTGAGTTTCTCAAATTTTTATTTCATTTTATTAAAACCAAAATGTAAGTGTGTTAAAAGTACTAATTATAATAAGCTAACAAGTGTTTTTTTTTTTTTTTACATGGTGGCTATTAGGAATTTAAGAGTGTTTCGAAATGGTTTTGGCGATTTCCAAGGCAAAAATTTGTCTCTTTATCTTAACCTTGGTCCACAAGAGGTGCTAAAAACAAAGCCTTATGATAAGGTTTATGTTCGAGCCAAGCTTCGTGTTCCTAACCAAGGCCGGTCTAATTATGTTTTGGAACGGTCACGTAAGTAATCATCTCTTTTTTTAATGTTTTGAGATTTGAAAACATATATTAGCCACCAAAATGATTAATATATGTGTTTTTTTTGTGTTCTTGTAGTTGATAATTGGTTTAGTCAACAGAATATAGGGTGGGGATACGTTGACTTTATGCCACTTTCTGATCTAAAAGATCCAGCGATTGGTTTCGTGAGGAATGATATGTTGGTCGTACAAGTCGAAATGGAGATTATTTCTACAACAAAGTACTTCCCTAACTTCAATTTTTGAAAGTAAAAAAATAATGTAACTTCATAATAAGTTATATCAATGTATTGTTGTTTTCTTTCATGTTGTGCAATCTTTGCCTCTTGTGTATTTTTTTTTGTAACTTTGTTAGATCATGTTTCATATGTTTTTAAGTCTTTAATGTTACTTGCAAAATTCCTTTGTTTCCAAATTGCTCTACTGGAATTTTAGAAAACCAAAGATAAAAATTATAAGCATAAATGAAACCAAAAGCCATTTTTGGAAAAATTGGAAATAATCATAATAACTTGCATAAAATTGGTATTTAACGTGGTCAAATTTTTTTAAAATAAAAGTGTAACGTGATCAATTGTTAATATTATCGTTGACTTTTGATAAGTTGGTCTCATTGACTTTTAATCTTATTAGATATTTTGGAATTTGAAGTTTTAATTATAACATCTCATGTTTTATTGTTCTTAATCATATCTCAATATTCATAGACTCTCATACGGCTTTCTAACATCACTTATTTTAAACTAATTAAGCAAATCCAAAATGAAAAAGTAAATCAACCCTTTAAAATTTTGAAAGTGCGTAATATATATAAAAATATTGAATTAGATAGAGTTTTGTGAAGAAAATGATGAAATAATTTAGTTTTGTGAATTCCTCTATATAATAACATATGTGATATATTTATTGATAAGAATTATGATATTCAAACACAAAATCAGTTGTAAATGAATAAACTAGTCCATATTATATCCCTAATATCTTATATAATAAGACAAGATGTTTTTGTAACTTTCACTCACAAGACAACAAGTGTCACATTCATTTCATGACATGTGTCTTTTCTTAGTTTATTTTCAACCAAAAATTGTTTTTATCTCTCTTAAAAGTAAAAAATAAATGCAAAAAATTTTCTTGTGTTTCTTTTAATTTTTTACATACGATTCACATGAGGTTCATTTTTTAATATATATATATATAATTTTTAGTTCATCTTCAATAAAAAAGTTTCATTTTACCTCTCTCGAAAATAAAAAATCAATGTCAACTTATTTTTGTATGTTTCTTTTAATTTACGACAAATGATTTACATGACTTTTTATATAATATTTCTTTTAGATTTTATATCTAAATTTTGTAATCAATATATCCTATTATCCTCATATTTTTACAACTTATCATCATTATCATATTTATATTTATATTTATGTGTTAAAAATAAATGAAATAATCCGACCAAGAAATCATAACTTTTAAACCTTGATAATTAGTTTATGTTGAAACAAATAAATAATAATCTATATATAATCAATATATCCTACCATCACTACATATAATTTAGTTTAGTCAAAGTGATGTAATTCTCATGTAATGGAGAATTAATTTGGTCCAAAAAAAAATATTTATGTTCAAACAAATAAACAATAATCTATGAGGAATTCACAAAACTACACCCTTATATCCCTTCCTTTACAAAACTCTACCTAATTCAATTTTTCACATATTTACACCTTTTCAAAATTTTAAAAACTTGATTTACCCTTTAAAAAATTACAAAAATTAAAATCTTTTCATTTGGGTTCGCTAGTTAGTGTTTAGGGTATAGTATTAAGGGGGTAGGATTGTGTGGGTAGGGTTTATTTTGATTTAATTTTGAGTGTTTATGTGCGTTTTTGTGAAGTAATTTGAAATGGTGTAGTTTTGTGAAATGTAATTCAAATGATGTAGTTTTGTAATTCTCCCATAATCTATTTCTAAACAAACAAAAAAGAAAAGAAATAACTTTTATATAATAAGTATCATTATTATGAATAAATGACACTACCATCACTACTTATATTTTATTTTGGTCAAAGTGATATAATTTTCATGTAATGGAGACTTAAATTTTGGTCAAATAATTTTTTTTTCTTAAATTGAATTAATAATTGATTTTATTACTCAATTGTGTAACCACCAAATTTTACATAAAAATATATATTAAGTGAGTAATGATGATGTTATGGATTAATACATGGTGAAACCAAAAACTCTTCATCTTTTTCTACTATATAAAGAGAAAATATTCAACATCACTTTATGAATAAATGACATCATCTTTATTACATTTATTTTATTTTGATCAAAGTGATATAATTCTCATGAGGTGAAAAATTAAATTTGGTCTAAGAAAATAATAAATCTAACAATAAAAAGAGTTAAAATTTGGTCAAATAAAAGTTTTCTTCTTAAGTGAATAATTGATTGTTTTAATCAATTGTGTAACCACCAAATTTGACTTAAATATATATGTTAAATGTGAGTAATAGTGGTATTATAGACTACATTATGAAACTAAAGACTTTTGCATTCTCTCCTCCTATATAAAGAGAAAATAACCAACATCTTGTATATTCAACATTTTTCATATATTTTCTGTCATAATTCTATTATTCCTTATGTGAAAATACAACACAAGGATAATGTTTAAAAGTGTATGCTTTCGAGTGTTGCGAATCATAAGAATTATGCGGTTTTATCTTGGGATTTGAAACGACATGTAACCGTCACACTACGAGGTGTTTTCAGAATTAAGGTGTTAATGGTCTATGCAAACTCACTTTATTTCAAAATTCTTTTCCTATTAAACTAATATTTTAGGTGGAGAAAAAAAAAGAAACAGGTTGTTGGTTGAAAACATGGGAAGTTTTCTCTACTTTAAAAAAAATAAATACGAGTTCAACAATAGTCTGAATAAAAATATGTAAATTACTTATCAAACAAATTAATAATCTCGATAGACATATAGTAAATATAATATTTTTAATTAGTTTTGTGGATAGATATAACATTACATTACATGGTTAAATAATATTTTTATCTATAATTTTAACTAATTTTTACAACCAAAAAAGTTATAAACATTTTATATTAAATTTTCCCGTGGAACGCACGGGCCACAAAACTAGTATCTATATATGTTTAGATAACAACATATTGATCAATGCAACCACAAAGATGTGGGTGATCTCCCAAATTTTGACTGCCTTCTAAATTTGATCAAAATTATATTTCAACTTGATAAAAACGTAAATTAATTGAATTGGAATGTAATGGATTTGAAGTACATCATCCAATTTGAACGAAGATCATGATTTCAAAATATTTTTAATTTTTGTAACGGGTCATAAATCAAATTTTGATAGCTAATGCTAAATGTAATTATATAAAATAGGTCGGAAAATATTATATATAATTTGTGAGATATAATTAAATTATATATCAAATATCAAAACATATATACATATACAACTTTTGAGCTTTGTTTCGAGCTAGGTGCTTAGGTTCTTCATGGTAGTCGAGTGTGTGTTTTTTTTGTTCCCTGTTCCTTCTGCACTCCTACGATTTTTTGTCGTTGCTGGTGTTTGGTGAGGTCTCTGTTTCGGATGCCTATATGGGATCGAACTCAAAACCACCTCTATTACCATGTTCTTTGGCTCAATTTTGACTTACCCGATGTTTGAAGTGAGTTCGTTGTTTATTTTAGTTCATCGGCTTATTGTGGAGATCCGAAGCCTTATGTTTCCATTAGTAGTTATATTTTCTCCGAAGGATTTTAAACTTTTTGTTTCTTCTTTTTACTCCCATGTGTGGGCTTTTGTTTGCGTTCTCTACCTGTGTTCCATTGTCGTGGTAGTTAGTCGTCTCTTGTGTTCCAAAAATGTATTCCACGTTTGTAATTCGAAAGTTTGACGGCAAAAAAAATCAAAAAATATATTTGGGCTTTGTCACAAAAAGAAGAAGAATTAGGCCTCACTAGAGGGTAAGTATAAACACATTGGGCCGTAAAGGCCCATTAATTTCTCCGTTTCGTTTTATTTCCCTCCCCATTCCAGAAAACGTCGCCGCCGAGTTTCGTTCCCTCTCTAAAACCCTACGCCCCTCCGTGCCGCCGCCGCGTTTCTCTTGGCGGTCTCCGTCGTCAGTTTTCGAATTATCTCACGGCGTTCCATTTTTCCGTCGAGAATCTCCTTACCCTGAATGTGATCTACTGATTCAAACGCTCTTTTAGGTATGTGCAGATTTTGAAATTCTGCAGAACAGTTTCTGATGATGATTTTTTTGTGGTTCTTTTGCGGTTTTGGTTTATGATGAAATAAAACTTTGTTTTAGTTTCTGATTATATTAAGCTGTTGAAAGAGACTATGTGACATCACATCCTTTCCTAATTGTTGTTTTTTTTTAATCTGAATTGAGATTATTTTCGATAAGACTCATAAGAGTAGTAACCAAAGCTTTGAAATTTAGTTTTTTCTCAATGCTGTGATGTTTTGTGAAATGTGAGATAGCTATTGATTTTTGTTTTTGAGTTCAAAGTTTTTTTTACGAAAATTCGTTTGGTTTTCGATTATTTTTAAACTAACTGCAACTTTTCTATGCAGATTTCTCCAAAATTGTATCTAAGCACATCTCTTCCAACGAGTTAGCTTCCTTACACAATGTCTATCACATCATCGCTTACTTCAGCCACACTTTGCAGAGCCTCGATTTCTCCTAAAGCATTAGCCTGCGCCGCTGACTTTCCAAGAAATCTCTCATTTTCTGTGGATAGCTCAAAGATTTGTTTGGCTTCGTATCCTGCCTCTAGAGATCCCAAGAAAAATGCTACCTGGAGTCTGAGCCGAAACGTTGCTTCGGTCCAAGGAATCAGGTGTCACGCTTTGCAAGTTGAGACAAGGGAACTGTTTAAGGCGGGGAAGAAATTTCAACTAAGTGACGTGATCGAAGGGCAGCAATTCGATAGGGAGATGCTAAGTGCTATATTTGATGTTGCACGTGAAATGGAGAAGATAGAGAAGAGCTCTTCCCAGAGTGAAATTCTCAAGGGTTATCTAATGGCTACCCTCTTTTACGAGCCTTCTACGCGTACAAGGCTCTCGTTCGAATCTGCAATGAAACGTCTTGGAGGGGAAGTCTTAACTACTGAGAACGCTAGGGAGTTTTCTTCAGCGGCAAAAGGCGAAACACTTGAAGGTATCCACTTTATTAGCTTATAACTAATTGGTACTTGACATGGTTATTGTGGTTAGACTGTTTAGGCATATTTTGGTACGTTTTCAGATACTATAAGAACTGTGGAGGGTTATACAGATATAATTGTGATGCGGCATTTTGAAAGCGGTGCTGCTAGAAAAGCTGCAGCCACTGCAAATATACCTGTCATTAATGCAGGTGATGGTCCTGGAGAGCATCCCACTCAGGTGTGTAGTGTTTTGTGGCCTTTAGTGTTTCTTTACTTCTATTGCATTTACATGCTTGTTTCTTATGTTTGGCTTTGTTGCTTTTGTGAAGGCTCTCTTGGACGTCTACACAATCCAAAGTGAAATTGGAAAGCTAGACGGCATCAGTGTCGCCTTAGTTGGCGATCTTGCTAATGGAAGGACAGTCCGTTCACTTGCATACTTGCTTGCGAAATTTAAAGATGTGAAGATATACTTTGTTTCCCCTGAAATTGTTAAGATGAAGGTTAGGCTTCTCACCCTCCTTAGAGAGAAAACTTGAAGAAAATGTCTTATAATACGCGAAAACACCATTTGGATTTTCTACATATAGTCTTATAAAACGATTTGTTCTGTAATGACAGGATGATATAAAAGACTATTTGACATCAAATGGCGTCGAATGGGAAGAAAGCTCAGATCTAATGGAAGTAGCATCCAAGTGTGACGTGGTTTATCAAACGAGAATCCAGAGAGAGAGGTTCGGAGAAAGGCTTGACCTTTACGAAGCAGCTCGTGGGAAGTATATCGTAGACAAGGCACTGTTAGGAGTGATGCAGAAAAATGCTATTATCATGCATCCTTTACCTAGATTAGATGAAGTAAGTCAAAACAAACCATCTCTTTTTTATTACTCCTAATACGAACCGCGACACAAATTCTAACTCTCTGTGATTCTTATTTGTGTAGATCACTCCAGATGTCGACACTGATCCAAGGGCTGCCTACTTTAGACAAGCGAAGAACGGTTTGTTCATTAGAATGGCTCTTCTGAAGCTACTTCTTGTTGGTTGGTGATGCATGCTCCTTAAGGTAGATCCTTTTGAATGAACCGAATCATCAGTGCAAGAACGCGCGATAATAAAAAACCCCGAAACTCAGGGGTGATTTTGTGTGTATGTGCTCAGCACAAAAGCTTGTGATCTTGGATGTTTACATTAAAGAACATAATGGCAAAAGTTGTTTGGTTTTGTTGGTCTTGACATTACATGAATCAACTCATTTAATGAATAAATATTGATTTTGAGTTTTGAGCTACTTTTCTCTTCATTTGCGGTCAAACAAACGCAAAACGCAATAACCTATATATATGGCCTAACGTTTCTCCAAAGGGTTAAAGCATTAAGTGGAGAAGATCACTTTTTATTGTCACGGAAATGCCCCTCCTGATACCAAATTTAGAAATTTCTTCAAATACCACAAAAACTGTTTTTGTTTTATAAATACTTTTGCAAAAAATTTCATAAAAAAATACCATTAAAATGCTTTTAATGTCAAAAATATCAGTAAAAAAGTTTTATTTTACAAAAATACCACAAATATAATAATCGAGTTTTACCACTTTTGTAATTTGTCTTTCATTTGAGTTCGCTATATAGTATTTATGGTATAATTTTAAAGGGATAAGATCTAAATTTAAAATTTATGGTGTAGTTTCGAAAGTTACACGAATTTAAGATTTATAGTATTTTTAAGAAATTGTTTTAGTGGTATTTTTAAAACCTTAAAGACTATGTACTAAATTTGTAAAATTAACTTTCATTAGTGCTACTAAATTGTATTAAAAATTATTAATTGAAATTCACAAAACTAAACCTTTTCAAAATTTTAAAAGATCGATTTACACTTAAAAAAATTACCCAAATTAAAATATTTTGTTTGGCTAGGTTTATTTGGTTTTAATTTTGAGTATATATGTATAGTTTTGAAAATTGACTATGATAGTGTAATTTTGTAAAATGCAATTCAAATTGTGTAGTTTTGTAATTTTTCAATTATTAATTAGTTATTTAATTACTTTTTTTTTAATTAACAACCTATTAAGAAGTAAATAACCACAACACATGGGATTTGCCGTCTCATGTAAATCGCAGAAGCAAATCCTTTGTCGCCATTACTAATCTCAGATTCATTCACACCAATCTCCGAGCCCAGGTTAGGTAAATCTCACGAACCCTAATCTCTACTTATAATTTTACAATCGATACAAAGTAGATGTTTCACGCAATTCACATGTTCTCTTACTTTCTTCCTCTTCACTCGCAGAAAAAAATTGAAACTTTAACATAAAGTTTAAAGCTTTTTGTTTTTGGGGGGGATGATGATTACGAATTCGATAATTCAAGTCTCATCATCTTCCGTGATAGCTTTCCCTCGAGTTTCTCTTAATGGGCTTCCTTATCTCCCACCAAAACCTAGAGGTAGACATGTAATAATGGTTAAAGCTCAAGCCAATTCCGACGCAGGACAAGCTCAGCCACCGTCTAGTGAAGCCAAGAGCCCTCTCGCGGTTGTTTTCGATGTTCCGAGGAAGATATGGAGACAGACATTGAGACCCTTGAGTGATTTTGGGTTTGGTAAGAGAAGTGTTTGGGAAGGTGGTGTTGGTTTGTTTATTGTCTCTGGTGCTACTCTTCTTGCTCTTAGCTGGGCTTGGCTAAGAGGGTTTCAGATGAGGTCTAAGTTCAGGAAGTATCAAACCGTGTTCGAGCTTAGCCAAGCTTCGGGTATTTGCACGGGGACACCGGTTAGGATCCGTGGTGTTACCGTTGGTTCGGTTATTCGTGTTAATCCTTCGTTGAAGAACATTGAAGCTATTGCCGAGGTTTGATTCTTCGGTGTGGTTTTGTCTTGTTTTTGAGAATGGTATTTGTTTCTTTATGTCAAGGCTCTTTTGTGTGTTTTGGTTCTTGTTTGTAGATTGAAGATGATAAGATTATTATCCCTAGGAACTCGTTGGTCGAAGTGAATCAGTCTGGTCTTTTAATGGAGACTATGATCGATATTACGCCGAGGAATCCAATACCGGAACCTTGTGTAGGACCGTTGCATCCTGAATGTGGTAAAGAAGGTTTGATTGTTTGTGATAGGCAGAAGATAAAGGGAGAGCAAGGAGTGAGTTTAGATGCGTTAGTTGGGATATTCACTCGTATTGGACGTGAAGTAGAGGAGATTGGTGTTGCCAACGCGTATTCTCTTGCCGAGAAAGCTGCTTCGATTGTTGAAGAGGCGAAACCGTTGCTCAGAAAGGTGATATGAGTAATTTTGGTGGCCTTTTGCTTGGATAATAATTTACGCTATAACGATAGGGTAGAAAAAGAGGATAACCAAAAAGTGTATTTTCTCATGCTTAAGGGTTGGGTTTTGATGTAGTAATGTCACAGATTCAAGCCATGGCTGAAGATGCTCAACCTTTGCTCTCTGAGTTTCGTGATAGCGGCTTGCTCAAGGAAGTTGAGTGTCTTACTCGAAACCTCACACAAGCTTCTGAAGATATGAGGTAATGTCTCTCTTACTCTGCAAAATTTGGCTTTAGGTAATAATCCACTTTAGATAGTCTTTAAAGCCACTTTAGATAGTCTTATGAGGGAAATAGACAATAATCTTGAGTTGCTCCATTCCCTCAAAACCTACACTAACAAATATTTAAGTGTTTAAAGTTTATTGGTCATGTTAGATTGAATCTCAGCTTTTAGTATATTCTATGGCTCCACACTTGATTTGTGGATTAACATCATAACAAGATTTATCGTAAATCATGCATAAGTGTATATGCCTACTTGTTTACCTTTTTCATCTTCTTGAAACCAAGTCTACTTGTTTTCTATCACTTAATGTATATGCCTTGGATGGAGTGGAAACTTGTCAGCAAAATCAAGTTCTAGGACCACATCTATGTTAAAGCTAGTTTACCTTACCATAGCGCGATACCAATACCACAAACTCTGTGATTAGATGATATGGTAGAAGAATGCGAGAAACCTAATCTTCTTGAACCTTTTGTTGACATTGCAGAAAGGTTCATACGTCGATAATGACACCGGAGAACACAGAACTAATCCAAAAGTCTATCCACACTCTAGTTTACACATTGAAGAACGTCGAGGTAAGTAACTTTTGTTTACTTACTATATGTAAATCTATGTCAAGAAAAGAAAATGTTTAAACATGGTTTTTTTTTCTTCTTGATTTGTATGTAGAGCATAAGCTCAGATATACTTGGATTCACAGGTGATGAGGCTACAAGAAAAAACCTTAAACTACTAATCAAATCTCTAAGTAGGCTATTATGATTCAAGCCATTGAAAGCAAATGTTGTGTTGTTATTTAGATGATGATTTTCTTTTTTTCTTTACTTTTTACTTTATTGGAATTGAGTTTATACAAACAAACGAATCATGTGTGTTTTCTTTCTCTCATTAATGCATAAGCCAAAGCCATTTACTTTTCTCACGAGAGAGAGAGACGACGATGACGATAAGCGTGTCACGTTCTCTTGTAGGGTCCGTCCCAATGAAGAAGTAGAAGACTCACTTTAATAATTTTTTTTTTTTTTATTACATCAACTTTAATAATTTCTAGCTATTAAATTACTATTATTATTCAAAATAAAATTGACGAGGGTGTTTTGGTCATTACATGGGATTAGTTCAGTAGTTTGGTCTGAATGTGATTTATTTAAAATAAGATTGTGGTCAGGACAAAGAGCAAGTGCTTTACCCTTCTTTTGCTTTCTTCGCATTTCGAGAACATCTCTTCTCAAACTTAATAATATATTTAAGTAATATTTTGTTTTTTTTAATACAGAAAATGAATCTCTATTTCTTTGCAACGTTATTATACTAATATTTCGAATTTTAAAAGCAATATGAAACGAATAGAAATTGAGAAAATACTACATATTCAAAAATAAAATAAATAAAAACAAATTGGTCGGTCTTTTGGGATGGGCGTGAAGATAGAGAAAGAATCGAAAGAAAAAAAAGCAATTCCAACCATAAATTAATATTATTATATTTATTTATTTACCAAAAATTTAAATTTTTCTGAGTAAAATATAAAAAAAAAACAAAAAATATAGTTTTTCTTCTCCCAACCTCTACCCTTTCTTCTTCCTCATCTTTCTTCTTCTTCTTCTTCACAACACAGATCTCTTCTTTTTCATCACATTACTTCTTCTCCATATGAAGAAAGGGAGAGACTCTTCCTTCGCCGGACCGGCCCTTCCTATAACCGCCGCCGTCAGGTACAGAGGCGTTAGGAAGAGACCATGGGGCCGATTCGCGGCTGAGATCCGAGATCCGCTAAAAAAATCGCGGGTCTGGCTCGGTACTTTCGATTCCGCCGAGGAAGCCGCGCGAGCCTACGACGCCGCCGCTCGTAGCCTCCGTGGCCATAAAGCCAAAACCAATTTCCCGATCGATTTCTCTCCTTACTCTCCTCCTCTCGATAATCGGGATCCGAATCTATGCTCCGCCGCTCTTTTTCCGGCGAATCGGAGCCAGATCGATCCGTTTATGGATCACCGGTTACACGGCGGCGGAGGAGGAAATCGCCAGGAGCAAAGGGTCGTTGTTAGTCGTCCGGCGAGTAGCGGCATGAGCAGCACCGTTAAATCGTGTAGCGGCCCGAGGACGAATTCGACGATGCAAGCGGCGGCGGCGGCTTCTTCGTCGGTGGCGAAACCGTTACATGCGGCGGCGAAAAGGTATCCGAGGACTCCGCCGGTGGATCCGGAGGATTGTCGAAGCGATTGCGATTCGTCTTCGTCGGTAATCGACGACGGAGATGATATCGCTTCTTCTTCTGCGCGGCGGAAACCGCCGTTTCAGTTCGATCTTAATTTTCCGCCGTTGGATTGCGTTGACTCTGATGATCTCCACTGCACCGATCTACGTCTTTGATTTTGAATGGTAAAAAAAGTAAAAAACAAAAAAACCAAGTTTTATTAAAGAAGAATTTTTATGGTACTTGAAAAAAAAAATGAACACGCAAAGATGATGACTATATAAAGAGATAGAGAGAGTTTGTGTTGAGATCTGTTACTGTAAGAACAAGATCTTGGGTTTCATTTATATGTTAACTTATAAAGAGGAAACAACCCTTTTGTTACATGTAATATAACCATTTTAAAAGCTGATAGATTTTTAAACGTTATTATAGATCCAAAGCCATTAGATTTATCTAACATCACTAGAGAGTCTCTATGTGGTTTTGGTTTTGGAGTAGGAAGTTGCATTTTTATCACATTACATTGTTATGTAACACAACCAAACAAGGGAACAAGACTTGTTGTGTCTTTAGTCTCAAGAAGTAAACTTTGGTGTTGCTTTGTGATCTGAGTTTGGCTTTAAGATGGAAAGCTAGTTTAAGGACATAGGCATCAAGATATGTAAGCAATCCACCTTGTGAAGCTCTTTTTGATATCTAATTGGGGAAGGAGATTAGGTTATCAGAAAGAGAGAAGTTGGGTTTACTCTTTGGCATATTTTCCTGATTTAGGTGGTCGATATAAAGTTCAAAGGCCAAAAGTTTGGTGGTGATATGATGTTAATATGTAAATGCCAAGTATTGGTCTGTGTGTTTGACCATCTTTGGTATCTCTACACTTTGCTTCTCCTTTTAACGGATTTGGAAGCTATAAACCAAACCGGGACTTTTCTACTTACTGTTTTTGTGGGTAAAGTTAGGAAGGTATTGTAGAATTTAAGAAGCCATCATGATGATGCCTCTTTGATCTTTAGTGGAACATAATTTATTACTTGAACCAATCTCAATACAAGTCTCTTTTTCCACTTTTTTGGGTTGGGAACTAATTTGAGATTGTGATTTATCTGCAAGATTTAATGGATTTGAGACTAAGACCATCTCCAACAGAGAAACCCACAAAATTTCTTAACTATTCATTTGGATCTATGAACAGTTAGTTTAAAAAAAAGAAAAATAAAATAATTAAAAACGCATCAATCATAGGTCGCCACGTATCGAAATGGCCCACTAAATAGTTAAAATCCGGATCTTAAATAGTTAAGATCCAGATCTTAACTATTTAATGGTCCCACCTGCTAAGATCCGTTTAAGAAACACCAATGAATATGCTTTAATAATCTACATTGGTCTCTTACTTTTGTAACCTTTCATGGGTTTCTTCATATGGTATCTCTTTCTATTGTTATGATAGTAAAAAAAAGGAGAGATAAAATTTAAAGGTCACATGATCAAGTAAAACTTTTGTTCAATTAGATAATATCAACTCAAAAATTTGTTGAAACTGTTTAAGACTTTCTGACAAATATGTCTAACTAATTTTTTGTAATAAAAAATATGGGTTTAGTGGCTTGCATGTTCCGACCACGACTTGTGTTTCCGTGACTGAAATTTCTGTCAGCCCATTAAAAGCCTATGCCGGCCCGTTTATTTTATATTATTTTACTTCATAAATCAATCACTCTTGTTTAATTTACTTGCAATATTTTCTAATGTTGAAAGTTTCTTTAAGTTTTAAATTAAAATATTATTGTGAAATGTCAAACATAAAACTAAACTTAACAATAAGGGATTGCTTTTCTGGTAAATATTGATTATTTTTAGAAAATTAAAATTAGGGATGTTTGTACCATGTGTAAACAAAACTTTCAATAACATCAGTTTTCATTTTGTTTTATTGTTTGTCAACAGATCATATTTTAATTTTGAGTCTATTAATTTCCATTTTCATTTATTAATCCTCCCTCATTTACATTAAAATCAAAATCCACATTACATACTTCATTGACCAAAAAGTATTTACCATGTTGGAAAAAGAGTATTTTGTTAATTACCAAACAACCACTTATCAAAAGCACCAAAAGCAAGATATCAAAAGAAATAATTGAGAGGCAACACAGCAAAATCTATCGCATCGATATTAAAAACTGGACTATTTCGATCAAATCAATAGTACTGGGGAAAATCTGTAATTTTACGAAAATATCGGGCAGTTTCTTGCAATTCTTATTTTCTTTCTCGCTCTTCATTGCCATCGAGAGACGAAAGAAGAAACTCGCTTTTCTCTTAAAACCGTAAATCTCAAGTAAAACAAAACCAGACTCTTATTAATTGCTTACCTTCTTCTTCTTCGTCTCCTTAATATCTGCGAAAATCTCAAATCGGAAGATGGAGATCGATGCCGTCGCAGCTGGATCCTGTACAAAGGAGAATCAAACGATATACAAGGAATGGTTCGAATTCGCAGATTCAGGTTTCATTTGATTTTTATTGTTTTTTTTTCAAAATCCTTGTTCGATTTTCATTATATTTCTCTAAGGAAGCTTCTTCGTTTATTTTGTGTGTAATGAGTGTAGATGGAGATGGACGTATTACTGGTAACGATGCGATCAAGTTCTTCTCTATGTCGAATCTTCCTCGACCTGATTTGAAGCAGGTAAGCGATTTTTTTGTTGAATTTTTGATTGGATTTTGGCTTGCTATGGCTCTCTAGGGGGTTTTAGTTCAATGATAGAGAAGATGCTATGTTGATAGTTTACTTACAGTTTCATATTAAGAAGAAACATATGTGTGATTGCTTGAATGTTATTTTGAGTTTTGAGGCTAAGGCTTAAATAGCTTTACTGCAACTAATATTCCTTTGTGATTGATTATGCCCATTCATGTGAGGCTTATGCTTCTTATCTTGTGAATTTCTGATAGGTATGGGCAATTGCGGATTCAAAGAGACAGGGGTATCTTGGTTTCAAAGAATTCATTGTTTCTATGCAGGTTAAGATCCGGTTTTTGCATCTTGTATACAAATGTCTGTGTCTATCTTTGTGGATCTAATCTATTGTTAATTTAAAAACTTTATTATAGCTCGTTTCGTTGGCGCAAACTGGAAGTGAAATATCGCATGAAGTCCTTCACAGCGATGGTATTGATCTGTATTTTGTTTCTTTTCTGAACTCGTGCTTAATTGCTCTGTCTTCATCTCAATGCTGTCCTGGGGCAATCCTTGCTTTCGCTGTTAATAGATCTTTTTAATGAAATTTTTTTTGGTTAATTGCAGTTGATTTCAAGAACTTGAATCCTCCTACCATGGAAGGTCTGGGTGTATTAATGGCGGTTAGTATTGGTCCTGCAATTTCTAATTTATGTCCTTTCAGTTCAAAGATGTATTATTTACAACTGTTCGTTTAACACAGAAGAAGAAGCATTCATCAAAGTCAAGTGATCATGATGTGAATGGTACAAGGAATATATTTATACTAGACCAAACTATATAAGTTTTGGAATTTTTATAGTTATAGCTCATTTGATTCAAATTGTTCAGGTAGTCCTACTGCAGATACGTCACTTACAGCTCATTGGTTCTCTTCAAAATCTTCAAAAAAGGTTTGTTTTGCACAAGCAGTCTATTTAACCACCAACGCTTAACTGCGTTGAGAAAATTCTAATGTTTTTGTAAACTGAAAATCTTGTTCTCAGATTTCTCTGTCATCCGTAACATCTATAGTCGATGGCCTGAAGAGGTTGTACATTCAGAAGCTGAAGCCACTTGAAGTTGCTTATCGGTTTAACGATTTTGTATCCCCTTTGTTGGTAAGTTGGGCATTGCTTATTGGTACTCTTGTAATATCAATTATGGTTATTTGTTAGTTGAGTTCCAAATACTATTTAACTAACCACTTGTGTTTTGCGTAGACTAACAGTGACTTCGATGCGAAACCTATGGTAATGCTTCTGGGTCAGTACTCCACTGGAAAGACAACATTCATTAAGCATTTGCTTAAAGCTAGTTATCCAGGCAAGTTATCCCCATTCCTTCTTCTGGGACCTAGCTAGTTTCGATGTATTAAAAGGAGATACAAGCAATTCAATGATTAATCATAAGACAGCTACTTATAAATTATCAAAATTTTCAGGAGCTCATATTGGACCAGAACCGACTACTGACAGATTTGTCGTTGTCATGGTATGTTAATTCGTATTTTTTAAATTAAAGTTTTAAAAAGAAGGTTAACAATGGTAGCTAGATTACTTCCTATTCATCTCTCATGCTCATGAAGGCTGATTTTGATCTGGTTATCGTGTTTCACAGTCTGGACCTGATGAAAGAAGCATTCCGGGGAACACAGTAGCAGTTCAAGCAGATATGCCATTCAGTGGTCTTACAACTTTTGGGACGGCTTTTTTGTCAAAGTTTGAATGCTCTCAGATGCCTCACCCTGTACGTTTAACCTCATGCTTCCCAAAGGAGATTGCCCTTTGTTTTTGCTAAAATTAGTTTTCTCATAACTCATGATCCATTCATCATTGTTGAAGCTGCTGGAGCACGTAACATTTGTCGACACTCCTGGAGTTTTATCAGGGGAAAAGCAACGTACACAGAGAGCATATGAATTCACTGGTGTTACATCATGGTTTGCCTCTAAGTGTGATCTCATCCTCCTTCTATTTGATCCACACAAGCTGGATGTAAGCGATGAGTTCAAGCGTGTTATCTCATCTTTACGTGGTCACGATGACAAGATCCGCGTTGTTCTGAATAAGGCTGACCAAGTGGACACTCAGCAGGTTGACTCCCCAATCTGATATTGATTCTTTTAACACACTTCTTTGATTGTTTTCCATGGTCTTAATGCATTTACACACTTGTCTCTGCATCTTTTGTAGCTAATGAGGGTATATGGAGCACTCATGTGGTCTCTTGGGAAAGTTCTCAATACTCCTGAGGTTGTCCGTGTCTACATTGGGTAAGTTTACCCTTTTCTTCAGCTCTCTGGAAGTTTTACTCTTAACAAAAAAACCGGTCTGAAACATAAATTTATGTTTTGATGATCTTGCTGGAACAGTTCATTCAGTGATAAACCCATAAACGAAGCGGCAACTGGTCCAATTGGGAGAGAATTGTTTGAAATGGAGCAAGATGACCTTCTCTCAGATTTGAAAGACATTCCAAAGAAAGCTTGCGATCGTCGAGTGAGTGCCAAACTTTCCTTCTTTCATTTCTTTCCCTCCTTGATTGGATCTAACTGTAATTTATTTGTATAACAGATAAACGAGTTTGTGAAGCGGGCAAGAGCTGCAAAGATACATGCGTACATAATCAGCCATTTGAAAAAGGAGATGCCAGCTATAATGGGAAAAGCCAAAACTCAACAGAAACTGATCGATAACTTGGAAGAAGAATTTGCAAAGGTTGTTGATTTTGAGTTCTGTGAATTTTTACGATATGCGGTTTTTTGATTTGTAACAATCTTTGGTCTAACAATGTGTGTTTCGTGGGTTTGTGTTATGACATGAAAAACAGGTACAGAGAGAGCATCATTTGCCAAAAGGAGATTTTCCAAATGTGGATCATTTCAGGGAGGTGCTAAGCGGTTACAACATCGACAAGTTTGAGAAGCTAAAGCCGAAAATGTTGCAAACTGTTGATGATATGTTGGGGTATGACATTCCCGAGCTCTTGAAAAGCTTCAAAAACCCTTATGAGTAAATTGATTCTTACTTTTCATCCCTTTGTTAGCTCTGTGGTTATTTGTTATAATCTCCCAAGTATACATTCACCTTCCTTGCAAGGCATAAGTGCACATTTGTATCCTTTAAAAGTGTTGTAGACAATAAAGACACAGTGTGCTGACTTGTTTTATACCAATCACAAAACATATTGACATTGACTTGTTGCAAACATTTGTTTTGTTTACGGATTATTCTATTTCCATTGATAGTTTCATGAGGCAAACAAAGCACAGCGAAAATGTGAATATGAGTCTATTAGACTAGCTCCCAAACTTTAAAAAACAGAAGCTTCGCATAGTTGGATGGCATAAACACATGTTATATCTAAAGCATCATCGTCTTCTCCATCATGAGCATTCAATGCTTGACCTATACTTACATCTTCAGCTGCTTTTGTAGTCTCAGAATGTGACACTGCCCGGTTTCGAATTGCCACTCAAAGTAACAGTCAACGCATTGACTTCAGTGGTAAGGTAGGTATTCAATACAGAATGGTCAGCGGTCCCAGAAACCGATGAGCTACTGTCTCTGTTTATGATAACTGTTGGGGCTTGTGCTATAAGGCTAGCAGCTATTGGTGTAGATGGAGTAGCGTTTGAGGTTATATTCGCAGTAACCTGGTTACCGACAGGCAACAACCAAGCACTGCTCATTGTGCCAACCGGTGTCAGAGGTTTCGGTACGAGTCCATTGTTTGTTACAGAACTTGTACTAGCAATTGCTGCAAGATTTGGATTCTCGGTAAGTGCGACCTGGGCTGGAGAGTTTTGTACTCCAGGACTCGTAGTTTGAATTGGTTTCGGTTGATTACCCTTTATTTCAATCGATCCAACTTTCTTCGCTATGGAGGAATGAACTCCCTCTGTAGTAAAAGGGACTTTTGATGTAGTCGCAGCTATCGTACGGCCATATTTAGGAGGAAATGCCCTCCCATTGAATAGTTGTACACATTTTGAGCAATGCCATTCAGATTTTGGAGCCCCTTGCATACTGTTTCCTTGCAGACATTTCAAGTGGTATGCTTTCTCACACGCATCGCAAACCAGTAGAGTTTCTACTTCATTGATGGTAACTTCACACATCTGGCATGCCATCGCTATGCTCATATAATATCTTGAAGGTTGATTCCACAAAGGATTTTGTTTAACCTTTGGTTGCAGAGCTTTATGGACAATCTTAGCGATTTCAACATGGTTGTCTTCAAAAGGAGTCTGAGCACAATGCATTCCCTGCAACGACTGATATGTGCCTGAGAATGTACCATGTGGAGTTTGAGACATGAACGGCCTAAAGCTTGGATCTGTTACCCTGGCTGAACTTTGAACAGGCACCTTCTTATCTGTTGCAGACCATGATGTAGCATAATAGTTTGCAGAAGAAATTGCTGGAACACATGAACAAGTAAAATTTGAAACAGACTCGATATCAAGGATAATGAAGCTATTAAAAGAACGAATATAACATGTAAATTTCGCAACTCGGTTGAAACCTAACCAAAACAAAGGTTAACATGACCACTGATATTCATCCATAAGTCTAAAACTCTAATTGTATAAAGCTATAGCAAACCAACCAGAATAAGGTAGCCACAAAAAAACCATGATACTTTCGAAATCACAGGCAAACAATATCTTATCACCGAACTTCAACTACCGAAAACAAAAGCGGGGAATGTAGAAGGACTTACAAGTTCCATGAGAAGCACCATTAAGCATCATTTGAGATCTCTCCATTCTGTAGTGGCTTCCATTTGTATTGACATTTGTAGCTTCACACTGATGAGACAGAGAAACATTCTTTGCTGCAGAAACAAAAGATGAAAAAGAAAGTGTCACACTTCTTGAACATAAAAGCTAGATGGATTGTTAAAACACAGAGAGTATATGCAATGCATAGCCATACCAAGACCTGGAGATACAACACTACCACTTAGCTGTGACGATCCATCATAACCAATGTATACTTTTGGCTTTGCATAGTTCTCTGCTTCTTCCATCTGAAATCAAAAGTCTTTTTAAGTTTTAACTCAAAACTACATCCAATTTCAAAGCTAAAGCAAGTCGCAATATCAAGTCCTAACCTTTCTTTTCCCAAGAGATATCTTCTCAGAGATAGTAAGCTTCTTTGCTCCAAAACCAAATCTATGATCTTTAATCTTACAATTCAAACCCAAATCTTCAATCAAATTTCTAACACAATCATCACTACCGATTATATCCTTAGGAGTAAGCCTTTGGCCTTGACACGCCATTGCTAATTTCGACCTAGCTTCCACCATAAGCTCGATTTCTGCCTCCGTTGGTGTTTTGCCTCCTCCACGTATCCTCCCTAACGCCGATAAAACCAACACAATCTCCGATACTCTGTTCATATCTTCTACAAAACGTCGCCGTTTCGCAGGAGGAGGAGATGCTGCGATGGGTTCAAGATTCATCGGAAGATTACTCGCCGCCACAACATCCATGAGAGAAGAAGAAGAAGAAGGCTTTAGATTTTCGCGCGTAAATCAACGACTCAGCGAGAGTTTGATTCCACAAGCAGATATTACTCAACAATGAAGAAAGAGGCATAGATTAAGGAATTTTTTTTTCTTTTTCTGGGGAGAAGTTAAGGAAATTAATTAATTGAAGAAAATAGCTCTTCACGATATATAGGCCCAATATAGAAAAGCCCATTTTATTTATGAAGGAGGGTAAAATGGTAATTTAAAGAAAATGGTGGGGGAAGAAGAAGGACTAAAATGGTAATTGCGCGGGTTTTCTGACAATATTCTCTGCAAATGTTTCTTTCATTTATAGAACTCTATACCCAAACAAAATAAAAAGAAAAGACTTTTATTTTGTTTTGTTTTTCAAAACTTATGTTTTTTAATCAATAAAAAAATAGTTTTACAAAAGTAAAGAAAACCAAGAAAGAAAGAGACAATTTCGACCCACGAGAAAAAAACTTGTCAATGGGGGTTTTTGACCAAATATGGAAAAAAATTGAGGAAAAAAGCAAAAAAAAAAGTTAATGATTTATCTTCTTTCTTCTGTTTGGGAATTTGAAATTCATAAAATTTATTTAATTAATGAATTTAATGAGATCTGTTTAAAGAAAAATTAATTAGTAGTCTGTGTCACTCACATCACATTTATATTCTGCTCTCCCCTCTCTTCTTCTTCCTCCTCCTATTCTCAAAAACTTTAATTTAAGACATTAAAGCTCTCTCCTCCTCTCTTCCTTTGAATCTCCTGTCTTTGTCTTTGTTTAAAGTTTGAACCTTTTTTTGTTTTCTCTCTCTCTCTCCCACACACACTTACACAGTGTAATGGTTTCAGTGTAGTATTACTGTTTCTTGTGTGTTTAAAAAGATAAATGCTACTATGAATCAAATCTGAAATTTCAGACCAAAAAAAGATTGTTTTTTTCTACTTACCCTTGTGTTAAATTTAGCTGATTCATATATTTCTTACACATTTGGTCTCATGATTCTCTAAGATCTTTCTCTAGATTCATACATCATTGTCTCTGTTTTTGGTTTGGGTTTAACTTCTCTGGTTCATGCAAACAAACTCTGGTTTTAGATCTAAAAGATTTTTAAAAAAATGGATTTCTTGAAAGTTCGAAACTTTCGAAAGTCTAAGAAGCAAAACCTAGTCAAGGAGAAAGAAGACAAGACATTGATGACAAATCAAGATCTCCCAAGAAGCGACAACACCGTAAATAATGTCACAGATTCTTCGAAAACCGATGAAATCGAAGACGAAGAAGAAGACGACGACGATTTCATCACCAATGAGGTTAAGAGAAGGCTAAAGGAGTTAAGAAGAAACAGTTTCATGGTGTTGATACCTGAAGAAGAAGAAGAAGAAGAAGAAGAAGAGTCTTATTTAGAAGAAGATTATGGAGAAGAGAACTGTTCAAGTGTGTGGAGAGATGTTGTCGCTGAAGGGCTTCAATGGTGGGGTGGCTTTGATGTTGTTTATGAAAAGTATTGTGAGCGTATGCTCTTCTTTGATCGCTTAAGCTCTCTACAGCTTAAAGAAACTGGTAAATAGAAAAAAAGCTTCTTCCTTTTGATTCTTACTTTATCAATGCCTACATTGCATTGCATTGCATTGCATTGCATTGCATTGCATTGTATTCTCCTGTTGCTTAAGCTAGGCTTTAGACTCATCTCTACATGTGAAACATAAGCAAAGATTGTGTAATAAGTTTATATATGTTGGTAACTTTTTGGTCTGCATTGGAGATGATACAAGTGTTAAAAGCTTCTTCCTTTGGTCTTAGATTATCAATGGCTACACTGCAATGTATTCTCCTGTTGTTAAGCTAGACTTAAGACACATCTACGTGTGAAACATAAGCAATGATTGTGTAATAAGTTTATAATGTTGATAGCTTTTGATCTCTAATTGCTTTATTGATTTACTATTGACTTCTCTCTCTCTCTTAGGCATTGGGATTGCTCCGAGTCCTTCTACACCATCACCGAGATCTGCATCTAAGAAGCTATCATCGCCTTTTCGATGTCTTTCTTTGAAAAGAAATGATGCTCCCGAGGAAGAGACCGAGAATTTGCAGACGGCAGAGATAGACCCTTATCAAGATCTAGAGACAGCTTATGTTGCTCAGCTTTGTCTCACTTGGGAGGCGCTTCACTGTCAATACACTCAGCTTAGCCAACTAGTCTCTTGCCAGCCCGAAACACCGGCTTGCTACAACCACACCGCCCAACAGTTTCAGCAATTCATAGTCTTGTTACAGAGGTATATCGAGAACGAACCGTTCGAGCAAGGAACAAGAGCTGAGCTCTATTCGCGTGCTAGAAACGCAATGCCTAAGCTACTTCAAGCTCCAAAGATTCAAGGTGATTTCTCACATTGTGATTCGCCGCCACTTCAAGAGCCTTTTGTGACAAGTAGTAACACTTTTTAAGTTGGTTTCAGGGTCAAATATTAAAGAAATGGAGAAAGATGCAAACTTCATGGTACTAGCTGAAGATCTCATCAATATCCTCGAGAGCTCGATCTTTACTTTCAACGTGTTCTTGAAAATGGATAAGAAGAAACCAAATAGTGTTATTCACTTGTTTGGGAACAACAACAACAACCATATGAACTCTACAACACCTTTGCAAATGGTTCAATCATCTATTGACAAGGTACAAAACTTGTTCATAAAATGCTTTATATCTAGAAGCTATGTATACTTTTCTTGGTGTTGTCTCATAAGATTTCGAGTCTATGATTTGCAGAAGAGAGTAAAAGCGAAGGAGCTATCGAAGAAAACAAAAGGTTTGAGAAAGAAGTCTTGGCCACAAACATGGGAAGGTGTTCAACTATTGTTTGCAGCCATTGACATAAAACTCGCCACAAGGGTACTAAGAATGTCGAAAATCGGCAAAGAGCAACTACTGTGGTGTGAAGAAAAGATGAAGAAGCTTGACTTCTCTCTTGGGAGGCTTCAAAGACACCCTTCTCCTACTCTTTTCCCTTGTTGACACAATAAAAAGACACAATGGTTTTCAGATTCTTTTCCTCTTTTTTTAGCCTATCTTTTAAAGACAAATCAATTGAAGAAAATCGTGTGTTATATATTTGCTTTTTTTGGTGTTTAGATTTTCACTATAAAGAAGAAGGGATCAATGTCGTTGTTGTTGGTTGGATTTAGCACATATGAAAGAATCCAATGTTGTCTTGTTTATGGGAAACTAAATAAATCTTATAATGATGATGTGGTGTTAGTCTTATTCTTCTTCTATCACTTTCATTGTTTTAAAGACAAAGTCTTCTTGATGTGTCATTAAAACAACTCTTTTCTATTTTTTTTTCAATGCTTCATATTTAAAATAATTTTTATAACCTCATTTATTGTTGCTATTACGATTGATAAAATATAAACATGATAAACCATAAATGTATAAGTAACGACATAATAGGACAAAACAATTTTTTTTTCTAGAAAATCCTACATTAAAAACGGAGGGAGCAGTTCATAACAACAAAAATCCTAATTTTACTATAAACGAACATTATAAATCTGACTATTTTGGTTTTTATGGGAGTTAAAAAAAAACTAAAATTTTATTTTTAAAAAAACATTGAACTTAAAGGGGAAGTGGCGCTTAGTGCAGTAGCGATCATAAGTTCACGTGGAGGCGAGTAGACCACCCCACCCGAGATCGATTCCCCGTGCCTACGATAATATAGGGTTTGGCTAATGGGTCGGTCATTTGTTGCCCAAATGTTGACAAAAAATAAAAATAAAAAAAACATTGAACTTAAAATAAATTTGTCTAGGAAAAACAAAAGAATACTAAAGTGTGTGTAATAAAACAGGCAACAGAGACATTGCCACGTGAACGTATCTCTTTCAACTAGAAGTGTCAACACGTGGCAAACCTAGTCACCAATTTAGAGCAAATTTCGAAATGACCAAAAAGGGTATCTTTTAAACGCACCATTACCAGAACCAAACAGGGGTAGTTTAGTCATTCCAAAATACGAGGAGACCTCTTCGTTCGCGGACCCTTCTTGTTAATGCTGACTTTAAATTATGACATTAAACATTTAAATTTAGGGATTAAATTAAAAGATTAATTATTCCAATTATTGCTTGAGAGAAAATAAACATAGTCTTGACTTAGTGACTCGACGAAGCTCCTTGAGACAACTTTTCAAAGGGTTTGGTTTAATTTCATTTTAATCTCTATCTTTTTTTTCTCTCTCTCTCTTTGGGTTCTCTTCTCTGTAACGTTTTTATTTCGAGCTATATACTTTCATGGATGCTTAATTTTACACAATCAGGTTCTTAACTATGCTTCCTTTGCCTTCTCCTATGTTCATCTATTTTTTTTTTATTACACAAGTTATGCAAAGAAACTAGTTTTGTAATAACAACGAAGGATAAAAGTAAAGTCTCCTTTTTTATTAGTTTTGATCACCGATTATAGACTTTAGGATATGATTTTGATATGTTTGTTGATGAATTGATTCCTATGATTTTAGTGTATTTTTGAAAAGAATGATCTTGTGTTGACTGAACTTTTTAGCTTGTGAAATGGTCTAATCATGTCTTAATATTCAATCTTTGATGGGTTTATTTCATTTAGAATATGATCGATTAAACATAGACTTTAAGAATGTTTGAGTCACTAAAGTTGTGACCTTGAGATGAATAATCTATTGACATGGATCATAGCTTTAAAAAGCTCTTTATGTACTATAGTTATTGCAGAAACACACTTAAGTTTTGGCTTACTTGTGCTTGTTTTTAATGTTTAAAGTTTGTGTTAGGTAAGTATTATTATGACGACGCAGAGTGCTATGAGAATGGTAGAAGGTGATCATATAAAAAACTGGCAAGGTTCATCTAGGGACACTGGTTTATTCGGTTCACTCGATATGGCTGTTGAAGATTTAGGTTTCCTTTTGAAAAGAAATAGATTGGATAGCGGCGGCGAGATCCCTAGTAGGAGCGGTAGCGCGCCGCCTAGCATGGAAGGCTCTTTTGCAGCTCTTAGGAATCTGTTGAAACAACAACAGGAAGGTAGCAACTCTGAGGTTTTAACTAAGGCTATTGAGAATTACGACTCCGAAGAAGAGATACGTAGCGACCCTGCCTACGTATCTTACTATCTCTCCAACATCAACTTGAATCCGAGGCTCCCTCCTCCGTTGACCTCACAGGAGAATCAGCATTTGGTGAGACGTTTGCGTGCTGTCGGTGATAATAGTATGAGCTCGAATGCGTCTTGGGATAATATGGGGATAAGATCGTCCTTGCATTCTTCTAGAAGTGCCCTTTCGACGCATAGAGAGGAGCCCGAGGATGAGGCGTCATCGGGTGAGCAACAACAACAGTCTTACGCTTCTTTGGCTAGTCGTCGTAAGAGCTTTGCTGATATGATTCAGGTATATCACTTGTTAATAAAAAATTGATCTCATGATCCCTTGGCTGCGATTAATTTCATTTTACGTGTAGTAAGTTTTTTCTCTTACACTTTCTTTTGTGTTCAAGCGGCCTCATTCGGCAGGGAATCGTCCAATAGCAGAAGACATTCATGCCATTTCCTCTGATAACACAAGAAGGTTACCGGAGTCTAACATAAGTTCGGTTAACCTTTTGAGAGAGACAGATTCTCTCTCCATGGATGCTATTACTGGTGAAGATCCTTTCACAGCTGATTTAGGCTCACAGATTTCTACTAATGCACAGAAAGAGAGACCAAATATAAGGCAAGACAGTCAGGAGGAAAGCAGTTTATCTGTCTTTGGTGCTTCTCCTCCATCTTCCGCTGCTTCTAGGATGAGGAGGAACCAAGAAGACCAACAATCTCAAGGAAGGAGAATGCCTTTGCAATACACACCTTCATCGTATCAAGTTCAAGGTAGCCCGGGTCAACAAATGAACTATCCAAGGATGGGAGACATGATGCAGAGCTTACCGAACAATGCAACTGGCGAGGTACATTCAACTTTCCAATCTCCTCACGGTTTGGCACCGCCTCCTATGTATTCATCAACAGGAGCTTATATGTCATCGCTGAGCCCGTTTTACCAAAATAACTTTCAGTCCTCGGGTATGTACCTCCCGCAATATAATTACAGCGGTTATCCTGCTGCCTCCGGGATTCTCCCTCAATACATGAGTGGATACCCGTCTCATGAAGCGACAGTTCCTATGCCTTATGATATCTCATCCACATCTTCAGGCTATAACAATGCTCGGCTACCACCTGGAATATCATCTCCTGGACAAAACATTCCTTCTCTCGGCGATCCTTTTCAGTTGCAATATTATCAACAGGCTCAAGCGGATCCGTATACTCCTTCGTATCAGAGCAGCACTGATTCTTTCGGGCAGAATGGTCAACAAGCTGGTGGCTTTATGGCAAGTCATGAACCTCACAACAATCCATTGAGTCCGAGTTTTGGGTTGCAAAGTCCACGGCACATGGGAAACTACTTTGGAGTGCCGCCTGGTGTAAGAGTTATGCCTCAGTATCCGGGTTCACCTCTTGCTAGTCCAGTGATGCCATCCTCACCAGTTGGTGGGATGATGAGCCATTTTGGGAGAAGAAATGATACAAGGTATCATCAACAAGGACCAAGTAGAAACACAGGGATCTACCCTGGAGGATGGCAAGGGAACACAGGAGGAGGAGGAGGAGGAGGAGGAGGAGGAGGAGGCAACAGCACCGTCGATGATCTGAAAAGGCATTCGTTTCTTGATGAACTCAAGTCTCCAAATGCTCGTAAACTCGAGCTGTCTGATATCACAGGGCGTGTTGTTGAATTCAGGCAATGTTTCATATCTGATATATACCATTTACTTTGATTCTTATGTAATGTGTTAGGAGGATCAAAAGATAATATTGTGTTTTGCTATTCATTTTTCTTAACTTCAGCGTCGATCAGCATGGAAGCCGTTTTATTCAACAGAAGTTGGAGCATTGCTCTGATGAGGAAAAGGCATCTGTTTTCAGCGAAGTTCTTCCACAGGCTTCGAAATTGATGACGGACGTTTTTGGAAATTATGTTATCCAGAAAGTGAGCTACTTTTCTTCCTTTCGAGATGGAAACTTTTTCGTGTCCATAGGTTTGCTGATATATTGTGATTTTTTGGGATCAGTTCATAGAACATGGAACTCCGGCGCAGAGGGAAGAACTTGTGAAGCAACTTGCTGGTCAGATGGTTTCTCTAAGCTTGCAAATGTATGGATGTCGTGTTATACAAAAGGTAATATATGGAATATCACTTTCCACATATCAAATGTTAGTACTTCAAGTAAATGGTTTGTTAAAGTTTGTTTGTACTTGTTTGTGCCTTGTGATGCTGATAGGCCCTTGAAGTGATAGATGTTGACCATAAGTCCGAACTGATTCATGAGCTTGATGGGAATGTGATGAAGTGTGTTAGAGATCAAAACGGAAATCATGTTATTCAAAAGTGTATAGAGAGTATGCCCGCTGGTAGGATTGGATTCGTAATTGCAGCTTTCCGTGGTCAAGTCGCCACTCTTTCTACTCATCCTTATGGGTGCCGAGTCATCCAGGTACATGGATAAGAGTGAAAAGCTTTTTCCGCGTTTCTCTTGTATGTATTCGACTTGTAACATTCACTCTTTTTCTTACCGATGTTGCTATAGAGAATCTTGGAGCATTGCTCAGATGATGAGGAGACTCGTTGTATAATCGATGAGATCTTGGAATCTGCTTTTGCTCTTGCTCATGATCAGTATGGGAATTACGTCACTCAGGTTTGGTTACACACACCGGATCAAGTGGCCCTCTTGCATCTTGTTTTGTTCTTAATCTTTATTGTTCTGTGCTTTATGGTTTGTTTTGTAGCATGTCCTGGAGAGAGGCAAGCCGGACGAAAGGAGACGGATCATTGAGAAGTTGACAGGGAACGTTGTTCAAATGAGTCAGCACAAGTACGCGTCAAATGTTGTGGAGAAGTGTCTTGAACACGCTGATAGTTCTGAGAGAGAGTTGCTTATTGAAGAGATAATGGGAAAATCAGAGGAAGACAATCACTTGCTGGTAAGAACACAAATCCTAAAAGAAAGCTCTTGTGGTATTTTAGTACATTGGACTTATTTAACACTCTCTTCTTTTGTGCGTATGGAGGCGATGATGAAGGATCAGTATGCGAATTACGTGGTCCAGAAAGTCTTGGATATCAGTGAAGACCATCAAAGGGAGATCCTTATGCAGAGAATGAAGATTCATCTCCAGAGTTTGAAGAAATACACATATGGGAAACACATAGTAGCCCGATTCGAACAACTGTTTGGTGAAGGTACTTTCTCTCAAGTAAACAGTCTTTATCAATCTATGAGTTTGTGATTACATTGGTCTGAACTTTTTCGATGTCACTGTGTCAGAGAGTGAAGCCTCAGAAGAAGGAACTGAAGTGTAGACATAGCCAGATTTTCTTTCATTTGGGTTTGCAGATTGGGACAATGTTTGACTTAGAATAAATAATATATATTTGGCAAGTGCCTATGTGTATATATATGCTTGTATCTATGAATGGTAGTGTGATTGTGTATTTGTATATGGTGTGGACATGTTTTCTGGTTCAAAAGATTCACTCTCTTCTTCCTCTTATGACTAACAAGAACATAGAAAATTTGCCTTCACAACAACAAAAAACTTCTCATGGGATTCAAAACACTCCCAAGTGCCAAAAAAGTAACTCATTCTCTAAACCATAACTTTCAAATGTGGTGAAAATGGCTTTAAGCTTCAAGTAACAATGGTAATCTAAGATATCAATTTCGTCATTATATGAGTGGTTTGGTGTTGGCCGCGAGCAAAATATCTTTCCAGGCTTCATAAAAGACCCAAGTGATGCCTGAAGATGGCATGACTTTCAGACAACTTGCTCCCCATCCTCTGTAAAGTCCCATCACTCCTCTTTCCTTCACTACTTCTGCTATCGCCGCAGCCATGTTTGGTGGGCATTGTCCCTTGAGAGATCCCACCATCAATCGCTTCCGTGCCACTTCCAATGGGAAGCTTATGGTGCTCGCGGTTAGACCTGAAACCCATTCACAACACAATGAGCTCCAAAACATGATTGTGAGTCAGAAAATACCGTAAAAATACCGGCTAGAGCTCCCAGAACAAGCATCTCTGGACGGCTCAAAGCCTTTTTGTTCTTGGATTTGCAGTACGATGTCTTCATCTTGTCATACATGAAGTAATAACATGTGCTGTAAGGAAGCATCCCTATCAATGTTGGTCTTAAGCCAGAGTAGAATCCACGGATACCATCTTCTCTTAAAATCCTCGGAACCGCAAGGCTTAAAGTTGGATATAACTCAGGACTCACAGTCAATCTATCCTGGTAAAAGGATCAGAGTAAAACTCAGTAACAGAAACTCTCAAAAATTTGCGGCTTTTGATTGGCTAATAATATAAACTATACCTTGAGGACTTCGAGAGGATGGCAAACAAGCGTACTGGCGATACCAGCAGCCGCACCAGCCACAGCTACAGGAGAGATCCAAGATATTGACATGTTGAAACTTAAGTCGCCGACTTCGATCTTGGCCTGCTCAATCTTCTTTAGCTTCTCCTGAGCTGATGTCATTGCGCGTTTCACACACTCGAACGTGCTAAGCTCAATAGCTTGCGTAGGAATGATCCTTATCATGTTGATTTCGTTGCCGGCCCAAAGACCTTGCCACCCTTGCTTCTGTATGATTTCGATAAAACTGCCCGGGATGGTTTTAGATCCAACACCTACAATCATTCTTGTCCTGACAAGTTTCCACACAAACACAATGCAGTTAAGTACTTGAGACCAACCAAAAACTTCAACATCAAATTGGATTGGTTACACACAAGAAGTGTAATAAATATGCAGAGAGAGAGAGAGAGAGACCTTATAGTCTCAAGAGGAGCAAGAACAGCTTTGGTCATAGCTCCAGCTAAAGCACCACTAAGAAACTCACGAGCTTCTCTAGACTTGAAGAAATCCTGTAAGCACAACACAGAGAGAGAGAGAGATACATCACACAATCACAAGACAAGAACACAATAATCAAGAAACCTGTTCAAGTATCTATTCATAAGAGAAGCATATAGAGAGAAAGAGAGAAGAAAAAGAACAAACTTTTACAGGAATGGTGAAGTTAGGAAACTGAGGATTGAGACGAAGAGAAGAGGAAACTGATGATTCCTTCTCCATAACTACAAGCCCTTCTTTTGGAACAACCATTGTCATTACTCTCTATCTCTCTCTCTCTCTTCTCTCTCTCTCTCTGTTTATTCTCTCTGACAAGATTTTTAATCAGAGACAGGAGATTCTGCAAAAAGGGCAACAAAATTTTTTTAGAGAATATTCAACTAAAACATAACTATAATCTTTTTAAAAAATTAAACCTTTTCAGATTATGAAGAGATTAAAACTGAGATTAACAAAAGTCAGATGAAGACTCTGCACAAGTGAGAAAAAATGTTTTATATTTATGTGAAAGATTTAAGCTTTTTTTTTAGGGTTTATGTGCTTCTCCCAATTTTTTATTAATTTTATTTTTTTCAAAAATATTTGATTTGTTGACACCTCCCAATTTATCGAATCAAATCGCTTTTACTTTCTGTCCCTTTATTTTCTCCAAAAATATCTTTTTTTTTTCTTCTGTTTGTAACTCTTAACCGGTATAAACCGGTCCGGTTTACAACACGGTGAATCTAGCCGCCGTGTCTTATCCGATCACTTTCTCACTCTCACAAGACAACACAACAAACAAAAGCCATCGACGAAGATGTCTTCTTGTTTGGTCTCAACAACTTGCTCACTCGTCCCCTACGACTCAACATTGACTCGTTCTACCAAACTCGGTTCTTCACTCTCATGGCGATCTTCACTTCCTAAACTCTCCATTGGTATCGGCTCTGTTATCTCATCTCCCATTGTCAACAAAGTAAAGCCCTTTCTCTCTTCATGTGTGTTTTTGTTTTTTTGCACGCAAGGTGTTCGATGAAATGTCTATGAGAAGAAAGAATATAAAGAAGAGGGCTTTATTAAAGAGTCTTAAAGTTTTGGTTTTTATTGATGGGTTTTGGTGTTTAGGATTCGTTTGTGCAAGCTGCTTGGACAAGGAGGTCGAGAGGCGAAGCTGCGAAGAGACCGAACAGGAAGTCATGGAAACAGAGAACAGACATGTACATGAGACCTTTCCTTCTCAATGTCTTCTTCTCGAGGAAGTTCGTGCACGCCAAAGTGATGCATAGACCAACAAGCAAAGTCATATCCGTGGCTACGACGAACGCTAGAGATATAAGGACGAACATACCTTCTCTTGTAGACGACGAGGCGTGCAGGCTCATAGGTAAGCTCATAGCGGAGCGGTCCATGGAAGCAGATGTTTACGCAGTGTCTTATGAGCCGAGAAAGGGAGAGAGAATCGAAGGGAAGCTAAGGATCGTTATCGATACCATCAAGGAACATGGCATTGTCTTTGTTCCTTGATGAAATGTCTATGAGAATATAAAGAAGAGAGCTTGAATAGATGGTTTTTGTATTGTGTCTATACACTGTAATGCAAACACATTATTGTGCATAGGTATGTGACTTTTTTGTACTAGTAGATTACTTAAACAGAACAAGTTTGTTCAATGGCTGAAACAGTTTGCTTCACATCCAGTCCAAAATTGCAGAGATTAGCAAGAGCTCCTGTATACTTTAACCCGTAATCCATCGTTGCGCCGCATTGAATCTTGAAGCTATTAACCTGCGATTTAGTATGGATTCAATGGTTGACGCGTGTAATACAAGTAACAAGGTTTTTTGAGAGTGTGTCTTTTTGTTATGTACCAGAGTCTTGAAGCAGTCCCAATCATCTACAAGAGGCTGTCCTGTTGTTCTTGTTGAAGTTAAGAGGTTTAAGACATTGGTTTGTTTAACCGAAATTTGAAGTATCTCTATAATCCTTTGGTCTATTTGTTTCCTATGATTCATTTCTTGAAGCAGTTTCTTCTCAGCTTCTTGTCTTTCAAGTGACCCCATTGGAGCTTTTTGAATCTAATAAAATCAATCATGAAACATCAAACCAAAAGACAAACATATCTTTTGTTTATTTTGTTGCAATCTTGAATGAAAGATATGGCTTAACCTTTCTCTGGAGATATAACAAAGGGATATCGCGCGTATTGACCACACTTGAACTAGAGAATATCGAAGAAGAAGAAGTGACGTTTTCGTTTTCAGGATTGGTTCCAATGTAAGAAACAAGATAATCTTTGAGAAGCTCCTCTGTTCCAAAATGGCATACATGAGAACTTCCTTGTTTACTAGATCCTGTTCTTCTCTTTACAACTTGGTATTGCTTCATCAAAGTCTCTTTGCTCATGTCATGTCTCTCACTGTCCCAAAAAAAGACATAAGATTCTCAAAGTCTCTAAGAAGAATCAAATTAGTCCTTAAAGATTGAATCTTTCTTTGTTTGAAATGTAGTACCTGTCCTCAAGCCAAGAGATGCTAAATACATCGCCGAAACAAGTACCATCATACTCAGGAGGAGGAGGAGCACAGTAAGTTCCGAAGCTATTCTCTGTCGCGTTAGCAGAAGTCACCGCGAGTATATTGAGATTGTTCTTTAAATGCCCTTCAAACATACTTCCAGATTCACATGCGTCAACATAAATCACCTGAACATCACCAAACACACATCAAAAACACATCAAAAACATGAACACATTTTATAAAGCTAGTGAGTTATTTTTCGTTAGTACCATCTTCTTGTAGCGTTTTCGCTGATGCATCTTCTCCAAGACTTTAATGAAATCTTCTGCATAGACATCATCACCGCTCGGCATCGCTTATAACAAGATAAACCGCAGATTAGTATCACTAGAAACATCTTAAGTTATATATACATTATGGATTTGGTGGTAACATTACATAAATAGCCAGGACCTCCATGGTCAGCATAGTAGATGAAGATATGATCATTAGGACCACTTTTTACAACTTTACCACTTCCTCCTTCGGCGCCACTTTGGTTTCCAAGTATCGCATTGTAGAAGTTGTTTACATTAACATCTTCTCCAGTGTAGTCCTATTACACCAAAACCAACAAAAAATTTAAATATATAGATTCATTTTTCGACACTAAACTTATAAATTTCTAAAAAGAAGAACCTTAGGAACTCCTTGATAAACATCTTGGCCCTTGGGGCTATTAATGATAACTCCAGGCCTAGGATTCTTCGAGTTAAACGCGATATCATCATACATAAACACAATGATGTTTTCATCTTTTAAACCGCCTTTTCGCAGTATCTGATACGCATGACATATATCAGCCTGTGAAGCAAACAAAAGGTAGATTATTATAACTCATAGATACCACACTTTTATTAAGTATAATTAAAAGTTGCATAAACAATAATCTTGAAACCTGATGCCTATAGTTCTCATAGTCCTTTGATCCCGCAACTAGAACAGCCCATCGTGTGCCATTTACGCCATTTTCAACATCATTATCGTGAGATTCAGAAGAGAAAACAAGCAGCGCAAAAAGTATAACAACAAGTTGAAAGTGACCAAGACAAGACATTGTGTTGAAAAATTACTTGTTCTTTTTTTTTGTTTCTATCTGTGTATAAGTATATTCTTGAATCTTGAGTGTGAGAAAATTATCATTGTACATATATAGTAAAAATTTACTTGCCATAAACATTGTTTTGCGTTTTGGAGTTTGAGAGTAGACACAAAAGGTAATGCATGACGTTGTCACACCTAAGAACTTCACATTATATGAAACTAATTTTATTGAAATGTTAATTACTTTGTTTTGTTAGCTTCTTTTTAGTTTCATCTCTAGCTTGTTGGTACCAACCTCCACTAATTCAATGAATGCATATCATATAATGTGCTTAGGGAATAAGGTGTGACAAGGTCTAATATAAAACCAATTCTTAGTCATGATCAGGTGTAGTTTCCATTGAAACCAATGAGCTGTTAAGTATATAATTACCATTTTTGCACATATTTTGGAAGAAATTAGTATTTTAGATTAGTGCGGTTCAAAATTCATCTTACATATCAAAACAGAGGATTGCGTCTTACAATATACATAATATGTACATACAAAAATACTCATAATTTACAAATTAGCTTACACCAAAGACACGACACAAGAATGGCTTCACAATATCTTTCCCTTTGAAAAGACAACAATGCTAATCCTCTTCGGTTTGGTCTGAAACAACAGATAAGAAAGTATGAGACTTAATGATGGCACTAAACACATGGTAATGTTTCAAAAGAAAAAGCTAAAATCATATGTTTGGAATGTATAAATGTACCTAAGCTCTTCTCCACGTCCGATAAAGTACTTGAATCGCTATCTGAACAATCCGAAGTTAAGCTCAATTCATCCTGCATCAGAAAAGCATTTCAGAGATTCTAGATGAAATCAAAAGATGATGAAACTGCAAAAGAGCCGTTTTTCGATACTTACAACTGGTGGTAAGTTGGTTTGGCTATGGTTTGGTGATGGGCCTCTGCTATTGTTAAACATAATCCACTCCATATTCGCATCCGCAAGAGCTCTCAGTCTATTGAGCTCTGGTAAAACCTCTTTACCGAGGTCTGGTCGGTCTTTTCTTCTCAATTTTGCGCACTTAAGCGCGATCTTTGCCAGAGACAAAGCTTCTTCCACAGGCCAATTATGAATTGCCGGGTCTAACATCTCCTTGAATGTCCCTTTCTCAACCGCTTGCTTAACGGTGTAAGACAAACCTGTTGGTCTTTTCGCTGTGAGCAGCTCTAGGATTAAGATACCAAAGGAGTAGACATCAGATTTCACGCCGAGCATCCCAGTTTGTTGGTACTCGGGGTCTATGTAACAGAAAGTCCCGGCTGTTGATGTGACGTGGCACTGCGTGACGTTTTCAGCAACTGCAGGCACTAGTCTGGCTAATCCTACATCCCCGATTTTGCTCACGTAGTTTTGGTCAATCAAAATGTTTCCCGGTTTAAGATCACGGTGCACTATAGGTTCGGGTTTCGTCTGGTGAAGGAAGAGAAGACCCGTAGCAACTTCGGCTGCAATCCGGAACCTAAGCTCCCACGAGAGCGGTGGCGTGTTTCCATTCCTGTAGAGCCTATCAGCTAAACTCCCTTTGGCCATATACTCATAGACAAGCACTCCATACTCTGGACATGCTCCAATAAGTAGTACCATATGTGGATGTCTTATGCAGCTTAGAACTTCCACCTGCAACAATTCTCAATAATCGATCCACATCTAAAACCAGAGTTCAATAATGCTATTTTAATTTTCTGCTTACCTCTCTTTGAAATTGAGATCTTCCTTGAGCCGCATCAGGTCTCAAAACCTTGACAGCAACAGGGGTATGATCAAGCTGGCCCTTAAAAACAGGACCATATCCTCCTTCGCCTATCTTATTAGCCTTGTCGAATGAGTTTGTGGCTTCTTCGATCTCACCGATAACATACCTCCGATACCTTAAGTTGGAGTCAGAGAAAGAACCTCCAGATTCTATAGCTCTTCTTTGTGTTTCGAGCTCTGCTATCTTGCTTGCTGTTTGAGATGCATCCATTGCAGCTTTGTTTGCTCTCTCTTTCTCCATTATCGACTTTGTAGACTTCTCCGATAACTGTCCTTCTTGTCCCCATCCTTCCTCTTCCGTTTTCTGACGTTGTAGCTCCTTTGCCTTTGATCCAAAATTTTTGTCTTTCAGTAAACACTGCACATAAATATATATACAAGGACGGGTTTTAGTGTTATATCGTTTACCTCTTGCTTTGCTGCTAATGCTTCTCTGCAAGCTGATCCATACATGTCAATTGTGTGTTTCAGTTCCTGTTTCAATCTCCGCATCTCAGCTTCCACTTCTCCCTGTACATTTTCAAGTAAACACATATAGTAACCATTCTTGAAAACATGTATATGCTGTCTATCACAAATCGAATGTCGGCTTACCAAGTTTTTTGGCGAACAAGAGCAAGATGTTCGATCGCTATCTTGTGAGACGAATGAGAAATCATGTTGGATGTTGGTGTCATTAAACCTGATTCCTAGATGCATAGAGCCACGGCTTTTCCCAGAGCTTGACGACGTTCTCGGGGTTAAACCAGAATCAGGAAACTCGTAGATGCAAGAAGGGCTATCGATAGTGCTTGTACTCGGCCTGCCTGAGCTCATAAAAGATATGTCAGACCTTCCGTTAGTGCTTGTGCTTGGCCTGCCTGAACTTGCGATACTTGTCCTGCCTGAGCTCGTGGTGCTCGGCCTCCCTGAGCAAACAAATGATATGTCGTTTTCTGAATCCGATAAATCATAGAATGAGTTCGTGTAATTTGATGCCATCGCCAAAGGTGACCTGTTGATGATATTACCCCAAAACAAAGAATGAAAAGTTTTTGTCTTAAAGACAGATAAGTTTCGTAGCAAAGATAAGATTAGCATGAAATATTACTTTGCGTAATCTTCAATGGAGCTTGAAAGCGAAGACCTTGCCGGAGTCCTATCTGTTTGTAGCAGAGAAAGAACAATCCTCAAAATGCTTGAAAAATTTAAGGCTTAAAAAGAGATTTACTTAATAATAGTTTTACCTCTAAAGCTCATAGTGTTCCTGAACTTTTCGTAGTTGGAGATTGCAGAGTGGTTTTCAATCTGACCCATAAGCGGAGATTTATAAGGAGCAATTCGTGTGGCATTGCGTACAGATGATATCTTCCCTTTTGAAATGACGTAAACCGTACAGAAATCAGGTGCTGCTTTAGCTACATTGCTAGGTGTATCAGACATCTTGAATTTTCTTCACACACAGACAGAAACAAACATAAAGACCGTGTATTTGAATCGTTAGGAGGAAGAGATTCATTTCCAAGTATAACAATACCTCATGAACCCATGCCTCGACGGTGCACCAAGAACCAGATTCTCAATAACGCCAGAGGTAACATAATCCGCAAGAGACTTGACAATGTTGTCATCCTCAAGCGTGACATCAAGACATTGTATCTACCACCAACAGAGATTTAAGACCAATCACATTAAAAAACAAAAGCAAGCAAGCTAAGGACAATCTCCCTGTGTTGATACCTCTTTTCGGCTGCAATAGCAATGGAAAGTAACGAAAAGGCTTTCGGCTTGCTTCTGTTTCTCGGCGATAACATCAGCTACAAGAACATAGCAGCTACAACATTATTAGTCTATGCTAAAATCTAACACAGCAAAGGCAAGCAACAACAACAACATTAGTCTATGCAGAATCTAACACAGCCAAGGCAGCAACAACAACAATAGCATTAGTCTATGCTAGAATCTAACACAACAACAACAATGTTAGTCTATGCTAGAATCTAACACAACAACAACAATGTTAGTCTATGCTAGAATCTAACACAACAACAACAATGTTAGTCTATGCTAGAATCTAACACAGCAGAGGCAACAACAATATTAGTCTATGCTAGAATCTAACACAGCAAAGGCAACAACAACAACAACAATATTAGTCTATGCTAGAATCTAAGACAGGAACAGAGACAATACTAAGATGGGTTTTGTAATGAGAGAGAGAGAGAGAGAGAGACCAGAATCAGAGGAAGATTTGAGGAGAACATGGAGGAGGATAATGGTTTGTCCTGTAGAGACAAGATGATCAGCAGCCCATTTAAGAGCGTGTTGGCTACCTTTGTCTTTATCAACAGCTACAGCTACTAAACCTGAGTTCGACGAACCCTTCTTCTTCTTCTTCGTGTTCCCTTTCTGTGATTTCATAACCGAAAGTTGATAGATTTTCAAAAAAAACAAAACCGAAAGTTACCATCTTTTTGCCCTCTTTTTATCTCGAAAAGGCTAATAGCAATCTGCGCTGTTGCTTAATTTGTGAGGGGTGATTCGAGATTTTCTCGATAACTAAAATTAGAAAACTTTAGATTTCAGTGGTTTTGTCTGAACCAAGGAAAGAAGATCAACAATAGATGTCCTCTCTCTCTTCTCTCTCTCTCTCTCTCTCTCTCTCTCTCTCTCTCTCTCTCTCTCTCTCTCTTCTCTCTCTTCTCTCTCCTCTCTCTCCTCTCTCTTCTCTCTCTTCTCTCTCCTCTCTCCTCCCTCTCTCTTCTCTCTCTCTATCTCTCTCTCATCGTCTTCTGTGACTGTGACCGGAGCTTTCGCCGACGGTTTCGGGTAATTGCGGATTCTCAGAGATTGATAATTTGTATTATCTCTTAATTCCATTTTAGTCCCTAAATTTCAAATATTTAACGATTTTCGGATGAAAAGTTTGGAAATTTATTATCAAATCGTTAAAAACTTAAAATTGAAATGTTTTGATTGATTGAATTATTTGTGTTTTTTTGTTTAACGTATCAGTTTCTCTTACATGTCATCAAATAAACAGACACGTGTTCTTATCTTATTTGTCAATGGAAAAGTTACAGTTGTATAATTTGCCACGTCAGTTTGTCTATTGACAATGTAATCAGCGAGAAGCAACAAAGGAGCCACCTTGTCTGAATCAAACACAACAAGATGTTCTCTGGCTTCTCTGTTCAACTTCTCTGCATACTCCTTCGACTTCTCAACTCCGATAACATTCGCATACGTCAGCTTTCCGGCGATCAAATCTTTGCCGGCGGTCTTCCCTAGCTCCTCCGTAGATTTCGTCGCGTCAAGAACATCGTCAACGACTTGAAACATCAAGCCAATGCATCTCGCGTAGCTTCTAAGCCTCTCTATCTCCTCGTCGGTGCCGCCTCCCACTATTGCTCCAACAACCGCCGCGGCTTCCAGCAACGCCCCAGTTTTATGTATGTGTATAAACTCGAGATGTTTTAGTGCCACGTCATTGTCTTCGAAAACTGTCCCTTCTCCTTCCAAATCCGCGGCTTGACCCGCGACGAGCCCTTCCGTTCCCAAGGCTTTCGCCATCTCCTGGACGGCCCTGAGTACTTTGTACGCAGGGACGTCCGAGGAGGTGGATGATGTCGTCGTTTGTTTGATGGCCAATACGATGAGCGCATCCGACGCCAAAACAGCTATGTTTTCGCCGTATATTTTGTGGTTTGTGGGTTTTCCGCGGCGGAGGCTGTCGTCGTCCATGCAAGGGAGATCGTCTTGGATGAGAGACGACGCGTGAATCATCTCGACCGCGCATGCAGAAGGCATCGCGGTTGCTTCTTGGCCACCTACGAGCTCGCATGCGGCCAAGCAGAGCAACGGTCTTACGCGTTTTCCGCCCGAGAGAAGCGTGTACCTCATGGCCTCACGGATCTTGAGTACCGGCTCGCATAGTGGAACGGCCTCGTCTAGTGCTTTATTGATTGACTTTGACTTATTGACCATATATGACATGAACTCAGTTTCGTAGCTTTCCGCTGTTAGTGAGTGGCTCGACGGGTTAAGGTGGCTGGTTCGACGTGGCTTAGAAGTAATTAAAATGTAACGTAGCCATAGGAGAGAAAGAAGGATAGAGAAGAGAGTGTATACAAAAACTTCTTGAGTTTCCATCTTTGGTTTTTGGTTTATTCCATGTTAAACTTGAACTCTAACGATATACTATATTTATATTGAAAGATTTAAGAGTTTAATTAATATTTTTATCTATAATATTAAAAAGAGACACAAAACGCTTATGTGTCACAACGAGAACAATTATAGAATATTTTATTATTTTTGTATTTGTGTCATTATATTTTTGCTTCAATTAAAATTTTGCATAAATTTTATTTTTTGCGTTTGTGTTCTTATAGTTTTGTCTTGATTAAAATTTTGCCTCAGTTTTTTCCGAATTTTTTTGATATATTCCCATTTTTCCAAATTTTTGATATATTTTTTAATTGTCTAAAATAATAAAAAAATGTCAAAAAGAGTAATATTTCCATAATAGTAGTAATTGGACCAAAATTTTTTGATTTTGGTTGTTTCAAAATGTGAAATCGTAAAATAAAATTAGTCATTAAGAAAAAATAGTTAAAATATAATTGAGTCGAAAACATATCAAAAAATAGAAAAAAATCAGAATATATCCAAATAAATATGTGTAGCAACCCATATGAAATTATGTCTCAAAAAGGCAACATATAAAAGGTATTGATTATATACCATTTTGTATTATTAAAAATAATGAAAGCGGGGATACAAAACATGTATTTCTTAAAATGTTTAAATATGCACTAAAACTATTAATATTAAAAATTCATTTCATATAACGCTAACAACCAATATCTAGGAATTCAATTTTAGATATTATAATGAAATACATATAACTTATATGTCCAATACGCCAAGTTCAATCCTAATATATATTAATATGAGATATACAAAGGGACATGAAACAAACATTGAACTCTAAAGTAACAGGTATGTAACGACCCCGACCGGGCATCCGTTACGTTTGAGAGTTTAACTCTTTATTAATGTGATATTGTCCGCTTTAGATCTTAATGCTCGAACGGTTTTGGTTTTGGTTTCCTTCCCAAAACGTCTCGGTTAAACTCTCTCTTATATTTTAAACTCTCTTATGTTACAATGTAATTTGGAATTGAGGAAATAATATATTATGATTATTGATTTTCTAAGCAATTAACCAATTGCGTACACACAAACGCAAAACAGCTAATCTCTAATTGTGAATTGAAGTTCTTCATGTGGGAGCATATATGGATTAATTAATTTGTTGATTCAAAGTAGCGTTAGGGCACGTTAGGACCGTTTTGAAGTTGTTTGGATTGCACGCTACCAACGTTTTATTATCTTCACGTGGAGTGTTTTTTCAAATTAACATAATAGTATATAGTTGACTTCAAATTTTAGCTACATTTAACATTCGAGTTATGAGAGAAACAAAATATAGTTCTCATAAAGATAATCTACATTCATTGATATTATAAGTTTTTTTATCATTGATTATATAAAAAGAAATTAGATGAAAAATAACGTTAAGAAAAATAAAAAGAAATTCTTTAGAATATCATCAAAATAAGTTTTTGTTTTGAAAATATCATTACAAAGTTTTTATAACAAAAATACCATTCAAATGTTTTTTATAACAAAAATACCATCAAAAAAGTAGTAGTTTACAAAAATATCACAAATACAAAAACGAGTTTTAACACTTTTAGATTTTAAATTTTTTTCATTTGAGTTCGCTATATAGTGTTTATGGTATAGTTTTGAAGGGGTAGTGTATAGTTTTTTGAAGGTTTTGGGTGTAATTTTGAAAATTTAATATTTGTGGTATTTATGAGAAAAAAAAACTTTTTAATGGTATTTGTAAAGCTTTCGAAAATATGTGATAATTGTGTTAAAAAAATATTTTTAGTGGTATTCATGAGAATTGCCCAAAAATAAATGTTATGTGAGTTTATTTAGTACTTTAAACAGATTAAACACTTAACAAAACAGCGGCGTCAGTTTTGTCTATTGACAATATAATTACCGAAAAACAACAAAGGAGCAACCTTGTATGAATCAAACCCATACAAATGCTCTTGAACTTCTTTATTCAACTTCTTTGCATAATCTTTCGACTTCTCGACTCCGATCACATTCGGATACGTCAGCTTTCCGGCGACCAAATCTTTACCCGCCGTCTTCCCTAACTCCACCGACGTTTTCGTCGCATCAAGAACATCATCAACGACCTGAAACGGTGGCGGAGCAATGTTTACATTTTACCGGTGCCAATAATAGTATATAACTATCTAATATAAACTAACTAGTTTTAAAAAGTTTAAGCATAAATGGGGCCAAATATACATTTCTCGTAGCAACCGATTTAATAGATACATGGTAGGTCATGATATTTATGGGGTTATAAATTTGGGGTTAAGTTTTTCAGATACATAATTTTTTTAATATTTAGTAAAAAAGAAATTGGGACCATAGCAAATGTTTCTTGAGATGTTCCTAAGACCAATCTTAAATAGATACTATATTAGACCATCATTATCGGAGTCCACCTCCCATGATTCCTCCCATAACCGCGGCGGCTTCGACCAACGCCGCCGTTTTATGTATATGTATAAACTCAAGATGCTCTAACCTCACTTGGTCGCTATATTCCTTCGAATCAAATCATGTGTTCTCTAGTGTTAATAAGACATTTTTAATTACACACTAGATGATAAAAACATTATATTAGTACTTTGCTGAACGTGACAGAACTTATATTAGTACCCAAATAATACAAGTATCTCTATTGGATTTATATTTATATATACATTGACTCAAGTTTGAGAAGATAATATATCATAAGACCCATCTATGTTTGGATAATAATTTCTTATCCAGAATCAAATGTATGAAATAAAAGGATCCTATATAAAATCCAGAATTACAAAATGTAAAAAATAATAATTATAAATTACCCAAACCGAATTTAAAGTTATAGAAAGATTAGTTTGGACTTTGCAAGCCACAAACAAAATATTCAAATCAAAACACAGTGGAAACAATAATAAAATAAAGGGAAACAAAAGTAGAGAAATAGACACATACCAATAAGCTCCAAGAAGGGTCTTTGAAGCAATTCACTTTGGTATGTTTCTTTCTACATAGTTTCTTCCTCATGAACATCAAAGTTCCTTTGATGATGCAGTGGATGTAATAATGCAGATTCTGGCAATGTGTTTTGCTTTAGATTATTCTGTTTCATTGTTATCACTTCCATCTTGTGTCTCCTCTTCACCTTCTCCATCTTCTTCTTTAGCTTCTCCTTTTCTTCTACTACTTCATTGTACCTTTCCTGCAAAGCAAAATGTGTTCATAGTGGAAAAGTCCTAAACTCAGTATACAATGTCACATTAACACACTTCATATGTAAGGTTTTTGTTTGTTACCTCTGCGGCTTGTATTGATTCTTCGGCTTCTTTGAGTCGAACAAGTACTTCTCCAGCAGTATGAACAGCTTCAGCAGTATCTCTTAGTTGAATCTTAAGGCTTATGTTTTCCTTTTTCAACAAATCTCTCTCTCTTTCTCTTTCTACTCTGAGTTCTGAGAGTTCATTAGCAAGTGATTTGGCGAAACGTCGCGAACCGCAGCCTTTCTTTCCAGCTTTTGATACAGCCTTCTTTAGCTCTGTAATCCACTCCACTGTAGCTTTTTGCTTTGATCCCAAGTCGTTGTACTTCTCTTGTAACTCTGTGTAGTGTTCAACAAACCTGGCATGACCAAGAACAGCTCTTTTAAGTGCATCCTCTAGCTCCTCAACAGATAGTTTCTCTTGTTTGAGCTCTGTTTCAGATTTCTCTGCGCGTGTACGCTGTGTTTCGATCTCGACTCTGAGTTCTTCAGTCAATGATATCCACTCCCTTTCCATTTCCGTGCACTTAAGTCTTTCTTCTTCGATATCTTTCTCGGAGTTCTTGTTACGCAGTTGGAACGAACGCGCCAACAAGGATGATCTTAGTTCTTCGGTGGACATAGGCCTCTGCAACTTGCTTTTCAGATCTTCAATTTCTTTGAGTAATGCTTCCTTCTCGCCAATATCAAAGCTTGTCTTTGAGTCATCTGGGATTTGTTTTACTTCATACTTTTCAATGATGACTTCTGCTTGGTCAGCTTTATCACTTGCTCCTACAAGTGATTGGTTTACAAGGCTTTTTAGCTTTTCAATCTTGGCTGCTTGCTCTGTGCACAACTTCTCAAGCTCTTGCTGCTTCTCAATAGCCTCTTCCATTTGGTGATATCCCTCCTGATTCACAACAAATCCAACAATGTTAACTTCTAGACTACTCTCATTTTAACTCATATCTATAAACAAATTTTTATTTCACTTAATATACTTACTTCTTCAACGACACTTGATAATTTAGAATCCTCGGATTTATGTCTGCAGGAAGGACAAAGTGGTGAGTGTATCTCTGTAGAAGGTTGCATTGTCAAGTTATCAGACGGCAAGGAAAATGAGCATCGGCTTGATGCAAGGTTAAGAGGATTGTCAATAGTATCCATGCCTCTCTGCAGACTTGCAGCTAGAGATTCTGTAGAGCCTGTGAATACTTTGCTTCCACGTAAAGATGACCTGATATGTTGGCCCTCTGCAAAACATGTAGACTTTCTGCTCTGCATCAGGCTATTCTGATTCCTGATACACGAGGAAGAAAGAGCTACGCTCTTCCTCAGAGAGTCTTTGATCTTAGGAGACTCTGACAGGATTGGTTCTTGCAAGATTAATGACTCAGGGCAAGGATTTCCCAGTGCAGCACTGTCATCATCAAAGTCTTTGAAAGATTCGTTCCAATCTTTCTCTTCGCCTTCTACTTCTTCTGAAAGAATCTCATCATACATTAGCTCTGATTCACCGAATGCTGTAACAAAGGAAGAGCTGACTGATTCTCTACAGGAAGGTGGCTTTAATGAACCACGGAAGCATTTGATCTGCTGATGCAGTTCTTTCACATCATCCTCATCAACCGTTATCTCTTCCTCGTCATCATCAATCTTTGGCAGCATCAAAGAGCGGTTAAGACTAACTCTTAGTTGATTCAAGCTTTCACGCGCATTCTTTGCTCCGAAATGACTATTTCTACTCCCAACTGAATGACATGAATCTGCTTTCACCCTTGTAAGTTCTTCCTGCAAAGCACATGATATTTAATTTAAATGAAGACCAACTTCAACAAGCAAAAATAACAAAAAAGGCGGTTGGTGGATGAGGAGAGTAAACCTTTAGAAAACGAATTTGGTCACTCAAATCATTCACATCTTCTTCTGAAATCTCATTTATCAATGGTTTGTTTCCCATGCATTTAGCTCGTTCACCGAATCGAAGGGTGCTCATTGTTCTCTTTGTGTTTCTGCATTACACAAGCAAACTCTATTAGTACACATAGTTGGTATCCTGTGACATAAATGATAACTGTTATGAACTTGTGTTATTTCGTACGATTTAACATAAGAATGAATGTTAACTAGGTCCCATCAGGCTGCTATGTTTATTTTAACTAATAAGTTATAACAAGGTGGAAAAATACTTGTCGCTCGGAAAAATGTTGCACAAGACAGTGAGTTTTGAATTGCCACCAAGTGATTCTTGCAACAAATGCGTCAAGCATGAGGTCTTATGAAGACTGCGGTCAGATATTCCAGGGTGAACATTTTTCACCAGAGCATCTACAACATGTCTGCACCAATAGTAAGAGTGACAATATTAGCAGATCACTAAGTTTCTGGACACTACTTTCTTAGTTCAGATCTCTGAAACTAACATAGGGAGTTTATAAAGTTATACCCGAGATCTGATAGAGACTTCTTCAAGAATTTCTCTTCCTCCACACACTGTTTACTAGCATCATGTTCATTTGTTCCTGCTCCAGCAAGATCAACAAGGTTGATTCTGCTCGTTCTTGTAGTATTGAAACAATTAGATGAAGCTCCCTGTGCGCACACAACATTTGATCAGTCTTTCATCAGATAAGACTACACAAGAAAATTGAAAACAAACTATACCTTGCTCCAAGACTCGACAATGAAAGAAAGTATGACATGTGATCGAGAGCTTTGAAAACTCGTGCTAGTTGCTCCAACTTTTCTGCTTGAAAGTCCCTTAAAAGCAGAATGTAATCAAAATCAAAAGTTCAGATATGGACTTGGAATCATTGAAGAAATGAACATAATGCAGTTTTCAGAACCTAGTAAGACAACATACATAGTATTTATAGCTTAGCATACTTTATATATGATAAGTATATTAAGCTGGTATCATACCTTCATTAGTATTTGAGCTACATCTTCGTAACTATCTACATATTCCTCAGTCAAGTTCTCCACGTAAATACCATTCTTTGCATCATCCTTTATCTGCCATAAATAATCAAAATCTACACTAAAACAAAGATTAACATATGGGAAGAAAACTGTAGACTAGTGAAGCTAAACCTTAAGGTTTCTCTGGGTTTGATTGACCAAATCACAGATTTTTCCATTGTATATCTGCCAAAAATAGATATAGCAATCTAACTTAAGAAATTCTAGAAGCATTTTTTCTCAAAACATTGAATCCTTCATATGTGTTTCGCGTGCAACCTCAAGAAAAGAACATCGGCACTGAAAGTTTACTTCCTTTCCTCCTGACTTCATCTTTTCCTGCACAAAAAGGCGAAAAATCCAATGCTTATTAATGAACCATACATCTTATAGCTCTCACCAACAAACAAAAGCTTTAGTAATAGTGAGAAAGCATTAACTCACTCTCTGGATTTCATAAAACAACATCTGAAAGATCCGAGGAGCTAGTCCTTGCTCGCCTTTCGGGGATGGATCCTCGAGCATCGAACCCGCTGGACCCCACATTGTGTAGGTCTTCCCACTTCCATTCTATAAAGATCCAAACCCAAAAATGGGCTACTTTCAACTTCCAAAAAACAGCTCAAAAAACACACTTAAACATAGAACCATTAGTTACCTGTCCATATGATATCACACTAGTGTTGTAACCTGACAATGCATCCTTAACTAAAGGAACACCTATTTGCTGAAACACATCTTCCTGATATCAACAACAAGTAAACAAGTTTTAAAACACTCATTGATTCTCTTTACTTAATCAAGGCCTAATTCAAATTGCGCGTGTGTGTGTGTGTGTGTGTGTGTGAGAAAGAGACGAACCTGGTTTAGATTGGAGTCGAGAACCGAATCGAATGTAAAGTGTCGATCTTTAACAGAATAAGAATCTTTGGAGACCTTTTTAACTGTCCAGCAATACTCTTTTGTAGGTCTAATCCTCACCACAACCTTTTTGATATATAAAAACATAATTTAGTAGCAAAGGGTTTTTTTTTTAATTTTATCCCAAAAAATAGAAAGAAAGAACCAACCTTTACATGTGGGTTCGAAGCTTCGTCGCGGGTTTTCAATGGCGTTTGCTGATTTTTTTCGCAAACAAGAAGATTGAAACCGCACAGTTCAAATCAAAATAGAGTCAAGAAAATTGAGAATCAGGATCTTAGCTTACCCCCTGAGAAGCTGACACGTGGTCTCTACAGTGCGGAGAATCCATGGAAGCTGGTGGTTTAGGAACAGGTTTAAGGATGTTTGGATCGAGAGGAGGATCGTTTTCGATGTCGGAAATAGGGTTTGAGTTTGGTACTTTAAGGCGTGCCGAAATGGATTTGGGAAGGAAACTCCACTTTGACTCTGCCATGGCTTCTTCTCTTTAGAGATATTTTAAAATTTGAAGGGAGTGATGAGTGAGTAATGATTATATTTTGTTTTGTTTATCTTTTAAATTTTTAAATGACGAAACTGATTTTTCGGATTAAGATCTAAACTTGACTCGACCGTTGTAGGATTTTTTTGTTTTGAATTCACGATTGTGTTTTAACGATTTTATTTATTTAAAAATTATTTTTGTTAATAATGATACAGTAAAGATTTTAGGGAAATTCTTGGAAATAGCATAAAAAATGTTTTTTTGAATAAAAAAAACATTACAAGTTTTTTCTTCTTAAATACCATTAAAATGATTTTTGGAGCAAAATACTATAAGCACAAAAATATAATTTTAACGTTTTAAAACTTAAATTTTTTCATTTATTTTTCATTTAGGTTGGTTTTATACTATTTAGGGTAGGGGTGGGCAAATTACCCGATACCCGATATCCGAACCGGAACCGACCCGAAAGTTTCGGTTCGGTTCGGGTACGGGTATTAGACATTTACCCGAAAGTTACTTCAAATTTGGTACTTGTGGGTATCGGGTAATACCCGAACCGACCCGATACCCGAACGGGTACCCGAATACCCGAAACTTTATTATATTTCATATGTTTATAGTACTCATATATCCGAATATAACCGAAAATTTCCGAAAATACCCGAAAATATCCGAAATACCCGAAAATATCTGAAAATACCCGAAAATAACGGAAAAATACCCGAACCGAACGGGTACCCGATGTTCTGGGTATTTTCCGGGTCCAAATATTTGATACCCGAAGACCCGGACCCGAACGGTTCCTACCCGAACCCGAACCGAAAAACTCAAAATACCCATACGGGTCCTAAATCCCCCTACCCGAAATACCCGGACCCGATCGGTTCCTACCCGAACCCGACCCGAATACCCGAATGTCCACCCCTAATTTAGGGTATAGTATTGAACGGATAAGATTTAGTTTTGATGGTTTCGTGTTAATTTTGAAGATTTTAACTTAATTTTAAGTTTATGATATTTTTTTTCAGGAACATTTTTTAATGGTATTTTAGGAAAAAAAAATTATTTTTTATGATATTTTCAGAAATTGCCCAAAATTTTAAGATACTTTAATATTGGGAGAATCACAAAACTACACAATTTGAATTAGGGAGAATCACAAAACTACACCATTTGAATTACATTTCACAAAACTACACCATTTCCAAAATACTTCACAAAACTACACCTAAACACTCAAAATTAAATCTAAATTAACTCTACCCAAACAATCTTACCCCCTTAATACTATACCCTAAACACTAATTAGCGAACCCAAATGAAAAAAATTTAATTTTGGTAATTTTTTAAAGGTTAAATCAAGCTTTTAAAATTTTGAAAGGGTGTAAATATGTGAAAATATTAAATTAGGAGTAGTTTTGTGAAGAAAGGGTTGAAAGGGTGTAGATTTGTGAATTCCTCTTTGAATTACATTTCACAAAACTACACCATTTCCAAAATACTTCACAAAACTACACCTAAACACTCAAAATTAAATTCAAATAAACTCTACCCAAACAATCCTACTTCTAATACTATACCCTAAACACTAATTAGCGAATCCAAATGAAATTTTTTTAATTTTGGTAATTTTTTAAAGGTTAAATCAAGCTTTTTAAATTTTAAAAGGGCGTAAATATGTAAAAATATTAAATTAGGAATAGTTTTGTGAAGAAAGGGGTAGATTTGTGAATTCCTCTTTAATATTTTACTACAGTTACTTAAATTCGAAAAAAATAAACCGGGGCAAAAAATTAATATTAATTAAATAAGGGACCTTAAAAATAATTATAAAACAGCCCTTGTGGGATTTTATTTTTAATAAAGAAAAAAGAGTCCTCCCTTGTTAAACAACAGTCGTCGTCAAGCGTCAGAGAAAGGTCTCGTCTCGCCTGTGTTGTTCAACTGAAAAATAATGCAATCAGGCAACGGCTTTCACGGCGGCGAAAACCACCGCGAGATCCTATGCGAAGAGAACCAATCCTCCGGTCTAACTTCCTTTGGCCGAGCTAAGAAGCGCAGCCGCGGCGGAGCTCGAGGAGGAAGCTCTCTCGCCAATGGGGTTAGGGTTTCCGACCAAATCGGCGAGCATAAGTCGCTAGAGACTTCTGATTCCACTCCGCCTTGTACTGACTTCGATGTAGCCTATTTTCATTCGTATGCTCACGTCGGGATCCACGAAGAGATGATCAAGGTATCTTCGAAATCGATGCAGCTTATGCTTTTTGAAATCTGTTACATGGGTGTTTGAATTTGATGTGTAGAGTGTATTGTTCTTGAATCAAATTTGGGTTTTTTAGAGTAGAATTTGACTGAAATCTGATCAGATTAGGCTGTTTTGTGTCTTCGTCTTCTTCGAGAATTCATCTTTTTCTATGAGATATGCTGTTCTTTTTTGGGATTTATCACATGTTTGTTGGATGTTATTGGGTTGTTGCAGGATCGAACAAGGACAGAGACTTATAGAGAAGCTATAATGAAGCATCAAAGCTTTATACAAGGGAAGGTAATAGTAATACTTTCGTTGTTGTACTTTCAGAACTATGCTCTTTTGTCCTTATCCTATGTTAGGATCTGATTACTTCGGGTCAAGACTTCTTTAGAGAAAAATATGTGTATTATGTGTAGTTTAGTACTTTGTTTCAAGACATGTTGCTGGCATCATTTGCTTGTAACAGGTTGTGGTGGACGTTGGCTGTGGAACAGGGATCCTTTCAATATTCTGTGCTCAAGCGGGTGCAAAACGGGTATGAGTTATGTATAGATGCACAATATGTGTAGATGATTGTTGTCTATTTCGAAAATTGACATCTCTAATTTACAAAAGATATGGAACACTGTGAAGAATGTAGCAACACTCGTAATGTGTTTCTTACAAAAGTTAGTTTTCTTGCAGGTATACGCAGTAGATGCGAGTGATATCGCAGTCCAGGTATTATTACAGATACTTTCTTTATCATCTCTCTCTAAGCTTCTATTTTCTGCATTTTGTCACCCTTTTTACTAATACTACCAGGCAAAGGAAGTTGTGAAAGCCAACGGTTTATCTGACAAGGTCATTGTTTTACATGGGAGAGTAGAGGTAAAGTATTTTTTATGGTAGATGCCGAGTTTGTCTTGCATGCTATATCAGACATGCTTAAGGTTGATGTTTGTATTAGCTGAAAAAGATAAATTGGCGTCTTTATGAATGTAACTCTTTATGCAAACCATATTGAGATAGATTGGTTGGGTGAAACATCCAACTTCTTATGCAAACCCTCACTCTATATTAAGTCTTTATTTGTTGTAATGTTCTTCAGGATGTTGAAATCAACGAAGAAGTTGATGTTATAATCTCAGAGTGGATGGGTTACATGCTCTTGTATGAGGTTATTTCCTTATCTTGTATTAGTAATTATTTTATGTGATGACCAGAATGATTAAACTTCCTTTGTTTTCCCTGGTCTCTCATTATCTTATATTCTTATGATGTTCATTTGATGTGATGTAGAGTATGCTGGGAAGTGTTATCACAGCTAGAGATCGCTGGTTAAAGCCTGGAGGTTTAATTCTCCCGTCGCACGCAACAGTATGTTTATAATATCACAGTACTATGCTCTAATCACTTAAAAAAAACAAGGCAATATTTGATATCTTTGCTGTTTACTTTCTGTTGACAGCTATACATGGCACCAATTTCACACCCTGACAGATACAGTCACAGCATTGATTTTTGGCGCAACGTTTATGGGATTGATAGTAAGTATTATCTCAACTTAAGCATATGGCAATCATTATGTTAATTATGCTTGATATACTAGTTAAAAATGAGTTATGATTCTACAATATATGGATCTGATGAAGCTTGCCATGTCCCACATCATGATGGGCAGGGAGTTTGGTCATTTCCTAGACAGTAGGCAGAGTAGACTAATAAAAATTAGGTTAATGTGATAGCATTTATTACTTTGATAGCCTGGCCCTTGTCTTCAGGGTGTAAACTCGTGGCATTGCTTAATCATAAAGGGTCGATTGAATGTATGTTCACTCATCTTCACGTAGGGGAACTTCTACTCAAGAAGCTAATAAATAGCCAAGTGTTATAAAGTGAAAAAGAAGTAGATCTCAGTATTGATATTTGATGTTTTTTGGCAGTGTCTGCAATGATGCAACTAGCTAAACAGTGTGCATTTGAAGAACCTAGCGTGGAGTCCATATCAGGCGAGACCGTTCTAACATGGCCAGAAGTGGTATTTCCTCGTTTTGTTACTAATTAAATGATCAAAGACCGTCCCACATGCTATATTTAACATAGACCATTTAAAAATGCAGGTTAAACATATAGACTGTCAAACAATAAAGATCCAAGAGCTAGACTCCATTACTGCTAGATATAAATTCAAGTCAATGTTGAGAGGTATAATCACCTTTCTCTTTATCAAGTATCCATGTGTTATATGCATCTTAGAGTGAAGTTAGTCTTGCTTCCTGACTGTGCTGAGGCCTTTTTCCTTTGCATTTCGTAGCTCCTATGCATGGCTTTGCATTCTGGTTTGATGTTGAATTCAGCGGACCGGCCTCTTCTTCTGCCAAGAATACTATTGTAACAAGTGTTGATAGTGGTTCTTCATCGATGAGTCCTTCTGTAGAAGGAAACCAGAAGAAGCGGACTAATCCGAGTGATGCACTTGTGTTGTCCACCTCTCCCGAGGCTCCTCCAACGCACTGGCAGCAAGTAAGACCATGTTTTTGTGCATCTAAAGATCTCTTTGTGTTTATGTTATTGGTAAAGTAGAGCTTACACTTTTTGACCATTTGGTGTTGAACCACTTTTTTGGACAGACGGTAGTATATTTGTATGACCCAATAGACGTAGAGCAAGACCAAGTCATTGAAGGTTCCGTGACACTCTCTCAAAGCAAAGAGAACCGGAGGTTCATGAACATCCACCTCGAGTATTCGTGAGTAACCAACAACATTCTTTTAACCCTTCTCAATTTTGTCGATTTTCCACCAATGCTGAAACTTGCGGTTTTGCAGCTCGGCCGGTCGTTCATTTGTAAAAGAGTCGGTAATGCGTTGAAAAGCCAATTCTTTGACAGTCTCTGCTTACCTTAGAAGCCATGTAAGATTTTAGTCTCTTCTGTTAAAGCAATCGTTAGTCGAGAAATGGTGCGAAACCGGCACTTAGAAACCACAAGTTTTTGTAAGAGTAGATCAGACGGAAGTAGTGTGTTAGGACATTGCTGTTGAGGCCATTTATAGCTTGTTTACTTGTAACTCTTCAGAAGCGTTTTTTTCTCTATTAATGCTTATATATTTATCATAAACATTTTATTGGGTGACTTATTAGTGATATCTTAAAAGCTTAATTTGTGTAACCTATTACTTCGAGTTTTAGAGTTAATAAACACACCACTACTTTAAAATGATTCCCAAAACACCACAAAATTTGTAATTGTGAAAGGTTCCTACAAGGTTAATAAAATTTACAAGATCATTTAGAACTCCTCTCTAATTTCTATAACAACTCTTTCTAATCCAAAATTGGTAGTAATACTTTCATAATATTGTTGGAAATTACTAAATCACTTGGGATAATCTTCTTTATCGAAAAAACACAGTAAGGTTTTCTCAATTGAGAATTGCATCAGAATATCATGTTATACGTATACATGCATTGTTATGTTATGTAAATGATTAAATTCTTTAAATGTATCTTTGGATTATAAAAATATGAGCAACTTTTAGGTGTAATAATTGTTCAATTATTGATAAATGGTGCATGTCTTATGTAATACCCAACTATAATTCTTTTCATTAAAATGCATGACCATTTTATTAAATTTTATTATTTTTGATATGTGTGGTACATAAGATAATATATATTTTCTCTCTTTTTCCAAATTATTTGTAGTTGGTGTTGTCGTACTTGTATTACATGCTATTGCATTAGCCATCGAAATATAATTTTATAATATTTTTTCATATCTTTAAAACTTTTTGGCACGCCCACATATGTATGAATCACGTAGCACCATTTCTTTTCGTAAAACATTTTACTTTCCACGATTTTATAAATTTATTCTTGATTAGATTGTATGTTTGTAATTAGACTAGATTTTGTGTATTATTGTTGTATAATAAATATTGTAAAGCAAATGGAGCATCATAAAATTGGACTAGATATTCTTCTTGCAATATTTCTTTTTCTAGACTATCATTTTTATGTTTAATTTTCCATGCAATTTTGCACGATGACTAAAGATACTTCTTGATTTAATATAATTTTCAATTAATTATCTCGTTGTTGTTTTTTCAAGTATGAGCTATATATCGTTTTAGCATATAGTTCAAAAAGATTAATGAATGATACAAATATGCCAAAAACGATGAGCTAAGAAACCATATAATCAATAGTTGCATGCAACCAATATTTGCTTTCGAACTACTCTTGCACTACGTCCAATCTAAAATATGTTTTTATTTGACGTTATAATCAAAGATAATATTATCAAATTAATTTTGTGTTTTTGGCTCATACGACGAATTTTTTTCCTTGATCATGATACATGTAGTGACTTTCATCATATTTGAATAGCCAATCTTGAAATATGTATGTTTTGGTAAACCGTAGGAGTTTTGGATTTTCGGCTCATAATATTCTCCCTTGTTCATAATCCGTCATTGATAATATTACATTTAGCTCAGGCGGTAAAGGGCTCACAGCTGTGAGTTCCGCCTCCTGGGTTCGAACCTCGGCCACTGCAGAATTAACATGCGGGCTGCAGCGTTCCTGGAAATAGTCTGAACTCACTTCGGTGAGGATCAGGACACCAGGATTATCAAAAAAAAAAAAAAATATTACATTTAAGACATAAATCACTTCTCCCGAATAGTTTGAAGTTTGAACTAATAATCTTTTTAAAAGTTACAAGTGACTCAATTCAAAACTCACTTATATTTTAGTTTGATGTTAAACGCCAAAAATAATATATTAGTCTCTAACTACTAAACACAATATGAGTCATATCATAAGAGCCGTCACCACTTGGATCCCAACATTAGTAAAACATGGCTTTTTCTAAATAAACCACAATCAGTGCCTTTTAAGAAACCACGGTTTGAAACCATGGCAAAAGTCGTGGCTACCCTAGCCACGAAAAGCCACGGTCTGAAAAAGCCACAAAACTATAGCCACGATGTTGCCAACCGTGGCTTAATGCTCCATAGCTACGGTTTTTGGATATAACCACGTAAAAAACCGCGGCTATGCATAGTGATTTTGCCAACCGTGGCCTAATGTTCGAGAGCCACGGTTTTTGGGCTATAACCACGAAAAAACCGTGGCTATACGCAATGATTTTAGTAGTGGCATGAGACTGAGTAGTTACATGCGATCCATTAGATGACTGACATCATGGTCTAGTGGCTGTTTTGTGTTCCACGCAATCATTTTTTTATGTTCTTCTACGTGGAGTAACATACACACTTGAATCTGTGTGTTTGTAGAACAAGTGGTTGTGTTTCGTCACTTTCTCCACAAAATAAGGGCATGAATGGTTTGACCACAACTCCAACTGCTTGTGTTTGTCCACTTGTTTGACCACAACTCCAACTCAAGCAGAGAAAGGTCCCACCAAAACAATAAAACCGTCCACGTAAGCAATAAGAGATATCGACCCATCACTTCCCAATATATACCTCTCTCTCTCTCTCTCTCACGAGTCTCTCCAACATTGGACTCTTCACTTAAAATTAAATCAAAATTAAAAATAAAAATAAAAAAAATCACAAGAAGAAGAAGAAGACAGTGAAGACACACAAACAAAAAAAAATCACTCTATCCAAGAATCAAGAACCACTCTTCACTCCCTTTCACTTTCTCCACAGTGTCTCTCTGTGTGTGTGTGTGTGGGCGTTGTTAACAATGCTCCTTCCTCTCTTCTTCTTCTTCTTCTTCAATCTCTTTCTCTTTTCTTCTTCTTCGATTTCATTCCCTGATTTTCAGATTATTCAAGTCTTACCTCCTCCTCCTCCTCTCTCCGTCACCGGAACTTTTCACGATTTCAACAAAACCCATTTCTCCTACGATGACTCCAAACTCTCTCTCCCTCTCCTTCACCGCGACACTTTCCCTTCCGTCACTTACCGTAACCACCGCCACCGTCTCCACTCCCTCCTCCGCCGCGACATCTCCAGAGTCTCCTCCCTCCTCCTCCGCATCTCCGGCGACAAACCCAATCCCCCCGATTCCAAATACGACGTCGACGATTTCGGATCCGACGTCGTCTCCGGCATGGAACAAGGCAGCGGAGAGTATTTCGTTAGGATCGGCGTCGGATCTCCGCCGCGAGATCAGTACATGGTCATCGATTCCGGCAGCGACATGGTCTGGGTCCAATGCGAGCCTTGCAAGCTCTGTTACAAACAGTCCGACCCGCTTTTCGACCCGGCTAAATCCGGATCTTACACGGGCGTTTCTTGCGGGTCTACCGTTTGCGACCGGGTCGAAAACTCCGGGTGCCATTCGGGCGGGTGCCGTTACGAGGTTATGTACGGTGACGGGTCTTACACGAAAGGGATGTTAGCTCTCGAAACGCTGACGTTTGGTAAAACTGTGGTTAGAAACGTTGCTATGGGATGTGGTCATAGGAACAGAGGAATGTTCGTCGGAGCCGCCGGGCTGTTAGGTATCGGCGGCGGCTCGATGTCGTTCGTCGGGCAATTGATCGGTCAGACCGGAGGCGCCTTTGGGTACTGTTTGGTTAGCCGAGGGACGGATTCGACCGGTTCGCTTGTGTTCGGGAGAGAAGCTTTGCCCGTGGGAGCCTCGTGGGTTCCGTTGGTGCGGAACCCGCGGGCTCCCAGTTTTTATTACGTCGGGCTTAAGGGTCTCGGGGTCGGCGGCGTCCGGATTCCTTTGCCGGACACCGTTTTCGACTTGACGGAGACCGGTGACGGCGGTGTGGTTATGGATACGGGCACCGCCGTCACGAGGCTTCCCACGGCGGCTTACGCCGCTTTCCGAGACGGGTTCTTGTCGCAGACCGCGAATTTGCCGCGGGCGTCCGGGGTGTCGATATTCGACACTTGCTACGACTTGTCGGGATTTGTATCGGTGCGAGTCCCGACGGTGTCGTTCTATTTCACGGAAGGTCCGGTTTTGACGCTACCGGCGAAGAATTTCTTGATGCCGGTGGACGATTCGGGGACGTATTGTTTTGCGTTTGCGGCGGCTCCGACGGGTTTGTCGATAATAGGGAACATACAACAAGAAGGGATTCAAGTATCTTTCGATGGAGCCAATGGCTTTGTCGGGTTTGGTCCCAACGTTTGTTAGCCTTTGAGAACAAAAACGATATTTTGGTTTTGTTGCTAAGTAAGAAAACAACTATATATTTGTAATCTGTCTTTTTACTTAATTAGCTTTGGTTTAAGTAATAATTAGTATAGGGAGAGTACTAAAAGTGTATATGTTTTGACCAAATTTGTCTTTTTGATTGGAGAATCTATGATTTTGGGTTTACTGTTTTTGATTTGTGATATAAATAAGAGTGAGTCAATTTTTATAGCACAAAGTCAAAAAAGCAATAAACAGCAAAAAGGTTAAAAAGTTGGAGATTTCTGTAGTAACACTTTGTGGTAAAGCTGAAAATGTTGGTGAATATGTGATAGTAATTTCAAGGAAAGTTTCATAAACCCTTACAAATTATAAAGTGTATGAAAATTTAATTTTCATAAAAATGTGTAGAGAAGAAGAAGCAGACCTGATGGGCAAAAGCTATATTTCTGTGTCAGTCTTTTTAAGTATGTATGTGAACGAGAGAGAGACCCACCAAAACCAGACATTTATTAAAATAAAAAGTTGAATATAATCTGAATTATTTAAAGCAAACTTATAAATCTCTTGTCATGTGACAAAAAAATAAAAAATAAAAAATCTCTTGTCACAAACATATGATATGATACACCTCTTCAATTCATTATTTCCCCGTGAAATTTTTTACATTTTTTCTTCACTTTTCTTTAAGTGGGTTTCATGATAATCACAAGACTCATAAACACAAGACATAATCTAAGTCGATATTTTTGATCAAAAATGTACCTTTTAAAAATTGTCAGAATAATTGTTTGTCTATGATACTTAGCCGTTGGATAACTTTGAAAATTTAACAACACAGTCAATTTCTTTTCACACTTTAATAACTTTGGAACAAAACAAAACACAATAGATGAGAGAGCACACTAGCCGACGCAAAAGCACGTGCATTCTATTTATATGAATAATTTAATTATCAACTTCTAGTGAAAACAAAATTACTCTCAATAAAAATAAAAAAAAGTTTCTGGTGTAAAAATGTAAAAAAGAAATGACTAAAGGACCAAAAAGTAAAAGAGAGAAGTTTACATGTTGTCCCATTAAAAGGACATTTAATCAATATAAAGTTCAACCACTGTATATCACTCTAATGATTCATCGCCTTTGAAAAAAAACAAAAACTTATAAAGCTGTTTTGTAATGTTTACACTTAACCAAACTTTCACTTTCTTTGCAGTTTCCACTCATAGTTTTGCTTATTTGTGTGTTCTACCATATAGTCTCTCTCTCTCACACACTAATCAGTTAATTATTTATTTACAACATTGGTTCCTTCACTAATCTAAAGAGTTTTGTCCTAATTAAACTGTCTTTTAGGTTATGTATTTATTTGTTATATCATTCTCTTGAGTGTATTATGAAGGAACAAGATATGATAATAATAGTCCCGGCCCTGAGATTTTATGGGTTTCAAGCCCAGATTAAGATTTTAAAATAATGCAAACATGGACAATTAGTATTAACAACACGTTGATAAAAAGAGGATTAGAAAAACATTTATGAGTTACGTATATGAATATATCGTATAAGTATGAGTTATTTTATGCATTACATTTAAAGTTTAACAACTAACTTTATAATAAATGAATTCATATTTTATTCTACCGAAATCTGTACATATTAACTAACTTGTGAATTCAGATTTATTGATTCTAAATTTCAGAAGCAGTTTAATGAGATTTAATGATTCTATGGAAAAAAAACATCCGAAAATGTTAATAAATTGGTCTCTCAGATTTTTAATGATAAAGTTCTAATAATATTTTCAAGATTTTATAGAAAACTATTCTAAATTTGAATAGAGCTCAAAGTAATTACTACAAAATTCTCAATCAAAATTCATATGAATACACAGTTAAAACAAATAAACACTTCCTTAGTTGTCACCTTGACAAATGAAAACAAAACACTCCTCATTACAATAAACTGAAAGTTATATATTAACAAAATGAGTAATACTTCTTTAACAAAAAAAAAACAAAATGAATAATACTTTACCTATTTAACTTCTTCCAAAACAAATGCTTCCTCTTTCACTTTCACTTTCAGCAAACAATGGCAGAGATGATCCTCTTGGACTTTCAAAACTGTGTCTTCTTCATCATCCTCTGTTTCTTCTCACTCCTCTGTTACTATCTCTTCTTTAAAAAAACAAAAGACACACAATTTGGCTGTGATCTGCCTCCAAGCCCACCTTCTTTGCCAATCATTGGTCATCTACACCTTCTGCTCTCTCCTCTAACCCACAAGTCATTACAAAAGCTCTCTCACAAGTATGGACCTCTCCTCCATCTCCGCGTCTTCAATGTTCCAATACTCCTTGTCTCTTCTGCATCAGTAGCTTATGAGATCTTTCGTGGACAAGACGTTAACCTCTCCTCTCGAGGCGAACCTGCGAACGAGTGCTCTCTCTTCTTCGGATCCGATGGATTCGTTATGGCGCCTTATGGAGATTACTGGAAATACATGAAGAAGCTAATGGTCACCAAGCTGCTTGGACCGCATGCACTTGAGAGGTCACGAGGGATCCGTGCAGTTGAGGTTAAACAGTTCTACATGACCCTGCTTGATAAGGCTGCAAAGAGAGAGAGCGTTGAGATTGGTACAGAAGCAATCAAGCTAACTAGCAATACCATTTGTAAGATGATCATGGGGAGGAGTTGCTCTGAAGAGAACGGTGAAGCCGAGAGAGTTAGAGATTTGGTGTCAGAGTCTACTGCTTTGACACTAAAGATATTGTTGGAGAACTTGTTGCATAAGCCCCTTAAGAAGTTCGGCATTTCGCTGTTCAGAAAGAAGATAATGGGTGTTTCTTGCAGATTCAACCAATTGTTGGAGAGGATTCTCGAAGAACACGAAGATAAAAAGGACGAAGATCAAGAACCTGACTTCATGGATGAGTTGTTAGCAGCTCACAGAGACGAGAATGCAGAGTTTAAGCTCACTAAAAACCACATCAAGGCCTCGTTCGTGGTAAATGCATCTCTCCTTAGGTGGATTCGTGTAGAATCCTAAAGAACAACACTTGTTGTCCTGTCTCTAAGAATCTTTTGTTCTTGCAGGATCTTTTAATTGCAGGCACTGACACTTCGAGACTTGCAACACAATGGACACTGGCAGAGATCATTAAAAACCCTAACGTTCATGAGAGATTGAGAAGAGAGATCGATACCGTTGTTGGGAAGACAAGGTTGATTCAAGAAAGCGATCTACCAAACCTTCCTTATCTGCAAGCGGTTGTCAAGGAAGGAATTAGATTGCATCCTCCAGGGTCACTCTACGCAAGAACCACCAGAGAAGGATGTAGCATCAGAGGGTTCTATGTACCAGAGAAGACACCAATTGTTTTTAATGCTTACGCTGTGATGAGAGATCCTGATACTTGGGAAGATCCTGATGAGTTTAAGCCGGAGAGGTTTCTAGTATCTTCAAGACCAGGACAGGAAGGCGAGAAAGAGCAAGCACTTAAGTATATTCCTTTTGGCATGGGACGAAGAGCCTGTCCTGGAGTGAATCTAGCTTATATCTTTGTAGGAATCGCAATAGGAGTGATGGTGCAGTGCTTTGACTGGGAAATCAAAGGAGACAAGGTTAACATGGAAGAATCTCCAAGAGCATTGGTCTTGGCTATGGTTCATCCCCTCGAGTGTATCCCTGTTGCTCGAAACCTTCCTTTTAACTTCAAATCTGCAGATTCCTAGCTCGCTTTCTCTCTGTTGGTTATGTCTGTATCAGACCAGAAAGGTTTGGTCTAAATTAGTCTTTTATATTATCACATTTCTTCATCAATAAAGTAACAGACATGTGTGTTTGCATTGTCCTACGTCTCCTACCTGCTTGAAAACATAGATTCTTAATCTCCCAAGGGGTTTATGTTATCAAACGGTACCTTTGTTTCTTTCACTTCCGAAATTCGCAGAAGAAGAAACCTAAACCGAAAACTTGGAGAGAGAGAGAGAATAGAGTTACCCAAATCTCGCGGCTATGTGTGTGTGTGGCTTTATGCTGTTCTTTATTAGCCGACTGTTAGACCGAATCCAAACTTGCAGTGTTTCTTCTTATGATCAAGCTGCGAGAAACATAACAAATCAGAACCTTAAAAGAACAGGTTAAATCTCAATACAAGAACAAGGAACTCATGCAGAACAATGTGTGTACTTCTGCAGATAGGAGAAAACCGAGCCCCATACTCGATCTTTCTTCAAGGAGAGCAGATGCAACACCGTTAGAATCTACCTTTCCTCGCACACGATACTGTTAGTCTAGAAAAATGGCGTTCTTACCTGTCTAAGAATGTAGTCATACCCAATACTGGCTGCTACATCCCTTCAGCTTAGAGGAAAGCCTTAACCGGCCTTACCCGGATCGATCTTAGTCTCGAAGCGGTTGGCGACCATTCATACTTGGGTCTCTCACATAAAAGTTGACTAACCAAAGCCAACACTTTGCAATGAAAGTTATTTTATTAACTTACTTTAAAAAACATAAAATATGTAAATGTGTATCTTTCTTACAGCATTATTTAACCTCATTGTAAGAAAATGAGGTCAGAGAGCATTTTGGCTTAATATCTACCAGAGGGGACCATGCATCTATACCCAAGCATAATAAGACTATATCTCATGCATTGGTTCCTTAATCAACCTTATTTTGGTTCTTAGCGGACTAGACCCAAGTTCAAGATACCCCAAGGACCGCCAGGCCAAGATTGATCCTTTGACTTCATGAGAAGAACTCTAACCCAAGCAACCCAGCCTTCCCATGACATCCTCTTGTCCCATGGACTTCCCCATTGCAATAACAGGAGAAGCCCTCTCTCTGCTTCTATCTCTGCCTCTTTGAATCTCTTCTCCCCCAAGTAAACTTGACTCAACAACACATGTGGCTCTCCCACAAATGGGTTCTTCTCAATACACTTCAGCAATCTCTCCTCTGCTCTCTCCAAGTACCCTTCTTTGCTAGCGTCGCTGCTTACAACTTCCCAGTACATGTCCCTTGCTTCTATCTGCTCTTTTGCATCCAATACCTGTTCCCATTACACACATGTTCAGATATCAAAAAAGAAAACTCAACAAGTCTATCTTCTTTGATGATCAAGACATGGATCATAACCTTGGTGCAGAAGCTGAAAACTGGAGGCAACACAAGCTCAATGTCTTCATCTCTCTCCTTCCTCACCACAAACTCAGAACCAGAAGCTATTCTCCTCCTCCTCTGCTCCATCAAAATCTCTTCTTCTCTAACGATCAAGCTATAAATCGCTCCCATTCTCGAGTTCGAGCTCACCCAAAGCCCAGGCTTACCACTCCCAGGCCACAGCGCGGCCACGTTGTTCCCTCGAAACTCGAGCCTCCCGTCGCGGTTACAGAACAAATCGTCCTGGAACGCGAAAAGCTGATCGCTGAAATCCGCCATTGTCATCATCAAGAACACACCAACGACTCTCCTCGATACAACGATCTCTTCCCCTGTCTTGATATGCTTCACAACGACGCCGTTCTCAGGAACAAGACCGTTAAGCTTCTTCCTCCACGCTTCCTCTCCATCAAAAAACCCTTTCTCCTTCGCGTTACTCAACGAAACCCTAGATCGATCGAGATGCTCTATAAGCTCAAGATCCGAGTATTTGAATAGAAGATCGTCGTGGATAAGCGTCTGTCTCGGTATAACGCAGAACAAATGGATCAGAGATTCCGCGGCTTCGCCGACGTGGCCGCGCACGACGTCGCGGCCGGTGGAAGGATCGAAGATGGCTAGGTTAACGTAGGAATTGGAGTAAGCGGAGTGGAAAAGACCGCATAGGCAGACTGATTCCGGAGCGTTCCATAGCTTGAGGATCTTGTAGATGTCGACTAAGTGATCTAAGAAGCTGCCGTGTTTGTGCCAACACTCGCCGGCGCCGACGCTTTTCAGGACGGCGATCAACGACGGGAGTTTTGGGTTGATTTTCTCGAGCTCTCCTCGGAGGAAAGGACGGGCTAGTTCTAGTACGGTGTCGTTTTGGGACGTAGACGACGATGAATCCATGTTTGTTTTTTTCCTTCTTCTGATGTTATCTTCTTCCTAACTTTTTATTAGCATACATTATCTAAATGGAATAAATATAAAAAAAAAGAAAGAAGAATAGTAAACATTGACTTACTATTTATGGGAAATAGTTTTGTGAATAAAATCTGGACAAATATTAAACAATAAGGCAGGTTAACACTCTCCCACCCGGGATCAATTCCCAGCGCCTACGGCAGTGTAGGATTGGCTAATGGGCCGGCCAGTTGTGGCCCAAATGTTGACAAAAAAAAAATAAATATTAAACAATAAGAGAAAGCAGAGGAGACGGTGAAGTAGTAGTAAAGGGAACAAGAACTATAAGAGAAACATAGAGAAGAAAGATTGATGTAAGAAAAAGAAGCATCAACGAGCATGAGAGTAGACTCGAAAACAACTAAAACTATTACCAAAGTTTTTGAATTTCACAAAGGACAAAAAATAATGAAAGTGAATCAGTCGATAATATATTTTTATATGCATCCGTTTTGAACATATAGTCAATGGCTTCATCGTCATCATCTTGGTTTCATCACAGGAAGTAAGGAACTCCAGTCCTTGGTCCTCTCATTTGATTGTTCTCTTCTGTCTCTGTGAAGAACTTTACTTCCCTTTCCTGTTAATAAAACAAGATTTATATATCATGGACGATGATAATCCAGTACAATGCAGATAGCAAATCACGAAGCGGGTACTTGTTTATGTATAGAAAAGGATTTTAGTAGGGAAAGACTCAAGAGATGGACTCACCATGTTGTCATTGAAACTCAGTATAGACGCCACATTGCCGCATCGGTAACAGTAATTAGGTGCAGACCATACCTTCACATCGAAAAAGAAACAAACAAACAAACAAACATCATCAATCAAAGTGATATTTTCAAATATTCAACATAGAAAAAGGTTTTAAGTCATAAGGAGGACACTCACAGTCACAAGGCCTTTATCTTGGAACATGTACTTGAGACCTTCTTGTACAAGCTGGTGTGCGCGGCATACTAAATCAAGCTTGTTGATATGGTTAAACTGCACAAGGAGCCCAAAATTAATACCAGAGACGTTAAATTCAACTAGTTAACTACCCCAGAAGAAAAACTTACCTCAGTGGTAACCCTTGATCCAAAGAGCCAACCAGCTCCACGTGGACTAACAGCCCATGTTTCAATTTCTTCAGGATCGCTCCACATAAGATCGCAAAAAGGCCCTTCGTGGGGAATTTCACAATTTCGCCCGATCAGTCTTATCTAGAGAGCCCACAACAAAATCTAAAGTGAGTAGGATGACCTTAAGAACATGCTAAAACCAGAAACAAACATTGTTGGATAAAAGTAAAAACCAATAAGACCAGAATTTAACCTGATCAATTGTCCTGACATCCGGTGAAAGGCCACCATGAACACATAGAACCTACACAACGAAAATCTTGTTTTGGTATAGCATACTGCTAACTTATGCAACCTCGTCGACAACTCAAATCTCTTGAAGAAATTACTTACTGTGCCATCTATAATGGCTGACAGTGTAAGAAAGTCAAAAACATCTGTGCAGTATCGCCACGCATTAGCGTTACCATACTTCCTTTGACATTCGTCATAGAAACCATATACCTAAAAAACGTAAACTTGGGATATCAAACAAAAACTACTTACTTCCTAGGAACTGCATGAAGAGAACGATAATAGATAACAGAAAAATGCATACCTGTGTTAGCTGCCTACTTTCATGATTACCTCGCAGAAGTGTTATATGGGCTGGATATCTACATATATTAGAATACAAGAAGGAAATGAATATTATGCTCAAAGCAATGAAAGATAAATAATTTTCAAGATCAGTTGCTTAATAGCCATAAGGAAAAGCACAAACAGTAGCTGATGAAAGGCAAGATTCGACGATTAAAGGACTCTATGGAACATTTAGGAGACAGCTTACCTAGCTTTAAGAAGCAAAAGAATAGTGAAGACTTCAAGGCTGTTGTAACCTCTATCCACAAAGTCTCCCTGAGAAAATCCACACAGACCATATCATCATTATATTCATCTCAAATGTTGTCTATACAAGAAAACACTCCTTACCATAAATATGTAGTTAGTGTCGGGAATATGACCGCCGGTCTGAAAAAGCTTCATAAGATCATGAAACTGGCCATGGATGTCACCACAAACAGTGACTGGACTGTTAACAGGTTGTACATTAGACTCCTCTATGAGAATCTCTTTCACCTGTAAAAACATCATCGTTATAGCAAAATCAGATAACACCATAGCAAATCCATAACCCAATATCTGAGGCAAAATAACCTCAATTTTTTTACAAAATTGATTAAACTCATCTCCTTAAGAATCTGTTCAATACATTCACATAGGAGAATATAGAAAACCCTTAAAATTTAGGAGCTAAAATGATACGATACTATAGACCAGATTCGAAGTCACTGTTCCACACCAAACCAACATATACAGAGAAACCAATAATAGTATACAGAGAAAGCAATAATAGTATTAGCAGAAGAAGAAGGCGTACGAATTCGCAGAGAAGTTGAAGCTCGTCTTCAGAGAGATGTTGACCTTCTTTAACCTTCGAAATCCATTGATCCAAATCCATTATGAGCAACTCAAAACCTCGCTTCTTTTCGTTCGATTTCAACGGCGACTTTTCGCAATCTTCTCTAAGAGACAGAGAAAATCGAATCGCGATAGATCTATCAGAGAAATCTCCGACTTCGTTAGGGTTATATCAGAGAAAAAGAAGAAGAAGAAGAGGGAAGGTAAGAGAGAACGACGAGTTCCACAAAAATGACGTACGAGAAGGAAAAAAGGTAAAGAGATCTCAAAAACACAAATCTCCCAGATCGATCTCAGCCGCTTCAAACGCGAATCACACGTCGGCGTTTCGAGATTTCTAAACAAACGCAATCGCGGTTGAATCAGCGTCTGACGGTAAATACACGATAATGATCCCTCATAACTCTTAAAATTACGAAAAGAGCCACAAACTTTATAAGTTGCGGTTTCAACAACCCTCCTTAAACAAATAAGGTCATTTACAAGGGGAAGAAAGAAACAATATGTTAACTGTGTAATCATTAATAAACAATCTATACACCAAATCCAAAAGAATCATCAATCAGTATATATTAGAGTTAAATAAATGACCCCAAAAACATGTTAATAGCAACAACAACAACAACAAGCACTTGTGTGTGTATGTCACTGTGAAGAAGAATGGTTGCAGCAAGCAAGGACAAAGTTGTTCATGAAATGGTTAAGCTCCGATGTGTAGAGCTCTGGGTTACTTCTGAAATGGTCTACATGAGGCGACGATAAGAAGTTGCACGCACGGACCTCGTGCCCCGCTTTCCTCTGCTCTACAATGAACGATTCGACTTCTCCCGCGGGTATAACTCTATCCGCAGAGCTGTAAATGTATAGCTGAGGACACTTTGGTTGTCCTGATGATAAAGTGTCTAGAACATCCGCGAGTCTCCTGTAAGAACGTGAATGAATTATCGTTGGATTTGGGTGAATTAATGTGTGAATGAGAGTATTTGTGACAGCTTGTTTTACCTGTTTACTTTGGGAAGATTTAGAATCACCGCAAAGAACTTTTCGAGAACCAAAAGCAAAGCTGTTTCCGTTGCAGCGGGTTTAGGCTCTGATAAGTTTATGCCGTTATTCTGTGCTCCTTTGGTAGCTACGCTGTTCTTCTTCAAGAACGCGGCTGAGAAACCCGACGCCCATACCTGCACAGAAGTCAAGTCCTATAATGAATCTTCTTCGGCAGCAAAATGACCCTATGACTACAAGAACCATCTATTACCGTAGGATCTGCGGCAGCAACAGGAGCTGAGTCTACTATGCAACCTTTAACTCGTCGCATCAATGACGAATCTTGCTTCTGAAACTTCTCCAAAATGGCTCCATATCTGAATACAATGTATGGGAAATTCGGTAAGTGAAACGTGAAAAACCGTCTCATGAACACATGAGAAAAGGAAGAGATAGGGAGCTCACGTTAACCATCCGGTGTTGCTGAATGTGTGAAAGACGAGATTCTTCTGTTGCTCTTCATCCAACCAATCAGCCAAGTGATTGACCAGAGACTCGATGTTCTTCTCTGCTTTACCTCCGACTTGATAGCTCATTATCTCATTCATGGGAAGAGTAAACGTAATGACATGGTAACCCCTCGAAGTATACCATTCCGCGTACTTCTTAAGATGCTTCTGCTTCGATCCAAGCCATCCAAGCAAAACAACAACGGTTCTATTCTTCTCCAACGAACAGCTCGAGGAGCCAGACAGATCGATCGCACTAGCCTCAGGCAAATGCCATCTATAAGAAACATCAGGAACCACCACAGACGAAGCCCCGGTCGTGAACGCTGCAGGCTTTGACGCCTTAGCCAAATCCGCAGACTGATAAACCCGACGAAGAGCGGACAAAGAAGTAACATAAGGACCGAGATTTGTTTTACAGCTCGGATTAGGAGCTAGGAGACCAACGTTTGGTACACGGCCACAAACCCTCGACACAAAAGACAAATCCGCGAGCTTAGAGGACGAAATTTGAGAAACCCACAAGGACTTTTCGTCCTGAACAGAGCCAGACACCGAAGCAGCAGCAGCAATCTGGTCTGGCTTAGAGCCGCGAACTAGTAATGATCGAAGAGAGGAGAACTTATCAGAGACATCTGCAGAGACAGACGCGGCAACAACAGCAGCGGCAGCAACAAGTGGCCTTTGAATATTCCCAGAGAAAGAACCCATGATAATGTCCAATGAAAAAGAGTCCTGTTATATAAAGAAGAGATACATGTGTAATAAGGTTTATAGACACATACACAACAAGCAATAATCAAGCAAAACACACATGTTAAAAAAAACAAGTGTTGAGACTATTCCAAGATTGTTGGTTTCCTTTTGGTGTAAAATTTACCTGGAAGTTTCCTCCTTTGGTTCTTATTGTAACTCGGGCTGTCAAATTTTGACAGCCCGAAATCAATGGACTAATGACTTGTCTGAATCAAAAACCTCTCTTTTTCACAAGCTCTTCTGCAAGAAAAATCAGAATCAAGTTAAAAACATAGCAGCTTGAAGCTTAAAGAAAACCTACACGAAAAGATCTACTGTGATGTTGACACAAAGTGAAACCAAAAAAAAAAAAAACCTTAAAAAAGATGATTTCTTCTAATTTTCCCCAGAAAAATTGAGAAAAAAAACGAAATTGGGGAAAGAGAAGGTGGGGTTATTGATTCCTGAAAAGACCCACCACGAAGAGAAAACACATACTTTCTTATCAATGGCATAGATCTCTCTCTAAAAGGGGAATGCAACAGAGGACAATGGTGATGATAAGAGACCATAAAATTCCTAATTAGGACATTGATTAATCGATGAGAGTCGAAACCGCGTAATTAATTAGTCCTTAATTAATTAGGGCGTGATTTATTTCAAAAACAAAACAACAAAAATCGAGAAGATGATTAATCAACGCAAAAATTGAAGAATCTGTGTGAATGGGACGAAGAAGGAGAGAAAAAAATAACTCACCAGAGAGAGACAGAGAGAGATAGAGAGAGGGAAAAGAGAAGGAGAAGAAATTTTTGTATGTCTTTTTTTTGGTTCAAGACAGAGAGGGAGGAAGGTAAATTAACAAACAAATAATTTTATTATCTTAAAATATATTTATAGACCTCCTCCTTCAAATAGAACAACAAATAAATTATATATTAAAAAAAAAATTACACAAAACAATATTTCAATATTTTTATCTAAAATTTGTTTGTCTAATTACCCAATTTTTGTATAAACTTGTTGTTTTATTTACAAGAAAAACATCAACAAATACCATGTGAATCATACGTACCACTTGGGTGTGGACACAAAACGAGTTATCTTTGTTGTGGCTGTAATAAATCACATGTCTGGTCGGTGGTAAAAAATGCCAAATTAAGTAATGAATGTAATCTTTTTCTTATGAATCAATATTTTTCACATTACGTGAAAACTCACGAATATACGATTTGGATATCCGGTGATAAGAATAATATTATATTAGAGAATCTTGGTTTTACATTACGCCAAGTTGTCCCCACCTCCATTACATTACAATATCTCTTGATTTCTCCCAATTTATTTCAGTCAAAGATTCATTAGAAATGCTAAACAAGTCGCAAAACATAAAGAAACTGATTTCACTTTTTAATAATTTTTTGGGAGAATTACAAAACTACAAATTATATTTCACAAAAATTACACCATTTCAAAATTATTTCACAAAACTACACATAAACACTTAAAATTAAATCCAAATAAATCTTACTCATACAATCTTACTTTTTAATACTATACATAAACACTAATTAGCGAACCCAAATAAAAAGATTTTAATTTTGGTAATTTTTAAAAGGTAAATCAAATTTTTAAAATTTTGAGAAGGTGTAAATACGAAGAAAATTTAAATTAGGTAGAGTTTTGTAAAAGAACGAAATTTTTTTGTTTTCTTAACATTCTTTATGCTCAAATTAACAAGCATCAAATAAGAAACTAATTAAAGTAGTCTCTGCATTAAGAAACAGAGCATTTTCTTCTAGGAAATAAACACAATTTTTAACATTTTCATATTTATTTCATCCTAAGAATCATCCATTCTCTTTTCATATCTTTTCACACAAATCTTATCTCCCAAATATAATAAAAAAAACTTATAAATAAAAATCAGACAGACTTTTGTTGCATCTCAGAAGCACTAACACCAAGAGCTTCATCAGGAATAAACCTACCCCAGAACCAATGTGCTTTCCAAACTCTATTCATCTCTTCTATTGGCACATTCTTCGTCTCAGGCAACATCATGTATATAAATATCGTCATTATCACCACAAACACCGCGAAAAAGAAGAACAATCCGAATTTCATGTGGCACAGCATCGTCAGGAATAGCTGTGCCACTAGGAATGTGAAGAACATGTTCACCGCTACGTTTATCGCTTGAGCCGCTGATCTTATCTCTAGCGGCGATATCTCGCTTGGTACTAGCCATCCCAACGGTCCCCACGACCACGCGAATCCCGCCACGTAGATGCAGATCAGCGCCACGATGAGGTTAGCGTCTGATTTGCCTATGTTCCCTGTTCCGGCCACTCCGAATTTTACTCCAATCATGACTCCGATAGCGATCTAAAATACACAAATCATAGGTTGAGTGTTTGTCAAGAAATGTAAATTAGGGTTAGGTTTAGGGTTTGTTTGTGTTACCTGAGAGATAAGCATTTGGATACCTCCTTGGAGAAACAAGATTCTTCTTCCGAACCTATCTACGGTAAAAACAGAGACGAATGTACACAATAGCTCGATGATACCGGTTACCATAGCCGACAAAAGCGAGGCTTTGCTACCGAATCCTAGTGTTTGGAAAAGAACAGGCGCGTAGAACGTAATGACATTGATTCCGGTAAGCTGTTGGAAGAAAGGAATGAAGCAAGTCATGATCAGTTGCGGTCTGTAACGAGGAAGCAAGATGTTCTTCCACGGATGTTTCACTTGCTTTGACGCCTCGCTCGCGTCGACTAGGTCTTGAAACTCTTCCTCGACTTCATCGGTGCCACGGATGGATTGAAGCATTTGCTTCGCCTCTTCGGTGTATCCACGCTCGATGAGGGAGTTAGGTGTGTCGGGTAGGATCAGGGCTCCGATCATGATCATCACCGCGGGGACACAAGCTAACCCTAGAGAGATTCTCCATCCGATGTTTCCTTTCATCTGCGCGGTGAAGTAGTTGATGATTGTCGCCACAACGATACCGAATATAATCGCCACTTGAAACCCGTTGTTGAAAGCTCCTCTTAGATTCGGAGGAGCCATTTCCGACAGATAAACCGGCACAGACTGAAAACCAAAACAAAAATAAATCAGTTATCTTAGCCTCTATTGTTGCTTATACCACAAGTTACTTTAACAATGTGTTTAGGACTTACTTGATTGGCGAAACCAACGCCGAAACCGAGTAGAATACGACCAATGAGAAGCATAGCGATGTTTTGAGCAAAGCCGTTAAAAGCAGAGCCGATAAAGAAGGTGAAACCGCCGAGAAACATTGACCATTTCCTTCCGAAAACTCGGGTAATAGTGGAAGCAAAGAGAGAAGAGATCAAAGCAGCCACATAGAGAGAAGAAGTGAATAGAGTAAGAAGCTGACTATCAAATCTACAATACTCATTCTCGTGCGCGCTCTTCATCTTCTTGTACACGTAAGGGAAGAACTTTTCCAAGAATGGCTCCATTGAGGTTACCCCTCCTACAAGCAATTAAAAAAAACCTAAATTAGTCATTGGAAACCCTAGATCTGAAAAAATAGACAAAGAAGAAAAGCAAACCTGAGATTCCGAGATCGTATCCGAAGATAAGACCACCAAAAGCACCGATGAAACATGTTACGAACACTTTTGGTGTTAATTTGTAGTTATAGTTACGAACTCCCGGCGTTTGACTCACGAACCCTCCGGCCATTTTTCCGATTTGGTACAAAACGACGTCGTAAAAGACTTAGCGTTGACTTTTCTTCTCTGTTTTCAGACAGGAAAACAAAACAGAGTTAGATCTTGTTTCTTCTTCTTCTTCTTGTTTCTTGTTTCTGGTGTGTTTGTTTCTTTGTGTAGTTCTTGTTTTTGAGAAATGGATTTAGAGACGATATGGTTTTTGAAAAGTGAGAAGAGAAGGTGAGATTTATAGGATTCGAAATTTTGTAACTGTTATTATTGGCTGGACTTTGAAGAAGAGATGTGTAATCTTGTTCTTCCACTTGCCTATTCCTCTGGATCTTATCTACTTCCATAAATCTCGTGTCTTTTTTTAGTTCTTGTCTTAAAAATTAATTATTAACGATAAGAATAATTAATTACTCAGTCTTAGGAGTTATGACAATTTTTACCAAATTTTGTGATAAAAGAATAATACTTGGGAGTTATGACAATTTTTACGAGTTTAACGCTGTAATAATTAAAGGATAATTATAAAATATGGCCATAGATGAATTGATAATTAGGTGTAAGTTTTTTATTTAGGTGGACAAGAGAGAGAATATTTTCCTTCTCTATTTTACCCTTCTTCCATCTTCTTCTTCATTTTCTTTCTTTTCTGTAAATCTAACTCTCTCATATCTCTCTCACTCACATTTTTTTTCTTCTTTATCTCTCAATCTCTCTCTTTCTTCTCGAAGATTTCCCCCTTTCTTTTTTGGTTTCTCTTTTTCTTCCATCAATTTTTTTCTTTATCTATTTTTCTTGGTTTTGGATCTCTCTTTCTCTCTTGAATATATATTTCTCTCTTGAATCTCTCCCTCCATGTTCTATCTCTCTCTATTTTTCTCGGCTAATTTCTCTCGATCGTAACTTTTTCCGATTTTTTCGGTTGGATCTTTCCGATCTCTCTTTCGGTCGGATTTCTCGGTCGTAAGTCTCTCGATAAGATCTCTCAGGTTTTACTTTCTCGATTGGATCTATCGTGGATCGTTCTCTCGATTGGATCTCACTTTTGTTATCGTTGTATTTTTTATTCTCGCGATACTTTTTTTGTTATTGCAGTCTTTTTGTTATCGCAATATTTTTTTTGTTATCGCGATATTGTTTTTTTATCGTGGTATTTTTCTTGTTATCACCATTATTTTTTTTGTTATCACGATTATTTTTTTCTTAGCACAATATTTTTTTGTTAGCGGATACTTTTTTTGTCATCACAATTTTTTTTTGATGACTTCGTTATCGTATAATTTATATCGCCTAACTTATATATTATCATAATAAATCAATTTAATTGCGTTATTTATTTGATTTAAAATTATAAAATAAGTTTACGATAATAACAAAGTTATCCGATAACAAAATATCCGATATTTTGTATGTTACCGTAAACATATTTTGGCACTGATAACTCAGTTATCGTGTAATTGATATCGTCTAACTTATATATTACACAATAACTCAATTAAATATTGTTATTTACTTGATAAAAAGTTATAAAATAAGTTCGCGATAACAAGAAAGATATCCGATAACAATTGGTATAAAAAAAGCAAGGGTATAATGGTCAACAAAAATTTTCTCTCTCTTCCTCACCTAAATAAAAAGTCATCACCTAATTTTGAAGTCTTCCATGTCCATATTTTTAATTCATCCATAATTAAAACACACTTACAGCACCATTATAAGGGCTTGAGGTGGACTTTTAAACTATGGGCCTCCATAAAAAAATTAAAAGCCTCTCTGAAACCTCCCTCCTAAAAACCGGTTATTCACTATTTCGCGGGCCCCACTGACACGTGGTGGTCCGCGATTGGTCAATTTAATTTTTTTTATTTATTTATTTTTTTTAATTTTCAAAAAAAAAAAAAAATTAAAAATCTTTAAAAGGCTTTTGCCTATAAAGATGCTGTTAGACACTCTTTACTTTTGTACTAGAACTACAATTTTGACTCAAATAATGGGTCTGATTGGTGACTTGAGTTACTATGAGTTAAGTTGAGTTATGGGTTTAACTCAAAAGATAACTCAAAAATGTTACCAATCAAGTATAAAACCAAAAATTTTGAAGTTAATTTTGAGTTAGAATGTGGTATGATTGAGTTATAAATTTGAGTTACTCCTTTGTAAAATTGCTAACTCAAAATTTTATTCAACATCAATAAATATTCATGAGTTATGTGTGAGTTGAGATTTTTTTCTATTAAAATTGATAAGCAACTTATACATCATAAAAGTTACCAATCAATGTTATTTTTGGCAAAATGCTAACTCATATTTCTACAACAAACTTCCGATTAATACAATTTCTACCACATTATTTTTACTGCAAACTACTGCAAAGTATACCACATTTTGTAACTCAACATCAATAACTCGAGTCACCAGTCGGAGCCAATATATTTTATTATTTGATCTTCTCGTTATTTACAAAAAAGTAATAAATATTTTATTTGATTAGTGGTGTAAACGCCCGCAAAACTCGGTCAATAGACAGAGAAGACCGGTGCTATTTTTCTATTTTAGATAATATTTTTTTGGTATGAAATGTCAACTTTCTCTTGTCATTATTTATGAGATAAGATCATTTATCTTGTATTCCTTTTAAAAAAAATTATACAAAATCTATTTTTTTTTATTTACTACCTAGTTATAACTTTTCATAATCCTTTGAAACTAAAAATGTAAAGAATTTTCAATCTTTATCCAAAATTTGAGGTCATTTTTTTTTTGTTAATGTTTTTTCATATTTTTTTATTAATTTGAGGTCATTTTGAAACTTAAATAACCCTTTTTTACTCGTGACAGCCTTTTTATTCACATGCATCGATATTATCTTAATTGAATGTAACGTTTTTATATTATCCACACAATGGGACAAACATAGTCTTTCAAAATCTATACATTTCTTGATATTTTAAAAGCATATTGTACGTCAAATTGTTTAAAGATAATATTTATGTGTCAGCGGATATTCAAACAATGTAATTAAAAACAGTTGGGCCTGTGGGGACTATTGATTACGATATGGAAACAAAAAAAGTTGACTATCATTACTCTTATTTTTATTTATTTTTTACATAATATTTATGAATAATACATAATTATACGTTGTTTCATGCGTTTAATTCGTAGTCTCCTTTGTTTTTTTTAAAAGGGTAGTAGTCTTCTTTGTTGCTCTTTATTATTTTGGTTTACACTTGAAAGTCAAAAGTTGCATAACGTTATTTTGACGATGTTTCCACAAAGTTTCGTCATATTTAAATTAGTTATGTAACATTTAATGTCGCTATTACGCATAGGTTATATGCTACTTTAAACTAGGAATTTATCCGCGGAATAAAAATTTACGTAATTGAAAAAGAAATATTTATTGGTAAAAACAATGTATAGTATAAAATGAGATAAAAAATTTTGGATCTCATGTGATCCGCGTTAAACATGAAGTTTAAATTTGAAGTATATATACAAAATATATTGTATTTGGTTTTTATAATGTTTTATTTACAAAAATTTATTACTATTATTATTTTTATACTTATCATCGAAAAAGATTATAATTGTCATTTCGATGTTGAATATTTACCTTTACGTATAATTTACGATTTATCATTAAAAAACAATAACTACATAGTGTTTTGAAACTATGATATAACTCGTTTAACAACGAAAAATATGTCCATTTGAACTCTATTTGTCATAAAACTCGGACTATTAAAACCTCGGATAAAACCATTGAATTTTCGGGGGCTCGAGTCAATTTTATGTTCAAGTTTTGTCATTTGACATGAGTTTTGATGTTTAATACAATTTTACAAAATAATATTGTTATTTATAAATGAACAATATGTTTTATCATTTTTTAGTGCGAGAATATAACATACAAACATTATGAAAATTATAAAATTGTGTGTTTTCATTGGTTTTTTAAATATTTTAAACATATTGTCTATGAAGGTTTAATCACAATAGCCCCAAATTTTAGTGTGTTATATGAAAAATAGTGTGTTATGTGATATTAAGTGGGTTTTTTCATTGGACTTCGAATTTCAATTTAGAGTTTTTCGAAAATTTTAATGATGTGAGACCATAATTAATCTGGTGATGACACGTACGATTTTTCTAATAATTTTCTCTATGTCTCCTGTATTAATAATATAAGATAGGATATGATATTAAGTGAACTTTTTCATTGGGCTTCGAATTTCAATTTAGGCTTTTTAAAAATTTTAATGATGTGGGACCAAAATTAATCTGGTGATGACACGTATGATTTTTCCAATAATTTTCTCTCTCCGTCTCTTGTATCTTATATAATAAGACAAAATGTTTTTGTAACTTTCATTGTGGTGGTGACAAGTGTTTCATTGTTTTTTTGACATGTGTCTACATTTAGTTAATTTTCAAACCAAAATTATTTTACTTCTTCTAAAAAACAAAATTAAATGTCAATTTATTTCCTATGTATCTTTTAATTTAAAACAAATTATCATCATAAGTTTCAATATTATTAATTTTTAATTTTATGAAGAATTTACAATCAATATATCATATTATCCACATAATTGAAATAAAATCTTAAATTAATGATATTTACCTATTTAAAAATTTAAGAATAAATGTCAAATTGTCTTATATATTTATTTTAATTTAATACAAATGATTCATATGACTTTCATATAATACTATTTTTAGATTTTATTTTGTTATTAAATTCATTAATTCATGACATTCAAAAAAAATTATGAAAGTTGAATAGTTTTTATTATATAATTATTACATTTTTCTATAATTTTTTTTCTGAAAATAATTTGGTCAAATGATAATTATTTTTATAACATATGTGAATTACATATGTACATTCGCATATGTAATTAATATATTAATATATAAGTTTTAGATTTTATATAGAAATTTTAAATCATTATATCCTACTATCCTCATATTTTTGTAACCCATTAACATAATTATTATATTTATATGATAAAAGTAAATTAGATAATACTAGCAAAAATCATAATTTTTAAAATTTGGTGATTAGTTAATGTTGAAACTAATAAACAATAATTTATTTTTAACTCACATATGTTGTGGAAGATTGTTGATCAAGTCAACAAAATATCTCTTAGATGTTATCATTCAACAAAATTAAATTAGAATTAATTTTGTAACATAATGGTGACAATTATGTGGAAAATAAATTCTCATCACTCCACTTTGTAACTCCCATTAGAGTGTGACTATATAATGGAAATCATTGTTTCTTTCATAAAACATGTTTTAGAGAAACACACATTCATATACTTTAACATAAAAAAACAATCTCATAAAAACAATCTCTCATATTCTCTTCTTAGTACAACACGATTTCTACGTTTGAATGGTTATGATCTCGGGTGTTTAATGGTTGTGTCATGTGGTAATGAAAACTTTTGTTCATTGTTTGTTCTCCAAAGTGGTTATATGTGAATTGCATATGTACATTCACATATGTAATTAATATATTAATATATAAGTTTTATATTTTATATAGAAATTTTAAATCATTATATCCTACTATCATCATATTTTTGTAACACATTAACATAATTAGTATATTTATATGATAAAAGTAAATTAGATAATACTAGAACAAATCATAATTTTTAAAATTTGGTGATTAGTCAATGTTGAAACTAATAAACAATAATTTATTTTTAACTCACATTTGTTGTGGAAAATTGTTGATCAAGTCAATAAAATATCTCTTAGATGTTATCATTCAACAAAATTAAATTAGAATTAATTTTGTAACATAATGGTGACAATTATGTGGAAAATAAATTATCATCACTCCACCTTGTAACTTCCATTAGAGTGTGACTATATAATGAAAATCATTGTTTCTTTCATAAAACATGTTTTAGAGAAACACACATTCATATACTTTAACATAAAAAAAAACAATCTCATAAAAACAATCTCTCATATTCTCTTCTTAGTATAGCACGATTTCTACGTTTGAATGGTTATGATCTCGGGTGTTTAGTGGTTGTTTCATGTGGTAATGAAAACTTTTGTTCATTGTTTGGTCTCCAAAGTGGTTATGTGTTGACTTGATCAACAATCTTCCACAATAAATGTGAGCCAAAAGAATTATTATATCATATCTAATGCATGTCTTTTCCATACGATTTTAGTTTACTATCACTATCAAACTAATCTCAGCTTTTAAAAAATATACAAAATTTGAGTTCAACAATATTTCGAACAAAAACATGTAAAATAGATATTAAACAAAATTAGAATCTCAAAAGACATATAGTAAATATACGAGATGGTCTAAGCATGTTTAAGTTATTCGAAACTCACCACCTACTAAACAATGACGAGCAATAAATTATAGGAAAAAATGTTATTTAAATCCTCAACTATTTTCAAAACGACGATTTAATCCTGGATTTTCTCTTTACTTTTTAAATCATCAACTTTTTATTGATTTATCTGTTAAATGTTAAAGTTTTGTTGATTTGTCATTTTTGATCCCACCGTTAATTCGACTAACGGAATTGTTAAACCCCGTTAGTTGATTATGTTAGTCGAATTAACGTCGGGATGAATTCGGACAAGTCAACGTAAAGTATATGATTTAAATAGAAAATTGAGAGTTCATGATTAAAATGGAGATATTTTGAAAGTTGAGGGTTTTTATGACATTTTTCCTAATGTAAAACTTTAACTGAGACATTAATAATATTAAACTCTAAACACCAAACATTATACTCTAAATTGCAATACACCCAAAATTTTAAAATTAAATTATTAATCATAAACACAAAAATCTATACTCTAAAATGTAAAAGAAAGAATCCAAACATTAAAAGTTAGAATTAAATTAAGGGAGAATTACAAAATTATACATTTTAAATTACATTTCACAAAACTACATCATTTCACAAAACTACACCTAAACACTAAAAATTAAATCCAAAAACACCTACCCAAACAACCCTACCCCTCTTAACACTATACTCTAAACACTATACTCTAAACACTAATTAGCGAACCCAAATAAAAGTTTTAGTTTTAGTATGTTTTTAAGGTAAATCAACCTTTTAAATTTTTTGAAAGGGTATAAATATGGGAAATTTTTTGTTAGAGTTTTGTAAAGGAAAAAATGAAAGGGTGTAGTTTTGTGAATTCATTTTTAATCACGAACTCTCACATTTCTATTGGGAAAAACGCCAAAAAATTCCTCAACTTTCAAAAAAATGCCGTTTAATTCCCCAACTCGTATTTGGGCCATTTTATTCCCCAATTTTCAACCGCGAAACTTTTAAATCCCTAAAATCGTTGACTATGCCATTTTAATACCTTTAAAAAGTCAACCGTTATCTCTCTGTTAATTGTCGTTAACTCTTAAAACGACAACGTTTACTGTTCAAAAATGATTATGAAATAAAACAAAACGGCGACGTTTAGCAACACAAAAATCCCCAATTTACAAACCCTAGATCTCAAATCTCTCTTTCACGCTCTCTCTCTCTTCGATATTCCTCTCTTTCTCTTCGATTTCTCTCTCATTTTCTCTTCGATTCTTCTCTACTTCTCTCATCAAATCTATGGCTGGAAACAAGAGGAAGAAGATGACTCCGAAGCGGCGGAAGAAGAACGCGAGTAAGGACGTGGCGGAAGAAGAACGCGAGTATGAACTCGATCCTGAAATTGAAGCTGAGATAGATCGACAATGCGGCGAAGAAGATAACGATTGTCCGGCGTATGGTGGTGATGATGAGGTAGACGACGAGATTGAAGATGAAGCCAATGGATTTGGTGTTGCAGAAGAAACATGCAACGATTTAGCTATATTCTTCGGAGATGATGCTGAAAGAGAAGATCCTATAAGCGACGCGGATAGTGGTGATGATATCTGGAACGATGAGAAAATCCCAAATCCAATTTCTTCAGACGAAGACGAAGAAAGGTATGAACGCCAAGAGCTCCTCTCCAACACCTTAGAAAGTGAAGAACTTCTCTACTTGGGGAAGACTTTTGGATGTGCTTCAGATTTCAAGCTAGCTTTGCTTAGGTATTCACTAAGGACTCGGTACGACATAAAGATGTACAAGTCATCGGCGAAAAGACTTGGTGCTAAATGTTCGGATTTGGAGGCAAAATGCCCATGGAGAATATACTGCTCCTATGAGAAGAGGAAGCACAAGATGCAAGTGAAGATTTATATCAATGAGCATTGTTGTGAAAGATCGGGATACTCCAAAATGCTAAAGAGATCATCAATTGCAATGTCTGTTTTCGGAGAGACTAAGACCGAATCCAAAACTGTCAAGAAAGGAAATGGTGGATGAGATAAAGAGGGAATACAACCTAATAGTCACGAGAGGATCAATGCGGAAAGGCTAAGGCTAAGCTCGTATCGTGAGAGAAAGGCTAGCCATGAGGTTCATTTCTCTCGTTTGTGGGATTACCAAGAAGAGATACGCAGGACTAATCGTGACACAACCATGGTTATTGAAACAATACCAGGTGCTACTCCAGGAAGCAAACAAAGGTTTCACCGTATGTACGTTTGTTTCACATCACAAAGAGAATCATGGATAGCTGCTGTAGGTAGAGATGGGGATAATAGGATAGTTCCCATAGCATGGGCTGTGGTTGAAATTGAGAATAATCCTAACTGGGAATGGTTTATGAAGCACTTGAAAGATGATTTAGGCTTAGGAGATGGTGCAAAATACACCATCCACTACAAGAATCTGCGCAAATTACCACGAAAAATTTACAACGATTTGAATCGTCGTAAACTTACGTCGATATTACGACGATTGTACGACGATATTGGTAATCGTCGTAAAATCGTCGTAAAAGTTACAACGATCAAAATCGTCGTAAATTTACGACGATTTTACAACGAATTTCCGATCAAACACCAAATCGTTGTAAAATCGTGGTAAATTTACCACGATTTTACAACGTTTTGGTTTATAAGGATATTTCGTCGCTATATCGTTGCTAATTTACCACGAATTTACAACTTCTTATTTTGGGACTTTTTAACAACGATTTAAAGACATTTAATCTGGTAGTTGAAAACGTGTATTTACTCGTTGCACCTAATTATTTACAACTTTCATTTTAGTCGTTAAATCGTTGTAAAATCGTTGTTAATTCCTTGTAGAATTATGAATCGTTGTAAATTAGTAGTTAATTTCCTTGGTAAAAAGTTGGAAAATTTTTAAAAATCCTATAAATACCTCCTCATCTTTCACCATAAATCACACCATCAATTTTATATCTCTCTATCTCTCTCACTTACAAAAAAAAACTCTTTTTATAAAAAAAATGTCTGGAGGCGATATTTACGAAATCCGAAAATGGATGTACATACATCGATGCGATGACGGATCGGTGACAAGGGAGTTCCTCGACGGGGTTGAAGTATTCATGCAGCAAGCCACAAATCTATCTGTCACTCTCGAAAGCGGTAAGATGTTTTGTCCTTGTATCAAATGCGACAATAGACGGTTCATTTTGGTTGAAAATGTTTGGAAGCATTTGTTAAATAGAGGATTTACACCACAATATTATATATGGTTTCAGCATGGGGAATGTTATTCTGGTAATGTTGCTAGTAGTAGTAATTATCATCAAGAATCTGTAGACTATGACCAACATGTAGAAAATGAGTATGATTTTTATAATTTTCGTCATGATCATGGAAATGAACCGGATAGGATAAATGACATGGTTAGCGATGCATTTCGTCCTGAAGTTGCATATGATGGAAATTTAGTTGAAGAACCTAATTTAGATGCTAAAAAATTCTACGACATGTTAAATGCTGCAAATCAACCAATATATGATAATTGTAGAGAAGGGCACTCTAAATTGTCATTAGCTGCTAGAATGATGAATATTAAAACAGACCATAACTTATCTGAGGTTTGCATGGATGATTGGGCCTCATTGTTAAAAGAATATCTACCCTCTGATAATTTAGCTGCCGAAACGTTTTATGAGGTTCAAAAATTGGTTATCGGTCTTGGTCTTCCGTATCGGTCAATTGATGTCCGTGTAGACAATTGTATGATATTTTGGAAAGACGACGACATTCTTGAGGAATGTCGTTTTTGCAAAAAACCAAGATATAGGCCGAAGGAGTAGGTCGGAAGAGGGTACCGTACCGGAAGATGTGGTATCTTCCTATAACGGACAGTGCTACAAAGGATGTATCACTCGGAGATGACGGCTTCTTCAATGAGGTGGCATGCGGAACATACACGAAGCCTGGAGAGGTGACTCACCCATCCGATGCGAAAGCGTGGAAACACTTTAACTCGGTGTACCCCGATTTTGCTAGACGAAAAGGTAACGTCTACCTTGGTCTGTGTACGGATGGATTTAGTCCATTTGGTATGTCAGGTAGGCAGTATTCATTATGGCCCGTCATCGTCACCCCTTATAACCTCCCACCAGAGATGTGTATGCAAAGGGAATTTTTATTTCTGAGCATTTTAGTCCCCGGACCTAAACATCCAAAAAGATCCCTTGATGTTTTTCTACAGCCTTTGGTGGAAGAGTTGAAGGAGTTATGGCACACTGGAGTAAAGACTTACGATTGTTCGAGGAAACGGAATTTTACAATGCGCGCAGTGCTTCTATGGACGATTAGCGACTTTCCCGCTTATGGAATGTTGTCGGGCTGGACTACACACGGACGACTATCTTGTCCTTACTGCATGCATCGTACTGACGCCTTCCAATTGAAGCATGGAAGGAAAACTAGTTAGTTCGATTGTCACCGTAAGTTTCTTAGTTTGCGCCACCCATATCGGAAAAACAAACGATTGTTTAAAAAGAACAAAGTGGTTCGTGATCCTCCGCCGATTTATTACACGGGCGAACAAGTTGAGGCGCATATGGATCATTACTCGTGCGAATTACACAGTTCCCCAAGGAGGAAACCGGCATGTCCCGCCTAATATGCCCGATGGTTATCTTACGGAACACAATTGGCATAAGAAAAGCATTTTCTCGGGAGCTTCCATACTGGAAAGATCATCTACTCCGACACAATCTTGACGTGATGCACATAGAGAAGAACTTTTTCGATAACATTATGAACACTCTTTTGAATGTGCAGGGAAAGACAAAAGACAATTTTAAATCACGTCTTGACTTGGCTGAGATATGTGCGAGATCCGAATTGCACATTGATAATGACGGAAAAGCCCCAATACCTATATTCGGATTATCGAGTGCGGCGAAGACGTCGTTGTTCCAGTGGGTGATCTCCGAAGTTAAGTTTCCCGATGGTTTTGTTTCTAATCTTTCTCGGTGTGTAGATGGTAGTAAATTCACAGGTATGAAAAGTCACGATTGTCATGTGTTCATGCAACGACCGCTACCATTTGTCTTGGCCGAACTTGTTCCACAAAATGTGCACGAAGCAATTGCTGGTACGTATACGTAATGTCTAATAAAATATTTCATAACCGAATATATCGTAATACGTACGTTTTATATAATTTGTGTAGGTGTTGGGTTGTTCTTTCGTGATCTTTCCACAAGAACGTTGAACGATGAAGTAATAACACAACTCGACGAGAACATTCCTCTCATTTTGTGCAATTTGGAGAAGATATTTCCCCCATCCTTTTTTGATGTTATGGAGCACCTACCAAGTACATCTCCCACACGGCGTAACTAGGGGGGCCCGTTCACTTCCGATGGATGTACCCTTTCGAACGATTTATGAAACATCTAAAAGGGAAGGCGAAGAATCTAGCTAAAGTCGAGGGTTCAATCGTTGCGGGTAGTATTACGGAGGAAACGTCTCACTTTACGTCGTACTACTTTGCACCAACTGTGAGGACACGTAAAAGAGCGCCGAGGAGATATGATGACGGAGGCATTCAAACAACGTACGCGGTGGAAGGAGTACCTGACATATTTTGTCCCATTGGTCGGCTTAGCGGACGCATAAAAGAGGTTTGGTGGAGCAACGAGGATGAAATTCATTGTGCCCACACGTACATTGTATTGAATTGCGATATTGTTACTCCATGGGAAAGGTAAAAGTAAATGTTTTTTAATACTCTTTAATTCATTACAACACTCATGAAATATTGTTTACTTATGATATTTTCATATATATATATAGTATCTTCGTCGAACAAGTTCAAAAAGGGATTCCGGGATATCCGAAGATGAGCTCGATTCCCGTAAAACTCAACACTTTGTGATGTGGTTGCAAACACGGGTATATGAAAATATCAAATATGAAATTACATATAAACATAATATATTTAAACAAAATTATTGTTGGTGTCTGCAGATTGAGTACGAGGAAGAATCTTATCCGGTGTGGTTCCACGAGATGCTACAACGTCCCCTTGCGAAGATTCGGACATCGCCAATGTATTTTACAAGAGATTATGCTTTCCACGCGTACGATTACGGGCGACATCGAACAAGTGTTAACTACGGTGTTTGTGTTAGAGGAGACATTGATTTCTACGGAATCATCCAAGAAATCATAGAAATAACGTTTCCCGGATTGCTCATGTTGAAGTGCGTACTCTTCAAGTGCGAGTGGTTTGATCCTACGATCGGAAGAGGTGTACGAATCAACAAGTCTGGGATCGTTGATGTCAATAAGAGTAGAAGATACAACAAGTTCGAGCCTTTCATACTTGCATCGCAAGCCGAGCAAGTAAGCTTCATTCCTTATCCGCGTCTTAAGTCCACAGGAATACATTGGCTATCCGTCATCAAAATTGCCCCGAGAGGGTACATAGTCAGGGAAGAAGAATCACCACTACGGAATGACACGTCCGTCGATATTCCTTCGCCGAACTAAACACGGACATGGTCTTACTCGTTGATCCACATAATAGGGAAGCCGAAGAGGTGAATGAGGACGAAGAAGAAGTCGAAGAGACCGACGAATTTGATGAATCCGACTGCGAGGACGAACATGAGTCTGCCGATGACTTCGAGTAATAAATAAGAAAATAATGTATTTTAAGAAAATAATGTATTTAAATTTTTTTTTATAAAATAAATTAACAATCGTGGTAAATTCGTGGTAAATTTACAACGATTTTACCACGACTTGTGTAAATTTAACAAATCGTGGTAAAATCGTCGTAAATTTACAACGATTTTACCACGATATGTGTAAATTTCACAAATCGTGGTAAAATCGTCGTAAATGTACGACGATTTTACCACGAATAATCTTATGATTCGTAGTCTTTTAAAGACATCTAATCCTCAGGAGTTTTGTTTGTACGAGGTTGTCGACGTCAACGATTACTACGAGTTTACAACGCTTTAAAACGAAATCGTTGTAAAATCGTGGTAAATTTACCACGATTTTACAACGTCTTTTTGTATAAACCCCTAAACCCTAAACATTTTTAAAAGTATGTCTTATATTATGTACAAACACTCGTTAAGACCTCTAAACTTAATGAATAACTATAAAAACAATGTTAAAATTGCTTATCAATAAGTTTTGTTTACATATTTTTAGAATTCATAAAGTTTAAGATAAAGTGTACTATAATATATTGTTGTTAATATGTATATATGTTCTAATTTTATCAAAACTTGTTTTTGTGCAATCATACGCCTTAGAATGATTTCATATGCATACAATATCATAATTATATGCAACATGAAGTCAAATGGCAGATAAATTTTAGCAAAATCCATTTAGTGTAATAAATCGTCGTAAATTCGTGGTAAATTTACCACGAATTTACGACGATTCACACAAAATCGTTGGAAATTCGTGGTAAGTTAACAACGAATTTACGACCAAAAATGAAACTCTAAACGTCAAATCTTCAGGAGTTTTGTTTGTACGAGGTTGTCAACGTCAACTATTACCACTATTTTACAACGATTTATAAAGTTCAAAAAGACGTTGTTAAATCGTGGTAAAGTTACCACGATTTTACGACGATTTAAAAGGTAATCGTTGTAAAATCGTGGTAAATTTACCACTATTTTACAACGTCTTTTTGTATAAACCCCTAAACCCCAAACATTTTTAAAAGTATGTCTTATATTACGTACAAACACTCTTTAAGACCTCTAAAGTTAATGAATAACTATAAAAACAATGTTAAAATTGCTTATCAATAAGTTTTGTTTACATATTCTTAGAATTAATAAAGTTTAAGATAAAGTGTACTATAATATATTGTTGTTAATATGTCTATATGTTCTAATTTTACCAAAACTTGTTTTTCTCGCAATCATACGACTTAGTATGATTTCATATGCATACAATATCATAATTATATGCAACATGAAGTCAAATGGCAGATGAATTTTAGCAAAATCCATTTAGTGTAATAAATCGTCGTAAATTCGTGGTAAATTTACCACGAATTTACGACGATTCACACAAAATCGATGGAAATTCGTGGTAAGTTAACAACGAATTTACGACCAAAAATGAAACTCTAAACGTCAAATCCTCAGGAGTTTTGTTTGTACGAGGTTGTCAACGTCAACTATTACCACGATTTTACCACGACTTATAAGGTAATCGTTGTTAAATCGTGGTAAATTTACAACGACGTAACAACGAATTTATTAAATCAAATCGTCGTAAAATCGTGGTAAATTTACCACGATTTTACGACGATTACCTTATAAGTCGTGGTAAAATCGTGGTAAATTTACCACGATTTTACCACGATATTATTTTCATCATTCCCAAAACGCGGCAAACGAAACGAACCAAAACGTTTCAATTTTTTTACAACGATCTAACGACGAAATCGTCGTAAAATCGTCGTAAATTTACGACGATTTTACGACGATTGCTTATACTATATATAGTGGACCAAAATTTTTCATTTTCACTCATTCTCTCTAAATCTCTCTATCTCTCTAAAACTTTCTCTCTCTAAAACTCTACAACTTTCATACTCTTCAACATCCCCAAAGGTAAATATTTTTAATATATGTGTTATAAAACCGGATTTTAGAATTAGTTTTAGGAATTGGAATTTAGTTTTAGGATTTAGAATTTAGTTTTAGGCTCGGATTTTAGTTTTATGATTCAAATTTTAGAATTATATGTTTAGGACATATATAATGTCATTAAAATACTTATATAATTTTATTATTATTTAAATATTTAATGTTTTTTTTGGCAGGTACTTAGATATGCCTCGTAGGAGAGGGAAGACCTTACCGCCGGACTACATGCAGATGTTGGCGGATAGGAGGGCTTCCCGGGAAGGCTCGGCTTCCCGGGAAGGCTCGGCTTCCGGTTCAGCTTCCCGGACATCTCCTGTCCAAGGCGAGCATCCTCCTCCTCCTCCTTCTGTGCCCCCCGCCGCCGCCGCTGACGCCGACCCCGCAGCCGACGATATCCCGGGCCCTGTACATCCAGAGTTGGATGTACCGGGACACGCGCCGTACTCCAACCTCCGGGTTGAGGATATTCTCGCTCAACCCGAACATGACAGTCTCCGCCGGTTGGATCCGTACAAGTCTCCGGACACTTACTGGTAATTAACTTAATTTTTTTTTTATTATTTTTTATTATATTAATAAATTAATTAATGTTTTTTTCGAGGTTCAAGTACGACAACCGGGTCTCGCGTTCTATCGCGGACATAATCAAGGGATACTACACCGAGTCGCATCCCAATTGGAGCAAGACACCCGAGCACATCAAGAGAACGTGGTTCAAATGTTTCGCGGTAATGTTCTTATTTAATTTCAATTAAATTTATTTATTTAACTTTAAATTTTTTATTATATATTATTCGCGTAAAGCTAAGTAACTTATAATTTTTCATATTTTGCAGCAAAAGTGGCATTGGGATGTCTCGATCAACGAGACCGTGAGGACGAAGTTCAACAAGACGGCGAAATTCCGTCTCGCCAACACGGTCTCCGACTGGAAGGACAAGTGGAGAGTCGTCGGCGACGCGGGGAAGCCGGTATATCTCTCGGTCGCGGTCTGGGACGGCTTGAAGAAATATTGGACGGATGGCCACAACGCGACCGTAGCTGAGAAGTGTTCCACCTCCACGAACGCGAAGCTACCTGACGGGACGCCGAAGCAGATGGCTCACACGTCCGGACAAATCCCGTTCGCGGGTCGGGCGCACGAAATGGTAAGTCTCTCTTACTAACTCTTCCAAATTATTTTTATTTTCAAATTACTAATATTATACTAATGCACATAAATTTTATTATTTGTTTGTAGGCCAAGGAGCCGGGTCACAAACCGGCCGTCGATGCCGTCTTCGAGAAGACGCACCGGAAAAAGACCGGCGAGTTCGTTGACTCCCATTCCGAGCGGATATTCAACGATCTTGAAGCTCGGAAGACGGAGATCGAGACTCAACGATCTCAGAGATCTCCGGGAGGCACTCAATATCCGGGCGAGCCGCTTACAACCGCCGAGCTCGATCAAATATATCATGAGGTAAAATTTTACTCGTAAAATTATTTTTTAAAACATTCATTTATTAATTGTTTAATTTTATAGGTTGCTCCTAAGAAGAAAGGACGGGTTCTAGGCATGGGATCCATGCAGGACGTCCCACTTGCTCCTCCCAATTACCGATCTCGAGGCCGAGTTGCGGTCGAGATTCGGAACTCGCATTCGACTCGGGCGAACAACATGCGGTTCTACAACGGCCTGTTCACGGTGCTTTCGCATCTAACCCGGAACTACTTCGGACGATGCGGACACATCCCCTCCGTCCGACGACCGACCGGGCCGGAACAAGCAACGTAGATCCCGAGAACGCAACGCGGGACTATTTCGGGCCTAATTTCAATTTAGACGACTAATTATTTTTGTATTTTGTATTTTGAAATTGTAATAAAAATATTTTAAAAAAATAATATTTTATTTTATAAAATATTATTTTTTTTTATTTATAATAATATTAATCGTGGTAAAATCGTCCCTAATAAGGGACGATTTTACCACGAATTGTAAAATTTATATTTCTTACAATCGTGGTAAAATCGTCCCTAATTAGGGACGATTTTACCACGATTAGTAAAATTTATATTTCTTCCAATCGTCGTAAAATCGTCCCTAATTAGGGACGATTTTACGACGATTTCGAGAAATATAAATTTTACAATTCGTCGTAAAATCGTCCCTAATTAGGGACGATTTTACAACGATTGTAAGAATTTTCGATTTATTATAAATACAAATTTACAACCAAATATTCGTTGTAAAATCGTTGTAACAAATACAACGATTTTACAACGAATATTTTACCACGAATTTACAACGAATTTTATTCGTCGTAAAATTTACCACGATTTTACGACGATTTAGCTTTTACTTCGATCGATTAACGACGAAATGGAAATCGTCGTTAAATCGTGGTAAACTCTATTTTACCACGATTTTACAACGATTATGGTCGTGGTAAAAGTCCTGATTTCTTGTAGTGATCATATCAGACAAACAAAAGGTACATTCTGTTTTGTATTGTATTTACTATATTTTGTTTATAGTGTGGATATGGATAACATGATATGTGGGTGTGTTAAGTGGCAGTTAACGGGCATTCCTTGTATCCATGCTGCTTGTGTGATCACGGCAAAGAAACAAAGAGTTGGAGATTTTGCCTCAGATTACTATCTAAAAACTACTTTCCAAAAGACATATTGTATAGGTATTAAACCTGTACAAGGAATGAAATTGTGGCCTAGGACAAATAGATTACCTGTGTTGCCACCACCGTATAGGTTAGGTAATAGGGGTAGACCAAGTAATAACGATAGGCGGAAAAATGCCAATGAATCTACCTGATCTGACAAGACGAAGTTGTCAAGAGCAAAGTGTGTTACTACATGCTCTAATTGTGAAGAAAGAGGACATAACAAGACCTCTTGCTCCAACCCCACCGCGGAAAAAGGACCAAAAAGGCCTGTGGGTCGGCCAAGACTCTATGTGGTATGATTAAGTTTGTTTTATTTGTCATATATTGTAGTATTTGTCCACTTACTCATTGTTTCTTTGTTGTTGTTGTTGTAGGGAGAACCATCAGAAGGTGCATCTTCATCACAACCTCCATCACAACCTCCATCTGAAACTATGCTTTGAACTTATGTTTTGTGAAATTATGCTTTTGTCATTGTGAACTTTATGCTATTGTGAACCTTTATGATGTTGTGAAACTATGCTTTTGTCATTGTGAACTTTATGCTATTGTGAACCTTTACCAATGTTTAATGTTTATGTGAACTTATGTTAAACCTGTGTATGTTTTTTTGGTTATTTGCAAAAATACACTTTAAAAACACACTCAAAACTTGTCAAAAACACACTCAAAACTTGTCAAAAATACACTTAAAACACTTAAACTTTGTCAAAAACAGACTTAAAACATGTAAAAATACATATAAAACAAGCCAAAAACACAATAAACACAATACGAAACACGCAAAACACATACTTAAACATGATAAAAACACATTATCTTGAATTCAATTATGATTCAAATACATTGATAGAGATTTAAACATACATTAATAGAGGTCCAAACGTACATTTTACTTTGCTAATCCATAACCAATGACCATTCCCATTACACACATAAACACCATTACACCCTTTTTATACCTTCCACAGATCTTCACTTCTCTTTTAAGCATCAAAAATTCAGCTTTCAATTCATCAATCTGACATTGTAACTCGACCACCTTAGCATTACCTTTAACAACATCTGATTCAAGCAGTGCAACCAAAGGAATGACATCTTCAAGCTCTTCCAACATTGCCTCTTCGACCCATTTGAATAAATGGTCCTAATGATATCAAAATTGACATAAATTGTGTTATCAAACATCATAAATATCAATTGAACCACTTACATCTCTTCTAGTACAACATCTGAAAAACGGACGACCCGGATTTTCTTGAGTTTTTGCGGTTAGAATTTGCACTTCTTTTCCACATAAACATTTGGTCGGAAAGCCACGTTCGAGAGTCGCAATCTTAAATCCAGCACTCTTCGAGCTTGAATTCGAGTTCATCGTTGGAGCAGAAGAAATCAAGGAGAAAAAATCAAGGAGAAGAAATCAAGGAGAAGAAATTTTTAGGGTTCTTATGTTTTAATTTGGGGTTTTTTCCGATGAGAAGAAATAAAGGAGGAGAAACATAAAACGCAGTCGTTTAGGGTTAACGACAATTAACAGAGAGATAACGGTTGACTTTTTAAAGGTATTAAAATGGCATAGTCAACAATTTTAGGGATTTAAAAGTTTCGCGGTTGAAAATTGGGGAATAAAATAGCCCAAATACGAGTTGGGGAATTAAACGACATTTTTTTGAAAGTTGAGGAATTTTTTGGCGTTTTTCCCCATTTCTATTTAAATCATAAAATTCTATAACTTTCAAAATATATCTATTTTTTACAGTTTAGGATATAATTTTTTGTATAGGTTCTACATTTAACTCTTAGTGTTTAAGTTAGTTATTTTGGAATTTAGGATAGATTTAACTATTAAAAGTTGAAATTGTAAATTAAATCTATATCTTAAATTATAAATAATGAACTTAAACACTAAGAGTCAATTATTAACCATAAACATAAAATTACTAGGCTAAATTGCAAAAAAGAGATATTTTGAAATTTGAGAATTTTTATGATTTTAATACAAAAGTGAGAATTCATTATTAAAATGGTTAATAACTTAACTTTAACTTTTAATGTTTGTGTTCTTTATTTTGTATTTTAGAGTATAAATTTTTGTTTGTGACAAAAAAGTATAGATTTTTGTGTTTATGGTTAATAATTTAATTTTAAATTTTGGGTTCAATATTGTGCAATTTTTAGTATAATGTTTGGTGCTTAGGGTTTAGTATTATTAATGTTTGAGTTAAAGTTTTACATTAGAAAAAATGTCATAAAAATCATCAACTTTCAAAATATCTCCATTTTAATCATGAACTTTCACTTTTCTATTTAAATCATATATTTTACGTTGACTTTTCTTAAAAATTTCAATCTTATGTTGACTTGTCCGAATTCATCCCGACGTTAACTCGACTAACATAATCAACTAACGGGATTTAACAATTCCGTTAGTCGAGTTAACGGTGGGATAAAAAATTACAAGTCAACAAAACTTTAATATTTAATAGATAAGTCAATAAAAAATTAATGATTTAAAAAGCAAAATGAAAGTCCATGATTAAATCGGTGTTTTGAAAATAGTTGAGGATTTAAATGACATTTTTCCCATAAATTATGGGGACGACGATTTTTTTACCCCCGGAGAGTATCAATCCACACTGAATCCACCTAAACTCTCAATCTCTATACGTATACCCTAAAATCGTAAAATTATCTGATTATCCACACAATCTTATTAAAATCTAATTAATTCCACATTAGGCCAAAATTGTAATTATCTTATTAATTAACCGTGACAAAATAGACCCGATTATGATTGAAATCTAATCCGATTACGATATCTAAAACTACGGATCTAGGGCTTATATGTTTTTAGTGGGTTAAATCCATAGTTTTAGATCGTAATCGGGCTAGATTCGAATCATAATCGGGTCTATTTTGTTACGGTTAATTAATAAATTAATTGCAATTTTGGCATAATGTGGAATTAATTAGATTTTAACGAGAATATGTGGATAATCAGATAATTTTACGACTTTAGAGGTATACGTGTAGAGATTGAAAATTTAGGTGGATTCAATGTGGGATGGTACTCTCCGGGGTAAAAAAATCGTAATCCCTAAATTATGTCACCTAGCTAGGGAAACACATATATACATGCCATCCATGACGGCTAAACATGGGAGACACGCCCTAATTAAGGATATGTGATCTATGTAGTCTTTAATCATTTAAATGATATTATAAGCATTGTCAGAGCATATCCACTGGTGTTTCTTAAAGAGATCTTAGCAGGTGGGGCCTATTAAATAATTAAGATCAGGATCTTATATTTCCTATTTAAGATCCGGATCTTAACTATTTAGTGGGCCCTTTGTATACGTGGCGATCTATGATTGATGCGTTTTTAATTATTTTATTTTTCTTTTTTTTAATACCAACTGTTCATGGGTCCCAATGAATAGTTAAGAAATTTTGTGGGTTTCTCTGATGAAGATGGTCTCACACTCGCCATAATAGTACTTATTGATATATATATATATATATATATATATATATATGGCTCCATATTTCACAATTGACATGACCTTGACTTATAGACACTACAATAACCTTATTTTAAACCTAGGTTGTAGTAGTCTTTGGAAATTTTAACGTAACCATAAAAACCCACAAAAATGTAGCTTAAACCACTTCTAAATATTTTTTTCGTGGAATGAATAATTTTCTAATTTCAAACACCATAATAATATTTTTACTCATTCACCTATTTATGTAAAAAAAATAAACAAAATAAAAAGAGAAACGACGGCGCATATGGACCCCGACAAAAAACAATATACATAAAATGGTTACACGACGATGATAAATTAAAGGGTGAATTTGCCGAATGGACCCTTTTATGAAACTAACTAAAAAAGAAGACAGTTTACTGTGTACAATTAGCAAAATAGGTCTGTAGGGCCATCAGGTAGGACCCACACGTGTAATAGAGGAAAAATGGAGGTTACGAAACTGCCCCCAAACAAAATCGCACGCTATATAAATATGGGTGTATTTGTGTATGTGTGTATTTGTGTATATGTGTATTTGTGTATATGTGTATTTGTGTATATGTCTTAGGCAATTAATGTGAGTGCAGAGGCATTAATGATGGTGCAGGGATAAGTGACAGGGGAGGAAAAAGTGGCGGTTTGGAAGCGACTAATAAAAATGGGCCGGATGAAGCCCATAGTAAAATTGGCAAATATCTCATATTTAAATATTAAAAAAATTAGAAAAAAGAGTAATGTTGGCGACGGAGGAGACAGGCACATTGGCCGAATACTGTCCATAAAGGTCTTATAATGATTAAAACTGTGAAGATATCCAACAAAATTTTAAAAAAAAAAAATTACAGGGATAGAAGTGTGGTGAAGATGGAAGGTGAACGAATATATCATACTTTTATATGAAAAAATAGGTTAATGTACATTATTTCTATTTCTAACTTATCCGATCTGTTTTTAATAGTTGATGATGTTGTTGTTGTCCAAGAAGGACGGTGGATAATGTACACCAACGGAGAGTGGGAGTTCAAGACGAGCACGAGAAGGCAAGGACGGTGTCCGAAATTGGGTGGGGTGGAAACATACTCGGAATTGGAGAGGCGGGTGAAAATCATGTATGGGATGTTAGAAGAAACGCAAATGGTTGAGTCGTCCCTACTGGATGGAGGATGTTTTAAGCGAAGAAAGAGGTATACAAGTAAAACCGTCCGTCGTATCAAACGATGGGGAATACAAAGTCTATAAGTTGCTCGCTTTGGATAATGAGGGGGTGAATCGTTGGTGACATTCAAAAAACAATTAAGCGGGGAAGTTATTTTTGTGAAGTCGCCGGGAGTTTTGCGAAAGAGGGCAAGAAGGTTTTCATCGGAAGGTGGCCAAGAACCGGAATCAACGTCAATCGTGGTAAGCAAAAAGGGTACATTTACAGAACTGATGGCTGAGGTAGAGAATATAAAGGACAATAGAGTGGATATGGTTGTTGCAGATGGAATACCAACAAAAGTGATTGGTATGATGGTGAACAATCATGATGATTTTGAGTTTGATATAAGCGAAGAAGAACTAATAGCTCGAGTGGAGGAAGTTGAAGCTGAACTGGCTAAAAAAAAGCAGATAGAAGAGACTAAAAATGATAAACACAACATGATGACGGATGAATGGGTTGATGATGACGAGTTAGCGGAGAGCGAGGAGAGCGAAGTGGAAGAGGATTACGACTGGGATGAAATGCATGAATTGGTTAGGAATGACAGGCCACAATTAGAAGATGGTGACGATGAAGATTTCGTGGATCCTCCACCACGTCGGTGGGGGGAGGCAGCATCAACAACAACTGGTACAAAGAAGAAAAATATTGGGGACAATATTAACAGCATTGACGAAGAGCAGTCGAGGACTTTGAAAGAGGGGATTAGTTTGGAACAAGTTTATGGTTATGAAGACATAGACCCAATGTTCGATGACGATGATGAACACCAGGAAGCAGATGAACTTGATTTAACAAGAGAAGACGATGCTATGTTCAAAGGGAGAACATTTGCAACGAGGGAGGATTTCAAAACAGCTCTGTCTATATATGCAATTAACAGGATATTCAGATTCAGATTTGCGAAGTTTGATGCAAAATACCTTGTGGCGGAGTGTTATGACAAGACAATTTGTGACTGGCGTGTATTTGCAAAGCAAGTCGGTGAAACACCAGAATATGAAGTTCGAAAAGCTAAACTGGAACACGTGTGTCCTACAGACACTAGAAGAACGTTTTCAAAACATGCTACATCAAAAGTATTGGCTGCCCTTCTAAGGTCGAAATACGCAAAGGAATATTGTACCCCGAGAGCACGAGATCTACCTGAAACATTGCGGAGTGAACATGGATTAAAAGTGTCGTATTACAAAGCTTGGAAAGCGAAAGAGCTTGCTTGTGGCAACCGCGCGAGGTACAGAAGAAAATTCATACAGAGTTGTTACCATTGTATCTGCATCTGCTAAAACTGTCAAATCCAGGGACGGTGTACAGTTTGTTAACTGAGAAGGATGAAACGGGAAATGATAGATTCAAATTCGTTTACCTTTCTTTCGGTGCAAGTATCAAGGGGCTGCCATACGTCCGTCCAGTTTATGTGGTGGACGGAGCACACCTTTTTGGCAAATACAAAGGTTGCTTGTTGACCGCGAGCCGCCAAGATGCAAACTATCAAATATACCCTATAGCGTTTGCAATAGTGGATAGCGAGAATGACGATTCTTGGAGTTGGTTTTTTCAAAATCTTAAGGCGGCAATTGAAGATTCAGAGGAGGTGACCTTCATATCAGACAGAAACACTTCTATTGCCACATCATTAAGAGAAGTATATCCGAAAGCCAACCATGGATTGTGTTTAGTACACGTAAAGCGAAATGTTAATAACCACTACAGAAAAGGGAAACTTGGAGGACTTGTGTGGAGAGCTGGAACAAGGTACAGATTAAAGGATTTTCAAAAAGAGTACTTGCGAATAAAAGAGAGGAATATAAAATGCTGGGATTATCTTGAAAATATCGGTGTTGAAAATTGGTCACGGGCTTGTTTCAAAGGCAAGAGGTATAACCAAATGTCAAGTAACATCGCGGAGTCTTTGAACAAAGCATTGTTGCCAGCAAGGGGTAGCCCGGTGGTTGCTTTGTTAGAATTTGTTAGAAAGATGATGGGAAGATGGTTTGAAGCAAGAAGGAGGAAGATATCAAGGACTGTTGGAGAAATTCCAATAGGAGTGGAGAGGGAGCTATTAAAACGTTACAAGAAATCAGTTAAGCTTGAAGCATTGGCCGTTGGAGAGAATGATTTTGAAGTCCATGAAAAAGGAGAGAAGTACCATGTTTCTTTTGAGAGTAACACATGCAGTTGCGACGAATACGAAATGATTCAACTCCCATGTAAACACACAATGGCAGCAGCGGATGTGAGGGGTTATGAAATTAGGACACTTGTTGGTGAGAAACAAAAAGTTACCAATTGGATAAAAACCTTGAACGCAACTTTGCTGCCAGCACAGGATCCAGCGTACGTAGTTGTACCTGAAGAAATCAGGATAATGGACGTCATGCAGCCAAAGGTGAAGAGACCACCCGGAAGACCACCTAAACAAAGGATACACCATCCAGCCGAGTATTCAGTTAATACTACTACTACTCCGTCATTAAAAAAGTTAATTGTATATGATAAAATGATTTTAGTTATGAAAATCTTCCCTTTGTGATTGTCAATGTTGTAGGGAGGTAATAAGAGCCAACAACCTAACAAATGTGGTCGGTGCGGAAAGAGTGGACACAACCGGGTTACCTGTACAAATCCTCTAGGTTAACAAACATCCCGAAGTATGTGGATGTGGATCATATGTATGCTTTTGTGTTCAATCAGTAGCGACCAAGATATGGATATTTTTTTGGGGATTTTGGTCGAAACTTTTGTCTATTATAAGTTATCAGTTTGTTATCGAAACAAGTTTAGATAAAAAGTTCTGTTTAAAAGATATTTAAGAAGGTCGTTAATTAGATATGTCTGAAATACCACAATCATTAAATTTATAATTTTCTTAAAAAGACACATTTAAGTGTACTGGGTGGATAATGGATGCGTCGCGTATACCATCCATTAGGACGTTCACAGCATCTCGCATACTCTGACCGCCAAGTTGTATAATTGGCACTCTTCGCAATAATATGCAGAAGTATGAACATCAACACACCGCGGGAGTGTTAAAGGTGGACTATTTGGGTACTCCCAAATAGGGCCAAAGGTATCCTCCTGCAGGGGATCGAATAACAATATTGTATTTACCAATTGTTCACCATACTCATTCACAAAATCGAACCACGGCTGTTTTATTGTTTTCATCAGGTCCTCTATGATCCAACCAGCTTTCCCGCCATTACCAAGCACACATTTGGAACATAGCGTACGCAAATGTACATCTTATGTCCCGAAAATTAACACAAGCAAGCGAGTTCAAGACATCCAAACACATCTTGATTGGTTGTAATCCTCATGACAGACTTCGTAGTAAACGGAGGTCCGAGTTGCCTGCTATTAAACATTTGTTGAAAAATAACCTAGCAGGAGAACCTATGGAAGAAGAAAATCTGAGTTAAGTTCGATTAGTTTGACAAAAATATTTAGCTTCACCTTGTTTACCTTCTTTGAGCATAGATGGTGTCGTGCATAGCAGCATTAGGTTGGTGGATTTAAGTACAACATTTGACAATGCTATCCGGTTCAAGCGCCTGGATGTACGAATTATAGGACCCAAATACAAAAAACATTGTTGCCCCAGTTTTTGAACAATAATTTCGAAAACTAGATCTGGTAAATGTGGGGTTGGGGGTGAATGGGGGGGCGATATCTGTCTTTTTGGAAACATAGTTGAAAAGGCTAAAAGTTTGGGGAAAGTTTGTAAAGAATTAGGATTGGAGGAGTGGTGGTTATATATTATTTCATAATTGAATGATAATCATTCAATTCCTTAAACTGTTTCAACCAAAAACCAGCAAAAACGCAATAAATACGCTGTAAAACGCAGTAAATGATGACTCAAGAAAACGCAGTAAATGGACAGAATAGTTTCTGGTGGACGGTATAGTATCCGGTGGACGGTATAGTATCCGGTGGACGGTGTGGTATTCGGTGGACGGTATTGTATCCGGTGGACGGGATAGTATCATGTGGACGGTATAGTATCCGGTGGACGGTATAGTATCCGGTGTACGGTATGTTATTCGGTGGACGGTATTGTATCCAGCGCAGTGCGGGAATCAGTGGATGGAATTTTTACGTACTATCCACCACAATCGGTGGACGGGCGCGATTAGTTCCGTGAATTTAAATTTAATTCAAGGGTTGCGCCGTTTGGACTGTGAAAGAATCTAAGTGCGACTTTCCGTCTCCCTATCTCTCTCTCTATCTCTCTCTCTATCTCTAAAAAGCCATTATCATTAACCTAAACACATAAAACAAAAAAATCATAACCCCTAATCTCCTAAACCGCCTAAATCATGTCTATTGTCCCTGGATTTACATCAGATTTGAGGAGGATGGTCAATGCCATCCAGGACATGACAGATCGTGAACACCTACCCCTTCTTAACCCTGGTGCGGATGTTTGGTGTGACAAAACCACAGTTACCTGGTTTAGATTTTTGCATGATGTATCTCAGGCGATCCCGGATATTCTTACAGAGGGATGGGTTCATCCGTGGGCTACTTACCGCTACATTCCGGATGCTACTAAGGGACAATGGTTTCTTAAACTATCTGTAAGCATACCATGTAGTGTATTGTCATTAATTTTATCTTCATGTTTGTTCAATACTAATACATTATGTTTATTTTGTAGCGAAAATACAGATGGGATCCCAAACATAATTTGACTGTTTGGACGCAATTTAACTTGGTGTGCAGAAACATATTCCGAGATCAGATGCGGACATTGCAGAGGATATGGTTTAAGGGTGGACAAAAACCTGATTGGATGACTACTAGAGTTTGGCTTGCTTTGGTCGAACTGTTTGATGAGTTAGGGCCTGATACCTTTCAGTTTGGGGAATGTAACTTTAGATAAAAGGTTTTCGTATTCAAAGTAACTACTGGTTTTCGGGGATGGTTTTAGATGGATAATTGTTGAATTGATGTATTTTGAATATTTATGAATTATTAGTAATATAATTTGTTTGGCAAAAAATTATGATTTCTGATTATATGTGGAAAATGATGTATATGTAATGGTTTTAAGACTCCTATTTTTTTATAAAACCATCAATTACACAAAATTGATTCGCTGCATACCAGACGGTGGATGAATATAATCCAGTAAGTGGATGACTATCATCCAGTTAGTGGATGACTATCGTCCAGATGGTTGATGCTGGTCATCCAGTTGGTGGAAGATAGTCATCCAGTTGGTGGATAGAATTCGTATACGTACTAGAAATTCTATGGATAGTCATCCAGTTGGTGGATGCTAGTCATCCAGATGAATTCTATCCAGTTGGTGGGTGATATTCGTGGTATAGAAATTACAAAACAGGTGGGTGGTTGAATATAAAGACATTTCAAAATAAAAAATGCAAATGCGATTATCGAAACAAAAGTTATTAAACCGATAATTGGATATCACAAAAACAAACAACACCGAATTGAAAAGATAAAACTACAACATAAAACAAACATCGCGGGAGATCCAGAATAGGGCACAATTATTGCAGAAGTTTTCATGCCTATAAGCATCGAAAAAACATTCCGAAAAACGATCGTTATCCGGAAAACCGGGATGAGAGGGGTAATTATAACTGTCCCTAAAAGTGTTGGCATATAGTGGTACATAGAGGGCGATTTGACGGATCAGTTCTTTGCCATTGACACGTACATTTGCAGAAGAAAGAGAATAGTGATTATCATTAAGCAGTCGAAGATAGTGAATAGCCCCCTCAACATCCCCACTGCAAATGGAAAATACACCACAAGCTAGGGTCGAACTGTGGCATTGTGGGACGTTACGTTTTATGCGCTGGATAGCCCGCCAAATGTCTCTGTCGTGAGCAACAATCCGTAGACCTTCGAAGTAAAGCGCGTCCGGGTTACCCGCTGCTACTAACCTTTCAAAGAATGGACGGTCCCGTCCGCCGTACCTGATGGTGTCTGGATAACAACAGAGAGAATAGGTTTCAGCCGTACGGAGGACCTCTGGATGGTAAACTAAATCTCTGCCTATCCGTCCAGCTCTGAGTATTGGACCAAGTAAACACCATTTTTCTTCGCCAACACGTCTAACGATTTGTATAAGGATGTCAAAAGGTAGAGAGGGTAGGGCCATTATGTGTTTGGTAGTATTTTGGGTTATTATTTGTGTTTAGCATAGTATATAAATGGGAAATAGGAAATAATGGTTAAAGATGAATGAATTATGTGTTAAATGTAAAAGTCAAGGGAAATAATTACTGATTTGAAAGGTGAATATATGGCTAAAAAGATAAGATCTAACATAGCCCTGCAAAATCTAAAAGTTAAATCTAATATGGCTGTAAAATACGGTGAACCCACGTGGGTTTACCGAATGAATTAAATTAACTTTAAAATTTGTGGTTGTTATCTAAAGAGAATTTGGGGGGGCGTGTACAACAAGACAGTGCGCAGGAAGAGCCTTAAATTTGTAAGCCATGCCAGTTTGAAAGAGAAAAGCAGAATGATGTGAGATAATATGCATGACTAAAAAAAAAATAACTTGAGAATTGGAAAACAATTAAAAGATATTTCGCAGAGTATGCACATAAAACTGACGAGATAATTTTACTATTTTAAATAAAAACATAAAAATAACATTGTCTAGAAGTGCGAACCAAGCATAATGCGTTTATAATGCGTTTTAAGTTTAGGCATCGGCGTAAGCGCCAACAAATTCTTCGTATACATCCATCGCATAAACTTTCCTTATGCGATCAACAATGCCATCATTGAGAACTGCCGTCTCCTCAGGTGTAGCACCATGCGCAACCATCTCCAACAATTTAAGAACAACCACTGCGCAACTGGAATCACCTTCGTGTGGATAAGGGACAGCGAAATGTGTGAATGAGAAGGCATCCGGCGTATTGTATCCAGACATCTCGGCACCCACGTATTTGAGGATGATCCACGGGAGACTTTGTGTGATTGGTGCTATCTGTGCTGCAGCGATCTCTTGTGTACAGGGCAAAGACAATGGGTTAAGAATTAGAACATGGCGTGCCTTCAGATCAATGACAAGGCCAACCCAACACTGAGGAGCCCACAACATTGGGACATGAACATAGTCGATGTTTTTAAAAAACTCAGACTTTAATTGTCGTCCAGTAGACTTGCCATTCACATAGGACTTGATGTTCAGTCCCCAGTCAAATGCAGCCTTGTCATGAGTGTTCTGGAAATCTTGGTAACATGTTTGAATAAGGGATACAAACCAGGGATCGAAGTAAGCCGTACGATTCAGTTCTAGAAACTTGCACCTCCTACGCAACAACATTGCCACTATAACCTGGACATGCTATTGCATGAAAAAGAAGAATAAAATGAAATTGAGACAGCCATAAATCTTTTGAAAACCAAAAATAAAAAGAACTAAAAAATAAAATTAATAATAACCTCAGTAGCCAGCAATACATCTTTAGTTGCAAGATCAAGGAACATGGCGTTGGACAAGTTGTATCTCGTGCGGATTGAGAAAACCTCGCGAACATAAAAAACACGATTTTTTTAGCTATGGATGCAAATAGTAATCACCTAGTAAAACTGAAATAAAATTACTAAAACAACAAAAAACTTACTCGTTCTTTGTCTTCGGCTAATAAGGTAATGAATTTCTCAAACACGGATTTATCGAGCTCATCGGGGATAACTTTATATTCCACCGGTTTAGAACGAGAGGCAAACAGTGACTTCATTCTCGGGTCTGCGGTGAACTGAGAGTCCTCCAAATATCTGGAACGCTTAGGAATGCGTTTGGGAAGAGGTTGACGGACATTAGTTGTCTCTCTTACGAAATACGCAGGAGAAGAAACAACAATGGATTTTTGGGTATTTGGTGATGATGCTGGTTGATTAACAGGAGTCCTTGGTGAATTTTGCAAAAATACATCCTGTGACAAGAGTATACGACAACCGAGTGTTCATACAAATGTAAACACACAATTAAGTAAGCATCTTACAAAAACATACCTCATTATGGTCTGCAAAAAAATGGGCTGTAGGCGATGAGGGGTTGCCTTCGCTTTTATCATAGTTTGGACATTTATCGGCGTCGCCGTTGCCATTGTCCGCCGACCGAAACCGGTTTTCAAGGCCATCCTGAAAAAGGTCAACGACTGATAGTTACATTTAGATCGTCCAATGTCCAGCAGGACATTTGACGATCAAACGTCCAGTGTCCATTAGGTTGAAGAAGATTTTGGACCTGTTCATTTGCAGACTGATCTGCAGGAACATCATCTGCTAGCGGCGCCTGGTTAGGATCATCAATGGGGACATCCTCAACTTGTCCCTTGCCCTCCTCAACTGGTCCTTGGACCTCCTCACCTGGTTCCTGCATACAAATGAAAATCCTCGTTCATATGTATATTGTCCATTGTCCTATAATTCGAAAGGACGGCCACAATCCAGGATACAACGAAATACTAACCTGGATGGTTTGTTCCATACCATGTACTGGGATTTCAACGTCTCCCTGCAAATGGCCCCCCTCATGAGGTTGTTGGATGTTAATTGACATGATATTATTATATGTACACAATCCGCCATCCATTAAAATTGGGACAAAGACATAAAGGAACAAGCAAAAAAAACAAAAAAAGTTGGTAGCCGAAGACAAACCTTATTTGCTGAAACTACATCCTCCTCTCCATCCTTATGGACCTCCTCATTGGTTTGATGAACGAGGTCTTCCATAACATCATCAACAACCGTTGTCTCAACGTTGCGTGCCTCTTCTTCCATAAGACCTTCACCAGTGTCGCGAGCATTGCCTTCGTTTGTTTCCATCATATCGACAAGCCGATTCTGAACAATCAGACATAGCAAAGATCAGACAACCCTAAAAACAAATATTTAAAATTCCATAACCTAGTGGGGTGTACCAGGTCATTCTGTTCTTCGCAATCCCCCCGATTTATCCGAGAAGATATGTCGAACGCGTCGCCATAATCTTCCCATGAGTTACGCCGCTTGTCGGTTTCAGGAGGGTCAGCTTCCCCACATGTATCACTAGACAATTGAACAGCAGCAGGAGACCTCTTACGTTTCCTAAGTGGGTTTCGTCTGGGTTTTGCCGAGGTTGAAGGGTTTGCAGATGGCAACAATTTCTTAATATCAGAGATAATTTTTTGCGCAGAACTTCATTCTGATCAAGTATCCACTTCTTCATCGAATCAAAATCATTCTTTGAAACAAATTCAGAGTTTGTATCAGCAGAAGCCGTTGGAATTACCCGGGGTGTTCTCGTAGGTTTCGATACCTTGGGCACAGTTTTTGGTATTGACGCCTTGCCTTTACGTTTGGGCGGAGAAGATGTAGCGGCCGGAACGACTTCGTGGGGGCGGAGAGGAGGCAATGGAGAATCACCATCTTCCCATTGCGATGTACTAAAGTTATGACCTTTATTAATAAGAGTCAACATAAAGTCAACCTTCTCATCGTTTTGCTCGTTAGGCCATAGATACTGAGACTCATCCACCGAATCTTCTGGCCGTATTGTGTAACAAACAGATAGCTGCATTGCAAATTTAGAAGGTATGTTATCATAACAAAAAAAATGTACAAACAAAAATTATTAAAAATGACAGGTGAAACAAATCAACTTACATTTTCAAATTGTTCAACATTAAGAACATCGGACTCACGTAAGAGTATAGAACCAGCCACATTCTCTGACTCCAACTCTATGAAATTACGCATATCTGAAGGCCTTCTGATCTTCTCACAAATTGAAGGGATACATAACAACGCTTGCAACTGAAGAGCCGGCGGGAAACCATAACAAACCGTGGATTTCGTTGGAGTCTAGCCTCGAGGATGCGCAAAGGATGATCAATACCAACAGGTAGGGAAAAGCGCCGCAGAGTCTCCATAAATGAGAACCTTCCCCAAGGGAAATCCAAGAAGAATTGTACATCGTGCAACATTTCAACGTACTTATTTGTGACATATTTTTCGTTATTGCTACAAACAATAACACCATCAATGATAACTATTAGAGCATAACAAATCCTTTTCCAATTAGTCAACGGAGGCAAAATTTCCCCTTTCTTGTCTAGCCTCAGAATCTCAACAACATCTGCGACAAACACAATCTTCTTGTCAGAAAACAGCCGGTTCCATACAGACAGATAAGCCGGGTCCTGGTGTCCTTCAATCTCAGCCTCCGAAGGGATATTGCCACATTTCAAGCCAGTTACAAGGCCGAATTCTCGAATTGAAAACCTCATTGGCTTGCCGCCATATACGACCCATAACTCATGCATTTTTTTGGTGACTAACTGCCTCACAAGAAGACTAATTATCAATTTACCCGAGTGGATGCATCTGGCAACAGGCAATTCGAATAGCCCACGAAACTGAGATTCCATTAACGTCTCCCATGCTTCTGTTCCTTTGAGATATTCTGCCAAAAGACCCAAATATTCAGGCTTAGAATGGATATTGATACGCCCACCAACAGGCAACCGATTCGCAGAATACAACCTTGGAGGTAACTTTGCATTCAATTCACAGTCGTCCATAACTGTAAATTGAAAAGGGAAATGAAAAAATAGAAGTTAACAATTGGAGGGGAAGTAAGTTTCTCTAGGTTAAATGTAAATGAGTAAAGAAGTAATAACTTCTCTCGCAAAAACCGGTCCGAAAATTAGGAGGTCAAGTACTTTTCCCGCTACACAAAAATTGAAATCGATTTGAACATTAACTCACCCGGATGCTGTTTTCTCGAAACGGATCTTGTTGTCCGTCCAGGAGTAACACTGGATCCTCTTGAAGCCATGTTCCTCAGTTTAATAGAAATCGATAGTGAGTAAAAATGTATTGATTAGGGTTCGTGGATAGAAAGAGGTGAAACAAATCGACTAGATAGAGGAGAGAAAGATCGAAAAAGAATTGTTAAAAACAGTGAGCTCAAAAAAAGTGAGCTCAAATACCAAAAAAAGATGTTAACAAAAAAAAAAGTTTTACGGCGATAATATACATTAAAATAAGGATATATTGTGATATTTCATCAGTGGCATAAACGTAATATACAATGCATATATACCCATAAATGGAAAACCACAAAAACAAGGGCCCTCTTAAGGTGGACCACACAAATGGGAGAGAGAAAAGTGTCCTTCTTGCAATATTTCTCAAAAAACTGCCTATTTTGACAAATATCCCTAAATTAAAACACACTCGTACGCGCGTCTTTAACATAGGCGGTGCATATCTCATCACATACTTCGATAAAAGAAGATACATCCAAAACCAAACCTCTCCTATCTCAATATATACAACACACATAACATAATTAAAAACTTCTTTGATAAAACATAGACAAGAGATAGTAAAGAAATAAATTAAGAGAAAAGCTATAGAGAGAAAATGTCGACTTCATCAAGGGAGCTACAATATTTGGAATACACATACAGAAACAACCGTCCAACAAAAAGTCTCCTAAACTCAATCTTCATGACCACCGTCAACACCGCCGCTCGCTCTCTCGTCTCCGTCGCTTCCACCGCCTCAACGCCTGAGCTAGCTTCTAGGCGGTGGTCGGCTTCGGATCATCTCAGGTTCATGTTTATGATGATGACGTGGCTCTCCTTGTGGCTTCTTAGGGTTTTCTTGGACTTTCTTCTTCCTTCTTCTTCTTCTTCTTTTGCTTATAATTCTTGTTCTTATGATTATAATTATCATCCCTTTAGTTTCGCTTCGGGTCTACTTAACGCGGCGGCGGAGAACGCTTTGGTCCCTATCTCTGCTCCTTCCTCGTCGTTGTCGTCCACGTCATCGACGGCGTTAGTGAAGTATTCGGGGTCGTCGGATTTGGGTATGATGGTTTATGACGGCGTTGGTGAGCCTTCCGTTAACTCTCTTGGTAGAGCACTTTGTCACGTAAGTATTAATTATATTATTCATATATAATACGTCCATTATTTAGTGTAAATTAGTTTTTAGATTTGGTTATAAAATATTTGTTTCCACATGTTTGCTTTGGTCCAATTAAGACACGATGATTATAACTTGTGTGTTGTTTGTTTTCTGTAATAGAAGTAGAATATATTTTTCAATGTATATAGTATTTGATATTATGTTGGAGCTTTCTATTTTTGGATTACTACACGAGGCACCTTACGTGGACATTTAGTATCTCTTGTTTCCACGTGGATAACATGCATAGTGCCACGTCATAAATATAAACACACAGAGGGAAGTGTGAAAGCATAAGCTACTAATTAAGCTTGTCTGATTAATTAGTAGTATTACCTAATTATCATAGCTACACTTAATTAACTAGTGTTAACTATGTAATTATCATAACGAGTTATATTTGACTATATATGTTGATCATTATCGTTGTTTTGATTTTTGCCATTTTATTTTTCTTAACATGTGTCTACGTGTGACAAAAAAAAAAAACATGTGTCTACGAGTAGGTACTTGCACTCATGAACGAGATCCCAGTAACTTCAAGAAAATACCAATTCACCATGACGATGGCTGAGAAGATAATGGACGATAACGCACAGAGCTGCCACGTGGATCTCCTCGACGTTAATCGAGCGGCCCTGGCGTCCTCCTTCGCACGCACCACCGCACGTTTGCAAGACTCATTGAAACGTTCCCGAACCGCAGAGGAAAGCACCTTCGGTGGTTTGCTTCTGCGTATAGTCAGCGCCCTCCCGCTAGGAGGCTACGTCGCATCTTACGTGAGAGGGATCAGCACGTGCGTCAACACGGTCAGGTCATTGGTTGATATGACAGGTAACTTGTTATCGCAGAGTAAGAGGAGAGAGTCTGCGATAGCGAGAGCCGGTGGTTCGATGGAGAACGAGGTTGAACTAGCGGTTGAGAAGTTAGCCGAGGAGCTCTTGTGGTTAACGGATAAGCTCAGGCGTTACGGTGCGGTGGAAGAAGGGATAAAGCGTTGGAGTTACGCTTCGGGTTTAGCTTCCTTGTCGCTCACGGCTGCTCCTAGGGTTCAAGGCCTAATGGTTAAGACCACAGGTTAAGTATTGTTACTCTAATGTCATTAACATGGTTAAATCTCATGTTTGCTCACAAGCTTTCTTTAATGTGTTTCCGCAGCACTCTTAATTGGAGAGTTAGCTAGAGACAGCACACAAGTTCCGGGACAAGTAAAGTTCAGGCTACTTGCGAACTGGTTACCGTTGTTTAGCCACGCGAGGAACGGTCTAGCGTTTCCCGTGCTGACGGGTTACGAGAGGGTCGAGGTGGAACGAGCCATAGACAAAGCCTTATCGACTTTACCTGCGTTAGACCAAGAAATCTTACTCACGAACTGGCTCCAAGATTTCTCGATCTCGGCCTCCGAGTGGCCTAATCTCACCCCAGCATACGACCGTTGGTGCCACTCTAGTCGCCAGCTTGTCATGTAAGAAGACCAATACTAGACACCATGTTCCAATGAGAGGAAACAAATACAGAGATGCTTCTTGTAATAGCTCTTGTGTCCAAACATTTGATCTTAGGCAATAAGGCTAGTTTCGATCTAGTCAAAGATTCAGACAAAAACCATTCAGACAAAAACCCTCTTTTGATGTAATATCTCGGAGTCTCTTGAAGAACAAAGTTCTAGTTTCAGATGTTCTTGCTAAGTTTTAAGATTAGACTAATCCTAGCTGTTCCATAGTAGCATAAATAAACATGAGAAAAGCTGCGAGAAAGTTCAAATATGTGATATTGCTTAAGATCCAAAGGATTTGATGATGGTTTTTGTTTATAAAAAAGTGTACAAACAGATAGCTAAGGTGTAGAAGTTCTTAGCTTATGATCTTTTTTTCTGGATCTTTCTTTCTTTCTCTTCATTTGCTCTCATTAGCTTTGTCCAGAGGAGGAAGTCGAAACTTCTGCGCTGCATACGGGGCAGACCTGCAGAGTATTGTGTCAGTCTCGGTTTGTTGATAGAGTTCTAATCTATGCAAACTTAGGACACGAGAATAGCCCAATCTCTGTAACTGCATGTTTGTAAGTGTTAAGATCCGAATAGTAATCTTCTGTAAAATGGATAGAAAGTGAAACTCAAATTATATTCTCTCAAGAACTAGATCTCATCACGATCTTAGCCCAACAAACTCATGGTGTTTGTTATTAGTACTTACAAGATAAAGGCATAAAGAAATGAATAACAAGAAGACTCTTATTTATATTTGATTCATTTCTTTACTTCAGATCATTTCAACGCTCATTGATTTGCCACGTCATTCTCTTCTTTGCCCATCTTCTTTCTCTGCCTTATGTACACCCTCCAAGGCCTATCAATACCCCCATGGCAAAGACGAAGCTTGTCCTCAAGCTTATAAGCTGGAAACTGTTGAACCAAGTCCGACATCCTTACCCACGTATTCTCATGACTAGGTAAGCTCTTCCAACAGACCAATGCTTCTAGATGACCTGATTCATCATATCTGGAGTCCATGATTCTGTCAGGTTCCACAATAAACTCCTCTGTACCTGACCACGACTCTGGCAAGGGATTGATAATGTGATGATCTCCCAGCACTGGTTTGAGTTGTGAAATATGGAAGACTGGATGTATCTGAGATTCTTGAGGCAACTTAAGTTTATAAGCCACTGCCCCCACCTGCTCCATTACCTCAAAAGGACCATAGTATCTAGCTGATAACTTCTGACATACCCTTTTCACAACTGAACTCTGCCTGTATGGTCTCAATTTGAGAAACACCATAGAACCAACTTCCAGATGTAACTCTCTTCTCTTCTTATCAGCATTGTTCTTCATACGTTGTTGAGCTGTCACCAAATGTTCCTTTATCTGTACCAACATAGCGTCTCTTTCTCTAAGCATTGACTCCAACTCTCCATTTTGAGTAGAACCAGTCTCATACTTCAATAGTCTCGGAGGTTCCCTTCCATACACCAATTTAAAAGGAGTTGTTTGAATTGCCGTATGAAAGCTCGTATTATACCATAATTCAGCCCATGATAAGAACTCTGCCCACTTCCTTGAATGAGAGGAGCTGAAACATCTCAAATACGTTTCCAAGCACCTGTTCAAAACTTCTGTTTGGCCATCCGTCTGTGGGTGGTACGCGGTACTATACTTCAATGTGGTGCCAGCAGACTTGAAACATTCTCTCCAAAAGTTGCTCAGGAATATCTTGTCTCTATCTGATACGATAGACTGTGGAAAGCCATGATGCTTCACTACTTCTTTGACAAATTTTGAAGCCACATCTGCTGCTGTAAACGGATGTTTTAAACCAATGAAGTGAGCATATTTACTCAAACGGTCCACCACTACCAGAATAACATTCACCCCTTTGGATAATGGTAATCCTTCAATGAAGTCCATAGACACATCCTCCCAAATCTGCTCTGGTATTGGTAAAGGTTGTAATAACCCCGCTGGAGATAGTGTAGAATATTTGTTCTGTTGACATACCAAACATTCAGCTACCATTTTCTGAACATCTTTCTTTATACCTTTCCAATGAAAAGAGTTCTGAATTCTTCTCAGTGTCTTTAATACACCAGAATGGCCTCCCAATAATCCTGAATGTGCTTCTGTCATAATCCAAGATTTTTGTGTAGAGTCTTGCGGAATCATCAGTCTCTTCTTATAAAAAACCCTTCCATTGATGATTGTATAATCTGGTTTATCCATTTCCCCTGATAGTATTTTCACCTTCATTTCCTGCAACTTCTCATCTATCTCAATCTCCTGATATATATCTTGTAACTGTAACCCAGCTGGAGTAGTTACAGCTAATATTTCTACTGAAGGTGACTCTTTGTTGATCTGAACCATTCTGGATAAACCATCAGCTGCGGCATTATCAATCCCCGGTTTATATACAATCTCAAAGTCATAACCCAGCAACTTAGTTACCCACTTCTGATAATCCATCATCACTTCACGCTGTTCTAGCAAGTATTTCAAACTTTTCTGATCAGTCCTTACCACAAATCTACGGCCAAGTAAGTAATGCTTCCACTTCAGGATAGCCATTACAATTGCCATCAATTCTCTCTCATAGACTGGTTTCAATTGTTCACGCACTGTCAGGCCTTTGCTAAAATAAGCAATAGGTTGTTTCTGTTGCATCAAAACTGCACCAATGCCAAACCCTGAAGCGTCTGATTCTACTATGAACACTTCCTCAAAGTCAGGTAATGCCAATACAGGTGCTGAAATCATTGCAGTCTTCAGTGTTTGAAACGCTGATTGAGATACAGGGGTCCACTGAAATTGATCTTTCTTCAATAGTTCAGTTAAAGGTCTAGCTATTATCCCATAGTTCTTGACAAATCTCCTATAATAGCCAGTCAACCCCAAAAAACCCCTCAATTCTTTCACAGTCTTTGGTGTCTGCCACTTCTGAACTGCTTCTGTCTTAGTTGGATCAGTGGCTACTCCTTCACTTGAGATGATATGACCCAAATACTCCACTTTAGACTGCCCAAAAGAACATTTCTTCCTGTTTCCAAAAAGTTGATGTTTTCTGAAAACTTCCAAGACTTGAGCTACATGTTTGAGATGATCTTCTAATGACAAGCTGTAGATGAGTATGTCATCAAAGAAAACCAGAACAAATTTTCTCAAGAAAGGTCTGAACAACTCATTCATCAAGGCTTGAAATGTTGCTGGTGCATTCGTCAGGCCAAAAGGCATGACTAAGAACTCATAGTGTCCATCATGTGTTCTGAATGCTGTCTTCTCAATATCACTTTCTTTCATCCTTATCTGATGATACCCTGATCTTAAATCCAGTTTAGTATATATCTGAGCTCCATGTAACTCATCAAGTAACTGATCAATCATTGGTATAGGAAATTTATCGGGAATCGTTGCTCTGTTCAACGCTCTGTAATCTACACAGAACCTCCACGACTTGTCTTTTTTTTTGACTAACAACACAGGACTTGAGAAAGGACTTTTACTTGGTCGTATGATTCCTGAACTCATCATCTGCTTAACCAATTTCTCCATTTCTTCCTTTTGAGCATGAGCGTACCTATACGGCCTGACACTAATAGGGCCACAGTTGGGTAGCAAGTGAATAGGATGTTCCCTGCCTCGTATAGGTGGTAATCCTCTAGGCTCCTGAAATACACTTTCAAATTCCATGATGACTTGACTCAAAGCTGGTAATAACACTTCCCCTAATACCTCTGTCTCTGTATTATCCAACTTGATATGTTCCAGCAATGGTTCAAACATCCCTTCTCTCTCCATCCTCTGTAATCTTGTTCTTTGTTGATGAAGATTTTTGTCTCCAAAAACTGTCACTGTTTTCCCTTGATACAAGAAGGAAAATTCTTGACTTTCCCAATCCACTTGGCATTTCCCTAGTGTTCTTAACCATTGAATACCCAATATAATGTCAGCACTACCCAACTCCAAGACGATGAAGTCCGCAGTGAAAGACAGTCCTTGAAATGCAAATGAGACATTCAAACATACCCCTGCTCCCTTCACAGACATTCCTGTACCAAGTTTGATTTCCAAGTTCTGAATCTGTTGTGGACACAGTTTCAGTCTACTAACCACCTTGGGGTCAATGAAGTTATGCGTTGCACCACTGTCCAGCATGATTATTACTTCCTTCTTCCCTACTAATCCGCTTATCTTTGTAGTGGTAGGAGAGGATAACCCTAGCATTGCATTCAGGGATAACTCCATGAGTTCTCCTTTTCTTTCTACATCCTCTTCCTCATCACTTTCTTGCCACAGCCTGTTCTCATCCAAAACTTCCATCTCATACCCATTCACAACAGTGAGTACTTGTAATGCTCTTTTAGGACAAACCTTCTCATGTCCCACAAAGTATTTTGCATCACACTTAAAGCATTCTCTGTTTTTTCTCTTAGCGTCTAATTCAGCATCTGTGAACATTTGTCTTGGTCTCAGATATGGTTTTGCTGGTTGTTGCTTGTTCTGTCCTTGAGCCGTATTATTCTTTTGTGTACTACCTCCCCCTTGAAACTTGTTTATAGACTCACCCAGCTTTTCATGTCTTCCACTTTGATCATTACTCTCCCATCTTCTATTGGAATTATAGACAGAGGAAGACTTAAATGGCTTGAACCCACTGGATTTGACTTCAGCTGGTTTCTCTTCTCCTAGCACTTTGCAAAGAACTGTGGACTGCATTTTCATGACTGTTGCAATTTGCTTGGTTATCCCTTGTGGTTCCTTTATGTTTAAAACCTCCTTCAACTCAGGTTTTAAGCCATTGTAGAACACATGTTCCAAGTTTTGTGAATCAATACCCGTGACTTGATTTGCCAATTCTTCAAACTCATTGACATAGTCGCTGATATCACCTACTTGTTTCAAACTGAATAACCTTTTTGCTGGATCATCCTCCATTGATTTTGCAAATCTATCAAGAAGCCTTTCTTTGAATTGAGACCAGACATAGAATGGGTTCCTTGAAGACTCCCAGTTAAACCAGTTAAGCACGGCTCCTTCTAAACACAATGATACTAACCCAAGCTTCTCCTCTTCATCAAAATTCCCCAGCTTGAAGTATCTCTCAACACGTGATATCCAGCCATACGGAGAAGTACCATCAAAGATAGGCATCTCTACCTTTCTTAACATCTTCTCTCTATTGACCAAGTTATTAGACATTCCCCGATAACCTAGTTGATTATCCCTCCGGTTACTATCCATATAAGGTTCTCTTACCTGATATGGTGATAACGATGTCTCTCCATGTTGTTTTCCTTTATCGCCTTTCGTGTTTGCTTCAATTCGTCCCAGTGATTGTATCAGTGTCGCGAGCTGCTTCTCCATGGAATCAAATCTTGTGTTCGTCTGATTTTGAGCCGTCTCCATACTCACGCAAGTTTCTTTAATTGTTCCGATGTCGCCGAAGATCTCATCAATAGAACCTTGAATCTGTGTAATCTGTTTCTCCGTCTTCGATAATCGCTGGTTTAGGTCGTCGTAGCTCGTCATCGTCTTCTTCAGATCTGAATTTCGCCTCCGTTAGATCTGAATTTCGCCGCCGTTAGATCCAAAAAGTCGCCGTCGTCGTTCCAGTATCAACAATCGCACCAATTTGTTAAGATCCGAATAGTAATCTTCTGTAAAATGGATAGAAAGTGAAACTCAAATTATATTCTCTCAAGAACTAGATCTCATCACGATCTTAGCCCAACAAACTCATGGTGTTTGTTATTAGTACTTACAAGATAAAGGCATAAAGAAATGAATAACAAGAAGACTCTTATTTATATTTGATTCATTTCTTTACTTCAGATCATTTCAACGCTCATTGATTTGCCACGTCATTCTCTTCTTTGCCCATCTTCTTTCTCTGCCTTATGTACACCCTCCAAGGCCTATCAGTAAGCTAAGAAATAACTGTCCTAATTCCCATGGAAGTTGATGAGATGATCGATTCGCAAACAGTAGATCGTCTTAGCATAGAATAAACAAGTTCAAATCCCTGGTTACTAGCAACAAAACCCTTTGGTTTAGAAGAGGCTGATGCAAACAACCCGCAACGGTGTAAATGCAAATCCATAAACCTAACAAACATGAGACTGTAACCTGTGTACTCTACATTCCCACACACCATAAAACTACCCGTTCCCTTAACTATGACTAGCCACATTAACTTCAATATTTTAGCTACTATTAACCATATTGTTTATAATGACATACCTTGTTTATCTTCAACCAGTTATTTATGCACTCTGAATGGTAAGAATGTTTGCATGGAAGCAGTATCAAGTCATCATCATCCTCATAATCTAAGCGACATATGACACACCTGCAACAAACATTTGGCAAAGATGATTATAAGGCTACATGCACAATATTGTATAAGTTTTACTTTATTGGTTACAGAATGTCTTACGACTCATTGGTTCCGTTCTGACTGTCTCCGCTTTTATATCTTTTCGAAGGCAGCAATGCAATTGTATCAGCAGACAATCCTCTACTCTGGGTTCCCACCATATCGCCAAGGGCCAGCAACTCCTGAAATATTAGATGCCATAAATATACAATCCAACATTTTGAGAATTGTATTCACATTAGACTACAATTCTTTCAGAAAATAATGAGAAAGAGGATACAAAAAGCATAGAAATACCATGAATGTTTTCATACCTCATATGAAAGCTCATCAGGATCCATCTCATCCCATTCATCCTGCAAAAATAAAGGATAGAGACCGTTAATAGAGTAGATTCAAATCACTCCTATGACTCTAATTTTTAGTCGTTCTTCCCACAAAATGGACCTATTACCGAAATACCAGACAGTTTCGATAGAGTAAGCCTTTACAAAACTACTCCATGCCACACAATTTCCAGTATGTTGTCTGGCTCTACTACAAACAACAACTACCTCATATACAGAAGTAGTATCTAATAACACTACAGACAGAAGGACAACACATCGATGGAACCATGTGAGGTGTATCACGTCACTAGATTCTCTGTCATGACTTAGTGCTTTGGCCAGCATATGAGTAAACAAAAAAGTGGTTCAAAATTTTTTATTTTCACATGTTATCAAGCAAGGAAAGGTTTACAGCTCAAGATCAAAAACGGTTTTGTTGTAGTGTACGGAACCTACCTCAGAAGTATGACTGTCATCTTCTAGATCTTGAACCCCTGCATCCAATAACAGTTAGCATAACCCATCATAAAACGCCGTCAAAGAGAACTTTTTCAGTGATAGCTATAAGCCTAAAAGTGTACTAACGATTCGCTAACCCAGTTAAGGCAGACAATCTAGCAGCCATATCTCTTTCTTCAGCTTCCTGAAGAGCTCTAGCATATGCTTCATCATCTGTATAAGCAACTTCTTCGTTCTCAGAGTTTCTGCCGCCATCTTCATTGGTATTCACATCGGCCGCATCTTCTTGAGGATCATTATCTGTCTCATATTCATCATCATCATCATCATCATCCTCCTCCTCACCTACTATCTCTTCGTCATCGAACTCGTCCTCATCGTATACAAAGCTCCCAGTTTCCCAGCTCCCATAGTCATTTACTTCACTGTTCATTGTCAGCATCATATACGCCCTTTCCTGAATCCAGAAACACACAATAACAACAAATATTCAATAGACAATACACAAAAATTTAGGTGAAATTAAGAAATCAGTGAGCTTTTCCGCCATATCCATGAAAAGAAACAAGAAGAAAGCCCTAACAGCATCGAATAAGCCCTAAAAATCCCAAAATAATTTCACAAGGTAGAGAAAGAAAGACCCAACCTGCTCTTGTAGCGTACGAGCGAGAGCAAGATCCGCATCAATCTGGCTCAGATTAGTGAACGGAACCCTAGCTGAAGAAGATCTAAGAGGCAGCTCTCCGACCAAATCCGAATCGTTTTCCTCCACAACGGCCGTCTCCACCACCACCTCCTCTGCTTTCTCGATTCCAATCCCGGCGTCTGAGACAGCACCGTCAGGCCGATTCACCCGTAGACCAGTCTCGCTGATCTTGGTCGATTGCTCGCCGGAGACGACGACGACGTTGCCGTCGTGGCCATTGTCGTTCTCCATGGGCATGATTGAATCGAAAAATAGGGTTATTGGAATCTGAGATCTGGAGATGGTGAAGCTAGGGATCGATCGGGGAAGGTATCGAAATGGAATCTGAGAGAGAAAGACGATGACACGACACCGATACGATATTTTTTTTTTTTTTTGGGAAATAGTGGCTTCTCTTTAGCTGATTTTTCAAAATTTTGAAACTCTTTCTTTGAAATCAAATAGACCCCTCTACTTTTGTTTCTTTCCAAAGCAACATTCTCAAGCTCTTTGTGTTTGTTCCGTTTGGGACATTTATTATTTAGGTAGGCACAAAACAGAATTAGAAAAAAACAGTAAAAGCCTATTCTACTTCAAAAACAAAGCTTCTAAGTAATCATCAACATAAGCTAAACAAGGCCAATGATCTGTTCTTATTTGCACCAATGTAGATCCTTCACCAACTTCCATTTCAAACAGCAGATGATATCTCGGCGGCATAAACATCATCATCTTTATCTTTCCCATTTTCCCTCTGCTCCTCGTCATCGGAATCTCTTGGTCATCTCCATATCCTATGTATGTAAGACGAAGTGGGCTCCGGTTAGATCCCCTGACACCCACCGAGGAAGAAGTAGATTGGTCTGCGTTCGCGTCTTCTTCTTCCTTCCACACAATGTTATCGATGACTCCTCCGTCTCTTACAATGTTCACAAGCTGTTCTCCGGCGATAGCTACCACGAAGGGAGCCAAGTGAAGCTCGATAGTCTGTATAACAGTCTCTGCATTGACTTCAAGGAGTTTCACTGACCGAGTCCCGCTGATTGCTGCGGCGGTTTTGCCTCCTTTTAGTGCAAATGTTTCGTGTGCGGTGCTTGATGAAGAGCCGCACACTTCCCACAAAGCATTGAATAGATCCGAGTAGTAGCTCGGTATTGTATCTTCAGGTTCGTCTGGTGGGGAAAGAGCTTTAAGGAACATGTCTTCGATACCCACAGGGACACTCTCGAGTTTTCCCTGAATCATCTGACCGTCCTCTGCATTTGCTTCCATTGATACCTCAACCAAACCCGGTGTTGGTTCTCTTGGTTCCAGTTCAACTGTTACAGGTGCTCCTCTCAAGGATTCTTTTTCCTCTTCTTTCGGTGTGTTGTCTACCAATACAATGTCCAGAGAACCTTCTTCATTGGGTACTTTTCGTGGCCAATGGGACTCACCGAGAAGGAAAGGTATACGACACGGTGGGATAGAGCCATAAGGTGCTGAAGATGAGAATTTAAGCACTGTCGCAAATATCGCAGGAGGTGTGTCGGCTTTATCTGACTCGGTACTCTGGGTTTGACCGCTCCATATGCTGTTATACTGTTCAGCATCAAATCTCAAAGTACAGGTTATCCTGACCTTGATTCCAGGCATGTGTCTGAAATCAGGAACCACCGAGAAATATCTTCTTAACCTTTCAAGACATTCTGCAATCTTTGCGTCCATCACCCTTAATGTGGGCTTTACTGATTCGATTCTTCGAGAATCTGGCAAAACCTGGAGTTCTTGACTTGTATCCGGCTCAACTTCATCTACTTGAATTTTGCTTTCTATAATGCTATATCCATCATTTCGAACACTTACAGATGGTAGAGACAACGTCCATGACTGTTTCACAAGAAGGGGAGTAACTCGTTCGAGATGAATATAGGATGAAAGGTTCCTAGATTTGTTAGGATCATGACGAAAACGAGGACTTTGCATAGTAGGGAATGTAGATGAGTATGTTGAGGGAGAGACGGTATCTGCAGGTTTCAAAATGTTCCTTAACCTCTGTCCTGGTATACAAACCAGCATCCTTAGATATATCCTGCAATGCACCAATATTTAGAGGTTGAAATAATGCAATCATGGTTCATAAAAATGTAGAAGATATGTTTAGTGCGTGCCATGGTCATACCTAGCATTGTCTCGGACATCTAGATCAGGGAAATACAGACACATGAGAGAAAGAAGGCGAGAGAGACCAAGAAACAATCTAGAGCTCTTATGGTGACTCAACAATGTTCGGCAAATGCCAAGAACTTCAGTCCCTTGATCCCAAAAATGCAATCCCACGTCAAGCCCGCGCTTATCAACAAGTGTGACCACAAACTTTGTAAGCAACTCTATCAACCGAGAAGGAGGTATTGTATCATTCTCGGCAATCCTATGGAAAAGCGGGAAGTAAGCTGTTGATAAATTTACTTTCTCAAGTTTGGGAAGCAGTTTCTCATCGATTGTCTGAAGGAACCGCTCTCCTAACCATTGATGCTTTTGACAGTTTATTAACCTCTCAATAAAAGCCACAATAACAGGGACCAAGATTTGGAAATTCAAAGCCATGTCCACCAGCAACCCCTGAATTAAAATATAGAACACAATCAAAATAGAGGAAGAGTGTATCTGCAAGAGAAACAAACAAATTGGATCCGGAATTGAAGTTCTATACAGCTAAAAAGTGCTACACAAGTTCTGTTCCTTTATCGAAAATAGGGAAAGTGAATCATATCATCAAGCTAGAACATGAAACAAGCAAAGATGGCTACAGACCTGCAAGTTTTGGAAGAGGCTAGAATCCATAAGGCTTCTAGTGATGGAAGGGTCAGAGTCGGAATGTGTAGATGCACATATCAGAAACTTGTGTAAAGTACGGAAAGCTAGCGCAGTTTCTGAGCTCCAAGAAGGCAACCATTTGAAATCCGAAACCGACACCAAGCATTCCTGCAGAAGCTTCCCTGCAGATTTGCTGTTATCATCTCCACTCAAAGCGTTTGAACTAACGTAGCATTGTACCAGCAGATCAAGCTTCAAAGCTTTTAAAGCGAGCGGATCAAAAACAACGGGATGAAACTTCTGACCCATCTCGATCACCGATGTCCTCTTCTCAAGCTCCCCACTCAACATAAGCTTATTCAACAAACCCATCAACCAGTGAAGCGCAAGCAAGCGGAATACAAGATATATCTGAGTCTCTTTAGAGAGAAGCATAAGACGTCTCATTATCTCTTTATCTTGTCCCTCAAACGCATCAGGGAACTGAGAATACATAAGCAAGACAACATGACATAGCATCGGATCAAACGAATAAATCATACCCAAGAACTGAACTTTAAGCATAGAAGCCTGCAACTCCAAAGCCGAAGCAAGCGGCACCACCATACCCATAAACTCCATCATAGCACAAGACGTGAACAGATACGGCGATTCCAACATAAAAGCCAAAGTTCGCCTTAGCTCCTTCTGATCCGGCCCTGACCCTTGACCTTGACCCGGAACCGAACTCTCGTCTCGCATCCAATAAGGAGCATTGAAAGGCACCAAAGGCACAGAAGTGCTAAAAAGCGAAACCTTTAGCTTCTGATTAACAACGTTGTAGACAACTGTTGTGAACAAGAGAAGGTAAGCTTGCACGGCGTGTGTCCTCTCCGCTTGGCACAGAGACCAAAGATGTCCAGCGACATCAGAGAGCAAACCAGGAAAGGCAATTTCTAGCTGGCGTAAACACTCGCAAGCGACGGCACGAGCTTGCCGGTCAAATCCATGGTTTGGACGATTAACAAGCGCTAAGAGTAAGTCAACAACAGATTCAACGTGATGTAAAGAGAAGGAATCGATCGATACAAGCACAGACGTGAAAGAGATCATGGCTTGCTCTTTGAATCCGTACGATCCATCCGTAGGAGATTGCACGATCGTACGAAGAGCATCGATGAATCGATCGAAACTCTCGCTGCCACATTTCTCAAACAAAACCTCTGAAAATTCGTCGAGGAATACGAGGATCGATAGCTTCGACGGCGAAGGAAACTCCTTTTTCAAGAGAGAAGAGAGAGCCAAGTCTACGAGAGAATCGATAGAGAAGACGGCGGTGAACCAGTCGCGAGGAGCTCCTGCGTCTTGGAAATCGTCGATGAGAACGTCCCAGTCGTGGACAGAGAGAGGTCTCGTCGGAGTCTTCTCCGGCGCCGTCGTCGTCATACTCCGATCAAATCTAGGATTTGAATCTGTAGAGAACCAAAAAACAAAGTCATTGTAGAAGAAGATAAGAAAAAGTCGCAGAAACAGAGAGTAGTAAATTTTTATTTTCTTGTTATGAAAGGTGAGTCACTATTTAATTTTTAATTCATTGTAATGATATTTTTTGTCGCTTCAGTATAATTTTGTCAAGTTTTATACTAACATTGTAACCTTATTAGTGGATTTTGGAGATTACAACAAATTAGCTGTGTTTGTAGGAAGACACACTATCGGTTGAGAATCAAAACGCTGTTTTGAACAGCGACTGCGTTTCCCACACGCTGCCTTCTGCGATATGTCACTTTGCATCATCAGGCTTTTGGCCACCAGCTACACTACACGAAGAACTGTTGCCGCGGACACTCGGAGACGATGAACATTTGCTAGAATGTGAGCTTTCTTCTATGGAAGTGTTGTTGTTGTTGCTGTTTCTCTTATGTCTCTTTGTCTTCTCTGGCCTTTGCAATGTATCCTATACAAAACATACATATTATTAACAATAAATCCAACATGTCTTAGCTTTCTAATAGACCAGAAGCTTGTCTCACCTTATCAGAAGTAGATCCCGGAGTTTTTAACTCGAGTTGTGTTGCAACGTCGTTAGAGTCCTCTGCTTTCTCGGATCTGCTCTCTCTCGATGCCTTTGATCGAGTACGGTTACTTGGGTTCTGCGGTATGTGCACGGATTGTTGCTCTACGACTGTGTTGGGAGGAGGCATATACGGCATGTATGTAGGACATGGAGATGGGATCATGCTTGGGTTCTGGCTCCCGAAGTATGTGTAAGGTGGCATTGACGGATGCATTGGGATCGACCCGGGAGGCATAGCCATAGGCATTGGGTATGGATAGGATGGTGGTGGAGCCATCATGACCGTGTGGTCCATCGCAGCTCCCCATGGAGACATTGACCTTAGTCTTTGCTGGTATTGGAGATTGAGATTCTCTATATCTGACTTCAGCGACGTCTTCTCTTCTCTCAAGTCGTTCTTCTCCTGTGTCAACTAAATAAACAACCATTGTTACGCAAGAATTAGTAGCTTTAGATGTTCCTATTGACTAAAAAGACAGGTCTATAGGCAGTTACGCAGCCTCTTTAGTGTCTATTTCATAAGAAGACAGAACACAAATACACATCTCTCTATATCTACAGGTCATATGTACTGTGATTTTCTAACAAGACAACCGAAGAGAGTAAGGGACGGATATGAACCTCACGGGACTCATCTGATAGTGTGGTGTACTCGGATTTCAGTTTGTTGACTTCTGATGAGAGCTCTTTCAGCAACTGAACGGTATCAGTAAGGATAGTGGCTTTGTCATTCTTGGGTCTGTCTGGATCTGCAAAACATAAGAGACATGCGAGTGTCCTAAGTGAAATAGTGAATCACTAATCAGAAGTTAAATGATCGGTTTAAAGTTTGAATCTTGACCGAGCACGTTTCCAAGTTCAACGAAATGGTCATTGAGTTTCTCCCTCCTCAACTTTTCACGGCCTGCTTTTTGCGACTTTCTTGCAGAAACGTCCATGATCTCTCCTTCTCCAAACTGCAAAACATGAATAAAACACACACACACACACTTCGACAATTAGACATCTCTATTCCAACATAGCATCAAACCAAAAGCACATTGACCACGCAAACATCGGATGAGCATTGACATAATCATATGATCTTAGCCCACATACCGAAACATAGTACTTAGCATCTCTCAAACCCTGTTAGTGTCCCAACTAAATTCTTGAAGCTAATTTTAACATCTTATTGAATTTTCTTCAGCATATCGAAAATTAAACACTATATTCCTGATTCGCTAATCACAAAGACAGTTTATACTGAAGCTAATCTCAAAACCGAAAAATTATAAACAAACAAGCAGCAATCACTTAAACCAGATTTGGCATTAATAAGTAACATCTTAATTTAACCAAAAAAAGAGACTTAACAACTTATGAAAACTATAATAGAACCTTTTTCCAAAAAACTTAAATTTGCCATCAGAGATTTCGCAAACGAAATAATCAGCCACAGTTTCATAATCTAGAGCTAGCTAAAACCAACAAACACGAGCTAATTCCTTTGATTTCAAGAGCTTATAGATAAATAACGATCGAAACCCTAAGGGAAGGACGATGTATCGCTGTTCGAATTAAAGTAAACCTGTAAACGAAAGCAGAGATCGAACAAACTCACCGGAGACACAAATCGACGACGAGCAACGACGGAGACGGCGAGATTCGATGAGAGAAGACAAAGAAAGATTCTCGTTTTCTGAGCAAAGCGTTATGCCATTCTCTCTTACCTTCCTTTCTCAAATTTTTAATTTCATCCTTTACTTAAATTAATTTTTAATTTCTCGTTGACGTTTAATTATTTCAGTTTCGCCAGCAAATCTCTAATTTTGTAAAGATGGCACATAGTTTTCATTTATTTCAAATTTATCCTCTAACTTTTGCAATTAATTAAACAGACCCTCAATAGTCAGCAAAGCTCTAGTTTTATAACGATGGCACATAGTTTTCTCTTATTTCAATTTTAGCCTCTAACTTTTGCAATTAATTAAACAGACCCTCAATAGTCAAATGTAAACAAGAGTGATTTTTGGGCTTGTGATAAACTATTGTTTAGTAATAATCTAAAGCAAAGCCCATTATAACTTGAGAAATTCACAAAACTACACATTTTCATCTCTTTCTTTACAAAACTCTATCTAATTAAATTTTTTTCACATATTTACATTTTTTCAAAATTTTAAAAGCTTGATTTACCCTTTAAAAAATTACATTTTGATGTTAAATTTAGTTTTTTTTATTTTGGTAGAATGATGTTAAACTAATAAATTTAGTTTGTCTAAGGGATCACATAACCAAATTTTTTTATGGCAACAATGTATTAAAAAAATCAAAGAGTGGTATTATGTGTTGAGATTTGAGAGTGATTTATCATATATTTGTGTAATATTTTGGTTTGATAAATCGTTATCAAATAAATGGCTGGATTTTAATTTTGGGATAATGAAGCAAAAGCATGTAGTCGAACTTTATTCACAAAACGTAAGAATCATATTCACTATAACCCTACCCATTCACATGCAACGAAAATGAAACACCCAACTTTGCAAGCAATTACTAAAATTAGTTTCATAAATAAAAATATAAAAAATCTTGATATTAAAATTAAATTAGAAAAGTGGTTTTACAAATTTATATAATATAAGGCCAAGAAAGGAGGGAATATTTAGAATTCACATAAAAACAAAGGAGACACACTCATATATGTGTGGGTGTATTTATAAAAATAACATATAAATACATGATTTTTATAATACTACTTGAGTAGCTTTAGTCCTTTGTGCTATGGACAAGTCAAGGGTGATTTTATGAAGCATCATTTTCTGTGGTGAATATATTATATGTTTTTTTTTCAGTTTTAACACTTAGTTCACTACTTGGTAATTCAGATGTCAGTACATATTTTATAAATTTAATTAATTAAATTATACATATTTTTCTAAGAGAATCTCCAAAAAGAACCTCAAATTTGAGGTTTCATCAACATCAAATTTGAGGTTTCATCAACATCAAATTTGAGGTTTCATGTGTTTCTCTCCAAAAGAAAAACCTGAAACTTAATTTTACATACTGCATTTAAGTCTTTACTATTTTTCATAATTAAGTAAATCTCTTAACTTTTGTAGATAATATAAGACATACCTCAAATAATTATTACACCAATAAATAATTACGAAATTAATATTTTTTATTTTAATTTAAAGTCTTTCTTTTAGTTTAACACTAGATTTTTTGACATGCCCCAAGCACGGAGTATAAATTTATAAGTATATATATTATATAAAAATATACATAAATATTTTTAATTTTTAGCATATAATTATTTAAAATAAATGTGAAATTGTTTTTAACCCATTTTCAACCGATTAATCAATTTTAACTCGTTTTCAATAGATTAATCCCTCACATCGGTACAATGTCAATTGAAATTTAAATTATTGTGGGTTAACGTCAATTATGATGATAGAACAAATCACTGATTTTACTAAACTCATTTAACTCTTCAAAACACAAATGACTTATTAAATGTAGTGTTTCAACTTTCAACTAACATGTAGTTTACACTATCAATGTGTGACCTTTTAAAAAAAAAAATTATTTTATAAATTTTATGGTTTTTTGGTTCATATTTTATGGGCTTTTTTAATTTTCTTTCAAATTTTCAAAAGTGTCTTCTCAATTAATATATATAGGATGTGAAAATTAAGTTTATATTTACAAAATATAATTTTTTATATACTAAAATGATGAAATTAAAAAGTTAATAAAGATATTTGTGAAATATTATTAATTGTAGGGAGAAAAATGTAAAAGAAAGATAGAACCTCAAATTTGAGGTTTTAAAATTTATTTTGGAGGACAAAAAATCTCAAATTTAAAGTTTTAAGGTTTCTTTTGAGATGTTCTATGAATTACAACGAATCAAGCACCTGGTTTTTCACTTTTCTGGTATCATTATTTTGGAATAATTTGTGTTGAAGTTTTAATTTTTTTATATAAATGATTTTATATTAGTTATAATTAATGGAGTTAGACTGATCACAATGACAATTTTTGTCTCTTTGCATTTTTCAATTTATAGTCTAAGACCATCTCCAACCGAAAACTCCATTTTTTTCTTCATTTTTGAGCAACTCGATTTTTTTCTTCATTTTTCTTCCAACCGAAAACTCCATTTCTATCTCCATTTTCTTTCTACTTTTTACTAATATCAAATTTATCCTTTTAAGTTTTCATATTTACAAATTTCACCCATTATGTAATTTTAACAAATAAAAATGATTAACTATTTCATAACTAAAAATTTATTATAGAAAAAATAATACATTATTAGACATAAATAAAAACATAAAATAGAAATAAATTAATACATTTTTTAAATACCCATAGAATATTTATTCCACAAATGATCAATTAAAGCATTACGAAGTCCAAAATGAGTTTATTTATCCCTAATTTTTCTATGTCGAGCAAATATGAATGTTTGTTATGTATGGTGTTCTTTTTAAATTTGAATGTTTGTTATGTATTTTAATTTTATATTTAGTTATCTTATTTTGTATTTTAGTTTTATCTTTAATTATGTCATTTTGTATTTTATTTTATTTTTAGTTATAATATCATGAATTTTAATTTGATCTTTAGTTATGTTATTATTGCATTTAAAAATAATAATTGATTTTCTAACTAGTTTTGTATATATATTTTTGTTTTAATGTAAAATAATAGTTCATATTTTTTTGTTTAAGTTTAAAATAAATATAAGGTTAAATTAATTTTGGAGTTGATTTGCAAATAAAAAAGTTTAAGGATTGATTTGCAAATAAAAAACTTGATCTCCATAAAATGGAGATCTCCAAATTTGGAGAATAAAATGGAGATCTCCATTTTGGAGATGGATTTGGAGTTCGGATGGAGCATATTTGGCTCTATTTTCACAAATGAAGGTGAATATGGAGTTCGGTTGGAGATGCCCTAAGGTTTCAATAAATTTAGCACACACAAATATATTCATTTCTTACATATAATTATAAATCTCCCACACTGTATTTAATAATTAGTTTAGCTTATAAACTCTATAAAATTTTCCCTGCCTCAGTTATATCATCTAAATCAAATGAGAATAAAAAATTGAAAGTAATACAATAAAATATAAAAAGTTATATATAGGAAAATGTGTATTACTTTATAATAATAAAAAAATGAAAAATAGATAAGAGAAATAATAAGAGCAATTCTTATGAATACCACTAAAAAAAGTTTTTTTAACACAATTACCACAGATTTTCAAAAGTTTTACAAATACCATTAAAAAGTTTTTTCTCATAAATACCACAAATCTTAAATTTTCAAAATTATACCAAAACCTTCAAAAAATTATACCTTACTCCTTCAAAATTATATCATAAACATTATATAGCGAACCCAAATGAAAAATTTTAAAATCTAAAAGTGTTAAAACTCGTTTTTTGTATTTGTGATATTAAACTACTACTTTTTGATGATATTTTTGTTATAAAAAAATTTTAATGGTATTTTTGTTATAAAAAACTTTTTAACGGTATTTTCAAAAGAAAAACTTATTTTGATAATATTGTAAGTAATTTCTCAACACGAAAAACGAAGATATAAAAATAGCCTATTCCATGTGATAACTATTATTGCCCTCTTACCAATCCAAAAGGAGAAACAAAAGCAGAAAAAAAAGTTCACAAGGCAAGTCTTACTCTAAAATCTAAATGCAAATGCAAAAGAAATTTATAAAATAATGTCTCATCTTCTTCTATGTGATCTTGAAATCAATCTCAATCACCAGTTCACTTTCTTCATCAACCAGGTAACAATTAAAACTAAACCCTAATCTCAAACCCTAAACTTCCTCTGTTTCTCTAACATGAAAGTCTGTCTCTCTCTCTCTGTTTCTTTCTTGTGTTAGGATCTAATCTCAAAATACTCAGAGTTCTTGAAGAAGCTGATAAAACAGAGCAAGAACAAGAAGAACAAGAATCATCACAAGAAGAGTAGGATCATTCTCCATCTCCATGATTTTCCAGGAGGACAAGAAGGGTTCGAGTTAGTTTCAAGATTCTGTTACAGTAATGGCAAGGGAATCTCCATAGATATCTCCAACGTGTCAATCTTGTATTGCTCCTCTCTGTTTCTTGAAATGACAGAGAATCTCTTGCTTAGTACAGAGAAGTTTCTTGAAGGTATGTTCTATTGGTCACTCAACGACGTCGTTTCTTGTCTCAAGAGCTGTGAGCAAGTGTTCTCACACGCTGATTCGTACGGACTTGTTGATAAGTTAGTGTTTGGTGTTTTAGCGAAAATCGCTCAGAACTCGGATATGTCTCAAGTCTTTGCCTTGTCTTCCACGTCATCTTCCTCTGTTTCTGCTTCTTCTTTGTCCCCTGAGACGGCGAAGAATAGGTCTGATTCAGACAAGTCTAGGTCAAGATCTTTTTCTTGCAAGTCAAGTAACGAGTGGTGGTTCGAGGATTTGTGTATTCTTGGACCGCAAGTTATCTCTAAGGTTATAAATAGCCTTGGAGGTTATGATAAGAGCAATGAGACTTTGGTCTTAACAAGATTTCTTCTACATTATCTCAACACAAAGGTGCATACACCAAACCACAAGCTCGAGTACTCGGGTTTAGCTGATGCAGCCGTTCAAGGAGTGGTTTTCGCGGGTAAAACCGTGTTTTCTTGCAGAAAAATCTTGTGGGTTCTTAGGGTTTTATCAGGTTTTAGCATTAGTAAAGAATCAAGAACTTGTCTAGAGAGAGTTATAGGAGAAATGTTGGATCAATCAACACTTGATGATCTTCTTATACCTAAATTCGGAGTAGGAAGAAGAGAGAAAGGGTTTTATGATGTTGACTTGGTGATTAGGTTACTTAAAGTGTTTGTGAAAAGTTGCAACAAAGAAGAAGAAGAAGAGAGCTTGAGAATGAGAAGAGCAGGGAAGTTGATAGACAAGTATTTGAGAGAGATATCTCCGGACAAGAATCTTAAAGTGTTGAAGTTTCTTGAAGTTGCAGAGAGTTTGCCAGATTCTGCTAGAGATTTGTTTGATGGATTATTCATAGCCATTGATATCTATCTTGAGGTCAGTTCTTCTTTTAATTATTCAATTTTTTTGTTTGGGATTAATTAGTTAATAATTGCATTTTTATAAGATTATAACTAAAAGGAACAAAATGAGACAAATAAATAAAATAAATCAAAGTAGAGTGAAATAGAAGATGACAAGAAATTCATACAACTTTCTATATAGTTTGGCTTTTTACGGTTCTCAAGAGCTTAACTTATCTTTTTGTCTTATTTTTATTTGGGATATATCTCAAGATTCGAAAATATTAGATTGGCTATTTATGTTCATATTTATAGTGACAGTTTTTTTATTTGTTAAAAATGGCTTTTAATAAAATTATTTTGGATTTTCAAACCTATCATCATTTACAATTATATTGCTATTTATTAGTTAAAATTTGCCATCTAACAAAATAAATAGTTTATATTCTATCAAAAAAGTTCTTTCTTCGAAAAATTGTTTCAAAAATACATTAAATTTTTATGTTTTTATGTAATGGGTAAATACAATAATTATGCATGTAAAATCCAGCAGAATAAAGAAAGGACACTAACTTATGTGTTATATAGAGTCCTAGTTACTGCACATTCATGTCAGAATCTGACTACTTTGTCTATCTTTTGATTAATTAAGTATTATTTATAAGTTTCTAACAATAATAACAAGATTAGTATCCCATAAAAAATTTATATGATTTATTCTAAATACTATCCTATTGATTATTATTGCAGTCACATCCAAATCTATCATCCGAAGAAAGAACAAAGCTATGTAGATGTCTAAACTACAAGAAACTAACATTGGAGACATGTAAACAACTTGCGAAAAATCCAAAAATCCCCCCAAATATCGCGGTCCAAGCACTCAAATCGCAACAATTATCAAAAGAAACCCTACCACGCTCGAGAGAAGACAAGATAAATTTGAACAAGATGAAGAATTCACGTAAATACTTAGAAGGGAAACCAATACTTGTGCGTCTTAAAGGATATGAAGATGATCATCTAAAGATGAATTGTAAAGTGATTGATGATGATTCTGAAAATGTTTGTAATGGAAAAAAGAGTGGAGTAGTTTCAAAATTGGTGAGACATAGCCATTCAAGTTCTAATTTCCCAAGGCTTTGTTAGTTAACTATTTCATTATATAAATATAGATTGAGGTCATAATATTTATAAGCTTTTTGTATTGTTAAGAAATTTAGTTTTGAGAATGCATATTATTATGTACTTACAGATGGAAATAAAATAAAATGGTACTTTCTTTACATACCTTGGAGTTTTGGTCATTTTTATGATTTATTTCTTGGAACACAAATTTCTTTTATTTTTGACAATGCTTAATTAACCAACACTTGCATAGGATTTGAAGATGATATATAGCAAGATTAGTTTTTTCGCAATTAGTGTTTGCCAAGTGAATCTAGAAAAATGATTAAATTCTCATCTAAATATCTCTATGAAAATTCAAATACCAAATACAAGTTCTGAAAAATTAGCATCAGTTTTAGTTTTGGATTTGTCAGTTATGGAACAAACAATTACAATTTACAAGTTGGCATTTCAAAATCATGCGTTGTACTTCTTATTATATAAAAAAAAAACAACTCGAAAACAAAAATCACGGGAGATATATGTTTTCTTGGCTATATACGTCACATGCCATTGGAGATTATTGATATTCATGAAAATGAGATTTTCATGAATGGAATATTGAAGATTATTCCATAAACGTAGACTCAAAATGTCATAGCCTAACATGTCCATTTTCGTGCATCTTTACCAAAATTTTACTAAACCGAATCTTATATCTCTGTTGGACCCAAAAATAATCCGTTTCATCAAATGTACTTTTTAAGTATCATTGATTGATAATTTGCAATAATAATTTTTCAGACACAAAGAGTAAAGAAGAAACATCAAACAAATACAAATGTTTCGTTCTTAGTTACTATTACCAAGAAAGAAACCAACAAGACATGACCAACTTCAGGTTCTAATTTTTTTTTTTAAAAATAAACTCATAACAAGATCGCAGAAAACACAGTTACGTGCAGAATTTTTAAAATTTTGGTATATTGTCACACAACATAATAACGAGCAATGCCATTTTCTTGGCAAGAGACTATAATGGTCTCTATGGTTTTTAGGTCTTGTAGTCTCTTGGTTTCTCATCGCTTTGATGGCTTTCTTGTTTCTGTTTCCTTGAGATATCATCGGTATATCGGCGCCACAAGACTTCCCTATCGTTTCTAGGCATCTTTTTGTAGCGGATATCGGGTTTAAGCACTTGTTTAGCCGTTGACCATGAGTTAAGCACAGTCTTTCCCTCTTCTGTCTGTTCAGAAGCAGCAGCAGCAGCTTCTGATGATGACAATACTTCGGCTAAGAGAGATTTGAAGTCATGAGCACACCGCTGTCAAACACACGAAGACAGATCAAATTAGCCGACAAATCTCCTAAAACTCAAGTCTTAATTCCGAAAGGTATACAGATGGGGGGGGGAGTACATGTACCTCGTACAATGTCTTTATGTGGTCACGGAATAGCTTCTCTTTATCAGCAAGATCTAAATCTGGATTAGAGGCGCGTTTTTGAGGATCCCTCTCAAGTTTCGGCTTAGATTCCGTCCATGATGCCTTTTAGATGTCAAAGAAATATATGACCGATCAATCCCCACACATCAAAGAAACAACAAAAAACAACCTTTAGCTCGCTACTTGGAAGAAGTAAAAGCACAAGTAGAAATACCTCGGGGTCTCTGATTTTTTCCACTAGCAAAGATTGATAAGACGCGACCGCCTCTTTCCTTCTAATTTTTTGACGTACTCTTTCCACCTCTAGCACTTCTCTTTCTTTCCGTTTCCGCAGCTCCCGCTCACGTTCTCTCAGTTTATCCTGAACACAAATTCATGCAACAGAAATGAATATACACATCTGTGTTTATATGGTTTCTCACTTTTAAGATGGACACAAAATCAGCCTTTTTATCCTGGAATCAAAAGACACTAATAAAAGAGAACCAAACTTTCATACCAGCAAACAAATAAACGCAAGCTATATCATTCGCTATTTAGCAATTAGTTTCATTATGCACCACTAGCAGGCAAGTACAAACAAGCAAAACATTCAATGAATAAATATCCTCAATTTACCTCTTCGTCTCTGGCTTTAATCTCACGATCATCTCCCCTTTGTGAAGCTTTTAGTTCCGCTAGGTACTCGTTAAAGAAAGCCTCCCTGTCCTCATGTCCAACCGATCTATATCTTAGTTCATTTCTCAGACTATCCTTCACCTATCATAAAGTGAAAAATATTATATAGGTAGGTTAGTAGTGGTAGCATACTGACCAATTAAATTAATCCTCCTAACTTTTATCTATCATTCTTGCTCGCAAAGGACAAAATCAAATATGTCAAATACCTTGGACCAATGTGAATTTATTGATACTTCTCTTTCGCGTAGCATTGTCTTGAAATCAGAGGCAGCTGCTGCGCGGATTTCTTGGGCCTTCTGTTCAGCACTCCGTTTCAAAGAAAGGACTCTGCACGAAAGAGAGAAAATATGAGAACCAAGAGAGAGAATAACCTATAGGCTATAGGTCAGTCAAAACCCACATGAAGAAAGACATCTGATCGCAAAATATTTATTAGTACCTTTCATTTAGTAAACTCTCCCTCTCCTTCCTGTCAAGTGCTTCGAACCGCAGATCATTCCCCCATTTCCTTTTAAAAGCATGGTAATCAGTGTGATTATCAATGTCCTGGAAAATATCAGCCACAACAGATACACAAGTTGAGAAAATGCAATACCTAGTAATAAAAATATTTCCATAAGATAGCTCACGAGTAAAAATAAACTCAGTCCACTAAAAAGATCTACCTTAGATGCTTCGTCCAGCAACTGCCTGAAACCTTCAAGAGCTGCCTTATGAGCAGCACGCTTTTCCCTACGTTCTTCCTCAGCGCGTGTCTTTACAAACTGCTCAAATAGAGATCTTCTAACAGAGTGACTTGCAATCGCCTGCAAGAAATACAATCTCCCAAATAAACACACAACATTAAAAATAGACGTTTGGTTTAAGAAAATATCAAAACATTGTTATGATCTATGCTGACCTTAAAGCGAGGGTCGAAGATAATTTTTGGAAGTTCTTTTTCCCATTTAGAAAATGGTGCTACTCCTCTCTCTTTGAGCATTTCCTGCAAAATTTAGCAATGTTAAAGAAAAAAGAAACGAGAAAAAGATAACTAGCAAAGAAACCTAGAATATAAACATCAATCTGAATAGTTTTAGGGTTTTCAAAGTTTAATTTTTTCCACTAGAAGTTACCACAAATATCAAATATTAATGGTACTAAAACATGTAAAGCATCCATGGCCTTCCAAGATTTGACCAAGATCACCTAGACAAGAAAACTCCCATGCACAATCTTCTCCAGACAGTTCTAAATTATATGCATCAGGCTAAATTTAATTTGCAGAAAGAAAACGCTAGGAAAACAAATCTTTACAAAATCCTACGTCCAAAGGGAAAAATCAGAAGATCACACGAATTATTAGAGGTCCAGACTATGCGATACCTTAAACTGTTTGATGCATTCTTCCTTCGATGGTCCACTATCTTCATCTTCGGAATCTGAAGAAGAATCAGATAGGTCACCAGCTCCGGGAACATCTTTTACCTTTCCTGTACCATTTCCACTTTCTATACTAGGTGTGACGGCCTCAATTGCTTTACCACCATTGGCTTCAGATGTTGTAGTAGATGAGAGAGGCAAGCCAGAATCATGTAGTTTCTTTTTAACCAAATCCAGTGCTGAGGAACCAGGAAAATTTGTAGTTCTAAGAGATGTGGAATCCCGACCACCATTGCTTATAGCAGGAGCGTTCAAACTCAACTGATCTGAAACCTTTACAGTTATATCAGCACTTGGCACAGGAGCCAAAATCTCTGCGGGTCTCTCATCCACTTTCTTCACTAAATCTTTCACCTCAGAAGGAATTTGCCAGCTACTTACCTGAACCATAAAATCAAAGGATTCGAGAAGATTAAATATAGAGTAGCAGAAAACTTTAGTCCCAAAGCCAATTAAATGTTGCTTCCTCTTTACATTTATCTACCTTTGTTTTATTGTTGTAGTAATACTTTTTTCCATCATTTGTGGACACGAGAGCCCAATCCGTCCCATGTAAATTCTCCCTACATTTGGTACAAGTTAGATGATAAATATGTTACATAATATATAGCCGGCAGAAAGAGATGCAATGAAATATCAATCTGGTGACTTTATGTTTATGGGTATGAAATTGTTGGAAAGCTACTAAAAGATCCATACACAAGATATATACTAATACACTGTATTAGGTAGAACCAAGCTAAACAGAATTTAACAGAGAACGTTACGATCTAATCTAGGAACTTACATAGAAACAGGAATTGGTTGCACGGTCACTTTATCAGGCTGCAAAAGTACAACAAAGAGTAGAGATTATAATTTGCTCAGAAAATTCAAAAGGGCCACCACGACATTAGTATGCTGTGCATGCACTATTAAGGTATACTCAGAAAAATATGCTCCATAAATAACCATCAAATGGCAAGTAACACACGTCAACCGCCTCTTAATAACTTGATGTAGTCTGTCAAAAAGTAACTTGACAAACTTAAGCAATTTCACACTGATACAGTTGAAGTATTGCAGTAATTTTAACAAATAGCTATGGCGGTTAACGGTTTAAATCAAACACTAAAACCCATCATTCATCAGCAAACAAACATATTATATCTAGCCTTTCCAAAAATTTAAAACAAATGAATCATATCTGACATATTAAAACTTTGACTCAAATATACTAATATCATAATATGCATATACCTATTATAGACACGAATTGCTAAGTGGTATGCCTGAGTCAAATTAGTGAAATGATAGCGTATTAAAATGAGGTAGTCTCAACTAATGAACAAGCCATGTAATCAGCTATACCCACCTCCGCTTCAAAACCAAGAGGCTTTTCATAGGTAGACTGTCCTGTCACAGAGTTATAATAGTAAACAACTCCTGCTTCTGATTTATGGGCAGTCCAAGCATCAACCCGACTTCCAACTAGTTGAGAACCAGATCTGTTATCTGCAAAATACAAGAAGATCCTGATAAAATATATGTAAACTAAATAGGATAACCATTAAGGTCAAACAGCATCTTACGTGGATGCGTAATCTATCATGAAACCTTGAGCATACCGATTCCTGGGAGTGCTTCGATCTTTTGCCCGGGAGAAATATCAAGCTGATAATCAGGCAACACATGAACAGTGCCACCACTTCCCATAGGAACAGCTCCAGGCGGTTGAGAACCAGAATACGGTAGATTAGGAGAGATTCCACGCACTGGAAATGGATAAGAACCAGGAAAAGGAGTGGGATGCGAAGGAAAATGTGCCCTGGGAATACCACCCATAGGGGGAGGCTGCAACCACATTCCTTGATGAGTTCCATGCATTGGAGGCAACGAATGATATGGAGGATACATGTGCGGAGGAATACCGTGACTGGTTTGAGCAGGACCTGCGAACATACCGGGTCTGGGAGTTGTAGAGAAAGAGTTGGAACTAAGAAAAGCAGGCGGAGGCGTCATTAGTCCAGGAGGGGCAAGTGTTCCTGGACGACCAAAAGGCGGATTTGGTAGCATCGGAGAAGCTTGTGGAGGTATAATATTCGAGGAGGCTGCTGCTGCATTAGTACTCCAGTGTGCAGTTACATAAGATGGAACTGACTGTGTCTGAGATATAAGCTCTGTACTAGCAATCTGCACAACAACAACCAAACAAATCATGGAACCAGTTTAGAGACAAACATGAAAACATATAAACAAGCATGTATTCAAGGGCATATACTGAAACAATGTTGAATCCTGACAAATTATATCGACGAATATAACACAAATTACTCGAAAAATTCAATATACAACACAAAATAGATCTGGATCTTCAAAGCAAGTGTTGGCGTATATATTCCTATCTAAAGACATGCGTTGATATTAGTAAGAAATAAGCATGAACAAAACATACAGACTTAGAAGATTGTTCCTTAAGCTCCGTATGAGATTCACTGCTCGGAGAAACGATCGGAGCAGTGGCCGATACTGAATCACTAGGAGGAGGAAGAGCGGAGACACCTTGTCCCGTAGATGGATCCGCCGTATTCTCTCCTTCCATAAGCTTTATACGAGTAATCGAATTTTTCCGGCGGCTTCGTTCGTCGAAGCCTATAGGCGCGAACGGAGAGATTTAGGGTTTATGTGGGAGGAATCAGAGCTATGTCGTCGCGATAAAAAGCTGAGATTACGTTTCGTGAGAAAAAGAAATTATATATTTTAATTAATTGACGGAAAAGACCTTATAGTTTTAGATAATTACAAAATCGGCCATATAGTTTTTCGTTGCTTTGACCACCCCTAATTATATAAGTTTGGCCCATTAAGTATATTTATATAAAAGCCCAAATATTACGGTGAACTATGATCTTTAATTCTTAGAATGATTTGATTGTTATTGCTAATCATGGATTTATAACAATGTTAAACTAAGATTAAAATGCTACTTAGACACTAGACTATGATGAAAAAAAAAAGAGATTAAAATGCTTAAAAAATTGTATAAGATTGCGATTTTGAAAGTGTTAATTAATTGCACGAAGTTTAGATCTACGATTAGTAATATAAGAACATGTAAAGCAAAACAAAAAGTAGAATAAAAAAGAGGATCGTGGCCTCGTGGGTATATATATTAAACAAAAAGGGATCTGCCCCACTCTCTGTAAGAGCAAGTAATTAACTGAAAACAAGTGACATTATAGAAAAAAATTAATACTAATAAATTTGTTTTGAATTGTTACAAATCAATTATTTAAGAGATTAGGGGAAATAATTAATATTAATTACACTCAAATAAGGAAGGGACGTCACGTGAAGGACAGTCATCGTTTATTGGTTTGTTAATTGTTATCCCCATCTCTTTGGTTTCTCCGTTGTCTTTTAATTTATGTTTCATTGTACTAGTAACGTAAAATTTGTCGTAAATAAATTAAAAAACATAAATTATTTTGGTTGTTTATTTTTTTTTGTTTTGACAACACATATTGGTTGTTTTATACAGGAGAAATGAATATTCCAAATTTTAAATTTGTATATAATGTAACGAGTTAACGATCTTTTTAAGGGGAAAAAACGTGAACCGAAATTAACTGACGTCAAAGTACAACAAGTGTGAATTGTTTTTGACTTTTTCTAGTTTTTATTAAATAGAAATCAGATTTCTTGAGAATAATTTGGAGCTGTTAATTTAGAATAATTTTGTTTATAAAACAAAAAAATAGTTGGCATTTTTAAAAGAGAAATTCACAAAACTACACATTTTCAACCTTCCCTTCATAAAACTACATTAATTCAATATTTTCACAAGTTTACACTCTTTCAAAATTTTAAAAGTTTGATTTACCCTTTTAAAAATTACAAAAATTAAAATATTTTCATTTGGGTTCGCTAATTAGTGTTTAGGGTATAATATTAAGGGGGTAGGGTTTATTTTGATTTAATTTTGAGTGTTTAGATGTAGTTTTGTGAAGTATTTTGGAAATGGTGTAGTTTTGTGAAATGTAATTCAAATGGTGTAGTTTTATAATTCTTCATTTTTAAAATATAGTTTATGAAGAACTTGTAAAAGCCGGATATCCTTCTCAAATAATCACACCTGTAAATATATTTCTATTGTTTTCATTTTATAGTGACAAAGTGACAAACCAATTATTCAACTTTTTGGGCAATTGATTACTTTAAAATTTAAAGTGTAGCCATTTTCTTGTAAAAATTTGTAAAAAAGTAATGATTTTTATTTAATAAAAAGTAAGTGGATATTATGACAAAAAAAGTAAGTGGATATAATGAACTGAATAAACTTTTAAGATATTCCAGCTTGTATTGGGAAGAAATAATTGGGCTATATAATTGTTTATTGAGAGCCTTTTCACCAAATAACATTATTAATTTGTTATGCAGGCTCTGAAATAATTGGCTATATAATTATTTTCTTACAAAGTAACTTTTTTAAAAAACATACTCCTTGTATATGAAGATTTTAACATATTTCTTGTTTCTGAATGTTTGTCCTAATATATGAAAGATTAATAATTAATAATGAGTAATTACCTTTGTTTTATTCGAATATTTCTGGCTCTCAAATCAATATTTATTTTCTGTTTGTTATAAAGACAATACTCCCTTCACTGTTCTGATACTTTCACTTATCTTTTCTCCATCCCTCTCCTTTGGATTCTTCAGGTACTCTCTTTCTCTCTCTCAGCTTTTATCTTTTTTTATTTGTTAGATCTCTCAAGTTCTTGATTGATAGTTACTACATATCCCACTAGTAAAACCAATCTTCGAATTTCAACCAAAGCTGCAAACTTTACACAACTTTTATGTAAGAAGAAGAAGAAGACCTTATGTATAGATCTAATTATTAGAACCAAAACCCACAACTTTCTCTGTCTCCTTGTCCTGTCCACAAGTGTATCAGTTTGGTTCTGACCATTGAACTTAACTTTATGTTGACTTTATTCTCATTTCTTGAAAGCCTTATTGAGTTATGCAATGATGGATCTGAATCTGTCAAGGCTGGTTTTGTCTCTGTGTTTTGATGCAGTGAGGAGAGAAAATCTAAAACAATGTCGGATCTTCAAGCACCACTTGTAAGGCCAAAGAGAAAGAAGATATGGGTTGATTACTTTGTCAAATTCAGATGGATCATTGTCATTTTCGTCGTCCTCCCAATCTCTGCCACACTCTACTTCCTAATCTACCTTGGTGACATGTGGTCAGAGTCCAAATCTTTCGAGAAACGCCAAAAGGAGCACGACGAAAACGTCGAGAAAGTCATCAAAAGGCTCAAGGACAGGGATGCTGGTAAAGACGGGCTTGTCTGCACAGCGCGTAAGCCTTGGATAGCCGTGGGGATGAGGAACGTTGACTACAAGAGAGCAAGGCATTTCGAGGTTGACTTGTGCGATTTCCGTAACATTCTCGAGATCAACAAGGAGAAGATGACTGCTAGAGTGGAGCCTCTTGTCAACATGGGGCAGATCTCGCGTGCCACTGTCCCGATGAACCTGTCTCTCGCTGTTGTTGCTGAGCTTGATGATCTCACCGTTGGTGGACTAATCAATGGATATGGTATTGAAGGAAGCTCTCACATATACGGTTTGTTTGCTGATACCGTTGTCGCTTATGAGATTGTTCTAGCGGGTGGGGAGCTAGTCCGTGCCACGGAGGATAACGAGTACTCAGATCTCTTCTATGCGATCCCGTGGTCGCAAGGAACACTTGGTCTCCTTGTAGCTGCCGAGATCAAGCTTATACCGGTCAAGGAGTACATGAGACTCACTTACATACCAGTCAAGGGAGATCTTCAAGCCTTAGCTCAAGGTTACATTGACTCTTTCGCTCCCAAAGACGGGGACAAGGCTAAGATCCCTGATTTCGTCGAAGGCATGGTTTACAACGCGACTGAAGGTGTGATGATGGTTGGTACATACGCGTCCAAAGAAGAGGCTAAGAAGAAAGGCAACAAAATCAACAATGTGGGATGGTGGTTCAAGCCGTGGTTCTACCAACACGCGCAGACAGCTCTGAAGAAGGGAGAGTTTGTTGAGTACATACCGACCCGTGAGTATTACCATAGACACACAAGGTGCTTGTATTGGGAAGGGAAGCTTATTCTTCCTTTTGGTGATCAGTTCTGGTTTAGGTTCCTCTTTGGCTGGTTGATGCCACCAAAGGTCTCTCTTCTTAAGGCCACTCAAGGTGAAGCCATAAGAAACTATTACCATGATATGCATGTTATTCAAGATATGCTTGTTCCTCTTTACAAGGTTGGTGATGCTCTCGAATGGGTTCACCGCGAAATGGAGGTAAAGTAAAAGCTCATGATTGATCATCTTGTAGCTAAAGATTCTAATTTACATGTTTAATCGGTTTGGTTTGATTTGGCTTATAAGTTGTTTGCCTTTTGTTCATTTTTCAGGTGTATCCAATTTGGCTTTGCCCACACAAACTATTCAAGAGCCCAATCAAACAACAAATTTACCCGGAACAAGGCTTTGAGTATGAAAACAGACAAGGAGACACCGAAGATGCGCAGATGTACACTGACGTTGGTGTCTACTACGCGCCTGGTCCTGTCCTAAGAGGAGAAGAGTTTGACGGATCAGAAGCTGTGCGTAGGATGGAGAAATGGCTGATAGAGAACCACGGATTCCAGCCTCAGTACGCGGTGTCTGAGCTAGACGAGAAGAGCTTCTGGAGAATGTTTGATGGTGACTTGTACGAGCATTGCCGCAAGAAGTACAGAGCCGTTGGAACGTTCATGAGCGTTTACTACAAGTCGAAGAAAGGAAGGAAGACTGAGAAAGAAGTTAGAGAAGCCGAGCAAGCTCATCTAGAAACAGCTTACGCCGAGGCAGATTAAAACAACTAAGCATGCTTTTGATGAAATGGGTTTAAGACTTTGGAGATTATTGTTATGGGTATTGTCTTTTTCTTTTTCAGATTGTCTGTTATGTGTTTCTTGTTTTCAGTTTCAGTGTCTTTGATGATGACTATTGTTGTTTGCTTGTTTTGACTTTTTGCTTTCTGACTTTTGAGTTGATTTAAGATTTTCAGATTTTGATTTGTTAAAGAGCAACATTGCAACTTCTAACAACTTTGTTGCCAATGGCTTCGATTTTGAAGGTTGACCTTGAAGTCGCAGTGTACAAGTGTTCTCACTTTTCTGCCTTGACAAAACCAACACCATTACTCAAGCAAATTTACATAGCCATTTGCAACTCGGCTTCGTATCAGATAATAACCTTACTAATTCATATAAGCAGTAGCAGGTGTAAGAGTTACATAAAGATTGACATAGACAAATGTTGAGGATCCCCTCCCAAAACAAAATCATAGAGAAACAAAGAGTGCGCAGCAAAAATAAGACTTTTAAAGTTACCATTTCACTGCAAAAGGATGCAGATACAAAGCCTTTCATACAGCTGTGTAGTTATCCTCCAAACTCAGCTGCAAGAAACGTATAGGCGACATTTTCAGTACGGTCTGGCCTTTGCTTCTCCAATCGAATGATCCAAACACAAGAGACTATCATCACTATGAACAGGGTTATTCTGATCCCTTAGAAGCTTCCACGACTAAGTCTTCAACTTCTGCAGACTTTTCACCTTCTCTCTCTGGACTTTGCTTTATCAAATTACCGACTTTGGCATCTGCTTCTCCTTGCACCTTGGGATCATGTTCTTCATCCTTTCCTTGTACCGAAACTCCGTCATAGTCTTCTTGTTTTACATCTGAGAGCTTATCAGCATCTTCCCCATTACCCTGTAGAGCTCGGATCAAATCATCGACGCTACTGTCACTTTCCCTTTTCGTTTGAACGCCTGAAGATGATGTTGTTTGATCCTCAGGTTCCTTAGATGTAGCAAAAGCGGAGGGCGCTTGTAAGGGTGAACTTGATGGACCTAAAGATCTTGTATCACCCAATCCTTTGGAAAGGCACACGTATTTGAAAACTAGATGTTTATAATTATTTAACAAGCCTTCAACATCTCCTACCCTCAAATCACCAGAACTTGCAAATATATACGGGTATTCTTGAAATATTTTGCTTGCCTCGGTATCCTTCAGAAGAGTCGCAGCACCTTTATTTTCCAAATCCAAAATGGATTCAACTTTCTTCATTGGTACTTCACTGCTTGTGGTCAGTACTTCATTGGTCCCGGAAAGACTATCAGACGATTTTGATTGGAAAAGAGTGTTTTCCCTCTTGGGATTAAGCATTTGAGTTTTAGGAACAGTGGAATCGTCACGAGGTGGTGTTGCAGTGCTGTGACTAGTTTGATAAGACTGGCTACCGGAACTAGAAATCCGTGCAAGTGCAGACTCCATATTCTTTTCAAACTCGGCTTCATCCATCGAGAGTGATTTCGCATCAATATTTGAGATGAAAGACTCTGCAGAGAGGATGTTTGTGAAGAAGTACGCAGCTTCACCAACAAGTTTGGATTCACGCCTATATCTTTGTATATACAACAAGTTTGAGTGAAGTTGTGGAGGGTTAGCCTGCAAAAAGAAAGAGCATAATGAGCAGTAGTAGATGTAGTTGCACAAAGAAGCACTACAGAAATGCAACATCCGAAGCCAGCATGCATAAAGCGTAAAAGTCGTCCAAACACTTTTCTCCATACCTTTATTGTAACATATATCAAAACAGGAAGAAACTCGTCCGCTCCAGGTGCATTCTCGTTTGAAGCAATCGAAGCATTTAGCAATAAGTTATTTATCACTTTGCAGCAGTTAAGGATACACACAAGCTTATCACGGGGAGCTTTGTACATGTTTATCTTCTGGAGCTCTTTCTGAGCTAGCTGCCAAGAGGAGAGGAAATATCAACTATCACAAATAAGAACATCGACAAGACGTGTAACATTATCACAAGCTCTTTGATTAAGATGGGCTTACCAGCCACGACGTTTCGTTTTGAAAAGTTGGTTGTATATCCAAACTCTCAGGAGAAATGAACTGTTGAACCAAAGACATCTTCTGAAAGAGCTTCTCATCAGATATAACATCCTCAGTGTTCGAAGCAAACACCCTGGTGAATAGCTTTGTCATGACATACTTCTCTAAGCCCTGTGCATACAAAGAAACAACAATTAAAAGCAACAAAAGACAAAAACACTATCTCACACAGAAAGTGAAGAATACACCGATTACTCACATCTCCCGCGCTGTCCAGTTCCTCCTCGGAACAACCGGACCAAAGAGGGTGAGCCCTGAAAGCAGATTCCATCCTGGAGAAGAACTCTTGAGCTGCAGCACAATCCTTTTCCGGGTCTGGCGCATTGTTCGAAATCGAAACAATGAAACTGCAACATAGACTCAAAAAACCATACACCAAATATTTTATGAACCAAGAGAAAAGAGTAAGCATTTTAAACAAAAAAAAACAACTTTAACCAAGCAATATCCACAATATCTCTATGCTTGATACTGTTATAGCATGTTAGCAAGATCTAATAGCGCTCAAAAAGAAGATAAATCGCAGAGACCAACAATAACAGATCTATAAGCTTGAGATATCACTTTCAAAAGACAAATCCGGCTCGAATCTCTACCGAATCGACTAAAAATTCAACGAGATCACTGAGTACTAAGGATCTGAAATCAAGAGAGAGAGAAGTAAGTAAGTAACCTTTTAATGGATTTGACGAAATCTCCGGCGGAGGGATTGCGCATCCGCTCGAGGAAATCGTGAAACGAGACGTCCGTATTCTCCATCGTCGTCGTCGATATCCTTCACCAGACTCTCCGCGTATCGATCGGAGTTTTTTTTGTAGTTTAAGCTCGGTGTCGCTCCCTTGACTAACGACGAACAAAACGACTGCGTTTTAGTTAGGTGGGTGAATTATTAACATTTTATCATTTTTGAACCGGTTTTGTTCTACAATATATAGTTTCCCTTCACTATTTATAATCACAAAAATAATTTCTGATTATCCCTTTGTGATAATATTTTTGTATTTTTCTAATATTTTATTGGTTAACAAAAAGAGAAAATCTCTCTAATTCTCACGCGCTCTTCCATCCCGGTTAAGCAGAGAAATATTCCAAGGTTTAATCAACGCGCCATAGATGCGCGTGTGGAACGTAAAATAGTGAAATTATTTATTTGTATCCTCTTTAAAATGAAAAACAAATTAAAAAAAAAAAAGAGTAGAGAAAATACTTGCATACACACACTCTTCCTCTCTGCTATCATCTTCTCAATTTCGAAGAGACGACGATGACTGACGTGGCGATTCCGAAATCGGTGACGGTGACGGAGGCTGAAGACGTTTCCGCGACGGAGGAGACGGCGATTGAGGAGCGGTGGAGTCTCTACGAGGCGTACAACGAGCTACACGCTTTAGCTCAGGAACTGGAGACACCGTTCGAGGCACCGGCGGTGCTTGTCGTCGGACAGCAGACGGACGGAAAGAGCGCTCTCGTGGAAGCTCTGATGGGGTTTCAGTTCAACCACGTCGGCGGCGGAACAAAAACTCGCCGGCCGATAACTCTTCACATGAAGTACGATCCTCAGTGTCAGTCTCCGCTTTGCCATCTCGGATCCGATGATGATCCTTCCGTTGCTTTACCCAAATCTCTCTCTCAGATTCAGGTTTTATTACTTCTTCTTCTTCTTCTTTGATTGTTTGTCTCTATTAGATTTTGGGAGATTTTGATGAATTTAGAGGATAAGTGCTTATGTTACGAGAGGTTATTTGGTATGATTTTGGGGTTTTAGGCATATATTGAAGCTGAGAATATGAGGCTGGAACAAGAAGCAAGCCCATTCTCTGCTAAGGAGATTATTGTGAAGGTTCAGTATAAGTATTGTCCTAACCTTACCATCATTGATACGCCTGGGCTTATAGCTCCTGCGCCAGGGCTCAGAAACCGTGCGCTTCAGGTTGTTTCTCTATGATGCTTAGCCGATTTCAAAAGTTTTTGGCTTTGCCTGATTTGAGAGTGGATACTTGTTTCTTTTCCCTTAGGTTCAAGCACGAGCTGTGGAAGCTCTAGTTCGAGCAAAGATGCAACACAAGGAGTTCATCATTCTATGCCTTGAAGATAGCAGTGACTGGAGCATTGCGACTACTCGAAGGATAGTGATGCAAGTATGAAACTTAACCTCGCTCCATTGTGTGTAACCTTGAGTTTGTTTCTCTTGTCGTAAAGTTTTGTTCTTGTTTATGTAGGTTGATCCTGAGCTTTCTAGGACAATTGTTGTTTCCACAAAGCTTGACACCAAAATCCCTCAATTCTCATGTTCGTCCGACGTGGAAGTTTTCCTCTCACCACCTGCAAGCGCACTTGACAGCTCTCTATTGGGCGATTTCCCTTTTTTCACGTCTGTGCCTTCCGGAAGAGTCGGCCATGGACAAGATTCAGTACATAAGTCTAATGATGAATTCAAACAGGTCTATACTTTCTGTCTGATTCCAATATCTTTTCATGGATTCTAAACTATCCATGGTCTTCAGTGCAGGCTGTGTCGCTTAGAGAAATTGAAGATATTGCATCCCTAGAGAAGAAGTTGGGTCGTTTGCTAACAAAGCAGGAAAAAAGTAGGATTGGTATCAGTAAACTGAGGTTGTTTCTTGAAGAACTACTCTGGAAAAGGTAAAACTGCTTTTAGTTATCTGAGATTTTTCAGATTCAGTTTAGTTCTATAGATTACGTTTCGTTATAGTCTTGATGTCATTCTCCTTCCAGGTACAAAGAGAGTGTTCCATTGATCATTCCACTATTAGGAAAGGAGTACCGCAGTACAATCAGAAAGCTGGATACTGTTAGCAAGGAACTTAGGTTGCAAATTGTTTTGTCTGAAATTATCTAGTTGGTTTTACGTAGTTCTCTTCTGGTTTAATATATCTCATTGTCGGTCGATTTTTTCCCTTTCAATGCAGCTCTTTAGATGAAGCAAAACTCAAAGAGAGAGGCAGGACTTTTCATGATCTGTTCTTAACCAAGGTCTTTGTAGAGTACATTTTGATTTTTAAGATTTTTATTTATCTGGGCCTGGACTAATGGAATATTGGATTTGTCACCTGTTTTGTCTTTTTTCCTGACCAGTTATCTCTGTTACTGAAAGGAACAGTTGTGGCCCCTCCAGATAAATTTGGTAAAATTCCTGCTCCTTTCTCTACCAAACAACTGTCTCAGCCAATAATCTTACTTGTTTCTGTTTGTTATGAGAATTGCATGATCAGTTTACTTAAGTGCGTTCGGTCACCTGACTGTGATGGTTGCGCACGGATTGATGTTTGCTAATCAATTAACCATTTCATCATTGATATTTTGAATTATTTGATAGTTAATGATTTATTGTGATGTTTTTTCAGGTGAAACATTGCAAGATGAAAGGACACAAGGAGGAGCTTTTGTTGGTACTGATGGTCTCCAGTTCTCACATAAGCTAATACCTGTAAGAGCAGACATTTGTCTTGTTTCTTGTACATAGATTGTAATCTGATTGAATTATATTTGACCGCATTGAAACATACGTACCATAGAGTGAAATATTGGAAAACAAAGAAAGCAGATTTCCCACTAGGCCTTCAAGAATTATAAGGGAACGTAACTAAATTCTTTTCCATGTACAGAATGCAGGGATGCGTCTTTACGGTGGTGCACAGTATCACCGTGCCATGGCTGAGTTTCGTTTTCTAGTTGGTGCGATCAAATGCCCCCCAATAACACGGGAGGAGATTGTTAATGCATGTGGAGTTGAGGATATTCATGATGGAACAAACTATTCGAGGTGTCATAGAATCAACTGAGTTAGAAACCCATTTTCAGTATTTAGTGTGACCTGTAATATTTGTCGTGTTTGCTATGGTACCTCTTATTCTCTTCTCTTCTCTTCCTTGTTGTCGTAGAACAGCTTGTGTTATAGCGGTTGCAAAGGCTCGTGACACTTTTGAACCTTTCCTTCATCAGGTGACGATGATGTATCTACTATTTTCTTCTTTTTTACATTATATATTATAATTTAGAGACAATTTTGCTAGAACTTTAGTTTTGTTTAAGAGTTATTGAGTAACCATGGTCTCCCTACAAGACTATGTTTGGGGATTTTTGTTGTTCATATGTTTTTAAGTTCTCGGTACCGTTTTTTTGTGCTGGTTTTAGTTAGGGGCCAGGCTTCTACACATACTCAAGAGGTTACTTCCAATTTCTGTGTATTTGCTTCAGGTAGGCATGTAATTTTTTGGTTTGATGTTCTCCTAGTCATATTCCTTTTACAACAACTTGTTTGATATATTTTTTTGACTTTAAATAGAAAGAAGGAGAATACTTAAGTGGACATGAAGTGTTTCTCAAGCGGGTTGCTTCGGCTTTCAACAGTTTTGTAGAGTCCACGGAAAAATCATGCCGTGACAAGTAAATCAATTTCCAACTCCTGCAATTATCCATTGTCTCCTACCTGTTTTCTGGTGAGCTTGAATGATTAATCTCCCTTTTGTTTTTGTATTGATCGCAGATGTATGGAGGATTTAGCAAGTACGACTCGCTACGTTACGTGGTCCCTTCACAACAAGGTTACTTCTACAGCTTTATAGCTCTGTTTCAATTTAATTAGCCGTGTGCATATCAAATTAACTCTAACTAAGGATGCATGCATAAAACTCTTCTCTATGTTGTGTAGAACCGAGCTGGTCTACGTCAATTCTTGGACTCATTTGGTGGAGCAGAGCAACTTAATACGTCAGGTAATAATCCCTTAGGTTTTAGTCTTCCTCAAGATGCAACAGGTGGCACAACAGACACAAAGTCGAGATCAGACGTAAAGCTAAGCCATCTAGCCTCAAACATCGATTCAGGTTCAAACATTCAGTCAACAGAGATGCGGTTGGCTGATCTTCTAGATAGCACACTTTGGAACCGCAAGCTTGCTCCTTCTTCCGAGAGAATCGTCTACGCGTTGGTCCAACAAATATTCCAAGGGATACGAGAATACTTTCTTGCCTCTGCGGAGTTAAAGGTTTGTATGCTTAGGCTCTTACTTTTAAGCTAAGTTTATGTTTAAGTTTGGTGATTTCGTCTATTGCCTTTGTTTGTTATACAGTTCAACTGTTTTCTATTGATGCCTATCGTCGATAAGTTACCTGCTCTTCTACGGGAAGAGTTGGAGAACGCTTTTGAAGACGACCTCGATAGTATATTCGACATCACGAATCTTCGGCAATCACTTGATCAAAAGAAACGAACCACAGAGATTGAGCTGAGAAGGGTAAAACCAAAAACCTTAAAAAAAGCTTTAGTTTCGTGATCATGCTTTCTTACCTTTGTGTTTTTCATTACAACTTGAAATCTTGTTTTGGACAGATAAAGAGGATAAAAGAGAAATTCAGAGTGATGAATGAGAAGCTAAACTCTCACGAATTTGCTCAAAATCTAAAGTCGTCTTCGAAGCAGCATCAGTGATTCTATCTCTCTCTCTCTCGAGTCTCATATGGATCTCTGTTTTTCTCTGTTTCTATTTCATCTAATGTATTATAGGTAATAAGAAACGATCAAAGAATCTTGTGAGAATTGTAGTTTTCAAGTAATTTGGTGTTTGCAAAGTCAAAAATACAAGTGGTATGTTTGCAATAAGAAGAATACACCAACTAGTAGGTGAGAAAAAAAGGATAAAAATCATTGACAGCTGTGGGATTTGAACCCACGCCCTTTCGGACCAGAGCCTAAATCTGGCGCCTTAGACCACTCGGCCAAACTATCTTTATGAACATATCTAACCTATATCTTATTTAATATTCAAAATTTATATATAAATGTATTTGAAGGGAAAAACAAAGATTCAGCAAGTAAAAACTCTTGCATGATTTTAGAAACAGATCTTTCTCTTTAACAATTCTGTATAATTTAATAACTATTGGAAAATTTGCATTTCTCTTTACCACTTCACCCTTCTTTGCTTAATCCACTCTCTAACCTACAAAACTTCACTAATCTCATGATAACTTCCTTCTCCATCGTTGTTACAAGAAGGCTCTGTTTTCTCCAACATACAAACCACTGATTTCATCAACGGTCTAACATGAGCAGACTTGTCCGTACATAGCAATGCAATGGTCAACACTTTAAGAGCATCGTCCTTGTATTCGTCTTCTATAACCGGATCGATTAGTTCCACCATTCTCTCTCTGTTCATCTTCTTGCACTTGCTCCTAACCCACATGACGATGTCTCTGTTCTCTCCGAAATCTGTCTCCACAGGCTTCTTCCCTGTTACTAACTCCATTAGCACCACACCGAAGCTGTATACATCGCTCTTCTCGTTCGCCTTTGTCGTGTACGCAAATTCTGTGCATCACAACAAAATGATATGTAGTTGAGAATTTGAAAAGAGGTTAAAAAAACTGTAGACTTGGAAGCAAGAAATTTGGAACTTGAGAGGCAAGAAACTTAAAGATAAGTTGACCTAATCAGACACGAACAACCCTTTTAGTTCGGATTTAGGGTTTAAAGTTTAGGGTTTCAAGAGAGAAAAAAGCTAGAAGATTCTACTTACCGGGTGCAATATAGCCGAGGGTTCCTTCTACAATAGGAGTAGAGAAATCTCGTTGAACCGAACCAGACCTAATGATTTTAGCCAAGCCGAAATCTGCAATCTTTGGTCTCCACTCCTCATCAAGCAATATATTGCTTGACTTCACGTCGCGGTGTATCACAGGCCGGTCTAGTCCATGGTGTAGATACTCCAACCCTTTCGCAGCTCCTAAAGCTATGGCTTGCCTCACACGCCATCCAATCTCTTGCTCTTCACGGCGCTGGTGAAGCTGCTCCCATAAGCTTCCATTAGGCATATACTCGTATACAAGCAACTTACTATCCTCACTCGTTATACTGCAGAACAGCTTCACAACGTTTATGTGTTTTATATTGCATAGCGTTTCGACCTCGGCTTCCAATTCTCGGTTACTTCTGTGACTTAACATTTCCGTCAAGCTTCTGAAGCTTTCGTCGCAAAGATCTTGTCTCCACATATGTTTAACCGCTAGTGTTTCGCCATTTCTTAAGGTTACTCTGTACACATTCCCTTGACCGCCTCTTCCTATGAGATTCTCCGATTTTATCTCATCGATTATCTCCATTTCGTTCAGGTTTAGTATCCGGAAAGAGCTCACTAGCCAATTTTTCTTCCTCTGAGAATTTCGGTTTGACCTATCTTGCTTTATCTTGAAGATCACATAACATACTAAAAGAAACAGAGCGAGTATTGCAGCAACGATGAAACAAATCTCCAATTTAGACAAGTGTTTCATTGTCCCCTCGTGGCCACCAGATTTTCCCCGTGGACATGGCTGAAGATATGTGATCCCTGAGCTGCATAGACCTGAGTTTCCTTCAAAGCTTCCAGTTTCAAGTGATTCGGGTACAGAACCGGACAATTTGTTGTTGGATAAGTCAAGTAAGCTTAGCTTAAGAGACGATAAACCAAGCGGAATCGTTCCTGATAGTTTGTTTCTTGATAGATTCAGCGAATTCAACAACAGTAACGATCCTAAGCTTTCTGGGATTCTCCCAGAGAATGAATTCACGGCGAGGTTAAGATCAGCCAGAGACGAACACAAGCCTAATGACTCCGGTATAGCACCAGATAAGTTGTTATGATCAAGATATAGACTTGATAGCTCCTTAAGTTCTCCGAAAGATTCAGGGACTTGACCCGAAAACAAATTCATACGAATATTAACCGACACTAAAGAGTTTGCTCCCGAGATCTGAGACGGTATAGAGCCTGAAAACCTGTTGCTGCTTAAATCCAAAGAGCAAAGAGACTTAGCATTCGCTATGTTATCGGTTATACTTCCTTCGAAACGGTTTGACGCAAGATCAAGAAGCTGGAGATTAGGCAAACCCCAAATCGTGGTAGGAACCACGCCAGAGAGAGCATTGTCGCTTACACGGACACGAACAAGACTCTTACATTCCCCATAGCTCTCAGGGAATTGTCCTGTGAACCTGTTTTGTAACATAAGAAGATGCGTCATCGCGCCTTTCTTACACATATAAGGCGGAATCTCACCTTCCAAGAAGTTCTCGGACACGTCGATGTGTTTAAACCCGGTCCAAGACCCGAGCCTCTCGGGTAGCTTCCCTGTGAGCTTGTTTCTATAAAGAGACAAAGCAACCAACCACTTGAACTCACCAAACTCTTTAGGTATCTCACCGGTTAGCCGGTTTTCGAACAAAGCTAACGAAACTAACTTCTTTAAGTACTTTAGCTCCGACAAATCGCCTTCTAAGGCATTGTTAGAAGCATCAAAGCTCCTCAATTTCGTCAAGTAGCGAACCCCGGTAGGTAACGTACCGGTCAAGTAATTGCTGTAAATCTCAAGCTGCACAAGCCCTATAAGCTTACCTATCCCCTTTGGGATCTCGCCGGTTAATTCGTTATCGGCTAGCTCGAGGTTTCGAAGAAGAACAAGGCTTTGAATTCCTTCAGGTATCGAACCGGTGATGCTGATGTTGCTCATGTATAACCAATTCAATTCGGTTAGGTTTAATATCTCTTGTGGGAATCGAACCGGTTTAAACCAGTTATCTCCGACGCTTAAGAAACTTAGTCTCTTTAGGGTTTTGAGAGAACGCCACGGGAATTTACCTGAGATTCCGGAGGCGTTTAAGCTCAGAAACTCGAGAGACAGCAACGAATCGATCGGCGGAAACTCGCCGGAGAATTCGTTGAATCCGAGATCTAAGTATCTAAGGCGGTTGCATCCGCCGAGATTCTCGCCGATCTCGCCGCGTAAGGAGTTGTTTCCTAAGACGAGCTTCTCGAGATGCTTTAGATCGCAGATTGAATCGAAAGGGAGAGAGTTACCGGAGAGATTTGTTAGGTTTTGGCTTCCGAGGTTGATTTCGACGACGTTTCCGGCGGAGTCGCAGAGGATTCCGGCGAATTTAGAAGCTGGGTTGCGGCGAGTCCAGGAAGCGAATACGTTGTTTGATTCTGATTCTAAGAAGGTTGATTTGAGTTTGAGGAGATTCTCGACTTCGTTGATTTGGTTTGGTTTCGATGACGCGACGGGGAAAAGAAGGAGAAGGCGGAGGATAAACAGTCGCCGGAACATTGCGCCGGAAAGAAACTAGTAGAAGTGTGACTAGTGTAAGTATTTGAATTTGTCAAAAAAAAAAAAAAATATATATATATATATATATATATATTTATGCAAGTTTTTCACTTGTTTTAAAAGTCAGGTTTTGGATCAGCAAATGCGAGTCATGTGATGTTGTTACTTATCTTACATTGATCAGCAATTTATTGGTGATAATTTCTATTTGGATTTTGTAAAACAAAACGATTTTAACATCGTTGATATTTTTTGGTGAAAGTTCACAAAAATATTTGTCCCCATTCTTTGTATTCATTGGATTTTGCTATTTTGGGAGGGAGGGATTTGAATATTTCTACACGTATTCATTGATAACGATTAGATTTTGGAAAGTGATGACAAATACAAATCTAAATGTTAATTACAAAATCTTTTTTTTTAGTTTGAGAAAACCATCGAGTGTAATAGGAAATAAATAAAGTGCTGTTATTAGAATGTAGCGTTGACTTGTTGACTCATTTCATATAGAGCATTTCCAACCCTACTCCATTTTGGAGTACATCTCTATTTTGGAGAAAAAATCATCTTCAACCTACTCCATTTTCTATTCCAAAATGGAGAAAACCACTTTTCTACTCCATTTATGGAGAATTTTTAATTTCTACTCCATAATGAAGATGAACTATTTTAATTGCACAATAGTTCTTCAAAATTTATATTAATTTGTTTTGTTATTAATTTATGTTTTAAATCAAGTATTTGTTATTAGTAAACTTAAAAAATATGAAAACAATATTTTTTTTGCAAATAAATATTTAACTAATTTTAAATTTTCAAAATACAATAATAACACAAAATAAACATAAAACTTGATTTTTAAAATACAACAACAAGAAACCAAAACACACTAATGGAAATAATTGAATAATATCTATGTTTTATTTTATGATGTAATGTAGTTTTAATTACATAGTTTTATTAAAATAATATTATAATTTCTATTAATTTTGTAGAAGATAAATAAATAAGGTTAATTTTTAAATTATAGAAGTTGGAGACAATATTTGTAATTAATAAGAAAGTGAGAAAAAGAATATACTTAGAATATTCTTTTATGGAGTAGAAAATAGAGAAATACATTGGAGTAAAATTCATCTTCATTTTGAAGATACTCCATTTTGAAGTAGAAAATGAAGAAATACATGGGAGATGGTCTTAACAATGTGTAATAATATCGTTTTAAAATGGGATTAGTAGTTGTTTCTGTCATTGCTTAGCTGTACAAAATATGTATAAACAATTTTAATAATGATGACATCCATTATCCCAAAAATATTGGCTGCCTAATTCTTTACGCTATAGAGAAAATTCTAAAAAATCGACGAAAAAAAAAACAAGTGGAAGACAACTCTTGAATTAGTAAAAGGACAAAGCAGAAACAAGTCAAACGACACAAAGCTGGCTTTGCTGTCTAAGCTCTTTCCTTAGCTTTTGAGAAAACAGCTTACAAGCGTCCAAACTCAGATCCACCGCAGCAGCTAACGCCACGTGTGCTGCTGCATCCTCCGTGCATGTCACGTGCGTCACTCCAACTTCTACTTCCGGGTTGCTCCGTTTCCCTACTCCTTCCACTTTCGCCGACATTACAAACCCTCCTCTGTTTTGCCCCGGATTCTGCGGCAGCAGATATCCGAAATCCGACCCGGATCCTGATCCCGGTCTAGACGCTGGTCTCGACTCGGAGCTAGATCCGGATCCTAGATCCCAGCTTCCTTGAGGACTCGTTTCCGGCGTCGAAGCTGGCGTGGCGGTTCCTCCCGTGACGTCGATGACGAAACTCCCGCCTTGTTTTAAACCGATCGACGAAGACGAGGAGACGGTTGTGGCTATGCCGTCTTGGAAGAGCTCGAAACGGTAGCCGAGCGAGTCAGAGTAACCGGCTTCCCTCCACGCCTCTAGCCTTCCCCACGGTTTCCACGTGCAGCCGTCTGGTCGGAGAATGAGCCACGCGCCGGGGCTTGATTGTGTGACGCGGTTTGAACCTGGAGACGGTACGAAAGGTGTGACCATCGAAGCCATCGCCACGGGTGAGCCGGAGAGGTCATGGACAGTTATAGACCATCCTTTTCTCTCTTTCGACGATTGTTCTTTCTCCGATTTCATCGACGACATCATTGAAGAACTGTAGAATCAATTTTAGGATCACAAAACAATCAATAACAAATCATTATCTCTTGCCTCTATTAGCAAATCAAGAAAATATCTGGCTAAAGCAATGTTTCTATAGACTAAATCAAAAGCTAATTCCAAGTGAAGAAGAAGATGAAGATATAACTGACCTGTGAATAAGATTCCGATCACCGGAGCTGGAGCTTCTAGAGCCGAATTTGCAAGTGAAGACGGCTTGTTTAGTGTTTCCTTGGACTTGAAAAACCTGAGGGCTACACTCCGGCTCGCCGTCGAATTGGAAAACGAATCTCGGATCTGATTCGACCCGTACGCTAACGTGGAGCTCCGGATCGGATCCAGCTTTACTCTTAGATTTCCCCCTTCCTTTAGAACCCAAAGCAACCCAGCCGTTATGCGCTAAACACGTCTTCGTCTCCGCAGATTTCAAATCCAGCGGAAACTCGAATCTCCCGAGCAACTTCTCGCTCGCGGTTGCGAGTCCGCACGACGCGCCGCCGCTAACGCCGTCGTTGTTTCCGCGCGAGTAAGTCTCGATTGAGAGGATACTCCACTTTGGCTTCTTCAGGTACGCTTCGATCTGACTCTTGCTTAGACTGAAGCAAGCGGCGACGGTGGAGATGTTACCGGAGCAACGAGTCGTCTCGGATTCAGATTCGGTGCGGAACGTAACCGGAACTGAAACGATCTGGCGAGGAAAGCTCTTGAACCTGATTTTGCAGTAGCAGTTAGGGGCGTACGCCGTGGAAACAGACGGTTCCGATGAAGACGAAGACGACGGAGACGGAAATCTAACGGTCAAGTTTCCGACTATGATCCGTACGAATGAGCACGGATCCATTGGGATTCGATTCTCAAGGATTTGATTGATTTGAGATTTTGCAAAGGAAGCACACGAAGCAATACACAGGTTTGGAGTTTGTGAGAGAATGTGTTAGGATTATGGGCTTCCAACTTAAAACCAATTGGCGATAAGTGGAGAGGTCCATATCCATTATATATTAGCTTAAGTCCCTATGAGTTTCCGATGTGGGACATTTATCCCTAATAGAATGTTGAACGAAGATATGAAGTGGAGAAGAAAGGAGAAGAAGGTATAAAAATGGAAATAAATCGTGAAGAAAATCACAGGCTGGAAAATAGCTGGGGCATGAACATATATAAAATAACTAATTATAATCTATATTATTATTTTTGGAGTACTAATTTGAACATGTCCAAAAAATTAGTCAATATTACACATTATGCCGTTGAGTTTATAAGGAAATAATTTTGAACATTTAATTACGAAAAACTAAATAAGTAAATATTACAATCTTTTTCAAAAATAAACTCAAAAATATTAAGGAAATTATGTAAACGTCATTTGGAAAACAAAATAAGATATATGCTATTCACATAAATACACTATTACATAGTTTTTTATAAAAAATACTATTAAAATTTTACTTAAATCAAAATACCATTAGAAAGAGTTTTTTTTTTAAAACCATAACATTATTTTTAACAAAAATAACACACAAAATAAAAAAGAGTTTAATTAATTTTATTAAGAATTTTAAAACGAGTTGAAACATATTTTTGTTAAAAATATCAAATAGTAAAAAAAATAGTTTGTAAACGGGTTCGGTTTCCGGTTCGATTCTAAAAAAACAGAAGAAATTGCAATTATATTAAAATTTAAATCTTATATTACATATTCAAAATATGTTTACAAGAATTATATATATATATATATATATATATATATAATCAAAATAATTATAATTTTAAATAAATTTGGGTAAATCGCATAGTTCGATTTGTATTTTGAATCCGGGTTTTTTCCAAATAAATAATAAATTATAATAATTTGGTCTAATCAACTTACAAATTATATTAAAATTTTGCTATACAAAATATATAATAAAAATATTAAATAGTAATTAAAAAAAAATCTCATTTCAACAATATTAATTGATCCTATTTTGTTTAAACAATGAAGATAAAATAATATTCAAAATTTCTAAATTAAATATATAAAATCATATAGAAAACATAAACCCGTGGTGAATCACGGGTTAATTCCTAGTTATAATTTAATATATATGTATTTTCGGTTTACAAAAAAATACATATTTATGTGGGGTCATAACCAACCAATGATGTTATCTCGCAAATCAAATTTTAGAGAGGGTTAGTTATAAAAAAAAACCAGTAACTTTTTTATGAAATTTCAATAACTTTTAAAACTGTTAATTTTTTATTTATATGTTTCCTTTAATATTTTCGGAATGTTTTTCAATGTGAACCTTATTTTGAGACCGATAAGAAAGGAAAATATATTTTTTGTGTTCTTTTTATGGAAGTGTAAATAAATGTTTAGCGGAAATAATGAAATGCATTTATTTACCTTCAAATAAATTTATGCAAAAAGTGTTGTTAATATGATTTTAATTTTTTAATCAAACTTATATGGAAACTAAATAATATTAAATGAATAATAGAAACAACGTGGACACAATAGGCTAATCGCTGCCACAAGCGCACAAGTGGGACCGAAATTAGCTAACAGTATGTGAATAGTCCCTCACGCAATCTTTTATATATATATATGTGTCTCTCTGTTCACCACTTCGAGATAAAAGATGAGCTGGACCCAAAGTGGCGCACGTTTAGGTGTATTTAGTTGGCATCGTCTTCACTTTGCTAATAAAAAAATCACAATATTTTTTTACTTATTTAATTAAATAGAGCTATTTATATTTGGGCCAATACTTGGGCCGGTAGGCCCATTTAAAGAGGACTAAATTATTTTATGATTATATTTTCGTTTTTTTTTTAATTTTAATAAAATCTAATAGGTGAAGCGCAGTTACCTTCGTGTTGTCTCTCTCTCTCTCAACTTTTTGAGTTCATCTTCTTCTTCTTCGTCGCCGGCGACTGGTAATTTTCTGCAACTCTTTCTTCTCTTTAATGGAAAATTTACGTTTCTTTGCGCTTATGGTTTAGTTCTTAGATTCGTTAAAAGCTATGGAGAAAGTTTTTTAAAAGGTTTCGATCTGATTTAGGGTTTTTAGTCGTCTTCTTCAAAGCTGTGTAACTTCTGGGTAGAATTTGATTGATAGAGCTTGTTTTTAGTCCATTTTGCTTATAGATTAGTTGAAATTTCCATGGAATCCGCAATTGTGAAATAAAGAGCTTAAAATTTCAAGCTCTTGATTTTCATGTTATTGCGGATAAGGTTACACCACACTATCAGGAACGTGGTTAGATTTTGAGATATTTATGCACTGATTTTACTGAAACAGTCTCATAATAGTCTATAAACTCGATTTCTAGCATCAGAAATTGTTGAACTTGTTTCGAATCACTTTGAAAATATGTAGCTATATATTATGGCTATGGAAGCATTGGTTTTTCTGATCAGAGGATGGTGACTGATTATTCACCGAGTCCTGCTTCATCGTCATCCTTGTACCTCGCTGTTTTATTGATGCAAATTTTATAACTATCAGAGACTTAAGAATTCAGGGAATATCACTGTTGCCTGCATACTAGAACTTACATGTAGATAAGTTCACATCATCTTTTCTATTTTTTGTGGTGATGCAGATGTCGTTTTCTTTTCCCTTTTTCAGCTGAAGCTAGAGAGAGCAGATACAACCGTTCTCCGTTAGGTTCTGTTGTATCCTCCATTGGTGGTAGTGTGGCTAATTCTGCTGGAATATGACCAATAATCCTCATTATCCTGGCAGTCAGGTAGGTGGTAGGACTAAAATACTGAGTGTGTACCCTTTTCTCGTGTGGTTTCTTTCTTACTTACATCTGTTCTGTTTTATGTCCTCTTCATTCCAATATATTAGTTGGCAAACAGTATATAATTATTATTTAGTAATGTAGATATTTTAGTCCTTTTTAATATATATGCAAGTCGATTTAGGTATTTTTATTTTCTTGATATTGTTTGTTGAATTGTACATCTAACTTGCAATTTTTTCTTGGAAGCCATTCCAGCATCCTAACGCTAGCTCCATAGGTTTACACCGTGGCTTTGCTCCATCCATGGATTTTCAGGTAATTTTAGTATACCTTCTATGTATGTGAAGACTATTTATTAGCTCAGCCCTTAATTGTATTTTTTACCATACCAGTTCCGTCCTATCATTCAAGCTCCGCTGCCTGAGCAAGTTGCCCGCTTGTCTTCTCAGAATTTTCAATCTGTTGGCAGAGGTGGCACAACAATGAACAATGGATTTCCACCTCAATCTTATGCACCTCAGTTATTACAATCAATGCACCATCCCCTTGAAAGACATAGCCAATCAAATCAGGTGCAACATGTGCCACTAGGACTCCCGACTCTAATTTCACAGCCAAATGTGTCAATTGCTCTGGGTGCCTCTTTACCTCAGCCTTATGTACAAACTCCAGATATTAGCATGACTGGCTTTGGTGCCCCAAGGGCACTCTTTTCTTACCCGGTAAGTGAGGAAGATCTTTTGTGTTTATATTTTATAAAGAGAAACTAGAACTTGAGTTCCTAAAGTTTTTGAAAAATAGAGTGCCACACCGTACGAAGGTTTGAAAGCACCAAGTCAAGACATTGAACCCAGCAGTCTTGGTCAGGCACAACAGAGAACATCTAGCAGACAGACTACTGCACTCGAACAACCGAAGGTTGTTATCATGTCTCTTGCTATATTGTTATAATTACCTTTTGGAATGTTTTGTACCATACTAATTTATATTTACTTTTGCGTCTTGAAGGCAGCTTTTCATCAACCTGTACCTTCTCACGAGGCTCAAACTGATTGGGTTGAGCATAATTCGGCTGATGGAAAGAGGTAAGAATAATAAGCCCCGATGATTCATTGTTTCCACATCTTTGACACCCACTGTCTATTTCCTAAATTGATGACACATTTGTGATAATCATTTACTTGTATAATGAATTTATATTAGCTCTATGGTTGAAGGTGTAACGTATATATGGTGTATGACGTTGAGTTTTTGCTTGTTGTTAGATATTTTTTTAACAAGAGGACGAAGCAGTCCACTTGGGAGAAGCCTGTGGAGTTGATGACTATTTTTGAGGTTAGTTATTTTGGATCTCGTCTGTTATGTTTTTAATTGTGGTCTTCTAGAATTACCTGAAAGTCCTGTTAGCTTCCCTAGCTTAAAGAAACGAAGTTTCAGGATTGATCTCCTAATGAGGATTTCAAAGATGCCTTGTGTCATGACATTGCGTACACTGCTTACTAGTAGTCATTGCACCTTGATTTGAGGTGGACAGGTTGTCTTCTTTAATAGGAATGTAAGTATGAGCTTGTATGATTATATCTAGAATTTCGGATGGTGCAATCTTGTGTAATATTGCTGATAGGGTTACGTAAAAGTGTCAGCGTTGCAGGGCTGTGGACTTCTTACATTTCCTCATTTTCTGTGATGAATGTGTTTAATGAAATAGCTCATGCCTCATGTAGAGATTCCTTTAACCTATATGAAAGCATATAGAAAGATAACTTTCAGCGCCTGTTTCTGTATAACATTCATATATATTTAGCACAAACAATTGTCTTTGTTCTTGATTTACGTTAATGTACAGAATGTGTATATGCTTTTACAGAGAGCAGATGCAAAAACTGACTGGAAAGAACATTCAAGTCCTGATGGAAGAAAGTGAGTGTGCAACTAAAGGTCTTCTTTCATTAGCATAGAACTAACGAAATATAAATATGTAGCTTCAGATATTAAATCTCTACCTAATTTGATATGGTTGCAGGTATTACTACAATAAGGTTACCAAGCAATCAACATGGACAATGCCTGAGGAGATGAAGGTGTCTCTTAAGACAACTCATCGTATCTTCTGAGTTACTGCTTTCTAATTTTCATGTTTCTCAATGTGTGAATTTTAAATATTATAACCAGATTGCACGTGAACAAGCAGAAAAGGCATCTGTTCAAGGGCGTGATGCAGAAGGCATCATTGATGCTCCTAAGTTGTTGTCTCATTCTGATACAGCAACTGCTTCAGCTCTGACTGGTTTACCAAGCCAAAATTTATCCACACTTTCAACTTCTGATGCTAGTGAAAAACTAGCTCTTACTTCTGGTTTGAAGCAGGCCGATGCAGTTCCTGAGAGTTCTTCTCCCGTCGAAAATGATGATCAAGTTCAGATGATTGCTGATAAAGCATCACAAGTGTGTGATACTGCAGAAACTGATGATCCTTCCGCCACTATGATGATAACCTCTGCTGCTACATTGTACTAACAGTTGTACTTTTTGATTCTATTTTTGTTTTAATTGTGAGAATCATGTCCTAAAAAGACTCTATTAATCATCTTTGCAGGGTTGACAAGGATAAAATAACAGCTGAGAACAGTGGAGATTCAATTGACATTTCTGCTGAAAATACAAATGTATTAAAGCTAAGCTATGAACATTTCTTGTTAGCATGCATTTCTTGTGTATTCATTTAACGTAATTGTTCATCTGGTCTCTAGCAAGGTAGTGGGGCTAGACCTAAAGAAAGGCAACAACATGTTGTGGAAAGTGAAAGAGTTAACAGTCAATCGGAAGAAAAACAAAGTCAGCAAGAGAATTCTTCTTACAGCAGCAAATTAGTATGATTGGTTTTTTGTCTATGTGCATATGTCTGGTTTATCTATTTGCTTCAACTAATTTTACTTTAATATATAGGAAGCTGTGGATGCCTTCAAATCACTTTTAAAATCAGTCAATGTGGGATCTGACTGGACATGGGAACAGGTACTTCAGCATTCACTACTAGCTGCTCTTTGATTATGTTTGTGAAGTTTCAAATGGTTTATGTCACAGGCCATGAGAGAAATCATTAATGACAAACGATACGGGGCTCTGAGGACTCTTGGAGAGCGTAAGCAAGCCTTCAATGAGGTTACTTCTTTTTATTGCATACCCTAATGTAGTAAGATAATTTAAAAGAAGAGAACTAAACATATTTTGGATGTTATTGTAGTTCACCAGATTTGATTAATAGGTAGTTAGGTATATCTGGTAATAAATCTTTAATTCGGCTGTTTTGTGTCTGTGGTTCAGTATTTACATCAAATAAGAAGAGCGGCAGAAGAGGAAAAGTTTAATAGACAGAAAAAACGATATGAAGATTTTAAAATCATGTTAGAGGTAATTTGCAGATAGTTCTGCTTATCCTTTATAGGCAGTTTCTGACTACTCCATACTGATTATTGTTTTCTTATAAGGAATGTGTGGAGCTTACTCCTTCTACTCGGTGGAGGTTTGTTCTTCAGAATAATTCTGATTCATATTTTTCTTGTTCATCTACAAGAATTCTTGCTGTGTGCTTTATTTCGTGATCTAATTGTTCCTTCTAAATCCAGCAAGGCTGTGGCAATGTTGGAAGATGATGAGCGTTTCAAAGTTGTTGAACGAGAAAAAGACCGTCGTAATATTTTTGAAGATCATCTCACTGACCTAAAGGAAAAGGTAATGACTTGTGTTGATTGAAAAGTAGCTGCTTTATTGTCTCTGCCATCGCTTTTCTCGAAGTATGCGTGCTTCTTATACATTACTTTTCCACTGGAAAAAAATTCTTCATGTGATGATTGTGATCATTAGAAACTTAACTCTAATCCTTATTTGAATTTGGGTATTATTTGAAACTTCAAATCTGTACACTTGAACTATATAGAAGTGTGTAACTTCTCTTGAAAATTTGAACTTCCTTTGCAATGTGTCTTTAGCTTTGTGAGGACGAAAACTCAAATTGTCATACTTTGTTCAAAGTTTGGACATGGAGCTCGATTTGGGTTCCTCTGGTTTAAAACATGGAGTTTTATTTGGGTTCTGTTGGCTAAATGTGGTTAATTCTACCAGGAGCGTGTGAAAGCTCTCGAGGACCGCAAGCGGAACATATTTGAATACAGAAGATTTTTGGAATCTTGCAATTTCATCAAGGTTGTTTGTCCTTCTTATTCGCTTATTTTCCTCACTATCTTTTGGTAATTCATTTCTAACTTCATATTTTATGTCTTTAGCCTAATAGCCAATGGCGCAAAGTTCAGGACCGCTTAGAAGTGGATGAAAGATGTTCACGTCTTGAGAAAATTGACCAGCTAGAAATATTTCAGGTTATTTCATTGATCAGAAACTCTCTTTCAATTTCACAGTCGACTAATTTGAAGTGTTGTGTAGGAGTATTTGCGTGATCTGGAGAGAGAAGAAGAGGAGAGAAAGAAGATACAAAAGGTACTTGAATACTAGACCTGTTTCCTATTCGACATCTATTTGTTTGTTTTATTGGACACTAACTCATTATTTTTGTCAATTTCATTACAACAGGAGGAACTAAAAAAAGCAGAGCGAAAGCATCGTGATGAGTTCCGCGGGCTGATAGATGAACATATTGCAACAGGAGAACTTACTGCCAAAACTAGCTGGCATGATTATATAGTGAAGGTTAAAATTAAATATTTTTCACCCAGGAATTATTCATTTTAAGTGTTAACTAATGGTTGTGACATAAAACGGATTCTGCATCTCAGGTCACTGATTTACCAGTATATTCAGCAATTGCATCAAACTCTTCTGGTGCTACTCCAAAAGACTTATTTGAAGACGCTGTTGAAGATTTGCAAAGAAAGGTACTAGATTTTACTCGTATTGTTTATTTTCCAAGATATCATGAAAGCAGCTGAATTTTTTTACATAAGCATTACTGCTATGCTGTCTCTACACTTCTTCCTTTTCAAACACATTAAGTTTCTTATATATAGTTATATGTTCCGAAACACAGGAAATATTATTAGGTAATTTAGTAGCATATTTTTCCTAGGTTATGGTAGTGGCTTCTTCTGCTTTTTATTTCTTTTTATGTTATGCTTTTTTCTGTCCCTTAATTCTTGAATTAACATTCTGTTTGCGTTTTGTTTTCACAGCACCATGAGCTCAAATCTCAGATAAAGGACATATTGAAGTTGAGAAAGGTACGAACTTTCTTTCTGTAGGCATTTATGTATATATAGATGTTTTGATCTCGATTTCTTTCCAGGTAACATTATCTGCTGGATCAACATTTGATGAGTTCAAGGTTTCAGTTTCTGAGGGTACCGGTTGCCCACCTATTTCTGACGTTAATCTAAAGGTCTGTAGATATTTTCCTTTAACTCTTTATATTTCATGGGAGTTCAAGATGCAGATTATGTGTGAAAGATATAATGGTTTATTGCTTCTCAATACATACAATAGGACAACCGAAACCCATTACACTGCCAACATATTCTTTAAGTTTTTCTCTGAATGTCTGATTGGATATGACTGCAAACTATGCGTTTTGTGATTCTTCTCAGTTAGTTTTTGATGATTTGCTGGAAAGGGCAAAGGAGAAAGAAGAGAAAGAAGCTAGAAAACAAATACGGCATACTGAAAAATTAGTGGATATGCTCCGCTCCTTGAAGGTGTTGAATCTATTTGGTCTGAATGTCTGATTTTATGTGATGGTGAACTTTTGGGTGGTGGTCTTGCTTATTATCTGATTATTTGGTTTGATGCAGGATATAACTGCCTCTTCATCCTGGGAGGAATCGAAGCATCTTATTGAAGATAGTGACAGATGCCGGTACGTTTTTTCTTTCTAAACCATCTGTTCTCATATGCCTCTCTTATTGCCACATTGTCTTGCTGTGCACATAGGCTATGATGTAGATGCCTATTTTACTCTCCTTGGGGGCTTTTGTTTTCTGGGAGTAGATTTTTCCAAAAATGGCTTCCAAGCAGAATCTTGACATGATTTTCGGTTCACGCTGTTGCCAAATATTGATATTTTGCTTAATGTTAGGATTTGAATCATTTGGAGTTTTTAAGTGCATGGAGTGGATGACCACTCTCGCATCTCTTCAAGTTTTCCCCTTGGCTTATGCATGTTATTTTTCTCAATCTCTTTTTGGACTAGAGTTTTAACTGCTTGCTTACTCTATGTATTCCACAACTCCTGAATTCATTGGAGAATTGGGGCTGCTCTTGTACGCTTAGGATATTTGATGATTACTAATGGAATGTATATATAAACTCTAATAATAATCTGTTATTTATTTTCTAGTACTATTGGAGATGAGAGCTTTCGGAAGCGGACATTGGAGGACTATGTGTCACATCTCAAAGAGGAAGCAAAAAAGATCAAACCGGACAAGAAGGTAATTGTAGATTTCTGCGTATAACTTTTTATAATGCTTCGTTTAGTATGTCACATCCATTGGACAATAGAAAGAAGTTCACCGGTTTAAAGCGTACTTGTCTGTATTAGCTGATATGATAACTGCATACTAAGATACCTCAACTTTTAATTATAGATGATTCAACTATCATGTCCACATGCTCACAGAATGTTAAATGACTACAGGTACCTGAGAATGTGAGAGAGGAACATGAAAAGGGGAAGGATAAACAAGGAAGAGAGAAGTGGAGAGTGCGAGAAAGAGACAGCGAAGATCATCATCATCATCACAAGAGAGGTGGAGCTGATTATCATGACATTAAGGCCGAGCCCCACGGAAAAGAACGTAGAAGATCAGGAAGAGATAGCCACCATCATAGACACCGAGACCGACGTACAAGTTTGAATGCAAATGACACAAACCATTTCAGAGAATCCCATCATAGAGATGGTGGTGGCCATAAGAAATCAAGACAACATGTACACACATCTTCACTTTATCACCATATAGTTTGGTTGTAGAATTGGTTCCGAAACCATTTGATTTAGTTAATGTTTTATCTCTTTCGAAACTTCAAAGAGTGTTTTGATATGGAATTGCAGAGAGGTTTGGTGTCGGAAATAGAGGATGAAGGTCGGGAAAAGCGGCGTAGAAAAGAGGAGGAAGAGGAGCTTGAAGATGGAGAATGTGTCAGGTATTGATCATCCATCTTTGCCTTTGGATTGAGTAAGTTTCTTTTGAAACCCATTTCTCTCATCGTATGCTCTTTTTGTTACAAAGTAAACCATTATTAACATGTCGAGCTTTTACTCTTTATTTAACGTAATGAGAAATGGATGGGTTTTGGTCATTTTTACAAATTTGTTTCCTTACTATTTTATGTTATATATATGGTCGGGAACTAAAAACTAAATTTTCCTTTTGCTTTGATATATTAAAAGAGTTTTATGACTAATGGGTATTTCTAAAATCTTGAAATTCATTCAATTATTCTTTGTAGTTTATTCATTGATTATTAGTATTTAGATTTTATCTACATTTCACGTTTTTATTTGTTACCATTCAAAGCATTCATCAAATTTCACGTTACTTAGGAGTACTGTTTTGTTAATGCGGTGTGTAAAACGAAGAAAGATACTCTTTTCTTTCTTGTTAGGTGTAAATGTGATTGTTGACAAAAGCAAACTTGATTACTGAATAATAATATCTGAAAGTAGTTTTGACTAAATTAAATGTTAATAAAAGTCAAATAAGGACAACTCTAGTGGCAAAAATTCGTAAATATCTCAAATTCAAAGCCTTAATTTCAACACTCCCTTCATTAAAAAAACACAACAAAGGCGTGTAAGTGTTTAGAAACTCAAAACGTAACGTCTATAGTGTAAAAAGACAGAAACACAAACGCACAGTTTATGTCTCAAGAGCCACAAAATCTCCAACCTAATCTTCTATAACTAGTTAGTCAAGAGCTACATAATCTTGATTACAAAGAAGAAGATGGGATTACAGTTAGAGAATTTAATGGAGACAATAAAGTCAAAGGTTGGTTTGTTAAGGAAGAAGAAGAAGAAGCCTTACATTAAAATGGACAAAAGCTCGAGTGTAAGAGTAGAGATTCGTCGTAAGAAGACAAGAGATCTCATCGATAAGACCTTGAAAGTCGCTGATCGTCCTCCCAAACGATCTCTCTTCTCATAAAAAAATAAGCTTTCTTCTTGATACTTTTTGTTCTAAATTGGTGGGTTTTTGATTCATGTGATCAAGCTTGTAATAATATATGTATATTGTATAGTTTCTTGAAATAAATAAAAGAAAAAGCACACTATAGATACATATCTGAAAGTCTCCTCTGTTCATTGATCAATCATAGAATCTTGAATCAGTCTTACCTTATGGAGTCCGGTTTAGAGTCAAAGAGTTTCATTTATATAAACTCATAAATCCATTCTTCTACAATTGCAAACTGTGATGTTTTAAAGCAAATCCACAGAGAAAAACAGAGTTATATAAACTCACATATGGTTTTAGGAAGCTAACAAGGCTTCGACTTTCGCTATCTGTTCTTCCTCGGTGGCTTTCGCAGGGCTCTTGTTCGCCTCGTCAAACAAGTCATGGTCCCATTTCTTCTCACCTTTAGTCCAGCCTCCTTGAAACCCGCTTCGCCCATTGTTGCCGCTGTTGAATCTCTCTCTATCAGCTCTATAACTTACTCTGCTTCCTGCAGCTCTTTCGTCGTCTCTGTTCCACGCTCTGTCTCTTCCCGTAGATGGTCTCTCGTGTCTGTCTGAATGCAAATTGCTTCTCCAGTTCCTCTCGCTCTGTCGACGGTTGTTTAGTTCCTTGTCTTTCGCATCCTCAGATTCCTCCGGGTTCTTCTTCTCTCTGAAGGCTGGTCGTTTCCTAGAGAGTGATCCTTGTGTGTCTTCACTCTCGTGGAACTTATCGCGTCTCCACGTGCTTCTGTCTTGGTCTTTACGATGATGTTGTGACTTCTCATAATCTCCACCTCTACGATTACTCTGATGATCTCTTGAACTTCTCCATGAACCTCTCTCTTAAAACATATAAAAGCAAGCAATAATTTTCATAAGACTTGCCTACTAAACATACATATGTCTTTACAGAAATGAATAGCAAGAAAACAAAAGTAGTTGTTACCAGAAGTATCTCTTCTGTCATCTTTTCCATCACTACGACGATCATCATGCTGCGTTATAAGACAAGAAAGAAAGCAAAGCCGGATATTTCATATATCTTAACACTAGAAGGCAATTGCATTATACGGAAAGTTTCAGCCTTTTGCTATGGGCAAAGCGACTCAAAAGAGCTTATAAACATCTACATCCTTAACCATTATTATCAAATGGGGAGAAAGTGAGCTTCTTAGAACCTGATTATACGTTCTAGAGCGATGTCCGTGTGACAAATGTGAAGCTTGCTTGTCTGCATCATGATGTCCATATTGTTTCTTTTCGCCGTCTTTTCGCAAACCTCGAGAATCAGGCTCCAATGGCGCAGCATCTCGCAGGGAGTGGCGCGGTTTCTTATCGGTGGTCTCGGTGCCATTACAATCTCTACTATCCAAATCCTTCTTGCTCATAACACGTTCTGCTTCAGGTTTACCATCTCTTCTTGTTCTCTTTGGACTACAATACAACCCAAAAAAAACATAAATGAACAATCTTTTTGTTAAGAAAAACTGTTATACTGTAAAACATCATTCATAAGCTTATAGTGACAGTGATTCTCTAAAGAGATGGTTACACAACAATAAGAGTATGAATCTCAAGAGAAAGAAGAAGAAGAAGACCTGGGTCCGCGATCAGGCTTAGAACGATGTCGTTTAGGATCTGAATCTTCTATGCTCTCTCTCCTTGACATGTTTCTCCCTCTTTCTCTTCTTCTTCGCCGAGATTTCTAGGGTTTCTTACTCTTCACACTTTCCACTCTCCCCCTGCAACATTTTTTATCTAATTCCCACTACTTCTTCATATTTACACTTTCCCCCTCATAATCTCAAAACCTTACTTAAAACCCCAATAAGTTATTATTGTGTACAAAACACACCCAATTTACAATGTACGATTAAACCGGAAACTTCGATTATCCGGTCTAATCTTTGATGAGATATAGCAACATGACAATAATACTCGTTTCAAATAAAATGCAAAAGCCTTAAGATAAATCTCTGTTAGTGTAGAAACAACATGATACATATGAAGCTAATAGGCCACCTATTTTGGAGGTTTATTCAAGAAGAAAGAAGGCCCAATAAGTCTAAGGTAGTGACGTGGAGACTACCTGCTGCTAGAAGGTTCTAACCTTAAAAGCGTGTGAATAAATAACCAGGGTTAGCTGGCACGTGGGAAGATAACGGCTCACATGGGGAGGAATAAGTTTGTTAGGAGAATATCTTTATAAGCAGTGCATAGGGATTGCTTATTGATTATCAAAGATTTGATCATTGTAGGAGGGTAGGGACTCCTTATACCTTTCCCTTTGTTTGAATCTGTAAACGTTTGATCTAATAAAAGCATATTATTCATCTTTGTTCTTGTTATCATTATTCTGAAATACTAATCGTAACAAATTGGTATCAGAGCACTAAAGATCCTAAGGAACAATGGCCCCAAAGAAAGACACTACCATGGAAGAAAAGATGGAGAACTTGCAGAAAGAAGTCGGTCGTATCAGCACCGTGGAGAAAAACGTCGAGGAGATTCTCTCACGGTTGGCGAAGATGGATGTGCTCGATCGGATAGAAAAGAGGTTAACAGCGCAAGAAGAACGCCAAGCTTCTGTGACTGTTAACACCACCGCCGGAGGGAGTGATACCCAAGCCTCGAAAGCCGCTGAACATGTCGTAGAAGAAATGGCCAACGAGGCGGAACCAGCGGTGGAACAAATCCCATCCAAATCTACAACATCGGAGTCTAAGATGCCTATCACCAGGAAGCTGAAGATGCCGGTGTTTGATGGAGAAAACGCTGAAAGCTGGGTCCTCCGGGTGGATCAGTTCTTCGAGCTGGATGATTTCACCGAGGAAGAAAAGCTGAAGGCAGTGAGGTTGTGTTTTGACGAGGATGCGCTGTTATGGTACCGGTGGGAGAGGGATCGCAATCCGTTCCTGAGCTGGGAACAGATGAAGGCGCGTGTCCTGGAAAATTTTTCGCCGAATCAGGATACGTCGCCGGGAGAGCGTTTACTTACGCTGAAGCAGGATGGAACGGCGGCGAAGTTCTGTAAGGATTTCATAGCTTTAGCCTCGAATGCCCCAGATCTGAACGATAGTGTGCTAGAGATGGCGTTCATGATCGGGTTAAAGCCGAAAACGAGAGCAGGGGTCAAGATGTTTGAGCCCAGAACACTTAAGAAGATGATGAGTTTGGCTAAGATGGTGGAAGAATGGGATAGTCCTGAAGAAGCTTCGCCGGAATCAATGGGGAAAGGGACGCGACCCACAGGAGGAAGAGGAACAGAAGTGGGCCAGAATGGGCCTAATTCATACAGGCCCAAGTGGAATATTTCCCCAGCCCAGACGACGTCGTTTCGCGGCTTGACGAATAAAACCCTAAATCCACAGTCGAAGAACACTGATAAGAAATATCCCTTTCGCAAACTCACGGAGGCTGAAATTAAGGAGAAGAAGGCTAAGGGATTGTGCTTCAGATGCGACGAGAAATACCACTATGGACATCGATGCCGACACAAGGAGCTGCAGGTCTTGGCGGTACGGCTCGATGGGACAGAATATGAGTACGAAGAAGAAGAGGGGGAAGATGAAGAGGACTCATCGGGGGTGACGGAGCTGGCGGAGTTATCTCTTAACTCTGTGGTCGGAATATCATCACCGCGAACGATGAAGATGAAAGGCTTGGTGGGTGAGCAAGAGGTGGTGGTGATGATAGATAGTGGCGCATCGCATAACTTCCTGTCTGAGGAGGTAGTGAAGAAGATAAAACTTCCCACCGAGGGTACGACTGGCTATGGGATACTGATGGGTACTGGCTTGACAGTCAAGGGGCAGGGCATTTGTCAGAATGTCGAACTTCGGATTGGGGATTTGGCGATAGTCACTAGCTTTCTGCCATTAGAGTTGGGGAGCGCAGACGTGATATTGGGGATGCAATGGCTAGAAACGCTGGGTGACATGGAGGTGAACTGGAAGTTACAGGTGATGAAGTTCAAGTGTGACGGAAATCAGGTGGTATTAAGAGGAGATCCAGGTCTTTGTAACTCAGCAATATCGCTCAAGGCTTTGCTGAGGGTACTAAAGACGGAGGGAGAAGGAGTGTTTGTAGAATGCGGTGGCCTACAAACCAGGTTGGAAGATGAGAAAGTAACACACCCAAAAGAGCTGCAGGAGTTGTTGAGTGAATATAAAGGTGTGTTTGCTGAACCAGAAGGATTACCACCATCACGGGGGAGAGAGCACAGCATTACCCTTAAGACAGGAGCGGAGCCAGTTAGTGTAAGACCCTTTCGTTACCCTCATGCGCAGAAGGCGGAGATAGAAAGGCAGATTACGACGATGTTGGCTGCAGGGATCATTAGGGATAGCAGTAGTCCTTTCTCTAGTCCGGTGTTACTAGTCAAGAAGAAGGATGGAAGTTGGAGATTCTGTGTGGACTATCGTGCTTTGAACAAAGTGACCGTACCGGACAGCTATCCCATTCCTATGATAGACCAGTTGTTGGATGAGCTGAGAGGTGCTAAGGTATTTTCCAAGCTTGACTTAAGGTCAGGTTATCATCAGATCTTAGTCAAGGCAGAAGATATACAAAAAACAGCTTTCAGGACTCATGATGGGCACTATGAGTTCATGGTCATGCCTTTTGGATTGACCAATGCCCCAGCTACATTTCAGTCAGTCATGAATGATGTGTTCAAGCCTTTCCTTCGCCGTTTTGTCCTGGTCTTTTTTGATGATATTCTGGTGTATAGTGAAGACATCAAGGAGCATCAAAAACACTTGAAGGAAGTCCTACATCTGCTTCAATACCACCAGCTGTATGCTAATGAGAAGAAATGTGTCTTTGGGAGTGAGCAAGTAGAATACTTGGGGCATGTAATCTCAGCAGAGGGAGTAGCAGCCGACCCTAGTAAGCTGGTAGCTATGACTGAATGGCCTGAACCCAAGAACATAAAAGCACTTCGCGGATTTTTGGGCTTAACAGGGTATTACAGAAGGTTCGTGCAAGGGTATGGGGTTATAGCAAGACCCTTGACAAGCCTGCTGAAGAAGGATCAGTACATTTGGAGTGAAGCAGCAGCCGTAGCTTTTAGGAAACTGAAGGAAGCAATGACTTCAGTCCCTGTACTAGCGCTACCAGACTTTGAGGCCATGTTTGTGGTAGAGTCAGATGCCTCAGGAATAGGGTTGGGGGCTGTGTTGATGCAGGAACAGCGACCTATTGCCTATTACAGCCAAGCACTGACGGAGAGGGAGAAGCTCAAGTCTGTATATGAAAGGGAGCTTATGGCAATTGTGCTATCAATTCAGAAATGGAGACATTATCTGTTGGGGAGGAAGTTCACGGTAAGGACAGATCAAAAGAGCCTAAAATTCTTACTAGAGCAAAGGGAGGTTAACTTAGAGTACCAGAGGTGGTTGACGAAGTTGTTGGGGTTTGACTTTGACATTCAATACAAGCCAGGATTGGAGAATAAAGCTGCAGATGCGCTTTCAAGGAAAGGTTGTATGAATGAGTTGCTGGCCATTACTGTTCCTGCGGCCGTGCAGTTGGAAGAGATCTCGTGTCAGGTGGACAAAGATCAAGAGCTGCAGAGGATAATCAAAGCCTTGGCTGAAGATCCTTCTAGATACCCGGAGTATTCAGTGATACAAGGCAGGCTCTTGAGACAAGGGAAGTTGGTGTTACCAAAAGGTTCAGAGTTGGTAACTACTATCATGAGAGAATTTCATGATGGTAAAATAGGAGGACATGGTGGGGTTCTCAAGACGCAGAAACGCATAGGAGAAGTGTTCTACTGGCAGGGCATGATGACTGATATCCGCAAATACGTAGCTGCGTGCACTACTTGCCAGAGGTACAAATACTCCACTCTCACTCCAGGAGGACTACTCCAGCCTTTGCCAATACCTGAAAATGTGTGGGAAGACATTTCAATGGACTTTGTCGAGGGATTACCAAAGTCTCAAGGAATCAACTCCGTGTTAGTGGTGGTGGATAGGCTGACAAAGTACACTCACTTCTTGGGGTTGAAGCATCCATATACGGCAGTGGATGTAGCGGAGTTATTCGTGAGAGAGGTGGTTAGGCTACACGGATTCCCTAGGTCCATTGTCTCTGACAGAGATAAAGTCTTTCTCAGCCATTTTTGGAAGGAAATGTTCAAATTGGCCGGAACGGGATTATGCTTTAGTACTGCCTATCATCCTCAGTCAGATGGACAAACGGAGGTCACTAACCGCAGCTTAGAAACATACTTGAGGTGTTTCTCAGGGGATCAGCCAAGGCAGTGGTTTAAGTTCCTGACGTGGGCAGAATTCTGCTACAATTCTTCGTTCCACTCAGCTATTATGATGACTCCTTTCAAAGCTGTCTATGGCCGAGATCCACCAACTGTGCTGAGGTATGAGACAGGGTCCACTAGTAATGCTACTCTTGAGGAGAAACTGATTGAAAGAGACAATACAATGGCATTACTAAAGTCCCATCTGCACAAAGCACAACAAAGAATGAAAAACCAGGCAGACAGTCACAGAAGAGACGTGGAGTTTGAGGTCGGAGACATGGTTTATCTCAAGATGAGGCCATATAGACGCAGGTCGTTAGCTCAGAGGATGAACGAGAAGCTGGCTGCACGCTATTATGGACCTTATGCCGTGGCAGAACGCATTGGACCTGTAGCGTACCGGCTTAATCTGCCACCAGAGGTTAAAATTCACCCTACCTTCCACGTGTCGCAGCTGAAGAAGGCCGTGGGGGAATTGGACATTGTGGAGGATGTGCCAACTCAGTTAACCTTTGAGGGAGTATTGGAGGCAGAACCGGAATGGGTCATGGGGCAGAGGTACAATGAACATACCGGGCAGGAAGAGGTACTCATCAAGTGGAAAGGACAGCCGGCGTATGATTGCTCTTGGGAATGGAAGTCCACCATTGCCCATCAGTTTCCAGACTTCAACCTTGAGGACAAGGTTAATTTGAAAGGGAAGGGTATTGATACATATGAAGCTAATAGGCCACCTATTTTGGAGGTTTATTCAAGAAGAAAGAAGGCCCAATAAGTCTAAGGTAGTGACGTGGAGACTACCTGCTGCTAGAAGGTTCTAACCTTAAAAGCGTGTGAATAAATAACCAGGGTTAGCTGGCACGTGGGAAGATAACGGCTCACATGGGGAGGAATAAGTTTGTTAGGAGAATATCTTTATAAGCAGTGCATAGGGATTGCTTATTGATTATCAAAGATTTGATCATTGTAGGAGGGTAGGGACTCCTTATACCTTTCCCTTTGTTTGAATCTGTAAACGTTTGATCTAATAAAAGCATATTATTCATCTTTGTTCTTGTTATCATTATTCTGAAATACTAATCGTAACACAACATTAGGCAAGAGAGACAATACTATTATTTGGCTTTTGAGTTTTCATTCAAGCAAGCGCTTGTACTTACACCACCCGATCACACCAACATAGAGGAATATACTTCCAACAGAACCACCGATCACTGTCCAAAGAAACTTGGCCGGACCGGTTTTCGTGTCGTTGAACAGCTCTATCGTTATGTTCATACCAAACACTCCTGCCACAGCGATGAACGCGCTCATCACTAGTGTAGCCGTGGTTAGCATCACACCCATCTGCAGAAGATGATTCTGTTTGTCATCTAGCATTATGTTGATGTAGTCCTCTGTGTCGTCCACATACTCTCTTAGCTTTTATTTCATCATCAAAAAACAACAAACACAATGTATAAGAAGATGATACCGAAAAGAGAGTGTGGTATTTACTGTTGTGTGTATTTACTTACTGTTGATAGCTTGTTCAGTGTACCGTCTATCTGCACGAAATACGCTTCCAGAAGCATTTCAAGCTCTTCGACATCGAATTTGTTGGTCATGGCACTCCTTGTCGAGCTTGTATGAGTGCCACGGCTGGTTCTGCTAAGTGCACTATGAGCACTCATAAGAAGATTGTGAGCATCCTTTGCACAAAGATCGTGATCATCTATGTTAGCGTCTGATGCAAACTCGGGAGGAAGCCTGACAAGTTATTATACAAAAAGGAAGATGTTAAACTTTTTATCATAAGAATCAAAGCTACTATTGTTCGGAAAGTTTAGTACATGCCTGTCATCCTCGTCTCCTTCATGAAGATCAATGTCAACAGTATCGCTCTCATTCATAGAGGAGCCCGACGAATTCTCAAGTTTCTGAGCTAGCTTCTCTGTAAGATACATCTCAGCCATATCTTCATCATCGTCTAGCAGGTGTTCTAGCTCGTCCCTAACCTAGAAATTGTGTGCATATACAAGTGAATAGAAACAAGGGTTAAAGTAAGTATTCTGGATCATAAGATCAAAGTAGCAAGTGAAATTATGAATCATAACACCTTCTGAACACGTCCAGTGATTGCAACCAGCCTGCTTTTAATCTGTCGAACACGCTCCAAGTTAAGGGTACTAATCTTGGAAGTAAGCTTGTCCAAGGCTGGATGAGCCTCTAACTCCAATCTTACAGCCTACATTAGACGACAAGAATGAGCGAAATAACACAACAAGAGAAGCAAAACACTCTCTTACTATAGTCTTTAACATAAGTATATGTACCTCGCTTTCCAAACTGCTGGAAGCAGCTTCAAGACATGCTTCCAGAGCAACAAACTCGAAAGGAAGAACCTTTGATCCATCTTGATTCTCAAGGCTTTGCTTCGCGTCCTTCTTGGCTTGATCTCCAAACAACTGTGGAGTTCCAGCTTCTCCTTGGACGTGGTCTGTTCTCGTATGAAGCTCTCCATCAGAATTCCCTTCCTCCTATACACAACGAATACAAAGCAAGCAGAGAGTGATCAACACCTAAACATCATCTTCAGAAAACAGCATCACCATTGCAGAAACCAAAGTATCAACAATGTCTTAAGAGCCAATATAGTATATGAATTCCATGATTAGCTACATCCCTCACTCTTTATTACATTAGAAATTTCACAGTGAGAAGAAAAACCCTAAATTCTAAAATTAACCTGAGGTTTAGAGGCGTGACGGTGACAAATAATCCGCCTCTGCAACTCATCGATGAACGGCGACACGGAAGGATCCTTGGAATTAAGCAGCAAAACCTCTTGCGCGGTGATAATCGCCTTGATATGCTCAAGATTGATCACAATCGCTCTCTCGCGGCCCAAAACAGTAGACGGATACGACAGAAGCGGATCCAGAATCCGAAGATCTCTCGCCGGCAAACCAGTCCGCCGCATGATCGTGTGTTTATCCGCCGGAGTCATCTCCGCCTGCCCTGAAGAGGAAAGCTCCAGCCACGGCCTCACTCCCACGTTTTTCTTCCGGCCACCGGCTGGGTACGACGGCGTCGGATATCCGGCGATAGGCGTCGATGCCGGGTTCGTGTCGAAATCTTCGTGTCTAGGTCCTCTCATGGCGGCGTAAGATGCCATTAGAGATCGAGAAAGCTTGGGGCTTATGTGTGAAGAAGCCTGATCGTCCAACGATTCAAGGTAAAGCGAATCTGAGAATATATATAACCGGTTCGACGGCAATAACCGAACTGGTTTAGCTTCATAACCGAACCGGTTTTAGATTTTTCCTCAATAACCAAACCGGTTTTAGCTTTTTCCTTCATAACCAAATCAAACCGGTTTTTAGCTTCTTCTTTGGATTTTTGTTAGATTGCATATGTAGCGACGGAGGTTAGTTTGCTTTTTGAAAAATTAGGGCTTTAACATCGGCGAGACGACTTTCACCGGCGACGGCGAAAAAAGAGTATCTACGACAGAAACGATGAAGATGAGATCGGTTTTTGACGCTTCGGAGATCAAATCGGAGCTCGAATCGGCGGGTATAAACCCTAATTTCGTGATTCAGATATGGAAGTATGTGATTCAGAATCCTGATTGCGTATGGGACGAGATTCCTTCGTTGCCTTCTTCTGCTTACTCTCTGCTACATTCAAAGTTCAAGACTCTTACTTCGTCTCTTCACTCTCTCTTCCACTCCTCTGATGGCACAACCTCGAAACTTCTCATCAAGCTTCAGGTTTTGCCTTTTTCACTGTCTCTGTTTCTTATGGCATTGATTTGAATTTGTAGAGAAATATGATGTGGGTGTGTTTTAGACTAGTCTTTATAGATGAAAGTTTAGAAGAAGCACCTGTTTTGGCTTCTAAGATGTTTACTTTGTGAATACAACACATTGCTTTTATGGATTTTGTGTGCTTGAAGCAACTCTGTTATCTTATGAACTCATAATTGGATTCTTGGTTCTGGTTTTGAAATTGAAGAATGGAGCTTTTGTGGAAGCAGTGATAATGAGATACGATACGCGGTTAGGGATGTGTGGTGGGAAGCCAAGACCCGGAGGTGTAAGATCTACATTATGCATTTCATCTCAGGTATTGGTTTTTTATCGTATTGCTTGACTTGAATTCACTATGGAGTGTGATAGAGCATCTCTGATGTAAAGAGTTTTATGAATAGGTTGGTTGCAAAATGGGTTGCACATTCTGTGCAACTGGTAGCATGGGATTCAAAAGCAATCTAACATCTGGAGAAATAGTAGAGCAGCTCGTTCACGCCTCTCGTCTAGCTGATATACGCAACATCGTTTTCATGGTACGTAGCCTGTTTATGCATCTCATCCAAGGTTCTTTGTGGTTGCTGTTGTTGCTCATTTACTTCATTGTGTATATGTCTATATACTCCATGTGCACCTTCATTTCATTCACCAGTTGTTTCATTGGTTTGCTGATTGTGATCAGGGCATGGGAGAACCTTTGAATAACTACAATGCTGTCGTTGAAGCTGTACGCGTCATGTTGAAACAGCCTTTTCAGCTTTCACCCAAAAGAATTACCATATCAACTGTAAGTACTGAGATAACTACCTTGAAACATTCATAAATCAGAGATATATTCTTTTGAAATCAGTAGCAATTATCCTATGGTTAATGGGATTTCGCCACTGTATCAGTGTCAAAACGAGAAACGATCAACTCTTAATTTTTCGGGGACTTTTACAGGAAAAGTAGTATTCTCTTTGTGATATTTCTCCACCAACCCATATTCTACTTTCATTTGCATATAGGTTGGAGTTGTTCACGCGATTAACAAGCTTCACAACGACCTACCGGGTGTAAGTTTGGCGGTATCTCTTCACGCACCAGTCCAAGAAATCCGCTGCCAAATTATGCCAGCAGCTAGAGCCTTTCCTCTTCAAAAGCTTATGGATTCACTTGAAGCTTTTCAGAGAGACAGGTAGCTTCAAAACTTAAAAGTTAAAACCATAGTTCCTGAAGTTATCAAAGTATCATATAACATGGTTACACATTGTCCTTGGATCATCTAACACAGCCAACAAAAGATATTCATCGAGTACATCATGCTCGATGGAGTAAACGATCAAGAAGAGAACGCTCATCAGCTCGGTGAATTGCTAAAGACATTTCAAGTGGTAAAAGTCTTTGAATTCTTAATACTCTTACAAGTTTCCGCGGTTATCTGATGGCTGTTTTCTTAAAACAGGTGATAAATCTGATACCGTTTAACCCGATTGGTTCCACAAGCGAATTCAAAACCAGCACCAAACATAGCGTAACAACATTCCAGAAAATCCTAAGAGGAACATACAATATCCGAACCACGATACGCAAAGAAATGGGTCAAGATATCAGCGGGGCGTGCGGGCAGCTAGTGGTGAATCAACCGGACAACAAGAGACTTCCAGGAACTGTGGAACCACTTAGAGACATTGAAGATCTTCATCTCTGAAACTTTTATTACCAGACACATGAAACAGACATCTAAAAGTTTTCCTACTAAAGAGACAAAAGATAAAATAGTTTTGTACTTTTGTATTATCTTTAAAGTCACTCTTCGAAACTCTTTTCTTAAACTTCACATTTTGTCCTAATTATTCAGTGGAAAAAAACACTTGTCTCACTCTTGTGTTCTACAACTACATGTAAGAACATATAAAGAGATGGTCCTTGTAAAACTTTCATCGCATGTATTAACTTCTCTTCTATTACAAATGGTTTAATGGTAAATAAATCTCAAGATCTCAAGATCAAGATACTTCTATGGGTCAAAAACCACGGATCATGGTCCGGTAGCCACGTGGTTCTCGTTTTCTGGATACCACCAGAAACTTCAAAGGCTCTAGTTGGTTGGTGGCGTGCCACAGAAGCAACTAATAGGGTTTGAAAAAGTAGAAGTTGAGAGAAACATGACAAAGAAAGTAGCCGTTGAGTTTGATGTCTGCAAAGAACTTAGCCTTGTGGATGGTCAAAGAAAACTAGTCAACGGACATCACAAGCTTGTCATTGGATCTAACGGCGATAAACAAATCCATCATCATCATCTCAACTTTAGATCGGACGGTGGAGATTCAACGGTTTCTTTCTAAAGATGCCCATAGATTCTATTGAAGCTTCTTATTATTATATACTATAATAAAGTCAATACTGTAATGCTATCAATCATATAATAAAAAGTTGGTATAATATCACAAAGATTGTCATTGGTCAATACTTATCCAAAATATTTCAACCAAATAGTAGTCAATTTTTCAAATTCAATACAAGACAAATTTGATTTCTCTTCTTAATCTTATGCCACAACATGATATAAATATTTGGTTTCTGCAAAGATTATATTTTTATTATACAGAAGAAAACATTATTTTTATATAAAAAAATGGAGGGTTTAATACCATATTTGATACATGCAATAAAGAAAGACAATAAGCCACAACATAAGATGTATAGATCAATCTCTGAAGGATCAAGCCGTAGCTATAGACCATTAATGATGGGACAAGAAGCTTCTTCTTCGTTTCAAGGATCTTCTCATCGTCGTACAAGATCAGACACAGAGTACAAGCCACCTGTAATAACTGTTATGTCTGATCAGAACAGATCTTCTTCAGGTTTAGGTCAAGATTATTCATCTCAAAATATAGTAACAAAGCCTTACCATGCCTAATATGCCATGATCATCTTTAGAATAGTTAAACAAATTACTAATAAATTTATTATGATAATTTTTATGTATTTACTAATCAATTTGTAATAAGTTTTCAGATACATGTCGATGGTTCATTTGTTTTTTTTTTAATTTACTTTTATGAATTTAAATCTTTTAATTTTTATTTTGGTCAAACTGAGTAATTGTATTTTAACAGAAACTATGACCAATAATAGTAAATAAAAACAGAACTGTTGAAACAAAGCCAATCACTAATAACAGAGGAATGATCTGTTAATTGCTTGAAAGTCAAGGAAGCGAAATCCACGTTAGGGCTTATTATCAAAAACAGAAACAAAACAATAAAACACACTAGATTCCACAAATATTGTTCTTGTCTGAATGCAACAGATTAAGAAACCGATCTTTCTTTCTTTCTTTCCTTCTATCTTATTCTCTTCCTCTGTTTCTTCTCTTACAAATCTCACAAGAATCATTTGTTAGTATCTATGGCAGAGCTAAGATCAGGTGTTCTCTTCAAGCTTCTAGAAGAAATGGGTGTGGGAAAATCGCGAAGAGATCTCGACCACAGACCGGTTTTGCTTCAGATAAGAAGTATAATCCCAGTTTTATCAGCAGGTGGTTTGTGGCCAAACAAAGGTTTCTTCTTAAGAATCTCAGATTCAACACATACAATGTATGCTTCATTGCCAAGAGAAGAAAACGACCTTGTCTTGTACGACAAGTTACAAATAGGGCAAATAATATTCGTCGAAAAGCTTGAATTTTCTTATCCAGTTCCTATGATCAAAGGCATTAGGCCAACACCGGGTCGAAGGTCTTGCACCGGTGACCCTGTAGATCTAATACCTAAAGAAAGAATCGAAAAGTTTTGTGTCGATGTATCGGAGGCAGAGCAAAACTACAATCACCAACAAGTGAAGAGGCCAAGAAGAACAAGATGGGAAAGCTCCGAGATTAACTTTTCGGAGCTTGGAATGCCGAAAAGCCTTTCGACTATTGCGCAAGAAAAAGATGATACGGAGTCAATGGTTTCGAGCTTCTCTAGGAGAAGAAGCTTGATAGGTTTGAGTGAAAATAGGAAGAGAAGAGAGTCATTAGATCCATCAATGATCAAGAATCTTGATCATCATGACATTACCAAACATGTTTCAAGAACTAGAAGTTCTTATGCTGTAAGTTTTTTACATGATTTTCTAAGTATATATACTAATCAAGAACTCTTATGCGGCATTTGGTTTTCTCGATTTTTTTAATTCAGTCTTCGCCTTCTGCTTCTGTGAGAAGCTGTGGAGTGATAGCGGAGAAGTCAAGTAGTAAAACAAGAAGAAGAGATGGTGTTGTTTCACCATCTTCAAGATGGGATAATAAAAGCTTAAGCTATGGAAGTGGAAGTAGTAAGAGTAAGAATCTTCTTCCACCTAAAAGCAATGGACTCGAATCCTCAGATTCGTTACCGAGGAAAAGAAGCTGGACAGAGACAGAGATTCTGTGGAGTTCACTTCCTCCCAATGTAGTGAACCTAGGAAAGGTAATATAATATAATAGCTAGCTTTTTGAGCAAGACAAGAAATTAGGGTTTTTATTAGGTTTTTGAAGAGAATTATCTTCGCGAAAATGTGGCAGGAGATTTTAAGACAGAGAGATACGGCTATTCGCGCTGCATCTCAAGCTTTGTTAGAAGCTTCAGCTGCTGAAAGATTGCTCAAATGTCTAAGGTACATGGCTTTTAAATTAAGACAACAATTACTAGTAACTTCTTACTCAAGCAATCTTCTCAATGAATTAGGTCATACTCTGAGCTTTCAGAGAGAAGAAACCATCATCATAATCACAATCAACAGCCACCGATAGGCGAATTCTTGAGTTTCAACGATGAGTTAAGCAAGAGCAAGCTCATCATTCAATCATTATCGAGCGAAAAAACAGAGCAATGCAACGAGAGACGCGAAAAGGCGACTCAATGGATCAAATCAGCTTTAGCTACTGATCTAAAACCAGTTTCTTTATCAACAAGCAAGCCAACGCAGAGTCCGGTAAGAAAGGGTCTAACCCTAATCTCCCAAGAAACCGATAACCACGAAGATAACAAAGCCGAAAGAGACTCGGGCCAAAGAAAAGAGAGGTTAAGAAGAGCCGCGAGAGAGCTCAGAAACTGGCTAAAAGAAGAAGGAAGAAGGTTATATTTGAGCCGTGTGGAGAAGTATTTAGATGAGATTAGTAATGTAACAAAGTGGAGAGAGATGAATAGTCAACAAGTAGGAGAGATTATGTGTCAGATCAAAAGAGTAAGTGATTGGTTAGACTCCATTGTTAAAGGAGAAGAAGATGAAGAAGAAGAAGAAGAAGTGGTTACGAAGATGATGACAGAGAATGAAACAGAGGCTTGCGGTAGAGTGAGGAACAAGATATATAGGATTCTCTTGAAACATGTTGAGACAACTTCTTTGTCAAGTCATCATCAACGTTGTAGTGGTAACAATCTCATGTCTCATCAACAACAACACCATTTGTTTTAGGGTTTTGTCTTATTAGTCAACAAAATAAAATTGTATTGAACTAGTCACTTGTGGCTCACGTTTGAAGTGTTGTACAATATCAGTATCCTCTTAGTCAATATTGGGGTTTAGGATCGAATTCATGGAATTGTATAAGCAAGAAGGGTATAATAGTCAATTAACAAAAGATTTGACACGTCATATTACAAAACAAACAAAAAAGGAAAACACGCACAACAGAAATTAAAGTAGAAGGTTAAAATGGTAAATTACAAGAAATTCGCACACGTTAACGAAAAAGGAAAATACACTTCACAGATTGAATAGGAAGGGTAACATGGACAATTCATCGAAGATCGCACGCGATTATAACAAAGAGCAACAGATAAAAAAGGCAACGGAGGGTAAAATGGTCAATTCCTAAACCTTGGATATACAAAGCCAGAGATTTCCGTATTCTCAACAAACGAAACTCTCTCTCTATAAAACTCTCGACACTATAAAAACTCATCATCAAATCCTTCTCTCTCTCTATTCTATTATCTCTCTCTCTCTCTTGTTTGTGATCAATCTAGGGTTTTAAATCATGTTCGCAATAGAAACCCATTCTCTGGAACCAAAACCCAAAAGGCGAAAAACAGAACCAGAGACCAAGGACAACAACACAACCTCGTCGTCGTTGTCTTCTACAAACTGTGGTCACTGGTACGCTCGTTACGGTGTCTGCAGATCCTGCAAATCAACGGTCGACAAATCCCAAGGCCAATCATTCGACTATCTCCTCCACGGTCTCCAGCTAAGCCACGTGGCAGTATCGTTAACCAAGAGTCTCACGACGAAACTCTCTTGTCTCAACAAGAAGAAGCTTCACCTAGTACTTGACTTGGACCACACGCTTCTCCACACAACTAAGGTTCCTCGTCTCTCCGAATCAGAGAAGTACCTACTCGAAGAAGCGGGTTCGAGGGAAGATCTACATAGGCTTAGTTGCAAAGGAGATCCGATGGATTACTTGACAAAGCTACGACCTTTCGTACGCGGGTTCTTGAGAGAAGCCAGCGAGCTCTTCACAATGTATGTCTACACAAAGGGTAATCGCGAGTACGCTGGAAACATCCTCGATATGATCGATCCGAGCAGAGTCTACTTCGGAAACAGAGTGATAACGAGAGACGAGAGTCCACATAACAAGACGCTTGATCTGGTTCTAGCCGATGAGCGAGGTGTGTTGATCGTTGACGATACACGCGATGTCTGGACCGATCACAAGAGTAACTTGGTTGAGATTAGTAAGTACAATTATTTCAGAATGAAAAGAAGTGATTCGAAGGCTACTTACTCTGAGGAGAAGACGGACGAGAGCGAAAGCCACGGTGGATTAGCCGATGTTTTGAAGCTGCTCAAGGAAGTTCACTCTGAATTCTTCGAAGCCGACGAGGAAAAGATGGATACCATGGATGTGAGGCTGCTGCTACAAAATATTGAGTTCAGGCGATACCTAGAAGACTGAGATCATCGTGAAGAAACTTCATTTATTGTTGTTAAGCATTGTAATCTACTTCATCTGCAAGAAATACAATATATATTTGCTGCAAAAAGATTTTGACTACATAACATATTTCATAAACTAGAATCTAAAAGGTAACATATCCCCAAAGACAAATGAACTACAAAGACTTGTATTTTTTTACTTCACTCTATACAAACAAATAAAAAGCTCAAACATAGAGAGTAGAATTGATTCAATCTTTGGGGCATTCATAGCAAAGAAAAAAGTTAACATGTGTTGAGAATGCTTGTATGTCTTCCTTAAGCTGCAGGGTTTGGGTATGTTTTGGGTTTCGGTTTCACTTCGATTTCATTCACGCTTCTTATAAAGATGGCCTCCGGTTCGTGCCTGTAAAAACCACACATAAAAAGAGATATATAACTCCAAATGCAAATACAAAACACAGAACAAGAAACAGGCTATGAAGGTTTATATTTTCTACACCCAAATAATTTTGCCTCTGTTCTAAAACTTCAAAGGTTTTTAAAAAGGAATACTTACGATTTCTCCCCTTCTTCAAACGTGTAACTCGAAGCAACAGCGAGTAGCTGACCATCTCGACTGAATGACAGTGCCGAGATACTTGTTGGGTACTTTGAATACTGCAAAAGAAACAAGGTCCAGATGATATAGTTTGTGTTGTCTCACTATAAAACATTTAGAATATGAAAATTAGAAGATGTTGTTATTTGCTAAAACCTGATATAGCCTCTTCTTGTTGTTACCATCCCAAATGTTGACAAAACCATCACAACCTCCAGTTGCAAAGGTCCCATAACTGCAGTTTTAAAAGATCAGATAATTATGATGGAAGGGTGTGGATGTACAGGGGAAGATACTCTCAGTATTATACAAATTTCCAAGTAGTTCACAGAAGAAGCATAAGTCAACACATTGTCTAAGATAAGAACTTACATCGGATGGAAGGCAATAGCATTTACAGGGTAAACAATGTCCCTTCCAGCCTCGGATTTCCGATGGCATTTAAAAGCATATCTGAAAACAGGATCAAATATATCTGTGAGTCAAAGTTGTGAACATTGGACAAGAGAACAGAAAAAGACAAGGAAATTACTTTTTAGCTTGAGCAGCCTCTGATAAATCAAAGAACTCCATAGCAACTCTTCCTTCGACAGAACTAAGGGCATACCCTATAAATTTTCAATAGAAGAAGTTCAAAAATGAGGAAGAATATGTTTACTCTATAATTGGAAGAACATCGCCAACAACCAGATAAACCAAATTTCTCTATCCACGAAACCTGTTCCATTAGGATAACTACGAACACATCTCGTCTGGTATTTCAAAGAAGACTCTCTTCTTTGCTCAGGCTGAGACATATTCCTGAGATCATAGATGTTAACATGCCTTCCCGCTGTCGCCACGACCAAACGATTCCCAACAAGTGACAGTGAGTAAACACGCTCCGGCTGCAAATACGTTCCCACCTGTGTGCGTTCAGGCCCGCTTGCGCCTCTCGGATCCCAACATTTTACCGTTTTATCCCAAGATCCAGTGATGACTTGCCCTGTAACATCACACAAAACACATGCTCCATGAAAACTAAAGTACTAAAACACAACATTTGCACAATATAACTACGAAACCATCAATCTTATAGCTGAACTAGCATCAAGAGCATGAACTCAACTACCACGCTACATACCTGCAGCATAAGAATACTCAACGCACCGCACTGGTTTCTCATGCATCCCCAAAATATCCTCTTTGCCAACATTGAAAACAATCCTAAGGCATACAACAAACCCATCAATTAAAGAAGCTCACTATACAATTTTAAGCACTTTCTAAGTAGAAAATCAACAAGTTCTACGCAAGCCAATCTAAAACTAGCCATGGTGGAAACTTTCTTCACAGTGCTTGAAATCTCAAAGCTTTTGGACTAAAAGTTCACTAAAGCAAAGAGCAAGGGAGCATAGGAAAGTGACGGATACCTTCTGACTTTGTTGTCGGCGCCGACACTGAAGCCAGAAGAATCGTCGTGGAAACAGCAATCGAGCACTGGACCGCCGTGTAAGAACTCACCTTTCAGCGAATTGGTGCTCACATCATACAATCTCACACGCTTTAGGTTCAAAATACATAACCAACAAATACACAATCAAAATCAAAATCAAAATCGAAGCAAACGAAGAGTAGAGAAGGGTTTGGTTTCTCAGTAACCTTATCCCATGAAGAAACGAGGAGATGGTCACTGCTATTCGAAAATCGGATATTGGAAATGCCGTCTGACGGCGGATTCGCGAGCTCGCGACCGGAGGACGGAGCCGTAGTCATTTTTTCCCGTTGAAGAAGATCGGAAAATTCTTAGGGTTTTGGGTAGAGAGAGAGAGAGTGAGAGATTAGCTTTTTGAATTCAAACTAATCTTCATTAAGATCTATTCAACAAATTTTACAACACATAACAAAAAGAAGAAAATCAAATTTAATATTTTTTGGTCTATGTTAATTCAAGAATCTGTTACTTAGAAGCGAAAAGGTCGAGATATTATACTGTTGACTTTAATTATTATCGGTCAAATAACGCTAATAAACTGTTGTGACTTGATTTTAGATTAATGTGAACTGTTGTTTAAAAAATCAAATTAGGGTGATAATCGCAATCTAAAAATAATTGGTTATTTTGAAATATATTTTTAAATGTAAATATTAAATCCAAATCTCAATATCTTAAACACAAAAAATAAGGAAATTTTAATCGAAAAATATTTATATAGTTAAACAACAATTTAAAACTAATGACCAATACTGTTTAACTAATTAGTTACTTTTCTCTTAATGGGCATTTAAGCATTAAACCTAGACCATTTAGGGTATTTGGCTAAATGGGCTTTAATAACAAGGCCCATATTATTAACAAACAAAATAGAGAGAAGAATATTTCAGAATCATAGAAAGCGTTTTAAAATGTCTCTCCTCAAAACTCAAAAGCTATTTGTCTGCTCACTCAGCTGACACGTGTAAACGTCGCCACGTGACGTCTCCGCCAACGCGTTTAGATAAAATCACGTTTCACTTATAATTTGTTTTTTTAATTTTGCTTGTTGGGTGTAAGTGTGTAACAAATGTGACATCGGCCTACAAGTAATAACTGAATTACCCACGTGTCATAAAAACACGCCCCGTTACGGTTGATAATACGGTACGCCACGCCACACCCAATCTTTTACCTCACCTACACTCAACTCCACTTAAGTTAGCTCAACATTCTTTTCTTTTATTTTCCCTTAATTCCTTTGAGTTTATTGTTTAATTCTTTATTATTATTATTCCTAAATCTGATATCACACATTCATTTTCTTAAAATATGGAGAAATTTATTACTTGATTATTTACTGATAATGGTTAATAAATATATGAGATCATGTTAGTAGATAATGGTAATAATCTGAGGAATAATATTGATACAAAAATCTAGAGAAGATTAATATCAAAAATAAAAGAAGTAATTAAGCGTGTACGCGTTTGGGTATTATAAGGCGTGCCCACACACGGCTCGTGGCGCGTAGCCAACACATAAGTCAGCTCCACGGGAAAGGTATGTTTATTTTTTATTTTATTTTTTTATATATTTTAGTAAATTTAGTTTTTTTGTAATTAGCTAAAATCTATTTTGTGGGTTTACCAAAATTTATTATTGACTTTGAACCGGTCTTTCAACTCGGTGATGACTCAAATTTATTAGGTCAGCCGTGACACAAATACCATGTATTTTCATGGTATTTTCATCAATCGTTCTTTTTGTCGTGGTCAATTTACAATTTGAGGTTTTTTTATTTAAAATAACCTTTTTTATCACTATAGTCCTTTGCATAAAATTAAACAAAAGACATGATTATGAGAGAGTTAAAAATGGTTAACAAATTAATAAAGAGTTTTTAAGTGTGATTTGATTGTTTAAAATGATTGCATTTGTATAGCATATTTTTCTTATTTTAAGTGACACATATACAATAGCTACAATTTTTTATGTTAATCCAATAATAATATTAACAGAAAATCATAGTTGATAATATAATTTAATTAACGACTTTACAAAATATCCTTCTATAGATCTTCAATACAATAACTAAATTCTCTAATTAAATTATACTTAAATAAATAAGATTTTATTTTTTATAATAAATTAGAAATTAGTTATCAAAATTTTATAATAAATAAGATTTATTTTTTAATAAATATTACTCCCGGGTACAAACCTAGTATAATTTAATTAATGACTTTACAAAATATCCTTCTATATTTACAAGAGTAAATAGATAAAAATTTGACCGACTTAATAAGCAAATCCGCCACGTGGTTTCCATATAAAAACAAATTAAAGCCCAAATATTTTCTTAAGCACTTCACTCCATAACCTCTTTCTCTCTCATTTCGAAGAAGAAGAAGGAGAAAAAAAACTCAAAAAGAATAAAAAAAAATATTCTCTTTTATGGCTCTTGAAGCGATGATGAATCCTCCGTCTTCATACACAATCAAGAAAGACAACAGTAGAATCGAATCCACATATGATTTGTTGAACGACGCCGTTTTCATGGAGCCTTGGCTTAAACGCAAACGCTCTAAACGCCAGCGTTCTCACAGCCCTTCTTCGTCGTCTTCCTCTCCGCCGTCGCCGCCGCCTAAATCTAACAATCAAGATCTCACGGAAGAAGACTATCTCGCTCTCTGTCTCCTCATGCTCGCCAAAGACCAACCCTCCGATCACAAACCGCAAACGCGATTTCAACAACCGTCGTCGCAATCGCGAGAATCGACAAAGGTTTCTTACAAGTGTAGCGTTTGTGGTAAAGCGTTTCCTTCTTATCAAGCTTTAGGCGGACACAAAGCGAGTCACCGAATCAAACCACCGATCACGATCGCCGATGATTCAACATCGCCAAACATCTCCGCCGTCGCCGGAGGAGAGAAACCACCGAATTCCACCGCAATCGCTCCTTCCGGGAAGATCCACGAGTGTTCGATCTGTCATAAAGTGTTCCTGACGGGTCAAGCTCTAGGCGGTCACAAACGCTGTCACTACGAAGGCACTCTCGGCGGCGGCGGCGGCGGAGGAGGAGGAGGAGGAGGAGGAGGAAGCAAATCGGTTAGTCACAGTGGAAGCGTGTCGAGTACGGTATCTGAAGAACGTAGCCACCGTGGATTCATAGATCTGAACCTACCGGCGTTACCGGAGCTCAGCCTAAAACACAACGCAAACGCCGACGAAGAGATTCTGAGTCCGTTGACCGCTAAAAAACCGCGTTTGTTGACCGATCACGACCAAGTCATCAAGAAAGAAGATTTCACTCTAAAAATATAATAATAAAATTCAACTATTATACACACATATATAAAAAACAAATATTCTTCTGTAATTTTTTTCGTTTAAAAAACCCATAGTTTGATTTTCATATTTTTAGTTACATCTTTTTTTTTTTTAATTCAGGATTGGGTATATATATTCATATATGTTGGGGATTGATTACAAAATTTGATTAAATCGTAAATTTCGTGTTATTATTTAGCTACTAATTAATCACCTGATCGTCTACTCTGTTTAAAATGCGACACGTGGCATTTACTGTGTGAACACAGAGCAGAAATAGATGTGGAAACGAGAATCCTTCCATGTGGATTCGTTGCCTTCATTAGTATTTAGCACATGTTATTATTAATTTGGTCCATAAATAATTTATAAATTTATTAAAATACTATTATGATTATTCTTTGTCATACCTTCCGATATGATTATTGGCCACTAAGACTAGACTTGTGTAGGCTAGTTTTATTTCTTTATGCGTATTAAATCGTAATTAATTGCACATGCATGTTACCTAATGCTTGCAATCGTTACTTAAATTTTGATTTAAAGTTGATTATCTCGAATCATAAATACAGACGTGATCACTAATTTTTGTGCGTTTGTGTGTGTTAGGTTATGTGCTTAACTTATGTAAGTTTATTGGCCATTAACACATTAACTAGAGCCTAACTTGTAGTAACGTCTACCATGTGATTATTACATAACGTTGTTTTTTTATTTTCATGTAACTCTCTAATTAAACTATTATTGGTGGTTTTTGCTATGTTTTTGAAACTACTCAAAAGGAAAGACAAAATTAGAAAGATAAGAAACCGTAATTGCTTGTGTACGGTTTTCACCTAATCAAACTAATGAGAACCAAACACGTTAGTTAAGTATAAAGTCATCAATCAATACGTGTCGCAAATTGATTAACACCACATAGGTTTTGAATTAATTATGTGTTATCAAACGTATACAATTAGTACTAATTTTTCACCTAAAACACTGAGTAATTATTTAGTTAAAGAAAGTGACATGCCATTTTGGTTATGGCAGTGCTATATGATATCTTACACCGAAAGAACACTACAAAGCTCTTTTATTTCACTTGTATTTTTAGAAATAAAGTAAGACTTGTTAGAAAAGAGTACCCTAAATATGGTATAGAAGTAAAGTAAAGTAAAGGGAAAAATTACGTAAATGACAAAATGCAAAAAGAGTTTCAAAAGTTTGTAAAAAAAATCAAGACTTTTTGAAGATAAGAATATTAAAAATACTAATAAAATATCAATTGAATACATTCCACCGTGTTCGTTTTTGCATATAAAACTGTTGTGTGATACACTTGACGTGTTGCCAATTATAATCTTATCCAAGTACATCCTTAATAAATAGCTTTATTTATTTTTGTTCTTATTATCTATCTAAATATATATATTTTAATAATAAAAAAATGATCACTTGGTCACCAAGTCTTTGGTGTCTCTGTTCGGTAAGAATAATGACGTCATTTGTCTGAGTCGTTAAAGCACACACAAACACTGAAACACGTACTCCATATACACTGACGATAATAAATAACTAAAAAACGACAACAAGTCTACGCGCAGAAAGAATAAACGGCACGAACGGTGAATCAGTAAGCATGACAGATTATGATTTATGTACATTTCATTTACTTCATTAGAGAGAAGAAAAGGCAAAGAAAATTCATAAGAAGCTTCTCTGTGTACAATTAAAACAAACACCACAGTTATATTTTTCTCTTATGTAAGTAAATCTTTCTAAACAAGAACTTACTTAAAGCCGTGGGAATGTAAGTAAAAAACGTTGTTGTTAGAGATTATATGTTGTGAGGAGTGGTCATGAAAACTCAAGAGATGATCAGTTTCTTTCTACAATTCTGTCAAGTCAAGGTTGGTTTTGTATCCCGGCTTAGTTGTATTATGTGCGTCTTCATGCTACAGTCCGTAACCTAACCAAGAGACAATGAAGCCATTGCAAAAGAGAAGAGAGAGAAATAAACAGATAGAGAGACAGAGAGCCATTGTTTAACCTGCAAAGCTGCTACTGTTGATAAGAGTCCTTGACATTGGTCGAGCAAGACCTGTTCTTTTGTTGCGATATTTACCATTTCCGCCGTTACTGAGTTCATTTTGTCCACCTACCAATGACAGCAAAGAAATCAGAAACGAATAGAAACCACTCAAGGCAAGTACATTGACAAACAACCGGGTTCTTGTTTCTGACCCGACCTAAAACTAGTCTCTGTCTTCTCATGAAAAACAAGTCTTCTGCAACACTTGCACACGAAGATGTTGCAGCTTTATATTTCAATCTAAATTAATATTCTCCGAGGCAAAACAGATATTGCATAGAGGAGCAGCGAGAGGATAAGTTCCTTAGTAAGCATTTACGTTATAATCACTGAGACAAAGCATTTACCTTTGATGTCAGAGAGAATATGGAAGAGGCCATAGCGCGCATGACATCAACAGCTGAACTAACAGCATGCTTGAGATCTTGAATATCAACCTAATATCAAAAAAAATAATCACAAAAGTATTTAGAAAAAGGAATCTAATGTTCATTACCTAAGTATACAAAAAGGGTTATGTAAAGAGGCACTCGCCACAGCTTTTCCACTAATTGGAAGACGGAGTGTGCTAGCTTTCAAGGCTTCACTCGCTCCTGACAAATAATTTGAATGATATCTCTCTACAAGAGACCATTCTTCTAGATTACCCATCTACAGTTTTCAAATACAATGATTTTGTCAAAAAAATGGATTATACCAAATAGATAACAAACATGTGAAAACAAGTCATAATCTACTTTCTTTACAGTAATCAAAAGTATAAAACATTCAGATAATCATGCTTCCATGTTTCTTAAACATGGAAATGTATTCAATTTTACATATGCTGTTACAAACTAGAAGTTTAAATGGTCACTTTGAACTTATAAGGTAAGAAATCTAAACACTTGTTTCCGATATAAGAAGTTATGAAACTGCTAGAAGTTCATATTCTTACCTGCTCCCTCAAGATGGAGGCTAGTTTCAGCTTCTGCCTCAGCAAGAGCAACTTGGTCCGTTTCAGAGTGACAGAATGACGCAATTCTGAGATTGATACCCATACATTCCAAAGGTTACTCTGTCACAAAAAAAAAATGTTCCTCACTCAAATTTTCAGAAAGAATATCTTATACAAACGATAGCTAGACTTCATATCTTTTTCATGCTTATTCTCATTCATATTTTCATCTGTGTGGTCACATCAGCATCAAGAAAAAATCAGCATGCAGAGCAAAGCAATCCAAAACGTAGAAACTAAAAAGGCACAAAAATTATTTCAAACCCTATTCTAGGTCCAAGAGGCTATAACTCAGGGATCTCTGATGCAGCAGCATCCTAGACAAAACATAACCTTTGATCATGTTTTCCTTATACGTTTGTTTTCCTTTTTATTGATTTGGTCTTTTGCATATTTTCTATTATTAGATAAGTTAGTTTTCCTAATCCTAATCAGAATGTGATTACGATTACAACTATATAAAGCCATGTCCTAGGCTTATGGTTTCTCAAGAATTGATTTGAATAAACTTGAGAGCTTTAGCTTTTAAAACCTTGTCTTGATTCGATTAACGTCATCAAAACAGGAAGTCGGTCTCAAGGAGTTGAATAAACTTCTTGATTGAGCGAGTTAGGTCTCTTGAGAATCTCTTTCTCTCGATCGAGCTAACAAACCTATCTTTACGCTGCGCCAGGTTGGTATCAGAGCCACTCTACGCTCCGTAATTTTTTTTCTTTTCCCATCATGGCTCGTCCAAAGAAAGTCACTCCCCCCACAGAAGCCGAAATTACTCGTCAAACACTTGCCGCTCTCCAAGCCCAGCTTCAAACACTTACAACCGCTGTGGCAGCCTTAACATTACCAAGAGTTCGACAACCCATCATCAATGACGATATCGCTGCTTTCCATAACGAAGAGGAAGATGAAGCAGAGGACGATAATAACGAGAACCCGTTTGCAGCATTACAACAAAACTGTAACGATCGTGTTATTCGTCAAAACAATGACGACGATAATATTCCTCGCTGGGAAAGAAATTTCAAGTTCGAGATACCCGAATATCACGGAGGTCAATCCGCTGAAGCATTACTCGATTGGTTCACGGAAGTTGAAGCTATTATGGACTTTAAGAGGATTCCTCACGACAGTTGTGTGCCCATCGTGACTATGAGGTTCCGAAATCGAGCATCCGCATGGTGGTCACAAAACAAAACATCACGAGCTCGCCTTGGTAAAACCAAAATAACTACTTGGGATAAACTTAAAAAAACTATGCGTAAAACTTTTTTACCTTTCAACTACGATCAATTATTGTTTCAAAGACTACAAAATCTTCGTCAAGGAACAAGAACCGTTGAGGAATATGCCACTGATTTTTTCCTCATGATCAATAGAGTTGATATTCAAGATTCTGAGTCTCAACTAATAGCTCGTTTTATTGGAGGTTTGCGACAACAAATTCAACATACGTTGAATCTCTTTCGTCCATTGTCTGTGTCGGAAGCACATCAACAAGCTCTGACAATAGAAACTCAAACACGAGCCTCTTACTCAGGTTGGAGTTCGTCTTCTCGGCCTAACCGAGCCGCTACAAACCAGTCTTCCCTCCCAGCTCCAGATATCACAAACTTACCTGCGGAAAACACAATTCCAGCGATAGAGCAGGCAAGACCTCAACGCTCTGTTAGTTTTCGTTGCTTCTCTTGCGGTGAACAGGGTCATCGACAATCGGCATGCCCATCGCGTAATCGTCGTGGACTGTTACTTGAGGAAGTGGAAGGTGATGATGAGCCGCGGTATGATGATGCAAACGACCCAGATATCGCAGAAGAGTTAGGAGCTGACTCTGGTCCTTTGCTTATGCTTAGACGCTCGTGTCTTGCCCCTAAAACAGAGGAGCCACATCCACAACGCAACAACCTTTTTCACTCTCGTTGTACTATCAATGGCAAAGTATGTTCTTTCATTATTGACTCAGGTAGTTGTGAAAACGTAATTTCGGCAGATGCAGTTTCTAAACTCGCCCTTACCGCTGAAATACATCCAAAGCCGTATAAACTTTCGTGGTTGGAGAAAAGCAAGGATCTTCTGGTAACAAAACGTGTGTTAGTAACCTTTTCGATTGGAGAATCTTACAAAGACAAAACTTATTGTGACGTGGTGATAATGGATGCTTGTCACCTCCTTTTGGGACGCCCATGGGCATATGATAGGCGAGTTCAACATGATGGGTATAATAACACTTATACCTTTACATTTAACAATAAAAAGTTTGTCTTGACGCCATCACTCTCTCCAATTGTCCCGACATCTTCTCCACAAGTTCTCTTACTCCAAAAAGTTCCGTTTGAAACCGAAATGCGTAGTGAAGGTGTGGTTCTCATCGTCTTTACGATCCCTGTAACGGCGCCACCTCAAGAAAAATTGCACTCGAACTTTGCATCGACCATTCAAGAATTTATTGATGTTTTCCCTGATGATTTACCAATCGGGTTACCGCCGTTGCGAGACATTCAACACCGCATTGACTTTGTTCCCGATGCCATCTTACCTAATCGAGCTCACTATAGAATGAGTCCTAGCGAACACGAAGAACTTCGACGTCAAGTTGAAGATCTAGTAAAAAAGGGGTTTCTTCGAGAAAGTCTTAGTCCTTGTGCGGTTCCCGCCTTGCTTATTCCAAAGAAAGATGGTAGTTGGAGAATGTGTGTTGATAGCGAGCCATCAACAAAATCACGAGTACGTTATCGCTTTCCAATTCCAAGGCTTGACGATTTACTCGATCAAATAGGTAAAGCATCAATATTTTCAAAATTAGACTTGAAAAGTGGATATCATCAAATTCGTATCAACCCTGGCGATGAATGGAAAACCGCGTTTAAAACACGTGAAGGTCTTTTTGAGTGGTTGGTTATGCCTTTTGGCTTGTCTAATGCGCCAAGCACATTTATGCGAGTAATGAATCAGGCGCTACGTCCTTTTATTGGGAAATTTGTGGTTGTATACTTTGACGACATTCTCATCTATAGCTTGTCTCGCGAGGATCATGTGAAGCATTTACGTGCAGTGTTAGAGATTTTGCGACGTGATAAGTTCTTTGCAGCATTAAAAAAGTGTGAATTTGGTGCCACTCAAGTGCATTTTCTCGGGTATATAGTGTCTGGAACAGGTCTTGCGGTGGACCCCGGAAAGGTAGCTGCGATCAAGTCTTGGCCTTCTCCGTCTTCATTAACGGAAGCACGAAGTTTCCATGGGCTTGCCTCTTTCTATCGGCGTTTCGTACCTCAGTTTAGTGGTCTTATGGCTCCCATTACGGATTGCATTCAAACGGGTCAGTTTCTTTGGACACGTGAAGCCGAGCAAGCCTTTATACAAGTAAAGGAGAAGTTGTGTTCAGCTCCTGTTTTAGCTTTACCGGACTTCTCTCTACCCTTTGAACTACATTGTGACGCATCAAAGACTGGTATAGGCGCAGTTTTGAGTCAACATGGAAGGCCAATAGCATTCTTTAGTGAAAAACTCGCAGGGGCGCGATTTCGATACAACACATACGATGTGGAGTTCTACGCTATAATACAAGCTGTTAAACATTGGCGACATTACCTCTTCCATAAAGAGTTCGTTCTTTTCACCGATCATGATGCGCTTAAACATTTAAGCACACAAAGTAAGGTCTCTTCACGTCATGCCTCATGGATAGCATATCTACAACAATTTACGTTTGTGATTAAGCATACGTCAGGAGTGTCAAATCGAGTGGCTGATGCATTGAGTAGAAAACAATCTCTTCTCGGCATCCTACATACCACGGTGACGGGTTTTGGTTCGTCGATTGATCTATATTCAACGGATCCATTCTTTGGAAAGATATTTGAAGCTATAACAATTGGGAATTCTTCATCTTATACATTACACGATGGTTTTCTTTTCAAAGATAATCGTTTGTGTATTCCGGAAAGTAGTTTAAGATTACAACTAATCTCCGAACTACATACAGAAGGACATGTTGGTCGTGATAGAACACTTCGGCTCGTGTCCGCATCATACTTTTGGCCATCTTTACGACGTGATGTAGAGCGTTATGTCGAACGTTGTGTTACTTGCCAACGTGCTAAAGGGCATGCTTCTAATGCCGGGTTATACATGCCTTTGCCGATTCCCACACAACCATGGACCGATATTAGTATGGATTTCGTCTTAGGTCTTCCGCGAACTCAACGGGGATTTGATTCCATCTTTGTGGTCGTTGATCGATTTTCAAAAATGGCTCATTTTATACCTTGCAAAAAGACGACCGATGCAATTCAGGTAGCAACATTGTTTTTTAGAGAAGTTTACCGTCTACATGGTCTTCCTACTTCCATTGTTTCGATCGTGATTCAAGATTTCTTGGTCATTTTTGGCGTTCGTTGTGGAAGTTGTTAAACACTAGTCTTGACATGAGTTCGGCATATCATCCACAAACGGATGGGCAAACAGAAGTAACTAATCGCTCTTTGGGTAATCTACTTCGATGTCTAGTGGGAGAATCAATAAAATCTTGGGATAGTCGACTACCGCAAGCCGAATTTGCACATAACCATGCGGTTAATAGAAGTTCGGGATTTAGTCCGTTCCAAGTGATTTATGGCATGGTTCCGCGAGCTCCTGTAGATCTATCTACACTACCGGATCGCACTCGTATCCATGGAGAGGCAGCTGCATTTGTGGAAACACTACACACGGTTCATGAAGACACATTGGCCAACCTTACAACCACGACAACAAAATACAAAACCGCAGCAGATGCTCATCGACGTCGTTTAGTATTCGAGGTAGGAGACTTAGTTTGGGCGGTTTTTACGAGAGATCGAATGCCCGCGAATTCATATAACAAGCTGAAGGCGAAGAAGATTGGCCCACTAAAGATACTTGAACGCATTAACGACAATGCTTATCGTTTGGAATTACCACAAGACATTTCAACATCTGATGTCTTCAATGTCAAATACTTGTCTAAGTATCATCCTCCTGACCCCGCCCTTGATTCGAGGTCGAATCCTTCTCACCTCGGGGGACCTGATGCAGCAGCATCCTAGACAAAACATAACCTTTGATCATGTTTTCCTTATACGTTTGTTTTCCTTTTTATTGATTTGGTCTTTTGCATATTTTCTATTATTAGATAAGTTAGTTTTCCTAATCCTAATCAGAATGTGATTACGATTACAACTATATAAAGCCATGTCCTAGGCTTATGGTTTCTCAGAATTGATTTGAATAAACTTGAGAGCTTTAGCTTTTAAAACCTTGTCTTGATTCGATTAACGTCATCAAAACAGGAAGTCGGTCTCAAGGAGTTGAATAAACTTCTTGATTGAGCGAGTTAGGTCTCTTGAGAATCTCTTTCTCTCGATCGAGCTAACAAACCTATCTTTACGCTGCGCCAATCTCCTTACCAGACAAGTATTAAAGTATGCCCTGTTAGTAGATTAACAAATCATTTTTGTTGCATATCACAAAAGAATGGAAACTTTAGAGGCTTAAGCATTTACGCTTCAGCAATGGCTAAAAACAGATTTCAAAATCATGTTATCCCTAGGTCTGTTGCAGTGGGTATTAGCTAAAAGACACATGGAACAACCATTGATGAAGTCATGTAAAAGAAAAGATACCTCTGCGCTCAGTCTCTGTACCCTGAACGTGGAGCCAGCTCTCGCATTGGCAAACCGCCACTGGAGATCACGGTTATACAGAAGCCTCAACAAATGGGCATCCACAACTCGATCCTCTCCAATCTTCCCCCTCCTAATATCAGCAGAGAAACAAAGAATTGAAGGCAAGCTGCGGTTATAAGCGTTCATTTGTTCAGAAACGCCATTTCTCACTCGTGAAGGACTAGAAAGAGCCCTAGCTGGATTCGATGCAGCCGTTGCCCAAAGCTTACTTGGTGAAGCAGGGCGAGTAGCACCCCTTATCGGAGAAGACACACCACGAGGAGATGATGCCAATGGTCTATCGTTACAGAACCGTTTCGATTGACTGGACTTTGATGACACGCTACTGATTCTAGAACTCGGGCTAGAGCAACGAGGCGAGCCAGGATCCTGAAACCGCCTTAACCGGCTATTAGTCTCTTGCCAGAACTTAGCAGAAGCCATATCACTATGCCGCGAGCTCCTTGTTCTAGATACTTCGCCATTGAAACCAGAGCCACATCCTTGCGCACCATTGGTGCTACCAGATGAAACACTATCAGTATCAGATGCAGTAAAGTCACAAGAAACACTAGAACCAAACCGTGAATGTGTGCTTGTGCTTGGTCTCGTCTTGCTTTCATCGTCTCCTCCAAAATCTAATCTCGGTCTCTCATCAACCGAACAATGCTGCAACATTGGCCTTCCCACAGAGCCAGAACCAAGCTTCCTAACACTATCACTAACACTATCAAAGCTTCTAGAAAGCGAAATCGGCACAGAATCGGAGTTTCCTTTCCGAGAAGAGCCTGGCCAGAGTTGCTGGTCCAATGCCTTTGAATTCTCCCTCTGATCTCGAACCGGCGTCCCTCTCCTTCGCTCAGGAGTAGGTTTCCGGTGAGAAACAGGCGTGGTAGTCTCCTTCTTCTTTCTAATCGGAAGCGAAAACGCCTCTCCTTGGAAAGAAACAGATAAACTCCTCGTGGAAGTGAAAAGCATCTTCGTAGCCGCCAACATTTCGGCGCCGATGACAGGATTTGCCGACGGAGGACGACGACGGTCTACCGATTGCGACCGTTTAGGTAAAGAGGAAGGCGTATTACTAAAATCAGAAGCGGAATCGCGAGAGAGGAGCAAAGGAGAAGGATATCGCTTACTTGACTTAGCTATCGCAGACGAAGAAGACGAAGAAGAAGATGTTGTTGTAGTGGTGGTAGAACGAGAAGGGGATAAGTAGCGAGAGGGGACATTTTTGAGTCTAGGTGGTCGCCATTGTTGTTGGTCTCCATTGTTGTTGACTTGACGATCTCGAGGAGTGTTAGTTTCTGCTTGAGGAATCGCAGGAGACATTGTTTTCAAGACCTAACCTAGCTTACGAGAAATCTTCTTCTTCGTCTTCTTCTTCCTCTGAGTCGTCTTCTTCTTCTTCTTCGTGATCCTCACAGTGCATTACGGAGATTTTTAGCACTTGACGAAAGTAAAATCTTGAGAGATTTGAGTGAGAAAAGCGAAGATCTTAGTGAGATTTTGAGGAGGATTTTGCAATTAAATTGTTACCTTGAGATGTATTTTGGGGTTTTTCTGAAACTTTTAAGTGTATAGGTGTGTGAGCTCTCTCACTCTTCTTTAAAAAAAATTTGGGTCTTTGGAATTTTGGAAAATTGATGAACTTTTTGTCTCGCTTTTAGTAGAATTAAACTCTCTATTTAATTAGTGTAGACAAAAAGGCTGTATTTAATTAGATAAAAACTTACTATATTTTGTTGCCAATTCCAAAACAAATTACCATTAAAAACTGTAGTTTTTCTAATATACCACTAATTTCTTTTTTCTGAAATAGCACAAAATTAAAATTGGCTTAAAATCTTCAAAACTAAAGATAATTCTTCTCAAAATTTAAACCCTAAACATGCAATATAATTATCTGAATCCAAATTAAGAAAAATCTAAGGTGTTATTTTAATTTTGTATTTTTGGTCCAAAGGTTTTTTAGTAGAAATTTGGATTATATTATTTTAATGATCTTTTAAAGGGTTTTTTCATATATGCACAGAGAACCAAATACTTTTTTTGCTAGACAAATAAAACTAAATGTAAATAGCCAAATAGCCAAATGGTTGGTTTTCAAGCTATAAACAAAACTACAATTACATAATTACAACATTTGAATTGTATTTTATAAAATTACACTATTTCATAATTATTTTTCAAAATTACGCTTAAACATTCAAAATTAAATTCAAATAAACCTTATACACACAATCCTACATTTAGAAAAGGTAAATCAACTATTTAAAATTTTGAAATTGCATAAATAGGTAAAAATATTAAATTAAATGTAGTTTGATGAATTCTTAGTAAACAAATACCAAAATAGCTTAAGATTAATGATTAACAAGTTTTTCTTTTGTAGAGTATACAAGTTTGATATAACGATTAGCAAATTGAGATACATTTTTAATACTCGTTTAAGAGTTTTCAAGATAGGTGTTACTTAATATATGGGACAAATGTCAATTAAATCACGAACTTTCAAAATTCACCAAATAAAAGCATGAACTTTCACGTGAACCATTTAAATCATATATTTTTTGTTGGCTGACATTTTAAATCATGATTTTTTTTTACTGAGACAAAAAAAACACAAAGTTGAGTCCGTTAACGGAAAAATTTGACAGTATACTCAATTACAGTCAATTGAAGTGCTCAATTCTTCAGATAAATCTCAAACATTGTCAAATTATTGCGTTAATTGACTTAACCTTGGACTCTTTTTGTTTACGGTGTGCTTTTTTTGTTCCGGTAAAAAAAAATTCATTATTTAAAACGTCAGACATGATTTAAATGGTTCACGTGAAAGTTCATGTTTTTTTCGGTGAATTTTAAAAATTCATGATTTAATTGACATTTTTCCACTTAATATATACATCACATTGATAAATCATAATGTATGTATATATATGAATTCTTAATATCCACGATAGATGTAAATTTGATAAATCAATCAAGTTTCTTAATATACTCTTTGAAAAACTTAACTATATTCTTTCATGAACAAACACACTAAAAGATATTCTTACATAGTTACATGTCATCTTTAATCACAAAACTAAATTATGATTCTTTGTAACCGGTATACAACAACGTCTATATAGAATAGTTTATGCTTTTATGTATTATTTATATGTATATACTCACATATGATCCAATTATCATACACTTGAGATTAACAATTTCTAACACCAGCTAGTCAATCAAAAATTAAAAAGAATAAACAGATGGAATAAAATAATTTTTTTAAACCATATTTATCATGAAATGGATATAACAATAAATTTTAGTATTAAAACGTTTAACGTCACCACAACTCTATAAATATATACATCATATTAATGGTGAACCGAATCCAGATATCCGTTTTTTAAGATATCCGGATTCGCATATGCCTAAATCCGTAAAAAATGACTCGAATTCAGATTCATTAGACGAATATTCGGTCAGAGAATACCCGTTGACTTTTGAAAGATATTCGGATCCGTTTATGTGAATATTTTTATAAATATATATCTACAAAAACTGAGTGGAGTTAAAAAAGAAAAATTGAAATTTTTTATATCCAAAACTAAAAGTAAATCAAATTATAAATATTTTTATATTAAACCTTAAACATAATTATCCATTTTTACGTAAAGATTTATTTTTTCAAAATATATTCAGCGCGCATGACGCGAGAAATTACCTAGTTTATATGTATATACTCACATATGATCCAATTATCATACACTTGAGATTAACAATTTCTAACACCAGCTACTCATTAACACTAATTTACCATAAGCATAACATGATTTAGCTTTTTATATTCTTTATGGAAAACAATTCAAACATTTTGTTCATAACCACTTTTTCTATACAAAAATATACTTAAATTTGACTTTGTCTTACGAGGAGGTAGTGTAATGATAGTGGGAGCCGCCATGTGGCGTATTTAATTACAAAACTATACACACGCAAAAAACGATTCTACAAGATACTCTTTCAATCAAAAACGTCACAACCCAATCTTGAATCTGATAACGAGAAGTTGTTGTAATATTCATTAATCTTTACCCAATCATTACACACCCCAATCTTGAATCTTCATAAATTCTAGGGCTCATCACAGAACACAGAGCCATAGAGACCAAGTTTTTGCCTCCTTACAAAGGTTAGATTCTTCTCTCCACTCTCTTCTTTAATCGATTCCACAACAAAACCCATTGCTTAGTTTTGACTTTCTGTTTAACAAATCTCAACGTAATCTATTCAAAGTCTCTTCCTTTATTGTAACGGTGATCGTCTCTTTGCAAAAAGGTTTGGTTTTTATACAAACCCATTTCAAAGTTTTGATCTTTTCCACAGAATTCACCGATCTGTTCGGTGATATTTGCTTGAATGGGTGAAGAGACAATCTCAAACGATGATAACATCTCTGCTACGACAAAACCAACTCCAAAGCTGACACTTTTGCCCTTAGTGTTTCTGATTTTCTACGAAGTCTCTGGTGGGCCTTTTGGTGTAGAAGATTCTGTGAAATCAGGAGGTGGTCCTCTTTTAGCCCTTTTAGGATTCTTGATCTTCCCTTTGATTTGGAGCATACCTGAGGCTCTGATCACAGCTGAGTTAGCCACAAGCTTCCCTGAGAACGGTGGCTATGTGGTTTGGATATCTTCGGCTTTTGGTCCCTTTTGGGGATTCCAAGAAGGCTTTTGGAAATGGTTTAGTGGTGTCATGGACAATGCTCTTTACCCTGTGTTGTTTCTTGATTACTTGAAACACTCTTTGCCTGTTTTGAACCGCGTGGCTGCTCGTGTTCCTGCCTTGTTAGGGATCACTTTCTCTTTGACCTACTTGAACTATAGAGGATTGCATATTGTCGGGTTTTCGGCTGTTGTGTTAGCGGTTTTCTCGCTGTGCCCTTTCGTTGTTATGGCTTTGCTTGCAGTTCCTAAGATTAGGCCTAAGCGTTGGTTGTTTGTAGATTTTGGGAAAGTTAACTGGAGAGGCTACTTCAATACTATGTTTTGGAACTTGAACTATTGGGATAAAGCTAGTACTCTTGCTGGAGAAGTCGATAGCCCCGGGAAGACGTTTCCTAAGGCTTTGTTTGGAGCGGTTTTGTTGGTTATGGGTTCGTATTTGATTCCTCTCATGGCTGGAACCGGAGCTTTGAGCGCGGCCTCTTCTGGGGAGTGGAGTGACGGGTATTTCGCAGAGGTTGGGATGCTTATCGGAGGTGTCTGGCTTAAAGGATGGATACAAGCCGCTGCTGCAATGTCGAATCTTGGATTGTTTGAAGCCGAGATGAGTAGTGATGCGTTTCAGCTTCTTGGTATGAGTGAGATCGGGATGCTCCCTGCGTTTTTCGCACAGAGGTCAGTTAGTTTTAGTCCCTGAGAGAGTGTGTGACACGAACACCGACTTTTTAAAAAAACTTGTGTTTAATGTTTGGTTTGTGTGTTGCTTGCAGGTCGAAGTATGGGACACCGACAATAAGTATACTTTGCTCAGCTACCGGAGTCATTTTCTTGTCGTGGATGAGCTTTCAAGAGATCATAGAGTTTCTCAACTTCTTATATGCGTTAGGCATGCTTCTTGAATTCGCGGCTTTTGTCAAGCTAAGGATCAAGAAACCGGAACTTAACCGACCTTATAAAGTTCCTTTAAACACCTTTGGTGCTTTGATGCTATGCGTGCCTCCTTCCATGCTTGTCATTTTTGTGATGGTTTTAGCCACCGCAAAGACGTTTTTGATCAGTGGCTTGATCATCCTTCTCGGGTTCTGCTTGTACCCGTTCTTAGGACTCGTGAAAGAGAAGCGATGGGTGAGGTTTATCCCGGAGGAAACAAGACCGGTCTCAGGAGTTTTAGCGGAGTCACAGGTGGATCAAGAACATGGAGATGATGAATCTTCTGCTAGCCTTCTCCCATGAACTTCACTTGCAAAAGACAGAACAACCAAAGCTATGTGATTCTTGCGCAGGTCTTTAAAGAGAGACATGTTAAAGTCTTCTTGTATGTAGTTGTAATAAATTATGTTTACTTGTGTGTTTGTTCACAGAAACAAAAAGAGTATAGGGACAAGAAGGTTTTGTCTGTTGATTTGTTTTAAGAATGTATTGTTTGTGGTGATTAATTTGTATATATACATTTAAGTAAAAAATATTACTTTTTTTTTGTTAATCTCCGTCCACATTTTCTAATTTCGTTTATAACATTTGAACTTTGTTAAAAATGTATTGCCTTCTCTTATTTGCTTATTGGGCCTCTTTCTTCTAATGATAAGACCCACAAACAGAAAAACCTAAAAAGAAAATAACTACAAATATTTTTCATATAGAAGCCCATAATTGACATGTCTAAATCTGATAGAGTAAAACAAAGAAACTTATATAAAGCCCCCGGGCTCCGACCCATCTCTATATTTGTTTTTAATCTCTATTATAGAGCAACATTTGCTCCAATTCATCTTTATTTTCTCTTCTAAAATAGTGATTGCTATATTTTCCTCTATATATAAAAGAATGCTATATTTTCGGGAAAACGACCTATTTCCCCACGATAACTTTGATATAGTATCAGATTCACACCATTCTTTGACCCCATCCTCAGTACCCATAATTTAACTTCTTCGTACCAATTACCCACAATAACTATCATACGATCTATTTCCCCATCCGTGTTGGTTATGTTCGGTTTGAATAAAACCGACCGGTAAACCGGTACTCTTCTCTCAAACCGAAATCGTAACCCGACCCATTAACCCATAACCCGACCCGATAACCCGAAATCGATTTAAAGATGAAAATTTCTCCCAAAATCGATTTTCCCCAAATCGATTTTCACGAACCCTAAACACAGTTTTTCCCCAAATCGATTTTCACACAAAACCATGAGTGGTGTCTCAGGAGGATCGATCGGTTCATCAAGTGCGAATTGTAGACGAAGAGTGGTGGGTGTGCCTAAGAAATGTTGGTGTGGTTGTGTCGTCCTTGAATTGATTTCGAAGTATGTAATGATGTGTGTGTTGTCGGAAGTGTAGCTTCACAACGATAATCATTGCTTCAAGTGGAAAGACGAGGCTATGGTGGATGAGATCGAGGCATTGAATGGCAGATATGAGCGACTTGAGAACTTGGTTAAAGAGATTACAAATGTGAATTTGGAGATGGAGAAGATGGTGATTGACAATGTGCAAAAAAAGATTGAAAATGCTATAATTGAGAGGGTAGAGTATGAGATTGTTCAAGCCAAATGTGATATGAGGAAGATGATAATTCTCGTTCTAATTGTTCAAGCCAAATGTGATCCGTAAGTTTCCATCACCACGGCCCATGTTATATCTTACGCCTCTGTCGCCTTCTCTCCTATTACGCCAACAATCATCTTCGTCATCACTCTCAGGAAGCTTGTTGTGACGCACAGGAGCTTCGATTCGTGCAAACTCTTCGGCGAGGTCTTCTATGTGAAAATCGTTTCGATCTTGAGCTTCGTCATCTGCATGCATCACATAGTCATCAGGATTCATCAAGTCCATGTAGTCGTCGCTTTCTTGTACGATTAAAGCCATCACTGTCGGAGATTTGAGAGAAATTTGAGAGAAATTGAGAGAAATTGATTTGGGGATTTTTCTAGGGCTTGAGAGAAATTGAGAGAGGGGATTAGGTTTAGTGGGTTAATCGGGTGGGTGAGAGAGGGTCGGTTTAGTGGGTTAATCGGGTTTAATTGGTTAACAATTAATTAAACACGGTTTATGAAACAGTAAACCAATTTTAAACCAACAGTAACCAGACCTGTGGGGAATCAGATATTCAAACTTTGATAAAGAGGGAAATAGACTGTATGATAGTTATTGTGGGTAATTGGTACGAAGAAGTTAAATTATGGGTACTGAGGATGGGGTCAAAGAATGGTGTGAATCTGATACTATATCAAAGTTATCGTGGGGAAATAGATCGTTTTCCCTATATTTTCCTCTACAATAGAGACAAACTTTTTTATTTGCATAATAGTTCTTTAATTTATCTCTTCTATATAAATATAACTAAAATATATAAAAAATTCATTTTTTTTTATTTTTTAAATTCAAAACTGTTTTTTATTTTCAAAATAATCATTTAAATTTTATAATTATAATTAAAAACAAGTTATAAATATTAACTCAAAAAATTAAATTATTATTTACAAAAATAAATTATATAAAGTTTTATAAAAAAACATACAAACTTAACTTATCTAAATATTTTTATTCATTCCATAATAGTTTATTTTTGTATTGTGTAATGTATTAATAATGGGCTTACAATGAAAATATAACATTCTAGGCTCATTTTTATTATTAGATACCTACCTACTTGTCATACTTCATGTTCTAACTTCTAACTCGTGTTCTAAAACGCGGCCGCCTAGTCGAAAAATATGACGATGATATCAGATCTTCCACATGATTTGATAGAGAATGTATTATGTAGGGTTCCCTTGACAAGCATGAGAAGTGTGCGGTTTACATGCAAACGTTGGAACGTGTTACACAAAGATCCGAGTTTTGTGAAGAAACACTACGAAAAATCGGCAAGGCTTTTAATCATGAGGAACGAGTTTAGGGTTTGGTTAATGAGCGTTAATTCATGTGACAAGGATGACTTGCTTGTAAAAGAAGGTAAACTTATTAACACGAACAATTCGGATAAAGCCGAGTTATCAAAAGTTTTTCATTGCAATGGGTTACTCTTATGCTTGATCAAAGACATGACTAGTCTTGTTGTTTGGAATCCGTATTTGGGACAAACCAAGTGGATCGAACCTAGCATCGCTTACCACGCAAAAGACTTATATGCCCTTGGATATGACAACATTTACAACAACCAAAAAATCTTGAGGGTTTTATATGATTACTCGGAAGTCGAGAACCCTTCTTTTGGATACGAAATCTACGAATTAAAGTCTAATTCGTGGAGGACTATCAAAGCCGAAAACCGTGATTTCGAAATAGATTATGATCAACACGGGTTGTCGTTGAAAGGAAATACTTACTTTTTCGCGAAAGAAAACATAAAAGAAGAAGAAGAAGAGGAAGCTTTCTTGATTTGTTTCGACTTCACAAGAGAGAGATTTGGACCGCTTCTGCCTTTACCGTTTCACTCTACTTGGCAAGAGTCTCCGTCTCTATCTATGTCTAACGTTAGAGAAGAGCGGCTCGTGGTGTTATATCAGTCTGTAACATGTATGGTAGAGATATGGGTCACGAGTAAAATCGAACCTAGTCAAGTGACATGGAACAAGTTGTTCCTAAAAGTGGATATGGTTTCTCATGGTGTTTATTTTTTCGGAGGTTTTTTCTTCGTCGACGAGGAGAAGAAAGTCGCTGTGGTTTTCGATAAAGACAAAGATGATGTACAAGACATAGCTTACGTGATTGGAGAGAATGGATACTACAAGGAAATGTCTCTTGGAGAAGATGTATACAATAACCACCAAGAAGATATTCTTGAACTTCGAAGTCGTTTCCCACTCGTGTGCTCTTATTTTCCGACATTGGTCATGATCCAGCAAGGCTCATCAGGAGGAGGCAAAAGGAAAGAACGAGATTGATTACTAGCTTTTATAGTGTTATATATCTCCCTTTTAATTATATCATTGGACAATGGCTATTTTTCTTTCTAAAAAACTTTTTTCGTAGTTGCTATTTACTCAGAAAATTTGCAACTAGAGTTTATATCGTCCTCTAGCTATTATCATGCAAGTTATTGTTAATAAATATGTCAAAACAATTGTTGGCAATGGTCTTTACTAGTTTGGTTTATTATAACAATCTTGTTGTATAGTGTAACTTTACTACATGGTATAATAAGATTTATCAAAATATAAGTTTTGTTGTCATATTTTATTAGTATTTTTTTGATAGGTTTAATTAAGCCCTACCAAAAAAATTAAAAGAAAATAATTGTTCAATGGTTTGGTTGCCCTTAGAGATGGGTAATATTACAAGTCTTTGTCGAAAGAAACTGTAGAATATGAAAATAAAAAAGAACAAAAATGCCACCTTTCAATATGGTAGTTTTCACATCATTTAATGACTTGAAAGTTGAAACTCTCCATTTCATTTAATGGTTTATTTTACCTATAATGTATATTCATTTCTCAATCTTTGCCGACAGTTTTTAATATATTGTGTAAATTAACCTAATTAAGTGTAAACTTACAAATTATTTTTTATGTGGAACACCACACATGAGATCTCTTTGAATTATAAAAGAAGCAGTAAAAAACATAGAGTGGTTTAGTGACAGTGCAATAAAGCTTCATGCCACATCCATGTCTCAAATCATATGCTATTTGTAACAAATTTAATAATTAATCATATGCTCTAAAACCCTTTCCACGTTTTAAACAGTAATAAAAATTGAAATATACAGTTTGTTATCTACTCATCATTTATCTATTTGAACTTTTTGAATATGGATATATTATTTGGCATTTGTAAAGTGTTTAATACAAAGTAAGAGTGGCAACTTTATTTTTTAAAAAGGTTCAAATTTAAAACTTGAGAGTGGCAACTTTTAACGCTGATAAAGTAATTGATGGTGAAATTTGAACAAACATATACTAATCCAATCATAATTTTAACATTTACATGTATGTATGAAAATTTTAATTTGTGTAGATCACATTCCGTTTTGTTGATACACTTTTAAAAAAAGTAATCATTATAATTTTACAATATATATGTCTTATATGATTCAAACCATATATCAAGAAGAGGGATTCGTATATCCCATTTTAAAATTATGGAGTAACCACCAAAAGTTACAATAAAAGTTATGATTTCACAAATCACTTTGATAGTTCTATCTAACTAGCGCTAAGTTCTAACTCCGTTTTTAACAAAAAAAAGAAGAAAAAGAAGTTATAAGTTTATAACTCCTTTACGATTTATATTTTATACTAACTAGTCAAAATATATAATAGTAATAATCCCTAAGACATTATTTGGTCAAAATATATAATAGTAATAATTCACATTATTTGGGAAGTGATTTTCCTTAAAAATCTTACGTGTCGACACCAAAATGAGTTTCGGCAAATAAATGGTGACATGGCAGAAGGAATCATTCACAATCAATAGAATATACAACATGAAAAAATCATTAATCATTTTATTTAAAATCACTAAACATCTTTCAAGGCCCAAACATAAGATCTATGTGAAAGCGCTATGTGAAATATCATGTTAAATATGACCACTTTTTATTCATGCAATCATTCGTTTTCGAAAATTTAATTTTTCACACTGATAAAAGTTTAATAAAACAATTACGATTCTCTAATAAATCAATAAAATAAAGTTATTAATATTCTTTTTATTTTGATTACGAACACATAACTCTTGCTTGATATAAGTAAATTTATGAAGATCCAAAAAATAGTCCTTTAACAAGAAAATTGTTAGAAAATACAACTCTTTAACACAAACGTTTTCGTTTGATAATATTCCTTTAACGAAGCAATCAAACATATTTCTTTCGAATTTATGAAGATCCATAAAATAATAGGATTAAACTTTGATGTAAACAATATCTCCCCATTTGTTTAAATTATATTCAAATAATGTTTACCAAAAAGAACTAAAAGATCATATAATATATTCTCATGTTATAAATAATAGAGGAATTCACAAAACTATTATCCCTTCCTTTACAAAACTCTACCTAATTCAATTTTTTTACATAATTACACCCTTTCAAAATTTTAAAAGGTTGATTTACCATTTAAAACTTCACCAAAATTTAAAAAATTTCATTTGGATTCGCTAATTAGTGTTTAAGGTATAGTAATTAAAGGGGTATGGTTGTATGGGTGAGCTTAATTTGGATATAATTTTATGTGTTTAAGTGTAGTTTTGTGAAGAAATTTTTAAAAGGTGTAGTTTTGTGAAACGTAATTCAAAAGATGTAGTTTTGTAATTCTCCCTAAATAATATTTATCAAAAAGAATTTTAACATACAAAGATATTTTAAGGTAGGATGTAACTTTTAATTAGACAATAAAGCTATTTTAGTAATAACTTTTACTAAAAATAATATTCATATATTTGTTAGGAAAAAAATCATATTTGATATGATTTTCCAAATTATTATACGTTAATTAAGGGAGTTTTTCGAACAAAATTTATTGTCAAATATTTAGTTTATAAAGCCAAATTAGGTAAAGACATATTCACGGGCCTTATAAATTTGTGGGGAATTACAAAAATACACCATCCGAATCCTTTTTTTTTACATAATTTATCAATTTTTTTTTAATACTCAATGACATAATGTGTAATATTGAGTGATTTTTTGGACATGTTCAAATTACTACTTCAAAAATAATAATATAGATAAGAAGATATACATTTATTTGATGGGGTTGTATAATTCCTAGATTATATTTTTCATAAAGATTATGATAATTTAATTTTTAACTTTTTCTGTTTTCGAAAATTTCCATATAAATTTGTTCTTATTTCTCCTATAACCTAGGAGTTATCATATATAGTGTTAAAAATATTATATGGAGTACTTCTAACAAAGATTTTCGAGATTTTGGAAATATACTAATAACAAAGATTTTCGAGATTTTGGAAAAATATTATAACAAATATTTTCGAGATTTTGATAAAAAATTGTTTAAATTATAAAAAATTATAATATTGCCCATGATACGAAAGTCTCGAGATAATAGTTGTAGTTCCTCGATCAAGTCTATATTGAAAACTAACATGGTTACGAGTAGATTAATTCACGACAAAAAAATTACAATTTAAAACTGAATTTAATTTAGTAAAAAAAATAGTATAAATTTTATAACCGAAACAAAAAATAAATCAAATTGTAAATATTATTATAATAAACCTTAAACCTCATTATCATTATCCATCTCTATCCAAACTATATTATTTTTTAAAATTTATTCGTCGCGCCTAACGCGAGAAGTCACCTACTAATACATTATACACATATAAGAATCGCCTATATTAATAAAATGTATGTATAGAAAGGGTAACGAAGAAAGTTGTGATCGGAAAAAAAAATCATAGAAAGTCATTAATTTAACCAAAAGCAGAAAATTTAATCCCCAAGAAAGCATTGAAAGAGGGTCAAAATGGACCCACACCATCATTTATAAGATTTTATCCCCACATCATAATTAAATACACCGAAATAAATATTCTTGAATTTAATGAATGTTTTTAACAAGTAAATAAATATCTTTCACCAAACATACACACAGTACTCAACTTCGTATCCATAAATATTAAAGAATATTCCATTGATTTTCCTTTTGGTTAATATATTCCATTGATTTGATATAAAAGTTAGTTCGTTAATTAGTGTTTAGGGTATAATATTAAGGAGGTAAAATTGTGTGGATAGGGTTTATTTGAATTTAATTTTGAATGTTTAGGTGTAGTTTTGTGAAGTATTTTTGAAATGGTGTAGTTTTGTGAAATGTAATTCAAATTGTATAGTTTTGTGATTCTTATATCCAGTTGAGTATTTATACTAAACTTACATTAAAATCTAATTAATTTAGAATATAGAACAATTATTTCAATGATTATATGTTAAACCAATTTGCACAAAATATTATTTGAAAATTACTAAAACCGTGAAAATGGGATCATAGAATGTAGTTAATCATAAATGTGACCGTGTGTGTGTATGTGTGGACTCTACTCTCGAGGTGTCTTTCTCTCTCTATCTCATTCATTCGTTATGAATACAAGTAGGTACCCAATTTCCAAAAACACCACTTTCCATATTATCTTGATGAATGTGAAGTGTTATTTGGTTAGAGCATCCACAATGGTGGATCTTGCCATAAGTGCTTATTTAAATTTTAAATTAAAATTTAATCAAACTTTATACTCTTAAGAAACTTTAAGTGTATTTATTGTTTTTCCAGTCCAATGGTAAATCTTAATCTATGAATCTTAATAATAAAACATAATTTTTTATTATATTAAAAAACAATTAAAAATAAAAATAAATTACATAAAAACATTGTTCAAAACACAAAAAAGAAGAAAAAACTACTCAAGTTTCAATTTAGTCAAATTTGGTATGTTTGAGGAAGTTGAACTTACATTAGCATATGCTAGGTGATACATTGGAACAGTAGGCTGAGATAATATGAGCTCTTCATAGCAAAAAGATGCTTGTTTGTACCTGCAACCGATACATACATTGAGAGATAATTTGAAATATATAGAAAGTTAGAAACTGATGTTATATTTGCAAGGAAAGATAAAGCTCTGCAAGTTCTTTTCATGCATCTTGATCAGCCATAAATCTATATACAAGAAAAAAACAATGAGGTTATCTCATCTGGTCCATCTCCTCTCTATGTTGGTTGGTATGAATAAACAAACACTCACACACACATCCATTCTAAACACAGTAAGAGAGATCCATTTATTATCTCAGAGGTTTAAGCAGAACACGAACGAAACTATACAAGCAAGAATGGGACCAGAGATTTCGAGATTAACAAACCATCTTGAAATTTTTCGCCCAAATCGAATCGATGAAACCCTAGCCCCAAATCAACTCGATTTCGACTTCCATCCACCCAGATAGTGATCTCCCTTGCCTCGCCATCTCACGCCATGAAGCCTCCGACGATTACACGGCGTAGATGACCGGAGATCTTCGGTCGGTTTCGTCGTCGCCAAAGGAGTCGAGAGAAAAAACAAAAGAAATGAAGAATGAAGAAAAAAAGTCAAAACCCAAAAAAAAAGAAAAAAAAAATAATAATTCGACTAATCCCGATCGGACACGTGTCCGATCTTAAGGGATCTTAAACATCCTATTTAAGAAACGATCTACACATTATTTCACTTATTTATTTATTTTTAGGTTTTAATACATGTATTATACATATAAGATCTGCCTAAGAAATGCCATTGGACTTGGTCTTATATTCTCTTTGGCCTCTTTCTTGTTTTGTTCACATTATGTTCTTCACTTTCTTCTACAAGTTGGCCAATAGGATATTGGAGAAAGCAATAGAGAAAGAGACATTAACAAAAGACTTATCTCCACAGATTTGTAAAAGAAAGATTAAACAATACTATCAAAGATTCTTAGTTGATAAAGAAACTTCTAAGTAAAAGCATAAGGCAAATCTCCTTCTCTTGCCTTCACCTTACTCAAAAAAACATTGAAGGTGAGAATAAGAAACCAAACCAAATCTAACCTTAAGCTCATTATCTTGAGATTAGAGTTAAATAAAAGAAGAAGATTCATTCGAAGGATTCGATTTGAACCCGCGAATCTTCGGTTATGCTAAACAAACCCATAAAGCTAGGTTAACTTGAGCTATGAACATACTCATGCATATGAGAAACCTCACCGGCCTAATGCTACCTTCAAAGGTTTGTTTTAGTCTTTAAACGTTAGACACCGATATGCCAAACCGGGCGGTTATCTTCAAACCTCCCGTTCTCCAAGGCCGCAACTTTAGCCTTGTGAGCTGCAGACAATGCAACCGCGCTGCTCTTCCCTCTTTCCTCTTGTGGGTACTCGCAAGAACTCGACTTGAGATCAGCCGGTGGTATAAAGCAATCCAAAGATAGTCCGGGAACGTTAAACGCAACTTCCTCGATGGTCCAGCTTTCTTCCATCTTTGTCCTGGTGTGGCTCATGGCAACTTCCCCGAATCTGAAAAGGGTCACAACCGAATGGCCCGAGTGAGCAATCATGATCCCTTCGACTTGTTTGTAATCGTCTAAAGAAGAGTTGTAAGTGGTCTCCCAGAAAACAGTGTCTCCACCACTGGATTGGATCCGTGTCAAATGTGAATCCTCGATTTGAACCAAGAGTCCTGTTTTCTGACTAAAGTAGCCGAAGAGGACATGCCTTATGATCTCAGCGGGTCCTTCGCTCCTCGCCTTTAAGGTTTCAGGGTCAGTACATAACTTCAAAATGAAGCAATCTTCACCATTCACCTTCTTCTCTCCTATACACTTTGCTTCCGCAAACATTGTAGCCGTAGTTCTCGGATCAAGCCCCTGAAATCACCATCCACGACAACACTTCAGAACCTCTCTAAACTACTCAAAACACCGAAAAATCCGATATTTAAAAGATTTTTGCTACCTGAAGACCACGGCGAAGAGGCCTAACGGGTCCTTTAGCAGTATGAGAACCAAGCCAAGGAGTGTGTCTCCACACGAGCTTGCCATTACAGCCAGCACGAACCTTGTTACTACCAACAGCAAGCTCTACATACCACATGTCTGGATTCATTTGCCACAGAACGAACCCACCAGTCTCTGCCTTGGAAGGGTTTCGATTCCTAACAGTTCTTGTGGCGGTTTCGATCTCTGAAGTTATCATCTTGAGCTTCCCCATTGCGTAAGCGTTTTTGATTGAGCCTTGTAGCTTCTGCCCACCTGAAGCTGCTGTGTACTGTTGCAGTATATACTGAGCAGACGATGTCTCCTACAAAAGTAAACACAACACACAAAGAGATATTAAAAATCTGAGCTTTCACAAGGAAGAAGAAGATACAGAGACAGAGACTAACGATTGGTGTGTTTTTGATACTAAGATGAGGCCAAGAATCAGAGGAGGAGACATGAATCGGAGCAAGAGGAGCACCCATTACTCCGAGTAGAAGTCTCAGATCATTTCTCCGGTGAGCCGCCGTGGCGGCGACGGAAGGAGCGCGTGACAGCTGTCCTTTGACCCAGTGACTTAGACCCGACCCGATTCGCTTTGATTCTCTATCTCCTACTACTCCATCGTCTAGATCTGGACCTTCCATTACTGGTCTCAAGCTTCCGGATCTCCCGATTGAAACCTCCGGTTCCGTCAAATAGTATCCGGCGGTTAAGGTTTTTCTTCCCCATGACATAGGCGAATTAGAGCGAGCGGGGCTAACGGAGCGAGACCTTGTCCTTGAACGTGACGGAGAGAGACCTCTCACTACTTCGTCTCTGAGAGAAGAGAAAAATCCTTGCTTTTTCTCCATTTACTTAAACTCTCTTCTTCTTCTTCTTCGTCGTCGTAATGTAAAGCTTAAACAGTAATTAACAGAATCACCTTAAGAGACGGAGAGAAAAGAGAAGGTCTTTGAGGAGAAATATTTATTCTGTTGAGTCCGCGAAGTGGAGAAGAGAGAGAGAGACGAAGAAGACAGTGATCTCCGGGTGAGTGTAAAATGACCATTTTACCCTCCACTTGTTCAGCGAATTTCCAGTGGAAGAAAACCACGCGCTCAATGATTTATCACGCGCCTAGAATATTCTTTCCAACCTGGCGGTTACGCATGAAGGACACGTGGACGGAGAGATAGCGAGTGTTGTTATTAAGTGGTACTCGTGCGCGTGTTGGAGGTTTTGTAGGGTTCTGGCCGTTAAGGATTGTGAACGATCTTTTTTTTATAGTTTTTTTTAACAGTTTATTCGTTAAGTTTTAGGAATATGAAATGGACAGTGTCGTTATAACTTATAAGTTCACAATTACAGATTTTGTTTTTACCTTTTTAACCTCTAAGACCATGTTTATCCATGTTGCTTAGTAGGTGCTTAGTTATAATAGTTTGTATTTAAGATGATTAAATAAAAAATAAAGATGTATTTAAACCAAAAATACTAAACATCTATCAAACAAAAGTGCTTAATTAAGGTTTTTTGCAATTTCTTTAACTCCAAAAGTGTTTAAAAAGTGCTTATGTATTTTTTTTTTTACAAATACTCAATTATATTAATTTTTAATTCTCAAACACCATTATATTAAGTATCATTGATAAACATGTTCTAAGACTAAAAAATAAATTCGTTTTAATTCTTACAATTTCTTTTTTTCATATATAAATAACAAACTGTTATATTGTTATTCAAATCTTAAGTACTGTTTATAAAACATTTCTATAAATGTAATTGTCAAAAAATGTCTGCATATTCTGATGGTTAGTTCAGAGATTGTTTCCTGTTGATGGTAATAAAATTATTTTATTTTTTTATAGATTGTACATTTTATGTGTTTTGGATCTATAGTTTAAACGTCAAAAACGCCAAAAATGGTCGTATTTACATTTAAAGAAAAAAAAACACACTTAAATATCACTATCTATGGAGTCTTGACCATACCGTAACAACTCCTAGAAGATAACAAGTGTACTTGTGACATAGTCAAAATCATCGCAAGTATACACAAGTATAATCCTGTTTTTTAGTATCACAAAGATCCATATATATATATATCAACCTAAGGCGTGTATGTGCCTAATACGTTTTTTAAAGTTAGTAGCTATTGGGTAGTCACCTAAAATTGTTGTAAAAAGACGTATATAACATAATGCAAAATGGAAATTTTTATCACGTTCTTTGAGTGATAGTTAGTTAGTATTTTTAAATTCGTTGATTGAGAAAAAAATTGACTCAAAAGTAAGTACTAATTAGTAAAGTGGAGATAGTTTAAGTATGTGATTCAAAGTAATTACTAATTTAGTAACGTTGGAAGTGTGAGAAATATAAGGGACAAAGCAGCACGTGAATGTCTTTGAAATTCGTTTAGAATGGTCAAAAAGAGCAAATAAGAGAAGAGAAAGAAAAAAAAATAACAACACATACGCGTTAACTTTTCTCAGTGTGTGATAGTGGTTACAGCTAAGGTAGGATTATATTTAAAAACTTGTATTAATTTGATGGAGAGATTAATAACTCTTTTAAAATTAAATAATGATGCATTTACGTACTAATATTGGTCGTACTTAAAGACCAAGTAGTTGTCCTAAAACAGTTATTTTCCCCTTAATTACTATCAGTTCAGTTTAGTAATAATAATCTTCAATTATCCCCACAAAATTTAAAACAAAAGCTGATTAAGAAGAGTAAAATATCAAAATAAATTGGTCAACCAACCATATATTTATATGGACTTAGATTTTGAGTTTTTAACGCTTTTGGTTCTATTAGTTTTTCTTCCACCATTCTTACTGTTTATTTTCTCTAAAAGTTTCCATGTTTTTGTTTGGATGGTTATTTTCTGGATTACTATCAACGACTAATATACTTTGACTTTGTCACATCAAACCATAATCTACTTTGTTTTTCTTGGTATTATAATAAAATTTCACATGTAATTTATTAAGGGGAAATTACAAAACTACGTCGTTTGAATTGCATATTACAAAATTAGGCTATTTTATAGTCTATATTCAATAGTACACCTAAATATTTAAAATTAAAATCAAATAAATTTTACCCAAACAATCATACATCTTTAATATTATAGCGTAAACACTAATTAACGAATCATATTTTAATTTTGATAATATTTTAAAGGGAAATTACCATAAAAACCCTCAACTTGCAACATTTTTCCAACTAAAACCACGAACTTTTCGGCGTTCCATAAAAAACTCTCAAGTCATAAATTTTTCCACCTTAAACTTTCAAGTTGTTAAATTGGTGCACATCCGAAGGTTAACTAACACTTTTTGACTTAGTCAAATAATAATAAAAAATAAGAATTTTTCAATTTTATTAATTAGAAATTTAATAAAAAATGAAAAAATACTAATAATAAACTTAAAATATTAAATAAAATAATTCTTAATTTAAAATTTTAAATATTTTTTTAACAAAAAAGGAACTTAAATATTAAAGGAAAATAATTCAAAATTTTAAAAATAACTTTTTCAAAAAAATAAACTTAAATAATTTTTTTTGAAAAATTCAATCCCAAAAAGAAAAATTAACTTAAACCCACATATTTGAAAAGTTATATAAGTTATTTTTAGAATTCAATTTTTCAAAAATTAATATTTAAGCCCTTTTTTGTTAAAAAGTTATTTATAAATTTTTGAATTATGAATAAACTATTAGTTTCAATTGTAATTTATAGTTTTTAGTTACATATTTTGTTTTATTTAAAATTTAAATTATTAATAGTATTTAACAATTTTTATTTAATTTCTAATAATAAAATTGAAAAATTCTTATTTTTATTATTATTTGACTAAGTCAAAGAGTTGACCGTTAGTCAACCTTCAGATGTGCACCAATTTAACAACTTGAATGTTTAAAGTGGAAAAGTTTATGACTTGAAGTTTTTTATTGAACCCCGAAAAATTCGTGGTTTTAGTTGAAAAAAATGTTGCAAGTTGAGGGTTTTTTTACGGTAATTTCCCTTTTTTAAAATATAAATCAATCTTTTAAAATTTGTAAAATATGTAAAAATATTAAATTATATGTAGTTTTCTAAAATAAAGATTGAAAAAGTGTAATTTTGTGAATTCGTCGTTAATTAAATTCGTCGTTAATTAAATTCTTCATTTATTAATTCAAGATCCAAAAAATTCGTCAAAAACAAGAAAGACATGAACTATAATACTAATGGGCCATATTAGCAGCCTCATTAACGATTTAATCAATAACAAGGCCTAAACTTCACACAGTTTCTTCGTTGCCTTTAATTATGGGAGAAACCCATTGTTTTAACTTTTACCTTTCATCTTTTCTTCTTCTTCTTCTTCTGCTTCTTCTTCCTCTCTCCTTATTCAATGACCGAGTTTCTTCTGTTTCGCGGTTATTGAAAATCTCGCGCAACATTTTCGCGGGCTAGGGAAAAAAAACCCAAAAGGTAAAGGCTTTTTTGTTTTGTCGGTTGCTTCTTTATATCTTCGTAGAGAAAACAAAAATCAATGGGAGAATCTGACGTTGTAGTTTTCTGGGTTTGTTTCTTAATTCGTTGAGTCGATTTCTCTACTAAGCGTTAGGGTTCTTATAAATTCGCTTGCTTTGTTATTGACTGTTCTTATCTCACATCGTTTTAGCTTAAGATTAGTTTATGGGTCGATCTGTTTTTTTTTTTGGTCTTGTGTCTTGTTTTAAGATCTCGAACAAGTCATGAATTAAGCATTGAGTGAATTTTGAATAACACGAACCAATCTCAGAGAAGAGTTAGGATGTCCTGTCAATTTTCTTTTTTTTGGGTTGTTTCTTCTTCACATGATAACTATTCTGATTTAAGTGTTTTGTGGGTTTTTCTTGTTGTCTCTTTGTGTGTTCAGTGCCTCATAAAGTATAGTTCTACTAGACGAGTTAAATATATATATATCGGTGAAGAGAATGCAGAGTTCTACTAGACGGGTAACGAGGAGTAGTGGATCTCGTTTAGAGAATATAAATGGAGGAGAGGTTAATCCAACTGTTGACAAAGTAACCGAACAAAGAGATGCTTGTGTACCTCTCAAACCGCCAGAGGCTGAGAGACACTTCAAAAGTCTTGAGGAATCGCCGAATGTTGCTCAAGAAAATGGACATTTGTGTGAGGGAATGTCGAAAAACGGAAAGGGACTATCCAATGGGGTTTCTAGTGAAGAACCGAAAGCAGCGTATGGAACCGAAAGGAAGAGATCTAACACCAGATCCTCGGGATCTCATCGGGAACTTGTCCTTGGTCTTCCTTGCCGTGGACAATTTGAAAGCATTCGGTCAAGGAAGTCAGCCACGAGTTCAAAGAAGCTAGGAGGAGGAGGTGAAAGGAAGGTGCTATTTGCAAGCCACAAGAGAGCTCATGAATCTAAAGAAGCTGCTGCTTCATCTTCGGTTGTTGTTGAGTCCACTCCTGTAGATAGACCAAAGAAAAGGAAGAAGGATACAATGGGGAAAGGAAAAGTTATAGAAGATGACGAGTACACAAGAATCAAAAAGAAACTTCGGTACTTTCTTAATAGGATTAACTACGAGCAAAGCCTAATTGACGCATATTCTTTAGAAGGCTGGAAAAGTTCAAGGTTTGTCTCTTGGTCACATTTGTTTTAGGTTTGTATCCGTTTTCTGATTTCACTTAGTATTTTTTAAGTGAGTGTTTATGTGTTATTTGTAGCTTAGAGAAGCTAAGGCCAGAGAAAGAGCTTGAACGAGCTACAAAGGAAATTTTGAAACGCAAGGTTAAGATCAGAGATCTTTTTCAGCACCTGGATACACTCTGTGCTGAAGGAAGTCTTCCAGAGACTTTGTTTGATTCTTGTGGAGAGATTTCTAGTGAGGATGTAAGAGAAAAAACATTATTCAACTAAAGCTTTGCTCCCCTGTGTCTCTAGAAGTATTTGCTAATATGAGTTGTTGCTTAATCTCAGATCTTCTGTGCAAAATGTGCTTCAAAGGAAGTGTCTCTTGATAACGATATCATACTATGCGATGGCTTCTGTGACAGAGGCTTTCATCAGTACTGTGTTGTACCACCACTGCGAAAAGAAGATAGTAATAAATTAATAATCTCTCTGGCCTATGTACTTTGTAGTGTTTTAATGATGTTTGGTTGGTGTTAACATATGTTTTATTTGTTGGTTTTGATTTTGTAGTTCCTCCGGATGATGAGAGTTGGTTATGCCCGGCATGTGATTGCAAAGATGACAGCTTGGACTTGCTTAATGATTCCTTAGGGACAAAACTTTCTGTCAGCGACAGTTGGGAGGTATATATACGTATGTCGATGTTTTACCTATTGTTAGAATGTAGAAGAAACCTGACTCAGACTCTTTGTGCAGGAAGTATTTCCCGAGGCAGCGGCAGCAATGGCTGGTGGAGATCAAACTCTGAACTGTGATCTTCCTTCTGATGATTCTGATGACGAAGAGTATGATCCGGATCGTGTGAATGACGATGAAAATGATGAAGATGGTAGCGATGACAATGATGAGTCTGAGAACGGAGATGGAGATTCCGATGATTCTGATTCCGCGTCTGGATCTGATGAGATGGTTGAATCATTTAAACGCAAAGGAGTGAAAGATTTAACGAACCTTCCATCTGATGATTCAGAGGATGATGACTTTGATCCTAATGCCATGAATCTTGATGAGGATAAAACACAAGAAAGCTCAAATTCAGATTGTACATCAGACTCTGAAACTTCCTTCAAAGGCGATGAGTCTGATCAACAAGATGAAGTTACGACAAATGGGAAACCCGGTAGAAAGAAATCGCAGCTCTCAGAATCTGATGGTGGGGTTGATCAAGATCTTGCAGATCAGCCCGGACGAAGGAATGTCGAGAGGCTGGACTACAAAAAGTTGTATGATGTGAGCCTTCTCTAACGTTTTCTTATGAGTGATCTTCTATTTGTTTTTGGAGAAACCTTGTGTCGATATCTATCTTGTATCACGTGGTATGTGCAGGAGGAATATGATAATGTTTCGGCGTCATCTAGCGATGATGAAGACTGGGACAAAATTGCGGGAAAAGAAGATTTTGAATCAGCAGATGAAGAGGTCACTGTGCCTCCGAGTCAGTCTTTGAAAGTTGAAGAAGAAGCTCATACTTCTACTAAGAAACCTATTCAGATATCAAAAAAAGAAAACACAAGCGATACATCGAAAACGATACAAGAAGCACCTGTAGTAAATAGTTTTTCAGGTGAAAAAAGCAGATCTTCAGCATATAAACGGACAAATCTTAGAACTCAGGTAAAAAAAAATTGAAGTTTTCTTTACGCTTAAAGATGTCAAATTCTAAATTATTAGGAGAGTGCTTTAGGGTTTAAAGGTTCATCTTTCGTGCAGAGATTACTCAGAACTTTTGAAGAGACTCGATATCCAGACTTGGCCATAAGGGAGAGCTTAGCCACAGAGCTAGAAATGACTATCACACAAGTAAGAAGTTTCTTATAGTGATTAATGTAGTGTACTCACTTTTACTTGATCTTAGTTGCTAATAAGCTGTTTTATGTCATGTAGGTTAATAACTGGTTTAAGAATAAGCGTAGTTCGACAAACAAAACAATGTTTTCGAAAGAAAATGTGGAGAAGTTAAGAGTTGGCAAGGAAGGAGAAGAAGGTGAGACATCTGTTGGTGGAAGTAGCAAACAAACCATGGAAACTGAGTCGGTCACAACAGAGAACAGCAAGAGTGTAGCATCGGAATCAACCAGTAGTGGCTCGCGAAAACGAAGGAGAAGTTAGGTTTGAGATTCACTCATCAAGTTTTTTTTTAGATCTTTAAAGGGGAAACATAATATGAAAATTAGTTGGACACACAAACCGCGAATCAGTGATGCTCTTAGTGAAAAGTTGATGCGTAAAGAAAAGAGTTATTTACTTCACAAAAACTAAAGAAATAGGTTCATTTTCAAAGTTTAGTTGAGACTATTTGCTATGATCTTTGTTAAATATGATCAATATTCAAGAACAGAGGGAACTAAAATGTGTCTTTTTCTTTCCTTAACTTTTCTTGACTTTCTGTTGTTAAAAGCATATTTGACTATTCATGTGGTCATGTCTTGTTTTGTTTCCATAATCCTGAAAATTAATTGTTATGATTTTGACATTTTGCTAGTCGAAAACTATCAAAAGAGAAATGGCAGTGAAGTAATAATGAGGAGATTGTTGAGGTAAAAGTGATATATATAGGCATAGCTAAGCGACAGTAACACAGTGACTATAGACTTTAGGTTCTTGTCGGAACTCAAAAAAAGTTTATATAAAACTAAACTAACCAAAACCAAACTCCTTTCTTAAGATTGTTTTTGCTTCTTTAGCGTTATAAAAAAAAGTCTTAACAACACTCTTTTTTTGATATTACGTAAATTTGACCACTCTTATGGATTTATTACGTGGTTACCAAATTGTGGAGTTGTGTGTTAGAGTTCTCACACACGTGTTTACAATCTTTAGCACGTGTCAAACCTGGTACATGTCAGTATATATAAAACTTCTTCTTCTTTTTGTTTGTTTAATATAGAATCTGTAGTTCTATAGTGTCAGTGTGTTTAAATACTTAATAATTAAACATGACAATGGCAAGCTTGTATGGTTTTACTAATTTTTTTGTCACATTGTATGGGTTAGTAGTATAGTTTAAATTTTTTATTGAAAATAGTAGTGGTATATAATTAGATTATATGAATATTAATATGTGTGTGACATTAATTACTTTTTGTGTAACTTCTAGAAAGTGGAAAAAAAGAAAGCAACAGTTACTAAAAGGTGAGAAACGAAACTAAAACATCAGTTTCGAGTATTATCAAAAACTACAGTTTTCTCGGGCCAGATGGCTTTGACCATTTTTGTGTCTTCCAAATTTCGTAAATTCCCTTTATACCCCCTCACTTTCATAATCTATGCTTTTAAATTTTAATCAATAGTTGTTTAAACTCATCTAAAAATTTGTAAAACCTCAAGATTTGCATGGTCTTGTATTTAGTAACATGGACTAAATTATTCTTTTTTTTAATGAAATTGATTTTTTTTTTATTACAACAATGAAATTGAATTTAAAGCATTACATTATGAACTTATTATGTACTTAATGACTTAAACCTCTTGTTCAATATGGTTTGTTATGGTTATAAGCACTTTATATTTTATTACAAATATCCACATAAGTGAGATATGAGTTTTATAAGTTATTTATTTATTTATATGTAAATTACATCAATTATAAAAGCCTAGAAAGGTAAAAAGGAGAAAACCATTTATCAACATATTTTTCTTTCTCCTTTCATGTTTCTTCACACTTTCTTTCTCAGCTAAAAAAAAATCAAGAAACTCAAAAATGGGAGATACAACAGAGATTCAAGAAGACAGAGCCACCGCAGGAGTCACGAGCTTCTCTGAGCTTCTTATGTTTCAAGGCGGCGTTATCAGCTCCTCCGACAACAACAACAACCACCGTCGAGATAATAACGTAGACGGTGGTGAAGAAGAAGAAGAGCTTGGTTTTGTATTCTCCGGTGCAAATGGGTCAAGAATGCTCTGTTTTAGCGGTGAATATCAAAACGACGACGTATCGCTATTTTTAGAGCCTTCGGTTACTAACACTTCATGCACATATAATAATAGTAACATTTGCAATAACTCTAACGACGCTTGTACGGTCGATAAATCTACTAATTCATCAAACGTGAGTTTCTCTAATTATTTTGCATTTTTTTTTGTTTATGAAAAGTTGTTAATGAAAAAAATAGCCTTGCATGCATAAATTTTATGTGAATTATCATAAAGTTACAGATGATTTTTTGTGTGTAAATTAATGTGTTGTGAAGAAGAAGAGAACCGGGTCGAGTAATGGGCAAAACCCGGTTAAGAAAGGCAAACGAAATCAAGATAAATCATCAATTGGAAATGCTAAGGTGTGAAAATATTATAATTAACACATTTTGCTAATCTTCATAATGTTTATATACTTTTGATTTTTCTTTATCTAAGCTATAATACAATGTGTTGTTAATACTAATCGATGATTAAAAAAAAATATTAGGTGAGGAAAGAAAGATTAGGGGAAAGAATTTCAGCATTGCAGCAATTAGTTTCTCCATACGGCAAGGTAATGTTTTTCTTTAATATCTATTTATCATAATAATTTTTAAAACCTAATATTCTTTAATTCTATATCAGAAGAAACCCAAAATATTATAATAGGATTTGCTTAAATTATAATATCCATATTTAGTTTTTTCAAAAGGAAGCCTAAGAAGTCGCGATATGGGGTAGTGTAACATAATTAAGCATCCAATGTGAAAAATCAAAAAGACATCAATGACGAGGAAACTTCATCAATAAATTTTAAAATAATTTTGTATTTTTTTTGGTTTGATTAAAATATGGGCAATTTTTATAAATAGCACTAAAAAAGTTTTTCCAACACAATTATCACACATTTTCGAAAGTTTTACAAATATCATTCGAATTTTTTTTTCTCATAAATACCACGAATCTTAAATTTTCAAAATTACATCAAGAACATTTAAAACTATATCCTAACCCTTTCAAAACTATATTTTAAACACTATATAACGAACCCAAATAAAAAAAAAAAACTAAAAATGTTAAAAGTCGTTTTGTATTTGTAAACTACTATTTTTTATGGTATTTTTGATATAAAAAATATTTTAAAGGTATTTAAAAAAAAAAAATTATTTCGATGGTATCTTAATTAATTTCTCTTAAAATAATTTTGTTTTTGATTAAACTAAACAACTATCATCATTACGATGGTACATAAATGATATGTGTACTTTCATTTCGAAATATCCATAAATGTTGATGTAATGAAAAAAAAATAATCCATAAATGTTCTTTCTTATCGAAATAGTAAATTTGACTTTTGGTAAAACAAAATTATTATTATTATTGACAGACAGATGCAGCTTCTGTACTGCATGAAGCGATGGGTTACATCAAATTCTTACAAGACCAGATTCAAGTCCTTTGCTCTCCTTATCTCATCAACTATTCTCTTGTAATAACACACTCTCTCTATATATATTATTTTAAATTAATTATTTAAAAAACAGAAACAGAAAATAATTAATTTAAATTAACTATTTTCTGTTTTTTTGACTTGCCGGTGAAAATTGTCAGGACGGTGGAGTAGTTACCGGAGATGATAGGTCGGAGAAGAATGTGAGAGACTTGAGAAGTAGAGGATTATGTTTAGTACCTGTCTCATCCACCGTACACGTGGCAAATTCCAACGGTGCTGATTTATGGTCACCTGCTACTATGGGTCACAACATTACGTCACCTTCTATGAATCATTGATATCATTAATTAAGACCGTCTTAGGCCAGATAATATAAAATTAATTAGTTTTTTTTTGGAGTAGTAAAAAATGTTTTACGAAATTACACCCACTTTTTTTGTTGTTGGTCTATGTGGGTTAGTATAAAAAAGGTTGAATACTTTTGTGTTTGTATAAATTAGATTTCAAATGTGAGGCTAAGAATATTCACACATTATAAATTGTAGTAATGCCACCAAACTATATAACTCATTACTCACTTGAGTTTCAAGTGTAAAATGTTTTTTTTTCTTCTATCTTCGACATATGATAATCAAAGAAAGATAATCCCAAATTAATGTAAAGCAATTCAATCCAAAATTCATCCCAACGTTAATCATAATTCATAATCAACACTATTTTAAATCAACTAATTTTATAAGGACTAAATTGTAAAGAAATTAAATTTGAGGATATTTTGCAAAAATCGAACATTATAATAATTGCTTCAGATAAATCTCTCACTAATTCGCCGGACGGCTGTAATCTCTTCTTCCTCTCCACACTCTCTGCTTTCTCCGGCGATCGGCGATGGCGGTATTTCCTATCGGCTCTCACTTTACGCCGCCGCATCAATTAACAAAGAGAAACGCCGTCGCAGCTTCACCGTCAATCTCCGCCTCGATCAGATCGCCGCAAAATCTCACCTTTTCGAAAATCTCCGGAATCACGAGCTCGAGGCTAAGCAGACACGGTGTTCTCGTTAGAGCAGAGGATAAGATAAGAGGGTCTTCTTCTCCTACTTCTATCGAAGAACAATCTCAACGAATAGATGAGTCAGAGGAGCTTGAGGTTCGTCGTGTTCTTCCGCAATGTCGTCTTTCTTCTTACAATACTCTGTTTTTAGCTGTAATGGTCGGATTTGGATAAGTGGTTAAGTTCATATTCATACATAGCTGTAGTAATCGACTGGTCATTGCTGCTAGAGAATGAAAGTTTGTGCCTTTATAGTGTGTGTGTGTGTTTAGAGATTGCTTTGATGATTTTTCATAGGATTTGATGGAAGGATCATGTGATCCGATTTGTTCGGTAGATGAGCCGAGTTCGAGTTATTTCGAGGCGAATTATCAGCCAAAGACAGATGTATTCAAAGCTATTGCTGTTCTTGCAGCTGCTCTTACAGCAACAGCTGCTATTAACCATTCTTGGGTTGCTGCTAATCAGGTTCTTCTTGCACTCGATGAATTCATCGTCTTCTTTCCGGTTTCTGAAGATGCTTATTTGTGGAAAGTGTCATGGTACAGGATGTTGCTATGGCATTGTTGTTTGGGATAGGATACGCCGGGATCATCTTCGAAGAGACTTTAGCTTTTAATAAAAGCGGTATAGGACTTTTGATGGCTGTGAGTTTGTGGGTTGTGCGGAGCATAGGAGTAAGAATCTACATTCTAAGTTGTGTATGTAATCCTTTGCTTTGTATATGGTAGAGATATCTTAATCGTATTTTCTTGTGTAGGCTCCTTCGACGGAAGTAGCTGTTGCGGAGCTTCAACATGCATCAGCTGAAGTAAGCGAAATAGTATTCTTCTTGCTTGGCGCAATGACTATTGTGGAGATAGTTGATGCTCACCAAGGGTTTAAACTTGTTACGGACAATATCACCACTCGGAAGCCAAGAACACTTTTATGGGTGGTAGGTCATTCATATCTAGCTTTAAAGTTATCCGCTTCAGTCTCTTCTTCTTCAAGTATATGAGTTCCACTTATTTACTTGTGGTTTCGTAGGTCGGCTTTGTGACTTTTTTCCTCAGCTCGGTTCTAGACAACCTGACCTCTACCATTGTCATGGTTTCTTTACTGAGGAAACTGGTTCCTAAATCAGAATACCGCAAGTATGAAAACCTGTTTTTCTTTATGCTCCTATAAGTTTTCGAGTTTGTTTTACATGCGCTTTTGTGTTGAGTCTTATTGTCACATTAACGTGAATTTGCACACTCAATAACAAATGGCAGACTTCTTGGAGGTGTAGTGGTAATAGCTGCAAATGCAGGAGGAGCATGGACTCCAATTGGTGATGTTACGACAACTATGCTATGGATTCATGGTCAAATATCCACCTTGCCAACTATGCTGGTTCTCCTTCTCTTTTGAGTCACAATACCATTTTTCTTTCATAAACGCAAGTATCATCTTAAGGAACAACAAATGTTTAGATGTAGGACTGGATAGTTCATGATCATAACTGTTTGGAAGTTTGAAACGTAGAGACAAAAGTGGATTAAGTATTCACCTTTAGGGTTGTTTCGACTTTAATTTTCCTGATTGAACTTTGCTTATATTCCTTTCAGGACCTTTTTATACCGTCGGCTGTTTCTCTTGCTGTTCCACTAGCACTCTTGTCCCTGACCAGGTTCTAAATTCTTGCATTCTCCACAGAAATATTAGAAACTGTTTTTTTTGTCTTTTATTCTCTTGTCTCAGCATAGGCTGATTGATACAACTTTGTCTTTCTTCCTCAGTGAGGTGAATGATAAAGGACAGGATTCTTCAGATGTATTGGCTTCCGAGAAGATGGCTCCGAGAGGGAAGCTAGTTTTTGGAGTTGGCCTCGGAGCATTGGTATTTGTTCCTGTCTTTAAGGCTCTAACAGGATTGCCTCCTTACATGGGTATCTTGTTGGGTCTCGGAGTTCTTTGGGTCTTGACAGACGCCATTCACTACGGTGAATCAGAAAGACAAAAGCTCAAAGTACCCCAGGCATTGTCTCGTATCGACACACAAGGCGCTCTGTTTTTCCTCGGGATTCTTTTGTCGGTCAGCAGGTACTAAATCAACTCATTATCTCCAAACTCTAATCTTAAATCACTCTCATGAATTCAAAATCTTCTCTTATTTCAGCCTCGAGGCGGCTGGGATACTCCGGGAGATTGCAAACTACCTTGATGCTAATATACCCAATGTTGAGTTAATCGCAAGTGCCGTCGGTGTTGTATCAGCAATCATAGATAATGTACCGTTGGTTGCAGCGACAATGGGGATGTACGATCTCACATCTTTCCCACAAGATTCTGAGTTTTGGCAGCTCATAGCGTTCTGCGCTGGCACTGGTGGGTCAATGCTTGTAATCGGTTCTGCTGCTGGTGTAGCCTTCATGGGGATGGAGAAAGTCGATTTCTTTTGGTATTTCCGAAAGGTAAAGGCTTATCTAGATGAACCAGACTGAAATTCAATACTCTGAACAAGAAACTCGGGTTTTCGTTTTCCATGCAGGTAAGTGGTTTTGCTTTTGCTGGTTATGCTGCTGGTATCGCGACTTATCTTGCGGTTCATAATCTTCATTTTTCGATCCCAACAACGGTTGCTCAGCTCCCGTTTCTCACTGGTTCGTAACGCTGCAGCAATCTCTGAGTTTCCTTCTCTATGAAAAAAACAGGACAAAGGTAAAATCTCTGCCTGGCTGCAATAATATTACACCATTTCGTCGACAACATGCTGCCTGTATGTAATTTATTCCATATACACTCAGATTGTAACATTAGTACAGAATGAATCATCCATCCAATAAGATTATATCCATGTCGAATATTTTTATGTGCATCTATAGAAAGTATAAGAAAGACTATAGTTTGAGGAAAACAAACTCTTCAATGGCAGAAATGTCTTCTATCTTCTTCAATGTTTCTTTGCTTGGTCTTTGATCTACTCCAATGGCCATCACGGCTTGCTTCCTCGGAGCGATTCTGCCGACGCTCATGAAGCTCACGTTCACGTTTTCGTCTCCTAAGATTCTACCAACTTTACCAATCATCCCAGGCTGATCTACTTGTCTGCACAGAATGACACTCCCTTCTAGGCTCACATCCACTCCAAACAAACCGATTTTGGTTAAACTCGGGACACCTTGTTTCACTTTACCTTCTACTTTGATCTCTCCTGAGGCGGACAGCGCGCTGGCGAATCTTGATTCGACGTTCGCGATTCTAACAGTTATGTATTCGATTGGATTCTCGGGAGAGCCGTCGAGAATCATGCGTTCTTCTGAGATCTTGACACCGCGCTGTTTGGCAACGTAGTCGGAGTTAACCAGGTTTATGAACACGCTTGAGATGGGTTCGATGATCCCTTTTATGACCATGGCACGGAGAAGTCTCGTGTCGAGATCATCAGGAGATCTTGAAGAAGCGTAAGTCACTTTCACAGCGTTCACACCGCTTCCTCCGGTTACTAATTGAACAGCTAGCCTCCCAAGCTTCTCCGCGAGCACAACATACGGTTTAAGCTCCCTCAACACCTGAAAACCACATACCAATGTCATAAACCACTACTTTGAAACATTAACAAGAAGAACTAGAGACCAAGTAAAGTCCGAAAATCACCTCTGGTGAAACCATTGGTGCATTGACCGCTGTAGCAGCAAGTTCTCCTCTCAAAGCTCCAACAACAGCTTCCGCGATTTCTATAGCCACTCCTTCCTGAGCCTCCATGGTACTAGCACCAAGATGTGGCGTAGCGGTCACACTCTCATGTAACACCAGCTTATTATCTTTAACAGGCGGCTCCACAGTGAAAACATCAAGCGCCGCCTGAGCAACAACGCCAGAGTCGAGCGCTCTCAACAGAGCCTCCTCGTCAATGACACCACCACGAGCTACATTAACAATACGGACTCCTCTCTTCATCCTCGCAAAGGTCTCGTCATTCAGCATCTTCGACGTAGCAGCCGTGAGAGGCAAGTGCAAGGAGATGAAGTCGGCTTTCGAAATAGCCACCTCGAAGCTAACTAGCTCCACACCGATGGCTCGTGCACGGTCCGCCGGGGCGTAAGGATCGTGTGTAATGACATGCATACCGAGCCCTTTAGCTCTCCTAGCAACCTCCGATCCAACTTTACCGAAACCAAGAACAGCAAGTGTCTTTCCCACAAGTGATACACCAACATATTTGCTTCTCATCCATTTGCCTACAAGCAACAAACCATTAACACACACATCTTCTATAAGACTATAACCTAATCACAAAATAACATTGTAGATTCAATTACTTAAGACTTGTTTGTACTTTGTCATCGATTCGATTATGTCAACAATCTTAGTAGTAGGGATAATTATCGGAAACTCAAAGTGACAAAGACTAATTGTCGTCAATTGGTTTTAAGTTAGGAAGTTCATAATTCTAGCGCTAATAAACTACGGACTCACGGGAAAGTGGCCTTGGTCTAGTGGCAGTCATAAGTCCACATGAGGCATGTAGCATCATCCCACCCGGGATCGATTCCCAGCGCCTATGTTTGTGTAGGATTGGCTATTGGGTCGACCATTTGGAAATGGCCAAATGTTGACAAAACAAAAAAAAACTATGGACTCACCAGATTTGATAGAAGCATCAGCTTGAGCAACATTCCTAGCCATGGAGGTTAAAAGCGCTATCCCGTGTTCGGCAGCAGCCACCGTGTTAGCCGCCGGAGCATTCACGACCAAACACCCATACTCCGTGGCCGCCGCTAAATCGACGTTATCGATCCCGACACCGGCTCTGCCAACGACTTTAAGCCTTCCCCGAGAAGACTCGAACACGTCTCTCCCGACTTTCGTGCCGCTCCTGACGATCAGGGCGTCGCATAGGGAGATCTTCGTGCAGAGCTCCTCGAGGCTGAGATCGTAGGAGCAGTCTACGTTGGCGAATTTTCTAAGCAAATCGATCCCGGCTTGGCCGAGCTTCTCCGCCACGAGAATCGTCGGTTTTCCTCCGCCGCCGGAAGAAGAAGCCGTGACGAGGATGATTCGTCGCCGGTGGGTAGAATCTCTTCGCGTGTGGATGGGGAAGACGGAGTGAGTAGTGGAGAAGAGAGACGATAGGCTCAGAAGCGTCGCCATTGGTGGTGACGGGAATATAATATGGAGAATGTAAGTAACGGTGTGTATGTATCGACGGCAACAGATAATATGGGATTGGTCTTTGGGCGGGTTTTGTTTTGTGGGGTTTTAATAATGTTGTGGTTAGATTGCGTCAGATTCTTTGTCCACTTTTCCCATATCTTCTTCACTGCTTGGTGGATTTTTTTTAAAGACTTCATAAATAATAAATATATAATAAAATTTAAAATCAGATTTGTAATAAAATATTGTACTTTTTTGAATTGTTGACAAAAAGAAAACGGACAATAATTTTTTAAAAAAAATTGTACACTTTTACAAACCATGTAATAACACATAACAATCAAAAGAAAGTGATTTATTTGGCCAAGTTATGAGAACAAAAGATTAATCAAACTATGATCCAAACTTTGTAGTGTCTAAAGACAAAAGACTAAACCTTTGATGAAAAGAACCGGATTCTTCGCCGTTTCGTCTCTCCTCAAGCACTCCTAATAACCACATTTGTAGCCTCAGTGGTCGGGGTAGCTGGTCCTCGTGTCAAGGCTTTTTAAACTTGATGATGATTTTGTAGGGTAAGAAGCCAATATCGCTACACCGCATTTCCCATATGTCCCATTCACGTTACGTTGGAGCCTAATGTATCCGCTTTCTCCCCAATCCGATCCCCACGAGTTACGAATAATCCAGTAATCTTGACCACATGATGATCCGTATCCCACGGCTAACGCAGCGTAGTCCAAATTTATCCCACATGATCCTGTAAACACACCCTTAGAAACAAAACAAAACAAACATAAGCTTTTTCAAGAATTCAGAGATAAAAAACAATCTTAGATCAAAGCTTTTTTTCTTTACAGATTCGTAAAGCTTGAAAGCTTGGCTACTGGCTTCGATGGCGACACTAACTGGTTGATGAGCAAGAGCCTTCTTCAAAGACATCTCGTTTTCAGGAACATCCTCAAAACCATCAATAGTAACAACATGCTTCTTCTTCTGCAAAGACGACGACAACAACAACAACAACAAGAAACATCATACTACATTAAAACCATAAATCAAAAATACAAAACATCGGTTATTACAGTTTTTTCATACCTTGTCTAAATTGCACGAGCTAACATCAGTAGCGGTGTAAGGATAATCTTCCTCTGTGTCGATACCGCCATTATCGATAATAAACTGAAAAGCGAAGAAAATGAGACCACCATCACATCCATCATTGTATCCTCTGTCACAATCAACAAGTTCTTGCTCCGACAGAGATATCAGTTCCCCTGTCTTGATCTGGTTTATACCTTCCACCGCTCCAATCGCCGAAAACGCCCAACTACTTCCTGTGTTCATCATTACCACACAAAAAAAACACTCACCAGCTCAAAATTCAAAAACCCATTACAAGAAACCGCTAGAAACAACGATTCAACCGCAACCGCAGTTACAAGATAATGTTAGCATCCCACATTAAAACCTAGAAAAGGATCATAATTTTTGATGTAAGGATCCTACATGAGAAGTTTAAACGAACAAATACAAGTATATAAACCAATCCATTTAATCACATTTTAATTTCTGAGTTGAAAACTCATAATCCTAACATAAACCGCTAAAAAACAGCGATTCAACCGCAAACGCAATTCCAAAGGAGATGTGAATCGAATAACCCATTACCACATTTTCCTTGCGTTTTGATCGGAGCAACGGCTCCTCTCTGTCTCCAATCGATTTCGTCAGGCAAAACATCTCCTTCCTTGTACAAATATCTCTCTCCCTTGACAGAATCTCTGCTTCTCTCCATCTTCTTCTTCCTCGACAAGTAAACCGATCGAAACTCGTCGTCGGTTAGATCCGCGAACCGGGTCAACCCGACTTTATAACTCCGGTTCGGTACAGAGTTGTGCTCTTCAATAAACTTCAAGTTGTCTTTGAAGATCTCGAATCGTTTCTCCTTCTCTCCTAAACCATTGTAGCTCTTGTGATTCTCCACGAGCCATTGCTCGTACATCCGCCGCGTCTCCGCCTCTTTCTTGTTCGTCTCCGTCTTTGTGACGGCGAGAGACAAAGAGAGTAGTGTGATCGAGAGGATCACGAGAGATATTATTGTGAATCTGATTTTAGTAGACATTGTTTTGTTATGTTTCAGTGAGATTTTTCTGCGTCGAGAGTATTATACGAGGCAACTCCTCCAATGCCCCTTTCTTATAAAACGTGATCTCAAAAGGACAAGGCATTTGTTTTAAATTAATAGAAATAAAAATATTTATGTAAAGACCAAAAAATATTTTGAAGTTGGTATATTTACGAGTTTTACCTGGGTATTACCCACCCGATCCAAATACCCGATTGGATATCCGACAATTAAACCCAACCGATTTTTATACCAATTCGAAACCGAAATTTTTGGTTCTTTGTAATCAAACCAATTCGAAACCGAATTTCTCTAAATTACAACATATATTTCGATAATTTCAAATATATATGTCAAACCCTATTTCACTTTTACCTAGTTTTCCCCATCTTTCTCACCCTCAAGAACCCTAATTCGAGTTCTTCACAAAATCGAAGTCAAAATCAAACGATTAAGCTATGGTGCAAACGAGGCGAGGTAAAAGGAAAGAAAATCCTTCAGACCCAGATGATGACGATGTATTGATGGTTCACTACTCAAAGAGTGTAGAAAAGGTGAAGAAGGCAAGGAAAAAAGAGAAAAAGTCGACCGAGAAGACCGCCGCTTCCGCCGCATTCGCCGCTTCCCCCGCATTCGCCGCTTCCGCCGCTTCCCCCGCATTCGCCGCTTCCGCCGCTTCCGCCGCATTCGCCGCTTCCGCCGCATTCGTCGCTTCCCCGGTGACGTCGTTCCCGCCGTTCCCGACGCATCTCCCGCTTCCGCAAGTCCCGCCGAAACGGACGATTTTGCAACCCCTCCCCTGAATGCATGCGATGTTGAAAACGACTCGAAAAAACAATTTCCGAATCGACTAAAGAAGAAAGTGAAGAAGTAGAAGAAGAAGAAGTTGGCGAAGAAGAAGAAGAAGTTGGCGAAGAAGAAGAAGAAGAAAACATTGAAAAAGGAGAAGAACAAGAGGAAGAAGAAGAACAAGAGGAAGAAGAAGAAGAAGAGATAGAAGAAGTAGAAGAAAACTCATCTGATTCTGATTCAGACGATGCAGAAGTAAGTTTGATTTATTGTTTTTTGGTTTTGTGTACAACTAGGAAAACTTAGGATTATTGGGTAATTTTTTTATAACATTGGTGTTATACTAGTAAAACTAAGGAATTATGGATAATAAAATTATTAACATTGTGTATAATACTAGAAAAACTACGGATTACTGGATAATAGATTGACTAAAATTTGGTGTAGTAATAGGAAAACTACGTTTTATTGTATTCAGTTTATGAAGTGGTTGAAAATGTTTTTTATTGTCTTGCAGGAAATTGAGGCAATCAAACCATCACAAATGTTCTTTCCCCCATCTGAGTACCAGAAACAAATTAAGTTAGGGACAAGGTGTTTCATCGTAGACGCAATCAAGACGTTGAAAACGCTGGAGCCGAGTCTGTCTAACATGGAGAGGAAGTGGTTTGAGGAGCATCCCCAATTCAGGCACATTTTTCACATGAAGCCGGAGAAGAACCACAAAGTTCAGGGAATGTGGATGTCGTTAATGAGGACGGTTAAAACCAATAAGAGGAGAGAAGTGTGGTTCATCGTCAATGGTGTTCCAATCCGTTATGGATTGCGGGAACACGCATTGCTATCAGGACTTAACTGTTGCAACTATCCTCTTGACTACAAAAAGGCCGGTGGGACAAAGTTTGTGGATCGGCATTTCAAGAACGGAGAATCCATAAGGTTGGAGGATGTGAAAGAGAAACTGGTTAATATGGGACCCCATAAAGACAGATTGAAGATGGCGGTTCTATTTTTCTTATCAAGTGTTGTTTGTGCGCAAACAAAAGTAGGGAAAGGTGCGAGGAATGTATTGGAATTCTTTCAGAGAGCAGTAGATGATCTTCATTTCTGCAAAATCTTTCCATGGGGGAGATACTCATATGAGTACATGTTGAAAGAGATCTCTCACACCATGAACCATTTTGGAGGTGTGGTGAAAGAGCATGCGTTATGGCCTCAACCAGGTTTTTGTGTCCCATTAGAGGTAAGTTAGATCATGTAAAATTATTGGTGTTTTGTAGATTAGTATTGTTGAACAATGATGTTATGAGAAAATTATTGGTGTTTTGTAGATTCTAGCATTCGAGGCGATTCCTAAACCGGCAAATGTGTTTAGAGAACCTCGTTGAAGGAGCTGATGCGAATTGTCCCAGGATGTGCAAGTCCGCATTCAAAACTAATGGAATGAAAGGGATGTCACTTTTGGATATAAACAAAGAACTTGGGGCCGAGACTGTAAGTTTACTTATCCTCTTTATCTTGTGAACTTAGGTAATACTAAGATAGTACTTAGATAAGCGTAACTAAGGTAATATTAAGGTAGTACTTAGGTAGAACTAATGTAAGTTTACTTATGTTTTGACAGGATATTGACAGCATCATCCACGTCATTAATGCAGAAGAAGATCAATTGTTGGATGATATTTTGGAAGTTGATGATGATGTTGATGAGTTTGATCTAGCCATTGATAGTTGGGAAAAACGCAATAAAAAAGGTTTAACAATCTTTTTCAAAGACATGTACGATGAAGATGTTGCAGCGCGAGAAAAAGAGCAAGAACAGACAGCAGCTGTTGCAGTGGAAGTTGAGGGAGGTGAGAAAAATGTTGATGTATTGAAAACAATGAAAAAAATGTTGAAAGTAATAAAGAGAGTTGAGAAGACGACTCATGAATTGGGAAACAAAGTTGATGCATTGGGTGAGAGATTGACACCATTAGAGGTGTTTGTCAATGAAGCAAGTGGTTCGAGGAAATTGAAAAAAAGAAAGAAGTGAAGAACTTTCGGTTTATGTGGTTATGCAATACTTTTGGATTTGTGTACTTTTAAGTTATTTATGATTTGTGGTACTTTCGGAATTGTGGTACTTTGTTTTTGTTGAACTTTGTTTGATTTGTGTTACTTTTGGATTTGTGTTACTTTGTTTTCTAGTACTTTATGTTTTTGTTTTGTGGTATTTTATGTTTTGTGGTACTTTTGAAAAGTTTTACACAGTTTTACGTAGTTCAACTTAGTTTTACGTACTTCAACACTTAAAAATAAACAAAGACAAAAGTTCAACACAAAACGCAAAACACGTAACATAACACTTAACATAAAACCCAAACCGAAAAACAAAAGTTCAACACTTCAAGTATGTGGTCCAAACAATAAGCTTCTCGAGCTTTTCAATCTCTTCAACCAATTTTTTCACCTCACTCCTTAACTTTTCAACTTCCTCCTGAACACCAAAAACCCATGGTTGACGAAAGTGCAACCCATCGTCCTGAACGATGAACATAGTTTCACTTAGTATATAAATGTTTTACTCGGCTTTACACGGATGTGAAATTAAAAAAAAAACGGATGTGAAATTTTAGACAGATGTGAAAGTTTACACAGATGTGAAATTAACCTCGTATTTCTTGCAAGTGAAGTACCTTCTCCCCGGTAAGGTATCAAAATCTTCTCGATACTTTGGAGTTGGAGAATAATCGTGAATGATATCTCCCCCACATGGACACCTAGTTGGAATCCCGTATTGTGCATCGGCGACATAAAATCGCCTCTCGTAAAGTTGCTTATTCTTTTTCATCTCGCGTCTCTCCTCATATGGATCCATGAATTGAGAGATTTGAGAGATATTTGAGAAAGAAAAAAGATAAAAAGAGAAGAAAGGAGAAGAAAACGTTGAACAAGAGAGAAAGAGAGAGAAATGAGGAGAAAAATGAAGTGAAATGTGTGTTAAATAAAGTGGTAGACATGACCCTAGAATCTAGGCAGAAAATTATGACAAAATCAGCTTTTTGACCATTCTTGGATCAAAACAAAATTTAGGCGCCAAAACGAATTTTGGTTTCCCTCCAAAAAAATACACATAGTTCTACCCTTGTTTTACCGGAGTTTATTGTTTTACAAAAGTTCTTCATAGTTCTACTTTTCATGATTTCATGGTTTTTTAGTTTCACCCATAAAATTATATTGTCAAATTAGTTTTACGTTTTACAAATCTTCATTAAAATTTAGTAATATGTGATTCATGCAATAATATATTAGAAATCAACGTTTTGTGGAAAAGTCATTTTAAAAGTTGTTCTCACTAAGAAAGTGTTCCTATAAAGAACATAGAATGTACAATAGATTTTTTTAAAAATGTGTGTTTTCACATGTTCTTCTGAATTTTGATTTTGTAAACTATGTTTTCATTCAAATATAATAACAAAAGTGTTGTATTACAAGTTTTATACTTAATTGCATTCAAATACAAAATCAATGAAATCGAAGAGTAGTACTAATCCATAGTATTCCACAGTACTACATAAGTTCAACAAAACAATCATAATATTACATAAGTTCAACCAATTGAATCCAAAACGACATGTTCCAAACAATCATAATAATACATAAGTTTATTCACTCGGATAACGACCTGTTCCAAACAACAACCAATTGAATCCAAAATTTTGCCTCGGTCGCCTTTTGTTTTGCGTCCTTTTACGTCGTTCTCCAACGGAAGGCTTCCTCTTATCCTGTTTTCTCCCCTTCTTATTGATGCGATCTTTTGGTATTACTCGTCGTTCTCGGATGTAATCCGGTACGTTCCAATCAGCTTTGTCAGGCACCGGATAAATGGTCGACAAATAAGCTTGTCCCCACAGTTCTACCCAGTAATACTCTGAACACAACTCACGATATGGTATTAGGCCTTCACCATGAATGTCGTTATTAATCTTAAATAAATAAGCGGCGAGGCCGTGCAAACAAGGATACTTGTCGTAATCATACACCTTGCAGGAACAAGACTTCTTCCTCAAGTTAACCAAATAATGCTTACTATCGTCGGTGTCCGTTACCTCGAACTCAAGCTGAAAACTATTTAGCTCCCGCACCGGTGTTTTATCAGCTTTGGACCACATATTGTGTAGGTGGTTTTCGACAAGAGGAACAAGTTTGGTGTTAATCGACGCAGCGATAACTTCCTTCCGACGTTGGTTAAACCACTGAGAGATTGTACCAATTATTGTATCTAACATCGGTATCAAAGAATACCTCCTCGCGTCCTTAAACAAGCTGTTCATTGACTCCACACTCGTTGCTTGTGTCTAAATTGTATCTATCACGCGGGAAAAATACCCTAGCCCAAGTGTCTTTCTCTGTCTGCTCTTCCACATACTTATATGCTGAAGGATATCGCGTCTTGAATAATGCGTACATAGACTCGAACTCAGCCATCGTGAAGCACCTAGCTAACTCCATAAATCTCCACCCGACAACGGCTTTGTTGGTGTTACTAGCATGACCTCTTACGTTCTGAGACAGATGCCATATACAATGTCCATGATGAGCTTGTGGAAACACAGTAGCTACAGCCGCAATTAGGCTTTGGTTTCTGTCGCTCATAAAAACTAATTCGGAAGAGTCCGCTATAACACTTCTGAGCATCTCGAAAAACCAAGTCCAACTAGATTTATTCTCACCGTCGAGTACAGCAATAGCAAGAGGATAGTGGTGACGGTTAGGATCTTGAGCTTTTGCGAATACTAGTACACCACCATACCCGTTCTTCAGAAACGTAGCATCCACAACTATCACTTTTCTCATCACCGCAAACCCATCAATACAAGCTCCCAACGCTATGAAAAGGTACTTGAACTTACCTGCCTCATCCAACTCCACACATGTTTTTGTTCCTGGATTAACCTCCTCTAACATGTACAAGTAGCTAGGAAGCATCTTGTAGCTTTCTTCATAACTACCACGCAAATGACTAATAGCCAGATTTTTCCCTCTCAACGCCGTAGAATAAGATACTTTTACACCAAGCTTAAGGTGTATGAGATCGATGATATCTCGGGGAGGAGGGGTTTTCACTTTACCTGGATATTCCTCATTCAAAAAAGATGCAACTAATTCTGCCGATCCTCTCCTCTTGCTTTGGCTAATTTGACTTTGACTAGTCCGAGAGCAAGAATGCATCCCCACGTACCTCCTAATAGAAAACAGTTCGGTGTTTGTAATCTTTGCAGCTCTCAAACCCCATTTGCAACTTTCTATACAACATTTTATCACCAAACGTATAGGATCCGACTTTTTCGTTACATAACGAAAGCATTTAACAAATGCGGCTCTATCCACCAATTCTTGAATTGCCTTCTTGTTTGGAAACTCTTGAAGGTCACCAAACCCAATCCATCTTCCCATTCCTCTATAACCTCGACTACATTGTTCTACGAATGGTTCCCCGTCATACTTATCACCATCCATATTCGTCTCATTCGCGTTGTCCTTCTTACCCGCATTGTCCGCGTCACCTGCACGTGTATGTCTCATCAGCCGTGTAAGGATCACCTTCGGTGTTCATATCATCATCATTCTCTTCTACATTGGCTTCCACAACTTCTACGTAAGGAGTTATGGCATTAAGTCCTATTTCATCATCATTTACATCCATCAGTTCGTAATTCATACCAACAGAACTTTTTCCCACTCTTGAAAGCTTCTCTAACTCGTGTAATCCACTCGCCTCTTCCACAAACAAAAGAGATCTACGGTTATCTCTATCAATGGTCGTTAGATAAGCGAACAAATCCTCATCATCACAAATATTTAGATGGTCCTCACATCCCACCACCATCGGTATGTATTTCGATGACAATTTTACTTTGCTTTCATCCAAATGCAAGCTTTTTATACAACCTTTCTTCAATCATTGCCAAACTTATATCCTCAACCGCTGTCTTCAATATTACACAATACATGCAATCTTTATATTTGAAGTATATGGTCTCGTGTTTCGCCATTGTATCCTGCAAAAACAACAACATAAAGTTACAGTTAAACCACATCGTCGCAGCTTTACCTAGTTATCTAAAGTTATACGAAGTGTTATATTCCGTATTAATTATCAGTCTAATAGTTATACAAAGTTTTACATAATATATTACAATTATCAGTTGTACTTGTTATACAAAGTTTTATAAATCAAAGTATCAGTTTTACTTGTTATGCTAAGTTTTACATAATTTATTCAAAATTATTTTCAGTTTTGGTTACGAACAATTAATTGTGAAACACAAATGATTGTATTAAATTCGATCATTTGCATATTACATATCAATACAATCTTCCGCAATCAACCACATTATCGAATTATATCAATTTGCATTAGATCTATTAAAATCTATTTATCAAAATCGAATTTAAAAAACCCTAATACCTATCTTGATGACGAATTACGGCATGGAGAAAGACGGAAGACGGAAGGAGGAATATCGCCGACTCGACTCGCCTAATAGTCGCCGGAGAAATGGAAGAAGGAGGAGCCGCGACGATGACGATGGCGACGACGAAGAAAGGCGACGAGACGAAGACGACGATGCGATTTTGTTTTCTTTTAATTTTTAATTTTAATTTTCTTTTAATTTTTAATTTAAACCAAAACCAAAACCAAAATCAAAATACCAAATCAAAAACTAACCCAAACCAAAATTCATATTTTCTATTTTATTTATTTTATTTATTTATAATAAGGGTATTTTCGTAATTTAATAATGAAAGGGGTATAAGAGATTATGTTGGATATAGGAGATTTGTCCTCCTTCAAATAGGGGCTTTTCAGGTGATGTATACATTAGATGTGTTCTTTACTTCTTCATAATTACCTTTTTCAGATAACATATATATATTTATATTTATTCTAAAAAAAAATAAAAGGTCACAAAAAAATATTTAGATTGGTTAACTTGAATTAGATAAACTTTTATTATTCAGGTAAATGACAATAACGATGCTTATGTAGTAAATATCATAAACAATCCCAACTTCAAGTGTAAAATAACAAAAGACTGAATCTCTTTTGGTATAATGAAATCAAAAGACGTTCTTTGTCTCTCCTCAAGCACTGCTTACAAGCACGTTCGTAGCCTTCGCGGTCGCGGTCGCTGGTCCTCGTCTCAATGCTTTTATGCTAAAAGGATTGTTCACCTTCTTCTTCTGCTCACAACAAAATTTCACAGTAACAAAAATCAATTAAATAAACCAATAATGATGCTCTTCACTTGCGATTTTCGGTGTCTTTTGAGATATCAAGAAACTAACCATTCTACAAGTATTGGCCTTCAAATCACAGACAGGGTATGCCTGAGGGCAGCAGCTAGAGCCGTCCTCGCAGCAAGTAGCTGACTCGAGCGGACAACATCCCCAGTTAAAGCATTTATCTTTGCACTTATATAGACAACAACAAGTTGATTTTGGTGGGCAAGTGAAAGACTTGTCACAGTAAACAGGCGAAGGTGGTGGCGGTTTCGGCGGGTTTGCGCCTGATGATTTCGTAGGGTAAGAAGCCATCATCGCAACACCGCATTTACCCGATGACTCGTTGATGTTGCGTTGTAACTTAACGTATCCGCTTTCTCCCCAGTTCGGTCCCCATGAGTTTCGTATAATCCAATAGTCTTGACCATCTGTTGATCCGTATCCCACGGCTACCACACCGTGGTCTAAAGTTGTTCCACATGTTCCTGTAAACACACCCTGAGAAACAAACAAATCAAAATTAAGACAAAAAGAACCAGTCTTCCCTAAAAAGACCGCCTCTTATAAGTATATTACAGATTGGTAAAGCTGGAATTCTCGGCCAGCGGCTTCAATGGCGACACTAATTGGTTGATTAGCAAGAGCCTTCTTTAACGAGTTTTCGTCGTTTTCAGGCACATCTTCGTAGCCATCGATAGTAACGACACGAGTGTTCTTCTGCATAATATGAAAGACAAACATAAACAATAAGTACGCAACCTTCATTAGTATCTCACATCGAAAGTTAAAAGGAGACCAACACTAGTATATAAAGGATATGAATCAATCTACGTATACTATACACCAATAAGCTACATAACATCGTTGTTTTTTACCTTGTCGGAATTGCACATGTTAACATCAGTAGCAGTGTACGGATAGTCTTCCTCTGTGTCGATACCGCCATTGTTAATAATGAACTTAAAAGCATAGTCCATGAGACCACCACCACATCCATTGTTGTAGCTCGTGTCGCAATCAACGAGTTCTTGTTCAGAGAGAGATATCAGCTCTCCTGTCTTGATCTGGTTTATACCTTCAACCGCTCCAATCGCCGAAAACGCCCAACAACTTCCTGTGTTCATTATTACCACACAACACAAACACACTCATTAACTTCAAAACTCATCACGCTATAAACAACGACTTAACCGCAATCGCAAAAATAGAGATGTGAAAAGAAACACTCATCAGCTCAAAATTCATAAACCCATTACAAGAAAACGCTAAAAACAACGATCCAACCGCAACCGCAAATCGCAAAAACCAGAGATGTGAAAGAAACCATAACACATAACGGTAAGAAAGAGACATTCATCCGCTCAAAACTCAAAAAACACATCACAAAAAAACCCCTAAAAACAACGATTCAACCGCAACTTCAAAACGCAAACGCAAATCTGAAGAAGAAAAAAAAAACAGAGAAGTGAAAGAAGAAGGAAGAAGAAACCATTACCACAGCTTCCTTGGTTTTTGATCGGAGCAACAGCACCTTTCTGTCTCCAATCAATTTCATCAGGCAAAGAATCTCCTTCCTTGTACAAATATCTCTCTCCCTTCACAAAATCTCTGCTTCTCTTCATCTTCCTCCTCAAGTAAACCGCTCGAAACTCGTCGTTACTCAGATCCGCAAACCGGTTTAAACCGACTTTATAACTCCGGTTCGGTACAGAGTTGTGCTCTTCGATAAACTTCAAGTTATCTTTGAAAATCTCGAAGCGTCTCTCCTTCTCTCCTAAACCATTGTAGCTCTTGTGATTCTCCACGAGCCATTGCTCGTACATCCGTCGCGTCTCCGCCTCGTTACGACTCGTCTCCGTCGCTGTGACGGCGAGGAGGAGTAAGGCGGAGAGGATTGTGAAGGCTATTGTTGTGATTTTGATTTCAGTTGACATTTTTATTTTGTTTCTATGAGATTTGTGAAACTGCTTTGTGACGGGAAGTATTTATAGAGGAATTTTTTTTTTTTTTTGGGAGAGAAAGTGGAGGGCGAGAGGGATTATTATGACGTGTCTTTATTTTATTATATTTGTGTATATTGATTTTTTAAAATATTAAAAGAAAATAAAGTTGTATGTATCACATGTTTATAAGCGACTATCACAAAAATTAAGTAAAAACATTTTATAATTATATATTAATATTGTTGGTAAATTTATAGTTATATTTAAACGAAAACTAATATTATACTCGTTATTTTATTAACAAATAAATATAAAATACACACAACAATATATGGTAATAGTAAATAAGTGATTTTTACTTTTTTCATCTATTAAGAAATAAAAATAACACATTTTTATTTTATAGTTAGATTTAAACGGAAACTAATATTATACTCGTTATTTTATTAACAAATAAATATAAAATACACACAACAATATATGGTAATAGTAAATAAGAGATTTTTACTTTTTTCATCTATTAAAAAATAAAAATAACACATTTTTATTTTATTACATTGTTTTTGTTATTTACATGAAAAAAACATTTATTTTAAATTAATAATTAGATAATGGATCTATGCTCATAAAATTTTTCTTTATTTTCTCAAATAATTAATTGTGACATGTGTCACGATCAGGTGAATTATAATTAAACACGTTCACTTTTATATAATAAACGGTCAATTTTATATAATAAGATTTCAAAAATTTTCGTTATGATTATATTAGGTTTATGATATGTTGAATATGGAAGTTAAGATATAATAACTAAAGATTCGCATTGCATTTTTTTATAAAAATAGATATGAAGTTATATATAGTGTTTCTTAGTTTGGAAAACCTAATTCTAAGCTTTAACAGAGTAGTTTCTTCAAGGCTCTTCTAACATTTGACATTAGGTAGTAGGAAGTGGAAACCCATAAGGTACACACGCATTTTGGAAATTATTTAATAACACATATAAATATTAATATAAAAAATATACAATATATGATGTCGTGGACATGTATCCCATTTTTAATTATTTTTTGTTGATTATATGATCTTTTATTTGGATAATATTCTTGATTGCATCTTGATAACTGTAATCTGATAATTTAAATTTAGACCTCTATGAAGTAGTCCTCATTTTCAAAGACAATAATAATAAACTACACTTTCTTCAAAGTAAATGTCATTTTAATTATATAATAATACACAAGGGCTTATTATATATATATAGTACTTTACAAGAGAAGGCCATTTGTTTACAACACTAAGAAAAGGCCATGAGAGACAAGAGAAGAGGTCTGGCTTTTTATAGTCTTTTAACCTTAATTCATAAGCCCAATTGCAAATTATTTATTTCTGACCCAGTCATGTGACTTTTCATTGGGATATACTTCTTTTTGATACTTTATTTGATTATAAGTTCTAATTGGAACACTAATGATATGAAATTGGAAAATTGAAAAACAAGACTCAACATCAAAATCCATGTTTTGATTGTCTTGAAATGCAAAAAAAAAAAAGCTTCAAGATTCTTGACGAATCCATCTCAAAGTCAACATACGTATAAATACTAATTAGTCCATATTCAAGATATTTTTTTTTGGCAAATCCATCTAACAGTAGGTCATGTTTATTTCTACAATTATTGATGAAATTAACTATGAAATAAATCACATGATGGCTCTACGTACTAATTATATCCAAGTATGAATGCAATGAAAATATTATATGCATGCATGCATATTGTCTTGTATCTTTTGTCGAATATCGTCAAACAAAATATATATAAAATAAGGGATAATCAAAATTACAAACTAGAAAAAAAAATGGCGAAGCGGAAGAAAAAGGCCATCCGCGGTCTTGTCCCTGGCTCGTCCAAGTTCCAATCGGTCTTAGCTCGTGTGTCTCTAGGCCAAGGTGGTGCTCGCTCTGCCGCCGTGCATCGGCCACCGAAGCTTCCTTCTTCTCCCGATGTTGAGCTCTCAAAGGCTTCACCGTCGAGTAGCAGCAAAGGTGTCCCAGATCTGACCGTTAAGCCCTCCTCAGGTCCCGGGCCAGTGACGGAAAACTCAAGCTTTGTCTCCGTCGTTGAAGATCCTACCTCCATCGTTGAAGAAATTGTCGCCGTTGGAGATCTTGTCTCCGCCGTTGAAGGCATGGCCTCCGGCGTTGAGATTGAAGTGAGCTCCGTCATCGGCGTGGTGGCTGATGCGGTTTCGAAACCGTCTATTGGCACTTCAACGGTTGTTGACACAGATTTGGTATCTCTTACAGAGATAATTAGTGACCAATCGACTGTCATATTGACAGACTTGGTCTCTGTTCATGGTTCGGCTACACTCTTGGTCGAAAAAGAGTCGAAATTAGATCTAAAGGAAGTTGTAATTCCTCCATTGACAAAAGGCAAGCCTAAAGCCTCGTCTGAAGTTGTTCTTGTAGGGCCATCTCGTGCCAAGAAACCAGTTTTAGACGCTTGGGTTGACACGGTAAAAGGCTCTTTTAAGCCTTTGAAGGAATACGATGATGCGTTCACTCTTCCTTGTGGAGAACTTTGTATAAAAATTCCCAATGAGGTCATAGAGAGGAACAAGAGATCTTGGGAATGCTTTATAATAGGACAGTTCTACTCGGATCCGCCGTCTCAAGGAACCCTCCACAACATTGTAAATGGGATATGGAGTAAACACTTTAGAGACGTCTCAGTCTCGAAGCTAGAAGGAAGTGCGTTCTTATTCCGGATTCCAAATAATCAAACTAGAAACCGAGTCTTAACGCAACGTCTATGGCAGATAGAAGGTCTAACTATGTTTGTTGCTAAATGGGAACCGGGGGTGATCCCTGAAAAGCCAGAGCTCTCATCCGCACCCATTTGGCTAGAGCTACGAAAAGTGCCTTACCAATTCTTCCATGAAGAAGGTCTCAGACGTATTGCAAAGCTTGTGGGGGAACCAAAGTTTCTCCATCCCTCAACAGCTAACAAGACAAATCTTGAAGTCGCAAGGGTCTTCACCATTATAGACCCTCGCAAACCACTCCCGGAAGCGGTTAACGTGCAATTCGACTCCGGAGACATTTGCAGGATTTTGGTATCAAGTCCATGGATGCCCCCAGTATGCACCTACTGCAAAGGAATTGGGCATAGTCTAAGACATTGTAAGGTTGCGCCAACCACATGTACAAGTTGCTCCTCGACTGCCCATGAAATCGGTAATTGCCCAAAGTTGTTCATCCCCGGAGTAAAAAAGAAGCGAAAACAACGTAGAAAAAGATCCAAAACGCCTACTCTCAAGAAGGCTGAAGATGATAAAGGGCCTAAGGATAAAAGAAAAGATGTACAAGAGTGGCACATAAAGCATCCAAGGGTCTCGGATCAACGTTGTGATCAAGCTGCTGAATCTTCAGCGGTAGGCAACAAATCTAGCTCCAGAGAACCGCAGATTCTGTCAGAGGTTCAACAACAACTTCAAATAAAGGTTCCGGAAAAGACAGAGATCGTTCGTTTGACCCGTAATGCCTTAGAAATTCCGGCTGTGGGAAACCAAAGGTCTAACACGGTATCCTCAAATACATCGGATTATGATGTTGACGATGATTCTTCGGATGTCGTATCTTCTGATCCGGAGGAAGGAGAGTTCATTAGAGTAATATCAAAAAGAAATCGGAAGAACCATCGAGGCAAGAGCCTCAAATCATCTTTTTAAATGTGTAGGAACTTTTTTTGTTGGAACGTTCGCGGGTTTAATAATTGCGGACACCGACGCGGCTTTAGGAAATGGTATTTGACTAATAAACCGATTTTTGGCGGCATTATCGAGACGCATGTTAAGCAACCGAAAGCGAATAAGTTCATTAGCGAACTACTCGTCGGCTGGAATTTTGAAGATAACTATGCTTACTCGGATTTGGGAAAGATTTGGCTTCTTTGGGATCCTAGTGTTCAAGTCAGAAACATAAATAAGTCGTTACAAATAATTACGGCTGAGGTTCTTCTTCCAAACTCTGTGGATTGGGTGTTTATTTCAGTGGTCTATGCAGCGAACGAAGTGGAACAGAGGAAAAGACTTTGGCAGGAGTTAAGAGTTTGTTCTGTCTCGGTTGCAAATAGACCTTGGGTTGTGCTGGGCGACTTTAATCAAGTCTTGCATCCTCAAGAGCACTCAATGGCCACAAGCTTAAATGTAGATGCTAGAACCAGAGAATTAAGAGCGTGTCTACTTGACGCGGAGCTAGGTGATATGCCGTTTAAGGGTAACTCTTTCACGTGGTGGAACAAGAACAAGGCCAAGCCGGTTGCTAAGAAGCTTGACCGCATTCTCGCTAATGAGAGCTGGTACTCTTTTTACCCAAATTCTTTTGGTGTTTTTGGTTCTCCGGATTTCTCGGATCATGCTGCTTGTGTTGTTGTGATTGATGTAGCTGCGCCGAGAATTAAAAGACCCTTCAAATTTTTCAACTTCTTGATTGATAGACTGTACCAAACATATACAAGGAAGTGGAAGTCACGTGAGAAGCAGGTGAGAGATGCGTGATAAGAAGAAAATATGAAGAAGAAGAGAAGAAAAAGAGGAAGGGGATTCAGTTACAAAACAGTTAGAGTCTGTTGGAGGTTGTTGAGCTGAATCCATGGTTTAAATAGTAGTAGAGAGATTGCATTTTGGGTTTATCCAGAAAATTACTTGTAAGTACAATTGTGTCTAGGAGAAAATACAGAGAGGAGAGACTTGTACTTACAGAATTACACTAAATCAAAGAATCTTTCAGAAATACACTTGTTACTTCTTATCAAATTGGTGCGGTGAGCGTGGAGATACTACGATTCAGAAGATGACGAAGAAAACAAATGATGCGACGAAGAAGACGACGGCGATAGAAACTCCGGAGGAATTAGCGGCGAATTACGGCGAAATCAGTGAGAGATTGGATTCGACGCAGCTCGATGTCGGTAATCTAACAGATGTGTGCAACAATATGCAGAGGGAGATGCGCGAGTTAAGCACGGTGCTGTTACAGATCCAACATCAGCTTACGACGATGAATCATAGCTCACGGCGAGACGATTCTCAGGAGAGGCGGAGAGAATCAGATCTAGGAGACATTCGAGGCAATCAACGACAAAAACAGGTTTCAAACTCTAACTCGGAACCTGGCCGTAGTATAAATGCCTTAGGAAGTAAAGATAGGTTGATGAAGAAGGTAGAAATGCCGATCTTCGAAGGCAATAATACTTACGAGTTGGTTAGCTAGAGCGAGAAAGATTCTTCGATTGGGTGGATACGATGATAAAGAAAAGAGAGATTTGGTTTCTATCACTCTTGCGGGTGAAGCCTTAAGCTGGTATAACTACGAGATTAACGAAGGAACTTCACGGATTGGAGTGAGTTCAAAGAGAGATTGTTGCTGAGGTTTGGAAGTGTGCATAGTAGAGGTCCAAGTCAAAGCTTGTTTTGCATCAAGCAAGAAGGGTCCGTTCCCGAGTTTGTGCACAGATTTGAAGACCTATCTTCACAAGTTAATGGCCTAAGTGAACAACGGCTAGAGGGAATCTTTCTCAACGGGCTAACGAGAGGAGATGAGAGAGATAGTACATATGATGAAACCACAATCACTCTCGGAGATGATTTCGTGGCAATATCAATGGAGACTAGTATGCTTGAAGAAATTGATGATGAAAGATGGTTATCAAGGAATGAAGGAAAGAGGAAGTTTTGATGATCAAGATGCAAGAACTTCGAGAGGGAATAAGTGGAAAAACAAGAACAACCAAGACAATACTTCAATAGCGGAACCTTCAACAACTAAAGCTATTGAGAGGCCGTTTGTTATGCTCACCGAGGCAGAGTTAGGCGAGAAGAGAAGATTGAATCTATGTTACAAATGTGATGGTAAATACTACGAGAGGACACCCGTGTATTAACAAAGAGCTTCAAGTGCTTACAGTAGTGCATGGATACGAGATGGCAATACTACATGATCCAGAGAATGACATGGAGATTGAGAAATGGGAGAAACCAAAGGGACTACGATCTGATCAATGAATTGTCTGTAATGGAACTTGGGGACAAGTTCAGTTTTAAAGCAGGGGGTATTGATAGACTGTACCAAACATATACAAGGAAGTGGAAGTCACGTGAGAAGCAGGTGAGAGATGCGTGATAAGAAGAAAATATGAAGAAGAAGAGAAGAAAAAGAGGAAGGGGATTCAGTTACAAAACAGTTAGAGTCTGTTGGAGGTTGTTGAGCTGAATCCATGGTTTAAATAGTAGTAGAGAGATTGCATTTTGGGTTTATCCAGAAAATTACTTGTAAGTACAATTGTGTCTAGGAGAAAATACAGAGAGGAGAGACTTGTACTTACAGAATTACACTAAATCAAAGAATCTTTCAGAAATACACTTGTTACTTCTTATCATCCAAAGCCCAGAATTCTTAACCATGATAACGAATCAGTGGTATACTACCAATGTTGTTGGCTCCGCGATGTACATAGTCTCTAAGAAGCTTAAAGCTTTGAAAAAGCCTTTGAAAGACCTTAATAGAGGAAATTATTCAGACTTGGAAAAAAGAGTTTTTGAAGCGCATGAGAAGTTGTTGTCCAACCAAGACCGTACTTTAGCGGCTCCAACTGTAGCTAATGCTTCTGCCGAATTGGAAGCGCAAAGGATATGGCAGATTCTGCACAATGCCGAGGAAAGTTTTTTCAAGCAGAAATCAAGGATAACATGGTTGAGTGAGGGAGACAGTAACACCAAGTATTTTCACAGATTCGCGGATTCACGAAAATCTTTAAATTGCATTCGAATTATACGTGATGATGTTGGGACTGAGTATAAAACGCAACAATCTATCCTCGATCACTTAGCAAATTATTTCGGCGAGCTTTTAGGAGGTCCTGAGGCACCATCTTTGCTTGAGCAATCAGACATGGATCTCCTCATGCCGTATCGTTGCTCGGAGTTGCAGATACAAGAGCTTCAAAAGGACTTTACGGACGCAGACATTAGAGACGCCTTTTTCTCATTACCAAAGAACAAGTGTTGTGGACCTGACGGATTTTCTACAGAATTTTTTGTTGCTTCCTGGACTGTTGTAGGTCCTGAAGTAACAAAGGCTATTCGTGAATTCTTCTCCTCAGGGCGTATTCTCAAGCAATGGAACGCAACGCTTATGGTCTTAATTCCCAAAAAATCCAACGCTGAGAGAGCGACAGATTTCCGGCCGATTTCTTGCCTTAACACGCTTTACAAATTAATAGCTAGACTTCTCACAAAAAGACTTCAACGACTTCTCTCAAAGATCATCTCCCCAGCGCAATCAGCTTTCCTTCCGGGTCGACTTCTCGCGGAGAATGTTTCCTTGGCCACTGAGCTTGTTCACGGGTACAACTGGCAAAACATCACTCAGAGAGGTATGTTAAAGGTGGATTTAAAAAAGGCTTTTGATTCGGTTCGTTGGGAATTCATCGTTTCTGCGTTAAAAGCGCTGAATATCCCGGACAGGTTTGTTAATTGGATTTATCAATGCATCTCAACACCTACTTTCTCGTTAGCGGTTAATGGAGTTTCAGGTGGGTTCTTCAGAAGTTCTCGTGGTCTGCGGCAAGGAGATCCACTTTCTCCATACCTCTTTGTTTTGGCTATGGAAGTCTTCTCAAACTTACTCAAAGCGCGGTTTGACTCTGGTTACATTAAATATCACCCGAAAACGTCAGATCTTTCGATATCGCATCTTATGTTCGCGGACGATGTAATGGTTTTTTCGATGGTGGTAGCTCTTCTCTTCACGGCATTATAGAAGCGTTAGATGATTTTGAATCATGGTCTGGACTTTCAATAAATAAAGAAAAGAGCCAATTGTTCTATGCTGGGTTAACACAATCAGAGAAGGTAGTTGTTGAGAGCTATGGTTTTCCGATAGGCAAACTCCCAATAAGATATCTCGGACTCCCTCTCATGAGCCGAAAACTCCGTATTTTTGAATATGAGCCTCTCTTGGATAAGCTTATACAAAAATTCCGTTCATGGGCAGTTAAGAGTTTGTCCTTTGCGGGTCGGGTTCAACTCATATCTTCGGTTATATACGGATCTCTGAACTTTTGGATGTCTTCTTTTATGCTCCCAATTGGCTGCATTAGAAAGTTGGAGTCGCTTTGCTCGCGTTTTTTGTGGTCAGGAAACATCGACATGGGAAAAGGTGCTAAAGTCTCTTGGAATCGCCTTTGTTTACCAAAGAATGAAGGTGGAATTGGACTAAGAAGACTTGCCCATTGGAACAAAACATTATGTCTTCGTTTTATTTGGCAGTTAATGAGCAACTCCGACTCTCTTTGGGCTTCTTGGCATAGGCATCACCACTTGAATAATGTCTCTTTCTGGGCTATTGAAGACTCCATCTCTTATCCTTCGACTTGGCGCATGCTCCTAAAGCTTCGGCCTTTGGCTGAAAATTTTATCAAAGTCAAGATAGGAAATGGGCGCAGAACTTACTTTTGGTATGATAATTGGACCACTCTTGGGCCATTGATCAAGCTTCTCCCAACTGCTGATACACGAAATCTGCGCATATCGCTCTCGGCGAAAGTGGCCTCAGCTCATAACGCAGACGGTTGGACAGTAAGAAGATCTCGTTGTCACGCTTTGCAAACTATTAGCGATCATTTATCTGACATCCCGTTACCAAACTCACTTGCTATTGATGATTATTCTGTTTGGAATGTGGCAAATGTTGATTTAAATGTTTTCTCTTCTTCAAAAACATGGGAGGAACTAAGGCCAAGAGATGTACACCAAGTGTGGGCTGAATCGGTGTGGTTCAAAGGGGCAATCCCCAAACACGCATTTACAATGTAGGTAGCGCACCTAGATCGTTTGCCGACGCGGTCGCGTCTTGCTTCTTGGGGTACCATCCAGAACTCGGCTTGTTGTTTATGCACAATATCAACGGAGACGCGCGATCACTTGTTTCTTCAGTGTGACTTCGCGGGCCAAATTTGGAGGCTAGTTTTTGCGAGAATCTCTCAACGACAAAGAATATTCTCTTCTTGGCAAGAATTGTTATCATGGACAAGATCAAACTCTCACGAATCTCCGTCGTTACTAAGGAAAACCGTGGCTCAAGCTTCAATATACCATTTATGGAAGCAAAGAAATAACGTTATTCATAACTCTATTTGTGTAGGTCCAAGCTTTGTTTTTGGTATGATCGATCGGGAAGTCAAGAACACGCTATCTTCAAGAAGAAACCGGAAGCGTTGGAGAAACTTCATGCTTCTTTGGATCCGGTAGAAGCTCGAATCTTTTCCAAATATAGTGTAATCTTGTTTTAATTTTTTTTGTCAAGATTACTCTCTTCTTAGGCACCATATTTTGTATTGTCTAAAATATTCATTTATATGATATTTACAGATTTAACAAAAAAAAAAAAATTACAAACTAAGGATAAAAAAATGAATTGAACAAAAGCTTCCACAACGAAACAAAAGAACATCTGAATAGTGGCAGTAATTGTTAGGAATTTAGGAATCAAATCAATTTTTTTATAACTGTGTAAAATTGTTTCTTCTTTTACATTTATTCGTTGTGTTGTGGATTATGTGTATTTTGTTTTTTAAAATAAAAAAAAAAATATATATATATATTTATATAGAAAGAGAGAAATGAGCTGGGAAGCACGTGCGGAGAGAAGAGAAAAGCACGTGCAACAACGACGGTGCAGGGTTGACTGGAGACAGTTAAGTGTCGTGTGGAGACGCGCTGTTCTCTACACGCGCGTGTACCACACTTCCTCTATACTACTATACGTCGTCGTTTCACATGTAAAACTCAAATCACTCATTGTTTATGACTTTATGTGTGTAAAGAAGTCACCAGTAAAATATTTTAGCCAAGAAAAATATAATATTAATAAAATTCTTGTGGTTACCACTCATTTCTTCCTTGACTATGAGAGGATAGAGGAGGACACGTGTCGAAATTGTGACCAAAACGATTTTCTAAAACTTACCACAAATTTGCAAGCTATAAAAATACTGTTTTAATTTTTTAAATCAAACCGGTTAAGTCTTGAAAACGAATAAAATGTTTACAAAAAAGAAGAGACGAAAATGTTAATAAAACGAAGCAGGACCAGCTTCGAAACAACACTCTTTGTTGACCTTTGACTCGCTCCATTACCACATGCCTTGACCATGACAACTACTACTACTATTATTATTATTATTATTAAAACATCTATTTAATTATTTATACATACATTGATCACTATATATTATATAGTTTTAACAAATAATAGAGTTAACTAGTTTTTTGGGTATCAACTTAAATAACAACAACACGTCTTACTTCTTCATTGTTTTCTTTCTTTTACCTCTCATCTACTTGTTTAAATTTGTCACACTCAATCTAATTACCTTTAAATTCTCTTAATTTATAATCAATTCTTAATGTCAACCTCATAGCTACATTACATCTCATTAATCACCTCCCTTTATAACATAAAATTATGTGCACGACATTGTAGTTATCTTTTGTTTGTACTAAGACTTTAGGTTCAAATGACTATTTTGATCCTAAATTATAAGCTCAAATAATATATATATATATATTTTTGAAAATAAAAGAAATATATAGTATAATATAATAATCGAATGTTTTTTTATATTAAGATTTTTGAACAATTATTTGATAGATTCTTTTTGGGGGTAAGAGAATATTTGTTTCACCGGGAGAGAATGGGACAAGGCACAAGACTGTCAAAGCAATAGACAGAAAATAAAAACATAAACCAAAATTAACATAAAAAGTTATTTGACAGGCAGATTCTGCCCTTTTTGTTGCTCATTATACTTTAATGTCTAGGAATAAAAATTCAAATCTACAAAAATAAATAAAAAAATTAAAACTAGAAGATATAGTAGATCAGAAATATAAAGGTCCAATACCACATCCAAAAATTATTTTGATTTCGATGTATTTGTCGTGGAATATTTGTCTTCCTTTGATAATTTTCTTTTCGCCAAGAAAACTTTATTGACAAAAGAAAATTTAAATTTTAAAACAAAAAGTTATCAATTATGTATTTGTATCTAAACATTTGTGTTGTGTTGTGTGAATTCAAACTCTTATTTCCAAAAAAATATGATAATATTATATGTTAGATAGTTTAAATTGATACTACAAGCAATTTTTGTAGACGACAACTTAGTCAAAAGTCTAGAAAAAGTTAACGTTGAAGTTTTTGATCCTACTAATTAACACCAACACATTAACTTATCTTAAATTTCACTACTTTGAATTTGTTTGTATATTTCTTAAAAGGAAAATGATTGAGTAAAGACTACTTGTTAAAAATCAATATGTGGTTTCGAATTGCGATTGGCTTTTGTTAAAAGAGATGTTATTATACCAAATAATTATCAAATTTCAACATCTCTTTCACTAGACCCATCTCTCTATTTTTCTTTGAAAAAGTAACTAGTTTACTTGATTTTTATATTATTGCAAAGGCCAACGTAACCAATCTCTTTGAAAATCTCTCTACAAAAATTTGTGAAAAAAACACTAAAATTTATAATTTTGAGTTTTTGAAGTAACTAAACTTGGAATTCAAAGCTATCTATTTAAAAACAACATCATTAAATAAATATTTACATGTGTTGATCTTTAACATACAAAATATACATTTTTCAATATAATTTTTGTGGTTATAAAAAACGCGTTAATACTTAACCAAATTATATTAAAAAAAACTTGTTGAGAAGAAGAAAAAAACAATGAGAGATGCGTGCAAAAAGAAGTGAAATTACGTGAATTAATTAATAAACGAGTCAAAGTTTTTGCCGTAAAAGAAAAAAAAACAGTCAAGCTTTTAGATTTGGTTGTATTATTATGGGGGCTTTGATGTTAACACAAGTAAGTGGAAGTTGTCTTCGGGTCCCACTTTTGGTCCTATTCTTTCGCAATTCACTGATTTCCTTTGACCAAAATATCATTCATTATTTATAAGAAACAAAATTTTACAACACACACAATAAATCTTAGATATGATATTTTTTGATTTATTATTATTACACACATCAATGTTGTGGTGGTTGTGAGTAGTGATTAAAACTTAAAAGCGATCGTAACTTGAAGCTTGCGATTTACAAAAAAGTTTCGAATGCCATAATTATTCATTATTGTCATTTCTAGATAATACTATCAATATAAAATAATACTAGTTTATATCCCCAAAATTAAAACGCACAGTTTAATGGATTTAGATAATTAAACAGGATTTCAAAGGGTAATAAAGAGTGAATTATTTTTTGTAGTCTTGAAAAAAAATCAACTGTATTTTTAAATTAACTGAAACCAAGGATTATACTGAATTTTTGTTTCTTAATCATGTTTTAGACGAATAGTAGAGCATAAATAAACCTGTTAAGATAGTCATAACTAATTATACATACATCACACAAATCGTAAGCTTCACTTCTAAAATGCGAACTTATATTAATACGTAGATGGACATTTAATGATTTTCAATTTTAAAATTTAAAACATAATTAATTTTAAATAAAATTCCAGCTAAGCTTTTAACGAAAGTATAAATACCACACGTGTGGGCTCATAGCCAGGTAAGCTCGTCTTCTTCTTCTTCTACCTCCTAAACTTTACAGTCTCTCTCTCTTCTCTCTCTCTCTCTCTAAAGCTAATTAAATGCCGGCGAATTTAGAGCCGTTGGATCTATGCATCCAGATTCCATACCATTTCAGATGTCCGATCTCACTAGAGCTTATGCGTGACCCGGTCACCGTCTGCACCGGTCAAACATACGACCGTTCCAGCATCGAGTCATGGGTCTCTGCCGGTAACAACACCACGTGTCCGGTCACACGCGCTCCGTTATCCGATTTCACGTTTATTCCTAACCACACTCTCCGCCGCCTTATCCAGGAATGGTGCGTCGCTAACCGCTCCAACGGCGTCGAGCGTATACCTACTCCTAAGCAGCCCGCAGATCCGAGTTCCGTTAGAGCTTTAATTAGCCAAGCTTCGGCGAAATCGGGAGCTCACGTCTCTGTTCGCTCACGCGCCGCCGCTCTCCGTCGTTTACGTGGATTCGCGCGCGATTCCGAGAAGAATCGCGTTTTGATCGCTGCTCATAACGCCGGAGACGTTTTGATTAGGATTCTGTTTTCCGACGATTCGCCGCCGGAATTGGTTTCGGAATCTCTATCTCTTATTGTTATGTTGCCGATGACTGATCCAGAACGGTGCGTTTCGATCGCGTCGGATCCGGGTCGGGTCGAGTTCCTGACGCAGTTACTGTTCGATTCGTCGATGGAAACGCGCGTTAACGCGGCCGCGCTTATCGAGATTGCGTTGACCGGGTCAAAATCGGCGGATCCGGATCAGAAAGTGACGATTTCGAATTCGGAGTCCATTTTCGAAGGCGTTCTCGATCTCTTACGAAACCCGATCTCGTCGTATCCACGAAGAGCTCTCAAAATCGGAATCAAAGCACTCTTCGCTCTCTGCCTCCCAAAACAAACGCGTCGCATCGCCGTCGCGGCCGGTGCGCCGGAAATTCTAATCGACCGACTCGCGGCGGATTTCGACAGATGCGACACGGAGAGAGCTCTAGCGACGGTGGAGCTTCTATGCCGTTTACCGGAGGGTTGCGCGGCGTTCGGGGAACACGCTTTGACGGTGCCTTTGCTCGTGAAAACGATCTTGAGAGTATCGGATCGCGCGACGGAGTACGCGGCGGGGGCGTTGTTAGCGATATGTACGGCGGAGGAGAGATGGAGAGATGAGGCGGCGGCGGCGGGAGTGGTGGTTAAGCTGTTGTTGATGGTGCAGAGTGAGTGTACGGAGAGAGCGAAGAAGAAGGCACAGAAGCTTTTGAAGCTTCTTAGAGATTCTTGGCCGGATTATTCTTTTGCTAATAACTCCGATGATTTTGGTTGCAGCGAAGTTGTCCCCTTTTGAATTTTTTTTTTATTTTTTTTCACAGTAATTATTATTTTTTTAGTTTTTAATATTATTATTTTTAATTAGACTGAAACGTAAAAAGGTCATTTTTGTGGAAAATGTAAAAGGAAAAATATTTTTTTTTTGTCAACAAAAGGAAAAATATTTATACACAATATGTGACTATAAATTAGTTTTTTCCTGAAGTTGACGATAAAAATTAGGTTACTTCTGGTATATATTGATTTTTTAAAAAAATTGTATGTTATCTTATCTATTAATTGGAAAACATTATTGTAAATTGTCTTTAAAAAAAATTCTAATTATAATACAAAGTCACTATATTTTTTTGCTAACGTATGTTTACAATTTGAACTAATTTACAAAATTTACAAATCTCATACTTTGGCCTAATCATAATAGCAAATACATATTTTTATTTGAGGAATTCACAAGACTACACAATTTTAACACTTCTTTCACAAAATTACACATAATTCAATATTTTTCTATAATTACTCCCTTTTAAAAATTTAAAGGTTGATTTATTTTAAAAAAATTACCAAAATTAAAATTTTTTCATTTGGGTTCGTTAATTAGTGTTTAAAGTATAATATTAAAGGGGTATTATTTATATTTAATTTTGAGCGTTTAGGTGTAGTTTTTCAAAATAATTTTGACATGTTGTAGTTTTGCAAAATGCAATTAAAATGGTGTAGTTTTGTAATTCCCCCTTTAATTTTTGTTACGGGTCGTTAAAGGATCACAAAACGAATTTAAACGAATGATAATGATTATGAGATTAAATCGAATTCAATTTATGCACAAATATTTATGTGTAATTTAGCAACGGGTCAAAAGTAGCATAAATAATTCATAATATATTTATATTCCAAATATAAAATTATACATAAATATAATTTTGAACTTTATATTAAATATAATTTAGTAAACAATTTTTAATTTTGTATCAAAACATCTTGGAAGGTATATCCCGGGGTAAAAATTTCAAATATTTATATTACACTGACGAAACCCGCGTTAAACCATACTTTATTTGTTACTTTGCACAATCTACATGTTTTATTTAAAGTATTGTATGAAATAAGAGATGTATACATATAATCCAAGTTGATGAAAAAAAATTAATATATATTTTTTAATAAATAATTTAAAATATATAAATTTAAAAACATATTAAATTCTGCAGATATGTACGGGTCTCATCTAGTTACTTATTAAATGGCTTCTTAAGTTGTGAAAAGTTGTTAAAAAAAGCAAATGGAAGATATGCTTAAAGCCATTAAATTCAAAGCCTTAAAGCTATTAAAGCTATCCTTTCGTTTTCCATTTTTAGTGTAAAGGTAAGTCAACTTTTTTCCATTACAAAAAAATATTAAAATGGTTTTGTGTATTTTATTGACAATTTATAGGTCTTGGACTATTGGGTTTCATAAGTTTCTAATGAAATGTCATTATTGTATTTTTTTCTACTTTACGTAGAGCTTTGTTTAATGTTTCTTCTTTTATAGTGTTTTCTGAGTGTCTTCCTTATAGTGTTTATAGCATTTCTTTAATCAAAAGGGTTAACATTTAAATTACACTCTGTTTAATGGACCCAAAAAACATAACTTTATTGTAGAAATAAAAATAATTGATTCGGCTATATGGTCAAAACTCACAAAGACTAAATGTAGGTTGAATAAAACATACATTGTTTGCTTCATTATCACAATAATCCTATGAAAAAATCACCCAAAAAACAAAGTGGGCTTAGTTAGATATTGGTCCTGGCTTAATATCTATTTTCCAAAATTGGCTCAACTATATATCAATAGTTTTTTTAAAATACTAGATTATTTGACTCGCGTCAATCGCAAAGTTTTAAGTTTCAAGTATATATTTTATATAAAATAAATTTAAAACTGTCAATTCATTTTTTATTATTTATCATGTGTTTCTAAAAAATATCATTTAAAAAAAAATTTGAACAATAATAGCATCATATGATTTTTTCGTTGAAAAGCACCAACATAATTTTATGAAACAAAATACCATAAATTTTAAATTATAAAAAAATATAAATTATATACAATTTATAACATTGATTTTATTTAGAATAAGCGTAAATTGTTTTAATTTGGTAAATCCAATACTAACATAATATAAATTATAGATTTTTTTGTATAGTTATGTATAACTTTTATTATATCATACTTTGTATTCTTTCTATTCATAATCTATGAGCTTTAAAATCATACTTTATGAACTTTTCGAATTTTTATTCAAATTTCAAAAGTGTTTTCTCAACTAATATATATAAAAATTTCAGTTTTTGTTTAATCAAGTTTCTGTTTAAACTCATATTCCATTTTATTAAGTCAAACTAAAAAAGAGTTCTAAAATCATCATACTTCAAAGACACAACCACAACAAACATATTCACCCAAACAAAAGCCCTTTTATCTTTGAATTTTGTTCAATCACATAGTCAAGGCAAGACATTTCTTGCTGCTAACTCTTTCCCTCCTGAACAAAAGCTTCTTCAAGAACCCTAATCTTTGCTTCTTTCTTGATACCATCTTCTCTGGTTTGTACACAACCAATGCATTGTAACTATTACAATCATCTCCATGTATAACTCTCTTAGTACCATCCTCTTCTTCTACATTGTTCCCAAGAGAAGCTCTTCTGTGTATAAACTTCACTGTGTTGCTTGTTTCTGTTGTAGATAATGCTCTTAGGTTCTTCCTTAGATTGGTTATAGTTTCTTTACACTCTGATAACTTCACAGAAGCTATATCCCATCTCTGCAAAACAAAACTCCACATCACAAATGAACCCTGAATTTCGATATATTAGTATGTAAATTATGATGCTTTCTACTCACGTTTTTGTTTCTTTGTGTTGGTTTACTATTTTCAACACTGCAAAAGATCATAGAGAAGTGATTAGTAAGTTGTAACCAAATCAAGAAGTTATGTTTTTTGATTACCTTTCTAACTGAAGTTGAAGCTCTATGCATGTCCCTTCAAGCTCTTCACAACAGTTCTTTCTGTGATCAAGGTCTACTTCAAGAGAAGACAACTTCTTCTCTGTCTCCTTGAGCTTAGCTTTCGCTATGTTAAGCTTCGTATCAAGATCTTCTTTCGTCGATCTCTCTTTTTCGATATCAGCCTTTACTGTGTCCTTAGTCTCTCTCAATGCTTTGACCTCTATCTCTAAGTTTCTGATCTTCTCTTCTGATTCCTCAAGCTTGTCTCTAAGTTCTTGCTTCTCATCATATCCGATTTTCTCAACCTTTCTTAGACCCAAATGTCTCTTGATCTCATCTTTAGTCATTGGACCTGACTCCATTGGTGATATCCATGTGATGCAAAGAGGGTCTTCTTGAGATTTCTTGGTGTCTATATCATCCATACACCCTAAAGCGATCTTGATGTCTTGTAATAGCTCTTTAACACCGCGTTTGGATATCCTCTCTTGCTTCGATATAGCGCTTAAAACAACTTGAATCCAATCAAAAGATCCTTCCTTTTCATCATCCTCTCTTGGATCTTTATCAGTACAAACAATAGCTAACTTCTCCATCTCATTGAAATCATCCATTAGTAACTTCATCTCCTTTGAACCACAAGGGCTAATCACACTGTTTTCGCTTCTAATATCGAAACTTGAAGCCTCTAACGGCTTTTGCCCGCGGCTAAGATCTTTGATCTCGATGTTTTTCCTCATGATTATGTCCATTAGGTTCTTGTTCTCTGCTCTAACATTCCCAATTTGCTCCATCAACAAATCATACTTAAGCTTCCTGCTTTGAACTTCATCTCTCATCATCAAATCGGTCTTATTCGCGTTTCTTCTCTTCATCTCCATCTTTCTCTCTTCGCCTTCGTTCCTTATCGATATAGACCTCTCCGGGAACTTCTTTCGAAACAAAAGTCTTAACCTTTGACATTCACCTTCAAGCTCCACAATCTTGTTCACATTCCTAAGCTGTTGTTTGTGAGTTAGCTCCATAGACTTGCGAGTATGCTCTGTTTCCTCTGTTTTCACCTCAAGATCCTTCTCAAGAGCACTATACTCGTATCTCAAGAAGGCGTTTTCTTTCTCTGTCGAATCTAATCTAGCCATTAACGCTTCGAATTCTGATTCCACTTGAAACTTACACTCTTGTAGGCTCACCACGAGCTCTTCTTTCGCCCCAAGAGACTTCTTGAGATGAGAGTTTTCCGCGGCTAAATTTTGAATCTTTCTCTTCATCTCAAGTAGACCATCATCTCTGGTCTCTTTCTTAGTTTCATTTGAGGTGAAACCGTTGTTATCGAGTCTCTTTGCCTCGTGATCTCTCCCAAGAAGCTCCATTCGATGAAGAAGCTTGTCCGATACACCACAAAAAGGCGATGAATCTCCATTCTCCAACCCAATTTCAAGACCCATTTCTTCATCTTTCAAGAAAATCTCATCAGCTACACCAATCTCACCATATAGAGCCACAAGAGGATTTTTCTTGGGAGAGTTCAAGGCTATAGTTTCTAGCTTCTCGTTTAGACTTTTTCGAGCTCTCTCCGGTCTAATCACATTTCTTGAAGGAGCCTTATATGCCTACATACACAAAACCATAGCTTATAAAAGACATATAGTAAGCTACTAAAGTTGTAAATCAATACATAGACAGAACATAAGCTGATGATAACTATCAAGATTTGCTCCATGAAACAAAGAACATTCATAGTTCTGCCTAAAAAAAGTTTTCTTTTACCTGTTCTCTGATTCTTCTAGAAGAACCTTGTAGTGTTTCTGCTGAAGATTCTATCTTCTTCTTTGATCTCCATTGGTTAGTATCCATTTCTTCTGCAACAAAATTTAAAAGGGGGGGGGGGACATAGCATAAGCTTAAAGAACAAGAACCAAGAAGATGCAAGTGTTTAAAAGAAAGTTTGAATGCAAGATTCTTACATAGTCTCTTATGTAGCTTGAACAAGTTAATGTGATCTATGCAACAACAACAAAAAGAAGAGAGATGAATCTTTAAGTAAATAAGGTAGAGAGAAGCATCAAAGAGTACTCTCTGATATTAATTGTTTACGTTTCAACTTATATATACAAACATTAAAGTAAGTAACTATAGGACACCAAACAAATATGGTGTTTTGTTTTCTAAAATTGTAGCACAGTTTTTACATTTTTACGAAGAAAATGTGCTTTTCATAATTTTTTACTAAATAAACAATCATTAAAAGAAATTCACCCTATTAATAATACTAATTTCATCATTTTTTGGGGTAAGAATACTAATTTCATCACTGTTATGCATTAAACTAATATACCTTACCTACCCCATAAATGAAAAGGGGAGCAGAAATTTTAAAAAGACTATTTGAAAATTAATTAAGGCGTTTAATTAAGTCCACAAGACATTTAGTGCTACCTAATGATAATGACATTTGTCGTTTAGCATATATTTCTTTGATAATTAATTAGTTTTGATATCACATCTTTTCTTGGTTTTCTTTTCTTTTCTTTTCTCGGCTCTTCCCTTTTTAGAAGATAATAAAGAAACCATTTCAAAGGATGCAAAATAAAAACATTTCGATTTTTTTCTATGATTAAAATGTTTATAACCTTGATTTTTTTTCCACAAAATATGGTTCAGTTCAATTTTTTGAGAAAAAGAAAGAAAATCAACTCTTATATATATATATATTTTTTTTGTTAATTAAACTCTTATATTTTCTCTACAAGAAAACAAATTTCGACCCATAACTTTTGGTTTAACAACAAAAATTTACCTAATTTCATCATTTGTGAGGAAAAATATTATAATTAATCATATGGTTAGACAATCGACCAAGTCACTAAACTTGACAAGTATTATTTGTATTTTTCCTTTTTCCTTTTGTTTTTATTTTAAAAATATTTTATTTGAAGGGCCATAGGATTCGAAACCATTCTCCACCGACAGTTTTTACTACTACCACTACTACAATTTCTTTAATTACCCATCATGTCATGTTGAAAAGAACACAAAATGATAATGTTAAAAAGTTTCACAAAATGGAATTGGAAAGTGGGGGAATAATAAAAGAGACGTTACACAAAATTTATATTTAATTTTTAAGTGGTCCATATAATTCTTGTGATGTCTATAAAAAGAATAAAGCCAGGGTTCTAAATAAAGCTATGATGAAGATAACTGTAAACAATTTTTAAATTATGAATTCACAAAATTACACAATTTCTTTCTTTCGTTTACAAAACTCTACCTAATTCAATTTTTCACATATTTACACCCTTTCAAAATTTTAAAAGCTTGATTTATCCTCTAAAAAATTATCAAAATTGAATTTTTTTTATTTGGGTTCGCTAATTAGTGTTTATGGTATAGTATTAAAGGAGAAAGATTGTGTGGATATGGTTTATTTGAATTTAATTTTGAGTATTTATATGTAGTTTTGTAAAATAATTTTGAAATGATGTAGTTTTGTAAAATGTAATTCAAAATGTGCAGTTTTGTAATTCTCCCTTTTTAAAAAACTATAATGAAGATAATTATAAACAAAAATATGGTTTCCACTTTAGGCCGTTTGAATTAAATAAAATTTCTGAATTGTTTTGCTGTAAACCACAATGATCGTTTATTGATATTTTTTAGCATAAAGATTTATCAATGTTTGTTAAATGGATTCGTTCTGCATTATAAAAGCATTTGATGAAGCATTTCATATTTATTTCTAACAATTGGGCCTAATTAGTTGATCTTAATATTGATGGGGGTTTAAAGAAGCGTTAAACCCACCACTAACAACATGAAACAATCTTGTGTTTTGCCTCTAAAACAAATATATAACCTAAATTTACCAAGATGAATTCACAAAACTACGTTATTTTAACTATTCCTTCGCAAAACTATACCATTTCAATAGTTCATTCACAAAACTACATTTAATTCAATATTTTTATATATTTAAATTTTTTCAAAATTTTAAACGGTTGATTTACCCATTAAAAAGTTACCAAAATTAAAAAAAAATTATTTGGGTTCGCCAATAAATATTTACGGTATAATATTAAAGTGGTAGAATTATGTGGGTATAATATTTATTTGAATTTAATTTTGAATGTCTTTGAAATGGTGTAATTCTATGAAATACAAATCAAAATGTTTAGTTTTGTAATTGTCCTATTTACGAATGATTACAATAATTATTTACGAATTACTGGACAACACGAGAATACATTCATCTAACATTTGTCTATAAGTTGCATACCTCAAATTACTTTTATTTGTTGTTATATCACTAAGACAAATCATTTATAATTATTCCTTTTTTTTTTGTTTGTTAAAAGGATTTAACCGTTGACGTCGAAAATGATATACCAACGAAGCTACACATGTATTCAACAACCCTTTCATATATATATTAGCAAGTGTTTATATTAATATACATTTATTCTCTTGTCATTCTAACAATAATTCAATTTTAGATTCAAAACTAAAATTGTATTCTAACCTAACTTAATTTTCTCACAAAGAAGACATTTTTCATTGACTTCTCACCATTCATATTTGCTATATAATCACTCCCTAAGCTAATTATCAAACTTATGATCAATGGCTTCAAATTATACTAATTCCTCTTCTTTCACTTTCTTGATTCTATCTCTTCACTTTCTTTCAATCCTAGCCACCCGAAACTACCACATAACCGAAAGAAAATCTCTCGAAATCATCATCGGAGGCGGCGGCGGTGGTGAAAACCCCTCTTACAATTCACCAGAGCCATATCCTGCGCCAGGCTCAGAAGAAGACTGTCCTCCTCCTCCACCGCTAATATTCTCAAGCCCACTAATAGAGAAAGTGTATCCGATCATCAAAAACTTCCAAACCCTAATCGAAGATGACCCAAAGAAGATACTCAAAACATGGGTAGGCACCGATATTTGCGCCGATGACAAGTACATAGGACTAGAATGCGCAAAATACCCGGGAACAAACCATCTCGCGCTTGCGAGCATCCAATTCAACGAGTTTAACTTGGGTGGCAAGAAACTCCAGTTATGTAACTTCCTCGACAAGCTAGAGGAAGTTACCATTTTCCACGCGAACAGCAACAACTTCATAGGCTCTGTTCCTAAAGTCAGCAACTTGAAGTATTTGTTCGAGCTTGATCTTAGCAACAACAAGCTCTCTGGAGAGTTCCCGAGTTCTGTCTTAAAAGCGACGAATCTCACGTTTCTTGATCTTAGGTTTAATTCTTTCTCAGGCTCTGTCCCTCCTCAGGTCTTTGATCTTGATCTTGACATTTTGTTTATAAACAATAACAATCTTGCTCAGAGACTTCCAGAGAATCTTGGATCCATCACTGCTCGTTACCTCACATTCGCTAACAACAGGTGAAGTATAAAACTTAATTCTCTTTTTATGGTATTTCTGGAACTCAAAAAGTGGTATATTTGGAATCAAGATAATTAAAGGGTTTTTTTTCCTAATTTTATGTGATGTGGTGCAGATTCAATGGTCCAATACCTAGTAGCATAGGTAACATAAAGTCATTACAAGAAGTATTTTTCTTGAACAACAAGTTAACCGGTTGCTTACCGTACCAAATCGGTAAGCTAAACCAAGCTAAATTCTTCGACGTCGAGCTTAACCAGCTAACCGGTCCGATCCCTTGCTCTTTCGGATGCTTACGCAAGATGGAACATCTCAATTTAGCAAGAAACAAGTTCTATGGCACCATACCAGAGATCCTCTGTGATCTCTCATCTCTCAACAACGCTTCTCTCTCTTTCAATTACTTTACTCGGGCCGGTCCGAAATGTCGAAAACTTATCAAGAAGAAGGTTCTTGATGTTCGTATGAATTGTATTCAAGATCTTCCTAATCAGAGAACACCATGGGAGTGTGAAAAGTTCTTTATGAGGAAACAAAGTTGTCCTGACTATAAGTCTTTGTTTTATGTCCCTTGTCGTAAGGAACTAAACCGGACTAAATCGGATCAAGAAGGGTTAGATGGTAAGGCTTCACCACCGGTATCTTATGGTGCACTTAACCCGAACCGGATTCGGAATCTTTAGAGAGAACCAAGTTTGTTGTGTTTGTGATTTTATATATGGTTATTCATGTTTTTGTTTATTATTGTAACTTGTAAGTGTGGTTTATTGAATAAATGTATATTTTGTGTTTATATTTTGGTCATTAGTTGGCATGTCCTTATCCCATAATATTATAGTCTCGAATTATTTGGCGTATGTGATGATATAAATTATGAAAATATTTGAAACAAAATCATGTGAAGAGATAAAAAAGATGTCCACTTGGAAGATTAGAGAAAATTTTATAATAACAAACCTTTGCAATCATTATGTTGGTGTTAACATAATTAGTCTTTAATTCAAATAAAATACTAATATTAAAACATAACAAGTGAAAATATCTATCATGTATAGTTTTTTTTTTGTCACTATCATCTATCATGTATAGTATAAGTGAAAAACAATGATAATTCTGCAAAGTCTTGCATATTAGGGAAGCATAACAAACATTTTATATCACTAAGGGTGGTCAAATCAATTTCAAAAACTTTTAGGGTAAAACAGTAAGAAAACAATAAATTAGGGGACTTCATCAGAAACAAGCAAAAATAGTGAAAATGTGGAGTCTTTCTCTTTCCCTTTCCGTCTCATTGTCACTAACCACCATTGCTTTCTACTGTCACTTTCTCTCTCCAGCGACTTGTCATTGACCTCTCTCTCTCTCTCCTCTTCTGTTCTTTTGGCTATGGTGGTTTATAAGCAATCTCTGTTCCTTGCGTTTATGGCTTTTCTTGGAACCCATCATTTACCTTCACTAACAAAAGCAGGTTTGTTTGTTTATCTCACCACAATCATTCATCTCTTAGAATCTTCCTTGAAAATCTTACTCCATGGGTTCAATTCGTAGCTATGATTTTACCAATTCAAGATTCTAATTCTCTTTGATTTAAAGTTTCGATTTTTTTTGCATTCTCACAGCTTCGTGTTTTGGGTTTCTTTTGCTTGAATCGATTGTGTGTTTAGTTGCTTAGCATGCGAGATTTTGCTGATATGGGTTTCGTTTATATTTCTATATAGAGATTAGAGAAAGAAACTATATAGCATTTGAAGCCAATGGTTATGTGAAATTTTGTAGATTGTCCATTGGATTTGTCTTCATCAAACTTCACACTTGTGGCTTCTGTGTGCTCAAACAACAACGATAGAGCCAAATGCTGCCGCTACATGAACGCTTTCGTCGCTGTATCAGTCTCACGCTACGCTAACCGCACATCGGATCTTGGTGTTGCTTCGGATTTAACTGAAACATGCATCACTACCATCTCTAAGACAATGGAGCTGTATGGTATCCCGAGAAACGCAACGGCTTTTTGTGGACTAGGGACTAAGATTCTTGTTAACTATGATTGCGAAGGCTTGACCACTGTTACTCAGATGCTTCACTCTCCAAAGTTTAGAGATGTTTCTAGAAGCTGTAAACTCCCTCTTTCGCCGGGGAGTAGATGCAGGAATTGTTTGAATTCTGGTGTTACCTATCTTCGTAGCTTTGTGGATGCAGGGAATAGCATTAAAGTTAGTACTTGCCGAGATGCTACCTACGCTGCTTTAGCTAGCCGGGTTGACGATTCATCGGCCCTTGAACTAGCTAGCTGCTTCTTTAATGTCGCTGAGCTTAGCGCTGGTCCAGGTATATACAGTTTTGCGTATCTAATTTTTGTTCATTGAGTGTTGAATTTTTTCATTGGTTCTATATCGGGAACGTTCCTAGATAGATATCTTGTATATCTTAGATTGTCCTGGATAAGAAACTGTTTCTTTGACTTGAGTTTTCTTGTTATCTACTCAGAGTCGTCGGTGAGCCCAAAAGCTTCTCCGACACCACTGTTAGCAGATAGTCCGAGTAACAATGATCTTGTTTTGTTTCCAAGCAAAAGTCACCATTCATATCACCTGACAGTGGTTCCGACTGTTGGGATCGCTGTTACAGCTTTTGCTGTGATGATGCTCGTAGTCCTGATATTTCTTATCCGAAGAAAAAAACGGGAACTTGATGACTCAGAGTGCATTGATCATAATCCAACAAAGACAGTCCCTTCTCCTCGCCCGAATGTGATGATTCATGAAGGTGTGAAGTTCTTCTAGTGTTCGCTTACAAGAGATGTTTGAGCACACAAAAGAATCACGTGGTTACTTTTTTGTAGGTAATTCATTGGTTTTCCGGAAATTCAGCTACAGGGAGATGAGGAAAGCAACTGAAGATTTCAGCACAGTGATTGGCCGTGGTGGCTTTGGGATTGTTCACAAGGCTGAGTTCAGTAATGGGCTGGTTGCAGCTGTGAAAAAGATGAACAAGAGCTCTGAACAAGCAGAAGATGACTTTTGCAGAGAGATAGAGCTTCTCGCAAGGCTGCATCACCGCCATCTAGTTGCTTTGAAAGGTTTTTGTATAAAGAAGAACGAGAGGTGAACTATTATTTACACTTTTGCTCTTTTGTTATGTTGTCTCTACTAATCTAACTTGAAAATTTCTAGGTTCCTCGTCTACGAGTATATGGCGAGTGGGAGCCTAAAGGATCATCTACATTGTATGTTCACTAGTTCCAGTTTTTCTTGCTATGTTTATAGACTTTGATTGAGAATCTTGAACGTTGCTCTTGATTTCTATATGCAGCCACAGAAAAACCTCCACTTAGTTGGGAAACAAGGATGAAAATTGCTATCGATGTGGCTAATGCTCTGGTAAACTTATAAAACCTTCATCTACATTTCCTATAACAAAGATACTATATAGTTTGTATTACTCTTCTTAGTTCTTGGCTGGATATACTTCTTTTCCCAGGAATACCTTCATTTCTACTGTGACCCACCTCTTTGTCACAGAGACATCAAGTCAAGTAATATATTACTAGATGAGAACTTTGTTGCTAAGGTGTGTCTGCGCTAAATGCTACCTTATAACTCGTCTATTTCTTTAACCTCTTAGGGAAAATTGATTTTTCTTTTGGCTTCTATTTTGCATTTTGCTATGCAGCTTGCAGATTTTGGCCTTGCACATGCTTCTAGAGATGGCTCCATTTGTTTTGAACCTGTGAATACTGATATCCGTGGAACTCCAGGTCTGGATACGAAGGAACAACCACTATTCTTTTCTCGAAAGTTGAGCAACAAGCTAATCTAAAAGACTAAACCTGTGAATATGAGTTTTCAGGCTATGTTGATCCAGAGTATGTTGTAACACAAGAACTGACTGAGAAGAGCGACGTGTACAGCTACGGAGTGGTGTTGCTAGAGATCATAACCGGGAGAAGAGCAGTAGATGAAGGCAGGAACCTAGTAGAAATGTCTCAGACATTACTGGTATCAGAATCAAGACGCATAGATCTGGTGGATCCGAGAATCAAAGACTGCATAGATGGAGAACAGCTCGAAACAGTAGTGGCGGTTGTGAGATGGTGCACAGAGAAAGAAGGCGTGGCTAGGCCATCGATCAAACAAGTCCTGAGGCTGTTGTGTGAAAGCTGTGATCCGTTGCATCTCGGGCTTGCATTGGCGGTTGAAGAAAACAAAGGACGGTCACTGAGAGGTGACTCAGGTTTCCAAAGCGGTGACATACGAGGAGTGGCTTCTTCCTCTAGTACTACATCAAGGTCGCATTGTAGCCGGAGTTTTCTGCTTGAGCCGGGGTCTCCTCGCTCTCCACCAAATGGTCTCTCTTTTTGAGTCTAAGTCACTTCTAGAAATTTTCCACTTTGGATGATCAAACTGTTTTTAGTTGCAATTTTGAAAAATTTAAATGTTTTCTAACAGACAAGACTGGTTTAGTTGCCAATTTTAGTAATGACTAAACCCAGAGTTATGACAAGAGTAAACCAAAATCCCAACAGACCACAAAACACAAAACAGAAGATTATCTAAACTTAGACCAACGATGTCAGGGCATAAAGTATGTCATTATCCATAATGAAAACTTAACCTACTCTGTAACCTAGATTTTCACTGAATAAATACTCTTAATCTCCTGTACATCTAGCAATATCTTCTATTATAGTAGTCACAAGCAGAGAGGTGTCTGTCTGGTTTAGTAGGTTCTTGTTGCTTAGTTTCCGACTTCACCATGGACCGGTTAGTGTCCTTCTCAAGCATTGTCTTTTGCTGCCCCATGGTTGCTTCGACGATTCCTTCAGCTGCCAATTCAAAAGCAGTAGTAATGAACAACAGAATCAAATTCAGCAAAGGACTAATCAAAACTTGCAGGCGACAATGTTCAAAACTATTGAAGCTTAAGATGCAGTGAGAGATTATAAGACTTTTCATGTCCTTTTAAATTTTCTATTGTCTGATGCTGCAGAGTTAAGTGAACATGTACCTCGTTCTTCTGCATTTCCATCATCTCATCCTGCAACATAGGAGAAGTTCAGTATCAAAACTTCTGAGAGAGAAGAATGAAAAGAAATAAAGGCAGGCCGTACTCGAAAAAGATACCTGTTTCCTCTGCAATTCTTGGTTCGCTTTCTTAAGCTTTTCAATCTCGGCTTCCAGTTCCAAGGTGTAAGCCTGCATATAATGGATAATCAAAACAAAGGGGAAAACAAAATTTCCTAATCTACAAGTTTGGTTAGACTAATAATTCACCTGCTTTCGAGCTCTTGATCTAGCAGCTGATTCGCGATTCTTGATCATTCTTCTTTGCCTCCTCTCGATAACCTTCTCTACACCCGTATTGCTTCTTCTTCCTCGGTTAAACACATACGGAACTGGCGACAAAGAATTATTTTCAGCGCTGCTTGTCCCTGGTGAAGTTACTGCAACAGTGACCCCGGCTCCTCCATAACTAGCTAATCCATTGTTATTGTTGATGTGACTATTCACAGCCCCAGCAAAATGTTTGTTTACCATACTTACAGGCGCAGCAAATGCTACATTTACTTGTTTAGGAAAGATGGTTTGAGGCGGCCGCTGCTGCTGCTTTGGATGTGGCTGATTCAGCTTCTGTCGTGGCAGCTGCTGTTGTGGCGGTTGAATCTGCTGTTGTGGCTGTTGAAACTGTTGTTGTTGTTGCTGTAAATGCATTGTTCCACCAACTTCGATGCCTAAACTAGGTGGCTGATTCAAGATCATAGTATCATTACTACCACCGTTGAATGATACGTTGTTCTGATTGGGCTGACCAAACCCAAAACCTAAGCCACCAGCAGCACTGTTGTTACCATAAAACCCATTGTTATTGCTTACATTGACCTGACCCATCTGCTGAGTAGAGTTATCTTCTCTCACAACTCCAGCCCGAAACAGAAACTCCTCGAGTGTCATCTCTCCTAAAGTCTGTTGCCTCGCAGGAACCGCATTCGACTCACCACTTCCACCTGCCACATTATCATCATTACTGTCCTTTGTGTTCAAAAATTTCCAGACCTCATCAACAGTCTTCTGACTCATTGTCCTAGGCAATGTCAACGAGCCTTGCCTCTGCAGATTCCCACCAGGGATACTACCAACACCACCGGGTTGTGCTACGGCTGTAGCAGCTGAAGAAGCCATGGTCATGGCCTGAGCTTCCTCAGCAGTCCATATGCTCTTCAAGAGTTCATCCATGTTCATCGACCCAAAATCTTTCCCCGGCCCACCTAGTGTGGTCTGAAGCTCGTCGAACGTTAGTGAATAAACCGAGGACTGCCTTGCCAATGGATTGGTAGTATCCATTGGCCTAATCTGGCTAGTCCCTTCTCCTACAGAAGACCCACCACTTCCTATAGTGTTGAAACCGACGTGAGTTCCCATACTCCTTGTCTTTGACCTTCTTCAATAGAAAAAAACTCGAACAAACCCTTCTTCTAACCTTACTTCAGAGAAGTAAATAAACCAGACAATGAGAGACAAAAGTAGAGAAATTAGTGAGGATTACACAATGATAAGAGTTTCATGAAATAGCATTAAGTACCAAGGTGGATAAAAGGTTTAAAGCTATGTGTCACACATAATACATGTTAGAATCCTTATAAGATAAAAGTAAAGAGAATCAAAGCAAAACAGGACAAACCCACATAAATGTGCATGTGTGTACATATGTAAAAAAAAAAACGCAAAATTACCATTCAAACAATAAAACTGTCAGATCTTTGGATAAGTTTTGTGAGAAAAACATGTAAACGGTGTTTTCTCATAACCAAACATGAACATATAAACATATACATGATTTATGAACAGATCTCAGAGTAAAATCAATCCACTTGTCTCAAAAATCGAAGCTCAATACCCAAAAAAGTAACAATCAGATCGAGAAATTAAACAAGTTTTGATCTTTTTACAACCAAAAGTTACTTCATTCACTAGTGAATCAAACACACACAAGAGCTAATTATATATATATATATGAAGCAGAGAAAAGACAACAAAAATTAAGCGACATGGATGATCCGACAAAGACAGATCCAAATATGCATATAAGAAACGGATAATTATAATTTTTTAGAAAAAAGAGCTGTGAAAACAACGCACAAGAGAATCTGTAGGGGAGAGACGACAAGTGTGTTTATGGATGCTTTGACACGAGCAGCCATTTTTAAGGGGTTAAAGCTTTTTTTTTATTTTCATTATTTTTATTTTCTCTTTACGGAGTTTCTTTATTTTAATTTTATTTTTACTAAATATTTATTATTTGTGTCGAAATGGTGACAGGTGGACGAATAATAATAAAACATTTGGGATTTTAAATTCTTGTAAATATTTTAGGCCAATTAAGTGACATAATATGGTAAATTAATGACCGTCCGATTTGGGTCTATTTTTTCAAGATTTATTTCTTACTTATATATTTTCAGAAATTCCTAATATTCACATTTACGATTGTTATATTAAAATTTTATACAAATTACATCTAGATTTTTTCTATTTCCAAAAATGGTTTGATTGATAAGGCTATACATAATTGTGACAAGATTTTATCCATAAAAAAATAGAAAATGATTACGGAAATATTATAATATCTCAAAAAATTGATAAATGTAATCAGATGAAACTATATTTATGTTTTGGATTAGTGAAGTATCTTAGCTTATGCTTTTGTAACTTATGGGGTGATTGGTTTAATTACATCATTTTATCAAAAAAACAACTTAATTACATCATTAAGAGTTACTACACTTAATCAAATAATTTAATATTTTATAAAGTTTTTTTAATTATCATAATAGAAGCGGTGGTGCTTTCTTTGTGGGCACCCATTTTTGGTTACAAAAGCCAATGAAAATATCACACCACTCTTCAATAATACAATTACAAACCAATAAAGACTTAAAGAGCACTGTTGCGTAGAGTCAAAATCATGACTTCCAAATACAGAAGTTTTATTTTCTTTCCTTATTTGGAATAACAGACATATAATAATCTTATATTATTAATACAGAAGACTGAGAGAGAAAATAAGTTCGAAAATCCTATGTGTCATCACATGAGTAATTCTGGTCCCACATCATTAAAAAATTCATTGAAAAATTATAAAAACCCAAAACAAAAACCCCAAATTTATCACAAAGTCTCTTTAATAAACATAATAAATGGATAATATATTTAGAAAATTTTGAAAACCCCATAAAATATAAAAATATAATATCAAAAAATCCATAAGAAACACAATTTATAATTTCAAATAGATCTCAATAATATTTATATGTTATATTCCATCACATAAAGTTCAAACTAATAATAAAACATATTGTTCATTTACAAATAACAATATTATTTTGTAAAATTGTATTCAACACCAAAATTCATGTCAAATGACAAAACATGAACACATAATTAACGACTCATCTCAAAATTTGAGCAAAGAATTTTCGGATAAGTTTTTACATGAAAGAGTGATTAAACATCCCGAAAATTCAGTGGTTTTATCCGAGTTTTTAATAGTCCGAGTTTTATGTCGAATAGAGACCGGATTGACATACTTTTCATTGTTAAACGGGTCATATCATGGTTTCAAAACACTATGTAGTTATTGTTTTTCAATGATAAATAATAAATTATACGTAATGGTAAATATTCAATATCGAAATGGCAATGATAATCTTTTTCGAAGATAAATATTAAAATAGTAATAATAATAAATTTTTGTAAATAAAACATTATAAAAACCAAAATAAAATATATTTTGTATATATATTTCAAATTTAAACTCCGCGTTAAACGAGGATCATATGAAATCTAAATTTTTTAATCTCATTTTATACGACACATTGTTTTTACCAATAAACATTTATTCTTCTATTCCGTAAATATTTATTCCGCGTTTGCCGCGGGTAACTTTCTAGTAGTTAATTATTGTTGGCCGTACAAAATGGGCTTAAACAAAAGTATGTATTTAATTATCCATTGGGCTTTAGCATAATCCAACAAGCCGATTTTATACTTGGTCCACTAATTTTTGTTATCAATATATCTTTTTTAGTTAAGAGGAATTCACAAAACTAAACTCTTTCAACTCGTCCTTCACAAAACTACACATAATTTAATTTTTTCACAAAACTACATCCTTTCAAAAAATTTAAAGCTTGATTTACCTTATTAAAAATTACCAAAATTAAAATCTTTTCATTTGAGTTCGCTAATTAGTATTTAGGGTATAATATTAAAGGGGTAAGATTGTGTGGATAAAGTTTATTTGAATTTAATTTTGAATGTTTAGGTGTAATTTTGTGAAGTATTTTTGAAATGATGTAATTTTGTGAAATGTAATTCAAATGGCGTAGTTTTGTGATTCTGCTGATCAACGTGATTCAAAGATTATGACAAGGTGGATATGTTATTATGTTTTTCACGTGTAAAGGTCAATATGTTATTAATTTGTGGACGAATCGGTAGAAAGAAAAGTCAATGGTTGAAAATATACAATTTTTTATAGGAATATGATAAATCTTAGAAAATGAGTCTTCAAGTCCTATTTTTGTATGTGTCTCGAGACTTTATGTTAATTGTTGTTGATGTTGTCATTAACAGGTCAAACTTGTTAATTACAAGTACTATAACATTAACAACGAATCCTTTGTATTAACAAAAGCTAAATATATATAAAAAATGAGTGAAAATCAACAAGAGAACATGATCATGTTGTTTGGCTTTGGTTAAAAGTGAATCTAACTTTATAAAGGATACTTATCGTAAACTCTAACTTTCATAATATTAATGATTATCATTTAGCTTAACTAATTTATTACTAGTTAATTACATTTATCAAATATCATGTAGTACGTAGTATCTTTCAAGTGTCAATACTTAATATATGGAGTATATCATCTAGTAATATTTATTTTTTTAAAAAACCAAACAATCTACTAACAATAGTAATTGTTAATAATAAGAAAAATAGTAGTATTTTTTTTTTTTGCAAATTTTCCGATGATATTTTTGGGCATCAAATTGTATTTAAGGAATCTTCTATACAATTAAGGAATTTATTAATAATTTTTTAAAAGAGGAGAAAGAAAAATCAAAGACAAAGGTCGCGAGAGAGATCTAAATTCCTAACCTTTCGCTTAATTTTTTGCAGGAGAAGAATAAAACGTGTTCCCAAGAATCTCTCTTCTCTCTGCACAAAAAAGGAGGAAGAAGAAGAAGAAGAAGAAGAAGAAGAAGAAGAGGTTTCATTTTCAAAAACTCTGATCCATTTCTCACCAACCAATTGATTCTCTGTATGATTTCTCAGCGATAGAAGAGAGGCTAACTTCTTCTTCTTCTTAGACAAAATGGATTCGTTATCGTCGTCTTCGCGCGGCGTAATGGATCATCACGAGCCACCGTCTATTGAAACATGGCATTTTCAGATCGCAATCTATTTCGCCTTTGGGTTCTTCTTCCTCAGGCTCTTCCTCGATCGATTCCTCTTTCAAGTAAGTCACAGAGAAAGAAAAATCTCCATTATATTTGCCTTCCACAGCTAAAAAAACCTAAGCAGAATCGTATATCATATACATGTTTCTTCTTTTGTGAGCTATGTAGATTTTGATCACATGTTGTTCCCCTTTTTTTGATTTTGTTTTTCTTTTGTGGTGTTTTTATAGAGAATAGCTGTGTGGCTTTTGAGTAATGGCTCTGCTTCTTCTGCTATGAAGATAAAGATTTTGAAATGCAAAGAGTCTTTGTGGAAACTCATGTATTACGCTGCCTGCGACGTATTCGTACTCAAAGCTGTTTATAATGAGCCATGGGCTAGAGATATCAAGCTTTTCTTTGATGGTTGGCCTAATCAAGAGCTAAAGTGAGTTTCAAATCTTGTTAGAAAAATCCCACATTTTGATAGTTGCCCTGAAGTTTATTTGGTTTAGGACTATGGTATGGAATTTTGTGTCTTCGACAAAGGGGATAACTTTTTTTGTTTTTGTTTGCGTGTGTGTGTGTGTGCTTGTAGGCTTCCGATAAAGCTGTACTATATGTGTCAGTGTGGGTTCTATGTGTATGGTGTTGCTGCTTTGCTTGCTTGGGAGACTAGACGAAAGGATTTTGCTGTTATGATGTCTCATCATTTGATTACGATCATCCTTCTCAGTTACTCCTACTTGACAAGGTGATTATCAACTTTGTTTCGTCGGTTTGCATCAGCTCTCTGTCAAAAAGGAATAAAGTTAATGTGTTATCTTTAGTGATAGTAGCACATAGTATAATGCATTAGCAGCACCTATATTTGAACCAAATCTACTTTGATCAAAAGAGTTTTTATTGTTCTGCAGCTTTTTCCGAATTGGAGCGATCATCTTAGCCCTTCATGACGCAAGCGACGTGTTCATGGAAACCGCTAAAATTTTCAAGTACTCTGAAAAAGAATTTGGAGCAAGTGTGTGTTTTGCACTATTTGCTCTTTCTTGGCTATTTTTACGGTTAATATACTTCCCGTTCTGGATCATCAGGGCCACGAGGTACATATCTGCTCTCTGTTTTGATTCTTATTAGATATATTGTTCCTTTATGGCTAATGCTTAATGTGACATTCTTGGTCAAAGCATCGAACTCCTAAACTATTTGGATATGACATCAAGGGAAGGCACGGTCATGTACTATTCATTCAACACAATGTTACTGATGCTTCTTGTTTTCCACATATATTGGTGGTATCTCATTTGCGCCATGATCGTAAGACTACTTAAAAACAGAGGCAAAGTTGGAGAAGACATAAGATCCGGTAAGGCTTTTGTACTTTTCTTTCAGCTTGATTTTGAATAGAATTGTTATATGAGTCGTGTTATTGTTTTTGTCAATGGCAGATTCAGAGGATGATGATGATTAGGCTTTGCAAGCATAACAATTGACAAATACGGAACGTTGTTTCCACTTCTCCAAACCAAAATGTTTAGCTGGTGAAGAATTTGATCTCAGCTTCATTACCTTACTGATTAGTGTTGGAGGTTGAAAAAACAGGAAGAAGAAAGGTTAAAGATTTTTGTTTACTCTTCAGTTTTTTTTTTTGTGTTGGTAGAGTCCATTGATTATTCTCTTTGACAAATATATATAAAAAAGGAAAACAGTAAATAGAAACTTGGGTTTCGTGTGTTGTTAACGTGCTGTATAAAACAATGTGGAAAGTCTTTGTAAATGTAGCTTCTCGTTGTATGGTTTTCCTATGCACAACTAACATTTTTATGGAGCTAATTGTATAAACAATAATGTGTAAACAAACTGAAACTTACCCATGAGAAGTTAAGCACCATGATATCTTAAGATTCTCATGGATCTTTACGCCGCGCTGCTTAACACCACTCAGAATATGGGTTTCCTTTGTTTTAGCCGGACTCATCAGCATCATACTAGTCTCTATCTTCATCAACAGAGCCTTGTTTGGTCTTGTCTGGCTAGCTCGTGCCCAAGGATATATTACAAGCAACTAGGCTAAAATCAAAACTTAGCTATCTTCCTTTTCTGCTTAAAGAGTATATAACAAAAAAAAAACACTTTTAACAAACAACGAAACAAAGACATACAAAAGAAAACAGAAAATACGTCGTCTTACACCACCACATTCACCATCATCATATTTTTAACTGCGCACATCCAAGTATAGTCCCACGACATCTCGTCATAGGCGCCACCTTCCTCCACGCAGGACGATCACTCCCAACACTCAAAACATCCACATCAGACAACGGCTTTATGTCCCAGTTAAGCCTATCTGGTCCAATGACTCCTCCTACTATCAAAACCTCGTCGCCCAAACTCGTCATGGCCATTCCAATCCTCCTTTTAAACTCTGACGCCGAAGCAACCATCTTCCACGTCTCGTCTTCTTCTTGCTTGTACACAAGCCCATGGCTCATCTCGTAAAGCACGTCTTCCACAACAGCCACTGGACCTTGTGGCCAGGCATCCTCTTTCACCGCCCACCCTAGCTTAACGCTCTCTAGAACCTGCACCGTCGATAACCCTTTGTGCAAAACGTGAACTTTCCCTTTCACAACTAGACCCGAGCACGCCGAGTTATGCGTCCTGTGGAGATCAGGTATCGAACTCCACACGTCGTTCTCCGGATCGTACATCTCCGCTTTAGATATCGATTTCCGACAGGTTGTGAATCCTCCCGCGACGACAATGCTCTTCCCGTCGAGAACGCAGCAAGCGAACATAGCGCGGGGCACGAGCATCGACGCCCGCGGAGACCATAGTCTCGACACAAAGTCGTAAGACCACACCTCGTCCGTGGCGAACGTGCCGTCATGGTCTCCCGTCAGCGGATCGACTGCGTCGCTGCCTCCGCCCAACACAAATAGCTTTCCCGCGACGGTCACGGCTCCGAAATGAGCCAGGTGGCGGATTCTCGAAGGAAGGAGAGGGAGAGTTAGCCACCTATCGCATTTCGGGCTATAGACTTGCCATATATTCTCGGGATCGAAAGCGCACACGCATAGGAGATTCTCCGATGAGCCTACTTCTCTCCTGACTTTGAAAAGCTCGTCGCTGCGTATCGCTGCACGCCAAGAACGAGACACGAGCTCTAGATTCGGATGATCGTGTATAGAAACGTGAGCGAGACATCTCAGAGCAACCGCGTCTGGGATGCCTTCGAAAATCCTAGACATTGTTGCTTTACCTGTCAAAAACGTAAATCGACATGTACATTGATTATGAAGATAAAATTCGAAATCACAACAACAACAACACATATTTGAATCTGAGTGGTGGAAATTGAAGAAATCCAAAGGAGGAGATTCGAAACCTGTGAATGTGAGATTTGGGGGGGGGTTGATTTTAACGGTGGATGTGAAGTGTAAAAGGTAGAAACCGTACGACGGTGATGCTGTTTCTGATGATCGGTTACAGCCTTCTGATTCGGTACGGTGGTTCTGCGGCGGAGCGGTGGTGGTCTTGTTTGACGGTGGAGAAAGATTGATATTCGTGTGTGTGTGTGTGTTTGGATGAGGTTTATTCGGCGGATTTTGAGTCGCCGAGACAACAATGGAATCGGTATCTGAAGAAAAGGAATCTGATACGATCCAAGACGACCTTAACTAATGGGCCTTATCTGGGCCGTGTTTAATTAACTAGTTAACGGGCTTATGTAAAATAAATAGAATTGCATAAAAATTAAATTTGAAATCCTCGCGCCAGGTAGGGGTCGAACCTACGGCCTTCTGCTTAGGAAACAGACGCTCTATCCACTGAGCTACAGGCGCTTTCGTGTTAAGCTTTGTGTGGTAAAATATAAATATAGACTAGGTCAAAACTTTATTGAATGAATTGAAAAAGTTATAGTGTGAATATGAGAGACTCTAAAATAAGCAAATTAACACATATCAGAAACCTTACACTTATGTTTTTTATTCTACCTTCAATATCTCTAATCTTCATTAAAAACAATAATAAGTGCATGGAAATAATCTGAAATTGTGAATTTGTGATTCAACAAGTACATTACAATGCCTCCTTTCTTCTTTTTCCTCTTATTATGTCTCTCTATCTCTCAAGCTCTTCCTCCTCCTCGAGGTACAATACAATTCTTTGTTTTCTCATGTGTTTGTAACCAATCATGTTTTCAATATTTACGATCGGATCTCGAAAACCCATTTAGAAAATTTCCACAAAAACTCATGAAAATCAATGCCCTTCGTTGTTTACATTTCATATGATTAGGTTTCTACTTAAATTGTGGATCATCTTCATCAACGAAACTCAACGAAATCAATTACACACCGGACACAGGATTCATCGCCGTAGGAAACACCACCACTATAAACCAAAAGGATCTTCTTCCGATACTCGCCACGCTACGTTACTTTCCCGACAAGTCATCGCGGAAACATTGTTACAACTTCCCGGTCACCAAGAACTCAAAGTACCTGATCCGGACCACTTACTACTACGGCAACTTCGACGGTAAGAAAACCCCGCCTGTGTTCGACCAGATCGTAGGAGGCACGAAATGGAGCGTCGTCAACACAACAGAGGATTACGCCAAGGGGCAGAGTTCTTACTACGAGATCATAGTTGGTGTTCCTGGTCAGAGACTAAGTGTTTGCTTAGCCAAAAACGCAGACACGCTTTCCTCGCCGCCTTTTATATCGGCTTTAGATGTTATACCTCTTGAAGAACGAATGTACAATTCAACGAACCTCGGGTCTTACAAGCTCAGCCTCGTTGCTAGGAACAGCTTCGGAGGAGAAGATAGAGAGATGATCAGGTTCCACTTTTTGACTCCATTGATTGATTATTTTCGTTTTCTTGCCTGACTTGATGAAGATTGTATGTTACATAGCTATCCAGATGACCAATACAACCGTATATGGCAACCGTTTTCAGACCAGAAGCAGACTCTGACCACGCCTTCTCGAACCAGCATTAACCCGTCAAGTTTCTGGAACATTCCACCGAGTAAAGCCTTTGTCGAAGGGTTCACAACAACGAGCAAAGAGAAGCCTTTAGAGCTTCAATGGCCGCCGTTTCCTCTTCCAGCAACAAAGTACTATGTAGCTTTGTATTTTCAGGATAATCGAAGTCCAAGCCCTACGAGCTGGAGAGCTTTTGGTGCTGCAATCAACGGAATTTCCTTTCTAAGGAGCCTCAATGTTAGCACTAATGGTGTTATGGTTTACTCTGGTCAGTGGCCGTTGTCAGGTCAGACTCAGATCACACTGGCTCCTGCCAAAGATTCACCAGTGGGACCAGTGATTAACGCCGGAGAAGTGTTTCAGCTCATTCCTCTTGGTGGAACCACTAGTATTAGAGATGGTAATGTAAAATGTTTCCTTGTGCTTTATGTCTTTTTGTCAGATTATGTGATAAGTGAAGCTATTGGAAACAACACATTCTTCTGCAGCAACTGCAATGGAAGATTTGTTAGAGAGCATCAAGAAGCCACCGGTGGATTGGTCTGGTGATCCATGCCTTCCTCTTGCTAACTCATGGACTGGCCTGACTTGCTCCAAAGAAAAGATCACCAGAGTTATTTCTCTGTAAGTTACTCAATACTCTAAGAGTAGCTTCTATAGTGTAACTGTAAACTCTAGGAGTTTGGTTCTCTTGCTAGAAATTTGACAAATCGTGGACTATCCGGGACTCTAACACCAAGCATAAACAAGATGACTGCCCTTAAAGATCTGTAAGGACTTCACATCCCAAAAGCTGTTAGTGTTTCTGTAAACTCAGATTTAGCTTTAACTTTCGAATCTGCAGATGGCTGGGGAAGAACAAGCTTACAGGACAAATCCCAGATTTGAGTCCAATGACAAGATTAGAAACCCTGTATGCCTTCTTATAACCAAACTTCCTAACTCTTGTAAAAAATATTTTTAAACTATGAACTTACCGATTTTCTTTTGGGGCATGAGGCAGACATTTAGAAGACAATCAGTTCAGCGGAGCGATTCCTGAGTCACTTGCAAAGCTCCCTAATCTCCGCATACTGTAAATTTATTTACCTCTCCTCCCTGCTTAGAGCAGTAGGCCTATATATAAAATGACTAGAAATGTTCATTTTAGTTATAAGACAGCCTAAGGTTTCGACCTGTAAGAGATTGCACCATCATCATAAAAACTAGCATCAGGTTATCCTTGTTGATGGTATTAGTGAATCTACAGGTCCCTCAAGAACAACAAGTTTCAGGGTGCAATTCCTAGTGCGCTTCTCCAGAAAAAGGGACTAACTATTCAGTAAGAATCATTATCAAGCATATACTTAAAGAAACAACATTTTTCATAGGCACAATTATGTCAAGAAAAGACCTTACTTGTTGTAGGGCGTCTCCTGAGAACATGCCAAACACAAAGACAACAAGCCAAGTTAAGGTTGCTAACAATTGATCAGATTCAAGTTGCCCATTGATGGTAAATCAAAGGCATCTGTAAACTACATGGTCAACTTTTTTGGTCTCAAAGATTGAAGCACAGAGATTTCATGGAGAAAGGTTCAATCCCGGTAGCATCTAGGCAAAACCAGTTTTACTTTTGCAAGATTCTTCTATATTACTTTGTTAATTCCTTTCAGTTCATGAAAAAAACATGTATATCATCTTGTTCATGTTAATGAACTACTTTTGGACCTCTATAATAACTTGAGCTAAGAGATATGGCACATGAAGATAATTGAAATCGATTGTGTTAACGATCTATCTTGAAACAACCTAAGCACAAAAATAATTCATGCAGTTTATGGTGGCTCAAGATCTGATACATATTAAACAGTAATCTCTTATTTGGGCAATGTTGGTGAAAGAAAGCAATTATCTGAGCAAAAATAAATCAGTAGTTTCTCCGTATACCTCCAATCAGCTTGTTTGCCACAAACATCCCAAAGAAGCTAACTCTCTTCTGGTTGTAGTTTTTTACATGCAACTATTCAACGGCAACATCAACCCAAACACATGCATAAATAGGCATGGTTGGGAAAAATCGAGGTCAAGATGTTTCGTCATCCAAATCTTCCATCACATCAATGTCCTTTCGAGATGTTATTTTCTGCACATATCCTGCAATAAGTTTGAACTTCTTAAGTGAAACATTCGTTTGGATAATATTATAGACTGAAACCAAAGACCAAAACTCAGAGACCAATCAAGGAAGAATCTCAAAGACCCTCTAATATCTGTAAAAAGCTATTTCATTACATCCAAAGTAGACAGGTTACTGCAAGAACCTTGTTCAGAAAACTTACCAATACCTTGACATGGTATGCATTTGCATATAACCTCTCTACCCCTTTTCTTGTAATAGCTAACAGATCCAGACCCTTGGCAACTTCTGCACTTGCCTGTCCATTCATAAACCACTTCCCGGCAATCCTGAGAATCGGTCAGGTACTCTCTAATAAGAATAAACCAATCCCAAGGCATTCCAAAGCAAAATTGAATCAACTAAATACATTCTAGGCACAATACCACTTCCTATTGCATAGAACACACAAAGAGACTAACTAGTATACATATTTCAAAATTGGATAGCTCAGATCAGACATTAGCACCATAATGTTCACATTTCACAAACATGAATCACCTTCAAGAATCTGTGCTTATCGTTTCATAAGAGTATAGCTAACACAAACCTAAAGCTACATAAACGAATCATACATGTGTGCATAATGATCTGCTCAAAGGTAAGCTCATAGTAAATAGTACTCAGCTAAAAGCAATTCAAAAAAACCTCGAGTACAGGATCACACTGCAATCTCCGATCGATCTCATCAGGCGACACAGGGGAAGTATCTGGATAAGTCATAGGAAGAGGAAGCGCCTCTCCGTCGTCTACCAAGTAACTCTCACCGCTTTTCGACCATAGCAATCTCCTCTTCCTCCACTTACCTGATTCACCGTTCCCGGCGCCGGCAGAGACATCTCGTGACCTCGTCGAGTCAGAGGCGGAATCCGATTCTCGGCGTAGACTGATTCCGTCTCCGAGAGGGATATCGGCGGCGGCGCGGCAACGGAAGGAGCGGGAAGGGAGACGGGGGAGGAAAACGAGTGGCTTGAGAGAGGGAAGAGAGCAGTGAGGGTATAATCGGAACATCGAGACGATGAATTTGCAGGTAAAGCCATGAAAATTAGATGAAGTAATGAACCAACCACGACTGATTTTTATTTTTATTTTTTATTTTACCTTCCACGGTGTTTTATGAAATTAACTATACGGTAAATTATTAGCGTATCAAGGAATCTAAACTATACCAAACCAAGATATAGGGGTATTTATGTCATTGTCTACGTTATTTGTTTTTAAAATTATTTGGTTTTTTTTTTCGGGGGTTAATTTCTTTCTTGCCGCCAAACGAATTTTAGGTAATCGTCGTCAAAAGCGGAGCTCTGGGCTTGAAGGTGTGTCGTCGACAATGGTGGAAGAAGACGAAGAGATCCTTTCTTCTTCCGATTCCGAAGATTCCGGAGAGAGTTATAAGGAAGATTCTGAAGATTCGGAAGTAGAAAACGAAAGCTCCGATGCAAACAATGAGTGCGAAGACCTAGCCGCCGTTTCTCCTTCCTTCGACGCCGATCGAAAATCGCAGAACGTGAATGATCTTTTGAGGTGCGTTATTGAATTTCCTCGGTTTCAATTTTGAACTTAAACCTCATATAGGCTTTGTTCGTATGCGTCTACACGATATTTTGAGTTTTCGTGGTTGAATTTTTGGGGTTTTAGAAGAGATTTCGAGTCAAATCATCTGAAGCTTTATCAAATAGATATCCGATAGTTTGATTAATGTAAATAATCTTCTGTTGACAGGGGAAATCTGGTAGTAGAAAGACAACCACTGCTACCTCGGGTGCTTTCGGTGTCAGAAGGAGCGGCAATTTGTAGGAAGCCCTTCAAGCCTCCGTGTTCTCATGGTTACAACACTAACGAACAACTTTCTCGTCGCCTTTCCGCTCGCAAACGATTTGTCCCTTGGGGCTCTTCAAATCCTGTTGTGGTTGTTCTACCTACTAAGCTGGATGCATCACCCACTGTTGAGATAGATGAAGAAGAGGAAGTTGTTTTTCTTCCACCTGAAATTGATCCTTTGGTTTTGTGGCAACTTGAAGAATCTGCCAATGCAACAAAAATCGCGGTGCATCCATTGCTTGTCAAATTTCTTCGGCCTCATCAAAGGTATTTCATTTATATCTAAGAAGTGATATCAAGAAGAGTGTTATGTTACATGTTGAGATGGTTTTTTCTGAAACTGCAGAGAGGGTGTCCAGTTCATGTTCGATTGCGTTTCAGGATTACATGAATCGACAAATATAAATGGTTGCATTCTGGCCGATGATATGGGGTAAATCTGTCTTCTCCATTATGTAACATTGGACGTGGACACTGTATAATTTCTTGTGTAGTTTCCTTATTTCTTTCTAATTTTTTTATAGTTTGGGGAAGACATTGCAGTCCATTACTTTACTATACACACTATTATGTCAAGGATTTGATGGGACACCTATGGTTAAAAAGGCAATTATTGTTACACCAACGAGTCTTGTCAGTAACTGGGAAGCTGAAATTAAGAAATGGGTTGGAGACAGGATTCAGCTTATAGCACTCTGTGAAAGCACCAGAGATGATGTTTTGTCTGGAATAGATAGTTTCACTCGACCACGCAGCACTTTGCAGGTATAGTTGACTAGTTGTGCATATTTTTTAGCTGGCTTTGAAAATTGCACTTATGATTTGGTTAATGTTCATAGGTACTTATCATTTCTTACGAGACATTCCGAATGCACGCAGCCAAGTTCTGCCGGAGTGAGTCCTGTGATCTTCTAATATGCGATGAGGCTCATAGGTTGAAAAATGACCAGACTTTGACTAACAAGGTACCATGCAAATACATACTTATTTCACGAGCTTCTAGGTTTATACTTTTATTCCTGTTTTTTCTAAGTTTGGTTGTCATCATATTCGGATACAGGCTTTGGCTTCATTGACATGCAAACGGCGGGTTCTGTTGTCTGGAACTCCCATGCAGGTTTCCACTGGTTAACATATAACGCCAAGCTTTCCCTTCTTTTTGCATTTTTTCTGAGTCTTATGCATTCAAATGTCCAGAATGACCTGGAAGAGTTTTTCGCCATGGTCAACTTTACAAATCCAGGAAGTTTAGGCGATGCTGCGCATTTTCGCCATTATTACGAGGTGAGACTTTAAATTTTGGATTCTCTTTTTCATGTCAATTCTATCATTTGGTAGTCTGACATCTCTGTGTAGTCAATATTTCTAGGCGGCCTAAAATTGTAGGATTAGCCTTATTTACTTTGTAGTGTATAATATCCTGCTACATTTATTCTATTTTGTTTCCCATGTAACATTTTAATGGCCATGAATCACTTATGTTGAAAGCTTCCTTTAACAATAGTTTGGAGATCAGAGAATTGTTTACGCTGCTATCTATGTCACACAACTTCATTATAATTGACTATGTAGGTGTTTGTGTTTCTTACTGTATCCTTGTTTTGATATATGAAACATAAGGCACCTATTATCTGTGGAAGAGAACCTACAGCCACTGAGGAAGAGAAAAACTTAGCTGCTGACCGATCTGCAGATCTGAGTTCAAAAGTCAATCAGGTAATTCTTCTTAGCATAGTTTATGAAAATATTTTAATATCATTGAGATCCACCATCATATAGGTATATTTCTAAATTAAAATGCAATTATCTTAGATGATTTTGGTACTATGATCAATAACATCACCTATTATAATTGTTATCTATATTTTACTGCTATACCCCTTATGAAGGTATCTTTTGTTTACAGTTTATTTTGAGGAGAACCAATGCATTGCTCTCAAATCACTTGCCACCTAAGGTGCTTTTCCTTCTGCAGCTGCTACAGTCGTCCAAATATCTTTCAATAGAATTGCTTTTGTACGTCTTAATATGTCGAATGTCAGATCGAGTAGTACCTGTAGATGTAGTTTAGCAATGAAATTATCATCTGCTACAGATAGAATGAATACCTTTGTGAAATTGTTTCTCTTTCCGTAGCTACTATTTCTTCTTTTTGCTGCTTTCTTGATGCTGGATGTTTTGCAGATAATTGAAGTAGTTTGTTGCAAGATGACTACTCTCCAGTCCACTCTGTACAATCATTTTATAAGCTCGAAAAATGTAAGCATTGATCAAAGTCATTCTGATTACTCTATTTAAAATATACAAGTTGGAACTATACAATGGGTACCTCTACATGCAGCTTAAAAGAGCACTTGCTGATAATGCAAAGCCGACCAAAGTTTTGGCTTATATAACAGCTCTTAAGAAGCTCTGCAATCATCCAAAGGTATACACATAAGTGTCTCCAATATTTTGAGTCATCTTGATCTTTATAACATCTTAGGTGCTATTATAAAGTACTCATATTTAAATGCATATTCTTCTCAATGTAGCTAATCTATGATACAATAAAAAGCAGAAGTCCAGGAACTATTGGGTTTGAGAATTGCTTAGAGTTTTTCCCTGCAGAAATGTTCTCTGGGAGGTAGGCTTCTTTCTCTGGTTTGAGTGTTTCACAAGTTGGGAATTAGGATCTAAATAGAACTATCCTTGTAGATCTGGAGCATGGACTGGGGGTGATGGTGCTTGGGTCGAGCTCTCTGGGAAAATGCATGTTCTCGCTAGACTTTTGGCCAACCTACGTCGTAAAACTGATGACCGCATAGTCCTTGTATCAAACTACACACAGGTATGCTCTAGGTACCATTTTAAAAAAAATCTAGTCTGCATAAAATGACCATCATTGTGTGTTGCATATAGATAGCATGTCTAAATCCACTCTGCATACAATAATCATAGCCTGCACTTTTGCATTAGACACTGGATCTTTTCGCTCAACTCTGTCGTGAAAGAAGATATCCTTGTTTGAGGCTGGATGGATCAACAACTATCAGCAAGAGGCAGAAGCTTGTTAACCAATTAAACGACCCAACAAAGGTACATGAGGTTATCTATTTTTCTCCCTTTTGTTACAAACTTAAATAACCTCTGTATCGACTTCTGCTTCTCTAGGACGAGTTTGCATTTCTCTTAAGCAGCAAGGCTGGGGGCTGTGGTTTAAATCTTATCGGTGCTAATCGACTTGTTTTGTTTGATCCCGATTGGAATCCTGCCAATGATAAACAAGTAATTATCTTATTAACATCCCTTTAAAACTGTTTAAGAACTATGCTAATAAGAAATGATTGATTGTGCTGTACACGCATTACTTTCTGTCAAAACAGGCTGCTGCTAGAGTTTGGAGGGATGGGCAAAAGAAAAGAGTATATGTCTACAGGTTTCTCAGTACTGGAACTATAGAAGAAAAGGTACTGCGTTACATCCAGAGAACTTATCTAACTTTTTCCTCGCGGGAGTAATTGCTAAACTCAGATTCGTATTGGTGCTTCACATCATGTATTGCTAGGTTTACCAGCGTCAGATGTCAAAAGAAGGGCTTCAAAAAGTTATTCAGCATGAACAGACAGATAACGGCTCGAGACAGGTCTATTAACGGAATAATATATATATATATATATATATATATATGATGCTGATGCATTAGACACTTTTTGCCTAATGCATGAATATCAACAACAACGTACTTTGATTTTACAGGGCAACTTACTTTCAACAGAGGATTTAAGAGATTTATTTTCTTTCCATGGGGATGTTAGGTGTGTGTCTCTACTGATTTCAAGATTGTTCTTGCCCACTCAGATACTGTTTCCATATCCACTTTCTTTAAACAGATTTTTCATCATCTCAATATTCACGAACACACATTCTGTAGCACAATCTAATGATTTGTACTCTGTTTTACTCGTAGGTCTGAAATCCATGAAAAGATGAGCTGCACCAGGTGCCAAGATGATGCCTCTAGTACCGAAAACATAGAAGAAGGAAACAAGAACAATGTAGACGGGGATGCTTGCCAGATTGACCAAGAAGATATAGGCGGATTCGCAAAGGATGCAGGATGCATTAACTTGCTAAAAAACTCTGAGAAACAGGTCCCTTTCGCTTGATTGGTTACTTAGTCATTGCATTAATCTAAGTCTGTCTATATCTTAAAGATAGAAAAATAAACAAGAGTCCTAAATCTTCATCAAATCCATTGTCACCTAAACAAAGTTTTTTTTTTATCAGGTGGGTACTCCATTAGAGGAAGATCTAGCAAGCTGGGGGCATCATTTCACTTCAAAATCTGTTCCAGATACTATTCTGCAAGCTTCCGCTGGCGAAGAGGTGAGTTTTGTCTACAAGTTTGTGTCTATACACTCATAAACTGTAAATTGTCAATGTCGGATTTATGGCTTTTCTGGCTATGTGATGACTATTTTTTCGTGGTCTATAGGTTACGTTTGTTTTCACAAACCAAGTAGATGGGAAGCTCATTCCAATCCAATCAAATGTTAGTCCAAAACCGGAGGAAGCTGAAACAGAACGCAACCCTAACAGGAGCCAAAGTGTAAGTAACCGTGCGTTCAACAAACCGCAGCAAAGAACTCGCGAAGCGTTGCAGCCGTTATCTCCCAATGAGTCTGCAAAAAGGGTGAAGGTGTCTACTTATAAGCGTTTAAAGTGTAGCACAAGTAATAACAATGGTGATGGTAATGCTCAGATTCAAATGGCGTTGCAAAGACCAAATATAGTTTCTGTAAACTATGATGATGATTTTGTATGAGAGTTTAAGACCATCGCTACGCTATTTTTGTGGACACTTTGTGTTCACGTTTGTCTAAAACCAAGCCCAAACATTAGAATCCAATAGCCTATTATATTGATTTGAATTAGTCCTTCAAAGCCTGTCTTTGGCAAATTAAAATTTAGATAGCTTACTTATCCACCTCAAAAGTCCATTAATTCAAATTGGTTAAATTTGTCAAAATTATAAAAGTAATATATTGTTTAAATAATTAATAATAATTTAGAAATAAATTATAATTAAAATACTATTTATAGAGTAGAAAATAGAAATAACTATTAGAGCAAAACTTATTATTATTTATAGAGAACTCTATTTTTAGAGTAAAAAATAAAATAAACCGTTGGAGATAATATTATGCTACCGTTTAGTTTTTGTTCTTTCCAACAAGATTATGTCAACTAAAAATTTCTAAAACAGACATGATTTTCAAGAACCATATTTGACCACGTTTCCAACGTCATCCTGTATAATATTTGTCTAAAATAATGAGTAATGAAAATAGAAAAATAAGTTTCTTTATAACTATAAACAGATAAACAAAACTGTACATTTTTCACTCATTTGGCAAACTTGGGGGGACTAAATTTACAATGAAGCAAGATCGAAATTGTGTAATGTACATAATAAACACACTAAATGATTCTATAATGTTCTATAGGCTTTTTAAAAATCTATACCAAAACAAATACCTTCTTCTTTGGCTTTTCTAAGGAGGCAAAAGAATGGTTCTGCACTTTACTCTATTTCAAACCTATATACCTGCAACAACAAAAATGAGTTAAAATTCAATCAACAAGCACCGAAAACAGAGTATCAGAGCAAACTGTTTCTTTCTTCTGAAAGTCTATGAGAAATCAGGGTAAACTTATATTTAGATAAAGTTTTGTAGACTTACATGCTATGTGAACATGACCTGATTGATACCTACATTGATAACATACACTTAGTTTTTCTACTGGAGACTAATGTAAGAGTATTAGACAGAGCAGAGATTTACTTGGCGTTTTATCGGTGTTGGTCTTGGTTCCTTTGTTTATTGGGGCCTGAGTACTTCTCCATGGATTCCTTTTTATGTTCAGGATCAAGACTGAAAGGGGTCCAAAACAAATCCACGCAAGTCTTTAATACTTTAGAAATAGGTAACAAATTTTTCAAATCCGGATTTGAGTATGAACGGACCTGTTTCTAAAGCCAACAAAAGTAGTATGCCCAGCCCTTGCAACAGCAGAAGCAGTTGCTATAGCAGCTGTTGGAACTCCTTGAACAGCTGTTGCAAATGCAGATCCAGCTCCGTCTCCACGTTGATACTTCTTCAAAGGCGCGCGGACTAATGCGGAAGCTGACTTTCCTATTCCGTCGCTGATGCTCTCACATGCCTATTAAAATCTCGGAAAATGTAAATATTGATCCAGGAAGGGGACAAGGGAATCAAGATTATATGTATTGGCCTTTATGTTCACCTGAAGCATGCCTTGCTTAGCGTTTCTAGGCTGATTGTGTCTAACATTCGTCTTTGTTTTGCCTTGGGGCTGTGGTAATGACGGTGCACTTGCGAACATATATTCTGCTCTCAACAAAATATCATGAGCCCCGGCTGCTAAGTGAACACCAAGTCCAACAGCTTCCAGTGAGATGCTTCTGAGAAAAGCAATAGTACCTGAGAATAGACAGCTAGATCTCAGTCTCATGCACTATAGCAGTTATCTTAACAACAGGAACCTTTTATGAACAGATCCAACTTTGCAAGTGATCATTAACAGTTAAAACATCATATATGATACTGAATGAGTGCACCATAGGTAGCGTAGTTTCGGATAATATAAAGTAACAGGTAGAAACAAGAAAAAGTAACAGCGAAAAAAATGAGCATAGAAGCACTTTGGGTTTCACGTCTTACCTCTTTGGACTCCTTTAACTAGCCTTCGATCTTTCCTGTAACTTTCAACGGGTGAAGAGACCAGCTTCGTCGCAGCAGCATAAAGAGCAGAAAGTGATTTTAATGTTGGGATCCCCTTCAACAATTGACGAATCTAAAATACAATTACAGAACATGAAAAAACTTGTCAGTCTTTTGTTTTTTTGGGCACGAAAAAAGATTGTCAGTCTAAATGCACGAACTTGATTCTGAGATATATCTTCCAGCCATTCTCCTAGAATAGTTTCGCATACATTGCCCCAACCGTAGATTCCAGCAGCATGCACGTGTTTGAGATGTAGTTCAATACCCTGCATATGTTCCCATCTGTTGAGTAAACTGATGCTGAAAAAAACCTTGAAGCTATAAGATGGAAAATTAAGCCTCTTACCTTCCAGGGAACAAGGTTTAAGAGCTCAGCATATTTTCCTCCCGTTAGTGCTGCTATATCAACATGATGGGGACTGTAATCAACTCGAACACTAACAGGCCATATGTCGAATTTCTGCAAATAAATTTATTTCACTAGTCAGTTGACTTTGGTAAAAGGAGCCTTCATAGAAACATACATTCTCAAAACTCTAAGTTACAAGAACATTGGGTTTATAACTTCGGCAGAGCAACATCAATTATCATATATCTCATTCATTTGAACATGAAAACACAGCCTATCATTATATACATCCTAGGGAGGTGAATGCTTCTCCTCCAGTATCATACTAATTTAAAGGTAGAAAAGGATTATTGTGGAACCTGAAAATATGGAAGAAACGCTTCTTCTATTATATTATGTTCTTTAACAGAAACCGGCAACGTTGAACCATCTGAGTTTTCAACGGAAACTACAGACTTTTCTATGTTATTAGCTCCAAAGAAGTTGATGAGAAAATCCAGTTGACTTTGATGAAGATGCAACAATATAGGAAGTAAGGCAACACGTAGCCTGAGAAAGAAAAGAAAGGGTTTACATATGTGGTAAGTATTATTTAAGACATAAATAAAAGGTCTATCTAAGTTATAATGAAACACAAAAACCGATCAAACGAAAAATATTACAAGTAGTAAAGAGAACGTAATTCAAGTTCACTAAGAATACATCTGCAATGTCATTTACCCTTACATTTCATAAAAAGTGATTAGAACAGTGCAAAAGAATAGAGATAGCATACCGGTTTTCCTCAAGTGGCGTCCCAGGGTCAGGTCTGACAGCTTTTAATTCCAACTTGAACGCATCTGAAGAGGAATCTCTAGGGCGTTCTTTTGAGTTGTAATATCCAAGGACCTATAATTCATGGGAACAAGTTCAATTATCGACCCAGGTCAAAGTATGATCACAATCTTGTGATGGTCAAAATGAAAAATCATAATTACCAATGTCCAGGGAGCAGCTTTGCTTCTATCATAGAGATAAAAATCTTGGACCATCAGTGATAAACTAGAGGTACATATACCGCCTATTGGGCAGATTTCATATAGGAATTGCACACCAGATAATTCCAGCTCAAGGCAAGAAGTTGTATCTCGGCCCTTCGTATTTTTCTTTCTAGAATCAGCCCAATCAGAGCCAGAGTAGATTCTCCATTTGAGGTCGATTTTTTTCAGAAGTACGCGTCCAATAGCTGCTACAACAGAATGAGACGTCAGGTCAGGAGATGAAAATTCTCCATCCAGAATACGCTCCTCTTGATCTTCCTCAGTTGCTTCTGATAAATGGTCTTCCAAAATTCTCAAGGACACGTCATCATACCACCCAGAATTTCCTCTCCTCAAATCAGTCTCAAGAAACAACGGTCTCCTTGATGAATCCCCTTCTTGAGGTACCTCTGACGATGGAAGGGACGTAGACAGACAATAGTTTTCTATTATTTCAGGCAGTCTATCTCGTTCTAGGAAGATTTGACTGCTTTCTGGTTTTAATCTAGACGATGACCCACACAAAGGTACCTTCACAGGAGAACTCTGTCCGTGAGGTGACATATAGTTATTCTGACATTCCAAAGAGTCAGGCTGCCTACTATGACTGACATCAAATTGGAAAGCATCTTCATTTATTTCGCCCATCAAACCGACAACACCAGTTTCTGAATCTAATCTTAAATTTTCTCCACTTGAATCAGAGCTGCTGAGTTTACTACTGTTACCAAAATCATTCTTAGCATTCGCCTGCTGAATGTTGTCCCATCGAGTCTGCAAGTGCACAGCTGATTCCTCTAAATCAGGAGCAAATAACTGCTGGAGCTGTGTTGCTAAGCTAGTCAAACCAGAAGTCGTGTCACTACAAGTTTCAATAAGTAAATGAGATTTTGAACACTCCAACTCCCAGAGAAGGCCACTTTCAGAGTTAGTCCTTAGAGCTGCTTTAATTAGCGCTCCATTAGCAACTTTAACATAGCCAGTTTCATGAAGATTCTCTGAACTGTACGTTCCATCAAGTCTGCTACGGTCCATATTCACGGACAGAAGAAGCCCAAGATCTTGAATTCTGATTATGTAATCATTTCTTTTGGAATCAACAAGACTTGTCTTTGAAAGGCTAAAAGAAGATGCCGCTAGCAGACAGGCCACCAACGGATCACTTGATTGAGGTATATGATCGGTATTTTCATGGCGGGGCTCATAGCTTAGACCAATATCAACCAAACAAAGGTTAAACGAGGAGCCACTAGATGCGCTGGACTTCCTCTCCTCAGATTTTTCTCCAACTTGAAAAGTGAAAAAAGAAGAAGCCACATCTATCCAGTCTAGGCGTCCTCCTACAGCAGAAATAGTACACCCCCTGGCAGATACTGATAAATAATCATAACAAGTTTCAGGTTCCTGTAAGTGCAGAATATCTAAGCCCGCAAATCTTGATGACAATGCATTTGAACCTCCACCATTACCACGCTTGATCGCAGAATTATCACATGAGAGCAAAAGCAACTCCTGATCGGGTAAACATGTAATAGAACCCCATAATGTGCCTTCCCCATGGCATAACCAAAATAAATGAGCACCAGAGATACTGCCAAGATTTGAGACAGACATAATATTTAATTTCTGAACCCTCAGGTTAAACTGAATCCATGATCCAGGAAGCTCCACCTGAAGCTGATTGTTTATGCCTCTTCGAGGTTCCGGCCTAACCAAAATGTCGGCAGAATCACATTCTACAACCAGAGAAGTTTGACACACAACAGATTCCTCTGTTTTCCCAGTTATATTAGCTGACATACATGATAGCCAATTTTTTGCCTGGTCTATAAGACTACATAATTTGATGTATTGCCAACTATCTAAACGGATAGCAAGTGGAAGCAAATGAACATAGAGGCAGAATGAAGAAGCCAAAATTATCTCTTTCCTGGTTTGAGAGTAGATGTCTTCTTGATCTTTGGCAGTAGCAACAGCAGCAAACTCAAGGCCGTTACCCCGAGATTTACCTGTCTGAATAGATTCTTCATGTGTAGCCAACATCTTAGCTCTCTCCACTAACGAAGGGCTAACAATAGGTTTATCTTGCCAAAATATACCAATGGTTGAAAGCTGGTGGATGGTTCTATTGTTGGTAACTATAATATTATATGCAGAGAATTCATCCTGCATACGATCTGGATTAGTATCAGAATCTTTAAGGTCAGAAGAGACCAAATAGATGCTAGCATCACCAACACTGAAGCATACAGCGCGAGTAGCCGATGTGAAGTGCATTTCTCCAGGATTTCTATCCTTGCGTCTTTCCTTGTCAGAAGGCAGAGAGGAAGATAAGTTGATGACAATAAATTCTTCACCAAGCGATTTATATAACGTTTCAGAACTGCTGTCAAAAGGGAAGCACAGAATTACTCGAGCATTCAAGATTGATATACGACCTTGCAATCTTTCTGATTGGGAAGAAGATGCCACCTGATTCCTTTCCTGACTGGTTATGGGGATAGATTCTGAGACATCGTTGAAAAGATTTACCAACATTTCTACTGAATGAAGGTTCAACCAGAATGTGGTAGGTGGTAAACTCAACGAGAATGAGTTTGATCCTCTAGACTTGACTTTGGATGATTGGAAGTTGACCATAAAATGAATTCCATTGTCCCCTGCAGCAATAACCAATAATGTCTTGACTGCAAGACCCTTGTTACAAAATAGGAAGCCATCAGAAACTATCTCGCATGATCTTTCGGAGTCAGCATTCATAACAGAGGAGGCGAAGGGAGGAAGAGTAGCCTGAACTTCAGCTTGTAAATTCTTAATCAAACTACTCTGGTATTCAGCATTAGTGGTTTCAGTAACATTTCCAGCTTGAAAATAATCAGCGACCTCGACGCTGTTCACATCTCCTTCTAACCTCATATTCTGAGGGCGTACCTGTTGACCTTACAGAATGTTTTAATTAACTCAGGCACATAAACTAGTGACGGGAGGAAACACAATATATCGAAGTAATTACCTGAAAAGAGACAGAAATTTCTCTGAGTTCTGCACCCAAGTAGTGAATCCCTGTGGAAAGATGCTTCCAAGTGTCCTCATCTTGAAAAAAAAGGACCACCGAAACTCCAGCAAAGGATACTTTACAGCTTGTTTCAATGTGTTGTTGTTCTGCATATTGATAAGAATAATTGCACAAGAAGAAGAAAGGGTTAATTGAGGACAAATCATATAATATGAAGAAAAAAGATACATGCCTACGTAAGCATAGTGCAGCTAGTTTGTTACATGATTAGCTAATATTGATTTAACCACAAAGCTTGATGGTGTATAGGTTAAAAAAATTAAGAATAGAGTAACAGAAAACCCTAATATTACATAACAGGATTACCAAAAACATCCGTATAAGAAAGCTAATATATGTTTGTAATATGACAGACCGGTATGCTTAATGGCTCACGCACATTTTTAGCATAATTCAAGAAAATATTATTACCAGAAGGAAGAAGCAAAGATCCAGAAGCAAGGCTAGATGCAGCATTGATTGCTGTGAAGACGGAAGATGTCCAATTCCACATTCCTTGGTTTCCAAAAGCTGATTGGTAACTCCTCATTGCATCAAAACATTCAAAAAACTGGTCCACACTGTAGGAGACAAGAATCGATAACACATAAGAGAACTCAGTCAAACAAACTAAAGGAAAAGCTAAGCAAAAGATAAATCTCTTCGAAAGACTTGTGACAGCGAAAATTTAAGCTAGAGACATTGTTTATACCTTCCACCAATATCAACTTCTCCATCCTCTTCTTTCTTGCTGAACGAAGAGGGAAACCAATCTGGTATAAACTGTAACTCAGGTGTAATATCAGGTACCACTTCTTGTCCACCTGATAAGGATAATGCAGCTGGAGGCATTACTATTGCACTAGGAGGTATAGAATCCGTCGACGAATTAGGATGAGAAGGAAAACTGTCTGATCCGAAGCTTATGAAAGTCTTCCACAATCTTAAGAACCATTTAATTGTAGACGGTTGAAATCGTAATTCAATAGGATCAATAAAAATATCAGCATCCACCTTGCGAATGTCTAAAGACCCATTTCTCCAGGGCATACTTAAATTCAAACTCCCTGAAAAGCCACCTCCTTCTCCTGTCATGATCAAAGTGACATCATCTGATGCTTTCTTACTACAAGTCTTTTCATCATCATCATCATCCATATTTAAAATTTCTACAACTGCTCCGTGAAACTTCACAGAGTTTGCAAGTCGATTAATACCGAGAAAACTATCATGGGAAACTTCACTAGTCGGGTCCTCTGAAATGCCACACTCTATCTCTGTCATTCTAAGTACCAATGTTGGTCTCGAACCAACACCAATTTGTTCTTTTCCGAAATCAGGATCAAATGCTATTATCAGATTCTTAATTTTGACATGAAAACTTGTAAGAAACCATTTAACTATCTTTGCCACCGTCTTAACCCCTTCATGGACATCAATAGACGCAGATTTAGCACCATTCGCCAACATCTCATTCTCATGCTTTCCTAGTCCAAGACGAATACTATGTGAATCATCTCGCGTAGAAGTGGATGTGCTGGCTTCATTCGATGAAGATGCATTACTCTCCAAACGTGGTGCAAGAACGAGCTCAAGTTCATCCAACTCAACTTGACAACCGTCGGTCTTCCAAGGCATTTTCACTAACAACGATCCAATCGAGCCTTCCTTTATGAGCAGCGGAGCATCAAACTGGATTCAAACAAGATAAGACATATATGGGATGAGACCATACAAAGTTCAAAATCCGAGTATATTAACAACACTGAAAACCAAAACATTTAGCAAATACATGAACTACGAAAAAAACTTTCTTTTAAGACAGATTCGAAACTTGGACGTCATAGATGAACCTCTAAACTCAACAACAATCTTCATGAAACTACAAAACTATCTACTACCATCTCTTACGCCTCTCTACTGCTAATATAACATAGCTTCCACTTCAATTGCTAGTTCCAACGTACTCGAAACAATACACTTGCAAGTAACCAACAATCATTACCATATAAAACTGAGAATACATTGTTTCATCAACTAAAGCTCTCTGATTTGAACTTATATACAATTTCAAAAGCAAAATATACACAAACCTAAACATAAAATCTCAATACTTACCATATCATTAGCTTCTAGTGACAAGGGCAAACAATAGAACTTATATAGAATTTCAAAAGCAAAGTATACACAAACCTAAACCCTAAACATAAAATCTCATTAGCTTCAAAGTCACAAGGGGCAAACAATAGAAACTTGCTTTAAAAAGAGAGGAAGAAGAAGAAGAATAAGAAGAAGAAGAAAAAGGAAACCTTGTGATTCAAATAGTCAACGTCGATAGCGAGATCGCAGAGCTGAATAGTACCATCCCTGAGTTGAATATCGAGCTGATCAAGGTCTATATCTCCGAGTATGAGTTTTCCCAGTTTCTTCTTCAACAAGAATTTGACGACCCTCTTCACCGCCCACCTCGAGAAAGCCGCCTCCGCGGATTTCGCGAAGTTCCACGGAAACATCGCCGCCGTTCTCTGATCGTTCAGAGAAGTAAAAAAAATCGAATTTTTAGGGATTGGATTGCAAAAAATTAGGGTTTTTCGAAGGTGACGGAGAGAGAGAGAGAGAGAGAAGAGGAAGCAAAAGTGAGTCCACGACGGTTTTGGCTTTTACGTGTTGAAGAATCAGTTTCTCTTCTCTATATCTGTAATCTATCTATCTATACATCTCTTTCGCTTTCCTTAACCGGATCTGACATGTATGTGTAGTGTACCAAATTTTGGCGGTGAATAAACCGGTTCTCAAATTAGAAAAACCGGTTAGAATGCTGAAATCTGGTTCGAACAACAAAATAAATCCAATTAATAATCGAAAAATTCCTCAAAATAGCTGAAAAAATATTTTTTTGTACATTACAAGTTTTTTTTCCTCTAATACCATTAAATGTTTTTTGGATAAAAATATCATAAACACAAAAATCTAATTTTAACACTTTAAAACTTAATTTTTTTCATTTGGGTTCGTTATATATTGTTTAAGGTTTAATATTGAAGGGGTAGAATTTAGTTTTGAGGGTTTTATGTTAATTTTAAAGGTTTAAACTTAATTGTAAATTTATGGTATATTTGTCCAAAAAAAAATTTTAATGGTATTTAGGACAAAAATATCCTCATAAGTTTTTTTTTCTTAAATACCATTAAAAAAATTTTTAAGACAAAAATACCATAAACATAAAATTAAGTTAAAACCTTCAAAATTAAGTTAAAACTTTCAAAATTAACAAAAAAATTTATGAGAATATTTTTGTCCAAAAAACTAATTTTCATGGTATTTTCAGAAATTGCCTTTGATAATTTCATCAGTATAGGACATTTAAATGTTTTTCGTAATTATTTTATTTGGTTTATTACATGAATTTGAAATTTGGTTGAGTTCGGTTCTTCATGGTTGTTTCTCTTTATCTAAAGTCCAAATTGCCTTTGATAATTTCATCAGTATAGGACATTTAAATGTTTTTCGTAATTATTTTATTTGGTTTATTACATGAATTTGAAATTTGGTTGAGTTCGGTTCTTCATGGTTGTTTCTCTTTATCTAAAGTCCAAATTCATAAGTAACACAAACGTAGCTACCACAATATTAGCCTTAATGTTCCATGCTTTGCCTCTATTACAAGACACACCCAAAAAGATGATAACCATTACATAACTTCACTGTTCACCAAAGAAAGATTTAAAGTTTGGTTTGTTTTTTTGCCACTGCTCTTCCTCTCCACTCTACTTCCTGCCTGCAAAAACATTACACATTTGATCAATTAAGTTTTGATCTAATCTAAACAAGAGAACAGAGACTTTAGCCATCATTGCTAGTTTACTTTACCTCCTCTTTTCCTTTTAGCACTGCCTCTTAACTGTCTCGTTTCTGTAACATTCTCTTCTGGTTTCTTGTTTGATTCATTATCATTCTCTTTGTCTACTTCATTCCCATCTGAATCCTTGTTTGCTTCATCATACACCCTAATGATATACACCTGAACAAGCAAAATATGTTTCAAACATTTTATGTCAAAAGACTCAGAATCTCATGCCTTACACTTACTTCTCTGTGCTAGTCTATGTGTTTCAACTTGTTCCTTTTTTGTTACCTTGAACATTGTTGGGGTGATAAGGTGAAACACAACAGCATCTCCATCGACTAACTTATGATCAATGGAGAAACCTCTCCATCCTCCGCTAAGACCATTCTTCATAGCAAGGTATTTGGTCTCAAACTCCTCATCTTCCTCATCAACTAATGTCATCATTTCGTCGCGTTTTGGCATATGCGCCTTGCAGAAATGATGCGGCAAGCCCTACAAAACATATCCAACCTTCAATACATCTTCTTTTTAGCAATATTTCAAGTATCTCCATTGAACTACTACACATACCAGCCAGAATCCACCGGTGACATGTGATTGAAGCATTGGTTTTATAAAGCTAGGGAAGTCAGGCTCTAAGCTTGATTGAAGCATCTCTGCCCTGTCTATTGCATACACTCTTGCTTCGTCTGAGGCGTATATCCGGTTAAGCAAATCTCTTCTTTGATAGCTCCTGCAAAATCACATGAAAAAAATCAGATTTTTGGAGACGAGTATGATTTCATATAGAGAGTGACTGTGTGAGAATAGTCAACCTTTTTGGTCTATCCAGAGGCTCAATCCCAAGCTGCAAACAAAAGAACAAAGCTTTCATTAATTTCGACATTCTCATACACAAGATCATATAATCATTCCACACAAGAAAAGAGACGCACTATCTAGGTTTGTAAAGATGGTAGCTTTTTGTAACTTTATAAAAAGGTAGAGCCTTTACAGAACAAAACGCAAAAAATGGAGAAAACCCACAACAAAAAGGACCTCTTTGTAGCTCGGAGGCGGATTCTTGGCACGCAATGATCTCCTGACCTCGGTGAAATCCACAGGTATACGTGGTGTCCTTGGCTTAACCTAAAGATATTAAGGGTTAAATCTCTAGAAATTGAAAAGATAAGAGACAAGGGTGAAAAAAAAGGTTACAGGAGAGGGCTTAGGAGAAGAAGAAGAGACGCGAAGAGATTGAGAGAGGTTATTGATATTAAGCTCAAGCATTCTCTTCTTGTTCTCTTTCACTCTGTTTAAACGAATCTGCTCATAGCTTAGCTCCGATTCCACCATCACTCCCTTTTTTAGGGTTTCTTCTTTGATTCTCTCTGTGAAAATATAAAGAGAGATGTTAGAAACACAAAACCTAAAAAAACCCGTGAATAACCGTTGGGTTTCTCCTTAAAAAAAGTTTTAATTATTTTTTATTTTATTTTGTTCATTGTGTCTAATCAAACAAAATTGAAATTTCAAAAAATTTCAACAGTGCCACCATGCGTAAGCAACTGTGTACATCGTGTTACGTGAAAATGGTATGGGCTTCAAAAGAATCTATAGAAACAAGTGCATTTAGGATTACTACTGAATAAGAAACAAAGGGTACCATAAGCCTTTCCTACACAACCATTAGCTTAAAACCAGATTAAAGGCTTAAAATGAATCCATGTGTTGTATAGTTTGATGCTAATAACGTTGGTTAGATCAAGTATCACTCGGTGGTGATCTTATATTTTAAGGCATATATTTGTCATCTCTGTATTTGAATATCGCTTTCGCACAACTTCCACGATCCATCTTCTTGCTTCTTCAGTGTGTATCGGATTTTGTAAGTGCTACAGTTAATAAGAAAATGATGTATTAGTTAAGTCCATTTCCGAGAGCTGTGGTTACAAAAGGTAAAAGGCGAAAGGCAAACGTTTTTAAACCTGTAGTATTTGGCGTTTTTCGGCTGAGATTCATCAACTAACTCTGCCGCTTCCTCTAGAAGAGCTTCGATTTCTGCAGTCTCGCCGGCAATACCATCCGAGAATATGTGTGCTTGTGAAATCTCAAGATGGAGCAAAACGAATCTCCAATAACAAGATTTATCTTTTGCCGTTTGAGCCAGCGTTTCCCACTGCAAATTTCAACGTTACTAAACGAATGAGCCAAAGTCCTAAACACACATTTTTTAACTTGCATACGCAATGTAGCATCTGATCTTTACTCTTTCTTTAGATAACGCAAAAGAAGATCTAAACTTGACCTATAACCATGATTCATTGTGGCATAAAACCCTTTTTCTACATCTTATTCTAGGCCTAGACGAATTCTTAATCCCACTGTTAAGTGTTAACATTGATGTTCAACCGTTGTTAACTAATTTAACTAAGCACAGAAGAAAGTAGATGTACAGAAACAGTAACCTGGACAAGCATGGATTCATCAAGGACTTCAGAAAGACGATTAACTTGATGTGTAGGTCCAAGCGCTTCAGCCTTAGTATTTTCCCACCGTCTCACAAGCTCTTCGGCTTCTTCTGTAAGCATTGGTATCTTGTGCACTTCTGGCATGGGATGAGACAACTTAGCAGACAGACCAGAGCTTTTTAGAAACAAGGCATCCTGATGTTTCCCATGATCCGTCTTAAACATGTCTAAGAGTGTTTTAAAGTTGCCCCCAATACCATTTCTATTAAAAGAAGCAAGGTTTCTTCTAAAACTCCCAGGCTCTGTTTTCCACTGAAGAGAGTTTGGTTCCGAGTGTGGTTTTGCTGAAAACCATATAGGCAGAGTCTGTAATCTACCAGATCTAATGCTTGTTAGCTTCAGAGAGAAGAACACGGTGCAACCCAATAAAGCAACAACAGATAACCTTCTGATCAAACTGCTCTCAGAGAGCCAATTATCCCATATTTTGTTTTGTTGTAAACCAAGGTTCCTCTTCAGCTGAACCGATGGCATACTGGCACTGCTTTCATCAATATTCTTGGCTGACGCCACTGGGCTCTTCAAATCTATTGGCGTCAACTGCTCGACAGCTGTATAAAGATGTTGCGACGAGTTCACAAACTGCATCGTGGAAAGAGGTCTTTGGTTCGTCTTGTGATTTGAAGGTGACCCCATTTTCTTGTTCTCTTGATATTTCTTTTCAGCCCGAAAAAAGTTAGCCTGCAGAAAGTCGAATATGTGAATATGTTTCTGCTTAATTGGAGAATTAGTAAGCAGAATATTCTAGTAATCTGATTCATACCAAAGATGGAGAACAACCCCTTGTGTCTGAAAAGTTAGCAAGCACAGACTCTGTTAGCCACGTTTCCTGGTCAATTTTATAAGGTAGAGTGTAAGCAGGCCATCAATCTTTCATATAGAAATCAGAGCTGAAAAAAATTGGACATAGTTGTAAAATTTCCTAAATAAAATTTAATAAACCCGAAGAACATTTTAGGAACGAGCATGTGTACAAGCAACAAAAAGAACACAATGTTGTTACAGCAGATTCTATGAATTTACTATTTATTTCCTTTTTTGCAAACAGTCCCTGAAACAACTGCTCAACATCCATATCCTCCTAAAGCTGGTCATGCCAATCACATTAGGCATAGCAGATGAGATCCATAAGGCGAGGAATTGTTACATCCTCTCTAGTGCTAGTAACAAACGGACAAAAGGTTTTGGTTAAAAAGCATAAAGGTTTACCAGTGATGGAGAAGATGTACTTCTCGACTCTTTTCCCAGGATCGAATTACGAACAGCAGAGTCTGAATTTGATTCCAGCTGCTTAAGTTTTTCAAGGGCCTCTGCCTCAGAACCCTGTGCTATCCAACATGTAGATCCAATAGCACTTAACTAAATGTACAACGCATGGTCTTACGGAGCAAGTGAACGTGAAGTAAATAAGACGCAATAATATACTTGAAAGGGAACCATTATAAAAACGTAGGAGGGAAAATACCTGCTTTAGAAGAAATGAGCAAAAAGCTTCCTCAAATTTCAGATCAACACCATCTGATGCTATGAGACATTCACATATAGCTTTTGCTTTATTAACCTACACAAGCATACTGAACGTTATGATTTATAAATAGATAGAACATAGATAAAGCATAAAGAGACCAATTGGTTTAAATTTAACAAAGAGGAAATAAAAATAAGCATACCATATCATTTTGCTTCCTTGAAAATCCAACGGCGATATGAGCAACCAACACCATGTAGAAACAATTAAAATCAATTACCCCTCTTTGATTGTGGGATTCAAGTGACTTCTTATTTTTCCGTGTAGTAGCCAAGTTATCCCATGGAAGAAGATCAATAATCTCTGTGGCAAATAGCTTGCAAATGGCCTGGCCCAAGAAAGATGGCCAGTCTTGAATTTGACACGAAGCTTCAACATCAAGGCCCTGTTTGAGCAGTTCACGTAGTGCTGCAATTGCACCTCGTCTCCTCTCTGCATTTTCTGGCAAGCAAGGCAGGCCCAGTAGATCCAATGTGCATGGTGGTGCAAGCTCCTCTAATGACTCTTCAATCTAAAATAACTTAAATCCCTTAAAACCCAATATGCTTGTAGATTACGTCTTTGGACAATATGAACTTATATATAAAGCTCACTATCATTATTTGATTTACAGTGAGAGACATGTTCATGCACTTTTAACTATTCAAGCTGGTGACAGAACTAAAAGTAAATGCAAAGAAGCTATATCTTTACTTATGCAAGACAGCAGAACAACCATTACCTGAGTTAACAATGCAAGTTTTGTAAGGGTTCCTTTACTCTTCAGAAAACATTGGGCACGAGCAAGAGCTTCAAATCCTAGAGAGACCTTGTTAGCCTCAAAAGCATCCTTGGCAATTTCACACTTCATGGGAAAACCATATTAGGAATAGAAGAAAAGCAGAGTGTTGGCGGAAGCTAGTATGTAGTTATCCGTTCATTTGATCTTACCTCAGCAAGCGCCATAGATAAAAATATATCATGAATATATGACTTTGAATCAAGGTGTCTGAGAGCAGCACGGCCAATATCCAGCACGAGTTTTTCTTCTCCAACCTGAAGCATAGTAGCTCATATCACCAGTTATATTCTAACCAATAATAATGCCAAAAAATGAGACAAAAAAAATTCAAATTTTCCCATATGTTTCATCGACAAAGAAAGTGATAATTAACGTAAAAAGATAGAAGAATAAAACACTTGCCGGACAAAAGCCAAGAACAACTAAGTTGTAGTACCTCTTGAAGAAGGCATAAAGCACCAGGCAACCATGAGCATGGGATTTTGAGAGGAGATTTAGGAGAAATTTTGTCTTTTATGTTACCAGCATATTCTGGTTCAAAAAGAAGTTTATCTCTAACATCCATTAGAAGATCCTGTGCATTAGGATCGATCAGAACAACAGATCAAGAAACTAAAACCACATTCGCTGTCCCGCTCTAGTGATAAAGTGGTCAGATCCACAGAACCAAAGACTAATTAGATTTTAACCTGACGAGCAATAGCAGCTTCCATCGTATAACCCTCTTCAGCATCCGTCTTTTTCAAATTTAACACTGACTTAACGACCTCGTCTTTCTCAGCTTGTTCAGAAACTCCAATAAGCTGCAAATTCAACACCATTAACGGTAAGATCCTGGAACAAATGTCTTAACAAACAAAACTATACATTCCTTATCACACACATTCTATTGCACAGATCAACAATTACACAGTATCAAAAATTGCATATCCATTCTTATTAATCAACAAACTTCAAGGGGGAAACTTGTCAACACTCACTAACTCCAACTTCTACTTAAGCCAAAACTAGCAAGAGCAACTTTCTCTTCGTTGTGGAGTAACTAAACCAGTAAGAGCACTGTACCTGGTAACACGTAACCGGGATTTCGATGGTAGTTGTAGATACAGCGAGGGAAGAAGAACGAGACGGCGCAGTATCGACGACATGTGTGCCACCACCACCACCAGTAGCATTCAATCTCCTCCGAAACCGCCGGAAATAGCAACCACGACCGTCGATTTCTCCGGATCGAGAACGCACGACGAAGAAACCCGAGATCTGAACCTCGTGGCGATCTACGATGACGCTTGTGCCGCGACTAGAGGCTCCGCAAAGCAGAGAAGACGATGATAACGTGTAAGCCACAGTCATCGCTGTACAGCTTCAGAGGAAGAATCCCTAGAAGAAATAGGAAGAATCTAGAATCATAGTAATAGGGTTTGCTTGAATTCTCAGAGAAAAAAATCAAGCAGCGATATCGCGGTCACTGATTTCTTCTAGCTACAAGAAAGGTAACCTGCTAAACGAAAGAGAGACTCTCACGGGACGTGGATAATGATAAAGGAAACACCGTGGAGATTTCACGCTATTGGGTCCGTTCTTAATGGGCCTTTCAGGCTTTAACTTTAAGCCCATAATTAATGTGTGTTCTACAAGACAAAAAAAAACGTCGTGCCGTTTTTTGGGTATTTATATCTTTTTATTTCGTCTTCTAAAGTATCAGTCATCGCCGGCAATATTTTCCGGTAGCAATGCTCCGAGCTATCTCTTCTTCCGCTTCTATAAGCTCGTCCTCTCTCTTCTTCCGCTTATTTCGCCAATTCCCTCGCTCTTACTCGTATCTGTCATCGTCTGCGACAGCTCTCCGTGCCTCCGGCCGCAATCTTCGCCGGATTTCCGCTCCTTCCGCCGCTGGAAGGCGTTTCTTTCTCCGGAGAGGCTTTAGGGTTCCATCCACCGCAGTTTTCGGTGTCAATGGGCAGTTCTCTCGCCTCTCTGTTCGCGCCGTCGCCACACAGCCAGCACCGTCTTATCCCGGTGCGTTTTGAAGTTTGAATTTTTTGTGCTTCTATTGTTGAATTTGAATAGTTTTTGTTCTCTTAGTATATATTCAGATTGTTTCTCTTTGGGAAAGTGTCTTCTTCTGCTCTGTGCCACTTGTGAGATTTAGGGTTTTAGACTTAGGGTACGCTTAGCTGAGGCGTGAATAGCTTTTTTTGTTTGTTTTGATTCAGAGGTAGGTCAAGATGTATCTGAGAAGCTTGGATTTGAAAAAGTGTCGGAAGAGTTCATCTCGGAGTGTAAATCGAAGGCGGTTCTATTCAAACACAAGAAAACCGGCTGTGAGGTGATGTCTGTGTCTAATGAAGATGAGAACAAGGTCTTTGGCATTGTTCTAAGGACTCCACCGTAAGTTTAGTACATTACTATTAGTGTTTTTATTCAGTAAGCATGTTCAGCTTGGCAATTGCTTGCAAAACCTGTGATTTTAGATTGTTGTTTTGTTGTTAATGCAGGAAGGATTCCACTGGAATTCCACACATATTAGAGCATAGCGTTCTGTGCGGGTCAAGAAAGTACCCGCTAAAAGAGCCGTTTGTTGAACTACTTAAGGGGAGTCTGCATACTTTTCTAAACGCGTTCACCTATCCTGACAGGACATGTTACCCAGTTGCTTCCACAAATACAAAGGTACAATGGGAGGAATTTGAAGTACATCTTTTGTTGTCTTCAAGGAACTCAGGCTCTAACTTTCTATAATTGTAGGATTTTTACAATCTTGTCGATGTATATTTGGATGCTGTCTTTTTCCCCAAGTGTGTGGATGACGTTCACACTTTTAAGCAAGAGGGCTGGCACTACGAGCTTAATGATCCATCAGAAGATATATCCTACAAAGGTTTTGTTTACAAAGGATGCTATTTTAGAGTTCTTTTTTCACTTTTTAATGTCTTAGTATCAATGCTGTCTTTTTATCTACTACAGTATATTTTTTTGAACATCATATACACACTCATCCTATCTCATTTTTTATTCTTGATTTTAGGTGTTGTTTTTAATGAGATGAAAGGTGTTTATTCACAGCCTGATAATATTTTAGGGCGAATTGCTCAGCAGGCAAGTTTTCGGCAACTAATTAACTAATTGATGAGATAAATATCTAAGTGCCTCTTGGACACTTGGTCCTGAAAACCTCTTTAGATAATCTGAGATTATGATTCCTTGGTATATTGGTTCTGATGATATGACTTACGACTGTTTTCACTTTTATTAGGCCTTATCTCCACATAATACATATGGTGTTGATAGTGGAGGTGATCCAAAAGATATCCCTAAGCTGACATTTGAGGAATTTAAGGTTTGTTACAAGTCAAATTATTATTCTAGTTGCAAGAAGAGTGTGATGGTTTGTATAACTTCTGATGCATAGCATGTATTTCCTGTTATCGAAAATTTTAGGAGTTCCACCGTAAGTATTATCACCCCAGCAATGCCAGGATCTGGTTTTATGGAGATGATGATCCTGTTCATCGCCTGCGTGTCTTGAGTGGTAAAGAATAACACCCCTCTTTGTCTTATTAGAAATAATCTGTTTTATGTTTGTCCTCTATCTCGATTTTGAAGTACATATTATCTCTGTTTTCTTATATATATAGAATACTTGGACATGTTTGAAGAAAGTCCATCTCGGGATGGTTCAAAGATTGAACCTCAAAAGCTATTCACTGAGCCTATCAGACTAGTCGAGAAATATCCTGCTGGTCGGGATGGTGATCTGAAAAAGAAGAACATGTTGTGTGTTAATTGGCTCTTGTCTGAGAAGCCCTTGGACTTGCAAACTCAACTCGCACTTGGGTTCTTGGATCATCTTATGCTGGGAACTCCTGCTTCACCGCTAAGAAAAATCTTACTAGAAAGCGGATTAGGAGAAGCTCTTGTCAGCAGTGGGATGTCAGACGAACTTTTGCAGCCCCAGTTCAGTGTTGGTTTGAAAGGTGTGTCTGAAGATAATGTTCAAAAGGTTGAAGAATTAATCATGAATACTCTGAAAAAGTTGTCTGAAGAAGGGTTTGACAATGATGCTGTGGAGGCATCCATGAATACAATTGAGTTTTCTCTGAGGGAAAACAACACAGGATCTTTCCCTCGTGGTTTATCACTTATGCTTCAATCTGTTGTAAGTTTATATACCTTTTATGCTTGTGTGTATGTCTATCTAGTTTTCACTCCTTATTCGGTTTATTGGCTGTTTAGGCAAAATGGATATACGATATGGATCCTTTTGAGCCGTTGAAGTATACGGAGCCATTGAAGGCCCTGAAAACCAGAATAGCTGAGGAGGGATCCAAGGCTGTGTTTTCACCACTGATAGAGCAGTTTATTTTGAACAACTTGCATCGTGTTACCATAGAGATGCAGGTATTTTTTCCTTAAAAATTTTCTCAGTGCTATCTAATATCTCTTTAGTTTTGTGCTAAAAACTAGCTTTGTCAGCCCGATCCTGAAAAAGCTTCTCAAGAGGAAGCGGAAGAGAAAAATATCCTGGAAAAACTAAAAGCAAGTATGACAGAAGAAGATCTTGCAGAGCTAGCGCGTGCTACAGAGGAGCTGAGACTGAAACAAGAGACTCCTGACCCTCCTGAAGCACTGAGATGTGTTCCAAGTCTGAACTTGGGTGACATTCCAAAAGAACCTACCTATGTTCCCACTGAGGTAATCATTTTGCTAGCATTTGCTTTTGTTGTATGTCCTTAACACTTCCTGAGCTTGCGAAATTTACTGATATGAAGTTTTAAACAATAGATTGGAGATATTAATGGCGTGAAGGTCTTACGGCATGATCTTTTCACTAATGATATCATCTACACTGAAGTAGTCTTTGATATGGGTTCGCTGAAACATGAGCTTCTTCCACTAGTACCACTTTTCTGGTATAATTCAAGCTCTCTTGTGATATTCTTTTGCGATTAGATAGAAATTGTATCTCTGATATAAATTGTCTTTTGACAGTCAATCATTAGTGGAAATGGGCACAAAGGATTTGACTTTTGTGCAGCTTAATCAGTTGATTGGAAGGAAAACGGGAGGGATATCAGTTTATCCCCTTACATCATCTGTTAGGGGCAAGGATGAACCATGCAGCAAAATTGTTGTACGTGGAAAATCGATGGCTGGGCGTGCGGAAGACCTCTTTAACCTGGTATTTTGTCTTTTAACTTCCTTTAAATCGAAGGAGTTTGTTGCAACAGGGTGATAAAAGAACTTTGCTAATCTATAATTTTCTTTCATGAATTCATGCTCAAACTATAAGCACTGTTTAACTCACAATGCATGTACCGTATTTTATTTTGTTTCTGTCGAAGTTACTGATTGGTGCTAATCTGTGTTGCATTGTCTTACTGTAGATGAATTGCTTGTTGCAAGATGTTCAATTTACAGATCAGCAGCGGTTTAAACAGTTTGTCTCTCAAAGCATAGCAGGGATGGAGGTAAGTAATAGGATTTGTTCTTTCAGCCTTTTGCATGATAAGTGGTGGAACTTGAAAGTAAACATCAGTTCTTATTCAATGCAGAACCAGTTGACGGGAAGTGGTCATGGAATCGCCGCGGCGAGGATGGATGCGATGTTAAACGTTGCTGGATGGATGTCTGAACAGATGGGTGGTCTCAGGTTAGAACTTGATCACTCTCAACTTGTTTTTATGCTCTTCTCTCTCCTTATTTTCAGTCTGGCCGAGAAAGAACTTCTTTCTCATTTTAGAGTTTTCCTCTTTGTTTTGTAGTTATCTTGAATTCTTACATACTCTTGAAAAGAAGGTGGATGAAGACTGGGAAGGGATTTCGTCGTCACTTGAAGAGATCAGAAGATCTCTCCTTTCCAAGAATGGTTGCATAGTTAATATGACTGCGGATGGGAAGTCTCTCACCAACACTGAAAAATCCGTTGAGAAGTTTCTAGATTTACTCCCTGAAAACCCCTCTGGTGGGCTCGTCGCTTGGGATGGTCGGTTACCTCTGAGAAATGAAGCCATCGTAGTACCAACACAGGTAAAGAACAAAGAAAGAAAAGTTTATATAGTGTTCGGTTTTAGGTTTTTTCGATATAGTAAACTCGCTTTGCAGGTGAACTATGTTGGAAAAGCAGGAAACTTATACAACACCGGGTATGAGCTTCATGGCAGTGCATACGTTATATCAAAGCATATTAGCAATACATGGTTATGGGATCGTGTTCGTGTAAGCGGTGGTGCATATGGAGGTTTCTGCGATTTCGACTCTCACTCAGGTATAAACAAAAGAATCGCTTCTACTTTCTTCCTTGAATGAGTTTTCCTAACAACATATGGGATCTATCTCTTTATTACAGGGGTATTTTCCTTCTTATCGTATCGAGATCCAAACTTGTTGAAGACACTTGACATATACGATGGAACCGGAGATTTCTTACGTGGACTCGATGTGGATCAAGAGACGCTCACTAAAGCTATTATAGGAACCATCGGTGATGTTGATTCATACCAATTACCTGATGCCAAAGGTTACAGCAGGTAAAATGAATTCGCATTTTTATCTTTTTATCGGCAGCGAAAAGACAGAAAACATAACAGATTCTGAATGGTTAAAATCTCTTTTACTCAGTTTGATGAGGCATTTACTTGGAGTAAGCGATGAAGAAAGGCTAAGAAGGCGCGAAGAGATATTAACAACAAGGTTCATTAACAAACATTAACTCAATAATCTTTCACTAGCAATCTATAAGTATATGATTAATGTGTTATTAAATTTGCTATTAATCTTATATTTTTTGTTGTACAAAAGTTTAAAGGACTTCAAGGATTTCGCAGAAGCAATAGATGTAGTTAGAGACAAAGGTGTCGCGGTGGCTGTGGCATCTGCGGAAGACATTGATGCCGCGAACAATGCTCGTTCAAATTTTTTCGAGGTTAAGAGAGCTCTCTAGAACCTGAGTAACATTTTTCCAATAGTAAGATTAAGAATCTCATTGTATTTTATTTTCGTCTTTTGATTATTCTATTGGAGAGTGAGTGTTTTACTGTACGTTATGAATTCTCACAGTAAAATGAAGCATTTTTCATCTTATAAGTAAACTTATATACTTTCTACTGTTAAAAAATCCCTCCAAAAGGTGAATTTAATTTTTACATTGTTTGACTTGTTATGGTAGAAACGTAAGTCCCAAGTGATGTGTCATGTATACGACAAAAATTTGTGGTTGATGTGGAAGAAACTGAATTACACATGGACACTTTCAAAAATCGAAAACTTACAAATATTTGACACGACAACATAGATTACAAAAGTTTAACTAAATGATTATAGTTGGGTATTGATTCTTCTTTGAAATCTTGAGTATTCTCAAACATTGTTTTAAAATTACAGTTATATATTTTTGGATTTTTTCAAGAATATTATGAATGGGTTATGTAACGTTATTACTAATTGATCACGAACTTTCATGGTTAACAAAAAAAGGCACACGAGAGTTTAGATTAGTTGAGTTAGGTGAGTTTTAGGTGATTAGCATTTTATTAGTAGATCCTAAATTTGTATTCGTTATTTTATGTTTTGTTAATCTAGACAAGTTTTCCATTTAATATTTTGATTGCGTGCACTTGAAGACAATTAAAAATATTCCGACAACATTACATTTATTTGTAAAATAAGATAATGGATTAATATTTATGTCATAGCTATAAGGATTTTTGTACATTTGGCTAATTGCATGTGAATATAATTATTTAAACAAAGATTCATTCGAGATAATAATATCTTCTTTAAATTTGCGTTGTAAATTTGCATCATTAATGGTGTAATTAAATGTGTAAAATACAAAATCTCATAACGAGAGTAATAAATTAAATAATTTATTCCTACATTAAATCAATAAATGGAATTTTAATTACCCAAATTTCAAATCGAGAGAAATAATAGTAATGACTATCATTACCTTTCGAAACGTAAAAAAGAATGACCGTTTCTCAAATTTACAAATTACAAACAGAATACAAAAACGACAAAACGAAAGCGCGTTTCAAAAACCCAAACAGCGTTTGCGTAAGAAAATCGAAAACGCCTTTTAACGGCGCCGTTAAAAGGATATCCTCTATCAAAGGAATAAAATCTCGTCCGTTGAAATAATCAACGGCTCAGATCCTTTCCAACTCTACTCTCTCTCTCTCTCTTCCTCAACAAAATCTCCTCTGCTTTTTTAATAAGCGAACCAGAAATAGAAAGAAGCAGAGATCACAAAAACGCAACAGAGAGAGAAAGTGATGAGTGAGAAAAAGCGAGATCCTAGAGATTTTGAAGCTTCAAGCACAAGCTTATCGCCTCTTAAGAAGAAGAAGCTCGATGATTCATCAACGGCTTATCACGTCGCTATACCTTCTTCTTCGTTTTCGTCGGATTCAGCTCAAGGTGGATTCTCTGTTAAATCCACCGGAGAATACGATGAACGGAGCTCGAGCACCGTCTCCGTCTGTTTTAACAGTGAATCTAACGGAATCGCGGAGAACATCCCAGCTTTTGTTGTAGATCTGGAGGTAAAATTTGGACTCGATTTTTCTCAGCTTTTCTTTGATTTTCACGTTTCTATCTAACGATAAATATTCGTCTCTGCGACAAAAAAATCAAACATCACCATTGATTTTTCTTCTCGTTTCTGTGTTTCAGGCTCGTAAAATCTCAGAAATCGAAACTTCAACATCCATCACTAGAAATTGCAGGTTAATAATATTTATTTTTCTGATTTTCTTTTTTTTTTTGGTTTCCCCAAATTAGTAAGTTAACCACAAACTTTAAAGTTTTAATGTCTTTTCTAGCAGAGAAGAAGGAGATCAAGTTCTCGTAGCTTTTGAAGAAACAACAGAGAATGATTCATCGTTGGCGATAAAGAGAGATAATCGGAAAAAACCGGCGAGAAAAACTCCGACGCCGGCGGAGATCGAAGATTTCTTCTCGGAGTTAGAGAACGACGAGAAGCAGAAAAGATTCATAGAAAAGTGAGTATATCATATCATCTTCGATTTCTCTGTTTTTTTCTTCTTCGCACGTGTGGGGTTTTTTTGTCGGGAGAAAAGAGAATGTATGCGCATGATAAGAAGCGTGCGTAGGTTAGGAAAAAAAAAAAAAAAAAAAGAAGTAGGAGAGAATGAGAATTCTAACGAACAAGTTTGGGGTGCAGGTACAACTTCGATATCGTCAATGACAAGCCGCTTCATGGACGTTACAAGTGGGATCTCATTAATTTTAACCCTTAAATAGATATAATATTTACATTACCAGAAGAAAAATTAGTCCTTTTTTTGCTTCTCTTTGGTATGCCACGTGCAAATCTTTTTTCTTTTTCACTAATCTAACTTTTGATGTTAGTTCGTACAAATTTTAACCTACAAAAAATACAACCTTTTTCATCACAAATTTCGAATCTTTCTTTGGTTGATACAAAACAATTATAGGCAGTTTTTTTAAAAGGTTTATGAGTATGGAATAAAGGAAACAAAGCTAGACAAATTCTCTGAAAATGATTCGTAATCTTATTCAACAAAGTAGAACCCGCTTTTATGAGCGCTTACAACGTTCAATAAAACTAAGGAGATAAAATAGGAAACAACTTAAACAAATTTAAAAACAACTTTAATCAATTCTACTCCGAGAAACAAGCAATTAGACTCGTTCGTCAAAGTGACTTATTCAAAGAAACCCAACAAATTCCTCCCCTTAAACTGAAGCTAGTAAGCATTTCAGTTTAAATCACCCAAGTGTCGAACTCCAAGCATCCATCTAAGTTTCTCGAATTGATCCAGCTTGATTGGCTTAGTCATGATATCCGCAACCTGATCATTCGTTCCACAGAACAATAACCTCATAGCTCCTTCATTTGTCAAATTACGAAGGTAATGGTACCTTACGTCAATGTGCTTTGTTCTGCGATGCATCACCGGGTTCTTAGACAGCTTGATAGATGAACTATTGTCACACATGATGTCAACACACTCACAGTTTTCAACACCCAACTCTTGTAATATCCCTTTCAACCATATGGAGTGACATGCCGATGAAGTTGCTGCAACGTACTCTGCTTCGGTAGAGGACAATGTGACAATGTCTTGTTTCCGTGAGCTCCAACAGATGGCTGCCCCATTTAACAGGAAAACATACCCGGAAGTGCTTTTTCTATCATCCACGTCCCTCGCATAGTCACTATCTGTATAGCCTAACAATCTCATGTCTGATTGTCTTCCGTAAAAAACTCCAAACTCGAGTGTTCCCTTTAAATATCTTAACACTCTCTTGGCAATCATCATGTGTTCCTCCTTGGGATCAGCCATAAAACGAGATATCAAACATACCACAAACATTAGATCAGGACGAGTTACCGTAAGATACATCAAACATCCAATGAGACTGTTTGTAGAGAGTTGCATCGGTCTCCTTGTTCCCATCCTTTGAAATAACGGTGCCCGTACTTATGGGATTCTTGACCGAGTTAGAGTTCCACATGTTGAACCTCTCCAAGACCTCTTTAGCATACTTCTTTTGGCCGATATGTATCCCATCTTTGCTTTGATGTACTTCGACTCCCGTAAAGAATTTCATCTTTCCCATATCGATCATTTCAAACTCCTTTTGCATTGATGATTTAAAATCTGAACACATCACCTCATCATTTCCAGTGAATATTAAATCATCAACGTAAAGGCTTACTACCAATATCTTCTCTTTTGATTTCTTCAAGAAGAGTGTATGATCATAATCGCTTTTCTCGAACCCTTCCTTCTTGAAATAGCTCTCGATTCGACTAAACCACGCTCTCGGTGCCTGCTTTAAACCGTAGAGAGCCTTCTTTAAGTGATACACTTTGTCTTCCTCCCCTAATTTGACAAACCCTTCCGGCTGATCTACATAAACCTCCTCTTTAAGTTCTCCGTACAAGAACGCAGATTTTACATCTAGTTGATAGACACACCATCCACGTTGAGCTGCCACCGCCGTAGACTTCGATGGTGTCCCATCGAGCAACAGGAGCGAAGACTTCAGTATAATCTACACCTTCGTTTGAGAGTACCCTTTCGCTACCAGACCTAGCCTTGCACTTTTCAACCTTTCCTTCTTCGTTTAGTTTCGTTTTGTATACCCATTTTACGCCAATCTTCTTCGCATGTGGTGGTAAGTTCACAAGCTCCCAAGTATGGTTTCTCTCAATAGACTGAATCTCCACTCCCATGGCGTTAATCCACTTCTCTTCTCTCGCGGCATCATAATAGTGGACAGGATCAGTATTGCTAACATACAAAGCAAAACTTGCGAAGTTTGTCATGTCTTCTTCTTCTTCACCAGTGACAAAGTCTCGCATCCAACCAGTGCTCTTTTCGATCCTTTTTGAGGTTTCTCCGGTCTCTAGTGCTTGAGTTACGGCTCGTGTCGGTTCTGCGACAACTTCAGTTTCTACCGTTTCCTCTGTTACGGCTCGTGTCGGTTCTGCGACAACTTCAGTTTCTACCGTTTCCTCTGTTTCAGTCTCCTCTGCCCCTCCTTCGTCATCAGTCTCTTCTTCTTCAAACTCACCATCGTTATCATCACCTTCCCAAGCAAGTTCATTTGGTTCCGACGTATGTGAATCCCATTGCCACTTAGCATCTTCTTCGAAAATTACGTCTCTCGCTTACGGTGATGGTCTTTGTGGCTGGATTCGGCGAGGCGATAAGCTTTAGATTCTTCACTAACTCCGAGCAAGACACATTTGTGACTTCGATCATCAAGCTTAATTCTTCTTTGCTCAGGGATGTGAACGTGTCCTACTGATCCAAAAACCCTGAAGTAATCAACTTTTGGTTTGATTCCTGACCATCTTTCTTCTGGCACCACATCTTTCACTGCCTTTGTGAAACTTCTATTCAGCACATGAGCAGTCCATTTTGCTGCGTCAGGCCAGAGAGACCTAGGCATCTCCTTCTCAGAAAGTAGGCATCGAACCATATTCATGATAGTTCTATTTCTTCTCTCCGCTACGCCGTTTTGTTGAGGAGTGTAGGCCGCAGTTAATTGTCTCTTGATGCCATTGTCAGCGCAAAATTTGTTAAAGACCACAGAGGTAAACTCGCCGCCCCTATCTGTCCTCAACCCACGTATGACAGTTTTGGCTTCTTTCTCCACATTGCTTTTGAAAACTTTGAAGATCTCAAAAGCTTCTGATTTGTTGACGAGAAAATATATCCAGGTTTTTCTCGAAAAATCATCAATAAGTACTAGTAAATAACGTTTACCGCTGTGAGATGCCGGTGTAATAGGCCCACATAAATCCGCATGAACGAGCTCAAGTTTTTCTGATGCTCTCCATTTGCTCTTCTTGGGAAATTTTCCTCGTTGTTGTTTCCCCACATTGCATATTGTGCAGACCTTCACATCTTCTTTTATATTAGGCAGCCCTTTCACCATGTCTTTCCTTTTCATTAGCTGGATAGATTTGTTGTTAAGGTGTCCAAACCTTCTATGCCAAAGAGAAGTAGAATCTTCACCTTCAATCTTGAAACAATTTGCAGAGATTGACTTCTTCACCGCATAAACCATGAACATGCGATTTTTTGTCATCTTCGTCTCAAGAATCAACCCTCTCTGTTGATGATAGACTCGGCATACTCCCTTTTTCATGATAACCGTCACTTGCTTCTCTTGCAGTCGCCCAACACTTAGTAGGTTACTCTTCGGGTTTGGAACGTAGTAAACGTCAGTTACTACTTGCAAGATACCTTCCACCATAATTCTGATATTCCCTTTTCCTTCAACAGCCATTTTTGATCCGTTTCCGAGCTTCACACCATGTTTAAAGCTCTCATTCAGTCTCAACGAACCAAGATTTCTCTCCGAGTCATGTGGTTCGAGCATCCGGAGTCAAGGAACCACAATCCCTTCTTTTCTTCCTCACGGGTATCTGAATATGCCATAAGGAGCAGCTCTTCCTCTTCGTCAAACTCAACATAGTTCGCTTTCTTTTCAAGATCGGTGCATTCAAATTGGTAATGACCCAATTTTCCACATCGAAAACAGCTTATGGCCGATCTGTTCACAAACGATCTGCCTCTCCCACGCCCTCTCGAAGCCGTTTTCTCCTCCGTGAGGATTCCACCTTCCTCTTCCACGAGCATTCCTCGACTCGTTCTCAACTCGCGGGACTTGTTCTTCACTTCTTTTATCCACCACTTTCCGTTCATGAATTTGCAACGACGCTCGCAACTCATCCACGGTAAGACAATCAATGTCTTTGGATTCCTCGATAGAACACACCACGTAGTTAAAGTTCTCTCGTGAGACTCGGAGAATTTTCTCGACAATTTTTACATCGTCCATGCTTTCCCCACAGATCCTCATATCATTTGCGGTCACCATAACTCTTCCAAAGTAGTCTGCCACTCCTTCTCCACTTCTCATCTCCAAGGTTTCGAATGTTTTTCTCAGTCTTTGTAGTTGTGCTCTCTTAACTCTGGCACCACCCTGATGTTTGATCTTCATTGAATCCCACAACTGTTTGGCTGTCTCCTTCGAGGTGATCGTCTTTAAGATTGTTTTGTCAATCGATCGGAACAAATAGTTCTTCGCCTTTAGATCTTTGAGTTTTGCTTCATCGAGTGCCTTTTGTTGTGTTGGATCCGGGGTTTCAATTGTTCTCGCATCATCGAAACCTCGGATCGATGACATACCAATATTCCTTTGAGCGAAGAAGGTTCTCCATGACTAGGCTCCAGTGGTCGTAGTCTCCGTCGAATTTCGGAACGATTGGTGTCGTGAAGTTTCCTGACTCTGTCATTTTCTCAATTGTGTTTTTCCTCTCAAACTCTCAAGATTTTGTGTTGGCTCTGATACCAAATAAAGGAAACAAAGCTAGACAAATTCTCTGAAAATGATTCGTAATCTTATTCAACAAAGAGAAACTGGCTTTTATAGAAGCCTTACAACGTTCAATAGAAAACTAAGGAGATAAAATAGGAAACAACTTAAACAGCTTAAAAACAACTTTAATCAATTCTACTCCGAGAAACAAGCAGCTAGACTCGTTCGTCAAAGTGACTTATTCAGCAAACCCAACATGGAAAGGCAATTCTTGTTTGGATTCTAAACATTGGATGCTTATTACAATCTTTTTTGGTTTTTAATGTTCTTGTCATTGTTTGTATGCAAATTTAAATTCTGTGTTTATTTAAATGTTTCATAGTTTTGGCGTTTCAGGTGTTAATGTACCCAAATTTACGAAAATATCGGAAACCAAAAAAAAAAAAATATTGAATTTGTTTGAAAAAATAGGGGAAAATAGGAAAGGCAGCATGAGATGAAGGTACACTTGTCTTGTCTGTAGTGTACTTACAAATTTGGATTTTTATTTTAACATTTCTTCTTTTTTATATCACAGAATATTCCTCTGTGATATGATTTTTTGGATCTAACACTACTTATAACACACATTTTTTGGCCCCTTCATTATAAAAGACACGCAAAATCGATCCCTCCATGAAGTTTTACCGTTAATGAAATTTCGTTCAGTGAATAAATAAGAAACAGTTACAAAAAGAGAAGCAAATCTCATCATTGCATGAGATTCCTTTATAGAGCAGACATCGGCGCGTGTCTGCACGTGCCTCTGTTATTACATTTATTTATCGTTTGTTAATATTTGCTAGTACTAATTACAGCTCAAGTTCCAAAATCAAATAGAAACAAATCAATGTTAAAATAAAAAGGGTAAAATTACCAAACGTGTAACGCTGTAATTGTAAACTTATATATAGACTTAAAATTGGGACATCACAATCATACGTGTGTTGTATTGGAAGTAAGAAGTGTGCTTATAATCGAATTCACACAAACACATGAACAACATTAATGTACACTTTTTGTTTGTATAAAACATTTTCTCTGTGTGGTGTGCGTGTGGGTAAAACCTAAAATAAAATAAAAAAATAGTGTAGCCTTTGTAAAAAAGAGGAATAGTGTGTAAAATTAAAAGAGAAACAAGTATTGGGATTAACATTGTTTGCTTCCTCATCTGATTTATTACATCATTAAAAAGTACAAAAAGATATTACCTATATATATGTAGTTTGTACTTTGCGATAAGCTTCTCCTTCACGGTTACTTTTGATACTATTGGTTTTTACCGTTTGCCCCAAATCGGATGGTGAATGGTTAACGTGTTATGAATTTGATTATAAGTTTATAACCAATGTTATTGTTTAGGATACGAATGCATGAGATTCTATTATAACCTTCTAATTACACATATTATTTGTATTTGTGGAGAACTTACTAAAAGAGTGATTTGAACAAATGCTTGTTCAACATGCTTGATTTTTTATAAATATACTAATGTCTAAATATAATTACAAAAGAGTAATTACTTAAAAATGTTATTTTGTCCTAACACTTTTTATGGTAGTTCTGGGAATTTCCCATTGTAAAACATAAAAGTACAAATATGTATATAATTTAGTTTTTAAAAAGTTTTAAACAAAACATTCTATTTTATTTCACGAGGGTTCTAACAGAGTACCCCACATGTTTGCTTTAGCTTACATGGGATAATACGCAAAGTCCCAAATAATAGTCCAGTGAATATATTTTTCTTTTATATTATTAAAAGACCGGTTAATAGTATTAATTAACAAAATAAGACGGTTAATACGTAAATAATGGATTTTTACCCGAATCCACATAAATATTGACTAAACACACCACACAGTGATTTGAGTAAAATCAGTTATTTAATACTAAATAAATGTGAGTGGCTAAGTTGCGGTGTAATCGCAGCCGTTGATCTTAAAAAACACACGAGCTTCGTTAAGAAACTGGGCCCCACGTTTTGACCACTTCCCAAAGACCCATCCATAGATTCAGTCTCTTCTCTCTTCTCTCTTCTCTCTTCTCTCTTCTCTCTTCTCTCTTCTCTCTTCTCTCTTCTCTCTTCTCTCTTCTCTCTTCTCTCTTCTCTCTTCTCTCTTCTCTCTTCTCTCTTCTCTTTCTCTCTCTCTCTTCTCTCTTCTCTCTTCTCTCTTCTGGTTTTTGCCATTACCAGAGAGCTCAACGAAAAACGAGCTCTGTTTCTTCCACTCACACTTCTTTTAAAGGAAGTTACGAAAACTTTTTAAAACCCGTGTTTCTATTTACGGAAAATCTCAGATCGGATTATCATTTTGTGGTAATTTAAGATGGAAACAACCAACGGCTCAGATTCATCTTCCGGAATCACGCCGCCGATTCAACAACAAACCACTCCTCCGCCACAGTGGCATCAACAACAACAGTGGATGGCGGCGGCGGGTATGCAGTATTCTCCGGCGGCGATGATGATGATGCAACAACAACAACAGCATATGATGATGATGTATCCTCACCAATACGCACCGTATCAACAAAATCATTATCATCACCAATACGCACCGTATCAACAACAACATCAGAATCATCAGCATAAACCGCATCAAGACCGTGGATCTGGAGGAGGAGGAGGAGGAGAAGATGTTGTGAAGACTCTATGGATCGGTGATCTTCTTCATTGGATGGACGAGACTTATCTCCATTCTTGCTTCTCTCTTTCTGGCCAGGTAAAATTTTCATTAAAAGTGGTATTTTTGCATATATTGGACTTTTTTTTTTGGCAAAGGTTCTGTCTTTGTACATATTGGGTTTAGATCCAATGATTGTTTGAGTTTGTTTTGGAAAGAGATAGGAATGTTTGACATTTAAGGTAATGGAGAGAAGATAGCATTGACCTGAAAAGGACAACAATTAAAGTAATTTAGTTAGTGCCTTTGATGAACTTTTCTTGTATGGGGAAGTTTCTTTTAAAAGAAAACATAAATCATGTGAAGAAATCATACTTATAGATATGATTTTTCTATTTAGCTTAGTTATGGACTATTGTTTGTTTCTTCTTACCTGTGTAGGTATCTTCTGTGAAAGTTATACGTAACAAGCTAACTTGTCAATCAGAAGGGTATGGTTTTGTTGAGTTTCTTTCGCGTTCTGCAGCTGAAGAAGTTCTTCTGAACTATAACGGTTCGGTGATGCCAAACTCCGAACAGGCCTTTCGTCTAAACTGGGCATCTTTTAGTACCGGCGAAAAGAGAGCCGTGGAGAACGGACAAGATCTATCGGTATTTGTTGGGGACTTGTCTCCTGATGTAACTGATACTTTGTTGCAAGAGCTGTTTGTTGAAAGATACCCTTCTGTCAAGAGCGCGAAAGTAGTGATCGATTCCAATACCGGTAGGTCTAAAGGTTACGGTTTTGTTAGGTTTGGTGATGAAAACGAGAGGTCAAGGGCCTTGACAGAGATGGATGGAGCTTTGTGTTCGAACAGGCAAATACGCGTAGGTATTGCAACCCCGAAAAGAGCGGTTGCTAATCAGCAGCAACAACATTCTTCTCAAGGTGACATATCTTCTTGTCCTAATGCTATCTGCAAATTAGATTCTGGGATTTCCTTTTTTGTTTTGTTTCTTTCGCACTAGTTTTAAGCGAGTGGTGAGCCAATTTTGTACTATTAAGTTATTTTTTTTTCTGTGGAATAGCTCTGATATTGGCGGGTGGACATGGAGCAAATGGTTCCGTGGCAAATGGCTCGCATACTGATGGCGAATCAAACAACGCAACAGTGAGTTGTTGTAACCTTTCCTCTTGCAAGCATTATTCAATCTTTGTATTGCCTGCTCATTTTTTCGTGTTCTACTACAGATATTCGTTGGCGGGCTTGACCCTGATGTGACTGATGAAGACCTGAGACAATCTTTTACTCAGTTTGGTGAGGTTGTTTCAGTGAAGATCCCAGTAGGCAAAGGATGTGGATTTGTCCAATTTGCTAACAGGTACATTCTTTAACTATGATTAAGCCAACCCATAGCGAAAATGCGTAAACTTCAAAGAGAACTCCTTTCGGTTTTGACAGGAAGAGTGCTGATGATTCCATACAGAGCTTGAACGGGACAATCATCGGCAAGAACACAGTTAGACTCTCATGGGGACGAAGCCCAAACAAACAAGTAATGTCTTTTTGCTTTTAAACTTTGGAGTTTTTGTTTACTATCTGTAGACTAGGTTGAGTATTTTGAAAGGGTCAAACTTTGTAAATAGATGGAATTTTCTAAGCCTTGTTGTGTTATTAGTATAAGAAAACTAAAAGTTAGTGGTTGACAATAATAGCTGGTGGGAATCTAGCACCTTCCTTGGTTTTTCTCTTTTGACTATGCAACAAGTGGGTTTGTATTATCTAATATAAGAACTACTTGCCTAACTTGTCACCTTCATGAACAATGTCAAATATGTCGACATGGTTTGCTTAGTACCCTATCTTTAAAAATGTTGTTTCTTGTCCCAAACCTCTATTTACTTTTGAGATTGAGAAATGAGACCACTAGAACATAGCAATGTAACCATGTCTTAAGTCTTAATGTGTCAACTACTTGTGACAGTGGAGAGGAGGAGAGTCAGGGCAACAGTGGAATGGAGGATACTCGCGAGGACAAGGTTACAACAATGGAGGATACACTAACCACCATGACTCCAACACCTATCATACAGAGACTTGAAAAGAGACTCTCAAGTGATCATAGGCCAAATGCTAAAACTTTCTAGTCTTAAAGATTGATTTAAATTTTAATAGACTTATGTTGTTTGTTGTTTGTTTGCAGTTTCATAAATTTTGGTTACTACTGGTTTGTCTTGAGACTAATAATAAATGCTTCTGCTTGTTGGATCATTATCACCTCTCTACAATATAAGCTCAATAAATAAAGCCCAACACTTTATCCTTCTTCTAAAAATCTCTCTTAACTTTAAAAAGTAGCAATAACCCCCTTTCTCCTTCCTCTTCTTCTTCTTTCTTCTTTCTTCAGCTCATAGGAAGAAGAAAGAGACAGAGAGTGAAGATGGAAGAAGCTTTCATGGCGATGCTTTCGCATTTGCTACATCTCCAAAACTCTTTAGACCCAACAAGCACAATCTTCTCTTCCGCGTCAACATCTTCTCCGTCTTCACTCCTCTCTTCTTCCTCTGCTTCGCCGTTACTCTTCTTCACATTCGCGTCTCTCCTCTCCTTCCTCGCCGTCACCAGATCCTCCTCCTCCGCAAACTCCGAAGACTCCCCTTCTCCTTCCCCTCCTCCGCCTCTCCCCGACGGCGATTACTCCGTCGCCGCCTTCCGCGCCCTAGCCTCCGACCACATCTGGTCTCTCGACACGCCTCTCCGCGACGCTCGCTGGAGATCACTGTACGGACTATCTTACCCAGTCTTCACCACCGTCGTCGAAAAGCTCAAGCCTTTCATCACCGCATCGAATCTCTCCCTCCCCGCCGATTACGCCGTCGCCATGGTCCTCTCGCGCCTCGCGCACGGCTGCTCAGCCAAAACCCTAGCTTCTCGCTACTCCTTGGATCCGTATCTCATCTCCAAGATCACGAACATGGTCACGCGCTTATTGGCCACGAAGCTATACCCAGAATTCATCAAGATCCCCGTCGGAAAACGCCGATTGATCGAAACTACTCAGGGATTCGAAGAGCTCACGTCTCTCCCCAACATCTGCGGCGCCGTGGACAGCACTCCCGTGAAGCTTAGACGCCGCACGAAGCTAAACCCTAGAAACATCTACGCCTGCAGATACGGATACGACGCCGTTTTGCTCCAGGTCGTGGCAGATCACAAGAAGATCTTTTGGGATGTCTGTGTCAAAGCACCTGGTGGAGAAGAAGACTCTTCTCATTTCAGAGATAGTCTTCTCTACAAGAGGCTAACTTCAGGGGACATTGTGTGGGAGAAAGTTATCAATGTTAGAGGACATCATGTTAGACCATACATTGTAGGAGACTGGTGTTACCCTCTTCTCTCTTTTATGATGACGCCGTATTCTCCTAACGGCGCTGGCTCTCCGCCTGAGAATTTGTTTGATGGGATGCTTATGAAAGGGAGGTCGGTGGTGGTGGAAGCCATTGGATTGCTTAAGGCCAGGTGGAAGATTCTGCAGAGCTTGAATGTTGGAGTGAACCATGCTCCTCAGACTATTGTGGCTTGTTGTGTGTTGCATAATCTTTGTCAGATTGCGAGGGAGCCTGAGCCGGAGATATGGAACGATCCTGATGAAGCTGGCTCGCCTGCAAAGGTTTTGGAGAGCGAGAGGCAGTTCTACTATTACGGTCAGAGCTTGAGACAAGCTTTAGCTGATGATCTGCATCAGAGGCTGTCCTCTAGGTAGAGAGAGATGTGGTTGTTGCTGCTTGTAACACGATCCATCGACAACAGTGGTGGTTTCGATGGTATTGTTATCTTGTAAGAAGCAGGCATTTTCAAGTTAGTCCTCGTGAGAAGAAAGTTTTCAGTTTTAACTTCAAGTTTGTTGATTCAGAAAATGTTAAGACAAATCAGACTCTGTTTCGGTATGGTTTGTTCTGCGATAGCTTGAGAATTGATGTAACAACGACTTTTATTGGAATGAGAACTGATTTTGTGAATTTTACAGTACTCTTTCTTTGTCAACACTATAAGAATAGGAATGTGTCTTGATACAAATCCAGTTTCTTGACAACAAGATTTGTAAGGTTCTTGACATCCATTCCCTATGTATGTCTTTATTCACCGTGTTTTCGCTAAAGGCTGTCGAGTAGAGACACCATGTAACAACTTGACAAAACCCAAGAAGCTCAGCTTCCCATCGGTGTGCCTTATCCAGTCATGTAGAATAGTATGGACAGGGACCAATGATCCAACACCGAGTTCCTACAAAACATTTGTGTTCCCTTTAGGAACTGTCCGAAAATGTTGTGAAAGGATAAGTCCAAGTTACAAAAGACCAACTTACAGAAGCGAGTTCTTCGATAACGATGACTCTGTTTCCATTCATTTCGAAAAGCTCATAAGCATGGCGAACGCTCTGTTCCCAACAATCAAGAGACTCATGCTGATGAACACTCATAGAAGCTGCGCAAAACTCTTCAAAGTCCATCCCTTTGTATTGAAGTCCATTTAACTGTCATCAACCATAACCAAACTTTTGTTAATCAACCCTTGTTTTGTGTCTTAAACAGACTATGCAAAAAGGCAGATAACAAAAAGCGAGAAAATACCAACACAAGAAAGTCCGGTATTCGTGTTTCCTTCATTACTTCTGTTAAGTTAGTAGCAAGTGCCTGGTTCAAGAGAAATCGAATCTAGCTTTGAGCTGTTTGTTCTCTACAAGAGAGAGAGAAAGAGAAGAGAGAGAAGGTCCTTACCAATCTGATGTTATCCAAAGTGATGAGGCCATTTTTGTTGGGTGCTAAGAGTGCAAACTGAGCATTCAGATAAAGTATTTCATCTGTAATTAATGTCTTGGACAGAGCCTGATAAAGAGTATAAGAGTTAGGATCAACAATATACAGTGAGGCAAAACTAAGATACAAAGTCTACAAAAAATCAAACACATCATTTGTGTTCTTTGGACATTAAGACAGAAAAAACAGTAGAAAGGTTACAAGAAAAATGTACCAGCAAAGCAGCTTTGCGCAAAGACGAAGACTTCAAGTATGCTTTGATCTGCCTGAAGATCAGAATATCAAATGGGATATTCATCTTCTTATAACCCGCGAGCCAAGGATGCACTAGAAAATCCCAAAAAGAAAGTAGAGTAACTTCAATTGGTGATTCATGACAGTTAAAAAGAGAAGATAGTTAAAGAAAGTTGTGAAGATTTTACTGACTTAAAGCTTGAGAGGCTGTCATTCTTTTTCTCGGGTCCTTGTATAGTAATCTCTTGACAAAGTCTTTTGCTTCAAAAGATAGTGAAGGCCACGGAGGTTCGTCAAAACTCGGATCAGCTTTTAGAACCGCCCTGAAGATTCCTGATTCAGTTCTTGCCCAAAAAGGACGGCTTCCACAAAGGAGAATATATGCTATAACTCCTATGCTCCATACATCCGCTTCCGTGGTATAAGATCTGTGTAGAACTTCAGGGGCTACGTAATATGCACTCCCCACTATATCATTTAGTCTTTCGTCTGGTCTGACAAAGTCCGACAAACCAAAGTCTATGACTTTCAATTGCGAACTCTCCTCTTTGGAAGTGTACAAGAAGTTCTGATACATGAAAGCATTTCCAACTTTGAGAAGATTTTTCTTCGGAGAAAAGCAAAGACGAAATATGGGTCTACCTCTGGCTTTAGATCCCGATGAACAACTCCTTGGAGATGACAGAAAGCTACGATGTTAAGGATCTGTATAAGCACTGTTTTCGCATCATCTTCAGAGTATTTCCCTCCCCTAAAAGAGAAGTACCGATAAGAAATCGTTAGGCAAGCAATATAACATCTTTAAGAAGAATCTCTGACCATAAGTTAAACAAATTATATAGCTGACCTTGCTAGGATTCTGTCAAGGAGTTCACCACCTCCACATAACCTGAAATTTCGAAGCACGTAAATGCTTATTCACAGCTTAACATTTTGAGATGTGTCATGATAACACAGATTTCTTACTCCATCACTATGTACACGTTGGCATTGTCCTCAAATGCATCATAGAATTGAACCAGATTGTTATGTCCGGATAATGCTTTCAGGATCTTTACTTCTCTTCTTACGTCCTCTATAGATATTGCGGTTGTCATCTGCGAAAACCGAAACTGATAAGCAAAAGTCTATCATGAACCAAGCCAACACATCCTCTTTCACCTATTATGCTATAAGCTACTGTTGCCTTGAAACATTGGCATATGCTCTTAGCTATTGTTGCCTTGAAACATTGTAACATTCTAATAACCAAGAGACCCACAAATTTTTAGCCATCACTAAAGATTGAAGCAGTAAACTAAAGATCGAAAGAGAGATTCAAAGAGAGATTATTAAGTTTTTGTTTTGAAAATTGACCTTAGATTTAGGGATAACTTTAACAGCAACCTCATGATCCTTGAGCTCTCCTTTCTTGTACTTAGCAGAACAAGTATACCCAAAATGCCCTCTCCCTATCTCTTCTCCTAATTCAATCTTACTCTGAAGCTCCTTCGAGAATCCAAATCTCTTATCAAGCCCTACCTCCTCCTCCTCCTTATGCTGCCTCTCCGTCGCCGGCAAAGTAGCCTCCTTTTTCCCCTTCCTTCGCCGCAGAGCATCCCGTATGTGTTTCGCCGGCGACGGAGGGTGAAAAGCACGCGCTAGCTGACGCAGCGGAGAGCTTGTAACGCTCTTACTCTCTCCTCCTACGCCGTCGCGGCTCTTGTTGCGTCGGTGCCTGGCGGGGCTTGGAGTGTAAAAGGGGAAGAAAGGAGACGCCTTTACGGATTTAGAGGTGCGAATCGGCGATTCCCGGTGATGGGCAGGGGTAGAATCGTCATTTTGGTGAACGGCGTCTCTGGGTGCGTAGGGATTAGGTTTCACGAAGGAGGAGGAAGGCTTGGATGTGCATCCTCCCATTGAAAGAGAGATTCAAAGAAGAAGAAGAAGAAGAAGAAGAAAGGGAAGAGACAGCAGAGTTTATGAGAATCACAGCAAATGGCATGGAAGCTCTTTCTCTAGAGAGAGAAAGTGAGCTGTAGAGAAGAGAGAAGCCACATGGCAGAATCTGCGGAAGTTTTATTATTGGTTGATAATAAATTAGTTGCTTTTTGCCACGTCTTTCTAATTTGTTTTTTGTATTTTTATTATTAGTTATTACACATATGTTTTGTAATTTCTCTACGTAATTTCTTTGTTTTACTTGAGCATTATTTTTTTGTCTTTTTCCTAAATCCTATTGTTTTCTTTGTCTTTTGTATTTTTGATATTTAGAGGAATATCAAAGCCTAAAAAAAAGAAAAAAAATAAACATAGATAGGTGAAATACTGAATAGCGAAGAACTCAAATTTATTGAGAAAAAATAACGGTCTAAAATGTATTTATGAACTTCTCAATCTTGTATCAAACCAAAATATAATACAAAATTACGTTACATAGCATATACATTATTTTAAAATTTTGCAGTCATGACTCTAGTCATATGAGAATATGTATGATATAAATCTAAGTTGTTGGATTTTATTTGTTAAGAAACAAAACCGAAAATGGAAATGCTAAACTCATAAATCAACATCGTTCCAAAACAATATTACCATAACTAACTACATGCATTGCATTAAAATAAAATTACATTTGTGAATTGCAAAGTAAACCATGTGCTTCTTGTTATACCAATACTCAATTTTCTTTATACAAACCTATATTAAATTTTCATAAATAGTTGGTACATAGATTAGTTTTCAACGAATCTTCAAGCTACTTCTTCAACTAATTATCTTAAATCAAAATAATAATGATATATACACCCTACCTACCTACAGATAGTTTCAATCCATATGCTATAAAACTCTTCATTATTCAATTAATCTCACAAAATTAATAAATATGTCAAAACACACAAAAAACAAACAACCCAAGTTTTTAAAAACCTAAAAGAAAACTTCACCATGCTTTTTGTAGTTCATACTCTATATATAGTTTGCGATGTCTTGCCATCTTAAAAAAACCAAACCACATGTATTATTATTTGGTTAAATTTATAATTTTTTGTACCTTATAAAAAGCAATATAAAAAGTAGTCTTCATTATTAGGCGAGAGTGAGATTTGAAGATCTGCCACGTCCCATGGTAAAGCCTCTGGTTCCATCAGGCATTCTTGGTCCCTTTGTTGCTGTTTTTGGCGAAGAAGATTCATGTAAGCTTAGGCTCGGCGACATTGTACCGATGCTAAGTCCGAGCCCAATACCGAAGCTACGTCCTCCTCCTCCTATTGCATAGCTTCTTGGTGATCTTATTCCTCTTCCTTTCCCTCTTCCTTTTCCCCACAATCCACCACCAACATTGTTGTCATCAACCTAACGTGCACATCAAGACATGATTTTTGTTACTTCTTTTAAACGTTATATAAAGAAAGGGCTTAAGCAAACACTGACGTCGTTATCGAGGTGTTGTTCGGTTAAATGGTGTCGCGGAGAGTCTTCTCCCGAATCATAGTAAGGGATATCGTCGTCGATGGATATACCTTCTAAGTTTCTTCTGTTCTTGAGGACTGATTTAGGCTGTTGTTATGACAAAAAGTTATCTCAAAATGTGTTTCATTTGAATTGTGTGAGAAATGAAACATAAGAGTGTATGTGTGTGTGTGTTGATTTATATACCGAGCATCGAAGAAGAAGCCTCACACGAAGTCCTTTCCTCCAGTTTCTTTCATCATTAAGCTTCTCCACCTTTTGATAAAGATCAACATTTGATATATCTCAGAAACTAATTATAAACAGAGAATTGTAGTATCAAAGAGTGAGAGATAAATGGTTGTTTACTCACAGCTTTATCCGCGGTAACAGTGTTGTCATACTCTATAAGGGCATGAATCTTAAAGACAAGAAACAAAGTTTAAACTCTTTAAAAGTCCATGAGATAGTCAAGAAACAGAGGAGGTATGCTTACTTTGTTGCTCATCAAGAAATCTCCTTTTGGACGAGAAGAATTTGATTCCGGAGGATGGCATATCCGAATCGCCTTTACACTGAAATCAAAACCATACTTGTTGTTGTTTATCAAAGCAAATGTTTAGGTTAAAGCGTAAAACAGATCAGATTATAAAGCCTTATTGCTATTACTTTCCAACAACACCAAAGATCTTCTCAAGGTTCTGGTAAGAGTGATCATCTGGTAAATTCTCCGCAACAACTGTCCTTGCCTACACACAACAATACACAAAGAACACAAGAACTTGATATATATTGTTGATTATATATTTTTATTACGATTTAATCGTACCTGTAATTCCTCTCTGTCTCTATCAGTAAATGACATTTTACGCTTAACTTTCTTGTTATCTTCACTCACAACCTTATTTTTGTTCACAAAACTAACATCAATGTATATACTTAGTGATATATAACTAGAGAACAAATAAAGAAAGAAAAAAGCTTATTACAAGCTTTGAAGAGGAACGTAGAGCCAATGAAACTAGATGATGGTTACTAGTCAAAGCCTTTATCTTCTTCGTCGATGCAATGTATGATATAGGCACTGCGTTTTTAAAAAAGACAAAATGAAATGTAAAAACAGAACTTATCTAATAATAATAACAAAATGAAAAAAAAGACTCAAGGGGTGTGTTACGTAAATGTGTCTTTATAAAATTGTATTCTTTCGTTGTAAAAATGTCTTTATAAAGTTGTATTCTTTCGTTTATTTATATAACCGTTTTACAAAAGTCATGTCTTTTAATCGTGACTTTTGATCATGTCTTTTGATTATTATAAATAGAGATTTGTTGAGATTTCTTTGTTGAAATTTCGTAGGGGTGTGTTCCGTAAAGTTGTCTTTACAAACTCGTAAATATGTATTTACAAATTCGTAAATGTGTCTTTACAAACTCGTAAATGTGTCTTTACAAACTCGTAAAGGTGTCTTTACAAACTCGTAAAAGTGTCTTTACAAACTCGTGTTGTTTCGTCGAAAAGGTGTCTTCCAAAAGGTGTCTTTTGATTATTATATATATGTCGTATGACTACTTCCTAATCATTTTTTTAAGTTTCTAAAATTTTAAAGACGAAGAAGCAAACCTTATGGTATGATCTTAAACCTCATTTAGTATATTTATTTCTCGTTTTTCATTATTGTTTGGAGATTATTATTTATCCCTTTTTTATTTTCATTATTTCGATTTCTTGATTTATTACTTATCATTATTTTTTTGGTAGTGTGGTGTGTATTTTATTTGTAAGATTTAGTTTTGTGACTTTAGAATTTAGTTTAAGAAATTTTAAGCTAATTTAATATTTATGGTATTTTTGTAACTACTTCCAAATAATTTTTTTAAGTTTCTAAAATTTTAAAGACGAAGAAGAAAACCTTATGATATGATCTTAAACCTCATTTTGTATATTTATTTTTCGTTTTTCACTATTGTTTGTAGATTATTATTTATCCTTTTTTATTTTCCTTATTTCGATTTCTTGATTTATTACTTATCATTATTTTTTGGGAGTGTGGTGTGTATTTTATTTGTAAGATTTAGTTTTGAGACTTTAGAATTTAGTTTAAGAAATATTAAGTTAATTTAATATTTATGGTATTTTGTAAAAAGAGTTTTTTCATCAGTGTTCAAAGAAAAAAAAAGAATGAATCATGTTAGTTTATTAGTGAAATAAAATTTGATTACAATTTATTAATTGTCCAACTTTTAATGTGTGTTCCGTTAAATGGTAGTCTAACTTAAGGTAATGAAAAATTAAAACATCTTATCTTAATCAATTCATAACTATTTTTCTTAATCAATTTAGACTAATAAATTAAATTTATTTATACCTCTCTAACATATTAAAAAATTAATCAGATAAATTTTATCATAAAAAATTTAAAGTAAAATTCCAATAAATTTAACAAAACTTAATAATTTTGATGACAATTACCAAAAATACCATTAAAAATTATTTTCTATAGATGTATTCACATATAGAGTATTAATATAAAAATATTTTATTTTAGTTTAAAATCTTAAAAATTAAATCCTAAATCCTCAAAAGTAAATCTTACCTACTTCAAAATTAAATTTTAAACGCTAAATAGTTAAACCAAATGAAAGATGACCGTCGTCTTGTTTGTTTTGTTGAAAACAAAGATTTTTGATATCTTACTAACGCAATTTGATAAATCGATTTATAATATGAGTAAGTGTCGAGTATTCTTAACATATTTATTTGTAGTAAAGAAAAATGATGTAGGATTTTAATTTGTTTTTAAAATTGTGACAACATTTTGAAGTTAAAAATATTGTTACGAGGTTTGTAAGTTTGTGATTGAGTTTTATTTAAATCTAATTGCAAGTTTTACACTTATAAATTTTAAAATAACTGATGTATATAGAATATTGAAATTATAATGATTATGGATTATCTAATATATATGAATAAATATATTAATTAGTTTAGATTTATGAATTTAAAAAAAATATTTTACGTATTCTAGCTCCGTGCGATACCGCACTCCATGCGATATCAGCTCCCGTGCGGTATCGCACGGGTACCTACCTAGTTGTAATAATAATAAATCAATAAATAAAATTATTAGTATAGGCTCACCATAACCTTCAGGATCTTTGCTTATATGCTTTGAAATAGACTCATTAGCTAGTAAACTCATATCTGTGAACTGATACTCAACCTAAATTATATAATATGACACAATAAAGAGGTTACTTGTAAATCAAGAAACTAATGTAAATTTAATCAAAAGGTTAAACCAGAACCGGTTTAACCGGTTTAGGAGAAAATATAACATAACCGGTAAAAATCAATTTATTTGATTAATCGTTTATTTATAAAAACCTGTTTAACGATTTTAAGGCGGAGATCGTCGGAGATCAAATCTCTCGACGGCGAAGAAGAAGAAGAGTTTTGATTAGCCGGGAACTGAACCGTCGGAGTCGGAATATAAAACGCAGCCGCCGTCACCGCCGGATCGTGAATGTGTTGATGATTCTGAGCAAGATCTCCTCCTCCGCCTCCGACGAAGATCCAATCCGACGACGAAGACTGAGAATCTACGCCGGTGAATCCATCGCTACTACAACCTCCGTTGTAATTGAAGCAAGGGTAGAAGTAGCCGGAGATCGGAGAAACCTGCGGCGTTGTTGGTGCGGTGGTATGAGATCGCGGTATGAATTCCGGCGCCTGTGCGTTGAATTTGAACGACGATGATACTTGACCGCCGGAAGATCCGCCTCCGCCTTGTAATTTCTTCTCCGTCGTCTCTTTCGCGACGTCTTCTCTCTGCATCTGCGCCATTTTTATTTTTCTCTCACTCTGCAAAAATACTCTTTAACAATTTTTACTCTGCTATGTAAATTTTTAAATTAAAAATTACATTTAACTTTTGATTTTTTCTTTCTCTGGTTTTTTTTGCTTACTCTCCAATAATTTCGAAAATAAAATTGAAGGCAGGTCTTTTTGGCGCAAAATATGGATACTCAAAGAGTAAAATAAGCCTCTAGGTTTGACTCTGTTTTTAACTATTTTTCTCTAAAACTTATAAACTATAGACCAACAAAAATTGAGAAAATATCATTTTTTTGGTGTGATAATTATATTATTTCCTTTTTAAAATCTTGATCAATCCCTCTCTTAATAGATCATTGTTGCTATGCAATAATCTTTGACATATTTAGGGTTAATAAGTGTTGTGAAACCTAACAATAACTTTTACTTAATAGCACTAAAGGCTATGAACAGAGAGTTTTGAAAGGCTGATCAATTGTGAAAGTTCAATAAGAGAGTTAGGAAACAGAGTGCACTTGCAAGCAAATTCAGAAAAAAAAACACAATGCTTACAAGTTTCTCAAAATCGATACTTTTTGAAGGGGAGAGACTACATCAAGGCTATGGCTTTGCCGCGTTTTCAAATCCCTGAAACCGATCTCTACTGATCCGAAAAACATGCCTAACAACTCTAAACTGACCTTTTCCGGCAAACTAGGTTTTGTCTACGTCAAAACCGGCCGATCCGGCTTTATGGTCATTGTTCTGTCTTGATGAAGTGGTTGGTCAGGAGTTCTGAGATCGAAGCATCTTCGAAGAAATCAACTTTAAAGAGTTCTTTCAACTTCTCATCACATAAAATTATCCGCTTGTTGGTAGGATCCTATGTTAAATCAAACAAGTTGTAAATAAGCAACAAGTTTTATATCAAGCAAAAGAAAAGAGTAAGCAAGCAAGCAAATCAGTGTATAGATATCAATGGAAAACCTGAAGATAGTTCTCTTCTATGTAGTCCCACAATCTCTTTACCACATCTGCCCTCGATAACGAGCTTTCTCCATTACCCAAGAACTTGACAAGAGCATCTGAAAGTGGAAGGGGAGCAAGATGACCACAATCTTCACTCTTCTGCTTTTCATCTTCCTCGCTTGGTTCGTCACTCTCTGTGAATGTATATGCTTTCACTATACCTTTTGCTTAAATGGGAAAATTTGAAATTTATCTAGCTTTCTTACCTCCTTCTGTTTTCACTTTTTGCTTTCCTCTTTCTGGAGAGCTACAGCCAGCTGATTCTCCTACAGGATAGACAAAGCAACAATTAGCCTACCGTATATCGAAACCGGGAAAAGATTGCTCCAAGAGAATTGTAAGAGCTTCTAAGTCCTCATGTACCTGGATTATCCAAAGGCCATATGTGTTTGGTTAGTTGTTTATTCATTTGAAACATATTGATTGACTCGACAGGGAACAGAGACCGTAAGGACTCGTCGCATATTATTGTGCGTTTATCATTTGGATCTTGCAAATTTTTCTCCTTTATGTAGCTCCAAAGCCTTTTCACAACCTAAAACATTCACCAGACAAAATGTCAAAGCTTGAGTTACAGTGCAGAGAGAAGCTAATTTGCTCGAGTGAGCCACATACCTCTGTCCTAGCTAATTCTGTCACCCCAGTAAAAGCCTGAAGCTCTGGCGAGAGACTGCAAAGTTTAGTAAATCCGCCTCCTGCTTTTCTCTTGGTCTTCTCCCCCGACTTGGTTGACTTGGCTGGCCTACTTGAACGAGCAAACTTAGTTTCTAGTGGTAACTAGCAAGACAATACAAGAAGTGAGAGATGATGAAACTCACTTTTTTCTCTTGCGTTTCCGCAAAGTCCTAACTTCCTCTTCACTTTCTTCTTCATTGTTCTCTTCCACATCTTCATTTTTCTCAGCCTTCACGTCTCTCTCCCCTGATGCAACATCCTCATCCTCATCTTCTTCTTCTTTCACACTTTTCGCACACCCTGACCCTGAGAAAAAGAATCCATAAATGCAGGAAAACTCTTTAGACATCATACATTCTAATGCGACTGTACCAGAAGCTTTAAATCCATAAATGCAGAAAGACATAATAAACAAAGCTCTATAGTTATCATAAACACTATGCTACCGAGTTAACTAGTGTAGTATTACATCAAAGGAAAAGTATCATCTCCATCACCTAAAGGCCAAATATGCTTCGTCAACGCCTTGTTCATCTGAAACATGTTAATGGACTTTACACGGAACAGCGAATGAAGCAACTCATCGCACACTATCTTCCTCCTGTCCTGTGGGTCCTGCAACTTTTTCTCTCTGATATACACCCACATTTTCTTCACAACCTATACACAACAACAAAAACAAACAAAGCTAAATTTCAATTTCAAAACATATTCAGAACCATTATGTAAGAATACGATGAAGATGGTTACCTCGGTTCGAGCTAACTGAGATGTTCCAACAAGCTTCTCAAGCTGTGGTGAAAGTTGACATACTTTGGTGAATCCACCTCCTCGTTTCTTGGCCTTCACTGGCCTAACCACAACAAAGCATCAAACATAAGTTATAAAAACCAACATCATACTAATCCATTGAAGTTCAAAACATTACATGGGTTTAAACCCCTATGTCTATTTCACACAAAATTTGTCACGAACATTGAGATTGGTTCAATATACAAAAAATGGTAAAAGACATGATAATTGATTCAATCACACATAGAGAAACCAATTCCACACAGAAAAAAAATCGATTTAGTAATCAAAAGAAGTTACCTTTCTCCCTTCTCTTCGTCGCTTTCACTTCCATCGCCGTCGTCGTCTCCTTCAGCTTCCGCTTTGGGTTGGGTCATTTCATGGGCATTAATGTCTTCTTCTTCTTCTTCTGCCTTTGGGCTAATTGGGTTCTCTTCTAATCCGCCATTGGTATTGAGAAAAGAATCGATTTGATCTCTGATGAAACTCTTCTTATCTGACAAGTCGACGCCAAAATCAGCCTCGAGCTGACGACGGACGCTCGCCGGAGTCGCCGTGTTAAGGTCGGAGCTACCGAGAATCTCTCGGAGTCGGGTCACGAGGTCCACGTCAGTAACCATTTTAAAAAGAGATTTTTTGCTCCGGAAGGAAAGTATACAAAGCGGCTGATGAAAGCAAAAACGATTCTTGTGAGGTGAGATTTGTTAACCAAACCAAAGGGTATTTATGGAAATTCAAATTAAAAAGTTGTATTTATGGAAATTTCTTAATCTTATTCAGAACGCCGTCGTTTTAGCTTCTTTGCCTTCTTTTTTTTTTCTCTTCATCTCCCACGGTGTTTCTTCTTAATTTTTTTTTTTATGACAAGTTTCTTCTTAATTAATGTGTAAGTGTTCCATTACTATATCATTATGGTAATTAAATTTACACGTCATCACCCAAAAAGAGAAGTACCCTACTTCTCAAAAGCCCTATCTGGGGAAGTGGCCTTGGTCTAGTGGCATTCATAAGTCCACAGGAGGCAGGTAGCACCACCCCACCCGGGATCGATTCCCCGCGCCTACGATAGTGTAGGTTTAGGTAATGTCGCGCGCATTTGTGGCCCAAATGTTGACAAAAAAAAAAAAAAAAAACCCTATCTCTATACTTCTAATCTAATAAAGACACTTTTTAGTTTTTTTGGTTTTTTAATTTTATAGGCCACAAAAAAAATTATTTATAATATCAGAAAACGACAATATTTTTTATTTAGTTTTAAGAATTTTATAAAAATATTTCAAAAATCAAAAAACAAATTTAAAAAGTTTTTCTGAAAATCATCAAAATATGATTATAAATTCGATTTTTTCAAATTTTTTAGGATTTAGAAACTAAAATCTTACCATTTGGGTTCGCAAACCCTAAACTAAGACCCCTCGATTAGTTTAGGGTTTAGATTTGTCAATTTTCGATTTTTTTGAATTTTTTTTAGTTAAAAAAATAAAAAAGGGCATAGGAGATTTCAAGTAGACAAATAAGGGCATTACAGAAGTTGCCTCAGTACCGTACAAGTTAAGAGTTTTGATTATGAGCATATCAAGAACTTACCATAAAGAAATATTGAGATTAATCACCTAAAGTATGCCTTACAAATCAAATCTTATATAAAAATCATACATGAAATTTACACTACTAATGTGTTGTTGTTCTATTGTACAAAAAATAAAATGGTTATTGCTTTATTTTCACCTGTCTAAATTAGAAGAGAAAAAAGGAAGCTGAGACATCTTACTTGGACTCTGACTCCATGATCTTCTTCTAGGCGAAGAAGGCATTCTCCTCTCACTGTTTCTACTTCTTCTGCTCTTTGCTTTTCCCTGCTTTATGATATTCATAAAAAGCCTCCATTATTGGATTCTTTTTTGAGTAAAAAGCTTTAACAAAATGAAACAGAAACTATTTAGCTTACCTTTAATCTTAAGTGTTGTAATTCACTTTCAAGTAAACCAACTTTTGTCTTGAGCTGTTCAAGTGCTTCTTCAGCAACTTCTGGGTTTATGTCACTGATATCTTCTCCTCTTACACCTGCTGCCTGAGAGATCACGGAGATATGATGTTTTAACATATCGTTGTATTGGAGTTTGTAAAGCTTTATTAAAGTGACAAAATATGAGGTTCTCTTTACCTTTAGGATACTTGTGGAAAGACACAATAGCTTTTGAGCAAGTTGCATTCTATCCTCTTCGGTTTCTTTCAGTTTTGTACTCAAATGATGTATCTTATCAATGTTTGAATGCTGATGATTCTTTCCTGAAGATGCTCTGTACCAAGTAAGCTCTTCTTTGGCGCGAGAGATACTCACATCTGCGCGTCTTAACTTTAGATTGAGCTCATCAAGCTGAAGTTTCAACACGTTGTTCTCTTCCTGTCGCAGAATAAACAAGAGTGATTAAAGGATACACAGAGAAGTATTGAAAGTAAGGAGATTTCTTCTTGCCTTGATTCTACTGTGATCACGAGTTCTCCATTCGGGGTTTTGCTGGGACGATAGCTTCTTCATTTCTCCATCAAGTTCCATTACTTTTCTTTTATGACTAACATTCTCCTTCTGTTGAAAGCCAGAAGTTTAAACACTGTCTGTGTAATAGTAAAATTGGAGGGAATGTTCAAACCTTGAGGAACTCATTTTCTTCCTTGAGAAGTTGCTCATGCTGCCTATGTTCCTCGAGTTCTATTTGCGCAGTAACTAAATCAGTCTGCTTTCCTTCGATCTCTTCTATCCATCTGCATCAAAGATATTGTTGAAGGAAACTATGAGATAACACATCTCTGGAAGTAGGCCAAAATCCATTTTCTTCTACTGCAAACTTGACAGAGTGCATCATCACTTGCTTACCCTTGCCTTTCCTCATTATATCCATTGAGTTGTTGCTTGAGCTGAGAGAATTCGAGATCCTATACATACAGAAAATTTCAGGGAAAGAGATATATGATCCATGTATGACTAACATATTAATCATTCTTCTTGGAATTTCAATCCTAAAGAAAAATACCCTTTCTCGTGAGACTGAACTGCTAATTTGAAGCATCTCTGATATCTTCAATACTTGCTGACTATCCAATAATGACTGTGAGAACAAAATGATAAGAAGGAAAAAAGGTGATTGACTAGGAGCAATAAATAATTGATCAATATATCACTACAGAAGCAGAGAAGAAACATGTTAAGATTACTTACTGCACAGTTCTGTTTGAGTCCAAGCATAACACGATTAATATCATGGGTCATGCTATCCACCTTGGCAAATTTTGAGTTCAATAAAAATATCTGAAAGCAGAAACAAAAGTTAAGACCATATGGATGCCAAACGTTTTGATACAATATATAGATAACATTTTCTAATAGGTACCTCTTTCTGCTTGGCTGCAACTATAGTTTCGAGCTCCTCGATTCTTAGCCTTGCAGCAGCAAGCTCCTCATCCTTTTCAGATCTCATTTGTTGTGCAATTCCCAACCCTATGCACCTGAAAGGAGAGCCAGAACCTCGAGGCTTCCCCGAACCTTTACTCAAAGAAGAATCTATTGCTTGTGTAACATGAACTTCTGGCTTTACTTGCTCAGCCATTGCCTCCAATTCTTTGACCTGTTTAGTCTATAAGTGAATCCAGTCTTTTGAAAAAACAATTGAAGCTAGTCAATGTATTAGGAACAATCGTTACCTTATGCATGTACTCTCTACCTTGAGCATCTGCGTGCAAATTTAATTCCGAGATATGTGCACTGAGTTGATTAATCTGTTGCAGAGTAAGTAAACAAACATATATATCAGCAGAAGATATGAGAATGACTTAAGAATCTATCACTGTTTATATAGGATATATTCTTACCTCGGTCTTTTGGTCAGCTATTCTTTTCTCAAGGGCCTCTATATGCTTATGAGCTTCCTCAAGATCCATATGTTTTTCATCTAAAATTCTTTTGACAACACAAAATATGAAATGAGTTGCTTTGAATATATACCAATTTATGTTGGTTAAGTTCTTTCTAACCTTTTCATTTCCTCATCAGCATTTCTAGCACTTTCCATCTGCTGGTGAATGGTATTAAGCTCCATCTCTAGCTCCTCCCTTTGCAGACGCTGTCTTTCAGCTTCACCTTTGATAACATTAACCTATTGATATACGCCTCCGTCAAAAAAAGAGTAAACACAATGATTAAGGTAAGCTGTTACATTGTGAAGATGAATATTTCTAACCTGGTTTTCAAGTACGTTGATAGTATAATCAAGCTTCTCAACTGATCCCTCTAATAGCTTCACTTCTTCTTCTCTCTCATCGGCATATATCTTTCTTGATTCAGCCATCTGTGAGAAGAGGATAAATGTAGATAAGTAAGCATTGCAAAAATAGAACATGTTTTTATCAAGTCTAAGTGTGTTTTTGTCTACCTCTTGAGCTTCTATGTACCTAACTTCTACTGCTCTTGCCTCAGCTTTCATCTTCCCCAGTTCTTCTTTCAGATACAAAACCTCATCTTGGAGATTATCTCTGTCGTCGATGGCCTCATTTAATTTGCTCTGGGTAAACTCAACTGTATCATTCAGTTGTCCAAAATCTTTTTTTAGACTGTAGAGCTCCATATCCATGCTCTCCGATACCTTCTTTGTCTGGATCAGCTCTTCCTCTAGAGCAGTTTTTTCTGCCAAAAGACCTTCAGCTTCTGCTCTAATTTCTTTATTCTCCACTGTCAGACTTTTTTCCCATTGCCTTGCCTTTTCAGTATCCGCTTCAAGATTGCAGATGATTTCTTTGCTCTCTTGCAGCTGAACTTCAAGCATCTGGACCTGAGAAACAGAATCTTCTAGTTCAGAGGTTTTCAAAGCTAGTGCCTCTTCTACAGCTTCAACATTAACCATGATTTCTTTTGTTTCATCTTTCTTGTCTCTGGACTTGGAAGCAGACTCTTGTAGAAGGCTGAGGTCAAAAGATAACCCCTTTAGAACATCATCCTTCCTCAGAAGCTCATCCTGGAGATTCAGATTCTCAGACAACAAGTCTTGTACATCAATCTGCAAAGATCGAACAGTATCTTCGAATTCCGAAGCCTTAATGACATTTTCACATATCAGTTGTAACATTTTGTCGGAAATAACTAGACTATCTCTAGTTAGTTTCTCCAGTATATCTTCAGCTAGATGTATGCATTTGAAGCTGCTTAACCTCGCGACATCTCGTGCTTTAGATAGATCTTCACTAATTTGCTTGAGAGAACTGTTTTCATTCTTCAACGCACTGACAGTGTCAGCATAGACTTGTATATCCCTTTCTTTTGATTCCAATTCTTCTGCAACGACTGACTGGGAATGTTCGAATCTGTAAAGTTCAGAAGCTTTCGTCGCCAAATTTTGCTCTAGGCCAGAAACGTGAGACTCCAAGAAGATGACTCTTTCTCCAAAAACCTTGTTCTCTTCCTCAATTTTGGCGATTTTTTGCACACTCTCTTTAAAATCCGACGAGAGAACCTTGATTTCTTCTTGTGCTTCAGTCAGATTTTGTCTCAGAGTAACGGTCGTTAATTTTTCATCAACCAGACAGAGGTCTTTGAGCTCACTCTCCACCTGAGAAACAAACAATTTCTCTTTAAGATCCTCAACGATGGAATGTTGATCAAGTAGCTCTCTATCCACAGCTGCGATGTAAGAAGAACACTCCTTAACTTTTAGCTCCAGAACTAGTGACTCAACATCCTTTGAGCAGAGATTCATTAAATAAAGCTGAACTTCAGTGTCAAAGAAACGATCTTTCTCCAACAGTGTCTCTGAAAGTTTCCCATTGCTCAAATCTATTTCTTTCATCAAAATATCAAGCTGAGATCCCATGCTGTCAGATCTTTGCAACATCAGCTTCTCCTGGTACTGTAAACCAGAAAATTTCTGCTCAAAATTGCTTAGTTTTGTAGTAAGCAGGCTAGTTGCTTCTTCACTTTTTGAAATCCTCTCAAAACCATTCTTGATATCAGCTAATAGCCTACCTTTAAGAGCTGTAAACATTTCAAGCTCCCTTCTTAGTCCGGCTATGGAAGAGTTTGATTCACGCAGACCACACTGAAGCAGACCATTTTCGGTATTGATCCTTGTAACTGTTTCTAACAACGTCCCCATATGGCATAGGTGTAGAACTGAGAGAGCACAATCCTTCATGATTATTTCTGACCAGATATCCTCAAGGAACAGTCTAGCTGACTTTGCTTCTGAAACCGAAGACTTTAAGTCAGATAAATCACTGGCCATGCCAGTCAAGGCCTCATATGAATTATCTTGTACTTTTCTGACAACGGTTTCCATCTCTTGGACAAGACTTCCAATTTCCATCAAACTTGACTCGAATAGCTTCTCAAGGGACGCAAACTTCTCATTTGCTTTGACATTTATGGATTCCAGCTCCTGCAGCTTGTCAACAAAGGCGTTTCTCTCTTCGACCAAGCTAATTTCCCTTTTCTTCTGTTCTTCCAGGTCAAATTTCATGTTCTGATTCGCTGTTACGAGCTCGTTGATTGTAGTATCTGCTTCTTTAATAATCCCTTGAGCCTCCTCAAATTTCTTAAGAGCACACATATTTTCTATGTATTCCTGGTCAGCCTCTATCTTCATATTAGCTAACTCATGTTCCAAAGTCTGTAAAATAGCTAAAGAACTTCAGGAAAAAGAGATAAAATTCATAGCATCTAAGAGAGAATGTAAATGCAAGGATAAACAGTAACTTGCCTTGAGTTTATGATCTGTGACTTCCATCTTGTTCTCATATTGTTCTTCCATATTATTCATCACAGTTTCAAGGTTGTGAAACTGTGTAGCAAGATTGTTCAAGTTGCTTAAGCTTTTTTTCTCAGACTCTTTTAGCTCTTCCTTCTCATCCTGGAGTTTGGCCATCTCAAATTGAACCTCCTTTAAGCTTAGAAGAGCAGATTCCATTTCTTGCTTTAGACATATAATCACTTTACCTCTCTCACTAGACATGTTGCTCCTAGCTCTCATGGACTTCGTATGATCGTTTTTTGGAGTCTTCTCAATGCACGAAGATTCAACTACATTCCTTCCAAGTTCCTGTATGAATAAAATTACAGTTAAAGATTAATAACACTACTACACACTATATAGTAAGATCACTAAAATTAGAAAACATGCAGCTCACCTGTCCTTCGAAAAAGTGGGTAGGAGAACATAGTGTACTCTCTGCCTCAGTGTATTTTTCATGCTCCTGGCACATGTTTATGCATGATTTCAATCCAGACACACCTCCCTTAAGTTCAGAAAGCTTCTCTTTCATGGCAGATATTCCAGTATCCTCAATTTCTTCAAGCTTTCGTTCCATAGCAGAAGTATTCTTTTCTTCATCTAGAAGTTTGCTTCTAAATTCCTCACAGGTTGCTTCCACATCTTGTACTTGTTGCTTCAGAGAAAGAACTGTTCTAGCAGATTCCTCAAGCTGGAGATCCTTTTTCTCCAACTCAAATGTATGGGATTCAATTACCTCAGAATATCGGTTAACAACTACTAGAGAAGCTGTTGCACATTGTGATGATTCATAAATCCAACTTTCAGCCATCTTAAGCTTCTCTTGTAGCTTTGATATGACTTCTTCTTTTGTGCACAACTGTGATTCCAGGAAGAGAACAAGTTTCTCCTTTTCCTCGTACTCTCTCTGGTGCGATTCATTCATTACTAATGCTGCCCCTCTAAGAGACTTCAAAATGGATTCTATATCACCTTTCTTTTTACTGGCATCCTCTAAACAACTTTGAAGATCTTCAATCATTAACTCCCTCTCAGAAATTGTCCTTATCAGCCCTCCAACCTGTTCAGATATCCATATCCTTTTATCTGGCAAGGAACCCAAAATTAGATCAGCCTGGAAGCATGCATCTGTAAGACCTTCATTCCCATTCAGAAGAATCTCTTCAAGTTCAGATGTGAGAAGTTCCATTTCATTTGATATGATCTGTAGTTCCATGTCTTTGCCTCTGAGCTGTTCTTGCAACTGCTCATTATCCATGTTCATATCTTGTAAGTTATCCTGCAGCTCCTCCATCCGAGTTTCCAAAACCTTAACCTGCTTTTCAGTCATGTTCTCTCTTGATTGGAAATCATTGACCTCGTTCTGGAGAACTTCAAGCTCATTCTGCAAACAGACAATCACCTCGGCAGTTGCTGCTTCAGCTTGCCTGTGAACTTCATCCATTTCTACATCTCCACATTCCTTGGAAGCAATATCTTTCTTGAACAACTTATTCAACCTCTTAGCTTTTTCAAGGGATGCTTGCATTTTCTTGAACTTCGCGTCAATTCCATTGTCCTTTGCAGGATTATCTTCGAACTCATTGCATTCTCTGGAATTCAAATCTGGGTTGTCAAGCTCTTGCTTTCGTAAAAGCTCAATATAGTTCTCCTCTATTCTCCTCAATCCTACTGCTTCCTGAATCAATGTAATGTTTTGCGATTCGAGAGCTTCAATTACAGACTTTGTCTCCCCCAGCTCACTGTTTATATTTTCTTGCTGCTTGCTCATCATAAGTAGCTGGTCCTCTAACTCTCCAATATCAAGTTTCAAGCGAGCTGCTTGTGCCTCTGTATCACCACGTAGTGTTCTTTCTTCATCGAGAATAATTTTCAGTACATCCAAATCAAGCTGCAGTTTGATGATTTCTTCTACATGGTTGACCTGCTGACCAGCAAGTGTTGGTTGATCAACATTTTGATTTACCAACAGGGCCTGCAATTTTTGCAAATATACAACGGTTAAATGAAAATGCTTAAGGTAAACCAACAAAACAATATCATCGATGCTTATTCGCAGACCTTTTTTTTGTTCCCAATGCTGTCTTCATCAGGTGTGGAAGCTTTGATATCGCTGAAGATAGCCTGTAGATCATGAATCTCTCTGCAGAGGATGAGCAAGAAAGCATATCACGGAAAGGGTGAAAATGAGAACTCGTTTGATATACAAGGAAGCCAAAAAAAATCATCAATCAGATTCACTAACTTGTTAAGCTTTGCATTTTCTTCGAGGCAAGAACCAAGGTTACTTCTGCATTTCTCAAGCTCGTCACAGGTCTTTTTTAACTGAGATTGAAAAGACATCAAGAAACTGAGTTGGAGAGATAGACTTAAAAAAAAAAACAGGAGAATGATTTCTTTGCAAGTGAATCAACCTCTTCCTGTAGAGAATAATTTTCTTTGCTAATATGTAATGCATCCTGCAACATGGAAACCCCAGTATCCTTTTAAGAACATAATAGAAAAATACACAGGACCAATGAAGCACAACGCTACAATCTGTCTGGATACTAAGAGATTTAAACTTATGTAAAGAAGAAAATAGATATAACCTGTTGCTCTACACCATCTACAGGATGTTTTTGCCAGTCAGAGTTTTCATCAAGAAACTGGAACACCTGCAAAGTAAATAGCTAGGCTTAAGTACGGGACAACAAAGGAAGAAACATTTAATCAATAGCAGTATATTGTGTTGACTAGAGGCACCTGGTTTCGCAGATTCGAGACTTCTCCCTGTAGAATTTCTCTCTCACCTTCCTCATAGAACTCATGGAATCTGCAAGTACCATAGTAACAGAGCTTTAAAGAGCACATTCTATCTTATTTCGCTATTTGATGTATCCTGAAGGTTTATCACCTTCTAAGTTGGTCCAGGAGCCTAATGTTTTCCAGGGCAAAGCGAGTCAATTCAGGATTTTTATCAGTTTTAGCTTGGAGCAGCTTAATTTCTTCTGATAACATGTTATTCTCTTCCTGCAAATACGAATCTGCGGATATATGGTTGCCACGAAGTGATTCCAGCCTCTGTATCTTGTCTTCTCGAAACCTGAGCATCATTTTCGTGCTCCTAGTGTCTTCTTCTCTTTGTTGAACCTAAAGATAAATTGGCATAAACTGATTCAGGCTCTAAAACATAAGTGGGAAAAAAGGGAGCAATGTAGGTAGAAAGAATTACCAAACGGTTTAGATGCTCAATCTCAGCTTCAAGCTTCTTAATTGAAGCATCAGCCACATGTTCTCTTCTCAATGATCCAGCAAGTGTTATCTCCAGAGATTTCAACTGTTATATATAGCGTCTTAGAGGAATCACAAGGCAGAGACATATGACCCCTCAGTAAAGCTAATGATCATTAAAACTTCTCAAAGTAATACCTGTTTTCTTGACATCCTTACACAGCCTCCAGATTCGTACACAAGCGAGTTACCAGCCTGCTTATGTCCTTTCTCTTGCAATTCACTTGATGGAGAATCGACCTGGAACTCGGAAAAGTTGGCTGTTGCTGATCCAAATGACAATGCCCTGGAGATGTTCTGGCGCTTGAGGAGGGACAACTCTTCCTGTTCCACACACACATACACCAAATTACTTACAGGTTCACATAAAGAGCAACTAGTGCTAGTTCAAAATGTTACACCTTCAAAAGTCGGATTTGACGGCGTAAATCCAGGACATCCCCGTTGAAATCTTCGTTGACAACAGCCTTAATAGTTTAAAACATTTTAACAATGATTTAAAGATTGTTCATGATTTATCAACATTATGAATTACAAGATGGATAACTTACATTATTCTGAATTAGCTTTGCTCTCTGAGCAAATTTAAGAGTGTTAAGCGTCTCTGCTGCACAACTGCCAGTGAAAAATTGATAGAGATAAATTTAAGTTCTTTACTGACTAGTAGGGATGTTAAAAATGGGTAAAAACCCAATGGGTACCCAAGACCCAGACAAATTCTGAAGCCCATGACTTGCCCATTTTTTTTATTAAAATATATGGGCTTAAAACGGGCGAGTTTTTTTACCCAGGCTTTAAACGGGTTTACCCTATCGGGTTTAGAGTACCGATGGGCTTGATTAATTATTTATGTTTAAATATTAAATAATTATAATAATGTTTAATTAATATTGTGATTTTTATTTTTAGTCCCTACTAAATTATCATATAGTTTCGTATATTATTTATTTAAAAGTTACGTTTTCTCTTCTAAAACGCAAGTCACATTTTCCCGCCCAAAACTCAAAATCGCATTTTTTGCGCAATAACGTAAAATCACAATTTCCCGCTGAAAAAGTAAAATCACAATTTTTCACCGAAAATATAAAATAACGTTTTCCTGCGAAAAAAACACATTGTTTTTACCAATAAATATTTCTTCTTTTATTCCGTAAATTTTTATCCCGCGCTAGGTGCGGGTAAATTTCTAGTTTTCTAGGTAAATTGCAAATTTAAAAACTTTTTACCCTATACAATTTAGGGCTTCAATTTTAAAATGAGAAATTCTTTATAATACCATCAAAATAAGTTTTTGTTTTGAAAATACCATTAAAAAGTTTTTATAACAAAAATACCATTAAAATGTTTTTTATAACAAAAATACTATCAAAAAGTAATAGTTTACAAAAATACCACAAATACAAAAAAACGAGTTTTAACACTTAGAGATTTTAAATTTTTTCATTTGGGTGCGCTATAGTTTTAGGGTATAGTTTTGAAGGGTAGGGTATAGTTTTTTGAAAGTTTTAGGTGTAATTTTGAAAATTTAAGATTTGTGGTATTTATGAATACCACTTAAAATATTTTTTAACACAATTAGCACAAATTTTTGAAAGTTTTACAAATACCATTAAAAAGTTTTTTTTTCATAAATACCACAAATCTTAAATTTTTTAAATTACACCCAAAACCTCCAAAAAACTATACCCTCCCCTTCAAATATATACCCTAAACACTATATAACGAACCCAAATGAAAAAATTTAAAATCTAAAAGTGTTAAAACTTGTTTTTTTTTATATTTGTGGTATTTTTGTAAACTACTATTTTTTATGGTATTTTTGTTATAAAAAACATTTTATTGGTATTTTTGTTATAAAAACTTTTTAATGGTATTTTCAAAACAAAAACTTATTTTGATGGTATTCTAAAGAATTTCTCATTTTAAAATTGAAGCGGGTCCGCGGGTTACTCTAAATTGTATAGGGTAGAGTTTGAGTTACTCTACCAAGACTTTACCCTATCCGGGTTTTTTTCAAAACAAGCTTTTTCTGGGCAGGTTTTTTTCGGGTTCAGGTAGGGTAGGGTAAAATTACCCATGACAACATCCCTACTGACTAGACAAGTTCCATGAAACACTACTTTAAATCAACCTTGAAATAATACCTGACAGAAGGACTGGCATTAGCAATGATCATTGTCTTAGAATTGCCACCCAATGAGTCCTGCAGATGAAATGATTAACCATTATGACGCCATAAAAGGATAGATTGCAACTTACGCGAAGATTGTCAATGAATTAAGATCTAACCTGAAGAAGAAAGGTCAGCCTGGAATCACGATATGGAATATGCCTCGGTTTACCATTCGCAACATCGACAAGAACCATTATTACATGTCTGCAATCAAAAACAACAAATAACCAAAGCTCAACATAACAATGTATTGAGAAAACGAGCTGTGCCATGAATATAACTATTCATTGGTTACCCTAGTGTGGACAATGATTTGTTAATATTAGCAGCTTCTTTTAGACGGTCACCCTCAGCACCGGAAGTTTTTTGCCTGTTACAGAATGTAGAATGTAAGACAAGGTTCAGGGAATATTAAGCTAAAGCACCATAGTTACCTCTCTGATCCAGCAAGATCAACCAGGTTCAGTCTTGCAAAACGCATATTTGTTGTTGAATCTTTATCCCATCTGCTCTCAATCACACATGTAAATACACTATGTGATCTGCTGCTCTCGCTGTTCATGTTTGTGGCTCCAACTTTTCGATTCATTGAACCCTGTTGTACCACATATAAGATATCAGGAATAATAAACATAAAACACCTAGGGAGAGGGAAATTTACTAACTACTAACCTGTGTGATAAGCTGTAAGATGTCTTGAACACTCTCAACTTCACACTCAGTGAGATTTTCCACATAGACACCGCTCTTAATGTCCTCTCGAAGCTACAAAGGTGAAGACATGTTAGAAAAACTAAGCCTTGCGCATCTATGCACTTTCACCAGCAAAGGAATATTAATTTACCTGCAAATTTGTTGAAGACGGTTCAAGAAGGTCTGTGATCTGTTCATTGTAAATCTCAAGGAAAGAGCATTTACAGTTGTATTTAAGCCTCTCGTCTCTTCTGCTCTCTTCCTCCTACAAACAAGAACAACAATGTGGGGAAGATGTGATTAGCAAAGTTAATCATGTCTGCAATAGTAATTGAGAAAAGGAACAATGTCATAAGAGAACTACAGCTTGTATTCTTGCAAACAAGAATTCAAATATCCTTGGCATCATTCCTCTGTTGGGACTTGGTTTAACTTCTAAATCACTGACTTCTCCGAGCATTGTATATGTTTTTCCACTTCCTGTCTGCACAACTCCAACGGTACAAGTTAAGAAGTGAAGGAAAGATAACAAGTCCAAAAACCTAATCTTGAACTTAATTATTCTCATTGCAACATACCTGACCGTAAGCGAATATACAACTATTGTAACCAGACAAGCAATTTTCCACCATTGGCAGTCCAGCGACCCGGAAAAGCGTTTCCTACAAATTCATAATGCAAACAAAGACAAGAAAACAACACTTGGTTTATACAAAGAAAAGGAAACAACATTTTGTTGCTTTCGATCCGAGTCTTACCTGGTCAATAGTCTCACAAGCAACATGATCAAAAAGAAACCGTGTTTCTGGTGGTCCAGTCCATGCTACACATTGCGAGCTTTCCTGTTTTAAGCACCTATTGTATCCATTTGTACTCTTCTCCATGCTATTAAGCGGTCTGACACGTATAAGAATCTGCATATTTACATTCAATGTTCCATCAGTTAACAAACACCACCTAACCAAAATGTCTAAAAGCTTCTCATCAACCAGCAATCCAATGCTCTATGCTAAAGAAACTAAAAACCGAAAAAAACAATATAGATATTGCTGCTAGATTAAGCAACAACTTTGTGCAGCTAATGAACAACATACAATAGAGAACTACAAAGAGTAATGTTGTGTTCTACCTGAACATTGTGATCCATCCAGAAAGATGGATCCTCCTTAAGGCTAAAGTGAGGAACTTCGACAGTGTTAACGACTGTGGAAACTTGCCCTGAAGCACTAGACAGCCCTTTGTACAAAGAGGCATATCCACCAGCTCTACCACCACCACCTCCTGTCCTGTAACAAGATCCCGGAGGCTTCGATACACTCTTAACAGGCGTGTTCTGAGTCGAATTGGTCTCCGAATAGCACGAACTAGCTCTCCTTGTAACTCTACCGGTTTTAGGAGTCGTGTTCAACGAACCCGCGTTTGCGTTTGCGGTGGAATCGCACTTCTCTCCCCAACCAAACCGGTTCTTCGAGAATGCCGCCAAAGATCGGTGCTTATCAGGAGTCCGTAGAGGTAACCCTGGATCTGGGTTCTTAGCTTTAAGCTTAGACGGAGTTGATTCGATTTTGCTCCGAGACTCTTTAGGGTTAGTCAATGGATCTGGGATCGTGTTCAATGGAGCCCGTGAAAGAGACGAGTAAGAAGAAGAAGAAGACGAATCGTTGCTTGCTTGAGACATAAACGAAGCTTGTAGATTCTCAGGGACATTCTCGATTTCGTCGTGCTTGACGGAATCTCTACGAGAAAACTTCACATCCTTCGACATTACAAAACCCTAATATTCAACGCGAAATCGAAAAAAAACCCAATTCAGGAATCGCGAAACCAACACCTACGAGTGATAAATTTAGAAACTTGAGAATCACAGCTATAGCTAAAAGAGAGAACTTTTCTTGCCTGTGTTAATGAATTGAACCAAAAATCGAAACTTTCTCTATCTACTGAAGAGTTCTTCTGATATAATCTCTGTTCTTCTCTCTCTCTTTCCCACTCTCTTTTCTCTCTCTAGATTCGCATGATTTCAGCAGTAAAGAAGGGAAAGAGAAGAAAGAAAGAAGAAGACGATGAAACGGACGGCTGAGATTGCATCGTCTTATGTTTTTTTGAGCTTTGAGGCGGTGTTCGAAATTTGAATTTGAATTTTGGTAAGGGCTTTTTCTTGTAATAAATTAAGCTTTAAGAGGTTAGTTTCGTAAATAAGTAAGGACTTTTCCTTTTTTCAAAAATGGAAATTGCATTCAACGGCTAATTAAATTATAAATATACGGCTCACTTAGTGATTTCTTAATTAATGAAAAACTAGACGATCATCCGCATATACGGAATTATTTAATATGTTTTTATATTTATATATTTAAAATTATTTAATAAAAAATATTTATTCAATTTTTTTAATTTATATTATATATTTATATGTATATAGTTTATTATTTCATAAATTATATTAATTAAAATCCGTATACTAACAAACAAATTATTATTTGACGCGTGATTGACTTACGTAATAGAAATATTTAAAAACTTTATTCGTGGTATATCTTCGAACATGTCTAGATACAAATTAAAAAAATTGTTTACTGAATTATATTTAATATAAAATTCTAAACTATACTTATGTATATTTTAATATTATGTATAGTAGTTAAATATTATAAATTATTTATGTTATTTTCTGAACCGTTGCAACAAATGTGTCGAAATTTTAGATGAGAAGAATAAAGGGTGACAATGCGAAAAAGTTTGTTGTGAAGGTGCCTTCTTATTTTATTTTTTTTTTTTTTTTTTTTTTTTTGATAAAATGTAAATTTCATTAAAACTAAAGAAAAATTTGGGTTACAAACTTAGACGAAAGAAATATTCTGCCTTATGACTCCAAAAAACATAAAAAAGTCTAAGGGAACAAAAGATGTGAAGTAGTAGGCTGTTAAGCATTTGCAAACCAATTTTCCAGAAGATTGGTGAAGTTCTTCCTATCCTTTCTGGCTAGGAGGATATCTCGAATAGTTCTATCAAGCTGAATTATGATCACGTTTGTGGGAGTTGAGTTGTTGTTGTGCAGTCGGTTGTTTCTTTCTTTCCAAATGGTGTAGATTGAAACCTGAAAGGTCACCATCCAAAGATAGTATTTCTTACCTCTGGTGGGAGGTATCATGTTTAACGCAGAGACTTCTTTGGATAAAAGTCCAAATATCCTTAGCCAATCCGCATTTTGAGAATAAGTGATCCCGAGTTTCCGGATGGGCATAACAGACACAACAAAGAGGACTAACATTTGGGTACCACTCAACTAGCTTGGTCATAAGAGGCAATCTGTTGAGAGAGAGAACCCAATGGAAAAAGGCCATCTTTGGAATATGACCCGGGAACCAAACATTGCTCGTCCAATCTTTTTCAGCTTCTTTTGGTCTGAATAGAGACCAAGTGTAGCTCGTAGAAAAAATTCTGAATTCTCTCTCTTTAGACCAAAACCATTTATCTGCCCCTTGTCCTTGATTTGGAGTAGGTGTTTCAGCTAAAGTTAGCCTAAGAGGTTGAAGTGTTCTTGTTCTCGCCCTTAAACTTGTAGTGTCATTCCACCGAATAAGCTCATAAGTTGCTGCCACAGTAGCATGAAGACTAACACCGGTTCTCATAGGAGCGGTTTCCCCTAAGGTGTCGAACAAAGGACCAAGAGATGACCAATTGTCATGCCAAAACATAGTTCCCCGACCATCACCGATTTTACTCTTGAGTAGTTTCCTTGCTGTCGGTCTAATATTGAGAATGGTTTTCCACAACCAAGAGTCCCCTTGTTTTGCTTTCAATTCCCAAAAACTTTCTTGTATGATTCTATGTTTCCAATTCTAGTACACCCAAAGGCTTCCTTTCTTTGAAAACAATAGCCAAATAAGTTTCAGAACAAGAGTTTTATTCCAGCAGCTTAAGTCTCTAAGGCCTAATCCACCCTCCTGTTTTGGCAAACAACTTTGTCTCCATGAGACCTTAGCATGAGCGTTTCTTCCAATGTCTCCTGACCACAAGAATCGGTTACAAATATGTTCAATATCCTTCAGACACATATCGTTTGGTTTATGAGAAAAGTAATGTAATCAATTTGGAAACTTGTTTGGTTATCGATACTCTGCGGCTTTAAATATCGTTTTTCATCAATGATCGTTCTCAAGACTCTTGTCTCATTAGAGAATATATATGCCTCTCATGGGAATTTGCTTGGATTGATGTTATTCCATTCCCTAATAATAATGACAACAATTTCTTCGCATCTATTTCCAAAGCCTTACCTCTTTGTTTATTTCTCCATGATATAGACTACTAGATTAGTGTTGAAAAAAAAAACCAATTAAGCCCATATTCCTAACAAGTAATGCCATGCATGTACATGAAAGATTGTATGTTCATCTTTAGCTATATACAGTAGTAGCTATTTGAAGCAGGACACGGAAAACAAATGATTCCCTTCATCTATTACATTATTGTGCATTGTCTCCATTATTGTCTCCATTATCATTGGTGCTCCTTAATTTTCAAACACTACCTATTGTTTTAAATTGCATGCTTGCGTTTGAAATTTATTGTATATATATATATTTACACTGTTTTTTTTGATAAATATATATTTACACCGTTACACATATCCTTTATATTATAAAGCACAAGTCACATGGCCAATCAAATTCTGCCATGTGGTTTGTGTTTCAAAATATTTATTTTTTTCAAAAAAAAATTGTACAACAAATGATTTTACTCAAAAATAGGAAACATTACAAATATCCCTGAATTTTCTCTCCCATTAACAACGTGTTAGTGATGTAATTTTTTGATAAATTAACTTAATTATATTATACAAAAATACAAAATACAAGAAATATTTTTGTAACTTCTCCTCGCCAAAATTTAACATTTTATCTATCCCTCATTCTTTTCTAAACAACAAAACTACATAAATTTCTCTATTTTCTTAAAAGATCACCATGATTTAACTATTTATTCTTCGTTTTTCACCATGAACCTTACTCATTTATTAAACACATCTCTACAATTTTCAGATTATTTTCTTCATGCTACAATTACCATTTGTAAATATTTAAAATTAGGTAGTTACTTTTTCTAAAAACATTTATTTTGTTTTTTCTTAATCATAATTTATGCTCAACACATTCATAATTTATTTATTTTGTTGTTTACACTAACTCTAACATTTTGACAGGTGGACAAATCTTTACAAGTGGTAATTGTAGCATGAAGAAAATTTTAAGGTATTTTGATTGTTTTTTTTGGATGTTCAAATTCAAAAAAAAATTATATACTTAATTTTATTTTATTCTCAATCAAAACCAAATTAATATATGAAACTATGGACTTTAAAACTTCTATATCATATTAGTTTAAATCTTATATATTAGTTTCATTCACATTTTCTTGAAGAGCAAAAGATAGTAATATATTTTTATAATAAAGTATTTATGTAGTAAACTAAAATTTTGGTAAATTTTATTAATCAAATATACTTCCGTGCGTAGCACGGGTAGAAATCCTAGTATAGAGATATATTGGTCAAATAAGGTTGAGGAAAAGTCGAACATGAAGATGTGGTCATTAAAGTACGCCCCATTGTTGTAGGGGTAAAATGGTTAAGTATAATGTTCGGAATTGAGTGGATAGATCGTTCGTAATCGGTAATGAAAATGGTTCGGAATTTATATGTGAAGAGGGGTCGGAATTCTCGTTATGACAACTATGGTTCGGAGTGATGGTTCGCTAGAGATAGCGAACGCTTTTTATATTTCTAAAGATGGCGAACAAACTGTGGCAAAGATGCCGAACAGAATATAGGCAGAGGTGCCGAACGTGAAAATAGTTTAAAAGTGTCGAACTAAAAAGATAGTGGATTTGAGGTCTTTGTTTCTCTCTGTAGATTTCTCTCTCAGGATTCGGATCCTTCTCCTCGAGCGGGATGTCCGCTATTTATAGTAAATGTCCTCGTTGACGGACTTTCTCAGTGCGCGACCTCCGCACTGTTCCCATACCGCTGAACAGTGTCCTATCGTAGGATTGCTCGGTTCGGCGCTCATAAATGCTTTGTCAGAGCTGTCGTTCGGCGCTCATAAATGCGCGTCAGAGGTGACGTTCGGCGCTCATAAATGCGCGCCAGAAGTGACGTGGCGCAACTCATCCGCTTCTGGGCCTTCTCTCCGATTGGGCCGTGTTTTGTTATTTGGGCTTATCGTCGTGGGCTTCTCGAACGGGCCCGGTCATGTTGGGCCTTTCAGGCCCACCCATAACATTAGTCCCTCCCCAGTTCGTTTCGGAGAAGGTGAAACGATTCGTATGCTGACTTTGGCGTGTTCGAGAAGTCTCGCGTTGCTTGTGTCGTATCGTTGAGTGCCACGTCATACTTAGTTTCGGAATGATTGTGTTCCTTCGCGTGTTTCGATGGTGTCTTTTCGTCTTCCTTCGTTCCTCCTTAAGTACTCCTCCTCCGAGTTTATTATTCTCATTTCTCCTCATTTCTCCTCCGTGCGAATTCAGGTACTTTCTCTCTCTAAAACCTCTCTCTAAATTTTGGTTTTTCCTTCGCGCTATGTCTCCATCTTCATCGTCGGGTTCGGAATCGTCTTCAAGTTCGGGATCTTCTCTATCTTCCGCTCACCTTCGTCGTTTAGAGGCTCGAGAGAGAGGATCTCCCAGTGCCGAAATGGGTCGGGAGAACTCTCGGCTGCTCCCTCGCCCGGATTCTGCTCGCGACCGCTCTTCGGATCAGGTTACTTCGGTACCTGGTGGATTTATCTTCGACCCGATGGCGCGGACGCCTCCTCGCGAGCGGATAGAAGTTCCTCATCTCATAGATGAAGAGATTACTCCTCCGCCTTTGGCTCGGCGGGATAATGTAGAGGGAACTCGAACGTCTCCCAAGGCTGGAGCTAAGAGGCCGAAGAGGCCGCGGATAATAAATTCGTTTGCTTCGTCAAGGAGTCGGTTCGACGATGGGCTTGGTTCGATTCAGGATGTCTCCGGAGCTGGCGAACCTTTAGAGATTATCGAACCGGAGGCAGGTCAGTTGCCCTGGCATTGTCCTCCGGGATATATTTGTCTCTACGAAGCGGCTTTTACCGAAGCGGGAATGTGGTTTCCCTTGCCTCGGCTTCTTGGTTGCTTACTGCGAACGGAGAGGAATGGCTATCTCTCAGCTGACCGCGCCGTGCCTCCGGAACTTGGTGGCTGCGGTTTTGGCAGCCAAGGAACTCGGGTTTGAGATGACGCCTGCGTGTTTTGATGAGATAACGACGACACAGGCGAATGCTTCGCTTCCGGGTACTTATTCGATCTGCTGGCGAAAAGGGTATCGGCTTACTTCGGATCGTCACGTCAAGTTCACGGGCTGGTGGAAAAAATATTTCTTCGTAAAGATCAGTTCGGCCTCCGTTCTTGACGTTGATAGGGAGTACCGAACGAAATGGGCCATCGTTATTGGTAGGTGTCTGAGTCTCTTCTTTTATCGTACGCTTTTGGCTAACTTTTTCTTTCTGTTGTTTGCAGATCGTCATCTTCCGATCGTCCCTTTTCCAGAAGATTACACAACGTACAAGGACCAGTTGAGGCGCCGAACCGAAATCCCTTGGACCGAAGTGCTCGAACAGCAGAGTCGTTACTGGGCATAACTGAAAGGTAAAATTTGTTCGACGTGTGTACGTATATTCATACATTATTCTTCTCTTTGCTTATTTTGTTCGGCCGTTTCTTAGAGTCGTGGTCGCTCGACGCTCAAGACAACCCCGAGGATTCTTCTGACGAGTTCGATCAAGAAGACGAACGTAAAAAAGGACTTGAAATGATGAACTCCCGTAGTCTCCCGTCTCTTTTTGGTGAAGTGGTCCCTGATCCACCTGCCGACCCCGAAGCTGTTCTGCCTTCGGAAACTCGGGCCACGCGAGCTCGTGATGTGCTGGGAGATAGCCAGGCCAACCCTCGCGTCAAGAGGGTGCGTACCGGTGGATCGATTGCTCCGGTCGGGGATAGGTCGGAGGTTCGTGAGGTTATCTCCAGCGAGGGTCCTGTCGTCGCGGCCTCGGGTCCGAACTTGGCCTCCGAGGTTGGGGCGCGAACTGAGGGTCGCCCGGTCGGCGAAGTAGGTGGAACTGGTGGAGCGGATCAAGCGACTCCGGCTGTTACCAACGAGGTGGTCGCGGGAGTTGGTTCGACTGACCCGGTGATTCCTCAAGAGGGGGACAGCGATGTCTTTACTTCGTCCAGTCTGCCCCTTTTTAAGGGAGGTGACTTTGCTTTCCGCCTCGGTAAGGACAAACCTTACGAGTTTGAGTATGTCTACGAAGGGGATTCCCCCTTCCTTAACAACAGCGAGGCTTGTGCTGGCTTTCAGCATATGCTCTTCGAATCGCACGAGGAGACATGTCCTCCGAGCTCGCTAGTTTTTGAGGGCGAGATTGCTGCGCTGGCTCGTCTCGAACAAAGGGTGAGTTTTGCTTAATTTGGGTCGGCGCTATTATCTTTTTCCTTTTGATTTAATCCTGGTTCTCGTTTTAGGTCGCTTTTAAGCGGACGAAACTCTCGTACGACTATGAGAATCTCCTTGTCGTCGAACGATCGAGGACCAAGCTGGCGGAGGATGCCAAGTTGCTGGTAGAGAAGGAGAGGGATGAGGCTCGGGCCGAGGTTGAAGAGCTGAAGAGGGAACTTCGTCATGCCAAGAGGGAGAAAACGGTGAAGAAGTTGAGGGAGCAGCTCGCAAAATCTGAGTCTGACAACGTCGATTTGAAGGCGAGTCTCGAGGCGGCGACTTCTTCGTTTGAAGCCAAGGGTTCGGAGCTAGAGGTGCTTCGGAAAGATGCAGAAGAGCTTTCTTCCGAGCTCGAGGCTTACAAGGGAAGGTACAGCGGGCTGATAGCTTACAACAATCGGGAAGTCGGTAGGCTTCGGGCCAGTCGTCTCGAGTATGTGGAGGCAGCGAAGGAGCAGTTCGCGAAGTTGCGCGAAGCGTCGGAGGAGCGTCTTGGTCGGTTGAGGGAGTTCATTGCCGAAGAAGAATTTGTTCGCGAGAACTTCCTCCTATGGAATCAGCTGAAGGGTATTTTCGATACCCTTGCCATGATCGAGGCTCGGTATCAGCTGGTGCCGCCGAATGATTTCGTTGAGACCCTTCGCACCAGGAAAGAGGGTCTTAAGAACTGGTTGGATGGTAGGCCAACTCCTACGTATTCGGCCTCCGACTTCGAGCTTCCGGGGGATTTGGGGATCGAATCTGTTCCCGAATTGTCCGCGTATGATGAGGATGATGAGCAGCTTGAAGATGAAGCTCAGGAGACGAACGAGCAAATTGCTGCGGGTATCGACCAGTCTGGCGTTGACGGCCAATCCTCGGGGCATAATTAGTCCCAATCTTTGTAATTTGTTTATTTTGTCGACTGTTGGGGTCGACCTTGTAGCTCGTTATTTTAATGTAATCGCTCCTTTTTGTTCGTACTCAATATTAATGAAATAGCATTTTCTTTCTTGATTTTCTTCGCTTTCTGAATTGTTTTTCACTTGGTTCGTAAAATTGTGGACTTTTGTCCGGAGATGCAAGGGATTCGGCTTTTGTCGGATCCGAGCCCAGCGAGTTAGGCTTCAGTGTGAACTGCTCTTCGATTGATGCGAGGTGGTACTCGGCTTTTCGGTTCGGGGTATTCTTTGATTGATGCGAGGTGGTACTCGGCTTTTCAGTTCGAGCTATTCTTCGTTTGATGCGAGGCGGTACTCGGCTTTTCAGTTCGAGCTATTCTTCGTTTGATGCGAGGCGGTACTCGGCTTTTCAGTTCGAGCTATTCTTCGTTTGATGCGAGGCGGTACTCGGCTTTTCAGTTCGAGCTATTCTTCGTTTGATGCGAGGCGGTACTCGGCTTTTGTGGTTTCGGATTGGGCCACCGCAAGTGTTTGAACATGAGTTCGTAAGAATCATCCTTGCAAAGGTGGATGATCGGTCCACCGCACTCTTGCGGAGTGGCTAACATATTTTGCACCTTTGAAAGTGGTCGATCGCGGTTTGGACCGGCTTTTAGTCTTCGAGCGCTTTTTGCTAAGTCACTAACTTACGGAGCGCGACTTTCGTTCGTTAGTTCTTTTTGCTAAGTGGCTAGGTATAGATCGGCGGACGATCTGAGCGATGAGCTAGTTAGTTATAAGCACGGGGCTTGTGTGACGGAGCGTTGAGCTCGTTAAGTCTTGAGCGCGGAGCTCGTGAATTTGAGCGCGGAGCTCGTGAGTTTTATGATGAAAATATTTTTATTATTTTATAGCCGTGCCTCGTGAAAGGTCGCCTACGTACCCCAAAGGGGATCGAGCCGATCGTAGTTCGTTTACAATGGTTCGGACTCGTGTTGAGTCCTTTTTTTTTTTTTTTTTTTTTTTTTTTTTTTTTTTTTTTTTTTTGTGTGGCGAACGCTTTCGCCCTTGTCGTTGTGATCGTTTCCTCTTTTTATGTTGTTTTGATCTTCGGATATATCGGGCCTCGTTTTCGGCTTCGTCTTTATGCTTCGTCTAATGATAGAACCTCTTCAGATGCATTGCGTTCCAGGATCGCGGTATTTCCTTGCCGGACATCTCCATTAGTTCGTACACGCTGGGCCGAACTACTTTTGATATTAGGTACGGTCCTTCCCATTTTGCTCCGAGCTTGGTGATGGGTCTTTCTGCTGTATTCTCGAAGACCTTTCGCAGGACTAGGTCGCCTTCTTCGAAGTGTCGACCTTTGACCTTTTTGTTGTAGTACTTCGCCGCTTGGTGTTGGTAATTTTGGATCCTTAGCAAGGCGTGGTGCCGTTGCTCTTCGGCGTAATCCAGCTCGTCTATCATCATTTTCTCATTGGTTTCGGGATGTTGAGTCAGCATTAGACGTCTTATTCCCGGAACGTTTGCTTCGGCTGGCGACATTGCCTCCATTCCGTGAGATAGCGAGAAAGGGGTTCGACCTCGTTGCGCTTCGCGGACTCGTTCGGTGCGACCAAAGTACTCCCTCAAGCTCGTCCGCCCGCAGCCCCTTTTTAGCTTCGAGACGCTTTTTGATTCCGTCGAGTATCGTTTTGTTCGTTGCTTCGGCCTCGGCCGTTTCCTTGTGGATATCTCGGGGTGGACTTGTTAAGTCGTATGTTCCATTTTGCGCAGAAAGCCTCGAATTTCTTCGATACGAACTGTGTCCCGTTGTCCGTGACGATTTCGTAGGGTAGTCCGTGACGACAGATTATATACTTCCAAACGAAATTTTGAACCTTGGCCGCGTCGATGTCTGCGTAAGCTTTTGCTTCGACCCACTTGGTGAAGTAGTCCGTGACGATCAGAATGTACTTTCTTTGTCTTGATGACGGCAGAGGTCCTACGATATCCATTGCCCAGCGCATGAAGGGGTATGGGGCGGTCGCCGAACTGAGCAGTTGAGTCGGGTTATGCTTGATATCTCCGTGCCGTTGGCATTTCTCGCATTTCATGGCGAAGTCTGCGCAGTCTTTTTGTAACGTCGGCCAATAGTATCCGTGGTTTTTGACCTGAAGAGCTAATGTTCGTCCGCCGGAGTGGTTTCCTCGCTCCACCCTCGTGTGCTTCGCGAAGTACTCTTTCGATTTCGTCATCGGCGATACAAAATAGAAGGACTCCGGATGCGCTCCACCGGTAAAGACGGTTTATGATCATCGTGTAGCGGGCTGATCTCGCTTTTCACGCGGCGAGCTTCCCACTTGTCTTTCGGTAATGCTCCGTGTGCGATATACATCATGATTTCGATCCGCCAATCCCTTGGTTCGGTTCTTTCTTGCTGGTTATTCTCTCGTTCCGGGCGGAGAATTTGGTATTCCTTCGGCGAAGTCATCTCGCTTGTTCTCCTTCGTCTATATCGTGGCCGATGGCACATACACCCTTTGGTAGGTCGATGCTCGGATGTTCGATGCATTCGATCGGGATGGTTCGCCGCGGGGTTGGGTCGGAGGTCGAGGCCAAGGCTGCCAATGCATCCGCGGACGTGTTTTCTCGCCCGAGGGATCTTTGTGATGGTGAAGGAGACGAATTTTTCTTCCAGGGTTTTGACGACTCGCAGATAAGCCTCCATTCTTTCGTTCTTGGCGTCGAACTCTCCGCTGAATTGGCTGGTTACGAGTTGTGAGTCGCAGAAGGCATCGAGTTCTTTGACTCCGAGTTCGATAGCCAACCGCATTCCGGCGATTATTGCTTCGTATTCCGCTTCGTTGTTGGATGCTTTGAACGCGAGTCGGAACGATTGCTCAAGGACTTCGCCCTTTGGTGGTCGCAATGTTATGCCGATTCCCGATCCGTGCCTGGCTAGATGATCCGTCGGCATGTAAGGTCCATGTGTTCTTCTCTTCGGCGGTTGTCATTTCGGTGGTAGCTCGATGAGGAAGTCCGCGAGGACTTGAGACTTTGCGCTCGTTCGAGGTTTGTACTCGATATCGTACTCACTTAGTTCGACCGCCCACTTGGCGATACGACCCGACCGGCTTGGATCGTGCGGGATAGTTCGCAGTGGTTGGTTGGTCGGGACGACAATCGAATGAGATTGGAAATAAGGTCGGAGCTTTCTTGTCGATGAGACGACCGCGAGTGCCGCTTTTTCCAGGGTCGGATACCGCTTTCGCACCGTCTAAGGCTTTGCTTGTGTAGAATATTGGTCGCCGGTCGCCGCGGTCCTCCTTGACTAGCACGCCGCTCACCGCCGATGTTGAGATGGCGATATATAGGTAAAGAGTTTCCTGATCGACTGGTTTTGCGAGGATCGGTGAAGTTGAGAGGTATTCTTTGAGCTGTGCGAACGCCTCTTCGCACTTGTCGTCCCATTCGAAGCGTTTGTTGCCTTTGAGGAGTTGGTAGAAGGGGAGACACTTGTCCGACGACCTTGATATGAAGCGGTTTAGTGCGGCGATGCGTCCGGTCGGTCTGCGGACTTCCCTTGTCGTTCGGGGCGAAGGGAGATCTTTTATCGCCGAGATCCGCTTCGGGTTTGCTTCGATGCCTCTCCGGGTGACAATGTAGCCCAAGAATTCTCCCGATGTGACGCCGAACGTACACTTCGTCGGGTTCGGTTTCATTCCGTATTGGTTGAGCGTTGCGAAGCGGTGTCTCGAGATGATCGACGTGGTCCTTTGCTACCAACGATTTGACCAGCATATCGTCAATGTAGACTTCCATCGTATCGCCCAGCTGGTCGGCGAACATCCGATTTACGAGCCGTTGATAGGTTGCTCCGGCGTTTTTCAGAACGAAGGGCATGACTTTGTAGCGATGAGGTGCCTCGGTCGGTTATGAACGAAGTCTTTTCCCGATCTTCCGTGTGCATCATTATTTGATTATACCCCGAGAAGGCGTCCATGAAGGACAGTAGTTCGTTTCCGGCGGTTGCTTCCACTATTCGATCTATGTGTGGCAGAGGATAGCTGTCCTTCGGGCATGCCTTGTTGAGGTCGGTGAAATCGACGCAGACTCGCCACTTCCCGCTCTTTTTCTTCACCACGACCGGGTTTGCTAGCCAGTCGGGATATCTTACTTCGTCAATCGACCCGGCTCCTATGAGACGTTCGACTTCTTCGTTAACTGCTTGGGCACGTTCGGGTCCCAACTTTCTTCTCTTTTGTTTGATCGGTCTGAAAGTTGGGTCCACATTGAGTTCGTGACAGGTAATGCTCGGATCGATTCCCGGCATATCTTCCGTGCACCATGCGAAGGTTTTGCAGTTGCGCTTCAAGAAATCTATCAGCTTGTTCTGCAGAGCCGGTTCTAGGTCGGCGCCAACTCCGACGCACCGAGTGATTTCGCTGAGATCGATGTTGACTTGTACGATTTTATCGAGCTTTGGGGCTTCCTCGCTGGTCACTTCGTCGTACTGCGTTTTCGCGCTTCCTGGCTTTGTGATTTCGACCGTGTGGATCCGAACCTCTTCGTTCATTGCTTTGAATCGATAGGCTTCGGCGTTTGCCTCCTCGTCATGGATGATTGCACATGACTTCCTTATCTTTAATTCGGCGATGAAACGACTTCTCGCCACGCGTTGATCTCCGCGTATCGTCTGAGTTCCGCTCGGACTTGGGAACTTTAGACATTGGTGGTATGTGGACGGGATAGCTTCCATGGCGTGGATCCATGGTGTTCCCATGATGGCGTTATAGATCGCCGGTGTATCTATGACGTCGAACTTCACCGGTTTTGTGACGCCTCCGATGTGTACTCGGGAGTTTGATGGTTCCCGGGGACATTGTAGTTTCTCCGTTGAAAGCCGTCAACGGCTTTTGGTTTGGTTTGATGGTATACTCCTTGAGCTCCATCCTCTGCAGCCGTATCGTAAAATATGAGGTCGACCGAGCTGCCGGTGTCGACCATCACCTTAGCTACTTCGCAATCCGCGATAAGTAGTTCGACGACCGGAGGGTCATTGTGGGGAAAAGCAACACCGGAGTTATCACGTTCGCCGAACGTAATTTCTTTGCTCGGGACGGTCGGAGACGTTGCCGGTGCCGGCCCATTTGATCGCGGCGATCGTTCCGCGTTGCGATCTTTTGATCGACCTAACCGAATCGTTGCAATCGACGAGACCTCCCATGATCATGCCGATCTTCTTGCGTGCCACCTTCGGTGGGCCGGGAAGTTCTTCTCGCTCCCTTTTGTCCGACGACTCCGGGCTCTCTCCCGATCACGTTCGGACTCGGGCCGGATGTACGTGTAGGTGGCTCGTCTCTCTTCCGAGGTCGGTAGTCTGACGTTTCCGTTGCCGTATTCCCGCAGGAGTAGGCCTTGAAGATATCTGCATTCTGCCGTTGAATGCCCATCTTGCTTGTGGAAATCGCAATGTTTGTTCGTGTCGCGATTCTTGGGTCGTCCGTTGTTCGGATAGTTTCCCGAACCGCTTCTACTTTGTTGATCGCCCTGCGATCCTCTGTGTACGGGGCTTCTATTTCGATGAGTCCCCCTGTTCTGATATCCCGAACCGCTTGTCGTTCGGTTAGGTTCTGGGCGAGATACGTTGTTGATTGTTTGCCTTTCGAACTCTTCGTCGTCAATCAGATGGATTCGGGTGTTTTTGCTCTTGTATTCCGCGTTGTAATGTTGTCGTGGTTCGCGATGCTCTTCTTTTATCCTCTCCTTATCCTTCGAGCGCGTTTTGAGGGACGCATGCTTCTTGGTCAGAGCAGCTTTTTCTTCTTCTAGCTTTATGTAGGTTGTCGCCTTATGTAGGGCGTCCTCTAAAGCTCTTGGTTCGTTCGTCGTGAGTTCGTCGCGGAACTGTGACTCGAACCATAGTCCGTTGCGGAGGGCTTGGATGGCCACGTCGTCTGGTACTTTGATTTTGGAGGCGATCTCCTTGAATCTTTCAACGTACTTCCTCAGGGTTTCTCCTTCTCCTTGAGTCATGCCCCATAGATCGGCGATCGACTTTTCCTTGTGGATATACATTGAATAGTGCTTTAGGAACACGGTCTGGAGCTGATGGAAGTTGCCGATCGAATTAGGGGCCAGTCGATTGAACCATCTTTGCGCCGCTCCCGTCGGGTTCTCGACGAACAATCGACGGTATCCCGCGTCTCGCAACTCGGGGGCGATCTCGGGCTCGCCCATTGATATTGTGAACGCCGTGACGTGTTGGACCGGGTCGGTCGTCCCGTTATACTTAGGGATGGTGATTTTTCCCGGGTGCGGGATGTAAAATCGAGTGATGTCCGTCGTGAAGGGGACGCTCCGTGCTTCCCGTAGCACGCGTCCGATCTCGGGTGCTCGCGCCGATTGCTTCATGAACTCGAGAGCTCATATCGTTCATTTCTTGCCTCATTCGCTCGAACTCATAGTCTCTGGCGGTCGGCGTTGCTTGAGCGTTGTATGCCCCGGCCTCGGTTGCCGTTCGCCCGAGATGATGATTCTCGGTTATCTTGTTGATATCCGCTCGGACCGGAAAAGTTCATCGCGGCGGTTGGATGTGCGAACGGTGGGGTTCCGTAAACCGTTGTTGGGTGGTGGGCTTCGTAAGGAAGTCCAAACAGGCCGGCGTTCATGGGAGGCGGGATTCCATGACCGTTGGTTCGCGTCGGCCGCGAGTTTTCTCCGAACGAGGTTTCGCCGTACGCCCGGAGTGAGCTCGTTGGTTCGTTGTACCTGCGGCCCTCGTCCGGCGAGCGCTTCGAATCTCGCGTTCGTCGATTGGGTGAGAGAGTCCACCTTGCCGACCGGGCTCGCGAGGAGTTCAATAATGCCGGGTCGCGCTACTTCGGTGCCGAGGCATGATCATGTTTGTCTGCGGCGAGACGTTGGCAGTCTCATTCGTGATTCTGGACTCGGGGGTCTGATTGTTCGTGCGAACTAGGGGTATTTCCGAAGGTGTGGCCCGAGGATCCGATTCGGGGATCACCGATGGGAGTCCCACCGTCGGAATCGCCCGTTCGGTTGCAGGGCTTCTTGCGGAACGATCGGAATGTGTGATTGATTGTCTTGTTGGTTCGCCATTGAACGAAGATGAATGTCCGATTTTAGCTTCGGGTGTCTTTGTTGAGTTGTCGTTAGCGTAAGAGATTTTCCTGATAGGCCCCACGGTGGGCGCCAAATGTTGTAGGGGTAAAATGGTTAAGTATAATGTTCGGAATTGAGTGGATAGATCGTTCGTAATCGGTAATGAAAATGGTTCGGAATTTATATGTGAAGAGGGGTCGGAATTCTCGTTATGACAACTATGGTTCGGAGTGATGGTTCGCTAGAGATAGCGAACGCTTTTTATATTTCTAAAGATGGCGAACAAACTGTGGCAAAGATGCCGAACAGAATATAGGCAGAGGTGCCGAACGTGAAAATAGTTTAAAAGTGTCGAACTAAAAAGATAGTGGATTTGAGGTCTTTGTTTCTCTCCGTAGATTTCTCTCTCAGGATTCGGATCCTTCTCCTCGAGCGGGATGTCCGCTATTTATAGTAAATGTCCTCGTTGACGGACTTTCTCGGTGCGCGACCTCCGCATCGTTCCCATACCGCCGAACGATGTCCTATCGTAGGATTGCTCGGTTCGGCGCTCATAAACGCTTTGTCGGAGCTCGTCGTTCGGCGCTCATAAATGCGCGTCAGAGGTGACGTTCGGCGCTCATAAATGCGCGCCAGAAGTGACGTGGCGCAACTCATCCGCTTCCGGCGCTTCTCTCCGATCGGCCGTGTTTTGTTATTCGGGCCATCGTCGTGCGGCTCGAACGGGCCGGCGTATGGCGCTTCTGCGCCCACCCATAACACCCATGCATCACAAGATTTTTCTTACGTTTCCATAATCCATATTATTTATTAATTAATGTATATGTTAAGACTTTTTAAAATAATTGGAATATAAAATCCAATTCCATGTTGCATGCAATATAACATGCACCCATCATGACCCGTCTATCTATTGGTCACTATTAAAAATTGTCGTAGGAGAAACAAATTAATTTTAAAAAAATCACCACCACTAACTAGACATAATATAAACTGTGATCTTGAAGAGAAAGTAAATAGGAAGAGGGATTTAAAAACAACCATGACGAATACACATGCATATTCAACACACACACACAAAAGACACGTGGCATATTTCTCATGGGGCACTAATTAAAACATATGGTCTGCTAATTTTGGTGATTTGTTTAATTAATTAACCCTTGAACATTTGTTGGTCCTCTTTGCAAGTTGCGACAAGCCAACAAATCTGTCATTATCTATTTACTCTATTGCAATAAATAAATATCAATCATTCGAAAAGAAAAGCAATAATTTAATATAATCACTTATCTATATGCACTTTATCATCAACACTTTTTTATTTTTATATTAAATTTTAATCTGATTCCTCTTACTAAAGTACCAACTTACATCACGAGATGTTTATGTATATATTAGAGGTGAGAGAACTACACTCTTTCATCCTTTCGTTTATAAAACTGTACATAATTTAATTTTTTTACATATTAACATTTTAAAAAAAAAAATTCATTTGGGTTCATTAATTAGTGTTTATGGTATAATATTAAGGGGTAAAATTGTATGGATAATATTTATTTGGATTTAATTTTGAATGTTTAGATGTATTTTTGTGAAATAATTTTGAAATAGTGTAATTTATAAAATGTAATTCAAATGATATAATTTTGTAATTCTCCCTATATATTAATCAACATCTTAATCAGCTCTACACTGCAAAAGCAAACATATGAATCCATGCAAGTTGATCAAATTATTTATTGAAAATCCAGACAAAACACAAATCAAGTTGTCTTCGTGTCCTCGTTTCCTATTGGTTCATAATTTTAATCCTTATCCATATATTCAACCAAACCCGTTTACTATATATAGAGACGTATATAGTATATACCGTGTGTGAATCGTATATTAATATTAACTACAACAAAAAAATCGTATATTATATAATATTATTGTTAGCAACTTAGCATACATTTTCACGTGGATTATAACATGCATATGTTACTATTGAAACGATGATCACTTCATTTGAATAAATATTCTGATTTTAGCTATTATATTACACAAATACATATATATTCCTCTTCTAAATCACGTATGACGTTTTATTTGCATGCACTTTCAAGCTACATGAATAATGCTAAATGATTTATTGAATATCTTAATATATAGAGTTTATTTAAAAAAAAAATCAAATATAAAGTTGAATTTAACCCTATATTTTTATGGAAATGCCCCCAAAAAAATATTGGCTCTTCGGATAAACTAAAGTACAACGAAGCATCTTCCAAGAAAAACTGATAGTGGAACAACGACACGTGGCATATCAGTGGACGAATTATAAAAATTTATCATAATCCATAACAAATAATTGTATGGCTCGACGTGTACGTGTGTATTAGTGTATATATAATAACTCGGCTTTTGCAAGTAAATAACTTCACAAAGACAAAAGACTCTCAAAATATATTTCTCTCTTTTTTCTCCTACGAATTAAATTCAAGACAAAAAAAACAATGGTGTCACAAAAGCTAGAGATTTGTATCGAATTGATGAAACTCGCCGTCGTTTTCGTCTCAACGGTGGCTGAATCAATAGAAGAAGCTATTCGTAAGCCTACACCGGTGGTTCACGGTGGTCGGAAGAATAATTACGCCGATGTTCCGATTCCTCTTGTTGGATTCATGTGATGAGCTTTTTTTTTATTACAACAAGTGATGAGCTTTTTTTGTTTGTTTAAATTTTGTTTTTTTTGGTCCTTGTTAAAGTTAGTAGCTTTAGTGCCACGTGGCGTTTTTTGGAAGAAGATGTTGATTTGTGTATATAAGTATAACCAAAAGAATTATGAGAGTTTACAAATTAACAAATCGTATGACGTTTATGAAATAAATTGTGTATTAACCGCTTAAATTAATTTTATCTTTGATTCATTGCGATACTAATTGGTATTCACAACTTCAAAATTATGTAAACCTAATCAAGTTCTTTTTGTTTGTTTAAACTTAGAGAAATTGTGTTTCTCACCGACATATTCAATACCACGAAATTTCACAAATATAGGTCGATGAAGTAAATTTGATTTTAGTTTACACTTTACACACAAAAATACACTTTTGCTTCGTTTATTTTTCCTAATATAATGTGACTATATTTTTATAATAGATAAAAATAATGTTTTATATCAATTTAGTTGGAGTTCGGCTAATGTTGAAAAGTCAAAACTTATTTAGATACACAATGCCTCCCGCCACATAACAATTTAATTTAACCAACAAAAAAAAGACAATAATTGCATTGATTCAACATAAGAAATCGAAAAACGGTAAATTGAAACGTTAAGCTTAATATTTAACAAACTTCTTAGCCAAAGACAAAAGACATGCACCAAGATCTAACGGTCTAGAAATCATGACCATATGATCAGAATCTTGGATGTGCTCCACGTGGTTAGGAGGGTTGTTCTTGATCATCCATAGCTGAAACTCTTTCATCAACGACTTGTCTTTCTCGGACACTACAAATATCCGATTCACCGACCCGAATCTCTCGGGCGTAAGCACAAGACTTGTGTCTATCTCTTGGTTTGTAAATAACCGTTGTGGCCTTACCAATAACTTCGCCAATTCCACGTCCTTCGAAAATTACAAGAAATTAAAATGATATGATTGGTTCCAATTTGTATGTGATTAGTTTTGTGTGTTTACCTCTTTAGGACTAAGGTTATACATTGTTAAGGAGAGAAAAAGTGGGCCTCCAATAGAAAGTGTAGGAGGTTTATTAGGCCCATTTCCAAATACTAACTCCAAGTCTAGTTTTGGAGCTTGCCATCTCACCAACTTACAAAAAAAATATAATTATTATCATTGAGAGAGAAAAAAAAATCAAAAATTATATCAAAATTTTAAATAAACATACCCCTTGAGAAATCAAAGTGAAATTGAAGGTTGGGCTAGGCATAAGGGCGGTTACAAATATAGCCATATGAACCTTACGAGGATATATCTCCATAGCCTTGGAAATTGCAAGCCCACCAAAACTATGTGCCACAAGAACCACTTTCTCATTCTCGGTTAGACTCTTCATTAGGCCCATTAACGGCCCAATATACTCCGCGACTGACCGTATAGTCTCAGCCCGGCGTAGATTGATACCGGACGCGGCTAAGTCGATTGCGCTTACGTTGTGGCCTTGAGATTTCAAGAGTGGTATGAGTTTATACCAACACCAAGCCCCGTGGCCCGCACCGTGAACCAGGACGAAATGGGCTTGGCCATGTTGTGGTGTGGCTAAGATAGGATGGTAATATAGGCTAATCAATATAACCATGAGTGTGGTTAAGTATTTGTATGTTTTGCTCTCCATTTTTTTTCTTCCAAATTTGATGTTCTGATCAACTAATGTTGCCTTTATAAAATACTTATATAATCGAAGTTTATAACTATAACCAAATAACAAGGTGTTGACAAATTGAACAATTCTTATGTTATGTGATTATGTCACAAAAATATTACTTGATCATTTTTCTAAGGAATTATAAAATCAGATATAGTACTAGATGAAAATCATTTTATTGATTTGATGATTTTTTTTTTTGTCAACATTTGGGCCACAAATGGCCGGCCCATTAGCCAAACCTACACTATCGTAGGCGCGGGGAATCGATCCCGGGTGGGGTGGTGCTACCTGCCTCATGTGGACTTATGACTGCCACTAGACCAAGGCCACTTCCCTTGATTTGATGATTTGATCCTTGGAAAATTTGTTCAAGTTACTATCCTAATAATAAAGACTTTTTCTTAACCAAAATTTAATTTTGAAGAACGTCGTATTTGTAAACGTCATTTTATGTTTGTTTCCAATTTTTAAAATAAACAGTTTACATCATGCTGACAAAAGAAATACGACTAATAGTATCAACAATTTTAGTCTAAATTAATAATGTTTTCATATAATAAAAATTATATTTTTTCCACAGTAAAAATAGTTGTCGTCAAGATATCAATCAGGGTTAAGAAATTAAAAACATAAGACATTGTTAACTACCACTAATTATATATCAGCTACAATAATAGTTTGCTATTTTCGTATCTTTAATACCGTTTTTAAGTCTATATAATTTTAGTTTTTTACAAAAATAGGTAAATAAACCAATGGTTTCTGTTTATCTTTGTTTCATTATAGCCTTTTATCACCACAACATTCATCTATTAAGGTAACCCTTGAGCCATTTCCAAGGTTTTTCATCACCATGATGACTCGAAGAAAATCGGAGAAGCCTTATGGCTCCTTCCTTCTCCTCCTCTTCTTCTTCTTTATTTCCCTTCTTACATATTCCGCATCGGCTCTTACCGACGACGAAGCTTTGTTTCTCACTAGACGCCAACTTTTGACATTGTCCGAAAACGGTGATCTTCCCGAAGACATGGAGTACGAAGTCGAATTAGATCTCAAATTTGTTAACAACCGGCTTAAGAGGGCTTACATTGCCCTACAAGCTTGGAAGAAGGCAATGTACTCCGATCCTTTCAACACTGCGGGTAATTGGGTTGGTCCGAACGTGTGCTCTTACAAAGGCGTGTTTTGCGCGCAAGCACTTGATGACCCGAGCATAACGGTTGTGGCGGGGATAGATTTGAACCACGCGGATATAGCGGGTTATTTGCCTCCCGAGCTAGGTTTGTTAACCGATGTCGCCTTGTTTCACGTTAACTCCAACAGATTTTGCGGTGTTATTCCGAAGAGCTTATCGAAACTTACGTTGATGTATGAGTTTGATGTGAGCAACAACCGTTTTGTCGGTCCGTTTCCTACGGTTGCTCTATCTTGGCCATCACTTAAGTTTCTTGACATAAGATACAACGACTTTGAAGGAAAGTTGCCACCAGAGATCTTTGATAAAGATCTCGACGCCATTTTCTTGAACAACAACAGATTTGAGTCACTCATCCCCGACACAATCGGAAAATCAACTGCTTCCGTTGTGACCTTTGCGCATAATAAATTCAATGGTTGTATTCCAAAAACTATCGGCCAAATGAAGAACCTTAATGAGATTGTGTTCATCGGAAATAACCTAACCGGATGTTTCCCGAACGAGATTGGTTTGTTGAACAATGTGACTGTGTTTGATGCTAGCAGCAATGGATTTGTCGGAAGTTTACCGTCAAGCTTGTCCGGCTTAGCCAACGTGGAACAAATGGATTTCTCGTACAACAGGCTAACAGGATTTGTCGCTGACAGTATCTGCAAATTGCCCAAATTATCGAACTTCACATTTTCTTACAATTATTTCAACGGAGAAGCTCAAAGTTGTGTTTCCGGGTTAAGCCAAGAAAAACAATTTGATGACATAAACAATTGCTTACAACATAGACCAATGCAAAAATCGGCTAAAGAATGTTTGCCCGTGGTTAGTCGACCTGTGGATTGCAGTAAGGACAAGTGTGCTGGTGGTGGTGGTGGCGGCGGTTCAAACCCATCACCAAAGCCAACACCAACCACACCAGAGCATAAACCAGAGATTAATCCACCAAAACTGGAAGAGCCCTCTAAGCCTAAACCAGAAGAGTCTCCTAAACCACAACAACCTAATCCTAAACCTGAGACACCAAAATCACCAGAGCCATTTAAACCAAAGGAACCTAAGCCAGAATCACCAAAACCCAAACCCGAGTCACCAAAACAAGAGTCACCTAAGCAACAAAAACCAACACCAGAAGAATCACCTAAACCAGAACAACCAAAACCCAAGCCCGAGTCACCGAAACAAGAGTCACCTAAGCAAAAACCACCAAAACCAGAAGAATCTCCTAAACCAAATCCACCACAACATGACTCACCGAAACCTAAGCCCGAGTCACCAAAACAGGAGTCACCAAAACAACAACAACCAAAGCCAAAAGAATCTCCTAAACCTGAGGTGCCAAAACAAGAGGAGTCACCTAAGCCTGAAACTCCAAAGCATGAACAACCACCAAAGACGGAGACACCGAAAATGGGTTCACCGCCAATGGAATCACCTATACCAGATGATCCTTATGAAGCATCTCCAATTAAAAAACGTCGTCCTCAACCACCATCTGAAGATACACCATCACCACAAACTCCAACAACACCACCCGTTCATTCTCCCCCGCCTCTCGTTTTTTCTCCACCACCTCCGGTGCATTCTCCTCCACCTCCACCGGTTCACTCGCCACCACCTCCCGTATACTCGCCCCCACCACCACCAGTCCGTTCACCACCACCACCAGTCCACTCTCCTCCACCACCGGTACACTCTCCTCCACCACCAGTTCATTCTCCACCCCCTCCTGTATTTTCACCTCCTCCTCCAGTCCATTCTCCTCCACCTCCTCCGGTTTACTCACCACCACCTCCACTGTACTCTCCTCCACCACCACCAGTCCATTCACCACCACCGCCTCCGGTTCACTCTCCACCGCCACCTGTCCATTCTCCACCGCCACCTGTTCACTCACCACCGCCTCCAGTTCATTCTCCACCGCCTCCGGTTCATTCTCCACCGCCTCCGGTCCATTCTCCACCGCCTCCGGTCCACTCTCCACCACCTCCATCACCAATCTACTCTCCTCCTCCTCCTGTTTTCTCACCACCACCAAAACCGGTAAAGCCTCTACCACCGGCAACATCTCCAACACCATCATCAGAACCGGAAGAAGATTCGTCATCGCCAGTTCAAGCTCCGACCCCAGACTCTGAAGCCGTTGAAGAACCATCAGAATCCGAATCCGATCAATCACCAGTTTTCAATTCCTCTCCAGCTCCGTCGCCGGGAAACGCCGAGACTCCGATTCCTGAACCAGATATATCCCCAAATCCATCACACGAAGAAGTCGAAGCACCGAAACCATCGGTCGATACTCCTTCGCTATCACCACCACCGGCTTCTTCTACTCTACCACCGGTATTAACGGCACCACCACCGGGAAACAACGGCGGCGGCGATGATGATTTTATCCTCCCACCAAACATTGGACACCAATACGCATCGCCACCACCACCAATGTTCCAAGGCTACTAAACCCAAACATTTTTAATATTTTTACATTTTGGTCCTCGATATTTTTCCTTTTAACCAAATTTGTAACGAAAAAAGTATATTTATAAATTTGACCGTTGTAAGTAGATGATTATTAGAAATGATATCTCACGAAGCGTATATGTAAATCCTATATGTCTATAGTATAAATTCATCAAATTCTTTGTGCTCTCTTTTGTCATACTTTTTTTTTTCACTTGCGTTTTATTTAAACTAGGGGATGAGCTCCGCGCAAGCGCGGGGATGTTTGTTAAACCACAATCAGTATTATTGAACTGGTATTATGTTTGTCAACGGAACCGTGGATCATACCGAAATGGGTCAGATTTTGTGGCCGGTGGCGGGGATCTGTATTTGCTGGTGTTGAATCTGACTTTTTTATGTGGAGTTTGAATTGTGGGGAAGGCATGGCAATTTTGTATGACGCTCTCATTTTGCCATCATGAGGCAGCAGTTTTGCATGCATGCAGCAAAACGATTTTAGAATTTTTTTTATTGTGTGTTTCTTTGAGTGGCAGTGGGAATATTGTAAACGCAAATTAGCTGTATTTTGCGAAAAATATTATTTAGACTGCAAACAGGACGGAATTAAGCCAAACTAAAAACATAAAGTTCAAAAGTGCAAGAGATAATGGATTATATGACTAATAATGCAAAGAAGCAGTAGATTAAAAAGCATAATAAAAAACACAAAACGTTAGTGTCATTTCACCTTTTTAAATTTTTTTATAGTTTTTCATAGGCAAAGAAAGACAAGAGATAACGGATTATATGACTAATAATGCAAAGCAGTAGATTAAAAAGCATAATAATATAGTGTTGCACAAACAAAACCGAAAATGCACGTAATTAAAAAAGAGAACCTTGTCCGTTTTATTTTTAATACCAAGATTCTGTGATAGAGAACAAACTTGAAAACAAAGCATGGGAAACAAAGACGAAAAGGAAAACAATACTTAAAAGCAGGGGACACTTTTTGTGGCCGAGGGTTATTACGGGGCGATGAATTTGTCAATCACGGGGACGTTTGCGGCTGTTTCTGGCAGACGGCGCGACGTCTAGGCTTCCCTTATTATCACCTGGATGTTTGTTCGGAGGGACAACTTTGGTAATGCCTTGTCCAAGTAGCTATCACGGATGCCGGTGTGACGAAAGTCTGGAAATAAAAAAGCTTTGTAAATTAAGCGTGATTAAGAATAAGTATGTCGAAGCTATTATTTTTTTGAATACATTACCTTAGGGGGAATGTTGTCCGTGATTGCGAAACGATGAACGTGCGGTGGTTCGGTGTAAAATTGAAGGGGGTTACACGGATCCGGAAGACAAATTCCCGACCGACCGGGATCTTAACACAATGGGGCGGTTCCTCATCTTCACCGATATTCGCCTGGAGAGTATGCAAGCATGAGGTTAGCGTAGCACACATAAAGTTTTAGCCTTCAAGCAACATACGTAGAAAAATTGTCCCGAACCTACCCGACCGAGAGACAATTCAGTCGCACCTTGCTTCGTCGGCTTGACCATCTCACGGTCGAAAACCACAAAGGTTGCACTATCTAAACCGTCACAAACAAGCAAGCTCAACACGGTACACTGGTAATAAGGGTTAAAGAATCCGTTTAATACAGAAAAATGCTTATATCCGGAGCCGTAGATGAAAAATGATGCTTGTAGAAATGGGAAACAGACTTTATAATGCCTGTGATGTTTGGATTAACACAACGGGTGCAACGAAGCGCAGTGCCTGTTTTTTCAAGCTTCTTGCTGCAGCCAGTGCATGAAAGGAAATACCATCCATTTTGCTGGAGGACCTCAACCACCCGAGCCTTGCATATGAAATCCGTTTCCTGTGTCTTTGCCAAAAAAAAAAAGATAAACGCCTATCTAATCAGCTACCAAACGAAGAGTGGAAAAAAACAAAGTGCGCACAGCCAGCCTCGATTACCTGCTCATTAGAGTCAGTAATGAATTTGTGCAACTCGCCTATGGAGACCATTTCTTTCTTCTTTATACCTTCCTTGGTATCGTTAAACTTGAAAACCGTGTGAAGTTGCTCCCCCAAATCGACACCGACGGAGAGTAAAAGTAAATTGTTGGACAAAATAACAGAGGGCCTAAAACATTTGAACTGAAACGTTTAGGTAAATACCTAGCCGCAAACAGGGAGACCGCCTCAATCTTTGGTTCAAAGTAAAATTTCGTCGCAGGCGTGGAGTTAAGGTAAAGGTTACCTAGTTCATAGGAACAAAAAAATATTCAATATAACCAGTTGTATTACGAATACAATTTAGCAATACCAAATGTAAAACAACACAAACCTCCAAAAAGCTTGGGATTGACGGTAGTGACAACCATCATAGAATGTGACTTGTCTCCCGTGTTGAGTATACCTTCTTTTTTTGGTCAAAGTGTTGAGTATACCTCCGAAGACGAAGCGACATCGCCCCACAATGATAGGTTAACAATTACCTGCCTGCAATGTTCAGGGAAAATTAGTAGCATAAAGGCCATACATTTGTGTGTTAAACCGACAAAAGTAAAATCATGGCAGACTTACGGTTCAATAAGGAGACGCACAACGACACGGCTTGTCACTCCAGCATCGGTTATATCAGAACCTTGGACAGACTGGATCTGGCCAACAACATCTGGCAATTTAAAAAAGTACCACTAAGTTCCAAGGCGACATGCATACAAACAGAAATAGACAATTACTTGGAAATAAGTGTGTTGGAAGCATACCTGGTAGTTCTAGGTTAGTGTTGGTGAGGCTTACCAGCGGGTAGTATGAGCGCAACATGAATTTCTCAACACCGATGGCAGGCACACCTTCGACAATCTCAACGATTGTTGTCTGGGGGATAAAACGCAATAGGAAATGGTGGTCGGTAATCTTGTAATTGTTTGCACACTTGGCAACCTCAAACCGTGATACCCTAACAACGGTACCTTCTTTCGGGAAAGGACGGTAATAAGCGGATCTCGCGGCAGTTGATGAACCCATGGATCAACGAATCCTACAAAACACAATTCGGATATAATTAGCATATCGTACAATGTCTTTTATATAACAAACACACAATACTGATACAACGGACCTTGTCACCAAGGAGGAGGAGGGTGATCCCCATAAATTCACCATGTTTCTTCACGTTCTTCGAATCCCGTAAACGCAACAAACGACCCACTATTGACCGGTCGATCTACCGGGTCGGAGGCATGCGATAGGCTGTCTCGGAGTTGAACAACTTTTTGGGAAGCCATTTTCCGGTACTTTCCGGAGGCGATGGCGGACGTGTAGGTAGCGGAAGCCGTGTGACGTGCTTGTATTTGTAAGCAAATGATCCGGGAAGGAGGAGAGTCGAAAACGGATTCGGACTTGAAAGCATTAAAAGAAGACGCAAAGGTCGGCTAGACTGTTGTCATGCGGGGAAGATGAAAAGATCTCCGTGGACATTGAATTAAGAATCTAAAACCCTAAGAAGCCAGAAGGAAGAGGCAACGACAGGTTACATAAGGAAGAGGCAACGAAAGGTTACGGGGCAATATTTATTGGTTGGGCCAAAAACTAAACGTACAAAACATAGCAGGCCTACATAAATTTTTTAGGTCCAATTATAAAATAACTGACACGTGGACAGGCTAAGAAGAGAGGAAAGTGTCCTATTATATATATGATTACTAGAATTTTTACCGACATATATTTGATTAGCAATTTTTAAAGATTATAGTAACTTACAACATTTATAGAGAGATAAAAATTTATACTATATGATCGTGAGTGATATATGATCGTGAGTAGTTTTAAGGAATTTTAATTTTTCTTTTACGTTTAAGTAATATTTGAAGCAAAAAAGAATTTGTGATAAAAAAATTTAAATAAAAAACTTTCAAGTTAAAGATTTTCATGTATTAGTGAAGCGATAAATAAGGAAATTAGTTATGTTTCAAATTTTTTTGAAAAAACAGTAAAAAAGTAATTTTGTAAATAAATTTTTGAGGCATAAGTGACTTGTGCTTTATAATATAAGCGATTATGTTCTAACTTATTTCACACAAACAAATTTTTATATCAAAAACATCCTTAATTTTTCAACTTATTTATGTTAGTAATATCATAACAGTTGATTTTACTTATGGTCTTCATTGGCGACTGTCATATTTTAATACAATTTTTCAATTATCCTTTAAAAATTTTAGATATTTTAAATGATTTCTTGGTTGAAAAAAAACTCTGACCAGCTTATCACTAATTATAAATTTTCGTTCAACGAGAAATTAAAAAGTCAAAGTAACTGACTTTATCAAAGAGAGAAAAGTTATAGTTTTATACAATTTTCATATTATTTCTTTGACATTAATGCATATGCATACAAACAAAATTGCTCTATGTATATTTTAAAAAATAAATTAAATTGGTATATAATTAGCATCAAGAAACAGAAACATAAACTCTCTTGACATAAGACCAAAAACTTGTCTTAAACTTTCTAACAATGGAAGATCTTGATCCAACTTATATCCAAGCACCAGAACACAGATCAGACTCAAACTCCATCCCAAACCAACCAGAAGAGATACCGGTTATCGATCTTTCGCGTCTCGAAGACCCTAAAGATGTCCCAAAAGTGATCAAAGAGATAGGTGATGCATGTGAAAATTGGGGGTTTTTTCAAGTGATCAATCACGGTGTGCCTTGCGAAGCAAGAAAGCGTGTCGAAGAAACCGTGAAGTTGTTCTTTGATTTGCCTATGGAAGAGAAAGTGAAGGTGAAGAGAGATGAAGTGAATCCTGTAGGTTATCATGATGGAGAACATACAAAGAATGTTAGAGATTGGAAAGAAGTGTTTGATGTTTATTTTAAAGATCCTATGGTTATACCTTCTTCTACTGATCCTAATGATGATGGTTTAAGAGTTGTTTACAACAAGTGGCCTAAGTTTCCTTTTGATTTCAGGTAATTAATTATAATTGATTTTATAAAAAAAAGAAAATTATAATGATTTTATATTGGTTTAACTTTGACTTGTGTGTACTATATTGTGATCAATGCATGGTGAACTTAAAATTAATTATTTGATTATTATAGGATAAATATTATATATTATTCTGCACAATAATTTTATAGATCATAGACAAGAACTAAGTGAGTCATGAGTTTAATAATTACTCTATTTTCTTAACTCTAGCTAGTGAAATTATCTTATAATATATATGAATATATGATAAGCTTTTTTCATATTAATTATAGGTTAATGAGATCCTATATTAAGCAGTCACACACACATTAAAAATAAGTTTTCTGTATAGGCAAATTACTTCTTTCTTTAAAAAAGAGTTTGCTTCTAATTTTTCTATATATAAAAAAAATATAAATTAGAAACCAAAATGCTAAAAACTTTACAACTCACACATACGGTTCAAATATATTTAATACATGCATACACGTGAACACTATCGTCCAATATAGGTTATAACTCACACGTATTATACAATAATTCAATGAAAAAATATCTTATCCTCTATTTTATTTTATTTTAATTTTCATAAGTTAATATCTTTCTTTTTCTAAAATTTATAGGGAAGCATGTGAAGACTATGCAAGACAGGCTGAAAAATTAGCCTTCAAGCTACTAGAACTCGTGTCATTAAGCTTAGGCTTACCAAAAGAGCGTTTCAATGGTTACTTCAAAGAGCAAATGAGTTTTTTCAGGATAAATCGTTACCCACCATGTCCACGTCCTGACCTAGCCTTAGGTGTTGGTCACCACAAAGATGCGGACGTTATAAGCCTATTGGCTCAAGACCAAGTTGGTGGGTTACAAGTTAGTCGTAGATCCGATGGTGTTTGGTTTCCCATTAGACCCGTTCCTAATGCTCTTGTCATCAATATGGGTAATTGTATGGAGGTAAATGTTTCTTTAATATATTAATTATTATTTCTCATACATATTATGACATTGAAATATTACTTTATACTTTCTTATAAAAAATGATTATGTTATTATACTTCGTCCCTTCCTAATTGGTATTTTTTAAAAATTTCTCACACATTAAAAACACACATTAATTATTAGTTATAAATACATAACTATTTTCCCATTTCTACGAGTTTCAACTAATATTCCCTCCGTTTTTGAATAGTTGCCGTTTTAGAGATTTTTTTGTTTTTAATTAGTTGTCGTTTTCAGTTTTCAATGCAAAATTTATTACCTTTTTATTTTTTTTTATTTATTTTTATTATGCAAACATAATTAATGATGTGTTTTTATTGAAAAACTAACAAAATTAATAGTTTCTTAATTTGTGTGCATATAGTTAAAACGACAACTATAGAAAACTAGAGGGAGTAGTATTTTAATAAAATCCAATTAATGAGTTTTGAAATTTACATTTGTAGTTAAATATATTGAAAATCTAAAAGATCTATTTTTAAAAAATCAAATTTAAAATCTAAAACATCTACCTTTTTTGTTTTGTTTTGTTTTGTTTTTCTACCTTTAAAAACAAAATCTAAAGCATCTTATTATAAAAAGAACCAATGAAATATTATAATGACTATATATATTATTTCGTAATTAAATATTATGACCATTTAAATTTTAGGTGTGGACAAATGATAAGTATTGGAGTGCAGAACATAGAGGCGCTGATCGTTTGCAGGTCGCTGGCGACCGCGACCAGAGTCTGCGACCAAATGTTGTTCGTTTGTCTGTCGCTGAGTTTCGCGACATGTCGCCGCGACCAGTCGCCAGAGTCTGCGATTTGAAATTTGAATCGCCGAAATTTTCAGCGTTGCGACCAATTTTTGCGTTCAAAACACGAAAAAAGACAAAAATACCCTCAAAATAAAAAAAAACCTAACTATTTCTTCTTCGTCGCTTTCTCTTCTTCCTCGTTTCCCTTTCACGCTCGTTCCCCTTTCACGCCGCCGCCGTCACGATCTTCGGCAACGTTAGCTTTAACTCTACCGGAAACGCCGCTTTCTACGCCGCCGATATCCCCGTAGATTCACTCTTCTGAGGTAAAATATTATCATCTCTTAACCTCTGAATTTTCCTTGTAAAGAAGAAACGCAGAGAATCAGATTCATTTATTATATTTGGAGGTTGAATCGTTTCTTTGAGATATGTTTGTGCATATCATTGATTCATGTGTCTGTAATAATGAATTTCGTTGGATTAAACACCAATGATGCCCAGAAGAAAGGTGGCAAGCTTGCTTTTAGCTTATGTTTCAAGCTTAAATTAATATATGATACATACATACAATAGCTTATGTTGATTCCTTTTTTGTTTATAAATCATAAAAAGCTTCGCTGGTATGTTCTCAAAAACCCATTTTGAAGATTAATTAGCTGTATATGAAACCTTATTGTCAAGATTAGTTTAGTAGTAAAAGGCGTTCTACGTTTTTAAAATCTTGTCCTAAAAGAGTTCTCATTGGTCATTCTTTAATAAACAAGTATGCATGTTTATGATTATATTTTCTATGAATTTCAGTTTTATTCAGTTTGATTGCATAACCATTTGATTTGGTCTAGTATTTTCAATAATGAATTTGATTTGGTCTTAGTTTTATTTCATCTTCTGATCATTTGTTATTCTTGCAGTTGATTCCCAGGGAAAGAGCACAACTAAATATCGTGCACATGGTCATGGGGAAGAAGAAGAAACAGAAGAAGAAACAGAAGAAGAAGAAGAAGAAGAAGAAGAAGAAGAAGAAGAAGAAGAAGAAGAAGAAGAAGAAGAAGAAGTAGCTGATGATAGTCACAGTGATGATGAACATGGTGACCATATCCCATATGAACCGACCGGTGACAGAGCCATGGAAGGTGTACGTGATTATATCACAACTGAACTGAGCAGAAGACATCGATTACCTTATTAGATTATTAAGAACTTGTTTTAAAGTTGTTTAAATTTAGTTTGATTTTCATCATTAGTTTCATGTGTTTTTGTTACCACCATTTGATTTTTAATTTGATTTTTAGTTTATAAAACGAACAAAAATAAAATTCAGCGACAAAACGCAGAAATTCAGTCGCACGATAAGCAAACGAACAATTTCGCGACAAGTCGCCGCGATCAATCGCGCGATAAAGAAACGAACAATTCCGCGACAAGTCTCCGCGACCAATCGCGCGATAAAGAAACGAACAATTCCGCGACAAGTCTCCGCGACTAGTCGCGCGATAAGGAAACGAACAATTCCACGACAAGTCGTTGCGACTAGTCGCGCGATAAAGAAACGAACAACATGTGGCGACATACGATCGCAGACTCTGGTCGCAGACTCTGGTCGCGGTCGCCAGCGACCTGCAAACGAACAGCGCCAGAGTTGTTGTGAACACAACAAGAGAAAGATACTCAATACCATTCTTCTTAATGCCTTCACATGATGTGGAAGTGAAGCCATTAGAAGAGCTTTTGAGTCTTGAAAACCCACCAAGATACAAAGGTTATAAATGGGGTAAGTTTTATGTTAGCAGAAACAGAAGCGATTTTAAAAAACTTGATATCCAAAACATTCAAATCAATGACTTCAAAGTTGTATAACTTAATACGTACCACTATATATATGTATCCGACTTCCTTTTTTTTTTAACTAAGGTATCATAATTATTGTAATAATGTGTGTGAGACTGATTTTTTTTTTTAAAAAGCAATAATACAATTTGATAATGTTTCATGGAAGTGTTTCGAGATTTAGATGAGAACACAACAAAAAATATTGATTCCTTGCTTGTTATACAATAATAATTCAAATACTAACAAAAGGAATAAACCAAACCAAATATTGCGAATAGAATTAGTTTGTAAATAACCTATTCTCGATTAAAATTGTAATAAGACATTTGTGACCATGAAAGTGATATATGATGAATATGGGTTCTTCTAAAAGCTTGATAAGGGAATACATGAAATAAAGAAAGAAGAAACAAAACAAGACCTAATAATTAACAATCTTGTCCAATAATTTAACATTACACATCATAACACACTTTCTAATTAAGTTTCTCTGTGACTTGTTAAAAGAAGTGTTTTCCCTTAAACACTCTCTTGTCTTCCCTTTCTTCAAGCACTTTCTCTGAACTGATCGCATCAAGATCTACACAAAAGACAAAAATACCACTCTCCATAACCATAACAATGTTATTAATTAGTATAAAAATTGATTATATATTGTTTCTTAATTACCGTTTAAAATCTTCTCAAACTCGGTATCTCTTGGTCTCTTATTAACAACCAATTGATCATTTCTCATTGTAACGTCGATGATATCATCGTCACTGTCACTGATATGAACTTCATCAAGCGGATATTCAATCTCACTAGTGGTAACATCGAAGATTAGTACACGAAAACTCGAGTTTCCTTTGTATTCGAATAAGAGAAAATGGCCTTCGTTTATAGAATTAGCTTCTGCAAACTCACTCCAACCTTCTTGGAACCAAAGCTCTTCACCGATCCTTTTAAGCTTTATGTTACGCTTGAATCCCACGGGTGTCTCTAATGTAACAACCTTGGAGAGTTTAGTTCCTTGTAGTTTCACAAATCTTGTCGGAATCCTCTGTTACATACATATGAAAATATTAATTAAACATTTGCATATTGGTTTTTTTGCATGTCCTAAGAATATATATTGTCGTTATTATTTTTTAAAGATAGGAACTAGGAAGAGTAATAGTTTGTTTATTGAGTTTCTAATAGATTTAAAGTGTGACACCATTTTTCGACTAATGAAAATTTAGTAATTTCGCATTTGAAAAAAAAAACAGATCATTTAATTATACCAACATGAGACATTCTACAAATAAAAACCATTAGACTCTCTATTTGGTAACCAAATTGTCATTTTTTTTAATATTCTCTTCTTTTAGATCTATAACTCAAGTTACATAACAAGTAATAAGTGAGTTTCCTAAAATAATTAATTAAAAGACTGTAATATAATTTAAATGGAATCAAACCAAAAAAGAAACACATGCAAAGTTCTTTTCAAGTGATAACTCTATTGTATGCATTACCAGCATATTTGTCTGCATTGTTGAAGGTAAAACCACTTTAAAGAACTTTTTCACCGGAGATTCAAGCTCCGTCGGTGACCGACGGTGAGAGTTTGCGGTGACTCTACCCTTCGTTCTCCGTGTAGTAACCATTTTTTTACTTCTTTTTTTCTTTTTCTCAAAGAGAGAAAGAACCAAAACAAAAATAAGTGGAGGGTTAAAAAGGACAAAGAGAAATAGACAGCTTTTAATTGATTTTTGTAGTTATGTTTGTGACATTTTATTCTGACAAGTGACAAGCTTTTTACTTTAAATAAATTATTAAATTCTAGTATTGGGCCTAGCTTTTCTTAAGGCCCAAAAAGAGTGTAAAAAATTGAAAATATCCGACCTGCCGGAATCGAACCAGCGACCTAAAGATTATCTGTTTATAAACAACTACAGTCTTCCGCTCTACCAACTGAGCTAAGGTCGGTTACGTATTACGTCTTCTTAAAATTATATTTAAACGTTAAAAAAAACAGCTATTATTTCTTATTATTACGAATAATATTTGGGCCTTCTTTTAATTTAAAGAAATACCCTTTGCGCATAATATATAGGCCCAAAAAAGTCACTGGCTTCCTCTTCAAGCTCCATCGTCTAAAGGAGAACTCTCCTCCTCTTTTCTGAAGCCGATACACAGATTCAGTAGATTCGATCTCCAGAGAGAAACTTCCTATTCGATATCTCTAATCAGTGTTTAGCTTTGTTTCTTAATAGATGGAGTTTTTCGTTGAAGAAGGGAAACGAGTTCATGAAGATTGCTCGACATTGATTCTCGTAAGCTCCTTTGTTTCGCTTTCCTTTTACAGTTTTTTCAGATCTATACATGTTCTCTCCTTTCTGGGTATCTGTTAGATTTCGATATCTCCGTCTACAAACCGTAAAGACTGTAGCTTTAGCTTTAGAGATCCCATAACTTTCTAAGAAGCTTAATGGTTTTGTTTTTTTTTGTTGTTGTTGTTTTGGGCACACAAGCCTGCATTGTCGATAGGGAATGTAGGTCAGCTAGCTTTAGATCTTCTAGTGTCATCAAGTGGTGCAGAGAGAGTTGGTTATCTCGACGATCCTTATCTTCTTCCTTGTGTTGGCAACGATGCTTATGGCCCTCTTCCTTGTGGCGATATCGCTCTTCCTCTCGAGGGTTTGTTCTCTCGATACTATTACTTGCTTTCATTAAAGAATAGAATATGGTGTGATGAGGGATGGGCTCTGGTTTATATGATTTAGGAGATTTCTTGTGACTGGTTTTACTCTACAATGTATTGTTTGATGCTTTAGATTTTATATGTGTCTATACGTTTTTTTTTATTATATGTTTGGATTAGGCCTTTATCCTTTGAAACCCATAGAAAGGTTTTTTATCCTGTTGATTGTGTGTTTTTCAGTTTACGAATCGTGTTCAATTGCTACTACTCTTGCTCAGCAGCGGTCTCCTGTCGCTAAGGTATTACATTTATGGAAGCAGCTTTGTTCCTCATAGTGATCCTTTATTTTGTTTAATGGATTTCATTCGATGCTTGTTGTGTTGAGACGTTTTGCGCTTATAATGTTGTTTTTGGTTTAGGGTATGATGATTAAATTTGCGGAGAATATAGCCGATTTTGCTGCTTCTAGTGGAAAGAAACATGTTGTCGTGCTTTCAAGTTTAGACTTCCAAAGGCTGCATAACATGGATGTGTCAAGGTAAACTAAAACGCCACTTTGGCTTTTTGTGTTTGCACTTCTCTCTCTTTCATTGCCAAGAGACAATGACTTTACTAGTTATTTTGTGTTCTCTTTGGGAATTACTTTAGCGGTCCACGGGTGTATTATCTGTCTAACGCCGAATCTGATGGAAGAGATGATCAATGTGAAAAGCTCGGATTCGGAAGATTGCAAGAGTACGATTCAGAAGGAAGATGTTGGAAGTACCTTGACTCTGTCTTTAATAAGAATAGTAAAGAAGAGCTTACTTTCCCTTCTGAAGATGAGCTCGAAGACATAGATTACTACCCAAGCTTGCCGTTTGCAGCTCTTTTCTCAGCTTTCAAGGTAAGTTAAATGCCGTCTGTTGAGTAGCTTGTTTATTTACATGTTTTATTCATTTGAAAGGCTTACATGGTCTATGTTGATGATTTAGGCAAGAGACTTGAAAGTGACATGCCTCTTATGTTACTGTTCTGAAGGAGACAACATCCCCGATGCGTTTCTTCTAGCAGAGGCTGCGTCTAAGCTTACGGGTCTGAATCCTGACAAGTTCCACGGTAAACAAAAGTTCATTTCTTTCAAGTGTAGTTACATTTTGAGCAAACAAGCTAGAGCCGAAACTTGCCATGGATTTTAATTCTTGCAGGGGAAGAAGGTGGGAAATGGAAGATACCGTATTCGTGGAAGAGTATGTATGGAGCTCCTCCTGATATGTCCATGTTTTAATTACTTTTTCTTATGAAACTCACAGAGTTAAGACAGAATATCTTGTAGTAAAAGAGTGATACAATAAGAAGTTTATGATCATTTGAGATGGTTTAATACCATAATGTCATGTCTCTAGTGATTCTATCAACTTTCTAAACCATTAGTACAAGACAATAAACCGAAGTTACAAACCGGAATACATAATGTAACTTAAGGCCGGTTTATATCATTTTTGCGGATGCAAACAAGTAAATTTCCATGAACAATAATGTAAGAAATATCTACGGGGACTAAAGAAAGTAGTTGAGCAATAAATAAATCTACAGTCATTGTATTTTTATTGTGTATATATATATATATATATATATATCAGGCCAACGCAAGTACTTCTGACCGGTTTTTAATTGCACATTTACTGCCATCAGATAATAAAAAATATATTAAAATTAAGGGTTAATTTGCTCAATATTAGTATTAGCATCGATAATTGGGAAGGGTGACAAAAAGTGGTATAAATTAGGTGAGTAAGATTGAGTAACAATAAAATAAGAAAATTCTGACCAATTTGCCCCTAAACTTTAATAAGCTACGGAAAGTGTATATGATGAGACATATGACTATTGAGTGCATTTATGGGAGCTCGATGTGACTTTAAAAATTAATTCAAAAAAATAATTGAAAGATGAATATAATGGTTTTTGTGTATTTATTGAATCAAAATAGAGAAATAAATACATGTTATATATTGTACGGAAATGTATATCTATGTAGACAACAAATAGACGTCTATTATCAATAATACAAACATCCATTCCAGTACATTTTGTTATGTATATCTATCAAAATATGGATCAATGATACCATGAACCATTAATAATTTGTCTAACTCTAAACAATAACCACTAAACCTTACCACTAAATCATAAACCCTTAGCTTTAAACCCTAAACTTTAAATCCTAAACCGTAAAACCCTAAATCATAAACCCTATACCTTCCGATTATAAACCGTAAACACTAAAAACTAAATTTTAAACCCTACAATCTAAACCCTATACTCTCAGCCCTATACCATCAATCTTAAACACGAGATATTTAAAAATAGCCATCTATTTCGAGTGAGGCTTAAAGTCATTAAGAATCTTAGATATTTTCAGAATAGATGAAGAATAGATTCGTAAACATACTAAAATAAGTAACTATTAATACATAAATAGTTAAATATTTTTAGGAAAATAGAAAACCATTCTTCAAGTAATAGTCAACTATTCGTATAAATTTATATATAATATAACCGATTCAAAAGATTTAACAAATTTTAAAGAAAAAAGATAATTATTTTTTTTAAAATTATAAAAGAAAGTGTTAACATGAAGATAGTTTGCTATTATTTGGCAATAGGGAAATAGCCGAATAATATGAAAATAGGTGACCCCCCCTCCCCCCGCGACATAGCCAGCTATTATCTATTTCGAATAAGATGCATACAATATCTTCGTTTGCCTTGTATATTAGATTTTCATTTTTTTAAATATAAGATGTGGGACGAATGTTATAGATTTATAGTCCAAATAATAGACAATAAACCTTAAACTTTAAACCGTATACCCAAAACCTTAAACACTAATCAATAAACCTTAAACCCAAAACACTATACCATATACCCTCAGCCTAAAATTCTACACCAACAACCCTACACCATAAACCCTAATCTCTTAACCGTACACATATTTTCTTTTGACATAGTTAAAATCTAGAACCTTATGAATAAATCTAGGTTTACGTTTATTCTGAGAATAGTTATCTATAGTGAACTTAAACTCATATTCTATTTCTTACAAAATTACATATTTATCGTCCGTTTTCCGAATATACCACAAATATATTATTGTGTGACGTTGGAGAAATAGTTGAATAACATGCGAGTAAATAGATGACTCCTAACATAGGCATCTATTTCGAATAAGATGCATACATTATCTCTATATGTCCAAATTCATTGATATTCTGTGATTTAGTGTTCACGTTACTATGGAAGGAGAAGAAATACAAAAAAAAATCAAAATTATTGAGGGAATCAGATGATATTAGAATGACTGAACAAACAATTTAAGATTTTAAGGTTTGAAGCGTGGAACAAGACTCTGATCTGCATCATTCTCGTCCGCCGGATGTGATTTCTCCTAACCTTTCCGATTCAGAATTTTCCGACTTATGCTTTATCTCAAAACTTTTCGGTCTTTGTTCTTCGATGGACTCAGATTTATTTCGTTGTTTTCGATTGATTTAAACTTTTCCAATCTTTGAAAATCAATGGATCATATTATGTGGCACTAGACAACTATTATACGACACATGTATGTTTAAAATAGACAGTTATGGATTGAAATCCTATTTTTCCCATTCTTAATTTCGATCGCTGAAGAAAACTAGAGTTTTAACCACATAACTTTCTTATACAAATCGAAAATAAAAAAAAATAAAAAATGAACTGTGTAATAAAGATAGAACTAAAGAGAAGAGAGCGTTAATCAATACTTTGGAAGAAGAAGATGATGTGATATGACATAAAGAGTGTGTCAGTCTAAAATAATCTTTATATTTTTTTTTTTTTTTGTCAAGTAAAATAATCTTTATATTTAATTCCAACAATTCTCAGCAAATTTTCATTTAGTTATACAAAGGGTAAATTCGTCTTTTATCGAGCTCTGAAAACCCTCTTTAATTTTAGCTAATTAGCTATCCATTTTCTATTATTCCACCAAATTTCCCTAAAATTAATAAATAATAAATACTTTCTCACTTGCTCACTTATATTAATTCTGAATCTTGAAAGAACTGATGGGTTTATATTTTAGTAAACCCTGGAAATTCACATAATACGAGTAATGTTTAACAAAAGTGGAATTTATTTCCCACCACATAAGCATTATTGTGTCATAAGTCATAACCATAGGAATACTAATCTTAGATAATGACAAAGAACACAGTAATTATATGTTTCTAATTTCATTGGCTTTATCAGGCAGTATGAACAAATGGAGAAAAATGTAAGAAGAATTTTCTAAAAAAAGTTTAGTTCCAAAATAACAATAGAATAAAAAAGTCATCAAAATCCACTTAGTTCCCAAAACCATTAGTATGTGAGTGGGTCACCACATCAAATCCAACAAATCCAAAAAGGAGCACTATCTTCTTCTTTATTTCATCACCTCAATCTCCATATTGCTACATTTTGATAATCATTTCTTTCTTAGTTAAAAATTATGATATTATTACAGTTAGTTATTTATAGAATTACATCCCAAAATTACTCAATTAGTACCTCAATCTCAACAATGTTATGTAAGAATTGTATTTAATTCAGACCAAAATACCTGATATAAAACTATATTCATGGTTATATTGCCTCCATATTTGCAATTATTTTAACAGTGTTCATATATAATTTTATGTGATTATTATAATATTATCGTAATACTAGTTTAGAAACTTGCATTGAACAATGCTTTTTAGTTTAATAACATAGGTCTTCTAAAAGATACCTAGTCATATTTGGTTTGGGTTCCATCAAATTAAAAAATTTAAATAGAAAATAAAACAGTGACGTGGCAATTAGCCTTCCCAATATTGTTTACCTTTAGTCAACTAATTTTTCCACCGAAGTCCCCCAAATTCTCATTTACGTTAAGCATTTCACTCGAAACTCTGTTTTAGTTATTTCCTTGTATATTATTTTTTTACATAATTTACCAAACAAACCATGCGATTCACGGCGCCACCGCCGCGTTCAAACGCTAACTCACCGTCTCCGTCTCCGTCTCCTTCGCCGACGCCTACACCGTATTCGGGTGTAACGGAGGAGATACTTCCAAGTTCATCGGATCCTCCTCTCAAGTTTAGTCCACCGTTGATCGCTATGGTGGTTGTTTTAGCCGCCGCTTTTCTTTTCGTTACTTACTCTCGTCTAATCTCCCGCCGATTTCTCTCGCCTCTTTTCCGTCGTTTTCGACGGTGGCGATGCCGTCGCCGCCGTCTCCTTCACCTATCTTCCGCTTCCTCCGCTTCAACCTCCTCCTCCGATCTCCGATCGTTTTCTCCTTTCCCTTTCGACTCTTTTCACTACTCTTCCTACTCTCCTTACGGATTAGACGATTCCGTCATCAAAACGCTGCCGCTGTTTCTCTACTCTGCCGCGGCTTGTACCGGGAAAAGCGTTTCCGCCGCCGCGGCGGTGGGGAAAACTTCCTCCTCCTCTGTCGTCGTTGGCGATTGCAGAGATTGTGCTGTTTGTTTACTCGAATTCGAAGAAGGAGATTATGTACGGACGCTTCCTTTATGCTACCATGCTTTTCACCTTGAATGCATCGACGAGTGGCTCCGATCTCACCCTAACTGTCCGCTCTGCCGCACGGCGATTCTCGGATCAGCCGCCACCGGCGTTTTAGCTCCGATCTCGCCGTTCGTGCCGTTGATGGCTCCTCGGATCCGTCCAAGCCTCGACGAAGACGCTAACGCGATCATTATCCGCGGCGAGATCCCTCATCGGAGCTCAAACGCCGCTGCTTCTGCGGTTGCGATCGATCAGGAGATCACGGCGTATGTGGAAGAGCAATCACCGTCGATTTCTCGAATCCGTGATCTGAAGAGATCTTATTCGTTCGAATACGAGAGAGACGGATCTGCATCGGAGAGAGTGACGATGGAGCCAGCGACGGTGTCTCCGTGGAGATACCGTCGATCCACGTGGCAAAAGCAGAGGCAGTCTCCTTTCGGAAACCTGATTTCGAAATCGAGAGTGTTCTCTTTCAGATACTACAGAGGCGCGAAATCGCCGTTTTTACGACGGAGATCGGGAGTGTTTTTCCCGATATCGGAGCGGATTCCGGCGACGGGAAGCTCGTCGCGGCGGACGAAATCGATGACGAGTCCTATGTTCTTTAGAACAGCGCCGCACTCGTCGAGCAGGCTAAGATGCGGAGATCCAGAGGCTTTGTTATCGCCGGAGAGATGGAGAAGAAGGACGAGAGATGACACGTGTAGGGTAGATATGTAGATAGATTTGGACGGTGGTGATTGAAAAGAAGAAAATATTGATGAAAGTGGAAGGAGAGAGCATTAATGGATTGTGGGGTTTAAAGCATTAAATGGAATTAAAATCGGCGAAACAGAGAAAAGATTTCAGAAAATTGATTCACAAACAAGGTCCGTTTATTTAATTTTATATATTTAATTATTATTTTGTGTAATAGCCATACATTTCACCTCTCTTATTTAATGCTATTTTTGAGTTTCTCTGCAAATATACGGATCACATTAATGAATAACGTAAAGTCATTCAAAAAAATTAATGTCTAATTTTATGATTTATCAACTTTATGTTATCAATCAAAATTTCATAATATTTTCTTTTTGCAGATATTTTTTAGATCGGAGACGCCGAGACGGTGAGGTTTGTACGTACGACAACATTTTTGTCTTTTTATTTTATTTTAATAGTAGTTTTTTATTGTTATTGGGAGTTATGAAATGCATTAACTTCGAAAGCTGCAAAAGTTATTATAGAAACGAAGTCAAAGAAGCTATTAAATTTCGTTTCTATAATAACTTTTTTAAAAAAATCTGTCGGTGCATTGTTGTTTTCTACTATTACGGAATTTTTATGATTGTTCATAAGCTTTTGTATTCATACTAATTTTCCTATATGAGAAAATTACATCATAACACACTTTTTAAAACACAAATTACACTTTAGAGCACTTTTTGACATAGAGGCACTTTATTGTTATAAAAGACTAAATTACCCTTCAATTCATTTATTCTACATAAATTTCACAATCATTTTCTTTCTCATTTTTCTATTTTGCATTCTAATTTTAATTTTCTAGGGTAACATAAAATAATTTATTTTCGTATATTGATTTATAAAATTTTAATATATATATTTTGATATCCACTTTTATATATTTTATTTATGAATGGATCAACATTTGTGAATAACTAATCAATATCTAATTTTTTTATATATGTCCACATAGAATTGTACAAATGTTCAAAGTATAATGGACGAGTTTAAATTTTATTCCAATGAGTTTATATATCATAGACAATTCATATGATGATTTGTGTTCAAGTTTAAATAAATTATAATTGTAGTTAAAATTATATGATGGTTCATGTTCAAAAATGAATAAATAGGTTTTAATAATGAATTTAAAACATTTATATGTTTTGATGTACATGTAATTTTTATGTTTTCACTTATTAATATCAACATGTTTCATTCACATATTAAGAATATTACAAAAACATATGGGAGTATAAATATTAAATATAAATTACTTATGTAAATAGATATATGATAAACAAAAAAATATTGAAATAATATATTTTACAATAAATTAAAATACATTTACGAAATTGTACAAAAGTATGTCCACATAACATAAAACGTATCCACAACTTTTTGTACACAACGTTGTGTATCCACAACTTTTTGTACACAACGTTGTGTATCCACAACTTTTCGTACACAACGTTCTGTATCCACAACTTTTTGTACACAACGTTGTGTATCCACAACTTTATGTACACAACGTTGTGTATCCACAACTTTCTGTACACAACTTTATGTACACAACGTTGTGTATCCACAACTTTATGTACACAACTTTTGTGTACACGAAGGGTAAAACTGTATTTAAAAAAATAAAAAGTGTAAAAAGTGTCTCATATCACAAAAGATCCTTATTTTGATATGCAAGTGTTAAAAAGTGCTCCATTGTGTAAATCACTTTTTTCCTATTTAGGTGCGGACTAAATTGACTAAAAAATAATTTATGATTAATTTAATTATACGCTATGAATAAAATGATGTTAACAATCGTAATATAATTTTGGGTAATTCTTATGAATACCACTAAAAAAAGTTTTTTTTAACACAATTAGCACAAATTTTCGAAAATTTTATAAATACCATTAAAAAGTTTTTTCCATAAATACCACAAATTTTAAATTTTCAAAATTACACTCAAAACTTTCAAAAACTTATATCCTACCCCTTCAAAACTATACCCTAAACATTATATAGCGAACTCAAATAAAAAAATTTAAAATCTAAAAGTGTTAGAACTCGTTTTTTGTATTTGTGGTATTTTTGTTATAAAAAACATGTTAATGGTATTTTTGTTATAAGAAACTTTGTAATGATATTTTCAAAACAAAAACTTATTTTGATAGTATCCTAAGGAATTTTTATATAATTTTTACCTTTTAGTTTTGATATAATTTTTATTATATACTTTCTTGTTCCTAAAAGACACATGATTCGTGTTTTCAAGAAAAAAATAGTCACATGGATCTAATTAGGCGCAATAATAAGCCCATATTCATCAAGCCACACAAAAAAACACTCCTCTCAGTTTTAGTTCCAAGCCCTCTAATTTTGTTCTCCTTAGCTTTATAACCTCTATGTTCTGATTTTACAATTAAGTCCCCAAACTCTGTATCCCTTTTTCTGCCCAAATATTTTTATGATGTTCTGTAAATTCTTGAGGGTTAATGATAAAAAGATATGCACTTATCACTTGCCTTGTAACCATTAATGTAAAATTTTGCACGATACAAGTTATTCAATTCAACTCTCATATCGAAAATTAAGAAGAAAAAAACTAGGTTTTCTCCACTCGCGTTACTTTTTAAAGAAGCAACCCGAATCTGAAATCATGTGCAACCCAATCAATAGCTAATAATCTTCCATGTTTCTTGTTCCGACACTGCTCGATCTTGTTTCTTGCTTCACAAGGCAGAAAGTTCAAGATCATGTCGAGAATGCCTACGTGGCAAAGTTCAATGTCTTTAGCATATAACTCATAAAGCTTCGGCAACAGAATCTTGTTGTCTTTGGAAATTCCAACGTGTGATTTTACATACTCTTCTCTACCGCATTCTAGCTCCATCATCACGTTCTTTTTCGTATAAACACGAACCTATAAGAAAAATTAGTTTTAAATAATATAACCCTTCATAACAATAGCTTGTAACACAAGAAACATATGTATGTGTCTGAAGATTTTGTGCTTACTGATGGGTCTGAGAAGTTCCCAGAGCAAAGCGCGAAATGAAGAAGAGGCTCAATGTGAGTTATGGCATAATCTTTATTCAAATCTCCAGTTTTACCCTTTGATTTAGATGCAAAGAAGAACCTAAACACCTGCTAATTAATAACCATTAATCATTTCAAGCTCTCAAAACCAGCATTTAAAAAGTCAAAAAACCGAAAATCGAATCTTAAGACTTGCCTGTCCTGGACGAGAGACGCGGCAACGTAGAATTGAAGTCTGAATTGTATCTAAGTTCAAGCTTCTACCTCCAATGTTATATGCTGCCTACATAGGAGAAAAGCCCTAGAACATTGTTGACTTATCGATGACTTGTATTCCAAGTTAAAGATGTTAGCTTTACCTTAAGCAGGCTTGATACTCTTTTCACACTGTTTTTCGGGTTTCCATAGACAAGAATCGACTGCGAAAGAGACAAAAAGATAAACAACAACAAATTTAAATACTCTAGAGAGATTTATCAAAGAGATCGAGTTTTGAAAAACCCTAGTTTGGGAAATGAACATTACGTGCATTACAAGAGAGTTATGTATGTTAATCCAGAAAGCTAACTTTTCTTCATGATTCAACTTCTTTGGATTCACTCCCTCTAACTTGTTAACAAGTGACCTATTTAACACATTAAAATCGAAAAAGAACAATACAAACAATAGATTAAACAACATAATCTATGTTATATAAATCAAAAGAAGTTGATATTGTAAATAGACCAAAATTTATAAAGACCTGAAATGTTTTAGCTCAGGATCAACTTCGTTTAACTTGTCTGAATCTCTACATATTGATTTTACCATTACTAGTTTCTCGTAAGGTCGCAAAATGAACTTTATACGCTCTTCTTTCTTGCGGAAAGGGCTACTCGATTCTCCATCATCACCGAGTAATTCTGAATCCGAAAGGCGGCTAAATACTCCTGAGATGCACTTGATCATCTCTTCAGACAAACTGTTTGGTGATTCAGAAACATATGTCCCGATCATCGCATCCATATCACCTTGCTGTGACTCAAAAAAACCCTAAATCAACATTAGTAAAGAACACAACCCTAAACAGTATTGTGTGTTTTAACAGAGTTTTCTTGTACCTCAAGCATTGAGAAAGGAAGAGAGTGATGGTATGCTGAGTCCATTGCTTGTGGAGACATTCTAAAAGAATAACCCGAACAATGAGACAATGATGAGTGGCTTCGGAATATTCCAGACTCTTCTAGAACTTTCTGAGTGTTAAAGACCGCGGTTTTTGGCGAATCAACAATGACTTTAGAAGACTCAAGAATCTCCTCTGTTTCAAACTTAGATGCGGTTTTTTCGTTGAAGAATCTTCGGTATAGCAAAAGAAGGTATCTTTCTAAGTACATTACTTGCATCTCCAAACCCGCAATTTCTTTCACTAGTTTCTTTGCTTCCTAAATCAAGAAATCAAAAGAAAATCTCATCAGAAGTTATTCATAGAGAAAGGCTTACTTGTGTTCTAAGGTAGGTTTAAAATAGTGACCTTAGGGATAGAAGAATCTTTGTTTCTAAATTCTTTCAAGAACTGTTTGCGTTTAAGGACTGTCTCCATTTCATAACGCAGTAATGCTTCATCTTCTTGAAATAGCAAATCAATCTGCGGCACGAAAAAGTCGAAAGAATTTGATCATATCTCTTTTTTAATTTTCTTGAAAAACCTAACGAAATATTTACAGGTTTTTTTTTAAGATAAAACCTTATCACTTGAGACTCTACGAGAATTTGATTCTCTGGACATTACAAGAGATTTAAGATGTTGTATCTCTCTCTGCAAAGTTTGGTCCTATAAGAAGAAAAAGCTTATGTTGATTCAATGAACAGAGGAAAAAAAAGAAATAGCATGAAACAGAAGAAAAGCTTATGATGATTCAATGAACCATGTTAAAAAGTCTTTCACTTGACTTCTTGTTCTTGAAAGATCTTCTAAAGACAGGCTCGCTGAAAAAAATGGAGGAAATTAAAAAAGAAAGAAACTTTGTTAAGACAAGACACTATTAAATCCAAATATAAACTAATCAAGAAGAAACATAACCTTATAGAACGTTTATGAACTGAAGTTGTTGTCGTCATGATTGTGAAAAAACTTGAAAATCTCCCGCCTGAGTTATTTTTGTATGATATTGTGAAAAAATTCAAGAAGTAAAAACGACCCAACAGCTGAAAAATCACTGAACACAAAGCATTAAATGAGATATATATATAATATATCTTTAGATAGTAACAAAAGAAGAAGAAAGGAAAGGTTAAAGAACAGAGAAAATTTGCACTGAATAGCACTATACCACGAATGGAAAGGTATTATTTTTCTATCTGTTCTTTTACCTAACTTCTTTAGGTTAAAGTAAATGCATTTATACATTCTTTTGACAAACCGTAATTTATATAGCAATAAAAAATAACTTTTTAGCTTGTGATCCGCATATTTTGTTAAATTATAGTATTTGTGTTAAATATTTTGAAGTATATCGCATGGTGAAAAATCCCATTTGTGCATAATTCTTTGTCGGATAAAACCATTAATTAGCATGAATCATTGCAAATGTATAATATGGCTATCTATCTTTTTCTTATTTTTTTTTTGGTAATGCTATCTAGGGGTGGGCGCGGAGCGGATATCGTTAAAAATTCCAGTAATTGTTATTTGCTTTGGTATCTACGGATATCTAATTTTGTGATTTGCTTTGCTCCGAAAAAATACGGATATTCGGATTCTCGAATATCCAGAAATTTTACGAGTATTTGCGGATATTTGCGGATATTCGGATCACTCATTTCGATACAACATAAAGCCGAAAATACTAATAAATTTTATACAAAAATACTCTAGCTTTTGTTAAAATGATCAAATATTTTTTAGTAAGTAATTTTAAACTAAAATAAAAGAAAAAATTTTAAAAATAAGGATAACTAAGACAAAAACTCATTCCATCATAATTTAAATTCTTTTGCATGTATAAGTTTAACTTATTTTTCTTGACTTGAAAATATGAAACATATAATTAATAAGTATTATATATTTGTTACTTAATATACATATTTGTAATATCTATGTAATATACGAAGGTACGGAGCGAATCAGATATCCGACCTTCTAATAATTACTATTTGTTATTTGTTTTGTTCTCTTCGGATACTAAATTTTAGTATTTGCTTTGCTTTGAATTATCTCGGATATCCAGATTTTACGAATCGGATCGAAACAAATATCGTATCGGATTGGATATAAGGGATAATTTGCCCAGCCCTAAATTGCTATCTATCTTTTTCATAATATATATTGACCAGTCCGATCTTGGAAAGAAACATGTCTTTGATTGAAGCATTTTATTATTAAAATAGATGAATATTAATATAAAACAAAAATATGTGTCTCTTTCTGGGGAAAATTGCATCAAAAGAAACAAAACAATATGTAATAATTAGGTTTGACATCGGGTCTGATTCCTTTTTTTTTTGTAAAGGCTACTTTTTACGTAAGGAAAAGAAGACAAACTTATTATTAACGATTTACTGTTTGTTTTGTGTGTGTGTGTGAAGCTCTAATGTTAATGTACATTTAGCATTATACTACTAGAAAAATGAATTCAAATATAGTAACAACATATTCACCAATATGAAATAAAACTTCTTGTGATAAAGCATTTATCCACAAGAGTTGCTAATGGTAAATTACAAAAAAAAGGGTTTATGTGTGGTGGATATCTTTTTTGGTTAAAGAGAAGCATGGGAGTGTGAAGTGGCAAGCAATTTGATTGAAAATTGGTAAAGGAAAGCATTTAAAGCAATGAAAGGTGATAAGCTCCAACACCTTTTTTCCTCTTCTACAAATACATATATAACTTGAGAAGATGCATTTATGTAAAACCACGTACATATTTAAACACATATATATATTCACAATGGTCTAACAAACTAGTCTTTTTAATAGTAGCCAGCCAAGGACAATTACACATGTTTGTTACATGATTGTACGTTTGGTGTGTTTGGAAGTGTTACATTACATGCGGCTAAACATAAAATCAAAATTTTCCAAGTTTTGGTTTATTATTAGTGTCGTTGGGCACTCTAATCTAAATTATAATAAAGAAAAGATATAACTAAGAGAATACAAGAGAGAGAGAGAGAAAGACATTATAATAAGGTGATAGAAGAAGAAGATTCATATTTTGGGATTGTGTTCTTTGTTTGTTGTGGTTTACAAAGTTTCTCTTCCGTAGTTTTCTCTCCGAGACAACTCTTTTGTCTTCTTTAGTTTTCTGTCTCGATTGTCACAATTTCAAGTTTTCAACACAAGCCAACCACACTTCTTACTATGCATATAGTAATTTAGTATTTATGATTCATTATATTCAACATATATATATATATATATATATCTTTTATGGACTTCAAAAAGTGTTTATGATTTTTTGAGCAAATCTTTTGTAAATGTATACAAAGTTGATTAAATGAAAACTAATACTACTACACATTAAGATGAGCCAAGGGTGGATTTGTCCACTTTTGGTCTTTCTTCCTACAAATTGGCTTCTGTTATTTTTACTTAAGAGTAAAAAAATATTCATAAAACTTCCCCAGTCTTATTCTTATCTGTAACATCAGATTCAACAATAACACAGCACATCAGATTCAACAATAACACAGCACATCAGGATACCAAGAAAATAAATATGACCAACATCCTAGTTTTGTCGCTACCACATCCTAAAACTCTGATTCTCTTGTGGTATTATCGCCAGAAACACATATTTGGTGTGTTTGCGCCTGAAACAGCAAAAATGCAACAAGAGGGACAAACGTTGAGATAAAACCATCCCAAAAAAAAAGATAAAGAAAGCAGACAATCGTAGATGCTCTGTAATAACTGATAGGTTTTAGGAGATTGGACCGGCTGCTATTCGGCTAAACCCTATAAGTCATAGTGGCAAGAGAAAGAAAACGTCGCAAGCGCACACAATGCTCTCCAAGAACTTGTGAAATCAGTGCATCAAGAAGCCTAACAAGCCAAATTGGATCACAATAATTATCTGATAACCTTAAGACCCACTACTACTCTCAACAGTCTAATGAGCATAGCCAATTCTCACGAGGCTACACAAAAATGAACCCGAAAGACACTACTACTACACTGAACTTGCAATCGAAACTCAGAGTCTGATACACTTTTCAACACATTAATCGTACATAGCAGACGGCTAAAAAATCACCTTTACGAAGACGAAACAGAGGGAATCGACTCCTCCTCCTCCTCCTCCGCAGTGGAGGCCGAGGGAGGAGATTTAGCGGCTGAGAAACTAAGAGCAGCAGCAGCAGCAGCCTGAGGAGAATATATACGCGCTTTCTTTATAATGTCGGCAACAATCCAATTCTTACGCTTGCTCAAAGGCCTTGATGGATCCAATTTCACCTACATAATTACATAACCAATCAAAGTTTCTTTTACAGGAGCAGCTTATAAGTCAGAAACATATTCAAGATACTTCTAACATATCTTAGTGACCAAAGAAGCTAAGCACATAGTGATAAAAATAAGATCAAACAAGCTTTCTTCTCAAATTTCACAATCCAAAGATCTACCACAAAACAAGCTTACTCGATCGCCGATGTCGCATTCGTTTTTGTCGTCGTGAGCCATGAATTTGGAAGTGCGCTTGACGTAGCGATTGTAGAGCTTGTTGTGGAATAGTCTATCGACGGCAACAACCACCGATTTCTGCATCTTGTTAGATACCACCGTACCTATCACCGGCTTCATTTCTCCGATCACAGATCACTGAAAACGAGATCTGGATTTGAGAGAATCGGAAGAAGATCGGAGAAGAAGAAGACGACGACGACGATAGAACGGTCAAGTGTGTTTTGCGCTCGTCTCGCTAGGGTTTATTCTTAATAGGCTTTAATTTAGCCCAATATAATATAACCGAACTAAACCGGAATCATACTAAACCCGGTTCGACTCTGTGTTTCATGAAACATTGTGAATTTCATAATTATGGTCATGGAGAATATATTTTTGAAATTCGAAAGAAAATTTTAAAAGCTAATCAAATATGATTTTAAAAGCAATTATGATATAATAAAAAATTCAAATAAAAGATACAAAAAATCCATAATTTATATTATTGGATTTGTAAAATGAAAACAAGTTCCAACTTATTCTAGATAAAATCACAGTTACAAATTTTAAATAATTTATAGGGAGAATTACAAAACTACACTATTTGAATTATATTTCATAAAACTACATCATTTCAAAATAACTTCACAAAACTGCATCTAAACACTCAAAATTAAATTCAAATAAACCCTACCCACACTATTATATCCCCTTAATACTAAATCCTAAACATTAATTAGCAAATCCAAATGAAAAAAATTTAATTTTGGTAATTTTGAAAAGGGTAAATTAAGTTTTAAAATTTTTGAAAGGTGTAAATATGTGAAAATATTGAATTAGATATAATTTTGTGAAGGAATGGTTGAAATGATGTAGTTTAGTGAATTCCTCTAATTTATATGCGTTTTATATAATTTCAAGTTTATGATATTTTGGTTAATAAAATTAGGTCGTGGTTTTTAGCGGAAAAATCATAATATGATGTTGTTATTGTTCAATCTTTAATTTAAAACGTTATTTTTCAGAAACAATACCATCATTGATAAAAAAAAAAATAGATTATCAACAACTTTAAATTCCATAGGGGCGGGTCAAATAATCTTGAAGTAGAATGTTAATGTGATGTTTTGCGATATAAATGGGCTTTTAAAAAGCCAGGCCCAATAAAGAAACGGAATTTGTTTTCGTTTTCGAATTAAATACAATAAATAGTAAGATGAATAATGGGGGGGGATGGTGACGTGGAGAATTTATTGTAACATGAAAAAGTAGGGGGACAGTGGTTTAAATATCCCACACCTTCCATGTCTACTTTCTTTTCTATTGAGAAAAAAATGGCATAAACTGTAAATAACAGCAAAATCAAAGCCCCTTTTTTCACAACAAGTCATAGTTGTAGTACTTCATGATATTTTCCACGGCCATTTTACTTCTTCTCCTTCTTCTTATTCACTGTTTATAAATAAAATCCTTTGAAGCTCATTTTTATGGTAAGATGTCTTCTTCAATCTCTCTTTTCTTGCAAATTAAAATCCAAAAAAAATATCAATAGTTGATTATAAACTACATTGCAAATAAAGTTCTTATTAATCTGTAAATGCTCTGTGTTCTTATGTTGTCTTCTTTTACTTAGATTTGAGCTTGAATCTTGATTATTATGGTCAGCATTTTTGTAAGACCAAAGCAAAGCTTCTTCTTTACTTTTGTTTAACACTTTAAGTTTAAGTAAGATCCTTAGATTCTTGTCTTGATTTTTTATATATATATTAATCTTTCAAACTGTTGTAGTGTTGACTAATTAAATATTAACTTTCCATGTTTAACTATCATTAGTTTATATTTTCTGTCAATTATTAAGTCTTTGATCTATATATAAAACTGCAGGTCAAGTGTGCAAGAACTCTTATGATGATGTTGTTACCATATGAGCTCTGATAGAGATTCTGGTAACACAAGATTCGCATAACCTGTGATCTATTGAATCAAGAACAGACACTACTTGAAGTTAATACATTGTCTTAAAGGTTTTAAAAGCATGGAAGAGAAAGTTACAAAGAGTGGAGAATATACACCAAACTCTCATAGCTTGTCTCTTCTTAGAGTGTTAAGAGGCATAACATGTCTGATGGTGTTAGTCTCAACAGCTTTTATGATGTTGATATTCTGGGGGTTCATATCAGGTGTTGTATTGAGGCTATTCAGCGTACACTATAGCCGTAAATGCGTTTCCTTCTTCTTCGGCTCGTGGCTCGCCTTGTGGCCTTTCCTGTTTGAAAAGATAAACAGAACCAAAGTTATATTTTCTGGTGATAAGGTTCCTTGTGAGAAACGAGTTCTGCTCATCGCGAATCACAGGACGGAAGTAGATTGGATGTACTTTTGGGATCTAGCGTTGCGTAAAGGCCAGATAGGGAACATGAAGTATGTGCTTAAGAGTAGTTTGATGAAACTTCCTTTGTTTGGTTGGGCGTTTCACCTCTTTGAGTTTATCCCCGTTGAGCGGAAATGGGAAGTCGATGAAGCTAACTTGAGGCAGATAGTTTCGAGTTTTAAGGATCCCTGTGACGCTTTGTGGCTTGCCCTCTTCCCCGAGGGCACAGATTACACGTAAGTTCCATCTATTCCTGTTCAGAAACACTTTTGGTTATTGCATTTTTACCATGGGACTTTTCGCAGAGCGGCGAAATGTGAAAGAAGTAAGAAGTTTGCAGCTGAAAATGGCCTTCCGGTGCTGAACAATGTTCTGCTTCCTCGAACAAAAGGTTTTGTGTCCTGCTTGCAAGTACTGAGTTGCACACTCGACGCAGGTTTGTTTTATACTTATAAGATCATGTGTTTCCATAAGTATAAAACAAACTCTTACACAGCTTCTTGCAGTATATGATGTGACCATAGGTTATAAAACCCGCTGCCCGTCTTTCTTAGACAATGTCTATGGTATTGAGCCATCAGAAGTTCACATCCACATCCGCCGTATCAACCCAAACCAACTCCCAGTTCAAGAAAAGGACATCAATGCTTGGTTAATGAGCACATTCAAGCTCAAAGACAAGCTGCTCGACGACTTCTACTCCTGTGGAAAGTTTCCTAAAGAAGGAACAGAGAAAGAGTTTAACACAAAGAAGCAACTCATAAACTGCTTGGCAGTGATTGTCTTCACAATCATCTGTACGTACCTCACTTTCTTTTCGTCGATGGTTTGGTTCAAAATCTATGTCTCTTTGGCATGTGCCTACTTGACCTCTGCTACACATTTCAATCTCCGCTCTGCTCCAATCTTTGGGACTGCAAAAACAGCCTCCAAGTTAGAAAGCAAATAAGCTTTCAATGATTTTATATACTTTTGTATTTTTGGGATTAAGATTTAAGAGTCAATCCAAATTTTACTTATTGATCCAAACTCTGTAATAAATAAATAACTATTTCTAAGTTAGAATGTCTTCCCACATTCATCTACACATGTTAGCACATAGCTTGGTAGATGAAGACACATTTGTCTGGTACCTAACTCACAAAGCCACTATAGTTTTAACCAAAAACAGGTTAGCAAATTTATTTTTCACATTAATAAACTGTCGAATTGAGATGATAAGTCCAAGAAGTTGCATATATAAGCAATTAAATTTGAAGCCACCAATAAACGCCCGTGACAGATTAGCACATTGGGACATAGCAATGCCAATGTCTCACGGGTCTTCTTACTTTACACAAAAGTATTATAAGACAACAAAAGAATATATATTGTATTACTGTCCAGCTTCCTGCACATGCTCTTCAGTTAATATTGGATATGATATGAATAATATGCACATGAGATTAGTTCTGAGATTAATCACAAGTGTATTGTCTTATATGATGCTAGGGACCCATGCTTTCATGTTAATTCATGATTTTATAGATCTAATAAGACTAGTAAGGTGCCTATCATCTCTATATAAACCCTATGAAGCAGGTAGAGTAGCATATCCTAATCTAAGAGAAAAGCAAACCCATCAAATATTTGCAAAACAATTGGTGGAAAACTCTTTAAAATTACTAAAAGCAATGGTGTCAAACACTAAACTTGTTGTCCTTACATTGGTTCTTGCCTTGACACTCACGGCAACAAATGGACTGGAGACATGTGGTATGTCCATTTCTGATCTGTACTCTTGCAAGCCCTATGTGCAGACTAACAACCCATTGACCACCGCGATTGATCCAAAGGGACCTTGCTGCACTGCCCTGTCCAAGGCCGACTTCAAATGTCTCTGCAAGGAAAGCACCAAAATCAACCCCTTTCTCAGTGGGATTGACTTTGGCCTCGCTCTTAAACTCCCTGAGAAGTGTGGTTTACCTAATGCAACTTGCTAGACCATATTTTCTTTTGGAAAGTTTCGCTTTGTTGTTTTGATTTCTTCATGAGTTCATGGTTTTCTTGTACTGGTTTATGTTGCTGTTTATGTTCTGTGTTTGTTTGATTTGTTCCAGCGGTTGTTGTCTTAACTGCTCTGTGTTGGTGTTTCTCGGTTTCTCCGGGGCCTGCTTCATAACAATAAAGCAAAAAATTAGTACTCACATAACATTGTTTTCTGGTTGGGATAAGTTGAGATTTAAGAGGCTATGGATCTTTGGCTGATGCACCAGCTCTAGAATAGCCAACAGAGGCGAGTAAAACAATGTCGAGTTCATTTCCAAAAATCAGTGTAAAAGGTGACACTCAAACAATACAGTGATGGCCAAACAATTGTTGATGATAAGAAGCCAACTATGAAATATAATCTAAGCACCCAAATATAAGTAAAACTACATTGATGTTCGTAAATGGATGATGAATCCCTTAAAGCACTAATGCATATATTATGAAGATCGGGTCATACCTTTCTCTCTATAATAATGTAGAGAAAATTGATACCTTTCTCTCTTAGATCTTGATTTCAGCAATTTCAGACACATCCTTGGTCACAAAATGTAACATGGCATATATAGCTTCTGTTCTGAAATGGGAAATATCAGAGGAAGTAAACATATGGACTTGATTATCGATATATACCCAGCTTCCGCCAGAAAATTTCCCCAGCTCCTTCCCTCTCATAAGATTCCGTATCCGTCTCGTCTCATCCCATCTAGCAGACGAGGCATACACATTAGCTAGTTGAATATAACGAGACCCGTTAGATCCTTCAATGAGTAACAATTTCTCTTCCACTCCCTTCACAAGCTCTGCATTCTTATTCCAGTTACAAGCATTTAAAAATGCTCCAAGAATGACAGCATCTTCATCAACTTGATCAATACCTTCCATAAGTTCTATAGCTTTGTCCAACCTATTCGCCTTTCCGTACAAATCAATCATGCAAGTATAGTGACCAACCTCGGGGGATATGTTGTAAACCTCTACCATCGACTTGAAGTATTTCTCGCCCTCTACAACCAAGCCGCGGTGACGACAAGCTGATAAGAGGGCCATGAACGTGATTTCATCAGGCTTGAATCCATTTTCAGCCATGTCTTCAAAGAGCTGGAAAGCTTTTGCTTCATGGCCGTGATGAGCACAACCAGCTATCATGACGTTGTACATTACAGTATCTCTCTCGAAGCAACTTTCAAAGACCTTTTCAGCATACTCAACGTTTCCACATTTTGAATACATGTCAACAAATGCAGTAACAAGTTTTTTATCCATTAAAATGCCTGTTCTCAAGCTATGACCATGAATCTCCTTCCCCAGTTCCATAGAAGCTTGTAAAGAGCATGCACCAAGGATGCTAACCATGACCAAAGAATCACGAATTTTGCTCTCGGCTATAAATTGCCGTGCAAGTTCAAACACAGAATCAGGTTGTCGTATATTAAGATATCCCAAGAACATTGCAGTCCAAACAATTAGATTCTTCTCAGATAAAGAATCAAATAACCTCTTTGCTTCCACCATCTTTCCCTGAGACGAGTAACCCACAATCATCGAAGAAGTTGAATACAAGCTCCCAAAACCATATAACAGATAGGCAGACTCCGCATACTTCATATTCCCACACTTGCAATAAACATCAACGATTCCACTGCTTATAAATTTATTAGAACATGATCCATCTTTCAACACCCGAGCATGTACTTCCTTACCGATCTTCAATCTCTTTAAACTACTCAAAACATTTAGAACAGACGAGACAGTGTGTTCGTCCCATTTCAACCCACTTTCCTCCATGCTAAAAGCCATCTTCAAAGCTTCTTCTCCGTATCCACTCTGCGCATATCCCGAGATCAATGTGTTCCACGAAACCGTATCATTGACTTCCGGGTTTCTCCAGAATATAGTCAAAGCTCTTTCAATGTCACCTTCTCTACAATACGCTGCAATCATCGCGTTCTTAGCCACACCATCAACAAACTCAACACAAGAACCGTTAAACACATTAAAAACTTCCTTAAACTTGCCACATTTCGAATACATATGAATAAGAGAACTAGCAGCATATTTAGTCTTATCATTCCCTGTTTTAACCATAACACCGTGTAACTGCTCGCCATAGAACACATTCGTGAGCTTAGCAGAGAGTTTAATCATAGTAGTGACAGTGAAATCATCTATAAAAATCCCATCTTTCTCTCTCCTTTGCATTTCACCAAACATCTCAATAGCTTCACTCTCAGACCCATCGGTTCTAGCAAACCCTGAAAGCAGAGTGTTGTATGTAATCGAATCTCTTTCGAAATCAGCCCTTTTGAACAGCTCACGAGCTTCGTTTAAATCTTTGAACTTTACGTATGCAGAGATCACTGCGTTCCACGAGTAAACGTTTCTCTCGGGCATTTCGTCGAACACGTTACGGGCTTCACGTAATAAGCCGTTTCTCGAGTAGAGATTAACTAATTGGTTCGAGGAGATTGAGTTCAAGGCGAAACCTGTTTTGATGGAGCGAAGTTGAAGCGAAAACCCGTCTCTTACGCACTTCATGCCCAAGTTTCAGACACAAACCCGTGACGCCATGCTCTGTTACGGAGTAGAGAGAGAGAGAGAACAAGGGAGAGATAAACTATTTGGGTTTATTTAATTGGGCCTTAAAAATTTAAGCCCATTAATAAAGTGTTGAAATTTTATTTTGAATATAGGCCCAATTATATTTTCATATATACCAGTCGCGTGAAAATCGTGCTTTGCTTTAACATATCGAATGTGTATATACCAACTTTTAAAACCAACAAAAAGGTTGGTATAAACCCACTTTTTGTAATGATTAATCTATTCCCAATATTTTAAAATACTCACAAGATTTATGATATAACTTTTTGGAGACAGAGCGTGCTCAATCATGACACATGCATGCTCATGCAATAATATTTGATTTGGACAAAATAATTTTCCCATATATATATTCACCATGAAAATATATTTCCTATATATATTTTCTTTTCTTTTTAAAGTCGCAAAAAGACATAAGTGATAAGAAGTTTTTTTCATTATATCGGCCAATATGTTACAATTCCATTGGTTATTTAATTTTAAACCATAAATTTTTTCTTCAAAAATACGAAAAACAGTGGAAAGAAAAGTATTTGTGATAGAAACCACAAAGTGTAGTGATGTTTATGAATCTATGGTATGTTTTTATAAAGTGATCGTAACATTTGTTTTGTATTGATTCAAGTCGTGGCCTAACCAACCCCCAATTACTTATATTTTGTGGAAAATTAATTGGCGACGTGACACCATTTTTGCTTTAATCAACGTGAGCAAATTCTCCTTTTATTCCCATATATTTGGTTGAAATTTAAATTAAAAAGTATTTTATATACTTTTAAAAAAATATGTAGTTTACGATTATCTACTTTCTTTAAAACTCGATCAACACAACAAAACAAATTACTATTTGTTAAACTCTTTTTTGTTGATATTTGAGCATGTGTTGTATCGATCATAGTTACATCCTCCCATGATATTTAATACTTAAAGATATCATCAATTATATTTCTTGAAATCTCGTATATATTATATTATTATTGTTTCGATCGAGACCATATTAATTGTTGTTATAAACTTGGATTCACGTATATATGCAGCTGTAGAATCTATTTTTATATATAATCCGTATCTCTCAATTTTTTACGTAATTTAAATCATATAAATTATAATATGAATTACTAGTTGTTCGTTCCTAATATGATGTCAAGATTCATTAGGACTTAGCAAATTCAAAACCGTAATAAATATACATACTTTTCAAATAATAAAAGAAGCATAGAAATTCAGCAACACGTGGTGGACTTTTGTGTAGAAGTTTATGTGGACTCACTCTACACACTACAAAGGCATAAATAAAATAAAACAAAACCCATACCCATTTTATCAGTAACCCAAATTAACATAAAACTAAATGATATCTTTTTGATTTTGGAGTATATATATTCATATTGTAAAGTTATTGTTTTTAGACTATTCTAATTTTTTAAACAGAAAATTATTGTCTTATTGATTTATGGTCCAACTCTAATGCATATAGACTCTTGGAGTAAAAACTTTAAAGTCAACGGAGTTTGGATGCCGACACTTACTTCTGTTTGTTTATGTGATGCCATTAAGTGTTAGATAAGAATAAGATATATGATGTCTATATGATATTAATACATTAATTCACAAAAAAAAAAAATATATATCTTCCGTTGTTTGCCTTTTAAATTTTTCTAAGAGTTTATTTTAGAGTATGAGTAAATATTTATTAAATATTTCATATATTAATGACCATATATATGTGTAAAATCATGTGTTATAAAATTCGTTCACCCGAGATCGATTCCCCGCGCCTACGATAGTTTAGGTTTGGCTAATGGACCGGTCATTTCTGGCCCAAACAAAAAAAAAATTCGCTCGCTAGCCGATTACTCCCCCGAGTTTCCGTTAATCAGTGGTCGTCCGCGTCAATTAAGTTTTTGGTCGCGTAAATTTAATGACCTAAATAACGACGTTTAATTCTATAAAATTTCGCATAATCCAATTAATTTTTGACTATTTTTTGACTTATTTAATCATTTAGATTTAAATTTTATACTTTTTTGATAAATTATTAGTTTTAGAGGTTAATAACGTTATAAATGATAATAAAAAATCAATATAAAGTGAAAAATATATAAAAATATAAATTTATCCTAATATTACATCCCGATTAATCCCAAAAAATTTCTAATTTTTTTCGGTAGGTGCTAGGCCTTTGCTATCATCCGCATGCGCAGCACCTAGAACCTTGGTAAAATCAAATGCCAAAAGTGGAGGGTCAAATCATATATAATATGTGAGTCCAAAATCACGAGCTGCCCAATATTATGGTCACATATGATGGCTGCCTTTTTCTGATAGTACTTGCCCCACTTCACTATTCAATTATTGGATTTCTTTTTTTTTTTCATTTCTTTCTAACATGATATGTTTGTTGAAGTAATAATGAAATTTACTTTTTTGTCGAATGTACTATTGAAGATTAAGGATCCCTTGTAATAAATTACACATAGGATAAAAAATGAATCAAACATTAAATTATGATGAGTTTTTTTAAAAAAAATTGTATAATTTTGATTGAATTAGAAATATTGCTTTGATTTGTTATTTATGTATTTTTTTAATCTCATCTAAAATTATGTTACTTGAATTTTGGTATTTTAACTAAAATAATCACTAAAAAGTGACCAGAATATATATATAATGCTTCAAAAAAAATTATAATAGTATATTTTAATGTATATATTGAAATTTCTAGCCCAGAAATATCGATTTTTATAAAAAAATATTTGAGCAACGCATCATCTATCATTTTGAAATAAAACTTCTAAATATTTGATGGAATACTCTCTAAAACAATTATGTAATATTATAAAACGCACGTTGTTAGTTATATAAAAATATATCTAACATAAGATGATACATGATATAAACGTCACAATGAGAACCAAGATTTTAAAATGGATAAAAGATAATAAAATCAAGCTTTTGACTAACCATACTATATATAAAAAGTCATAATCTTATGTCATCAAAAAGAGAAAAATAATCTTATGTCATCAAAAAGTATTAATTGGTTCATTGAACTTCTAAAAAATATGTACATATCCTATCAAACAAATTCATAATTTCATATTATACGCATAATTTACGTCATATTAATTTACTCCCTAAAGTTTAAGTAGAGTTAAACTAGGCAATTATAAAGATATCTCAAGAGAACGAAATGGTTTTGATAATTACTTTAATAGTTTTTTTTAATTCTTCAAATTAGAATAAAAAGAGTCTACAAGTAGAAGCAAAGCTGTTTTGACGGTTCAAAGTCTTCATAACAGCGATTGCTTTGGTAAGCCAAAGACTTCTCTACTCATTTGTTTCTTGCAAGTATCCAAAAATATCATATTTATATATCAATATAAATGTATATCCTAATATTATATTACGAGTTATGCACTAATTCACTTTAATATTATTATAAGGTTGATTAATTATATATTTCTTTTATCATCTTCAAGAATCAACACATGTTGTCTTGGACTGTTGCGTGTGTTGACCCGGCTTCTCTGTGGAATCATAAATAACATTTAGACAATAATTAACCTTAAGTTACTAAAATACACATACACAAAACCACTTGGCTTATATATTTATAAAACTAATACAAATGCATTGGTAAACTATCTTATATGTCTTTGGTGTGTTGACGATGTTATGTTTCTAAATTCGATGATTTACGGCATTAAATGGTATTATCAGAGACTTGTCGTAGGTTTAACAAAAAAACTATCTTATATCGGTGTATATATAGGATTATCTTAAGACGTATATCATGCCAAAACTATATCGCAAAAATGTTTATTAGTTTTTATTTATGCCATTAGGTTACAGAAAGAAAACGATTTTAAATTGAAATAAACAAACATTATTTGGATTATCTTACACGTTCATTAAAATCCTCAAAGATCAAGTCGACAATAACAGTCAACAAGCACACATGGACAACAACAAGTAGTAGCCTTTTACTAGAATTACTTTTAAGCCCTCCTAAATTTTCTTAATTGTGATTTATCCTTTCTGGTAGAGTAATTCCAAGAAAAATTTAATACAAAATTGTACTATTAACCAAATAATTACAAATAACAAAAATTATGAATCGTTAGGTGCCGTTGCTCTATTAGTATTTTATGTATTTTTTTGTCTCTAATAGAAACATGCAAATGTATTTCTGAACATTATTCCCATAATCTCGGACGCTTTTGCCCTTTTTCATTGGACTTCAACACACACCACAAAGTCTATTTAAGACACAACTCATCACCACTAGTTGTTGTTTTAGTATACTCAATCTCCAAAACTATCTCTCTCTCTCTCTCTCTCTCTCTCTCTCTCTCTCTCTCTCTCTCTCTCTCTCTCTCTCTAAATGGCTTATTCAACGCCGGAAAACAAAACAATCTCATATCCGGCACCGGAAAAACATGTGCCGGAGTTAGGTCCACCGGTGAAACCAAAGAGGAATAAATATGCATTTGCTTGTGCAATATTAGCCTCCATGACTTCTATCCTCCTTGGTTATGGTTAGTCTAAAAAATAATTATACAATACATATTCATTTATTGATTTTCAAATTTAATTTATGTAAACACAAACAATTTAATTAAAGTTTAATGATAATAATTTTCTAAATTTGTGAAATTAAATTAAGCTAAGTTTTATATTGTCAATTTGTAGATATAGGAGTGATGAGTGGAGCAATGATTTATATCAAAAGAGATTTAAAGATTAGTGATACTCAAATCGGTATTCTCGCCGGAATCCTCAACATTTACTCTCTAATCGGATCTTGCGCCGCCGGTAAAACTTCCGACTGGATTGGCCGGCGTTACACAATAGTATTGGCCGGAGCTATATTTTTCGCCGGAGCTCTTCTCATGGGATTCGCTCCTAACTACGCTTTCCTCATGTTCGGGAGATTCGTCGCCGGAATCGGCGTCGGTTATGCTCTCATGATCGCACCTGTCTACACCGCCGAAGTTTCTCCGGCGTCTTCTCGCGGCTTTCTCACTTCCTTCCCTGAGGTATTATATATTTAATTAACCAAATCATTAGCCAACTAATTAGTGACTAGTAAAAAAAAAAAAAAATTAGTGAGTAGTGTTATGTTTTAGAGAAATTTCTTCAAAATATCACCAAAAATAGTTTTTATTCTGAAAATACAATTACAAACTTTTTTATAACAAAAATACCACATAAACCATTTTAAATATCAAAATATATTTTTTTAAAAATAATTTTACGAAAATACAAAAAATAATATTTTTTATTGGATTCATTATATAGTGTTTGAACTTTGAAGTATAGCTTCAGAAAAAGGATTTAGTTTTGAAATTTAAAATTTAGTTTTAAAAATTTTAAATGTATATTTTTAATAATATTTGCAAAACTTTCAAAAATATGGTAATTTTGTAAAAAAAACTCTATTTAGTGATATTTACAAGAATTTCCTTTTCTATATTATCTGACGTGGCCGAGTTGTTACGGTGACGTGTACAGGTGTTTATCAACGCGGGAATAATGTTTGGCTACGTATCGAACCTGGCCTTCTCGAACTTTCCACTGAAGCTGGGATGGAGATTCATGCTCGGAATCGGAGCCGTACCTTCCGTTTTACTCGCCGTCGGTGTTTTAGCTATGCCGGAATCTCCACGGTGGCTCGTTATGCAAGGCCGTCTCGGCGAAGCCAAACGCGTCCTCGACAGAACCTCCGATTCCCCCGAAGAAGCCACTCTCCGTCTCGAAGACATCAAAGAAGCCGCCGGAATCCCCGCCGATTTCCACGACGACATTATTCAGGTAACGAATTTTTCGAATTCGAGATCTCAGATTTCTCTCCGCCGCCAAATCGTTTTGACCTAATTTCGTAGATCTTCTTCTTTATTAGGTGTCGAGGAAGAATAGCCACGGCGAAGGAGTTTGGAGGGAGCTTTTAATCAGTCCGACACCTGCGGTTCGTCGCGTTATGATCGCCGCCTTGGGAATCCATTTCTTCCAGCAAGCCTCCGGCATCGACGCGGTGGTTCTCTTCTCTCCGCGGATCTTCAAAACCGCCGGGCTCGAATCCGACCACCAGCAGCTATTAGCTACCGTCGCCGTGGGAATCGTGAAGACATCGTTCATACTAGTGGCGACATTCCTCCTCGACAGACTCGGAAGAAGGCCGTTGCTTCTAACGAGCGTCGGAGGAATGGTGCTCTCTCTCGCCACACTAGGATCTTCCTTGACGGTCATCAACCATACGGAGAAGAAAGTGACGTGGGCCGTTGTGCTGAGCATAACGACGGTGATGACATACGTGGCTTCGTTTTCGATAGGAGCCGGGCCGATAACTTGGGTGTACAGCTCGGAGATATTCCCTTTGCGTCTTAGATCGCAAGGGTCCGGGTTAGCGGTTGTCGTGAACAGATTGACGAGCGGCGTGATATCGATGACGTTTCTACCGATGTCGAAAGGGATTACTACGGGAGGAGCGTTTTACCTTTTCGGAGGGATAGCGACGGTGGCTTGGATATTCTTTTACACGTTTTTGCCGGAGACGCAAGGGAGGAAACTTGAGGATATGGACGAGCTCTTTGGTAATTTCAGGTGGAGAGACTCCAAGAGTAAGCCTAAGAAGAACAAAAGCTCCGATCACGAGGTTGAAATCGGACCAAACAAACAGTGAGTTTTCAAAAGTGTCATAAAAAGTTGTAGAAATTTGATTATATATATAAGATGTAATTTGAACCAAATAAGCTTTTTTAAACTCATCGAAATCAGTTTAAAATCCCTCTATATAAAAGGAAGGATCTGGAGCTCCTGGAGTAGGCCACCTCAGCATTTTGGAGTTGTATATGACTGCCACCTCACTAGCTTCTGATGGATCAAGCCCATTTGCATTTGCAATGTGTTTCATTAATAAATTCTATTAAGCCCACTTATTCTTCTAACCCTAAAGCACGTCATCTTCACGTCGTCTTCTTCGTCGCAAACTCGTCGGCGGCCACTTCGTCTTCCATTCCACGGTCTTTTATTATAAACGTTTTACATTACTTTGAAGCTAACCAAACGCTTCGCCTTTCTCATAACTCCAATCTTCTCCTCTATAAAAATAAATCCCCGAGACGGCAAACGAATCAACAAAATCCGCAAAACTCAAGCTTCCAATAAACCCCAAAATGTCTCTCCTACAGACGAATCGTTCCTTCTCTTCCATCGAGGGTGACTTCTGCAGGGAACCAGTCTTCGCCAGGCTTATTCATTCGTGGGAGGCGCAGAACTTCTGCCGCGGTAACGCCCTAATGGGACTCGAGCTTCTGTTAATCGATCTTAAGGTTAGGCTGTCTTTCTTAACCCACTCTTATGGGTTACGATGTTATTATACCATTCTTCTGGACCCGAATATTTACTTAATTATGCAGCCCAAACTTTGTGATCAAATATTAGTTTTATCTCATGCTTTGTAAATCTTTAGTTTTATGTTCAGAACAAATTGTTGCTAACTTAGAATCTTTAATGGTTTTTCTCAGATTTTATGTTGTTTCTCACATTTGTTCCTTTCACAATTTTTTCCCAGCAAAATCCAAATAATTACATTTATTCGTTGCTTTTTCTCTCTAGAGAGTAATAATCCCTTTTTACTCTTTTAGTTTCAATTGGTGGTCTTCTTTTTGTCTGTAAATGACACTCGGATTCATTAGAAGATAACTAGGTGTATTTTAACTATCTTTTCCGGTAATTGTGTTGAGAAAATGTTTGCTTGAAAGTTTTATATGGGCGAATTTATGGAACCCTTGCTTCATTTGGCTTCTGTAACTTTTCCTTGGTCTCTTTTGTCTATAAATGGTGGTACCTTTCTTTTCCATTGATTGTATTTAGAATGTGTTTCTGTTAAAACAAACAAAATGGTGGTACCTTTCATTTTTAGTGGTATTTTTGAAAAACAAGGTTCTCTCATATTAGTTACTTTTGTGGACTTTTGGTGATATACTTACGTTTGGTAACCTTTCAAGTTGGTAATTTTAAAGCTTACAAAATAGTGGCAATTTCAATCTTTTATCATATTGTTGCAAAAAACAAGGTTTTCTCGGGTTGGTTACTTTTGTAGACTTTTGGTAAAACACTAACGTTTTCTAATTTTTCGAGTAGGTGATTACGAAATTACAGTTATTTTAATGCATCTTTGTTATGTTAATCAATTTAGTGGCCACGCTTAAACTTTTTATGTTTGCTTACAAAAAAAAACATTCACATTTTTGTCATGTGTTTTAGGGAGCGACGATGCAAGGCTTCGTCGCAGCGTCCCGCATCTTCCAAAGTTTTATAATAGGAGCTGTTTGGAGCCCCTGAGAGCCTCCAACTCAGCAAAAAAAAGGGTCTAAACGTTGACAAGTAAGCTTTGATGAATATCTTCGTGCTAATAAACATTTTAACCTTAAGAATTCTTAATTATTGCTTATGTTCTTCTTCTTCCTCAAACGGATAATAATTTTCAAGATCTCATAAAGTCGTGAACTGATTATAATTTAGTTCCTCTTTCCCTTCTCACAGATCTAATAACGTGAAAAAACGAAACGATGCCTATCTTGATACCTATATAAATTAGCGAACAAATTTCTGGAAAAGGTAGTCTACGTGATATTACGAAATGCAGAGCAAAAACACGAGATTGTGCCGTAAAATCATAGCATAAGCATCTAGATCCTCCTTCAAGAAAGGGATCCTATTAGAGTACAGGTACGAGCTTTTTATCCACAAAGCAATCTCATGTTATTATAAAATTTCACTTTCTTAATCGATTTGAGTGATTTTAAATTTCGGGAATAGGGATTAGCGTTTTAAACTTAGATTTGGAGTAAATTAATTCACGAGTTTATGATCTAGAATATGTGCATGCTTGGTAGTTGATTAGTTTATTGGTCGCTACGGAATTGGTCATCCGAAACTCGTGGGTGTGTTTGTTTTGACCATATTGCGAAAGCAAAGGAAAAGGAAAGATATTCGTTGCGGTGGTGGTGGTGGAGCTTACTATGAGGGTGGATACAATGGAGTTTTTTGAGGTAGTTGTGCTGGTTTCGGAAGCTTCCTAGGTGGACAAAGTGATGGTGAAGGTGGTGGCTACGGTGGAAACCTTTGTAGTGGTTAGTCTTTGGATTAAATTGAGATTATAACCACTGTCCTTTGGATTTTCTGTGTTTGTTTTTTCCTTCCGTTTCATGGCTTCCTTTATGATCTAAAGAGTGTTGAGTTGTATTCTTTTTTCAGGATGAGCCTGGGAAGCAAGTGAGCAAACACATGTAGCGTTTAAGGTATGCTGACTTAGCCGAGAATGGGTAAAAATTAGTTTATAATGTGCTGAATATGTCATCAAATCTCTAAGAGTTAAAATTCTTAAATCTTTTTTTTTTGGTTATGAGAAGCGAGCAAGTTGTTCATGTCAGTTTTCGCCTATTTGGATTCCAACTTTCAAAGCATTCACATGTTTTGTTTGTGATTTGAGATGTATGTAACTTCAAAAGATTGACCGAGGCGAGTGAGGAGTTGTAACAATAAGTATAATGAGGGCAATGATGTAAGATCCGAATTCATATGTGTTCAGTTTTCTAGCAAAAGACGGCTTAAAGTTCATAATCATAATGACTAAAGGAAGGTTCCCAAAAATAGGAGTTACGTGGAGAGGAGTATTAGAAAAAGGACATCAATTCTCATGTATATAGATTGGTGTGGCAAAGACCAGTTTGGATCCATTAGAAAATTATAATTGAAAAAATTATATCTACTTTCTTACAGAGACAAAACTAACACTATTATAAAAATAATTTGAAAATCAATATGTTGTTTCAACAAAAATATATAAAAATATTCATCTCTTAGACAAGTATTTGATGTGAAGGTAAACAATACATCAACAATAAACATAAACCAAAATCATTATAAGATTGCAATTATGTCGAATTTTTTGTCCAAGTGATCCATGAAGGAAAAAGAGATATAAAGAGGGACAAATAGAGAGAAATATATAGAGGGAGACAAAGAGATGGTATCTAACACTTTTGGTTTGTTTTTTTTTGTCAAAAACACTTTTGGTTTGTTTTTTTTTTTGTCAAAAACACTTTTGGTTTTGTAACTTTTAAGTTATTTGATTATTTTTAACTATTTTATAAGAAAAGTTTCAAAAACTTTAGAATAGGAAAATAAATGCAGTTTCTTAGATGATTTTTTTGGTTGTATTAAGACAAAAAAAACTTTTTTTTAAACCCCATAAATTTATTTTCATACACAAGTTTTTCCATAAAAAATTTAGTTTTATTTCATGGGTTTAACTTTTTTTCCTAAAACTATTCTATTAGAGGAATTCACAAATCTACACCCTTTCAACCCATTCTTCACAAAACTACTCCTAATTTAATATTTTCACATATTTACACCCTTTCAAAATTTTAAAAGCTTGAATTAACCTTTAAAAAATTACCAAAATTAAAATTTTTTCATTTGGGTTCGCTAATTATTGTTTAGGGTATAGTATTAATGGGGTAGGATTGTTTGGGTAGAGTTTATTTGAATTTAATTTTGAATGTTTAGGTGTAGTTTTGTGAAGTATTTTGGAAATGGTGTAGTTTTGTGAAATGTAATTCAAATGGTGTAGTTTTGTGATTCTCCCATTCTATTATCCTTGCTATATATATATATATATTCTAAATATGTTTTTAAATTTGAGAATTTTTAAGAAATTTCACTAATCAAAATAATAAAAAGAGGAATTCACAACACTACACCCTTTTAACCCTTCATTCACAAAACTACACACAATTTAATATTTTTACATATTTACACCATTTTAAAATTTTAAATGGTTGATTTACCTTTTAAAAAGTTACCCAAATTTTTTTAAAAAAATTTGGGGTCGCTAATTAGTGTTTATGATATAGTACTAAAGAGATATGATTGTGTGGTATGATTTATTGAATTTAATTTTGAGTGTTAGACGTAGTTTTGTAAAATGCGATTCAAAAGATGTAGTTTTGTTATTGTCCCTAAAAAGAGTTTTCATATGAATATATTTATCAAACATGAAAACATTAACCATTATTAATGAAGACATATAGGAAATTAGAATGTAATTTAATCACAGAAAATGTGAATATCCCAAAGATGCACAATAACATAAAAGCCCCACCCAAGAAACAAACAATTCAATTCGTTTGCAAGGGTTATTTCACCCACAGAGTAATAAATTTACAACATGTAATATAAAATATTTAATATCTTAAGACACAATTGGTGAAGAGAGGTTACATGGAAGAGAGACCAAAACACACAAAAGCATTCTTCTTCTTAGAGAGAGAAAGATAATCTCCTTTAGCATTCACAACCTGTAGACCTCTGTTGATTGCTTGTTCCGACATCGATTGTGTCCGGCAAGTATCTACAGAACCAGAGAAAAGACAAGAGAGAGAGAGAGAGAGAGAATGTTGAGACCAAACACGCAATTTTAGAGAGATGTTGTAGTGACTAATAACTATTATGAGACTTACAGCTCTTCCTCTTCTCCGCTCTTCAACGCGTTCTTGGCAATGCATTGAAAAGCTTCCTCCACGTTTGTGCCTTCCTTTGCAGATGTCTCAAAGTAAGGAATGTCTCCCTTCGAAGCGCACCAAGCTTTAGCCTTCTTCTCCGAAACCTATGACCAAGTCAATTGTATTGAGCCACTAATATTCACAACCAAAATGAAATGTAAGATAAAAGAGTACATACCACTCGGCTGTTTCCACCATCCACATCGACTTTATTTCCGATAAGAACAAACGGGAAATTCTCTGGATCAGATGGGCTCGCCTGTAAAGAGAGATATCAAACACGCGCGTTACTGATTTGCTTACTGTGAAGAAAGAAGCTTTAATATGGTAATGTACCTGGATAAGAAACTCTTCTCTCCAGTTGTTGAGATTTTCAAATGATTTCATGGAGTTCACATCATAAACGAGAACACAACAATCAGCACCTCGGTAAAAAGCTACGCCGAGGCTCTGAAACCTCTCTTGTCCAGCTGTATCCCAGATCTGTAATAAACTCATTTACAAAACAAAACAAACAAACAGAAGTTAGGAACATGTAAGCATTGGTCTCCAAATCTTTCAAACTAAAGCTGAAAGTTCGACAACTCAGGACAGAGACACGATACTTGGAACACACCACAAACTCACTTTCGGACACAAATCCCAGCACCACTACGCGAATCACATGCAAACTATATCAATAAAAGTTAAAAGTGGATTACTGATAAAGGACTAGTAAGGGACCTGTAAAGTGAAAAGCCGATCTTCAAACTGCACTTCCTTGGTTAAAAAGTCTGCTCCAATGGTGGCCTTGTACTGGTTGCTGAACTTTTTATTAACATATCTGAAGTTTATCGTGTTAAAACCAAAACAAAAACACAAAACTCAACTAACTCTACGAAGATAAAAGCCAAATCATATAACCCAAAAACCAAAGAATCCATTTTTTTTTTCTCATATCGCGAACGCGAACGAATACTACAACATTATACTTCTAATTCAATTTAAAACAAAAGTAGGATACTGATTCATCAAAGATGTTTTCCCAACCCTGCATAAAAATCACAAACTTAGAGATGTCAAAATCAGTTTCTCTTAAAGTAAAAAAAAACATAGTCAATACATGAGCTTCATGTTAGTCATTACAAAAACAAAAAACCAACTCCAAAAACAATCTATTAGACTCAAAAATTGTGGTAAATAAAACTTTTAAGTAGCCAATTTTTTTTTATCAATTTCAAGAAGAAACTAACTAACATCCTTGCCAAGTTCTGATATTTTTTTTATCAACAACAAAAAAAAACACACTTAGATTTAAATCACATACCTAACGCCAAATAAACTATGACTAATCTGATTAATCAAACAAAGAGCATAAAAGAGTTTAGCAGCAACGAGATTAACGGATCATATGATAATTTAAACCGTAGGAAACGAATCAGACCAAAAATCCTGTATAAATCTCAAAACCCAGACAACGAGAAAAAAGATAGAATCTGGGAGGAAAATAAACCCGCTATCGCCGAGGATGATGACTTTGAGGAGCGTACGTCTCCGTGAAGGCATAGAATCGGATCTAATAGAGATTATGAATCTACGATCTCTTGATGATTCGTTGTAGAAGAAGAAGAAGAAGAAGAAGGTTTTTTGCTTTGTGTTCTCCTCAAGAGTCTCTCTGATCTGTCTTCTACTAATTAATTAAGCCTCCTGTGTTTTTATTCACCGAGAATAACATAATTTTTTTTATATATATAATAAATATGTTAATTAACAGCAAATAGCTCTCGTAGCTCAGTTGGTTAGAGCACCCGTTTAGTAAGCGGGAGGTCTTGAGTTCAACTCTCAACGAAAGCATTTTTCCTTTTAAGTTTTTTAAATTTAGTTTCATTTTTGTATTCTTTGTTTTGTAATGGGTAAACCAATCATTTTTTTGGTTAAAGACATCAAGTTATTGACTGTAATTCTATTTCAAATTTAGTTAAAAGAAATACATAATTTGAATGGCTGTATTAAACCCCCAAATATAGGACCTTTACATATGAAGAAAATCAAAACGTTACACCCCCTAAAAAAAAGAAATTGAAAAGCACTCTTAAAAATAGAAATCACAACACACAAAAATGCTTTTGTGTTTCTCTTTGTTCATCTCTCTCTCTTAAGAAAAATTAAACAAAATCTTAAGGAGAGAGCTTCCCCTAATATACAAAAGAAAAAAACAAAAAGAAAAAAAACAAGAAAACACCAAAGAAAATATTATGGCGGAGGGGCAATCCCCGGAGAATTCACCGCCGTCACCTACTCCTCCTTCTCCTTCCTCCGACAATAACAATCAACAATCATCTCCTCCGCCTCCTTCCTCCTCCTCCTCACCACCGTCTCCTCCTTCACCGGATAATAATAATAATAACTCCTCTCCTCCACCTCCTAAACAAGACAACAACAACAATAATAATGATGGTAACAACAACAACAACAATAACAATGATGGTAATAACAACAATGGTGGTAACAATGACAACAAAAACAACAATGGTAATAACAACAACAATGGTAATAATAATAACAACAACAATGATGGCAAGAATGGTAATAACAACAACAATAATGACAATAACAACAATGGGAATAATAACAACCGAAACAATAATAATAGCAACAACCGCTCTCCTCCTCCTCCTTCGAGAAACTCCGACCGTAACTCTCCTTCAACACCGAGATCCCTTGCTCCGCCTAAATCAAGCGGTGGTGGTGGCTCATCGCGAAACGAAGGACAGAACACGAGTGCTATTGTAGGGATTGTGGCTGGTGCTGGATTGTTGTTTCTTGTTTTGATATTGTTTTGTGTATGTTGTTGTCGTAAGAAGAAAAAGAAGCATCAGATGCCTTATTACGCAAGCAATGGTTACGCCACAGGTAAAGGTAAAACCCATAACCTAGTTTCTCCTTTAAACTTATTTCTTGTATGACAAGGTAACTAATAACCTAACTCACATTATAATCGACCTAGGACTTTCAAACAACATTTTCCTTGTTTTGAAACTTCATTTTATATCGAAATTTGATATAAAATTATTAAATCTCATGTTGGTTATAATTTTTGAACTTAAAAATATTCTAAAATATTTGTAAAAAAATCAAAAGATTATGATTACTTCTTACCCAAGAAACAAGGTGAAATTCTGTTTTTTTGTAACCTTAGGTGAACAATACCAACAACAGCAACAACATTACAATACCCAAAGTGAACATCATGTAATGAACTTGTCTCAAAACAATAACTGGATGAACTCGCCGCCTCCACCGCCACCTGGAAGCTGGCAACCACCGCCTCCACCGCACGTTTCAGGCGGTATAAACAACGGAAACAGCAGCGACATGAGCTCAAACTACTCAGGCCCACATGGTCCATCTCTACCGCCGCCTCACCCATCAGTCGCTTTGGGTTTCAACAAGAGCACATTCACCTACGACGAGCTAGCTGCAGCAACACAAGGCTTCTCTCAAGCAAGATTGTTAGGGCAAGGCGGGTTCGGGTATGTTCACAAAGGGATACTACCCAATGGGAAAGAAATCGCGGTAAAGAGCCTTAAAGCAGGAAGCGGACAAGGAGAGCGCGAGTTTCAGGCAGAGGTTGATATCATTAGCCGAGTTCATCATCGGTTTCTTGTGTCTCTTGTTGGGTATTGTATTGCAGGAGGACAGAGGATGTTGGTTTATGAGTTTTTGCCTAATGACACACTTGAGTTTCATCTACACGGTAAAAGTGGTAATGTTCTTGATTGGCCTACAAGACTTAGGATTGCTTTGGGATCAGCTAAAGGCCTTGCTTACTTACATGAAGATTGTGAGTTTTTAAACACACACAAAAGAAATTACATTAATTTGAACTTATTAAAGTTTTAACTAGAGATGTGATTAAATTTTGTTTTGTTGGACTTATTAGGTCATCCTAGAATCATTCATAGAGACATTAAAGCTTCAAACATTCTTCTTGATGAATCCTTTGAAGCCAAGGTATGTTTTGCTTATTGCTTTTGAATCATAAACTCTTACGGATTCTTCGATATTCCTTTCAATAAACCGGTCTGCCTCAAAATCTTTGCAGGTCGCGGACTTTGGATTGGCCAAGCTTTCGCAGGACAATGTTACACATGTGTCCACTCGAATCATGGGAACTTTCGGGTAATCAAGAAACGCTTTCTTGATTTTGTAATCTCATCCAAGAATCCGTTTCTTTGATCTCTAGAATCATAAATCTTCTATTGTTGTATAGGTACTTGGCACCAGAGTACGCGTCAAGCGGGAAACTAACAGACAGATCAGATGTTTTCTCCTACGGTGTGATGCTTCTTGAGCTTGTTACCGGACGCAGACCCGTTGATCTAACCGGTGAAATGGAAGACAGTTTAGTCGATTGGGTCGGTACCGTAAACCATCATCACACAATGTTTGTTTTTAAATTCTTCTGTTACAAAATCTTGTGATCTAATGTGCAAAAACTATGTTTACTTCTTCAGGCTAGACCTTTATGCTTAAACGCGGCTCAGGACGGAGACTACAGCGAGCTAGTTGATCCGCGGCTAGAGAACCAATACGAGCCTTATGAGATGGCGAGAATGGTGGCTTGTGCCGCTGCAGCCATTAGACATTCAGCTAGACGCAGGCCTAAGATGAGCCAAGTAAGTTTTTTAACTTTTAAACAACATAAAGAAGAGCATTATCACTTAATGAGTCAAATCCAAATGAAAATGTATATGATTGTAAACAGATTGTTAGAGCTCTGGAGGGAGATGCGTCGCTAGATGATTTAAACGAAGGAGCTAAACCGGGGCAGAGCGCACTGATGGGGAGAGGAGGATCGAGCTCGGACTACGACTCGAGCACGTACAGTACGGATATGAGAAAGTTCAGGAAAGTGGCTTTGGATAGCCAGGAGTACGGTGCAAGCAGCGAGTACGGGAACACGAGCGAGTACGGGCTTGACCCGACAGGCTCCACCAACAACAACAACAACAAAACCACTCCTAGCCGATGAGCTTTGATTTAGCTGTTAGATTTCAAACAATTCAAAATAACAGTGTTTTGTGTCCCTTGTGAAATTTTTTAAAGACTTCTTATTGTGTCAGATTCTGACCGTTGCATTTGTGTTTGTGCCTGTCTTTGTGTATGTTTGTGAAGAAAAAAATCCAAACTTTTTGGTTGTATGTAACTGTGAGTAATTGATTTGATTATTAATGTTAATTATCTCTTACTAATCCTTCTCCTCTCTATTAGAATCTTTTGCAACAAATGAGATTATACAAAGAAAGCAATTGAACAACAAAAACAACCCACATGGAACCAAATCTTATAAAGTTTCTAACTTTTGTGTGATCCCTTTATAGGTTTGGGACTAAAACAACATTAGATCGAATCAAATCTTATAAAGTTTCAACCTTTTTGATTTCTACATCTGTTTATCAACTTTCTAAAGCTAACAGATGAAATGGGTTTTTTGAAATTAACGAAATTGCCACTCTACAGAGAGAGAGAGATCAGAAACAGAGGATAACTACAGAGAAAGAGACCATGAAACTATAAAGAAGAATCAAGAACACAAAATAAAGAGCCCAGTTTCTCTTAAACTTCCCAAAGTAACTATCAGGTGGCTCCTGATACGGAACCTCCAGATCCCAACCACCACCGTCACCACCGTCTCCGCCGAGGAATTCTCCGGCGGAGATACGAGATTTGATGAAACGGAGCTTATGCGTAGCGAGTCCAAGAGTTAGCTTGTGACACCGTCTCTGATACTTGAATCCATTGATACACCGCAAGGTTTGAGCAACGGAGACGTAGAAGAAGAGGTGAGAGAAAGAGAGGAGTAAGATCGGAGCCCAGCAATGGCGGCAACGGAGACGGCCCGTAGGCTGCGTGAGAGAGAAGAAGACGATGGATAGGAAGATGAAGAAGAGGTGGAATAGCTTGTGAAGCTTCTTCTTTTGGATGTCTATGGCTCTTTTCTTCTCTAGGGTTTTCTCGAAGTGGAGCTGGATTATTGTGTTTAGGGCTTGTAAAGCTGTTTCTTTTGGTATGAATTGTTGGTTTTGGTTGTTGATTTCTCCGTCGTAGTCCTCCGCCATTAAAACAACCAGAGAGTAGAGAGAGAGTGTGTTTGGGGATTGTTGTGTAGGAACATGTGGTGTGGGTTTTGGTTTGGTTCGGATCTCTAGATATGTATTGTCATTATCCATTTACATCTTAACGGTCTTGTTTTTTCGGACATTAAAATTATGGATTTGTGCAAATTAAATCTACAATTTTATTTGATATGTCACTCAATCCTCTATATGAAAAAACTCCGAGTCAAACATCGATATCACGGTCAATCCGTAATATAGGATTTATCGTGTATTATCCATTAAGTGTGTAACAGAGAACAAAACGCAACATTTTACTTTGATTTGAACGAAAGCTGGAATAGGACTTCAGGGCACATGTATCTCTCTGCTCCGATGGTAATGACTTGCCCATCTGGTAACTCGTAGTTCTTCTCGATGGATGAGCTGGTTTTGGAAGTCTCCATCTCCTGCTCGTAGTTCACGGCGACAAAGGAGAGCTTCTCCTTGATGTCTCTCACGATTTTCCGCTCTGCTGTTGTGGTGAACATGTAGCTTCTCTCGGTAAAGATCTTCATTAGGTAATCAGTGAAGTCACGACCAGCAAGGTCAAGACGTAGGATGGCGTGTGGAAGAGAGAAACCCTCATAGATCGGCACAGTGTGAGACACACCGTCACCAGAATTCAACACATTAATACCTGGTCAAAAAGGAGAATCAAAATTCAAAAACCTCACGAGTAGAACCAAAGAACAAAAATGCGTAAACTTTGGTATGAAATGTAAACTAACCGGTTGTACGACCACTAGCATACAAAGAGAGAACAGCTTGGATGGCGACATACATGGCAGGAGAGTTAAAGGTCTCAAACATAATCTGAGTCATCTTCTCTCTGTTAGCTTTCGGGCTAAGAGGAGCCTCGGTAAGAAAAACATGGTGCTCTTCAGGAGCGATACGGAGCTCATTGTAGAAAGTATGATGCCATATCTTCTCCATATCATCCCAATTGCTCACAACACCATGCTGAATCAGGTATTTCAAAGTCAAAATACCTCTTTTGGATTGCGCTTCGTCACCAATATACACATCCTTCTGGTTCATCCCAACCATGACGTGAGTGTCTACGTGTCACTCACCGGGATAAAGTTTTTCTACTTCTATAGTATAGATTATAAACGAAATTTAGTGTGGCCTGGTTTTTTGCACCACAAGCCATATATTTGCATCTCGGGTTCGAATCCTACACCTTTATTATACCTTATCAATCTTTTTTCCTATTTAAGAACTTGAATAGTATGATTTTAATATATCAACATTATTTATATTGAAATTCGATACGATAATTTATCTACCAATTACCGTCTATACTAAGAAATTAGAAGCATTTACAACTTTAGACTAATAATTAAGCATATAAATATTACATACATATTCTTTTTAATATTCATATTTTTCTAAACAAAAAAGGGGATTTAACCATTTTCGGGTTTGTTTCTTTTGTGAATGTATAAGGCCTTAAGCCCAAAAATAACTATATACAAGGCCCAAATTAGATTCATTAACATACCACAAATTGAATATTTTCAGATAATAATATTTGATTAACTTAAAAGTCTGGGGTTTTCCCCGATTGGATAGATAAAATTAATCAATATTGAGAAACACTTGCAAAACTGTAGACCTTTTGATAAATTATAACGTTAATTCATTATTATTATTATTTGTTATTTCTTCAATAAAACTATATATTTTTAAAAAATTAAATGTTAACTCATATTTCTACAGCAAACTTCCGATTAATACAATTTTTACCACATCTTTTTACTGCAAGCTACTGCAAAGTATACCACATGTTGTAACTCAACTTCAATAACTCGAGTCACCAGTTGGAGCCATAATCACATGACTGATTCATTGTGGAATTATCGGATTATATATAGGATAAATCATTATTTTCGATTTTTATCTCCTAACCCAATCCATCATAACCTATAAATCATGCCATGTTTTAGACTTCTGTGAAAGTTAGGAAAATGTAATCTAATCAAAATGAATAATAATCTTTGAATTATTATATACTATACTAGTTTTTTAGCTGATTAATTTGTATATAGGAAAGAGGTTAAAGGTAAGCTTTTTTACATTTGCATAAAAGCTTCACCTTTTGTTTTTTTTTGTTTAACAAGCTTAACCTTTTGTTAACAACGACACATATATTTCGGCTTCGTTTACAAATATAAAAATGGCTTCATGTCATTGCCAACAATTTCACATTTTCATTATCTTAATTAATATAATATCATTTCTTTTCTAAATAAGAATATAGTATTCTTTTTATAAATAGTAATATTATATAATATGGAAGACATGTTTTTTTACTTTTTATATCTTATAATTATTGCTTGAACAAGTAAAAGATGACCCATTGTGTTCTCTAGACGGTAATGGAAGTGGTTGGTCTTTCTTTCTAAAAAAACCGAGTTTTGATTATTTTCTGTTAATGACTAAAGATGAAACATTATTAGCATTGCTTTGAAGTAACGAGATCGTTGCATCTACAATATTCTCATGCATATAGTAAATTTTAATTACATACAAATAAAGAAAAGGGATAAATAAAAGGAGTAAATAAAACAAAACCCAAATCTAATCACAATATATTCACTTTCTACTCTAAAAAGAAGTTACATACCAAACCAAAAGATGGACAAACATATCACAAGCCCTCATTAATTGTCAAAAACCAAACATCAAAGATCAATATTGAATGGTCTTGTACACTTGTATTATGCATGAGTACATGCATTACATATTATACTTAATATTACAATATAACGTAGCCTAGAGAGAGACAGAGAGAGAGAGAGAGAGAGAGTGTGATCATGGAGACAAGAAAGCTTGAATGCCAATATCGTTGTGTTTTCTTGAAGGACCAGAAACTGGAATAGGCAAATGTCTTGGAAAGAACCCTAAGAAATGGTCTCTCCTCTTCAATATTGTGTTGTTATTGTTGTAGTGATCATAACTAGGGTTTGTCTAGAAAACGCTTGATGGTGAAGAAGCTCTCGAGGCTTCATATTTGGGCGTGCATAAAATGAAGCAAAACAATAGGAGAATAACATGAAAAGCTTGTGGGTTTCTTGATAATTGTTTACTCCAATATTGTGTATGTGTAAGAACCATTATAGTATCTTAATTATGATCAAAGGAAGAGATCAATAGAAATGTTTTTGTTTGTGCTTTGAATTTTGGGAAAGTGTGTTTTGGTTCTTGTTGAGGATTTTTGTGGAAGAAGTAAAAGATGGTAAGTAGTGATGATATCCGCAGATTTTAAGAGAGAGAGAGAGAGGTTTTGAAGAGGTCTTTCTTTGGCTATAACATTTATGATGAAAGTACCAACAAAAATTAAATTAAAGGTAAAGGAAACTCTTTTGCGTAGAACTTTTATACTTTTCCTACTACAATTTTTGTACACAGGCAGTTTCATGAGAAACATATTACAAGGAAACAAATAATATTTACAACGAAAATGCAAGAATAGTATTATTTAGACATATTTATCACATTTTTTTCTTTATATTTTACAATTTTTAAAGATAGCAAAATGGATGGTCAATGAAGAAGTTTTTGGGGTCCCCCCCCCCAAAAAAAAAAAATCGAAGGTTAATAAAATATATAAAATTATAAAGTGGTAACAAAACAATCCCCTGTGACATTGTTTCAAATTATCAGTATTGTTTATTGTCTTTCGATTTTATTATTAGTTAATGTTATTTAATATGGTTTAGTGCCACTTCTAGAGTCTGATAAGCCAACGTACAATTGTGTCTAGTTCAAGTACTTTTTCTTTTTTGGTAAAGGATAGTCAAGTTGTTTAAATATAGCAAACTTTGCAGCTTGAATGTTAATTTTTTCATGTTTAACAAAAGACTATATATGTGTTTAAATATATAATATATAGTATTTTATATTAATAATCTTATTGGAGTTTTACCAACCAAATTTAAGTTTGATAATATGTTTTGGTTGACAAAAAAAAAACCATGTGTTTTTCTTTCAATATTTTAACTTTTAAGTATGCACAGCGGCGAATGTAGATTAATAACAGGAGGTGCACTTGCACCCCATAAAATATTTGAATTAGTCTAATTTTCTTAAAGATTTTAAAAATGCACATATTGATAAATCTAAATTGTAGGCTAATTAATAGTTTTGCTCCGGATAAAAATATTTTCTAGATTCGCCCATGAGTATGCATGCCTTTTAAAATAAACATGCATGAATGCCTCATAATGGAACCATTTTCTCACAAGATTTTTAAAAGCATATCGAATAATTTTGTGGCCACTCCAACAGTGAAACTTCGATGATTATGAAAAATTAACGGAGGGAAATATCAAATAAGACATAATTGCTCTTCACTGATAAAAATAAACATAATTACGCTGCTATAATTACCTATTATCGTTACTTATATAATTTTTGTAAAAAGTTGTTTTACGGCACTTTAACTATAAGTTTTTCCCGGATAATAATATCATCATGAATTTATTTATTTTTGTTAAATAATATCATGAATTTGTTAATAATCGTTATTACCTTAATACGAAAATTCCTTTTTCCTGTATAAACATGTGTAATATTAATTAAGACACATTAATATAGCTCTTAAATTATAAATTTGCTTCTCTTGGCTATATATATATGTAAGTGTAATCCAAAAATCTTTCCGTATATTAAGGAACAAAAAGGATCTTTATTCCATGATACATGCACTACAAGAAACTGCGGTAAAATTTACAACGATTTGAATCGTCGTAAATTTACGACGATATTACGACGATTTTACGACGATTTTGGTAATCGTCGTAAAATCGTCGTAAAAGTTACAACGATTAAAATCGTCGTAAATTTACGACGATTTTACAACGAATTTCCGATTAAACACCAAATCGTTGTAAAATCGTGGTAAATTTACAACGATTTTACAACGTTTTGATTTATAAGAATATTTCGTCGCTATATCGTTGCTAATTTACCACAAATTTACAACTTCTGATTTTGGGACTTTTTAACAACGATTTAAAGACATTTAATCTGGTAGTTGAAAACGTGTATTTACTGTTGCACCTAATTATTAACAACTTTCATTTTAGTCGTTAAATCGTTGTAAATTCGTTGTTAATTCCTTGTAGAATTATGAATCGTTGTAAATTAGTAGTTAATTTCTTTGTTAAAAAGTTGGAAAATTTTTAAAAATCCTATAAATACCTCCTCATCTTTCACCATAAATCACACCATCAATTTTATATCTTTCTATCTCTCTCACTTACAAAAAAAACTCTTTTTATAAAAAAAATGTCCGGAGGCGATATTTACGAAATCCGAAAATGGATGTACATACATCGAGGCGATGACGGATCGGTGACACGGGAGTTCCTCGACGGGGTTGAAGTATTCATGCGACAAGCCACAAATCTACCCGTCACTATCGAAAGCGGTAAGATGTTTTGTCCTTGTATCAAATGCGACAATAGACGATTCATTTTGGTTGAAAATGTTTGGAAGCATTTGTTAAATAGAGGATTTACACCACAATATTATATATGGTTTCGGCATGGGGAAGGTTATTCGGTAATGTTGCTAGTAGTAGTAATTATCATCGGGAATGCGTAGACTATGACCAGCATGTAGAAAATGAGTATGATTTTTATAATTTTCATCATGATCATGGAAATGAACCGGATAGGATAAATGACATGGTTAGCGATGCATTTCGTCCCGAAGTTGCATCCGATGGAAATTTAGTTGAAGAACCTAATTTAGATGCTAAAAAATTCTACGACATGTTAAATGCCGCAAATCAACCATTATATGATAATTGTAGAGAAGGGCACTCTAAATTGTCATTAGGCTGCTAGAATGATGAATATTAAAACAGACCATAACTTATCCGAGGTTTGCATGGATGATTGGGCCTCATTGTTAAAAGAATATCTACCCTCCGATAATTTAGCCGCTGAAACGTTTTATGAGGTTCAAAAATTGGTTATCGGTCTTGGTCTTCCGTATCGGTCAATTGATGTCTGTGTAGACAATTGTATGATATTTTGGAAAGACGACGACATTCTTGAGGAATGTCGTTTTTTCAAAAAACCAAGATATAGGCCAGAAGGAGTAGGTCGGAAGAGGGTACCGTACCAGAAGATGTGGTATCTTCCTATAACAGACAAGCTACAAAGGACGTATCACTCGGAGAGGACAGCTTCTTCGATGAGGTGGCATGCGAGAACATACACGAAGCTCTGGAGAGGTGACCCACCCATCCGATGCGAAAGCGTGGAAACACTTTAACTCGGTGTACCCCGATTTTGCTAGACGAAAAGGTAACGTCTACCTTGGTCTATGTACGGATGGATTTAGTCCATTTGGTATGTCGGGTAGGCGGTATTCTTTATGGCCCGTCATCGTCACCCCTTATAACCTCCCACCGAGAGATGTGTATGCAAAGGGAATTTTTATTTCGAGTATTTTAGTCCCTGGACCTAAACATCCAAAAAGATCCCTTGATGTTTTTCTACAGCCTTTGGTGGAAGAGTTGAAGGAGTTATGGCACACTGGAGTAAAGACTTACGATTGTTCGAGGAAACGGAATTTTACAATGCGTGCAGTGCTTTTATGGACGATTAACGACTTTCCCGCTTATGGAATGTTGTCGGGCTGGACTACACACGGACGACTATCTTGTCCTTCATCGCATGCATCGTACCGACGCCTTCCAATTGAAGCATGGAAGGAAAACTAGTTGGTTCGATTGTCACCGTAAGTTTCTTAGTCCGCGCCACACTTATCGGAAAAACAAACGATTGTTTAAAAAGAACAAAGTGGTTCGTGATCCTCCACCGAGTTTATTACACGGGCGAACAAGTTGAGGCGCATATGGATCATTACTGTGCGAATTACACGGTTCCCCAAGGAGGAAACTGGCATGTCCCGCCTAATCCGCCCGATGGTTATCTTACGGAACACAATTGGCATAAGAAAAGCATTTTCCGGGAGCTTCCATACTCGGAAAGATCATCTACTCCGACACAATCTTGACGTGATGCACATAGAGAAGAACTTTTTCGATAACATTATGAACACTCTTTTGAATGTGCAGGGAAAGACAAAAGACAATTTTAAATCACGTCTTGACTTGGCCGAGATATGTGCGAGATCCGAATTGCACATTGATAATGACGGAAAAGCCCCAATACCTATATTCGGATTATCGAGTGCGGCGAAGACGTCGTTGTTCCAGTGGGTGATCTCTCGAAGTTAAGTTTCCCGATGGTTTTGTTTCTAATCTTTCTCGGTGTGTAGATGGTAGTAAATTCACAGGTATGAAAAGTCACGATTGTCATGTGTTCATGCAACGACTCGCTACCATTTGTCTTGGCCGAACTTGTTCCACAAAATGTGCACGAAGCAATTGCTCGGTACGTATACGTAATGTCTAATAAAATATTTCATAACCGAATATATCGTAATACGTACGTTTTATATAATTTGTGTAGGTGTTGGGTTGTTCTTTCGTGATCTTTCCACAAGAACGTTGAACGATGAAGTAATAACACAACTCGACGAGAACATTCCTCTCATTTTGTGCAATTTGGAGAAGATATTTCCCCCATCCTTTTTTGATGTTAGGGAGCACCTACCAAGTACATCTCCCACACGAAGCGAACTAGGGGGGCCCGTTCACTTCCGATGGATGTACCCTTTCGAACGATTTATGAAACATCTAAAAGGGAAGGCGAAGAATCTAGCTAAAGTCGAGGGTTCAATCGTTGCGGGTAGTATTACGGAGGAAACGTCTCACTTTACGTCGTACTACTTTGCACCAACTGTGAGGACACGTAAAAGAGCGCCGAGGAGATATGATGACGGAGGCATTCAAACAACGTACGCGGTGGAAGGAGTACCTGACATATTTTGTCCCATTGGTCGGCTTAGCGGACGCATAAAAGAGGTTTGGTGGAGCAACGAGGATGAAATTCATTGTGCCCACACGTACATTGTATTGAATTGCGATATTGTTACTCCATGGGAAATGTAAAAGTAAATGTTTTTTAATACTCTTTAATTCATTACAACACTCATGAAATATTGTTTACTTATGATATTTTCATATATATATAGTATCTTCGTCGAACAAGTTCAAAAAGGGATTCCGGGGATATCTGAAGATGAGCTCGATTCCCGTAAAACTCAACACTTTGTGATGTGGTTGCAAAGACAGGTATATGAAAATATAAAATATGAAATTACATATAAACATAATATATTTAAACAAAATTATTGTTGGTGCTTTAAAACGAAATCGTTGTAAAATCGTGGTAAATTTACCACGATTTTACAACGTCTTTTTGTATAAACCCCTAAACCCTAAACATTTTTAAAAGTATGTCTTATATTATGTACAAACACTCGTTAAGACCTCTAAAGTTAATGAATAACTATAAAAACAATGTTAAAATTGCTTATCAATAAGTTTTGTTTACATATTCTTAGAATTCATAAAGTTTAAGATAAAGTGTACTATAATATATTGTTGTTAATATGTATATATGTTCTAATTTTATCAAAACTTGTTTTTGTGCAATCATACGACTTAGAATGATTTCATATGCATACAATATCATAATTATATTCAACATGAAGTCAAATGGCAGATGAATTTCGGGGAAATCCATTTAGTGTAATAAATCGTCGTAAATTCGTGGTAAATTTACCACGAATTTACGACGATTCACACAAAATCGATGGAAATTCGTGGTAAGTTAACAACGAAGTTACGACCAAAAATGAAACTCTAAACGTCAAATTCTCAGGAGTTTTGTTTGTACGAGGTTGTCAACGTCAACTATTACCACGATTTTACAACGATTTATAAAGTTCAAAAAGACGTTGTTAAATCGTGGTAAAGTTACCACGATTTTACGACGATTTAAAAGGTAATCGTTGTAAAGTCGTGGTAAATTTACCACGATTTTACAACGTCTTTTTGTATAAACCCCTAAACCCCAAACATTTTTAAAAGTATGTCTTATATTACGTACAAACACTCTTTAAGACCTCTAAAGTTAATGAATAACTATAAAAACAATGTTAAAATTGCTTATCAATAAGTTTTGTTTACATATTCTTAGAATTTATAAAGTTTAAGATAAAGTGTACTTATAATATATTGTTGTTAATATGTCTATATGTTCTAATTTTACCAAAACTTGTTTTTCTGCAATCATACGACTTAGTATGATTTCATATGCATACAATATCATAATTATATGCAACATGAAGTCAAATGGCAGATGAATTTTAGCAAAATCCATTTAGTGTAATAAATCGTCGTAAATTCGTGGTAAATTTACCACGAATTTACGACGATTCATACAAATTCGATGGAAATTCCCGGTAAGTTAACAACGAATTTACGTCCACAAATGAAACTCTAAACGTCCACTCCGGAAACTATTACCACGATTTTACCACGACTTATAAGGTAATCGTTGTTAAATCGTGGTAAATTTACCACGATTTAACAACGATTTTATTTTCATCATTCCCAAAACGCGGCAAACCAAACGAACCAAAACGTTTCACTTTTTTTTACAACGATTTAACGTCGAATCGTCGTAAAATCGTCGTAAATTTACGACGATTTTACGACGATTGCTTATACTATATATAGTGGACCAAAATTTTTCATTTTCACTCATTCTCTCTAAATCTCTCTATCTCTCTAAAACTTTATCTCTCTAAAACTCTACAACTTTCACACTCTTCAACATCCCCAAAGGTAAATATTTTTAATATATGTGTTATAAAACCGGATTTTAATTAGAATTAGTTTTAGGAATTGGAATTTAGTTTTAGGATTTAGAATTTAGTTTTAGGTTCGGATTTTAGTTTTATGATTCAAATTTTAGAATTATATGTTTAGGATTTTAGTTTTATGATTCAAATTATATACTTATATAATGTTTTGTTTTGAAAATACTTAATGTTTATTATTTAAATATTTAATGTTTTTTTTGGCAGGTACTTATATATGGCTCCTAGGAGAGGGAAGACCTTACCGCCGGACTACTTGCGGATGTTGGCGGAGAGGAGGGCTTCCCGGGAAGGCTCGGCTTCCGGGAAGGCTCGGCTTCCGGGAAGGCTCGGCTTCCGGTTCGGCTTCCGGACATCTCCTCGTCCACACCGGGACGTCCGTCCATGGCGAGCATCCTCCTCCTCCTCCTTCGTGCCCGCCGCCGCCGCCGCCGCCGCCGACGATATCCCGGGCCCGGTACATCCGGAGTTGGATGTACCGGGACACGCGCCGTACTCCAACCTCCGGGTTGAGGATATTCTCGCTCAACCCGGACATGACGAGTCTCCGCCGGTTGGATCCGTACAAGTCTCCGGGCACTTACCGGTAATTAACTTAATTTTTTTTTTTTTATTATTTTTTATTATATTAATAAATTAATTAATGTTTTTTTCGGGTTCAAGTACGACAACCGGGTCTCGCGTTCTATCGCGGACATAATCAAGGGATACTTCACCGAGTCGCATCCCAATTGGAGCAAGACACCCGAGCACATCAAGAGAACGTGGTTCAAATGTTTCGCGGTAATGTTCTAATTTAATTTCAATTAAATTTATTTATTTAACTTTAAATTTTTTATTATATATTATTCGCGTAAAGTAACTTATAATTTCTCATATTTTGCGAGCAAAAGTGGCATTGGGATGTCTCGATCAACGAGACCGTGAGGACGGAGTTCAACAAGACGGCGAAATTCCGTCTCGTCAACACGGTCTCCGACCGGAAGGACAAGTGGAGAGTCGTCGGCGACGCGGGGAAGCCGGTTTATCTCTCGGTCGCGGTCTGGGACGGCTTGAAGAAATATTGGACGGATGGCCACAACGCGACCGTAGCCGAGAAGTGTTCCACCTCCGGGAACGCGAAGCTACCCGACGGGACGCCGAAGCGAGATGGCTCACACGTCCGGACAAATCCCGTTCGCGGGTCGGGCGTACGAAATGGTAAGTCTTTCTTACTAACTCTTCCAAATTATTTTTATTTTCAAATTACTAATATTATACTAATGCACATATATTTTATTATTTGTTTGTAGGCCAAGGAGCCGGGTCACAAGCCGGCCGTCGATGCCGTCTTCGAGAAGACGCACAGGAAAAAGACCGGCGAGTTCGTTGACTCCCATTCCGAGCGGATATTCAACGATCTTGAAGCTCGGAAGACGGAGATCGAGACTCAACGATCTCAGAGATCCCCGGGAGGCACTCGATATCCGGGCGAGCCGCTTACAACCGCCGAGCTCGATCAAATATATCATGAGGTAAAATTTTACTCGTAAAATTATTTTTTAAAACATTCATTTATTAATTGTTTAATTTTATAGGTTGCTCCTAAGAAGAAAGGACGGGTTCTAGGCATGGGATCCATGCGGGACGTCCCACTTGCTCCTCCCAATTACCGATCTCGGGGCCGAGTTGCGGTCGAGATTCGAACCTGCATTCGACTCGGGCGAATAACATGCGGTTCTACAACGCACTGTTTACGGTGCTTTCGCATCTAACCCGGAACTACTTCGGACGATGCGGACATATCCCCCTCCGTCCGACGACCGAGCAGGCCGAACGAGCAACGTAGATCCCGAGAACGCAACGCGGGACTATTTCGGGTCTAATTTCAATTTAGACGACTAATTATTTTTGTATTTTGTATTTTGAAATTGTAATAAAAATATTTAAAAAAAATATTATTTTATTTTATAAAATATTATTTTTTTTTATTTATAATAATATTAATCGTGGTAAAATCGTCCCTAATAAGGGACGATTTTACCACGAATTGTAAAATTTATATTTCTTACAATCGTGGTAAAATCGTCCCTAATTAGGGACGATTTTACCACGATTTGTAAAATTTATATTTCTTCCAATCGTCGTAAAATTGTCACTAATTAGGGACGATTTTACCACGATTGTGAGAAATATAAATTTTACAATTCGTCGTAAAATCGTCCCTAATTAGTGACGATTTTACGACGATTATAAGAATTTTCGATTTATTATAAATACAAATTTACAACCAAATATTAGTTGTAAAATCGTTGTAACAATTACAACGATTTTACAACGAATATGTTACCACGAATTTACAACGAATTTTATTCGTCGTAAAATTTACCACGATTTTACGACGATTTAGCTTTTACTTCGATCGATTAACGACGAAATGGAAATCGTCGTTAAATCGTGGTAAACTGCATTTTACCACGATTTTACAACGATTATGGTCGTGGTAAAAGTCCTGATTTCTTGTAGTGATGTAACAAATTAAATCGTTACGGAATCATATGAAATCGCACGCGAATGGATTATATTATTATCCTTCTTATGCTACTTTAAGGTTCCTCATTTTTACTATCATCACATTCCTTAATTACCCGTAGCGTATGATAATCTTCATTATTACATTTTTTTATTATCATTGTTATTCTTTTAAAAGTTTGTGAATAAAGTTTTCTCAGTCTTTTTCTTATGTAATAAATCAACAAATAAACTCCCTTGCTTCCATATATTTTTTAAGTGAACAATTTATCGAAGTTTAGAAAAACATATTTAAATACCTTATCAATAATTTGTTAAAACAAACCTTATCAATAATCAAATTTTAAGGAAAGGTAACCTATATTATAACGATAATTTGTTCCACACATTTGGAACTTGATTATTCTTCATACATTGATACATACTTTATATTCATCTCTATTTTTACCCAAATTTTTATTATAAAACTATTTAGTTATACCATTCGCATTATTTAATAGGTTTATGTAAAGATACATTAAATAGTTAGAAATACATTTTTCCCCAATAAGAGATGCATTAAATGCAAAAAGGAGAAAAGTTGCCATAATGGTTCTTGCATATGAAGACAAATCAAAAATTATTATAGACCAAGAACAATAATGGAAACATAATGAGTGAGGTAATTTATTTAAAAGGTGATATAATTAATAGTAATTGGCGTATATTTTTTCCCGATTTGGTATAATTGCACGTTCCCATCATTATATTTTAACTTCCTTTCGGTGCAATTTACTCTATATATTATTTATACAATTAATTAGCAAATTATATGCTCACGAGGTAATGTATATACGCTCGTACGTCTACTTCAAAATGATTATGATTAAACAACGAATAATTTGTGAAGAAAACATTGCGTAATTACCACCATTCATTTCACTTCAAAACACGGACGTGCTATTATAATTACTATTTTCAAGTATAAAAAGTTGCTAAGATTATACGCTCTTTATAATAACAAAATTTTTAATTATGAAATTTATATACGTGTTTTATTATAAAATAATTCATACTATTCAAGAAGCATTTTATTCGTCTCCTAATTATCAAAATGAAGATTTTTCAACGCCTAAGTTTAATTTTCTTATTAGACCAACAACTTTCGGCCACACACTATATACTTTTACGTTTATTATGTATAGATAGATAATCAATTATTCATTTAAGAGAAAAATCAATTTAAAAGCAAGTAACTATATAGACTACAAAGACCAACTAAATTAGTGAACAAGGGAGATACGATAATCCAATTTAAATACTAAAGAAAAGCAAATAAACATTTATAACTTATACTACTAACTAAGTTTAATTAACATTTTCACCAATAAAACTTATACTAAGTGAAATAAACTAAAACAAAATTAAAGTTTTAAAACAAACGAAATAATTCAATTTCGTGTATTAACTAAGATAGATGCAAAGCACCCACGTACACCCTTATTTTATCATATAAACGTGTGTATTACACATGGCACAACCGTACGTGAGAGTAATTAAAGCAATAATTAACCAAATAACCAAACTCAAATCCATTGAATTTAATTTGAACTATTTCTTTAATGCAACGTCCCCTAATTAATTTGTTAGTCAATTATACACCTTCATTATACAATTAGCTAGGCAGTCTAACCATACACATATATAATACTTTTAAAGACAACTAAAATGTTGTGGATCTTGTAATACTTTTATAATTTATACCATACGTTATTGCTCATCACAAAAATTAAAGTTGAATATATCTAACAAGCATTATGTTGACCAGAAAATGACAATCCTGAAAAAAAGAAACGCTTTTGCTTTTCTCACCGAATCATATTTCAAAATAATAAAATTGTTTTTCTCTCTAGTGGAAGCCACACCACACTTTATTAGTAACAACGGTAACACAAAGTATAAAAAAGATTTATAAATTTTAACAAATATAAATGTACAAGTTATTGGTTTGTTTTTAACAGATAAAATAGTTTATGTTTAGATATGTATCATCTTGTTTGATTTCTGAAAACAAATTGATATAATTTTCTTTTTTTTAATTAATTAATTTTGTATTTAAGACAGAAATGGACCAAGTCCATGTGCAATGTGCTCTCGACGAGATAGAATTAATAACCCACTCGTGCAGAATATGGGTCCCACTATTATCCACACGCTTATGGCTTCTGACCTCACACGTGTTTGAAAACTCGTCACCAGATCTAACGGTTACGGTTACGACTTGACCGAGCAACAGGAAGACACTTGTACACGTCCTTTGATTTTCATCTTTTTTGACTCAAGACCAGAAATTAGTTGAATTGAATCTCTCAATTTCTTCGTATTAATTAATTACGAAAAAAATAATAATTTCCATATATTTATTTTCTGACTTGTCAAAACAAAACTATAGTATGTATCCATCTAAAATTATATAGTCCTTGGGAATATTTAAGACCGAATGTTTTATATAATGTAAAATGAATAAAATTAAAAATAAAATAAAAGAATCTATATGTTATTTTTTGGGGAATCGAAACGGTGACGCAAGCGTGCGTTTTGACTCTCTATTCTTTAAAACCACCTCCACTCACTTCCTTCTCCTACCTTTCACTTTAGGCATATATCATCGTTTTATTTTCTTTAATTCTCTCTCTCAGCTTTTGTTTTTCCCGCATTTTCTCGCCAGATTTTCTCTGATTTTTTTTTTCTCATGGGGAGAGATGAAACGGAGACGTGCATTACGGTGCCTAGCTTCTTCAAGTGTCCGATTTCTCTCGACGTGATGAGATCTCCCGTTAGTCTCTGCACCGGCGTCACTTACGACCGTGCTTGTATCCAGCGGTGGCTCGACGGCGGAAACGACACGTGTCCCGCCACTATGCAGATTCTACGGACCAAAGATTTCGTTCCCAATCTCACTCTTCAAAGGCTTATCAAAATCTGGTCAGATTCAGTTGGTCGTCACGCCGCCGCTGGATCTCCGCCGTCTTCTCGAGGGATTCCGACGAAGGAAGAAGTCAACGAATCGTTGATTAGATTGAATCTAGAGGAAGACGACGAGATTCGTCTCGAGATTTTAACGAGGATCGTTCGGTTCGTGAAAGATTCCGACGCGAACAGAGAGTTTCTCTCCGTGAAAATCGATTTCGCACCAATGCTCGTCGATTTCATCTCCGCCGTATACAGAGAAAAACGCACGACGACGACGACGGCGAAAGAGATCAAGCTAGCTTTTCTATCGCTAAAGATTTTGGACGCGATCAAAGTAGATCGCGAACGTTTATCGAAACTAATATTATCGAGCGGCGGAGATTGCTTGAAAGCGATTCTAGTCGCGATGCGGCGCGGGAACATCGAATCTAAGATCGAATCCGTTAGGGTTTTGGATCGGATCTGCGTCGACGCAAGATCGAAGCTAATAATCTCAGATCGCGATGAGATTCTACGAGAGCTGGTCAAATCAATAGGCACAGAGTCAGATCCGAGCTTGATCGAAGCTAGCTTATCGTTACTAACCACAATCTCCGCGTCGAAGCGCGTGAGATCTAAACTAATCTCGGAGAAAACGATCACGAAGATCAAAGCCATTCTCCTAACGGAGACGACGAGCGTCTCCGTGACGGAGAAATCTCTGAAGCTGTTAGAGACGTTATCTTCTAAGAGAGAAGGTAGATCCGAGATCTGCGACCGCGGAGACGTAGGAGGAGGAGGAGGAAGATCGTGCGTGGAAGGAGTGGTGAAGAAGATGCTGAAAGTATCGACGGCGGCGACGGAGCACGCCGTGACGATTCTGTGGTGTTTGTGCTGCGTTTTCAAGGAGGATAAGAAGACGGAGGTGGAAGAGACGGTGGAGAGAAGTAACGGCGTTACGAAGCTGTTGGTAGTGATACAGAGCAACTGCTCGCCGATGGTTAGACAAATGGCGAAAGATTTAATAAAGGCTTTGAAAGTTAATAATTCGAATGCTTCTTCTGCTTTAGCTGCTTATGAGACCAACACCACTCATATTACTCCATTTTGAATGTCTTTTTTTTACAAAATAATAATAATAAAAAAATGTAACTGTTTTTGAGAGTAGATATTGTTATTGTAAATCATAAGAAAATTTTGGTTTAGTGTGATCATTTTTACTAAACAGTAACTCTATTTTAGCTTAACCATGGTAGAAGACATTGAAAATGGAGGTGTTATTATTTGACTGATGATAATTCTTCAAAATAGATTATTATAGCATCTCCAACGGAACTCCATATCCACCTCCATTTGTGAAAATAGAGCCAAATATGCTCCATCCGAACTCCAAATTCATCTCCAAAATGGAGATCTCCATTTTATTCTCCAAATTTGGAGATCTCCATTTTCAACTCCATTTTATGGAGATCAAGTTTTTTATTTGCAAATCAATCCTTAAACTTTTTTATTTGCAAATCAACTCCAAAATTAATTTAACCATATATTTATTTTAAACTTAAACAAAAAAAATATGAACTATTATTTTACATTAAAACAAAAATATATATACAAAACTAGTTAGAAAATCAATTATTATTTTTAAATGCAATAATAACATAACTAAAGATCAAATTAAAATTCATGATATTATAACTAAAAATAAAATAAAATACAAAATGACATAATTAAAGATAAAACTAAAATACAAAATAAGATAACTAAATATAAAATTAAAATACATAACAAACATTCAAATTTAAAAAGAACATCATACATAACAAACATTCATATTTAGACTTCGTAATGCTTTAATTGATCATTTGTGGAATAAATATTCTATGGGTATTTAAAAATGTATTAATTTATTTCTATTTTATGTTTTTATTTATGTCTAATAATGTATTATTTTTTCTATAATAAATTTTTAGTTATGAAATAGTTAATCATTTTTATTTGTTAAAATTACATAATGGGTGAAATTTGTAAATATGAAAACTTAAAACTTAAAAGGATAAATTTGATATTAGTAAAAAGTAGAAAGAAAATAGAGATATAAATGGAGTTTTCGGTTGAAGGAAAAATGAAGAAAAAAATGGAGTTGCTCAAAAATGAAGAAAAAAATGGAGTTTTCGGTTGGAGATGGTCTTAGTTGCTAGTGGTATATATTCAAATTTATTTAAACTACTGTAAAATCGTTATATTAATTTATTAGTGCATGTATATTATTTGATTATAACTTTTGAATTGTTAATTGATGCTTCATCTATTCGCTAAACACTTTTAGTACAAATAATTTCGAGTGACAGCTTCAAGTACTAAGATTAATCTAAAATATGGTCCATTGAATCAGCATAAAAGTTGTTTTAATTAATAGTATGAGTTAAAAAAATGAATGGTTATATAATTATGGTTACTAAACAAAAGTAAAACGAATATGATTCCTTGAATTGAAGTGACAAATGAATAGAAAATGATCTATAAAATGTCTAAATCATGTAAACTAGCTTTTTAAATAATATACTCTTTAATGACTATATGTTAGAGGACATTGCAACATATTATAGTCATGCCTCTCTCACAGGTTCTTTTACTTATTCTTCTATATATACTAGCGGCGAAGCCCCGCGCAAGCGGGGACGTATGTGTATTTTAAATATGGTAACAAATATTTAACTAATGTTGAATCGATGAGAAAAGTTATGAACTGAATTAGGAGTGTACAGTGTTGTGACGACAAAAAGGGCTGATATCAAATGCTAACAGTGGATGTATTTTATATTTGTTCTCCATTTGTAAGAGTTAGGTTTTAAATTGTGATAGTTTCTAATACTGTTGATGAAAATTTAAATTGGTGAACATATATGGTGACAATTTTTTATTTTTTAAGTTTGAATAATTGTTAGAAAATTTTAAAGTGAAACCTGTTCATAAATTTAGACTGAGAAACATATGCACCCTAAAGAGTGAATACGTTTTTATTTGTATATGCGAAGAGAAAACAGAAAACAGAGAACAAACTGAATACTTTAAAGAAAAAAGCGTTATCATTAAAAAAACAAAAAGATACGCAAGAACACAGACTTGACTTCAGGGTGGGTTCAAAGTTTTAGTCACCTGAGATATCAGGTTTAATGAAAGGAAGATAAAAGTAAACAAAGCAAAGCCAAACGACCACTATTAAGATAATAAAACATTCCATGGCAAAGAGGACAAAAAATATCAAAGGAAGATATATTCGGTTAAGTTTGATACTTAGATGAAGAATGATGATAATGTTAGTGATAAGGCAACACACACTTGCTCATCTTTTCTTACTTATTTCAAATATAAAGAATGTTTGAGTTACCACTGAACAACAACTTATTAGAGAAACCAAAGGTGCTCATAGAACCAATTAAAGTTTACAAATTTCAAGACTTTACCTCCAAAAAGTTCGAGATTAACAGTGGTGACAAATATGACAAATTGTGACCTATCACCCGATTTGAGGATGCCACTAAAAACAGACGCAACATCATCCCACAAAGACAAATAAACAACCACCTGACTGTTATGCCAATGATTGTTGTCAATTTCAGTAAGACGTAATAATGTGTGATGCACTTAGTTTTCCTTTAAATAATTATTTTGAATTTAGTTATTACTAATTAAAACTAAAACTAAATATTTGTAACTTTAGTATCAGAAATTGTATATTTACATAATTGCTAATAAGAATTATAAACCATGATAAGTTGAAAAATTACTTATAAAATACTTTTTTGAATTTCATTTCAGTTAAATGTATAAAGCTAGAAAAATCAATCATTATTAGAAAAAGTAATAAAAAAGAGAATAGAGAATACTTCGACATAATTTTGGTTAAAAACCCTTAAGTTGAAGATGATTTGAAGGGTTTCTCTATAAAAGTTCTTCCCAATTAATAGTATAGATATACATAATTTACTTATATTTATTTTAATCTGTTTTTTAAATATTGATTGTGACCATATGAATTGTAAGATGTTTCTAGTTTTCTTGTTTTTTATTTATACTTTTTGTAAGAAAATTCTATAATTATTAGAAAAGCTAATAAAAAAGAGTAGAAAATATTTTGACAGAGTTTTGGTCAAGGGCCCTGACGTTGAAGATGACTTGAAGGGTTTTTCTATAAAAGTTTTTCCTAATTAATAGTATAAATATATACAATTCACTTATATTTATTTTAATTTGTTTTTTTTAAAATATTTATTGTGACCATTTGAATTGTAAGATGTTTCTAGTTTTTTTGTTTTTTTGTTTATACCGTATGTAAGATGTATTTATGATTAGTTTTAATAACTATTTAAAATTGATATATGTATCTATATATATATAGATATTTATAAATGTTAAAAATTACATTAAATATTTCTTTTTCGGATTTTATTTATGTTAATGAGTTTTATCAAAAATATTTTAGTGATGTTGTTTATATTTTTTTGATGTTTTATTTGAATTTTATTAGTATTAAATGGTTGTATTAATATTGTCAAAAAATAGTTGTGTAAGAAAAATCCATCATTATAATAAAAGCTAATAAAAAAGAGAATAGATAATACTTTAACAGAGTTTTGGTCTAGGGCCTGAAGTTGTAGATGATTTGAAGGGTTTCTCTATTAATGTTGTTCCCAATTAATAGTATATATATACACAATTCACTTAAATTTATTTTAATTTGCTTTTTAAAATATTGATTGTGACCATATGAATTGTAATGTGTTTCTAGTTTTCTTGTTTTTTGTTTATATCGTTTGTAAGATTTATTTATGATTAGTGTTAATAGTTATTTAAAATTGATATATGTATCTATATATATAGATATTTTATAAATGTTAAAAATTACATTAAATATTTCTTTTTCGCATTTTATTAATATTAATGATTTTTATCAAATATATTTCAGTGATGTTGTTTATATTTTTTGGGGGTTTTATTTGAATTTTATTAGTATTAAATGATTGTATTAATGTTGTAAAAAATAGTTGTGTAAGAAAAATCCATCATTATTAGAAAAGCTAATAAAAAAGAGAGTAGAGAATATTTTGATGAGTTTTGGTCAAGGGCCCTAAAGATGACTTGAAGGGTTTTTCTATAAAAATTATTCCCAATTAATAGTATAAATATACACAATACACTTAAATTTATTTTAATTTGCTTTTTAAAATATTGATTGTTACCATATGAATTGTTATATGTTTCTAATTTTCTTGTTTTTTTGTTTATACTGTTTGTAAGATTTATTTATGATTAGTTTTAATAGCTATTTAAAATTGATATATGTATCTATATATATATAGATATTTTATAAAGGTTAAAAATTATATTAAATATTTCTTTTCGGATTTTATTAATGTTAATGAGTTTTATGAAAAATATTTCAGTGATGTTGTTTATATTTTTAGAGGTTTTATTTGAATTTTATTAGTATTAAATGGTTGTATTAATGTTGTCAAAAAAAAAGTTGTGTAAGAAAATCCATCATTATTAGAAAAACTAATAAAAAAGAGAGTAGAGAATACTTTGACAGAGTTTTGGTCAAGAACCCATAAATTAAAGATGATTTGAAGGGTTTCTCTATAAAAATTCTTCTCAATTAATAGTATAGATATACACAATTCACTTATATTTATTTTAATTTGTTTTTTTAAATATTGATTGTGATCATATGAATTGTAAGATGTTTATAGTTTTCTTGTTTTTTTTGTTTATATCGTTCGTAAGATTTATTTATTATTAGTTTTAATAGCTATTTAAAATTGATATACGTATATATAAATATTTTATAAAATATTTTTTTCGGATTTTATTAATGTTAATGGGTTTTATCAAAAATATTTTAGTGATGTTGTTTATATTTTTTGGGATTTTATTTGAATTTTATTAATATTAAATGGTTGTATCAATGTTTTCATAATATAATTTTATTAATGGTTGTATTAATATTAAATGGTTGTATTTGAATTTTCATAATATTAAATGGTTGTATTAATGTTATATTAAATAATATAATTTTTTAAAATTTAATTTTTTTAAAGATGATGATGTGGCTTCTTGTGGGAGAAGCAAAAAGTGCCTCATTATATAATAGATTATTCGAATTTTGGAATTTGAATGGTTACTTGTTTCAAACATTTTTTATTTTGCAACTTGTTATCTTCCTATCTATAAGACAGAGCCATGCTATGTGTAAAGATACAAATTTTTTCTTTTGAATAGTATGAAGCTTTTCACGTAATTACTAAAATTTCTTAATAGTACATGATTTGCTACATAACGTGGACTTTGAATAAGTGAACAACATAACATGATGGGCTTTAAAAAAAGATAAAAAGCCCATTTTATATGGTCTTCTAAGTTCAATATAGGGTGTGATTGGTAACTTAGTTACTATTGAGTTAAGTTGAGTTATGTGTTTAACTCAAAGACAACTCAAAAATGTTACCAATCATGTATAAAACCAAACTTTTTGAAGTTAAGTTTGAGTTAGAATGTGGTATGATTGAGTTATAAATTTGAGTTACTCCTTTGTAAAATTGCTAACTCAAAAGTTTATTCAACATCAATAATTATTCATGAGTTATGTTTGAGTTGAGATTTTTTCTATTAAAATTGATAATCCAACTTGTACATCATAAAAGTTATCAATCAGTTTTTTTTTTGCAAAAATGTTAACTCATATTTCTACTGCAAACTTTCGATTAATACAATTTCTACCATATTTTTTTTTACTGCAAGCTACTGCAAAGTATACCACATTTTGTAACTCAACTTCAATAACTCGAGTCACCAGTCGGAACCATAGCCTTACTCATGGAACATAGTACACTGAAAAATATGAAAAGAAATGTTGAACATATTGTTGGAAGGGCAAATATTCAAATTAAATACTTGGACGGCAAAAAAGAAAGATTTGGTGAAAATGTAGACCCTTGGAAAAGAAAAAAACGTACAATATACGATAACACAGTAATTGCTTTGCTTCCAATACAATGCCTCTCTGGTCAACAACATGTCAACATGTGTTATCCGAACGTACGTGTATATATATATATATGATTATGTGCGTGAAGATTAATACTAATATAAACAAACGAACATATATAAATGAAGATAAGATTTTATCATATACTGTAGGGAAATTTTCATATTAATACACCAACTAAATTATTATTAGCTTTTTAATACACTAACTTTTTGATTGTCCAGAATAATACACCAACTATTTTATTTTGTTCATTTTAATACGCGAACTATTTTAGTTTCTTATTTTAAATCACAAACTCAAATCATTTATCCATTTAACCAAATCACCGTTAGTTGACCGATACAAATTTTTTGAAACAAAAATATTTTTTTCTATTTTAATAAAAGGATATTTTAAAATTATGTAAAAAATCCAACAAAAATTATAAAATTCGGAAATATACAAGAGATTCCCAATAAAAAAATCTAAGAATAAAAATGAAAATGTTTTCACAAATTAAATTTAAAAATTGTTATTTTCCTATCTTTTAATTGTTTATGATTTTAAATTGTGAAAATATTATTTTTCGAAACTTTTATTTTTGTTACAATCTTTTTATATATTCTTAAATTTTTCTAATTTTTTACATAATTTTAAAGTATTTCTTTATTAAAATAACAAAATTTAGATTTTTTTAAAAATAAATTAACGGTCAACTGACGGTCAACTAACGGTGATTTAGTTAAATGGATAGATGATTTGAGTTTGTGATTTAAAATAAGTAAGTAAAATAGTTCGTGGTTTAAAATGAACAAATAAAATAGTTGGTGTATTATTCTTGGCAATCAAAAAGTTTGTGTATTAAAAAGCTAATAATAATTTAGTTGGTGTATTAATATGAAATTTTCCCTATACTATAATAGTAAAATATATTGAATAATAATACGTAGCGATGGGTGCAAGGCTTTTATCAAATAAGGCTCTTATCAAATAAACTAATAAAGCATTTTAGATGAACTTTCAAAGTCCCTCCCTACTTTTCTCTTATGTGTTGTACTTTTCTTTGAGTCCTTTGATCAAAACGTGTCCCTCCTTGTCTTTGAAAGTGTTAATGAAGCTTAGAAGCTAATTAATTAAAAATCATTTAATCTCGTGCAATTATTCTGAATTAAACAATAAATGAAAGTATTTCAGAACATAATAAAATTCCTTAACAAAATAAAGTTGGTGGAAGCAAGCAGGTCTTGAAAAGACCATTGAACCTTGCAAACAATGAATCACAATGTGTATTATTTTCTTTAATTAATTAGCTGTCTGTCTTTGTTGTGTTTCCTTATCTTGACCTTACTTTGCCACCAAGGTTTAACAACAGGTTATATTTCTTTTTTGGTATTGTCTGTTTTTTAATTCTTAACCGTAACGGTTGCTTTGTATTAAAAACACGTCACTCACATTTTTGGTTTATGTTCCGAAAATGTTCTGTTTAAAAACATTTTTATAACTAGCTAGTTCATTGTTAAATAATCGTGGATGAACGAGTACATGCAAAAGAGGTGTTCATCATAATTTGTTAACCTTTCATATATATATAGTGGCGGATCCAGAAAATAATTTTATGGGGTCATAATGTATTTTAAATTATTCCACTTAAGTTTTAGGGGGGGTCAATATAAAAAAACCTTAACTAATTTAGTCAAAATACTTGTTTCACATAAGATTATTTATTGAAATTATACAACTTTAGGGGGGTCATATGACAACCCTTGTTCTAATATGGGTCCGCCCCTGTATATTATATATATATATATATTTTGTTTAATCAAATGAGTTTTGTGTATTCTAAAGGGGTGTTTATTATATTATGATCTTCTTTACAAAAAGTTGATCAAAGGTTGGTGGACATATATATATGCCAATCATAATAAAGTTATACCATCCATGGTTTTTAACACAACTCTTACGGTGGGTCTCGCGTAAATAGTGAAAATTCGTAAGAGGCATCTTTTGTTTTTTTTTCTTTTGCACGCTCCACTGACATGTGGCGGCCTGCGATTGGCCTTGATTTTTTAAAAAAATTCAGAAAAATTAAAAAAAAAATTAAAAACCTTAAAATCCCTTCCAACAGATAACGATGGAGTTTAAACTTTAAATTAAAGCGTGCAATATTATCCATGATGTGAAATATATACTTTCTTGGTAGAATCAGAAAACTACACCATTTGAATTAAATTTCACAAAACTACGTTATTTTAAAAATACTTCACAAAACTACATCTAAATACTCAAAATTATATTCAAATAAATTTTATCCACACAATCACACCCCCTTAATACTATACCCTAAACACTAATTAGCGAATTCAAATGAAAATTTTTTAATTTTGGTAATTTTTAAAGGGTAAATCAAGCTTTTAAAATTTTGAAAAGGTGTAGTTTTGTGAAAAAATTAAATTAGGTATAATTTTGTGAAAAATGGGTTGAAGGATGTAGTTTTGTGAATTTATCTACTTTACTTTCTTTTGTTAATGACAACATGTAATTAAATAGTTTACTTTATTAATTAGCCAGATACTCCTATCCCAAGTAACAACATACTATTCCAGAAAAAGAACGTGTTCCAAGATGGAAGAAAGTTTAAAACTATATACTGTAATATACATTTACTTTATACATGCTATATACAATATTTTAAAAATATCTTAGAAAATTATGAAAAAGTGGAAACTAAAAAAAACATAAACTAACCATTCTATTTTTCTATTTCTAGTAGAAAAGTTGGGTGTGCAAAATATATATTTTTCTTATTTCCACAAAATAAAAAAATACAAACAAAGAAATAATGATATAAGAAGATTAAAAGAGACGTTATGTCTCACCTATATTGTTCCCTCCTCTCCCTCGTCCAAATCCTAACCTCTCAAATCCACCATTTTCTACATGGCAAACTCTCCGGCCGCCACATCAGCCACTGCTACACCACCGGGAGACTCCCGGCGCCGCCTCTCCGCTTCCATGTAAGTGCATCAAACCCTCTAACTACTAATAATCAACAAAGATGATAATTAATGTCTAATTTTGTTTGTGTGTGTTTTAAGCAGTGAAGCAATATGCAAAAGGAGATTTCGTAGAAACCTAAAAGGCAATGGCAAATCAGATATGGCTAAGCCATTTAATATCATAAATTTTCCGACACAAGACAAAAATAGTAGTTTCTGTTGTTGTTGCAACAAGTTTCAGATTGTTAAGCTTGTCTTGATAATCCTTATCTCTGTTACTCTCTTCACCATCATATATTCTCCTCAAGCTTATCATCATTCTCTTACTAACTCTTCTTCTAGGTAAAAAACTTGACTTCTATTACAATGCTACAAGTTTTTGTTTAGTTACCTATTAATATATAACCATGTGTTTGAAATTAGATGGATATGGAGAAGACAAGATCCAAGATATGTCTCTGACCTAGACATTAACTGGGACGATGTGACCAAAACCCTAGAAATTGTTGAAGAAAGCCGCACGATCGGTGTCTTGAACTTCGATTTGAACGAGATCCGACGGTGGAGAGAGATAGCCAGGAGTAAGACCAACGATGAAGACCAAAACGTCGTCGTGTTGAATCTTGAATATGCAGAAAAGAACGTTACTTGGGACACACTCTATCCAGAGTGGATCGACGAGGAGCAAGAAACAGAGGTCCCTGTTTGTCCGAATCTACCAAAGATCAACGTTCCTACAAGAAGACTCGATCTAATCGTCGTGAAGCTTCCTTGTAGGAGAGAAGGGAACTGGTCGAGAGACGTAGCGAGGTTGCATCTTCAGATGGCGGCTGCGACCGTGGCTGCTTCGGCAAAAGGGTTTTTTAGAGGACACATTTTGTTTGTCTCTAGATGTTTCCCGATTCCGAATCTGTTTCGGTGTAAAGATCTCGTGTCTCGGAGTGGTGATGTTTGGTTGTATAGACCTAATTTAGATATCTTGAGAGACAAGCTTCAAATTCCTATAGGTTCTTGTGAGCTTTCTCTTCCTCTAGGCATCAAAGGTGAAAACAATGAAACCCTAATTAAATTACTTGTTTAAATTTTGCAAAATTAACTAACCTAAAGTTAATTTGTTTGTGTTTTTACAGAGAGACGAAGCTTAGGAAACCCTAAAAGAGAAGCTTACGCAACAATTCTCCACTCAGCTCACGTTTACGTCTGTGGAGCCATCGCGGCTGCTCAGAGCATAAGACAGTCTGGCTCCACGAGAGACCTAGTGATCCTCGTGGACGACAACATAAGCGGGTATCACCGGAGCGGCCTAGAAGCAGCGGGGTGGCAAATTCGGACTATACAGAGGATACGAAACCCTAAAGCAGAGAAAGACGCTTACAACGAGTGGAACTACAGCAAATTTCGTCTGTGGCAGCTCACGGATTATGATAAAATCATCTTCATCGACGCGGATCTATTGATCTTGAGAAACATCGATTTCTTGTTCTCCACGCCAGAGATCTCGGCGACGGGTAACAACGGGACTCTGTTTAACTCGGGAGTCATGGTGATCGAGCCGTGTAACTGCACGTTTCAGCTTTTGATGGATCATATAAACGAGATAGAGTCGTATAACGGCGGAGACCAAGGCTACTTAAACGAAGTGTACACGTGGTGGCATAGGATCCCTAAGCATATGAACTTTTTGAAGCATTTTTGGGTAGGCGATGAAGATGACGTGAGACGCAAGAAAACGGATCTGTTTGGAGCAGAGCCACCTGTTCTCTATGTTCTTCATTACTTGGGGATGAAACCGTGGCTATGTTACCGCGACTATGACTGTAACTTTAACTCCGATATATTCGTCGAGTTTGCGGCGGATATTGCTCACAGACGGTGGTGGATGGTTCACGACGCCATGCCACAGGTAATAATGATACTATCGCATGACAACGACACTTTTGTCTTAAACCCTAAGTTTAATATTCACTAAAAACATTATTAGGCCTATTATAATACCGTTTTAATCAGGGAAATACCCAAAAATACACTCAAAAACTGTTTTCAGAACTAAAATACCACATTGTGACAAAAAAGAATTAAAATACCATAAAACTTGTGTTAATAGTTTTGGCCTAAAATTTTGTTTGATGGTATTTTGTGATGATAATATGAAGGAGCTTCACCAATTCTGTTACTTGAGATCCAAGCAAAAGGCACAGCTTGAATATGATCGCCGGCAAGCGGAGGCGGCGAATTACACCGACGGTCACTGGAAGATAAGAGTGAAAGATCCAAGATTCAAGATTTGTATTGATAAATTGTGTAATTGGAAAAGTATGTTGCGCCATTGGGGAGAATCAAATTGGACCGACTATGAGTCCTTTGTTCCGGCACCACCGGCCATTACCACCGTCCGGAGATCCTCACTTCCCGGCCATGCCTTGTTGTGACACGATACATATACAATTTAATATTATATTAATAAATTTCATGAGTTTTGTTTTTCCTTTCAATATTTTTGTTACTGGGAGTTTAGGTTAATATTTAGATGTATAACTATTTTTTTGCCTATATTTGTTTCACTTGGAATAAAATGTGTTTTCCTTAACATTGTTAATTAACCTAATATTTATATTGTTAACATGCAAAGTCAAGTTATTAATAAAAAGACTGTTATATTGGTCATATCAGCAAAATTTAGAAGAACTAATTTTAAAATTGGTTTTCATAACCGGCTTAAACCGGCTTGTACCGTTGCTCCCGCCAATTTATTAACATTTATTTTCTTCTCTTCTCTAATTTTTTATTTCCCGGTAACAAAAAAAAAAATTGGGAAATTTTTGGTGAGAAGTAAAAAAAAAATTGGGTTTTCTTCTTCGTAGTGAAAACGGAGATAGATGGCTTCGTCGACATCTAAAACCCTAATGGATCTTTTTCAACCCGCGAAACGCCTCAAAGCTTCTTCTCCCGCCGTTTTCGCCGCCGGTGGATCTCGCGGTTTGGGTTCCGCAGCAAGCTCACCGCCTCGCATATCCATCGCCAATTCCGTCGCCGACGAACCCCTCTCTCGCTCCGATTTCAGCGAATTCTTCTCCACATCAAACCTCGCCGTCTGCTCTGAGAAGGTCACGAAATCGAAAGGTTCTGTTTCTCACTTTCACTTACAGTCTCTTTTAGCGTATCCACGACCTGGGAAATGAGTAGTTTTTCTAGGGATTTGAGGATTTTCATTGATTTTGAGATATCGAAATTGTAGCTAAAGGAAGCTGCTTTGTGCCGTTAAGTGAGCTCTTAGTGGAAGAATCATGGCTTAAAGCTCTTCCTGGAGAATTGAATAAACCTTATGCTAAAGCCCTTTCTGATTTTCTCGAACTCGAGACCATCACTGACCATAAAAGCCCTTTGGTTTATCCACCACAACACTTGATATTCAATGCCTTTAATACAACTCCTTTTGATCAAGTCAAGGCTGTCATTATAGGACAGGTATAGAGCTTGGCTTATTCGAATGGGCTGTCTTGGTTCTTTGTAATGGTTTTAACTAGTTTTTATCTGTTTGATTAGGATCCTTACCATGGACCTGGTCAAGCTATGGGTTTGTCCTTCTCTGTGCCTGAAGGAGTAAAGCTTCCTTCTAGCTTGTTGAATGTGTTTAAGGAGCTTCATAAAGATGTTGGTTGTTCCATCCCGCGTCAGGGTGATCTTAACAAATGGGCTGTGCAGGTAAACAAATGGAGTTTCTTAATGTTCTCTTATCTGCTTATATGTTCCAATCAGTTCTCATATTACTTGAAAATGATCAAGCGATTAACTTTTTGACATTTTCCTTTATTTCAGGGTGTTTTGCTGTTGAATGCTGTTCTTACAGGTAATGTTTGTCATCGTTGTGGTGGCCATATGAGTTTTGAAAACTGTCTTAATGTCGGTGTTTCTTCTCACGAAGATGTCGGTTATCTTGTCTTTTTATTTAGTAAGGAGTAAACAGCCAAATTCACATGCGAAGAAAGGATGGGAGCAGTTCACTGACGCCGTTATTCAAAGTATCTCACAGCAGAGGGAAGGTGTGGTCTTTCTCCTTTGGGGAAGATACGCTCAAGAGAAATCCAAGTAGGTTTGGTTTTTATGATTGTGATCGAGTCCCCTTTTTTCTGCCTCTGAAACATCAGGACTAGTTAGATTTGTAGATTTCTTACGCCTATGCATATTTCATTGGTTAATCTTGTATTAGACTGCAAGCTGTCTCGTGATTATTGCAGGTTAATAGATGGGGATAAACATCATATACTCACAGCAGCTCATCCTTCTGGTCTATCGGCACATAGAGGCTTCTTTAATTGCAGGTTAATTTAGTCATCTAAACCTTTTTTTCGTTCTTGCCTATGCATAATGTACCAATGTTTCCGTGAGATATGAGCGTTGTGCTTATATCGTACCAACTGCTGAAATAACATTAATGTTCGACGTATGGACAGGCATTTCTCTCGAACAAACGAGCTACTCGAGCAAATGGGGATTCCCCCTATAGACTGGCAACTGTGACTTATTAACGGCAGCCTTAAGGTTTAACACTTATTCACTGCTCTCCTTTTGTGAATTGTGTTATCACAGATTACTAGACGGCTAGCCTGTGCTGCTAGTGTTGCTAAGTACTAGCAAACTATATATTATACTAGTTCTGCTTAATTGTATACCTTCCCTGTATGGATAGTGAGATATGTTAAGACTTAAGAGTATGTAGAAGTCCATGAAAGATAGCCAAAAACTTTAAGAGACTAAGCTGCAAAAGACCACAGTGTGTAAGTCTTAAGTTATTGGCAGATGAGGGAAACAAAAAGGTACAATCTTGGAACAAAATTAACTATTTATGAAACTTGCCACAAAAATTTCAAGACTTGCATTCAGTAACATTTTTAAGACAAGGCAGTGAAGATGGGTAAGAGATATAAAACAGTTGACCATATTTTTATTCAGAGTTGACCAAAATATTGATTTTTTTTATGTCGGTTACTCGAAAGCGTGAGAGTCAAGTGTGTCATAACCAATCATCCAACGGTTAGATACTTAAATGTAACTATTCTTACAAGTGGACGGTAGAGATCAAAGTTCACGCTTACAGAAAAAAGGAAAAATAGGTAAATGACTATTATACCCCAAATCAAGATCAGAGTTCTATAAATAATTAAATATCAATAATTTTTTTTTCCAAAGGTCCCTAAACACCCAAAAATTCACTCCAAAACCTAAAAGCAAAGAGTATCGGCGAGCCGATTGTAATCACCACCGGAGTCGTAATGCCTAAACATGCCATCACAAAAGTAACTCATCTTTCTTCTACTTCGTGTGTTCGTCTTCTTCTTTGTCTCTGTTATGTTTAGGTGTCTTTATCAAAACTCTGTTTTTTTTACAGGTCGAAGACAAACCAGCTTCAAAGACGAAGCTATTGAAGAAAGGTATGAAAGTAGTGTTTTTTTCCATCTTCGTGTTTGTGTCTGTTGATTGTTATCTGTTTGTTTCATATTTGGCTCTGTCTCGGTTATTTGGTGCTTTTGTTTTCTCTTTTTCCTTTCTATTTCGACGATTAGTATTGATTCTCTTGACGCTTTGTTATTTTTCCGTGAAATACTTCATGTCCTCACACTATATATCTTCGATTTTGACATTAGCTATGTTTCAGACACGGTTTTTGATTTTGACTTAGTTTGTGTCTTTTTCTTTAGGTAAGAGAGATGCAGAGGATGACGTGGAAATCAAAGTGAAGACAAAGAAGCAGAAGACTGAGTTTATTCATGAGAAAGAGACACCACCAAAGAAGGTACAGAACAGCAGTTTCTGAAAAAGATCCTTTTAAGTTTAAATTTTTCAATGTTGTGGTGTATACTAACTTTTGAACATTCAGAGCAAGAAGAAAGTCGTTGCCAAGAAACCTCTATCTGAAGATGAATCTTCTGATGAGGTATGAGTTGCTTCATATAACGTAATTTAACTCTCGATGTTACCGATATTTCACATGTTTTACTTTTCGACTTTTTTGTTTACTTAATCAGGAGCCTGCCCCTGTGAAGAAGCAACCAAAAACCCTTAAGAAAGCCAAGGCTGAGAGCAGCGCATCCGAAGACGAGTCTTCTTCAGACGGGGTATTGGATTGAAACGTTATTACATTGTAGATAAGATCAGTGTCAAAGAATGTTTATTCTGTGATTTGAGTTTTTCGATAAATCGTAATTAGGAACCCGTTGTGAAGAAACCAGCAGCTGTTAAAAAATCCAAGAAAGAGAGCAGTTCATCTGAGGATGAATCTTCCTCGGACGAGGTATTATGAAATTGCATCATTACATTATAGAATCAATGTCAGATTGATGTCATAGGCTTAATCCTCAACTTTTGTTTGTTAAATTAATAATTAGGAACCCGCTCCAGCGAAGAAAGAAGCAATTGTTAAGAAAGCCAAGAAGGAGAGCAGCTCATCTGAGGATGAATCTTCTTCAGACGAGGTATGGATTGCATTGTTTACATGTTAGCTTAACGCTATAAAATGTCTTGTCCTAAGCTTGATTTTTAGCCTAGGACACATATGCTTAACTTGCCATCTTTCTATACCGAACATTATCAGGAATCTGCTCCTGCGAAGAAGCAAGCAACAACTCTTAAGGCTGCTGAAATAGACATCAGTTCATCTGAGGATGAGTCTTCTTCGGACGAGGTAGGAATTGCATCATTACACATCAATGTTACATTACTATCATATGCTTACTTTTACTGTTTTGTTTGTTTAATAAACATAATCAGGAAACCGCCCCACCGAAGAAGGAACATGCCGTCGTCAAGAATGTTGAAAAAGGCAAGCCAGATGCAAAAGATTCATCATCCTCTGAGGATGAATCAGAAGATGAAAAGGTTAGTTATGATTTATTTGTTACTCTTGCATTCGAAAACCAGCAGCGGAAAGTTTTTAGTGGCTTTCGCTTTCTTACCCTTACATAATTCATATCACTGTCCTACTTGCAGGAAAGTGATGATGATGAGAAACCTCCTAAGAAGAAGGTAGTTATGTTCTTCCATCAAGTTCTTTCTCATTAAGCTTTTATCGCAGAAGCACCATTCATTTTTAAGTAATTTGTTTTGATTGTTATTCAGGCTAAAGCTTCATCACCAACAAAAACTTTTAAACAAGAAAGCAGCAGTGATGAATCTAGCGAGGAAGAGAGTGAAGAGGAGAAAGTAACTCCAAAGAAGAAGGTGCGAATAATTTTACCAGTGATAGTGCTATGTAGAATGTACATTTGCAGATTTGCTAATATGTCATTGTTCTATGCTTAATCAAAAACCAGGATTCTGATGTCGAAATGGTGGAGGCGGAGCAGAAATCAAACGCAAAACAGGTACAAACTCCATCTAGTATATTTTTAGTAAGAATTTTTTTTATCCTTTGGTATGATTAATATTGGAATCAATAATGTCTCTTTATATGTTTTACAGCTGAACACACCAACCACTCCGATTCAGGGAGGATCAAAGACACTATTTGCTGGAAATCTCTCCTTTCAAATCGATAGACCTGACGTGTAAGTACACAAATGTTTGTTTCTGTCAGTGTCTTCTCATCAATTTTTGGTTTGATATAAAATGTTGATTCATATTCAGAGAGAATTTCTTCAAAGAAGCTGGCGAGGTTGTCGACGTTAGATTTGCCTCACATGAAAATGGGAGTTTTAAAGGATTTGGGCATGTTGAGTTTGCTTCTGCAGAAGCTGCTCAAAAGGTAAGCTTTTGCTCTTTTTTTTGTTATCCTGAAAAGTGGTTAGTATTGAAATTACAAGTATTTATCGAACGTTTGGATTTTTTTTTAATGTAGGCATCGAAATTGAACGGCAAAACATTACTAGGCCGTGAGATTCGGCTTGAGGTTGCTGCTGAAAGGGGTGCAAAACGTAGCAATGGCAAAGGAGAAGGAAGCCAAAGTAAGACTGTTTTTGTTACAGGACTCGACTCATCTATTGGCGAAAACGAAGTAAGATCCTTCTCTTTCAAACTTTCATTAAACCGATTCTACGGTGTTAAATCTCTGATGCAAAACACTAAAAGATGTGTGTGTGTGTTTTCCTGAACATTTCAGATGAAAGGTGCATTGAGAGATCATTTCAGTGGTTGTGGAGAAATCACAAGGATTGCTGTGCCGACGAATTGGGACACTGGTGTTATCAAAGGGTTTGATTACTACTACTCTCTTCCTTTTTTGACGATGTTTGGTAACAATATGTGTTCTTGCAACTTCATGCTCTAACAAATTAACAATATGTTTGCAGGATTGCATACATAGATTTGAAGGACGGGTTTGAAAAGGCGTTGGGACTAAACGGAAGTGAGATGGGAGGATGGAACATTGTGGTAAAGGAGGATAGGCCGAGAGTAGTAGAGAGTGGCGACGGTGTTGACCGCTTTTCAAACAAGAGAGGACATGGAAGGGACATTGGTGGAAGAGACGGTAGTGACCGGTTCTCAAACAGAAGAGGACGTGGAAGCGACAATGGTGACCACAGAAGAGGACGCGGAAGGGACCAACGTGGTGGAAGAACATCACAGAAACCAAGTGTGATTAATTCAGCTCAAGGTTTGTTTTCTTCTTTTATTTAAACTCCTTTTTGATTTTTGTTTTGTGCTTTTGTAGAAGAGAATGTGTTCTTAATGAACTTGTTTTTTTTTTGAATGTTTGTTGCAGGGACAAAGATAGTCTTTGATGATTGAGTTGTTATAAAAAAAAGCTTGTCTCTTCTTCTATAATTTAGTGTTTTATTTTTTTGGTTTTTTGGCTTATATTATGAAATTGAATGATGAGTAAGAAGAACACTTTGTGTTGGTAGTTTTGACTAATAAATTATGACCGACTTGTGAATTAGTTTAACTAGAAAGAAGAGATAACAAAGTCTCATTTAAACAACACACAAAGTGACTAAAAGTCCCAAACCAAGAAAAAAACAATCTTGTTATAAAATAAATGTAATTACCCAAGCCCATTAGCCCATTAACATAATTACACCGACCTTAAACCGACTTAAAACCACTATAAATATTAAACGTAGTGGTACTTGCATGATCATCTTTGTACTTGAAAAACATACGATCAAGAAAAGTTAATAATAAAACTTTTAATTTCATCTCTCTTCAATATTCCCTAATCTTTTATTTTAGTTTATACCACGTTATCGACATGAGCTTCTATCCGATCAATTATATTTTGAAGGTATAGTAAAAAGGTATGCTAAATTAATTATTTTATATGATTATATTATGTTTTTGTTATTTATTATCTATGGCGTGCTTATGCTGCTCTGAACATGGTAAGCTCTGCCTCCTAAATTTATGCTTTTGTTATTTATTATCTATGGCGTGCTTATGCTGCGCTCGAACATGGTAGATCTCGCCTCCTAAATTTATTATGCTTTCATTATTTATTCTCTATGGCGTGCTTATGCCGCTCGAACATGGAAGGCTCTGCCTCCTAAATTTATTATATATTATTATTTATTAAATATATAAATATAATGCAAAAATTATGTTTAAAAAACTATGCCGAAATTTTGCATCTTAAAAATGTTTTAAATATTGATTTTATTTAAAAAGAAACTACGGCAAAATTTAAAGGTAAATAAATTATAAATCTAAGAAAAACTCTGCCAAATTTTAAACTTAAAGATTTTTGCCAAAAGGCTAATAAAAGAAATTATGGCAAAATTTAAATTAGTAAATAATCTTTTCTAACAAATTATTATTTTCTTTATAGTTATCATGTCAAATTTGGAAAAACTTGCAATTATCGCCCTTGATGTTTCCGGAAGAAATTATATGACATGGGTCGTAGATGCAAAAATACATTTGAAAGGAAAAGAGCTTATCGATGCGATTGATAAGTTAGAAACAACTCCTGATGAGAAAAAGGCTAAGGCCATGATGTTTTTACGCCACCATATTCATGATGATCTAAAAAATGAATATATTACCCAAGAAGATCCTGCAGATCTGCGGGAATCCTCGAAGGATAGGTTTGATCACCGAAATATGTGATCTTACCAAAAGCCAAACATGAATGGCTAAATCTCCGATTTCAAGATTATAAAAGTGTTGGAGATTATAACTCCGCCTTGTTTGGAATAACTTCCAGAATGAAGTTGTGCGGAGAAAAGGTAAGCGATTACGATATGATCGAAAAGACGCTCCAAACATTTCATCCCGTAAATGTCCTCCTGCAACAACAATATCGAGCAAGCGGATACACGAAGTATTCGCAATTGATGCAGGTCCTCTTAGTTGCTGAACAAAACAATGAGCTAATGATGGTGAACCATCAAACTCGTCCAACTGGATCAGCTCCATTCCCTGAAGTGAATGTGGCATCATCCAGTTATACCAGTTTGCGAGGACGTGGTCGCGGTCGCGGTCGAGACCATGGTCGTGGTTATGGATGAGGAAGAGGACAAAGAGGAAGACAAGTCAGAGGATATTATAATCGTGATTCGGGGAAACAAATTAAGAATTATCCAGAAGATAATGGTGGTCGTACAGTGAAAAGACAAGGTGAAGATTCTTGTTACGGATGTGGTGGGAAAGGCCACCGGTCGCGTACACTGTCGTACGCCAAGGCACCTAGTCGATCCGTTTCAAGAATCTCGAAACCGAAAGGGAAAGGAGTTGAAACAAATTTCGTCCATGATGAAACCGAACCTAGTTTTCGTGGCTTAGATGAAGATACTCATCTGGACATTGCAGATTTCCTTGATCCAGGAGCATCAATGGAAAACATAGACTAAGAAATAAAAGACATGATAGCTCGTTTTAATAACTATGTTTTGTAATATACTAAATAGTTTTTGGTGTAATATAAAGTTTGCGGTAAAGTAACTTTTGTAACATATTTTTGTAATATAAAGATCGTTTTGATGTGTTAATACATGTTTTATGATTATTCGGAAAATGTCTAAGCTTGAGATCAAAGATGGGGATATTTGTTTGGCGAGATAGTGCGACAACGCATACAATCCTCAAAGATAGAAAGTATTTTTCCGATCTCAAATTAACGAAGCTCCGCCGAAGCGTGAGTACTATATCGGGAAATGCAAAGATAATTATAGGCTCTAGAAGAGCTAGTTTTTCAATGCCAAAGGGGACACAATTTGAATTAAAAAATGTGTTATATTCCCCTAAATCTAAAAGAAACTTGTTAAGTTTCAGAGATATCCGAGAGAGTGGATATCATGTAAAAACAGTGAGTAAAAATGGCACTGAATATCTTTGCATTACATCAGAGGATAAATATATATTGGAAGAGTTACCAATGTTATCCTCAGGTTTATATGCCACAACAATAAACAAAATTGAAACATATGTCATAGTAAACCCGAAGTTTACTAGTACGTTTAAAGTGTGGCATGAAAGACTCGGTCATCCTGGTTCAGTGATGATGCGAAAGATTGTAGAAAACTCTAATGGCCATTCATTGAAAAACCAGAAGATTTTTCAATCGAACGAGTTTTCATGTACTGCGTGTTCTCAAGGAAAATTGATAACTCGGCCATCAGTAACAAAAGTTGGGAATGAATCACCTGATTTTTTGGAAAGAATACATGGTGATATATGTGGACCTATACATCCACCGTGCGGGCCATTTCAATATTTCATGGTATTAATTGACGCATCCAGTAGATGGTCAGATGTGTGTCTATTGACAACACGAAATACGGCTTTCGCAAAATTTATTGCCCAAATAATAAAGTTAAGGGCTCAATTCCCAGATTATACCATAAAGAAAGTAAGACTAGATAATGCCGGTGAATTTACTTCACAAGTATTTAATGAATATTGTATGTCATTGGGGATCGATGTTGAGCATCCGGTTCCCCACGTTCATACACAAAATGGCATGGCTGAGTCTTTAATAAAACGGTTGCAACTAATTGCAAGACCGTTAATATTGAGAACACAACTCCCAATCTCAGTTTGGGGACATGCTGTCTTGCATGCAGCGAAGACTGGTACAAATACGACCAAGTGCCTATCATGTGTTTTCCCCGTTGGAATTAACATCTGGCCAGAAGCCGAATATTTCCCATCTCCGTGTATTCGGATGTGCGGTGTATGTACCCATAGCCCCACCGCAAAGAACTAAGATGGGACCACAAAGAAGATTAGGTATATATGTGGGATATACATCACCAAGTATAATTCGGTATTTGGAACCAAAAACTGGTGATATGTTTACGGCACGGTTTGTCGATTGCCATTTTAATGAGGATGAATTTCCAGCTTTAGGGGGAGGAATTCAGAAAATTCCGAAAGATGTTACATGGTATACATCTACATTATTACATTTGGATCCCCCTACTAAACAACGTGAACTTGAAGTTCAAAGAATAGTTCATCTACAAAATATGGCAAATCAAATTCCAGATGCGTTTACAGATACGCGGAAAGTAACAAAATCATATATACCCGCAGCAAATGTCCCATCAAGAATCGATATTCCTAAAGAGAATAATGATGAGAGTAAAATAAATGAACCTAAGGTTCAATTGAAAAGGGGGAGACCTATTGGATCTAAGGATAAAAATCCTCGAAAGAAAAAGAAAGAGGTAGAAATAAATGAAAAGGTTCCAGAAGAATCAAACAACGAAAAATGTCCCGAAGACATATATGAAAATGTTCCGGAACAGAAAGAAAATGAGGAATGTCCCGAAGACGAATGTAACACGGAAAATTATGAGATTTCTATTAATTATGCCCATAATGGAAAAATGTGGCTTAGAAATGAAATTGATGATGATGATGTGATATTCTCATTTTCACGTGTCTAAAGAAATAGATGATGAAAATGATGACTTAGATCCAAAGTCCGTATATGAATGTCGAAAAGGCATGATTGGGAAAAATGGCAAATTGCCATGAAAACAGAGTTGATATCTCTCAATAAAAGAGATGTCTTCGGACCCATTATCGTTACACCGGAAGATGTAAAGCCGGTTGGATGTAAATGGGTCTTTGTGCGAAAAAGAAATGAGAAAAATGAAATAACGAGATATAAAGCTCGTCTTGTAGCACAAGGTTTTTCTCAAAGACCGGAATTGATTATGAAGAAACTTATTCCCCGGTTATGGATGCAATCACATTCGAGTACTTAATGAGCCTAACGGCATCCAAGAATTTGGAGATGTACCTTATGGATGTTGTGACTTGCATATCTATATGGATCATCTGGAAAATGATATATATATGAAAATCCCGGAAGGATTAAAGATCCTCGAAGGATCAAAGATGAATGATATATCAAGTGAATTATGTTCGGTCAAATTACAAAGATCACTTTACGGATTAAAACAATCCGGACGCATGTGGTATAATCGTTTAAACGATTTTCCGTTAAATAAGGGCTATGTAAATAATGAAATATGCCCTTGCGTCTTTATTAAGAAATCCCGGAATGGATTTGTGATCATTGCTTGTTTATGTTGACGACTCGAACATGATTGGGACTCAAAAGGATATTGATGATGCACGAACTCATATGAAAGAAGAGTTTGAAATGAAAGATCTCGGGCAAACAAAGTTTTGTCTTGGGCTCCAGATAGAGCATCTCCGAGACGGAATATTTGTGCATCAATCAAATTATACTCAAAGAGTTTTAAATCGGTTTAACATGGATAAATCAACTCCTTTGAGTACTCCAATGGAAAATAGGTCACTTGATATTGATAAAGATCCATTTCGACCGTGTGAAGATAGCGAGGAAGTGTTAGGTCCTGAAGTACCTTATATGAGTGCTATAGGCGCATTAATGTATCTTGCGAATTGCACAAGGCCAGATATAGCATTTGCTACTAATCTGCTTGCAAGATACAACTCATCTCCTACTCGCAGACACTGGAACGGAATAAAACATATATTCCGTTACCTCCAAGGTACAATTGATTTAGGACTATATTATCCTAAAAACTCTGGTTTTCGTTTAGTTGGTTTCGCAGATGCCGGATATTTATCAGATCCGCATAAAGCTCGATCGCAAACCGGATATGTTTTCACAATGGGTGGAACTCGCGATCTCATGGCGTTCTCAAAAACGGACGTTAGTTGCCACTTCGTCAAATTATGCGAGAGATCATCGCGCTTCATGAAGCTTGCGAGAGAATGTGTATGGCTACGAGCCATGTCTAAACATATACAAGAAGCAAGCGGGTTAATCGTTGACAAAGAGCCAACACTACTTTTTTGAAGACAACGCCGCATGTGTTGCTCAAATCAAGGAAGGATATATCAAGAGCGACGTAACTAAACATATCCCGCCAAGGTTCATATCTTATACTCAAGAACTTGAGAAGAACCAAGAAGTCAACATTCGATATGTTCGTTCGAGCGAAAACGCGACAGACGTGTTAACAAAGGCGCTTCCCACTACGACGTTTAGAAAGCATATTCACAGCATCGGAATGCGTCATTTACGAGATCTTTAAAGTGAATGATATAATTGACGCTTTCAGGGGGAGATTATGTTACTGTACTCTTTTTCCTTATTACGGTTTTTATCCCTATCGGGTTTTTCCGTGATAAAGGTTTTAACGAGGCAGTACATAATCTATCGATGATGGGTAATTAAGGGGGAGTGTTATAAAATAAATGTAATTACCCAAGCCCATTAGCCCATTAACATAATTACACCGACCTTAAACCGACTTAAAACCACTATAAATATTAAACGTAGTGGTACTTGCATGATCATCTTTGTACTTGAAAAACATACGAACAAGAAAAGTTAATAATAAAACTTTTAATTTCATCTCTCTTCAATATTCCCTAATCTTTTATTTTAGTTTATACCAAATCTTATATAAAACATAGCTTGCTTGGTTACTGTAATAAAATGAGTCCTAGCCTAAATACAGCGAAAGAAAGACGTCAGGCAATGTAAAATCTTTAATTTTGCTCTTAAGCACATCGATTAAAATTAATTAACAGATGAAAAAAAAAGACATCATAAAATGTGATACAAAAATAAATAAAAAAATTAAAAAAATTTGATTATTTAGTGAGAAAAGATTTACAACAACACAGCACTCGTTTAAACCCTAAACCCTTTTATTGGTTTTCTCTGCGCCGCTTCAGCACTCTTTTATCTCTCTAAAAGTTTCTTTCTCCTAAGCGAAGCTCTTCAAGTCTCTTTGCTCTCAGCATCCTAAGCGTAAGTTTCTTCTCTTTTACTTTCATGGAATTGGAATCGATTACAGTGATTGATAAAAACCTAATTCTTCAATGTTCTATTGTAATAACTTGCCGATTGGTATACGATTTCACTTTGTCTTCATGTCTTAATTCCCCTGCAGAGAATCGGGTTTGATTTGATTGAGATATAGATAGAGGTTTGCAGACATGGTTGAGCTGGAGAATAAACCCAGCGAAGATCTTAAGAAGAGGATAAGAAAGCGAAACCGTGGAAAGAAGAACATGGACAAGCAAATAGTCGAAGAAGAAGAAACCCACATCGTCGCTGATGAAATCGAGAAGAAGAGTCAAAAGAAGGTTAAGAAAGTGAAGCTACAGGGTAGTGGCAACACGGAGGAGAAGGAAGAAGAAGAAGAAGTGGAAGCAAAGGAAAAAGATGAAGAAGAAGAAGAAGAAGAGAAGAAGATGATTGTTGTGGGCAAAGGTATAATGACTAATGAGACTTTTGAATCATTGGACTTATCTGAGAACACTTTTGAAGCTATCAAGATTATGGGTTTTCAGCATATGACACAAGTATGTAAAAAGACTGAACCTTTTCTCTTATGATGTTATATCTTGTGGTATACACTATGTTTATAAGTGTCTGAATCGTTTGGTTTATCGGTTTAGATTCAAGCCGGGTCGATTCCGCCTATGTTGGAAGGAAAAGATATTCTTGGTGCTGCTAGGACAGGTTCTGGTAAGACTCTTGCGTTTCTCATACCGGCGGTAGAGTTGCTGTTTAAAGAGCGTTTCTCTCCTCGCAACGGTACTGGCGTGATTGTTATTTGCCCCACGAGAGAACTTGCTATTCAGGTAAATTACCCTTTTCATTGTGAGTAGATAAGTCTTGTAGTTCTTGCAATGCGCTAGGTAGCAAATCTGTGAGGTTCTAATCTCTGATGTAGATAATTCATAGCTATTGCGTTGGATTTGTGTACTATTGAGTGTTGTTGAATGTTCCTGCGGCTTCGCATTCTGGTTTTTCACTGTACGATTTTTGATATTGCAGACAAAGAATGTGGCCGAGGAGTTACTAAAGCATCATTCACAGACGGTCAACATGGTTATTGGTGGCAATAACAGAAGGTCGGAAGCACAACGCCTTGCGAGTGGTTCAAATTTGTTGATAGCAACACCTGGTCGTCTTCTTGACCATCTCCAGCATACCAAGGGTTTCATTTTTAAACACCTGAAGGTACTTTCTTTTTCATTGCTACATTTGTTCCATGTTCTTGTCTTCTTTTGAGAGTTAGATGTTAAAAACTGTTACTGTTGAGAACATAGGGACGTCATTTTTGGTAAACAAACAATACAAATAAAGATGCATGATGAAGTGTAGACTGCAGTTTGTGTTGTATTCATTGTACTGCCTCTGTTACAGAAAAGAGTGGAAAACTACATAATTTTTGCTTGGGATGTAGTTGTACTAATAGTTGAAATAGCTGGAGATAAGTCTAATGGGTATTTATCTTTATATATGTTATAAATTGCAGTGCCTTGTGATTGATGAAGCTGATAGAATACTCGAAGAAAATTTTGAGGAAGACATGAATAAGATTCTTAAGATGTTGCCAAAGGTAAATCATCTCTTTGGATCTTAAATCTTAATTAAGGTTTATAAAACAAAAAAAGTGGGAAAACTAGATAAATTCTAACCTTTCAGTATCAGAACTTCCTTGATTTGTGTAAGTTTTACTTCAAAGCAGCCAGACATGGTGATGGTATTCCGAGTTAGTTTTGTTGGATTTTACATGTTCAAATGCCTACACAAATCATGTGCCAAAGTTTTTCTCTTTACTATGTTTTCATGTTGTACTGATTAAGCTTCTTGCCATGTTTCTGCAGACTAGGCAAACCGCACTATTCTCTGCAACACAGACCTCCAAGGTATTTCCCGGTTAGCTGTGGCATTAGACATTATTATTATTTTTCTGTCACTAATTATACTCTCTCTTTGTGAATTGTTACAGGTTCAAGATCTTGCTCGAGTGTCATTAACGTCTCCTGTTCTTGTTGATGTCGATGATGGTAGACGCAAGGTATGAATAAAAATACACTCTTAGTGATGAAATTTGAACAAGCATGCCATAAAGATTTTACTTGATAAGTTTTCAAAACTGTTAGGTGACGAATGAAGGACTAGAGCAAGGCTATTGTGTTGTTCCGAGCGAGAAAAGACTTCTGCTTCTTATTTCTTTTCTGAAAAAGAATCTAACTAAAAAGATAATGGTGTTCTTCTCGACGTGCAAGTCAGTACAATTCCATGCTGAAATCATGAAACTAATCAAGGTGGATAGCTGTGATATCCATGGTGGGCTTGATCAGAACCGGAGAACTAAAACCTTTTTCGACTTTATGAAAGCAGAGAAAGGTATCTTGTTATGTACCGATGTCGCTGCTCGTGGTCTCGATATTCCTTCCGTGGTATGTCTCTTTACCGGGTTCTCCATTGACTAATAACGCTTTATATACTCGATAGTATAATCGGAATCATATTGTGTTGGCTCTTATTTTCTGCAGGACTGGATTATTCAGTATGATCCTCCAGACAAGCCAACGGTAGGAGAAATACTTAGCTTTGGTGTTTTTATATCCTCTTTGACTGTTTATGTGGATCTTAGTTTGTTCATGGTGTTGTTGTTTTTCAGGAATATATCCATAGGGTTGGTCGAACAGCTCGTGGAGAAGGAGCAAAGGGAAAGGCACTGCTTGTCTTGATCCCTGAAGAGCTTCAGTTTATTCGATACCTAAAGGTATGAATTATCTTTTGGAATCTTTTTGTGGGTAAGCCTACTTGTTATATTGATTTATACTTTAACCCGTAGGCTGCAAAAGTACCAGTAAAAGAGCTTGAGTTCAACGAGAAGAAGATTTTGAATGTTCGATCTGCGCTGGTAATAGTTCGGTTTCAGTCTTTTCTTAGGTGAATGATCTTCCCTTTTGTGATTGGATTGGTTGTAATAACATCGTTTCATGCTATTTGTCCTGCAGGAGAAATACGTCGCGAACGACTATAATTTGAACAAGATAGCAAAGGACGCGTACAGAGCTTATATCGCAGCGTACAATTCACATTCTCTTAAAGACATTTTTAACGTTCACCGACTCGATCTCCAGGTATCATACAATACACACAAACAAACTGAATTGTTCTTGCAGACAATATGTTGACTTTTCATGTTGGTTTGTTTATTGGGATGATCACAGGCTGTTGCTGCATCGTTCTGTTTCTCTTCGCCACCGAAAGTGCATCTGAACATAGAAAGCGGAGCTGGTAAAGTGAGGAAGGCGAAAAATCAGCAAAGTCGCAATGGTTTCTCTCCTTACAGTCCTTATGGCAAAGGCAAGTCCACACCTAAAGAGGCATAAAATTGTCTTGACCAGCCTTAATGATTTATTAGGATTTTGTCCCTTTTTTGGAAACCCCTTTTGTTCAAGTATTACTTTACCACCATGTTTTTTGTCTACAGAGTAACAATTTCTGTGCTAATTTTAAAAAATTTGGACGAAATGTTTCTTGTAATACTATATATTGAAAGGGTTTTTACAAGAATTGTTTTATTAATTTGTGGCAGCTTTTTCTTGAGATTTATTTCCTTTTATCATAAACTAAGACGTTGAGATATAGACATTGCTACTTCAAACCTTTATTAAAATTAAACATCCATTAACATATGATATTTTTCATTATAGTTTTACTCATCACTATAAAGATTCTATGCTTTTCATTTTTCAGTTTTATAGTTTCTATTATTAAGATGAGATTACAAGAAAAGTTAAAACATGTTGATTGAAACCTAGACCAGGTCAAGGTAGTTTATTCGAAATAGTCACTGCCTGAAAAGTTAACGTGAACAAAACGGCCTAAAATCTGCTATAACTAAACCAGAACAGCCATAATCGCAAAGATAGCTAAACCGGAGGAACTACTAAGCTGCACTGTGGTTTTCAAGGCATTGCTCTTCTTATGAGTCGAGGCAGGGAGCGATGAAGAAGGCGACAAACGAGGCGTGGAAGGAGAAGGAGAAGAAGAGGAAGGAGGAGGAGAATCCGGCGAAGAGTCATCATCGTCATTCTCCATAACTTTTATAATCATCTTCTGACCCTTTTCGCAATGGCCCGAGACACCACTTATGAAGTAAAACAAACCAGGCCTGTCTAATGTCAAAACAGTGTCTTCGTTGTTCGAGTATAGCTGCGGTTTAGTTGCCTTGCATCTCTTGTACTCTTCTTTCGATACCATCAACACCGAATCTTTCTTGTACTTGAAACCTTATATAATTCACCAAAACAAACATACATAAAGAGTTACTTTTTTACATATTTTCAAGACTATTTTGATTATTGCATCCATATAAAAAAAAAGTGGTTACGTACGGATAGTGTCGTTAACGTTAAACCGGTTTTTTGTAGCCCATTTGTTAAACATGTCACCATGATTCTTGGATTTTGGTACGATCCAACCATCTTCTCCACCAACTTCAAACTCGGTGCTTGAAACACATGAAAACATGTATAATGATGCAATAATCGTAACCATAGCGATGATTTTCTTCTTTGATGAAGCCATATTCATCATTTTGTTGTGTTTTGGTTTGTTAGAATGTGACTTTGTTTTGTTTTGTTTTTGTATATATGCGCTTGTGGAAAGGTTTGTGACTAGTCGAAGTTTTGAGTTTATAAAGAGTGAGACTTTGGTGTGTGTTTATCTTTTTGTCCACTTCTTGAGGAATAATTTATTGGTTTGTTATATATTTTTGACTTAGTATTTTTACGTTCTTGAATATGTAAGGATATACTTTGTAAAAAAAACAACATGACTCTGAAGTTGTTGACGAGTTTCAGATTTTGTGGGATATTTTTTATGTTATTTAAATTACCGTTATATAACAATTCTTCCAATGCCACATTTTGTATCATTTATAATATTTAATTGGCCCTATTTAATTTGATAACTTTTTTCATAAAAAACGAGTAACTAGTGGTCTATTATTGCGTCACCATCTATATATATTCAAAATGCGTATTTTGCATGTTGTAATATTTTTTTAAAAAGATGCTTAAAAATATGGATTACAATTCAAAATAGTTTGCTCTCGAATGAATTATTTGTTATGATCCCACCAATTTTTACTTACTTCTAAGGATTTTGGTTTTTTGAACTTTTTTTCAATTTTGGGTTGATGTTATTTAAGCAAAATTATGGTAAGCATTAATTTATTTTCAAATAGTTAAGTTCACATAACTCTTACTTTGTAAAATGAAGGTTTTCATTTATTGCCCTCATACATTGTAAATCGAAACCAAATCACTACTAAACCGAGTCTTGATTCAATACACACATAAAATGAAACCAATTAGACCAATCTATGATCTCCACGTGTTTGATAATCTTGCATGAATGCTTCAAACCCAAAATTTCTCTTTACATTTCTTTTTAACAAAACTAATTCCTCTTTATGTTCTCTATCACACACACAAACAAACAAAACACAACAATCAAAAACTCTCTCTCTCTCTCTCAATAATGGCGGAAACGTTCTCTACCGGCGAACATCAATATTGGCCTATCTACGGTACCAACACCACCGTTAACAACAACCACGTGGCGTCCCTTCTCCGCCTTCTCCGATCTCATTCACCAACCTCCTCCAAGCTCTTTGGTTTGTTATCTTTCTTAATCTCCGGTGGAATCATCCTCTTCCTACTCGGTGTAACCATCACGGCCGTGGCGCTCGGCTTCATCTTGTTTCTTCCGTTGATCATCGTCTCGAGTCCGATTTGGATCCCTGGTTTTGTTTTCGTTGGTGGGTTCTTGACGGTCACGGGTGTTCTTTTCGGAACGATTGGTGTTTTGTCGTGGACGTACCGTTATTTTCGAGGCATGCATCCCATTGGATCGGATCATATGGATTACGCACGTGGACGGATCTATGACACGGCCTCTCACGTGAAAGATTATGCGAGAGATCAATATGGTGGATATTTTCATGGTAAAGCTAAAGATGCGGCCCCCGGTGCTTGAATCTCTTGGACCTAGTCCGTATACAATATATTAACCTCTATAAATTAATATTCGATATATATATATATATATAACCTCTATAATATAATATTTGGTTCATATAGTATTTACCGTGTCCTCTTTTGTTATGATTTTTCCTTCTGAAATATCTTAAAAAATTGTGTAGTCATTTCAAAGTATTTTGTTAGCAGATTTATTACTTTACTTTACAATTCTAACTTCTAAGTACTACCACTGTATACGTTTTCGATTTATGGTACACCAAAACCGGTTCAAACCAGATACACAAACCCAAACCAAAAAATATACCAGCAACACAATGAAAGTCATTACGATAATGGTAATAATTTTCATACCTAATATATATATATTGATCCATTTTCGGTAATACTAATCTTCATATGTGTGTAATTCTATTGAGAGGAATGAATATGGATGATAACAAGTAAATATAGAAGCCAAAATTCTTCAGATTTTTCAGTAAAAATTGTCAAACTTTAGATCCTTTTCGCAATTTTATCCTTAATTGTCTATAGTGGATATATATTAGGGAAATTTGGCAAAAAATTGAAAGGGCCGGCCCAAATAAATAAGTTAGTTTTTGTTTTAAAAATTTCTTTAAAAAAGTAAAAAACCTACTTTTTGGTAATATATTAAAAAGCGAGTGGAAGGGAGCCTTGTTGAGTTCATCTTTTTTTATTTTCATTATTGGAATTTGGATTGATACAGTTTTTTTTTTTTTATCTAGTGTGATTTTGATTTATCATTGTTAAGAATTTGACTTATCGTTTCAAAAGTTGTTTAATTTGATTTTTTTGCTTAAATTTTATTTTCTTAAAAGAAACTTTTGAATTTATAATAATTTGCTTTATGTATTTTGGTGATTGATTAATATGATGCAGATGCTGAAGCTACCATCTGAGATGAAAGAGGAGATCCTCTATAGACTTCCACTCAAGTCTCTTGCCAAGTTAAGATGTGTATGCAAACTTTTCAATACTATGATTCTTGACGAGAGATTCATCTTCAAGAACTTGTCTCATCCTTGTAAGCAGCAACATGGCATTAACGATCAGTTAATAATCAGTCATGATCGATATCTTTCTTCAATGATCATCAACGATGATGATGAGTGTTCTCCTTCTTTGATGATGATCAAAGACCTTACCCTTATGAAAGGTCACCCTATCTTAGGGCTTATCAAGGTTTACAAGGTTGTGCACTGCCAAGGGTTTGTTGTTGTTGTGTGTCATGGACAACCAGCTTTTGCTTTGGAGCCCTTTTATTGCAAGAAACCACATGGCTCAAATGCGGTAGCGATTTTCACTATCATATATGATGCTTACTGCCTTGGATACATGAGCAACCACATCAATAATTACAGGATCTTGAGGTTTCCATGTCCTAATAATTCGAGAAATAGACCTGCCAGAGTTGAAGTCTATATGCATCACCTACTAAGACATGGAATGTTATGAAACATGTCGGTTTTGATGATGATTGGGTCCTTAAACTACCCTTGTCCATACTTTCCTTTAGCGGAACTCCTTATTGTATATTGGTCTTCGACGACGAGGAGGAGGAGGAGGAGATGATCATCATCTTACCGCTTTCTTACAAAGCTTTGACTTTCGCAAAGAAAAGTTCCAACCGATAGACGGCTTACCACCGTTCTTGTATGATGAGTTGAATCCTATCGCTCTTGAGATTTACAAAAGAGACCATATTTCGTTGTTGGAACATTGTCATGTAACAAGGAAGATATGCATTTGGTTCGAGTCGCCTTTCGTCACCTTGGACGATTTTGATGGTTGTGGCTATACCCCATTTTCCAAAGTTACATCCACTTTCGAGTCGCGTTTCCACGAGTTATTTTATCGACGACAAAAATAGGCTCGTCATTACTTGTCTCGAGTTGGATATAGGACCTATTCAAATTTACAAAGTCGTTGGCAATGAGTTGGAGCATATCGAAACAAATGGTGTTGTTGGGAGATATCTTCCGTTCTCGTGCAGCTACAATCCGAGTTTAGTTAGGCTTCCCGGCTTTTCTAAGCAAGACACTAAACGGATTCGATGGAGAAAAAATAGATTCAACAAAAACTAAAAAGAGTTTTGTGGTTTTTTAGTTAATGTTGCATTTAGAACCAATGTTACTTATTTATTTTCTTGTGTTATATAACCCATCTTTATTTATTAAATCATCCACTTTTCTCAATGCAAATGAACTCCGGTTTGCTCTATTTTTTCACTATTTTGCATTATTATTTTATAGATACTATTTTCTCTGTTTTGGTAATAAGGTAGAGATCGTATTTTCAAGAAAAGAAAGAAACTCATAAAAACAACAATATAAAGTATAGACTAGACCCCGGACCAAAAATTGGATCCAAAGACGCAAGAATCAAGGAGCAAATATAGACTTTGATTTTTTTCATCTTTTTTTCTTGTATTATATATTTATTTAAGGGTTTATTAAATTTCATTAACAAATACCGGAATTATGTATGCTTATTGATGATTAATTGGGTAATTTATTAAATTTTTGGTCTGGCTAGCTATTTGCTCATGATTTATTTCAAATCAAAATCGTGAATGCAAATCCAAATTATTTCTAGCACCGTAATTTTGTAGAAAAACAATCATGACAATCGTATATGCACTAATTAAACGAAATTGGAGAAAGCAAAAAAATAAACTAACTAACTTATTTGATCCGAAGTAAAAAAATGGCAAAAGTATATATAAATGTATTTACTCAATTAAAATAAACCACAATTAAAATTCCTTATTTAACCTAATGACTCACTTCTACATTTGTTTTAAAACATAAATTAAAAAAAAATCCTTAAAAAAGTTAACAGAAAATCTACAAAATTTGAAGGAAAACCCTAAAAATCCGCCATTGATGCCGGATGTGTACAGTTCTATCTGTCTCTTTATTTGTACAGCTTCTAGGGTTAGTATATGTCGTTGAAAACCACACTCTTTAGCTCGCAATTCACTGAATACGGCTTTGAATAATTAAGTATATAGTATATATAGGGTTTGAAAAAAATAAAAGACAATGTCGGGTTAGGTCTCATTCTCTCTCTCTCTCTCTCTATATATATATATATATATATATATATATTTGTATGGATCTCTATCTCTCTATCAAGTACATTTTTGGTCTCATTTTTGAAATTAGTATCAGTCAAAGTTCATGTTTCTCATTTACCCAGATTTAGGGTTTTCTTTGTTTTTCTTCGATTTTTTTTTATTTAAAATCTGTTCTTTTTGTTAGGGTTTCATTACAGCTTAGCAGATTAATAAACATCGCTTAAGCTTATACTTGTTAATTTAGAAAGAAAAATTATCTTGCACATCTTCTTTGGTTCTTGTTTTTGTTTCTTGTTTTACCTATTCACAGTTTCTTTTCTTCTCCTTGGTAACGAAATTAAGCCTCGTTTTGTTATTCCAATTTGTTCTTTTTTGGGTAATTCCACATTTACAAGAAGTTGTGAAACTAAACCCTTGGTAAAAAAGAGAAATTATTTAACAAATTCAGTTTTTTTTAGTTAAATGTGGGAAAATTGGTTTCTCTTAATTAATCCTTAATTGGAATTAATTTACTTTTGCCTGCATATTATAATATTAGTGTTTAAATTGTTTCAAAATTCCGAATATATATATTACATATTGACATATACATGCATGGGCCAACGAAATTAAATTCTTCTCACTCACATTTTTGTTTTGTTTTGGTTTGGTTTTTTTTTACATTTTTGTAACCAAGTCCTTGCTAGTGCTTTGCTAATTTTAAAACCATCATATACTATATTCACTAGGCCAAACTTCAAGCTAACACAAAAGTTATCGAGTTCCTTCTCTATTTTAACCTCTTATTTTATTTTTACTAATGGATCCAAAGTGATCGATTTCTTTTTTTAGACTACCAAAAATTGGTGAGGGGGGAAATATCTTGTAGCACATTGAAAATTTCAAACCTTTCTGATATGTTAACGAAGAAGAAAAAAGTCTTCATATAAAGTTAAGATATAACATCTAATATTTCTCTCCACAGTTTATTAGTTTTAGATATAAACAGTAATATAAGTCGATATAAATACATATTATATATGGTAATTGTACACGAGATCTCTTTGTTTCCCCAAGATTTGATGAATATCCGTAAACTGATGCTGCTGCTGCAAGATAACCAAAATAACAACTCAATCGGTGAAATTTGTCAAAAATACATTTTATTCACATTTTTGCAAGGGTGGTCTTATTTAATAATTATGTGGAACTATATAATACTATATGATAATTACTAACCCACAAAACAGAAACCTAACTCATGATTTAATTATAGAACCTTAATTAATTAGTTTAATTAGTGTTACTACATTTGTAACATTAGTTTTGAGATTAGGCAATATATAAAACTTCTATAAATTTCAAAGTTACCTCTATGTGATTCTTTTTATTATCCACCACCACAAAGTAGTCTGCGAAACAATTGTTCTTGCAAAGTTCTTCAACGACCACTTCTTCACAAGGAGTACTCACCACTTCAAAACAACTCCAATTCACATTATCACTTTTATTATTATTATTATTATTATTATTATTATTATTTACAATCTCATCATCATGATTATTACAAGTTACTTCTTCTTCAACAACATTTACTACTTGTGAACTTCTCCTCAATATCATCTTCTCCTTTGTTCTATCTTTTGCTCTCTCTCTTGCTTTGGCTCTCTCTTCCTTAGACAACTTCTTTAAAATGTGAGTTCGCCGTTGCGACATCTTTCTCTTCCCTCTTATTGTTCTCCCATCCACCTTGTTTTCTCTTGTTTCTAATTAATTTAATTATAATTTATAGAAAATACTAATTAAGTGTCACATCCTTGTATATTTTTCTAGAAAAATTAGAACAATATATTTATTGTAAAACATTAGCAAACGGTTAACGTACATACCGGTCATGTTAGTATTCTTGCCTCTTTCATCGACGGTCCACATTGATGCAAGTTCACATAGATGAGAAGATGTCTCCATTGATCCTAATTAATTAACAACGGTCATTGATTAATTAATTGTCAAAATTTGCAATTTAAGATTAAACATGAACAATATCAAAACATTAATTAGTATAGACTTAAGAAAATATTAAACGATGTGAATATTTAATTACTGGTTTGAGACTCATCCTCACTGCTGAAACCACCATGGTTTAGTTGGTTAGTAAATTTTTTCGCGATCTTGATGATCTCGGGTTTGGCTTGCGTGAGCAACCACTCAACGGTTTTGCTTGCTTTGTCGAAACCAAGCATGTCTTGTAAGCCAAACAGCTCTTTAGCCACGTCTACAGAGAGTCTCATCCTTCGATCTCTTGTCCCTTTAGCCGTCTTGATCTTGCTATGCCTATCCGTCCTAATCGGTTTCTTGATTTTATTCATTATTGGTTCTTGAAAAGTTGAGATACTTTGAGAAATATCTTCTATGTTGGTCTCCAAGGGCATAACTTGTTGAGATTCTTCAATAGGGTCATTAGTGGTTATGGTTTGGTAATCATCATGGCCATTACTTTGCGGGAAGAGGAAGGCGAATTCCGGGGAAAATTCGAAAGGATAAAAAGGAGAAGGTGCTTGTAAGAATTGATGATGATGGTTAAGATGAATGTTTGGTGTGGAGTGATTCAAGATGTTGTTGATGGAAGAAGAAGAAGAAGGGCTAAAAGGGAGTAATGGTTGTGAAGAGTAATGGTCATTATAAGGGTATAACATGTAGTCTTCATTGAAAATTATGTTGTTGTTCATGTCCTTTTTTGGGGGGGGATTTATAAAGAAAATCTAAAATTAAATTAACAAAACCCTAAACACGCAAATTTTTTTTTTGAGAATGACACTTGTACCAATTTCTTCTTAATTCACACACACGCCAAAAAAAATCAAAGAGAGATAGATTACTATTTTAATGAAGAAGACAGTCAATACCAGGGGGGGAAAGTTTTTTCTTTAGCCTGCAAAATCAAAGAAAATGAAAGAAAGAAACAATAATAGTGATTAATCATATAGTACATTAATGTCTTTGTTCAAGAGAATCTTTGTATCAAAATTTCTAAAGAGAGAGAGAGTGTGAGTACCTTTGTTGAAGTAAAGGACTAATGGTTGAGAAAGACAACACAAGCAATGTACTTAAATGAGTCTATGTGCTATGAATTTGGATTGGAGAGAGAGAGAGAGAAGGCAGAGATATATGGAAAAACATTTATTCGAAGGAGGGCATAAAGTTTTTGAAGAGGAAATTTATTTTCTTTACTTTTCAGCTTTTAATAATTTTTTTTTTTTTTTGGTTTAAAGCTTTTAATAATTAGGACCTATTTTAATGTTCTTAGATTTCTTTGAGATATTTCATTATTACAAATTAGATAAGAACTCAAAAATAAGGCTTTGATAGTTATAGAATTGTTGACAGCTATTACAAATAATATATATATCTTTAGAATGTATGTTATTATGTAAATAAAATCTGCCTATATAGTTAATTAGTTGAAATTAAGTTCACTATATAGCTGTTTACTACATAATATATAGATTTTTGATAAATTTCACTTGATATTTTATGATTAATCTGGGTTAATTATTTAAGTATTTTCTTGTATTTCAAGATTATATTGATCTTTCAGTTTAAATGATAAGATTTAATTTGTCCGGCCAAAATAAGTGACATGGAAAGTTTAGTTAGATAAGTCATAATAACTTAATTTTATTAACTAAAAAAATTGGAAAGAAATAGCAACACATAATAAATTAGAAGATTAGCTTGTAATTATGGATTTTATCCCATTGAAATTGAAAAGTTGTTGTAATAAAAAAAATAAAAATTGAAAAGTTAAATTATGTATTTCATTTTCAAATCGGAAGGTTGCACGTGTCAATGTGAAAACCCTAAGAAAAGTAAATTGCAAAAAATTTAGGAAGAAAAGAAATAAAATTAAGTTCTCTCTATTCACTATTCAATATAGCATGAGCGACCAATCTTTTATTTTCTTTTGACTATTTCATACATATATTACATGTCGTTTTCGTTAAAAAGCTAGAGAACCTCTTTCTCTCTCGTGCTTATCTTGTAAGCTTTTATATCACTATTCTCACTTATTTTCTCCACATTTAATTATGAACTTATACTAGAAATATTTTGTTGTTCAGTGTCGATTTTAAACACTAAAGGATAATGTGTCAATCTAATGAATTATGTAGTGAATTAGCGATCATTTTAACCTTTTCTTATTTATTTTAAATTGATATTATGATAGGAAGATTATAGAAAATTCGCTTGTTTTTTTTTTTTTTGGTTTTTAGAAAATTCGCTTGTTTAAAGGAATGATTACAAGAAATGATTGTGAAAAAGTTTTGAGATTGACAAATGACAAATTACTAAGTTAAATATAAGTGCACTATACAAATACGTACGTAAATATACTTATGCACATACATATATATATATATATATATATTGTATATGCACATATACGTACGTGTATAAAAACAAAGTACACACTTATAAGTTATGTGTAAAGATGAAACACTAATAAAATATCTTAATATGGTCATCCATTGTTATCCACACTTTCCATAAATACATGCCGTCTTCTCCCACCACAAACTATTTAGCATCACATGCTCTCTCTTCTTTTGTTCTCTCTCTATCTCTATCTCTATCTCTATCTCTATCTCTATCTCTATCTCTATCTCTATCTCTCTCTCTCTCTAGGCCTGCCATTACACAGAAGGACCACATGCATGCATATGACTATAATGGAAGGATTTGCTGGCTTCTTTCTAAGGTTGCTTTCAATTTTTCTTTCTTTCTCATAACTCATGAAGAAGACACCAACTTGGTATCATATCACCCATTTTTTTTTTTGAATAATTTTAAGATGTTTTATGGTGGGACTCAATAACTAAAAGTTTCAATTTCTTGTAGTGTTTTGAATATATATTTTTATCTTACAAAAATAGGACTTTATGTTTTGCTTTTCCCCCTAAGTGCTTTCATTATTCACTTCCCAATCTCGTTGGTTATAAATCTCAGTCACTCATTATCAGCTCTTAAAAGTACAAAAATCCAACTTTGTTATTTTATTTTATTTTAAATTTGGGTTCTTGGGTTGATAATGTATCGTTTACTATTTATAGCAATAGAGTCAATGTTCTTTTTTCGTTTATTTTCGCAGTTTCCTTTCGTAGAAATATATCTTGGAAAGTTATGTGTGGTTTGTCTCCACTTTTCTTCATAGTAAAACTCATATTGGCTTCGTCTTCCTTCCATTTTTTTTTAAAAAAATTGGCTGAAAATAATGTTTTTTTGGTTAAATCGGTTTAACCTATTTTTTTTTGTGCAACTTTTTTTTTTTGTGCAACGGTTTAACCTATTTAATTACAAAAAATAATATACTATTTACATTACAATCATTTCTTGCTGATCAAAATTTGAAATTGGTTATGTCATATAGTTATAGGAATGAAGATAAAAAAAATTTGGTCAAAGGAGAAATAATTTTGTATCAAATATCAATTATTAATGAGAAATATTGCTACAATTTTAATGGGAGAGTAACAAGTAGATGTAGAGCTTCTTTGATGTAGCCTATATATATTCCTACTTCCACGCTTAATTTAAGGAAGATTTGACAACACTAAATTTTCATATATTTTTGTGTTTTTACAGAAATTTAATTACTTAGTTATCTAGAGAACACCATATACTAATCGAAATCGTATGGGAACTAAATTATAAAAATGTTCGATATTATTTATAAGCATAATTTAACTACATAGTTCTAATAATGTGGTCAAATGTGTATGTTTTGAACTATATTATTAGTTACTAACTCATGGACTAACCCTTATTAAAAGTGCATGTTCTATTTTGTGCTTATCGTGGTCATGTTCTTGAAAGTTTGATGTCAAAATGGGGAAAAATACATTTTCTAGTATAATTGGGCGAACACACAAATAAATGAATATATAGGTAAAGGATAGTTGTGAATATATATATATATATATATATATATATATATATTATATCGTGCGTGTATATGGGCAGTGATAAGTTTGTGTATTGTATCATGGCTTGATTAGGTTGTATTTTCTTAGAGTATGTAAAAAATAAATTACGCAATATTTATTATTAACGGTAGATTCTGTCCACAAGAAAAATGCACGTGAAATTTAAGATGCCACAAAAAATAGTAGTGAAAAATGTCAACATAGCTCGTGACTTAATTAAAGAAAATTTAAACTCTAAATAACCTTTAAAAATCCGTACAATCATATAATGTTAACATTTACTCCTTGGTTTTTGTCAAATGATAAAATAAAGGAAACGCAAACTTGCTTATCCCTTGAACACTTTTTAGTATCTATCATTACTAAGTATTAAATACTATCCCACGAAAATATATTAAATAGGGGAAGTGGCCTTGGCAGCATAGTCCACATTAGTCAAATAACACCACTCCATCCGGAATCGAATTTCAGTATTTACAACAGTGTAAGAATGACTAATGGGTCATTTGTGACACATATATTGACAAAAAATAATATATTAAATACTGTCACACAAAAAAACCAAAATGACATTTCTTCAAGAGAAACATTTTTAAAAATGAAGAATTCAGCTCAAGAAAAATAGTGTAAATCAAAATAAAAAAATAAGTAAAAAAAGGGAATATATATACCTGACTATATGGAACCATAATAAATGAGATAAAGATAAGTTCGTATGACTTTTGTGGCACATCGTCGTCCTCTATAGTCAATAAATTGGTGCTTTCTAGTACAAAACTTACACTTCCCTTTGTCCCATATTTTCCAAAATTTACATACATTCATATATGAATTAATCATTATCGATATAATTTTTTTTCTTAAAAATATTTCTTTAGTGTTTTTATTTATTATCTGGTAGCTAAATAATAATATTAAACATATTTTTATTGGCCCAGTAAGCCCATATTAAGAATTAATGGGCCTATACCTTTCAAGGACCAACATAAAAAAAACACGGATACCCGTGGTGTAGAGTGTGTTAATCCACGCGCCGCCGGTGAATGAAAGTTGCCGCCAATCGATTTTCCCGCCAAATTCGACCCTTCATAACCTACCTCGAAAATACCAAATCTCTCCCTATTCCATTTATATCTTGAGGAAAACCCACCAAGAAAAACCTATACTTTGCTCTGTAAACGTAGACGAAGAGTCTTTTAAGCGATAATTTATCTTCTAATGGAGGCTGATTTCGCAGAGGAGCAGAACAAGCTTCCGGAGCTTAAACTAGGTATTACTAAAACCCTAATTTTTCAATTTGGGGTTTGTGGGTTTTTGTTAAAGATCTGATTTTTAAAAAGTGGTATTTTTGATTCGAAGATGCTAAGCAGGCACAAGGGTTTCTCTCCTTCTTCAAAACCTTACCAAATGTAAGTCTCCTCTTTTCTATTTCTGTGGATAATTAGAGCTTAGACAGAACCTATAGTTATGGTAATTACAGACGATTTAACTTAAGAGATGATATGTCTTTAGATTAGAGAGTTTCAAGCAAGTGTAGGGATTTGTTCACTGAAAGAAAAAAGTGAGAAGTTATTAACAAATTTCTCGAGCTGTGCTTATGTGTGTGTTTTGATTGTTTTTTTGCTTTCAGGACTCAAGAGCTGTTAGGTTCTTTGATCGCAAGGTGTGTTCTAAACGTTTACTATATCCATGTATATGATTCTTTAAGTTCTCTATTGAAGAATCTTATTGTCACATTGAATGGATTTTTTGCAGGACTATTATACAGCTCATGACGAAAACTCAATCTTTATTGCAAAGACTTATTACCTTACAACTACTGCTCTAAGCCAGCTCGGGAGCGGAACAAACGCTCTCTCGAGTATAACCATCAGTAAAAACATGTTTGAGACTATTGTTAGGGATCTTCTCCTTGAGCGGAATGATCACACCGTTGAGCTCTACGAAGGGAGCGGATCGAATTGGAGACTTGTGAAGACAGGTTCTCCTGGTAACATTGGTAGCTTTGAAGATGTTCTGTTTGCTAACAACGAGATGCAGGACACACCGGTTGTTGTCTCCTTGTTTCCAAATTTTCAGGAGAATAGATGTGCTATTGGAATGGCGTATGTTGATTTGACAAGGCGGGTTCTCGGGCTAGCTGAGTTTCTAGACGATAGCCGCTTCACACATTTGGAGTCTTCTCTGATTGCTATAGGCGCAAAAGAATGTATTTTACCAGTTGAATCAGTGAAATCTCTTGAATGCAAAAGCTTGTATGATTCTCTGGAGAGATGTGGCGTGATGATAACAGAGAGGAAGAGACAAGAGTTCAAAGGAAGAGATTTAGAGTCTGATCTAAAGAGACTGGTGAAAGGGAGTATTGAACCTGTTAGAGATTTAGTATCCGGGTTTGAGCTTGCTACTCCTGCTCTAGGTGCATTACTCTCCTTCTCTGAGCTTCTTTCGGACGAAGGTAACTATGGGAACTTCACAGTTCGTAGATATGATATCGGTAGATTCATGAGACTTGACTCTGCAGCTATGAGGGCGTTGAATGTGATGGAGAGCAAAACTGATGCTAATAAGAATTTCAGTTTGTTTGGTCTCATGAACAGAACGTGCACTGCAGGGATGGGTAAGAGACTGCTTCACATGTGGCTGAAACAACCTCTTGTGGATTTGAATGAGATTACGATGAGATTAGATATAGTTCAGTGCTTTGTTGAAGAAGCTGGGCTAAGGCAAGATCTTAGACAGCACCTGAAGCGAATCTCAGATGTTGAGAGGCTTCTGCGGAGTCTCGAGAGAAGAAGAGGAGGTTTACAGCACATTATCAAACTCTATCAGGTACTTTCTGTACTTTAATCTGATACTCTGGACTAAAAATCGCACTTTCGTTCTCTTAATTGCTTGTATGGTTCTATAGATTTCATCATTAACTCAGTTTTCATCTTCACTTTGCAGTCAACTATAAGGCTTCCCTTCATCAAAACATCTCTGCACCAGTACACCGGAGAATTCTCATCACTCATCAGCAGGAGATACATGAAAAAGCTTGAGTCTTTAACAGACGAAGATCACCTTGGCAAATTCATTGAGCTGGTAGAGTACTCTGTAGATCTTGACCAGCTAGAAAATGGAGAATACATGATATCTTCCGGCTACGACACCACATTATCATCTCTTAAAGATCAAAAAGAATTGCTGGAGCAGCAGATTCATGAGTTGCACCAAAAGACGGCAACTGAACTCGATCTTCAGGTGGACAAGGCTTTAAAACTTGACAAAACAGGGCAATTCGGGCATGTGTTCAGGATCACTAAAAAGGAAGAGCCAAAAATCAGGAAGAAGCTGACAACACAGTTTTTGGTTCTGGAGACTCGCAAAGACGGAGTGAAGTTCACAAACACAAAGCTTAAGAAACTTGGAGACCAATACCAAAGTGTTGTGGACGATTACAAGAGCTGTCAAAAGGAACTCGTAGATCGTGTTGTTCAGACTGTTGCCAGCTTCTCTGAGGTTTGTTTAGTTATTCATATTAGGTGTTGGACTGTTGCAAATTGGGTATCTTAAATCATAATGAAATATTGGACTGTTGTAAACGGTTTAGGTGTTTGAAGAGTTAGCAGGATTGCTGTCTGAAATGGATGTTTTGTTAAGCTTTGCTGATTTGGCTGCTAGTTGTCCTACTCCATACTGTAGGCCCGAAGTCACCTCTTCGGTTAGTACAATCTCAAGTCGATTGTTTGGTTTTCAAAAGTTTATGTCACAATGCTGAGAGAATATTGTATAAATTGCAGGATGTTGGAGATATTGTATTAGAAGGAAGCAGACATCCATGCGTTGAAGCTCAAGATTGGGTGAATTTTATACCAAATGATTGTAGACTCGTAAGTATTGTGATGCTAAATACATCATAGCCTTTGTTTCTCTTTGTTTCCCTATTGACTTGAAGCAACTCCTTGTTTCCACTTTGTTCTGTAATAATCAGATGAGAGGTAAGAGTTGGTTTCAGATAATAACAGGGCCTAACATGGGAGGAAAGTCCACTTTCATTCGCCAGGTATGATGATTTCTTTATAATTAGCTTGATTTTGTTTCTTATGCATATGAGTGAAATCGTTTTCCTGCCCAGGTTGGTGTAACTGTACTAATGGCTCAAGTTGGTTGCTTTGTTCCATGTGACAAAGCTTCAATCTCCATCAGAGACTGTATCTTTGCCCGTGTAGGAGCTGGTGATTGCCAAGTGAGTTTAACTTGCTGCTTCTTTGTAATAACTTCTGAGTTTAACTCGAATTCAAGCGTCTTTTCGTTTTGTGTTGTAGCTACGAGGAGTGTCCACGTTTATGCAAGAAATGCTTGAAACCGCGTCCATATTAAAAGGAGCTACCGCTAGTTCACTGATCATAATCGATGAACTTGGCCGTGGAACATCAACCTATGATGGTTTTGGTTAGTTTCACTGCGAAAAATCCAACTCTTATATTTGGATTTTGAGTTGAATTTCGATATGATGTTGTTAACTTTGTCTTGGTGGACACTATAATCAGGTCTAGCCTGGGCTATATGTGAGCATCTGATTCAAGTGAAGAAAGCTCCTACTCTGTTTGCTACTCACTTCCATGAACTTACTGCCTTGTCTGAACCAAACTCTGAGATCACAGGTAACACTGTTGGTATTGCAAACTTCCATGTCAGCGCACACATTGATGAAGAAAGCCGCAAACTCACCATGCTTTACAAGGTTTGGCTTATATGCACTGAATCTTAGAAATTCTTAAAAAAGTAGATTGTTTTGATGTGCTGTTTTGTCTGGTTTAGGTTGAGCCAGGGGCATGTGACCAGAGTTTTGGGATTCACGTGGCTGAGTTTGCAAACTTCCCTGAAAGCGTAGTGGCACTCGCAAGAGAGAAAGCTGCAGAACTTGAAGATTTCTCTCCTTCCTCCATGATAACCGACAATGAGGTCCTGATTCGTTTTACTCTTCAGTTCTGTGCTCTTTTCATAAAGAATGTCAACAGAGGTTTGTGACAAAGATGAAGTTATTGTGTTGTTTTGTTTTGCAGGAGAGTGGGAAGAGGAAGAGAATAGAAGCTGATCCAGAGGAAGTAGCAAGAGGTGCAGCGCGAGCTCGCAAGTTTATCAAAGAGTATGCAGAGATACCACATGACAAAATTGGGCTTAAAGACAGAGTTCAACGCGTACATGAGATGATAGGAGAGCTAGAGAAAGACTCTGTGTGTTGTGACTGGCTCAAGCGTTTCATGTGAAACCAACCTTGCAAATTCATCACATTACTAGTTTCACTTTGGTTCTTGTATGACTTGTAGTAGTTGTTGCTTTGGTTTGGGATGAGAAGGACGAGGGGCAAATATGTCTTTTCATCATTTTTTGTAAGTAAAGGATGGTTTCCTTTTTAGTTTTTTCTCATCCCATTTTTTCTTGTTGGTAACTTATGTGACACTTTATTACTCACTCAATAGATGTTCGAGGCACAATCTAATAATTCTACTCAACAAAAATTGAACAACTTTCTCCGGCTGAGTGACACGTGTCCGTTTTTGAATTGAAATACTTGGAAAAAAAAAAAATTCAAATTGTCACATACAAGATTTAAACTCGGGTTACAAACTTAAGGTAATAGAGAACTTAACCAAATGTGCTATTTTATTTTTCTTGTACTTATTCTTAAACATATATTCTTATTATTTAAGGAGTGTCAATTGCACCCATACTTAACATGCATTTAAAATAGCTTGGAAAGCTAAGTCAATCATCAGTTAAAAATAAACTATCATAAATAATAATAATATTCTCGTTCATGATAGAAGTCAAATTGTCATATTACAAGAAACAAAAATAACTATATCTTTAAGGAAATTAGAAAAATAAGTAAACTCGTTAGATTAGACATTCATAATGCAAAATCGTTACATTATGTATAACATACTTTAACAACTTAACGGGTTTAATTAGAGTTTTTCGATTCATTTTAAATGTAGCACGCATTTCAAATATCAAAACTACTTCAAAAGCTTAAATATCATATATATGTTATAATAAGAAAAGAAATATTGCTAAATTCTTAAATTGAAGTAGAAAATGAATTTTTACAAGGGCATAAATTATACAACTTGCTAAAACTTTATCTAAATTCAATTAGATTAACATCTTAAATTTTTCAAACCCAAGTAAATACTTATATTTTTATTTATCAATTGCGTTAGCAAACAAAAAATTTCAAATATTAATTTAACAAAGCGAAAATATATAAAAAAAATTAAATTTAAAATAATTGTAATTTACACTTAATACAAATACTCAATAAAATTATAACAAATACTCCTTTTGTTCCACATTAAATTGAGTTTTAAATATTTTTTGAAAAATTAAGGAAGGTTGTAAAATGACTATAATGACATTAATTTATACTATTTATATTATTTTTATTCTTTTTTAATGAAATTAAGGGGTTTAATATAGAAAATCTGTTGAAAAACTAAAACTACATTTAAAGAGGAACAAAAAATATTCTAAAACAACATTTAATAAGTAACATATGAAGTATAACTTAATATTTTAAAATTCCAGTACAATTGATTTTTTTCCAGTGTGTCTTAAAATGCGTTATCTTACAATACATTACGCGAATGTAAACTTTTCTCGAAAATTGCATAGAAAAACAAAATGATAACTACACCCGCGCGGGTCCTCCCCTAGTATAAATAAATATAGGGAGAATTATAAAACTACACCATTTGAATTACATTTTACAAAACTACACCATTTCCAAAATACTTCACAAAACTACACCTAAACACTCAAAATTAAATTTAAATAAACCATACCCAAACAATCCTACCCCCTTAATACTATACCCTAAACACTAATTAGCGAACCCAAATGAAAAAAAAAAATTGATAATTTTTAAAAGGGTAAATCAAGCTTTTAAAATTTTGAAAGAGTATAAACTTTGAAAATATTGAGTTAGATGTAGTTTTGTGAAAGGAGGGTTGAAAGGGTGTAGTTTTGTGAATTTCTCATAAATATATTGTTTTTCGAAACTTGAAACAAATGCTTTTTTTGGTGGTCATGTTGTCTATTATATACTTTTATATATAGGATTTCATTATGTTGTAACAAACTCATGATTAGTTAATTTGTCTTTTAGTCAAATTCGTTGATAAATTGTTTCTTGTTTTTTTTATATAGACAAGTGAATGTCTGTTTCTAAAAATCACCCAAGTTTAACCTTTAGCATCATTTGTTATAGAAGTTGTTATACCATCCGAATTGTTTTTTTAACTCAAATTCAAATATTTTGGTTCTGCTAGGAAATGTTGTACATTCATATCCCAAGTATTAATATAGTTAATACTTGCGAGTAAAAATATTGAGTGGTAGAAAAAAGTCAACAAAGAAGAAAGCATGGGTAAAGGATAAATGTAACATGAGTATAAAAATATTGTCTATTACTCCCTCCGTTCCAAAATACATGTAGTTTTATAGAAAAATTTTGTTTCAAAATAGTTGTAGTTTTCAATTTTCAATGCAAAATTTATTGTTGTTTTGTTTATTTTGACCAATAATATTATGTAGAGAATTTTTCTATTGGTTGTAAGATATATTAGGTAAATATTAAATGATGTTTTTGTATTGAAACACACAAAATTTAATAATTTCTTAAACATTGTGTACAAACCTTAAACTACATGTAAATTGGAACGGAGGGAGTATAAGATAGTACACATGCATGCATATACAAACACGTGTGTATTTACGAACTTATGATCATCATATCACTTGTGTGAACATAGAAGCATAGTAATACATTTCCCAATAATGTAAAACTTTCCTTTCTTCTTTTTTATAAAATTCCCAACTCCTTTTGGTGAAGAAGACTTTTTCTTCTCACATTTCTCCTCTGATGCCTGTCTCATTGTTTTTGAAATATAATTAAATTTGTGTAATGATTTTGTATTATGTTAAGAGGCTATTTATAAAAACAAGTGAAGGTTAAATCATGTTTGTGAGATATTTAGAGATTATTCTTCACCATGCAATTAATTATGGTTTGAAACTATTTCATGTATTGTTTTTCTTGTACGTCCTTTCAGCTCAAAGATATTCATCATAAGTGAGAACTAGAGATCATGCTTTTATGGATTTAATTATGTATTTGTTTTATGGATTTAATTATGTATTTTTAGAACATGTATACAGTTCTGCAGACCATCCAAACCTTTAATAATAATTGGTTTAATTGATTTCAGGTTTATATCAAAACAAACATTGAAAACCTACCAACGACGGGTTGGCTCAGTCGGTTAAGCGCAGTCGTTGGTGATGTTGTGCTCCTGAGTTCGAACCGCGTTGGGAGCGATGATTTACGTCATTAATTGGTATTATCAAAGGCTGGTCGCGGGCCTAGGGGGAATATGGGCTTCGGCCCAAAACCTTCTGGTTTAACAAAAAAAAAAAAAAAAACATTGAAAACCTTTTTGCATGTATCAATAAACTAGTATTAAAGTAACAAACCCGCTTGCTTGACCTGAGTCCAAAGTTTTGCAGTAAATCATACTCCAATTTTCTACAAAATTTAACAATTTAACATTTGGGTCACAAATGAACTATATATATTCAAATATGTAGTTATTAGCTTTAAAATAATTAACTAATTCATTTACACCGTATCAAAAATGGAATAACATATATGATATTTCTGCTTTTCCGAGATTTCACATTTTATATAGGGAAAATTTCATATTAATACACCAACTAAATTATTATTAGTTTTTTAATACACCAATTTTTCGATTGTCCAGAATAATATACCAACTTTTTTATTTGTTCATTTTAAATCGTGAACTATTTTAGTTTTTTTATTTTAAATCACAAACTCAAATCATCTATCTATTTAACCAAATCACCGTTAGTTGACCGTTACATATTTTTTGAAACAAAAATATTTTTTTCTATTTTAATAAAAATATACTTCAAAATTATGTAAAAAATCCAACAAAAATTACAAAATTCGGAAATATACAAGAGGTTCACAATAAAAAAAAAATTTAAAAAAGGAAAATATTTTCACAAATTAAATTTAAAAATTGTTATTTTCCTATCTTTTAATTGTTTATGATTTTAAATTGTGAAAATATTTTTTTTGAAACTTTTATTTTTGTTACAATCTTTTTATATATTCTTAATTTTTCTAGTTTTTTTACATAATATTAAAGTATTTCTTTATTAAAATAACAAAATTTAGATTTAAAAATAAAATAAACTAACGGTCAATTAACGGTGATTTGGTTAAATGGATAGATGATTTGAGTTTGTGATTTAAAATAAGTAAGTAAAATAGTTCGTGATTTAAAATGAACAAATAAAATAGTTGGTGTATTATCATGGACAATCGAAAAATTGGTGTATTAAAAAGCTAATAATAATTTAGTTGGTGTATTAATATGAAATTTTCCCTTTTATATAATACTTTCACTTCATTAGAGCTTACCAAATGTTGCCAAAAACGGGTTAATAAATGTCTAGAATTTATAAGTTTCTATCAAAAGAGATCGTTCTTAAAGTTCATTAATTAATTCTAATCATGGATCGAATTATAAAAAAATATAAATATGATTTTGGATGAATAAACTGTGCTTATAAAAATTTGTGAACTTATTCATAGTAGCATAGTATAAGAAAATCATCAGAAACCTTAAGAGTATAAAACTCATAGACAGATATTTATTTTTGTTTTCTTACTGAAACCACATAAAATATAGTACCAACCAAAAAAAACGAAGCATCAACGTAGTTCTTATTTTGTCCACGTAAAATTAATTTAGTTTATATTGTTCTTTATTATGGATGTTATTGTTTATGATTTTCGTTTACGGGCCATTGTTAGACCATCTCCATTAGTGGATCTTAAACGACAAAAAACATAAATCTACAAATAGTGTTAGACTCGGGTCTTCTAGAAGAATTTTTGGGATGAATTTAAAATCCATACGTGTCAACATTTGAAAGAATTGATTTATTTATTATTTTTTTGTCTTTTTTTTTAAACAAAACAATCATAATTTTCAATTGTTTTAAATTTTATATATGTTTCGTATTTGATAAGTGTGAATTTTAGGTGTTTTAAGCATGTATTTTCATAGCATTTTAGGACCTTAGTTGCATATTTCATATAGTTTAATGCATTAATTAGTTTATTTTCTATGTTTAGTTTAAGATAGAGTCTTACTTAGTTTTTAACCCATTTTTGCATTATATCATTCATTTTAGGTAGTAAGAGCATGATTATTAATGTTTCTTAGTGAAAAATAAAGAGTGCTTAGGATTAAAAATAAATACTAGAATTAACTTAAGTATCGATGCTTATATAAGGAATTTTCTTTCTCCTTAGCACCGGACACGTGTCGGCAAGGAAAAAAGCAAGGAAAAAAATATATGAGTTTTTTTTTTCTTCTTTTGTTTCCGTTTCAAATTATTAGTTTTCTATTTTAAATGTTTATTTGTATTGTTTATTTTCATTTTCTAATAATGAATAAGTTTTCAAATATGTTTTTAAAATTTAGTTTTTACTTTTTTTAATATTAAATTTTATTTTTAAGCATCCCTAACTAAATAACACCAATAATCGTCACCAAAAAAACTAAGGAACTAAAGTTTCTTAAACTAAAAATTAATTACAATTAAATACAAAAAATTAAATAAGCACCTTACTAAGCATCAACCAATAAAGATGCTCTAAGGAGCTAAATGGAGTTAAGGGGAGCTTAGGAGAAGCTCAAAGAGTCTAAAGGAGTTGAAGTGAAGAAGCAACGGTCCAAACCGCTAGACGAAGCCGCCGAAAATGACGTGAAGAGACGAACTCGCGGATGTTCAGTCCATCGGTCACCAATCCACTGGACCAAACCGCCGGAGAAGACGCATTGAAGACTACTCGCGGATGTTCAGTCCAGCGGTCACTAAACCGCTGGACCAAACCGCCGGGTCCTGCGCGACTTATTTATCTCTCATATTTTCCTATAAATACGACTAGGGTTTATGTTAATGGAGACACTTCTTTCTCTCTAGTTTTTTTAGCCACTTTTGTAACTTTAAGGTTCCTTAGTTTCATATAATCTTAGATTCTCTCTTTAATCTTCTTTATTTACCATTAATGTCTTCATCTTTAATCTTTAGCTTTCTTTCTATTATGGATAGTGAGTAGTCATCTCTTGGATCTTGGGGTTTCTATAGGTTAGGATGATGGATGATGGTTAGTGATGTTTATGATGTTTGGGTTATGGTTTCTATAGCATTAGATGTGCTTAACACTAAGGTAGAAGTAATTATCCTAACTTAGTACTTAGAGGATGTTTCATGCCCGGAAGGTGTTCGATGAAATGTCTAGTCCAAATCTTTTGTTCGTCTTTTATGCTTAGCCAATGAAGTTGTGGTCTAAGGTTTAAGATGGACTTTTAAGGACTTATACTTAATGATCTCTAATCATCTAGGCTCGGTCGGAAGATTTGTGGTTTTTATGATTAGAGAATGGATTTGAGTCATGGAAGTGATATAATCTAGTTTAGTGATCCTTGTCCTAGAAAGCCATATCTTTTGTTAGTCTTAGTGTCATTAGCTTCATTAGCTTGATTTCATCCATCCAAAACAATTGATCTTAACCCCAAGATCCATACTTAACCACTAGTATCTCTTTAGTTTAAAATCGCTTTTGTTGATTTCAAATTTATTTTACTTATATTGCTCTCTTAGTTTAATTTAGCTACAAACCAAGATTCTTACTCGATCTAATCTAAGCTAGTTTCTTGTATTCTTGTTGTTCTAAGCCTTCTCTCCTTGTGGATTCGATCTTTATATTACTACAACGTCTTGTACCTTGCACTTGGGGTTGTATGTGATTGAGGTAAAACTCGAACTCATCAGTATTTTATCATATGAATAATTTTAAATATTAATAATTTCAAATGACTAAATCTATTTTTATATGTGAAATAATTTATTTTCTTAAAATCCAGTATGGACCCAACATAAATTTCAGAAAATCTTAAACTAAAAAAAAACACAATAATAAATTAAATCACCAAAGGAGATGCTCTTTAGATTACAATTATAGAAATAGGGGTTATAGAGAAGATGTTTACTCACGAACTTACAATATTTATATTTCATTTGGTTAAAAAGTGTTTTTTCGTACGTTACACATAATCTTTTTTATGTTTTTATGTTGTATGTGACACGTATATTTCTCTTTTCAAAACAAAATAAAAGGTGTGCGTGTAAGCACTTGGTTCAAATCTTGTTTTTTTTACTATTTTGGCGGTAGGACTTTTGATTATTTTATTTCTCTTTGTTTTCGGCTTTGGTTAAAGTCATGACATGAGTAATATATCATAAATATAAAAGTGTGATTAAACACTTGCTTGAAATCTTGCTTAGACTAAAAGAATAATTTTAACTAATGTTTGTGTGGTTGTACCTCGAAAACGTGTAGTAATCGAATCCAGAATATTGGTAGAAAATATTAGAGAATATATATTAATTCTTTCATATAAGACGACACCATTAGAATAAATATATATATTAAAATTGCATATGAAAAATCATAAAATTCGGATTGAAAATGAAGTCAAATGTCGAATCTATCAAATTATTTTCATTATGATTGATAAGTAATCAAAATTAATTGAAGATTTTATACAAATTACACAAAAGAGAAAATATTCACATGAAAGTCACGTGAAGTTCACGTAGACAAGATGTCTCTTGCCGGTTGGTTGTCCTTGTTGCACTCAATACAACAATCTTTTTCCTTGTCAATAAAAACTTAATTATTATTTTTTTAATTTTATTTTTTTTTATCAATATTTGGGCCATAAAAGGCCGGCCCATTAGTCAAACCTACACTATCGTAGGCGCGGGGAATCGATCTCGGGTGAGGTGGTGCTACCTGTCTCCTGTGAACTTATGACTGCCACTAGACCAAGGTCACTTCCCATTATTTTATTAATTATAGCACTAATATAAGCACTTCTCCATCGACCTCTTAATGGTGGGCCCACCAAATTTGGGAGAACCACCTCCAAAACTTCCAAGATAAGAGGCACTTCTTCTACTATTCGCGGGCCCCACTGCCACGTGGCGGCCCGCGATTGATTCGTTTTCAATTTTTTTTTTCAAAAAATAAAATAAAAAAACAAAAAAAAAGATTTAAGAGGTTTTTTTGCATCTAATGGATGTTAATGCTCTTAGGATCAATTTTGGAATCGACACTTTTTCAAGCATCTTTTTTTGTTTGTGTACAACACTTTTTCTTTCTTATTTTTTATATCATATCTTCATTTATGATACATAATTGTAATATGTAGGGACAACATATATGTCCCTTTACTTTTTTTGATATAAAAATAATTGAGGAATTCACAAAACTACACCCTTTCAATTCTTACTTCACAAAACTACACATAATTTAATTTTTTCACATATTTACATCCTTTCAAAATTTTAAAAGCTTGATTTACCCTTTTAAAAATTATCAAAATTAAAAAAAATTCATTTGGGTTCGCTAATTAGTGTTTAGGGTATAGTATTAAAAAGGTAGGATTGGATTGTGTGGGTAGAATTTATTTAGATTTAATTTTGAGTGTTTAGATGTAGTTTTGTGAAATATTTTGAAAATGGTGTAATTTTGTGAAATGTAATTCAAATGGTGTAGTTTTGTAATTCTCCCAAAAAAATTACATATCTCTTTACTGGCTTTATGTTTTTTTTCTTCCCAATTTGGTGGTTTGATATAATATAACCCAACAATCTTGAAACTACGGTAAAAAAACTTTATAAATTAATAGTGTTACAATTATACTAATTCGTTAAATATTTTCTCATTTGACATGATGACAATTTTTTCTGATAAATTCTAACAAGAAAACAAATGTTAATTGATAGGGCTTATATTGCATGTTCTATGTTTTAAAAGGCCCAATAAAAGGCCCAAGTATCAGGTGATGGATCCAGGCCCAGACATATGCTAAGGCCCAAAGTTGAGAAAGAACTTACTTTATATGGACTGTGTGTTTTAATAAGGCCTTTAAGGATGACAAAGAAAAACTCAATTATTGAGCCTACATTATAAATGTTTTTGAAGTTACGTTGTAAAATAACATCAAACGAATCTTGATAAGAAAAGATAAATGCAAGTATGGGATATACAATAAACTAGGCATGACAATCGGGTACACAACCGGGTTTCGGATCCACCCAATCGGGTTTCGGGTTTTTCGGTATAAGGCAACATGATCTCAATCGGTATATTTCAAAAAATTCGGTGCAGAGCTATTCGGGTTCGAATCGATTTTGTACTTCAATCAAAGATCTGATTAATACATAATTACTCTTTGGTTATCAACGGTTCGGTTAATTTTGTAATCGAAGTACCAAAAGAACCGAATAAGTACATAAAATAACCGAACAAATGAAATTTTTTTGAGTATTTTACCCAAAACCCGAAAAAATTACCCATTTACCCGAAAAATTACCCAAATACCCGAAAATTTTACAACATTATTAATTTTTTAAAATATATAATCTAAAAATTCAAGTGTTCGAGTATAGATAAATTTAATTTTAAGTTTTTACAAATAAATGCATTTAAGTTTAGGTAACAGATCTGAAAATTTTGGATATAAATGTATTTATAGTTTGATATTAGATATAATCCTATATAATATATGTAATAACGGGTACCCGTTTGGATATCGGGTTCGGTTCGGGTTTATCCGATACCCACAGATCCATGACTTTAGAATCCAATAGGGTAATATTGTATTATCCGTACCCGACCCGAACCGATTTTTCCGGGTCGATTTCGGTTCGGATTTTCGGGTTCGGGTGTTTTGTCCAGCCCTACAATAAACCGTTATTTATCATATATGCAATAATGATTTACGTTGCTATATGACACTTTTAACACTTACATATCAAAATAAGACACTTTTGTGATATATGACACTTTTTCCTCTTTTTATTTTTTTAAATACAATTTTACCCTTCGTGTACACAAAGCTGTGGATACAGTTTTACCAATTGTGTACATAAAAGTTGTGAATACGTTTTATGTGGGCATAATTTTGTATAATTTCGTGAATGTTTTTCAATTTATTATAAAATATATTATTTCAATAATTGTTGTCTTATCATATTTCTACTTACATAAAATAAATAATATGTAGTTATACTCTAAATTAAAGTATGTTTTGTAATATTCTTAATAAATGTGATATATAAACTTAGTGGAATAAAATTTAAAGTCGTCCATTGGACTTTAAACATTTGTACAATTTTATGTGAACATATATAAAAATAAGATAATGATCAGTTGTCCACTTTTAATTTTTTTTTTATTCAATAAAAATTCGTACACAACTGTTCATACGTGGAGTGTAAACATCTAATATGTGTGATTACTATTTGAGGTAGTGCCATTTTTTTGGTATATTTATGTATTGTATTATCGAATTCAAGGTTCAAATATCGTGTGGATTACTCTTTGTGTACGAGGTAATCGTGAATCTCATGTTTTTAGTTTGAAGGTATAATCGACTTTTTACTCATTAAAAATGTGTCTTGGTAAAAAAAAGTGTTTCATAATGTAATTTGTAAGCTTAAAAATGTGTTTAGAAGTAAAATTCTCATAATCTTATTCAGGGAAGAAAATAAACTAAAGTGGAATTACTGTATAAGACTGATAAAAGTAACAAAAGAGTATTAAATGAAATGCAACAACCAAAGGCGAAAAAGGGTGCGTTACCATTAATGCATTTAAAAACTTATTTACCTACTTCTTGTTTTAATTAACCACCATTTAAACCTAATTTACATTCACTGGAAATTTATAAATTTCTAAATTTCTAACTCGAAATTTTAACTAAGCCTTCGATAATTGAACTTCTTAGCAATAAATATAAGATGTGTATGATAAGATAATCGTAATAATAAATTACCATGCGGTCCAATCCCTATTAACTCAGATCCGTACACTACTCAATTTCATTTTACTACTATAGACTATAGTAATAGTATGTTTGGATAACGTAATTAAAATTTACATTTTTATACTTAATAAAAGTCATTAATGTGAACTCCAAATATTTATGGATACCGCTTAAATAATTACCATAGCAATTATGGCGTGACTCTCTCTGTAATATTTTCCCCTATAAAGTTAAATACATTTATTCATCTTCTATACTTAAAACTCACAACCTCGCCGGAAAAATGACTTCCGCGCGTTTTTTCTCTCTCCTCGCCGTCTTCACTCTCTCTCTTCTCCTAACAAAAACCAAAGCTTCCTCTCGCTCTCTACCCACTTCACACGAAACGACAGTACTCGACGTCGTTTCATCTCTACAGCAAACACAGCACATCCTCTCGCTATCAATAACCCGACCCGAATCCGAATCGGGATCCGAATCCGGATCCGACCCGGTTTTCCTCAACTCCTCTTCTCCACTCTCTCTTACGCTTCACTCACGAGACACTCTCCTCGCATCACAACACAAAGACTACAAAAGCCTAACACTGAGCCGACTCGATCGCGACTCGTCACGAGTCGCCGGAATCTTAAACAAGATCCGACTCGCCGTCGAAGGAATCTCCAGATCCGACCTAAAACCCGATGACGAAACCCGTTTCGAACCCGAGGATCTAACCACGCCTGTCGTCTCCGGCGCGAGCCAAGGAAGCGGCGAGTATTTCTCCCGGATTGGGATCGGATCTCCGGCTAAAGAGATGTTCATGGTTCTCGACACAGGAAGCGACGTGAACTGGATCCAGTGCAAGCCCTGCTCCAGCTGTTACCAACAATCCGACCCGGTTTTCGACCCGGTTTCGTCTTCCACTTACAAATCTCTGCCTTGCTCTGCTACGCAGTGCGCTTCTCTCGACGCCTCCGCGTGTCGCGCGAATAAATGTCAATACCAAGTTAGCTACGGAGACGGATCTTTCACCGTCGGTGATTACGCCACCGATACGGTGACGTTTGGTAGATCTGGCGGTAAAGTAAACGGCGTCGCTTTGGGTTGTGGTCACGATAACGAAGGATTGTTCAGAGGAGCGGCCGGTTTACTCGGTTTAGGTGGCGGACCGGCTTCGATTACGAATCAGATCAAGGCCAAGTCTTTCTCTTACTGCCTCGTCGATCGCGACTCGGTGAAATCGTCGAGTTTAGATTTCAACTCGGTGGCACAACTCGGCGGCGGCGCGACGGCTCCGCTTCTCCGTAACAGCAAAATCAAAACTTTTTATTATATTGGGCTTGAGGGATTTAGCGTCGGTGGTCGGAGAGTCGCGATTCCGTCGTCGATTTTCGAAGTCGACGCCGCTTCCGGGACCGGAGGTGTGATTCTGGACTGTGGAACCGCCGTGACTCGGTTACAGACTCAGGCGTATAACTCGCTTCGTGACTCGTTCGTTAGACTAACGGCGAATCTAAAGAGAGGGACTTCGAGCATATCTCTGTTTGATACTTGCTACGATTTCTCGTCTTTGGCCACCGTTAAAGTGCCGACGGTGACGTTTAATTTTAACGGAGGGAAGTCGCTTGATTTGCCGGCGAAGAATTATTTGATACCTGTTGACGATGAAGGGACGTTTTGCTTCGCTTTTGCTCCGACGTCGTCGCCGTTGTCTATCATCGGAAACGTGCAGCAGCAAGGGACACGTGTCACTTACGATTTAGCGAATAATGTTATCGGTTTGTCAGGGAATAAATGCTAAAGTTTGGATATGATTAATTAATTAATAGTTATAGTTTTACGAATAAAATTATATTAGTAGTAAAACTTGTAGTTCTTTGCAATGGAAACGGAATCTTAAGTGTTGATTTTTCTCTAATCTCTTTGAATTGGTAATGATAAATGTATAATTTGATTACGTCATATTTATGAGCGTAAGCTTACATAGTTACATGCAGAGAGACACGTCTAGGTGGACTTTAGTGTTTGCTTAGTGAATCATGTGCAATGTCACGAGTTAGGTTGTTGGTCGTCTTTCTCTATTTTCGTCATTAAAGTCTATCGTTATTTACTTACAAAACAAGATAGTGCAACTAATTTTGAAATAATTTGTAACAAACAAAAACAATTTTTTGGAATAATTGAATAGTAGTGATGCTTGTAATAAAAAAAATAAAATAAATAGTAGTGATGCATTATTAGCAACTATTGAAGATGTATTAACAAAAATACAAAATTAAAGCGTCGTAATCAGATACAAAATTAAAGAGAGGGGAGTAAAAGAGCACCGTTCCCTCGTGGTCCTCATTACGTATGTGGGACCCATTCTAAGTTGTTTTGTCGGTTAGAAAATAACACAACAATGGTTCGACACGTGTCAATGTGCTCAAGCGGATAATGTTCTGCTTTTACTTGGACAGTTGGACTAGTTTCACACTATAGTAAAGATTATGCGGTCACATGGATAGAGTATTAGAGCATGTTTATCAAGGGTTCTTATGTAGAGTGCTTGTGTATTTTTTTGTGTATTTTTTGTGTATTTGACTATTAAATTAAATCAAAACATGTACTATTCATAAGAACTCTACAAAAAGGGGAGCTTAAAATGCTTAATTAAGCACTTTTCATTATAGGTGCTTATGAATAGTACATGTTTTGATTTAATTTAATACTCAAATACACAAAAAAATACACAAAAAATACACAAGCACTATACATAAGCACCTTTGATAAACATGGTCTTAGAGTCGTCTAGTTATAGATGGCCTTATTTAATCATAGCTTAATTATTATGGATATAAATTACTTGCATAGACAAAACAGAAGGTGACATTAAATACGTTTGGTTTATGTCATAAAGAGTGCCATACAAATTCATTAAATTCCTACTTGTAAGTTCCAATATGCACATTTACTCCTTTACCTGAATTTCGTGTCACATATTTTATTTCAAGGTGGATAATATACTACTAAAATAGAGCTTATATGAACGAAACGAATAACTAGGTAAATACATATAGGTCTTGTAGGGACTAAAAATTATTATACCGTTCACAATTATATATGGATGACCTGTTATGTATTACGGCAAAGACTCCAACACAGCAAGAGACTTCGATGGAGTCAATTACCAGATCAAACGGGCTTGTAAACAAAGATGATTTCAGGCCCATTAAGATTGTAGAAGACAAGCCCAAATCCTGGTCATCTTCTTCCCAACGGTCTGATACAGAAGATGACAAAACTACTCCTCACGCTGCTTCCATGGCTGTTACAAAAAGCAGTCAAGGTGAGAAAATCAAGACAAGCAACCGTTTTTATATTCTTGGATCTCACGCTGATACAACAGCTTGACAGGTGTCAGAAGATTAAGAATTAGGTCAAGAGCTAAGATGATATTGTATTTGAGTATAAATACCCCTTTTGTATTAAGAAATATGGAGGGTTTTTACATTTAATAAAGAGAGAAACTTTCATATCTGTTGTTTCGTTTATGGTATCAGAGCCATGGATACATCCATGGAACTCTATTCAGGGCCAAAACTAAACATTGCTAACTGTGTAACAATAAAACTCACAGAGCGTAACTATCTTCTATGGAAAAATCAATTTGAGAGTTTTCTTTCTGGTCAAGGACTGTTGGGTCTAATCAATGGAGCCAAACCACCACCAGCTGCTACTCTACCAGTCCCAAATATCAACGGTTCTACAGCAGAAACACCTAATCCTGACTATCATCAGTGGCTACGCCTCGATCAGGTTGTCAAGTCATGGCTGCTTGGTTCCTTTTCCGAAGATATCCTGTCTATTGTGGGTGCTGCGACAACGTCTCAAGAAGTATGGACCAGTCTAGCTAATCATTTTAACAGAGTCTCATCTTCTCGCCTATTTGAGCTCCAAAGAAGATTGCAAACAATCTCTAAAGGTGAGAAGACAATGACGGATTACCTGAGAGATATCAAAAATGTTTGTGATTTACTTGCATCAATTGGTAGCCCCGTGAGTGAGCAGATGAAGATCTTTGCTGCACTACATGGATTGGGAAAGGACTATGAACCAATTAAAACAAGCATTGAAGGATCTATGGACCTGTCTCCTTCTCCAATATTTGAAGATATCATACCAAGACTTACTAGTTTTGAGGACAGAATTCAAGGATACAACACAGACATGACAGTCTCACCACATCTCGCCTTCAACACTATGAGAACAGAAACTACTCCTTCTTACTACAATAACAGAGGAAGAGGTAACTCTTACAATAGAGGCTCCTACAACAGAGGCAGGAGTGGGTACTCAACAAGAGGTCGTGGTTTTCACCAACAATTCTCCACACCATCCAGCTCAGCAAGAGACTTCGGCAATGAAAACAGACCAACATGCCAAATCTGCGGCAAACCTGGACACCCAGCATTACGATGTTGGCACAGATTCAATAATACCTATCAGCCTGAAGACCTGCCAAGTGCGCTTACGGCTATGAGAATCACTGATGTTTCCGAACATTCCGGTCAGGAATGGTACCCAGATACTGGTGCATCTGCACATGTGACCAGCTCACATTACAATCTTCATCATTCCCAGCCTTACTCCGGTAGTGATGCAGTGATGGTTGGAGACGGTAATTTTCTACCTATAACTCACACAGGTTCGACATCTCTACCAACATCATCAGGTACACTTCCTTTAAAAGATGTTCTAGTATGCCCTAAGATTGCTAAATCTCTCTTGTCTGTATCGAAACTCACTAAAGATTATCCATGTACTTTTGAATTTGACTGTGATGCGGTTCGTGTGAATGATAAGGAAACAAAGAGGTTACTAGTTCTGGGAAGCAACCGTGACGGGTTGTATCTGTTGGAGGATCCTAATTTCAAATTATTCTATGCTTCGCGGCAAGTATCAACAAGTGACGAAGTATGGCATAGACGATTAGGACATCCAAATGCAAAAGTCCTTCAACAGTTAATAACAAGCAAAGCTATTACCATCAATAAAGTAGTTAAGAGTTTCTGCGAATCATGTCAACTTGGCAAGAGCTCAAGACTTCCTTTCTCTCCTTCTACCTTTGTTGCAACTAGACCCTTAGAAAAGATACATTGTGACTTGTGGGGACCTTCACCAATATTATCTAATCAGGGTTTTCGGTATTACGTTGTTTTTGATTGATCATTACACAAGATTTTGTTGGTTCTATCCATTGAAGTTAAAGTCAGATTTCTTTTCTGTGTTTATCAACTTTCAAGCATTAGTTGAGAATCAGTTTCAATGCAAGATTAGCTCTTTTCAATGTGATGGAGGAGGTGAATTCACAAACCATAGACTTGTTAACCACCTACAACAATGTGGGATCAGACAACAGATTTCCTGTCCACATACACCTCAACAAAATGGTTTAGCTGAGAGGAAACATAGACATATAACAGAGTTAGGCTTGTCCATGATGTTTCAGGCCAAAGTTCCGCAGAAGTTCTGGGTAGAAGCTTTTTACACGGCTAACTTCTTAATCAACCTTCTTCCTGCTACAATAGACAACGACCACCAGAGTCCGTATCAGAAACTCATGGGCAAACCACCTGATTATCGGTCTTTAAGAGTATTTGGCTGCGCCTGCTTTCCGACTCTAAGAGATTATACTTCAACAAAGCTGGAACCAAGGTCCTTGAAGTGTGTGTTTCTAGGATACAACGAGAAATACAAAGGTTATAGGTGCTACTTACCCACTAATGGCAGAGTTTACATTAGTAGACATGTTGTCTTCAATGAGTATAACTTTCCCTTTGGTGATACCTATCAACAACCAGATATAAAGACATCATCTGCTATTCTTTCATCATGGCAAAAGAGTTGGTCAATTCCTCAACAAACCACTCAAGCCGCAACATCGAGATCTGATTTTGATTCCATTAGAAGTGCTGAAACAATTTGTCCTTCTCAAGGGAAAACACTGATGTCTACTACAGAGGCTGAGGTAAGTCCTGAGTGTACGGCAGACCTTGATTCTGTTCCTATTGGCAACAGCTTACCTCCGTCTCATATTGGGACAGACATCCAGAGTGTTTTGTCCTCTCCTGAGTCTGTGAATAGGACAGAGTCACAACAAAATCAGACGGAGATAGTGATTACTGCTCCAGAAGCAGCTACTCCACAATTATCTTCTCCTGGCCATAAGATGATTACAAGATCACAAGCAGGGATTTTTAAGCCTAATCCGAGATACAGTTTACATATACAAAAAATTGCCTACCCTCTTCCACGAACTGTTTCAGCAGCTTTGAAACATGAAGGTTGGACAAATGCAATGAAAGAGGAATATGGAAATTGCATAGAGGCAAATACTTGGTCTTTAGTTCCTTATACTACTGACATGCATGTTCTAGGAAACAGATGGGTCTTCACACCTAAACTCAATGCAGATGGTACTCTAGAAAGGTTAAAGGCTAGGATAGTTGCGAAAGGATATGATCAATCTGAGGGCATTGATTACCTTGAGACTTATAGTCCGGTGGTCAGGACTGCGACGGTGAGAATGGTTCTACATGTAGCTACAATTATGGAATGGAACATTAAACAAATGGATGTTAAAAACGCATTCCTCCACGGAGATTTGGCTGAGACTGTCTATATGAGACAACCTGCTGGATTCTTTGACGCCAATAAACCAGACCATGTGTGTCTTCTCCACAAAGCTCTTTATGGACTTAAACAATCACCAAGGGCATGGTTTGATAAATTCAGCATTTTTTTGCTTGAATTTGGGTTTATTTGCAACAAGTCTGATCCGTCATTGTTTGTTTATCAAAAAGGCAAAGACGTTATTATGTTACTGCTGTACGTTGATGATATGCTCATCACAGGAAATAATTCTGCTGTATTAAAAGATTTGTACAAGGAGCTCAATACACAATTTCGGATGAAAGATCTTGGGAAACTACACTACTTTTTGGGTATACAAGCAAAATTTACAGAACAGGGATTGTTCTTGTCTCAAGAAAAATATGCTGATGATCTCCTTACAGTGGCGACAATGACCAACTGCACACCGGTTGCAACACCACTGCCGTTACAGCTGAACAGAATACCAGAACAGCCGGAGTTGTTCTCCAATCCAACATATTTCCGGAGCTTGGCCGGTAAGTTACAATACCTCACGCTGACAAGACCAGATATTCAATATGCAGTTAATTATGTCTGTCAGAAAATGCATGCCCCAACAATGTCTGATTTTACTTTACTAAAGAGGATCATCCGATACATAAAAGGAACTACAACATTGGGGATATCTTTTGTTAAAGATACAGACTGTACACTTCGAGCATATAGTGACAGTGACTTCGCAGGCTGCGGAACTACACGGAGATCCACAGGTGGCTACTGCACTTTTCTCGGCAGAAACATCATTTCCTGGTCATCAACAAAACAACCAACCGTGTCTCGGAGCAGCACCGAGGCTGAATACAGAGCTCTTTCTGAGGCAGCTTCAGAGATCAAATGGATAAGCAACGTTTTGAAAGAAATTGGAGTCCCTTTGCATCAAACACCGGAGCTTTACGGTGACAACAAATCTTCAGTACAACTTTCAGCCAATCCCTCTTATCATAAACGGACTAAGCACTTTGAACTTGACTATCACTATGTAAGAGAGAAGGTGGCTCTTGGTTCCTTGATAGTAAGTCATGTTCCGGCTGAACAGCAACTGGCGGATATATTCACTAAGTCTCTACCTTTTGGACCATTCACAGATCTCCGATTTAAACTTGGCGTTCACGCTCCACCCACGCCAAGTTTGAGGGGGACTATTACGGCAAAGACTCCAACACAGCAAGAGACTTCGATGGAGTCAATTACCAGATCAAACGGGCTTGTAAACAAAGATGATTTCAGGCCCATTAAGATTGTAGAAGACAAGCCCAAATCCTGGTCATCTTCTTCCCAACGGTCTGATACAGAAGATGACAAAACTACTCCTCACGCTGCTTCCATGGCTGTTACAAAAAGCAGTCAAGGTGAGAAAATCAAGACAAGCAACCGTTTCTATATTCTTGGATCTCACGCTGATACAACAGCTTGACAGGTGTCAGAAGATTAAGAATTAGGTCAAGAGCTAAGATGATATTGTATTTGAGTATAAATACCCCTTTTGTATTAAGAAATATGGAGGGTTTTTACATTTAATAAAGAGAGAAACTTTCATATCTGTTGTTTCGTTTATTATGGAGGAGCCTTACTTGCAAAGAGAAAAAAGATGATCGGGTTTTAATTAGAAAACTATAACATGGGGAGTGTAAAACTAAAGTAACGACAAGAGAATGGAGTTTATATATATAGTAGGGAATAAAACAAAAGTAAAATGACCACACTTGTTGGTCGGTAAACCAAAGTTGACGAATAGAGAAGACTTAGATTAAAACTTGAGAGTGTTCTAATCATCATATGATTAAAGATAAGTTTCTACGTTTCTGCTGAATGTGAACACATCATACACGTTCTTGATTTTCTTAAAGTAAAAGCTTTTCTGTGGCTTTTATTTTTTTTGGTATCTAGTAGTTTGGATTCCCTCTCTGTACAAAAGATTTCATAATCCCACCATTTTCTAAATATCGTCCATAGAACAATATCTAAGGAAGAAAAAACCATAAACTAAACGACCAAAGAAGAATAAACGTTACGAATATGGTCAAAAACCTCGAGGAAGGTTCGTGGTCGTTTCCGTTACCGGAGTCTCCTCAGCTCCATGGCTAAACCAACAAAACGGACTTAAAAATCAGTAACAGATAAAAAAAAATGGACTTAAAACAAAAAAGGTAAATAGTTTGTGGATATTACCTGAGATAGCTGAGAGCAGACATACGGTAGAGACAAGTGAAGACAAGTACATGTAATCCTATTGTGTAGAAGAAAGCAAATGTCCTTGCGTACCTGACAAACAAAATACCATACCATATATATAAGCACTAGTTCTTGTGATGTAGGCTTGTACATGAAGAAACTACAAAAAGCTTCTTACTTGTTTCCTAGAAGAAAACGGCCACTGCTTAGCGTAATCCGGTCTCTGATTCCCAAATCTTTGATCCGTTGGTCTCTTTCCTGTTCAACACAACACATTATCTTCAACATTTACATTTCCATGAATTTGAAACGGTTTAATATACTAAAAGGATTTTGTTGATTATAGGACAATGAATGATTTTAACCTTTTTGGAGAATGCTGCGAATGGGTTGATATCATCCTCGTATATTTTCTTGTATTTTGATTCTACATCTGAGCTGAATCCACTTTCTAGATCTTCAACATACTGTGTGGTTAGAGAACAAAATCAATCAACCGAAGAAAAAACTGAGTATGAGACAGACAATGCAATGTAGAAAGGATATGACCTTTTTCGATCCACGGGAGACAACTTTATCGTGGTTATAGTCTTGTACATATCGGATTCTGCCATATAGTTTGACATTGTCGGCTTTGGTCTTCTCCAATTCATCGGCGAGAAAGCCTATCTTCTCTTTTAATCGCCTTATTTCCTGCAATAATTTAAGATCACTCGCAATATTCATCCACATAAAGAAAATGGAATCAGAGGAAGAAAATGGAAAATGAAAATGGAAACCCTGTGCACTACTACTGTTTTACCTCTTCTGTTTCCCGTAACCGAGCTCGGAACCTATCTCTTTGGCTGCAGATAACTTTCAGCATTGAGCTTTGATCTTGTTCCGCTGAAACATGCTTTTGATCCATATGCTAATCAAAAGGAAACAAAATTGATCCTTTTTCTTTTGGGGGAATTCTCACAGCTCCAAGAGTATTTCTTAAGAAATTAAACGACTCATACACATTGTTCAAATAAAAAGTACCTCAGGCTGTTCAGACACACCTGCTTCTGAAAACTCCCACTCCTCAAACATAGCACCTTTTCTCTCTTTTGAGCTGTAACCCTGTATAACATGTAAATAAGGGTTTACGTATACTGACTAAAGTTTTTGATCTGGCTTCACTTCAGTAGCACCTTCACGATAATTGTAATGTGTATAGAATGATAAAATCCTCAGGACCTCGTAAAATAATATAAACATACACACTCTTACATACCTTCAAAATATCATCCTCCAACTTTTGAATCAGTCTTTGTTGTTCATTAACCTTAGCTGTCAGTTCTTCTCCCTTGGCTTCAGCTTTCTCAAGCAAGGAGGTTTTCTCCGAAAGTCGAACCTGTGAGAACATATCGTATTAGTTCACCAACGAGATCGACTTGTATATGCTCATGTCACTGAAAAGGGAAAGAGCAACTAAGAGATCGAACTACATATATAATTGTTCATTCTGGTGAGGTGATGTACCTTTAACTGAGTCACCTCGTGTTCCATTTTTTTGTTTTTATCAAGAAGAAGCGACTCCATTCTGCTCATCTCTTCACCGGCGGTAGCAGCATCCCAATCCTCTGCTTCAATTGAATTGTAACCTACAGCCTAATACACAATAATAACATTACACTATACACGAAAATATCATTACAAGGAAGAAAGTACGAAAAAACACCAGAAATGGCAAATACCTGCAAAATTTTCACTTTTTTGCGCAGATCATCAACTAGTTTCGTCGATGGTCTCTCTTGAAGCTCTTTCCTCATCTCTTCGATGATAGTATCCTAGTTTAACCGAAATAAAATAACAGCAGGCTAAGATTAGACATGGAAAGAGAGAGAGAAAACGATTTAAAAAAAAGCAGGAAATACTTTCGGTATAAAAGATATAACATAGCAACAATTTCACCTTTTTATTGAGCACTGAATTCAATCTCTTTATCTCCGCAACATGACTTTCTCTCTCATCTGCTAAAGCTATCTCAACATTGTGAATCTCCGAATTAAGCTCGGATATAATCTTCTCTTTGGCACTTAAAGAGTTCTCCAGCATACTATTTGAATCAACGTTATCACTGCAATGAAAGAGCACAGCAAAAGAAAATTAAAATCCAACAAATCAACACTTGCATAAGACAACTATGTGATTTTTAAATGGACACATAAGTATCAACTGCTTTACCTATTCTTATTTTCAGTATCTTCATTAGCTGTTTGCAGTTGCGAGCGCAGATGTCCCTTTAACAAATAAATAGCGAAGTTAAGATGTGCACAATCCCTTGTTTATTTTAAGACATTCCCTAAACAAAATGACATCCAAAGAGCATTCTGTGAAAGACCTTTTCCCTCTCAAGTGTAAGGAGTCGTGTTTGAGCACGTTCTACTTCATCCATCAACAGGCTAACTTCCGATTGCTTTGAAGCTGTTTCTTCGTCTGAAGTTTTGACAAAGATAATGTATATTAAGAAAAGAAGGAACAAATAAATCAGAAAGAGTGAAATGAAAACTGACAGAGCACTGAGCAAAATATAAGTCACCATATTAAGGGTTGATGCACAACCTGACTGAGCACGGAGTTCAAAAAGTTGGCTCTGTGCTAGCTCATGCAATTTTTGCATAGTGGAGACGCTGTCTTTTGCTTGCCTTAACTGATCTTGCAAAGCTTGCTCCCTGTATAAAAGGTGAATATCAAAATGTTTGCTGGCTTAAAAACTCCTAAACACTTAAATGATTCAGAAAATTGGTACCTATCCTTCAAAAGCTCCATGGTTTTCTGATTTTCCTCAGCTAGGTTTCGTTGCTTGATCTCAACAACCTCTTTGATTTTTTCTTCCATCTGAATCCAAATACGACAACACGGTGTCACTGTGATTCTTCAACATTTATCAGTTATAAGATCACAAAATAGCATCTCTACATAGCTTGTCTTTATGACTCAGTATATAAATTTGAATTTGACCTCCTCGAATGAACTCAAATATTTAAGGAAGCTATGGGTATTGATAGCCACATTGGTTTAGTTTTGTCCCCATAACATCAAAACACAAGGCAAAAAGAAAGCTGACCTGTTGCTCAAGCTGGCGGTTCCGTTCTTCTAGTCTTCTTATTGTGGCCTGCTGATTTTTCAGATGAGTCGCTTCTGTTCTGAATTCCTCAAGTTCAACTTTCATTTTCCGATTCTCAGATTCCACTTCAGATAACTTACGGTCTTGCTCCTGGAATACAGCAAATAGTAAGTTCACCGGCAAATCACTCAGACTAGAAGACTTAAGGTTTATATCATGTTGTCATTAGGTAACTGGATAATTACAGCAATAGAAGCAAGAGCAGGAAACGGGTCGGGTGCTTCGTAAAGTTTCTGATAAATGTTAAGGAAAGCATTCTCCCCAAACTTGGCCCTCTTGGTAATATTATCAACTTCTTCCTGATATCCCTTGAGCAAGGAATTAAACATACTAAGTTTTTCCTCAGCGGATGCTCTTTTGAAATCTGTTACCAAGATAAAACCATAAAATACATTAACATCTCCCATTATCTTCATCTAAACTTAAAGCTTGTAAACACCACAAACTCGTGCATAGCTGCAACTAGTTAGGTAAACAGGTGAAACAAAAAAAAGTTACCACGTGTGCTCTCGGCGAGCTTCCGCCGATTCTTCTGGCTGTTTTCTTGGTTTTCAGCTATTCTAAGCCCTTGCTCATCAAGCAAGGTTTTCTCCTTCTCCAAATCTAACTCTGAAAAACAATTATTTCACAAAAATAGTGAATATTTTGTGAGTAGCCTTATCAAAAACAAGATAAAAACAAGCATAACAAAAGCACAATCGAAACTAAATTGATAACAAATAAAACCAAAAAATCAAGTGAAACTTCTCGAATTCCGATCAAAATAAAAAACTACCACTGCGTTCTCCAATGGCGCCATTCTCATGAGGCAACTTCTCAAATGCCCTTATTTCTGCAATTGAAATCTCCTATACCCCTCAAAAATCTCTTATGCCCCTTTTTTATTTTTTTAACTAAAAAAAATTCAAAAAAAATCGAAAATTGACGAATCTAAACCCTAAACTAATCCAGGGGTCTTGGTTTAGGGTTTGCGAACCCAAATGGTAAGATTTAAGTTTCTAAACCTTAAATTTTTTGAAAAAAACGAATTTATAATCATATTTTGATTATTTTCAGAAAAACTTTTTAAATTTGGTTTTTGATTTTTGAAATATTTTTATAAAATTCTTAAAATTAAATAAAAAATATTGTCGTTTTCAGATTTTAAAAATATTTTTTTTTGTGTCCTATAAAATTAAAAAAGCGAAAAAAATAAAAAGTGTCCTTATTAGATTTGAAGTATAGAAATAGGGGCTTTTGAGAAGATGTTTCCATTCTCATCACATCACAGATTTGATTTAAGCCTTACTACTACTTTCAGCGAAAACCCGAAAATAAACCTAAACCACGACGTATCTATCTCCTAAGCTACTCATCAGTGTCGAATCAAACGATTAACAAGCTCTACGTATTGAATTTTAAAACTAACCTTTCCAAAAATTGGTGACGACAGGAATGGGAGAAGAGGAAGAGGAAGAAGAAGACGACGGAGGAGGGGGAGCAGTCGTCGTTGTGTTATCTCTCTCTGATCCATCTTGCAACGCCTCCATTGAATCTCCGAAGATCACAGGCTATACTTTCAATGACGAAGAAAAGTTTCTGGGAAGTGTGATTTCTTCTTTGAAATCAACAAAGCGATAATCAGAGAAATTGTTGTTTTCTCTACGACGACGATGAGATCTGCTAATGATACCACTAAGAGTTATGGGGGTAAAATTGTAATTTGTTATATGAAGTTATATGAACACTATTGGGCCGATATTTTGGTTATTAATAGGCCCAAATTGTTTTTTTGTTTGCTAACTCATAGACCCAATAGATACACAACTTCGCCGAACCATCCTTTAACTTCATGAACTTTTAAATTATGAGATAAATATTTTTAAATATATATAGATTTTCCTCATTTATTACCCTAGGACTTTAAGATATATATAGGCATAAATATCTTTAGTAGACTTATATTTTTTTCAACTTAAAACCAATCTAAAACGTGTTTATATGAATTTTTAGAAGATAATCTATTCCCAACTTAGTATAGTATCCCAAATTTTCCCATATTTTTAAAAGTTGTGTTCAAAATTTTTTATTAATTTTTTTCAAAAAAGTGCAATGTACTAAAAATCAAAACATTTGTGGTGTCTCCAAAGCGACACCATTTAACCACTTATAAATAACCAAATCTCCATTCATTAAATCTTTCACACCATACAAGAAATATTTTTATCTGAATCCTTTAGATATAAATAAAAACAATTCAACAGACAATTTTTATTTTTAATTTGAAATCACCATTTTTTCAAAACAATCCAATATTTTGTGATGGATAAACAATGGACTAGTGGTCTATGTAGCTGCATGCAAGATGGAGACAATGGTTAGAATTTTTCATAAAACTATCAAAATTTTGTTTAAAAATAGTTTTTATTTATCATCTTATTATGATCTAATCATGTCTTCCTTTTGTTGTGTTATGTTTGTATAATTAAGCTTGCATCACGTGTTTCTGCCCGTGCATCACTTTTGGTCGGATCGCTAATATTCTCGACGAAGGAGAGAACAGTAAGTACTTAACTACTTATACATACATACATACATGATGTGTTTGTTTTACATGTAACATGTATTATTGTACATATGTTAGGTTGTGAGGTATGTGGGTTGTTTTATGGAGCGATATGTTTTGTGCTGCTCATGCCATGCTTGTACTCATGCACGTACCGGACCAAGATCCGAAGCAAATTCGGATTATCCGAATCGCCATGTTCGGATTGTGCCACTCACTGTTTTTGTGAGTGTTGTGCTCTTTGCCAAGAATATCGTGAACTCCAAAACCGTGGCTTTGACCCTTCTATTGGTAAAAATCATTTAACAAATTCTTCTATACGATATGATCCTATATTTTGCTTTTTTTTTGTTATTTACTATAATTTTTTTGTTAATTAATTACATCTAGTAACCCATTTTCAGGAGTGTTTTGTGGTTTATTTATTTAATACTATTGATTTTATTATTTTTGTTGTAATATAGGCTGGGAAGGAAATAATAAGCAAAAGGTGATAATGGGTGTTCCTGTGAGTCAATCCATGAAGAATTGAATTTAAAGTTATATATATATATATATATCATATGTGTGTGTTTGCAATATAATTTATATTAAATAAAGTGGATTCATTAATTCAGTACTTGTTAGATGTAATCCTATGTTTAACATATTTTTGTTTATTGTTTAATCAATCAAAAGATTGTTTGTTTTCTCATATATATATCATCAATCAAAAGTCAACACCATTTTGCAAAAGTCAAAGTCTTTCAAGTTCTGACCAAGCAAAATAAATTATACATATGCGCTTGCATTAATAATGTTAGCCACGATCAAATATGATTGTATCAATAGTTTTTAAAAATAAGTTGCATTTTTATTTATGTTCCCAGATATATAGAAACGAAACTATAAGTAAAATACCACGATTCATTCATTAAGCAGTAATATTCAAAACCCAACTTGATGTTTTTTCTAGTTTTTTTCAAAGAAAGTTGACAGCCAAATTAGTTTGGCGAATAATTGTTCAAAATCATAAGTATTAATTAATAACGTTTTATTATATATATAAGATGAAAATAACTATTTAAAGTAAAGAAACCCACCACTTGAATAAAATTTAAACTATATTAACACACTCTTTCAATCTATTTAAGAGACTACTTCTATCAAACAACACAAACACAAAAGTTGTTGCCCGGTAAATAGTATATATCTATGGGTCGACCCGGTCTTGATGACGAGCCAAATGGTGTGACACAACCTGAACCTGAAGTCCATGTCTACCAAAACAACCATGTACATGTCCAACCAAACGATCCGGCACGACCTCGAACACAACCTTTGGGTTCCCGTAACAACCATGCACATCTCCAACCAAATAATGATCAGACACAACCTCAAGGTTATAGAAACAATCATCTACATGTCAAGCCAAACATACAAATGGGCGTACCGGTCAATACTCAACCACAAAATCAATGGAGTTCTGATCTACTCGATTGCATGAACGACAATGAAAACGGTTAGATATATAATTTTTTTTTTTCAAAACAATAAGATATTACATTAATCATACAAATCTATAGTTATGTTGTTGTGGATTGGATCAGCTATGATAACACTTATAGCTCCGTGCGTCACCTTTGGACAAATCGCTGAAATTGTTGACCAAGGCGCAACTAGTAAGTCATTCATTTATAACATCTATAAACGTTTTAGAAGGTATTTATGTTTGTGTAAATTAACATGTATGTTTATAATAAAATGTGGTTATATATAAATGATCCAATTATCGCAGCTTGTGCGATAGGAGGGTTGTTGTATGGAGTTATATATATATTAGGGATGGGGTTATCGTTTCCGTGTGTCTACTCATTCTTGTACCGCGCCAAGTTGAGAAACAAGTTCGGGTTACCGGATGCTCCGGCTCCGGATTGGCTAACTCATTTGTTATGTCCACATTGTGCTCTTTGTCAAGAGTATCGCGAGCTTAAACATCGTGGCTTTGACCCTACTATTGGTATACACTTTCATTGTAAATTTTTTACTGAATTTGTGTTTTTTGAGATGACTTTTTTATGAAACTATGTTTAGTTTAATTAATTACTAGTATCAAATATTAATTGATAGGGTGGGCTGCCAATGTGCAAGCACAACAACAGCAAGGACAGCAACAGCAAGAGATGATGTCTCCTCCTACTAATCAACAAATGTTGGGTTGACTTTACAAGTCTTTGCTATTTCTTCTTTTCACAACATGTGTTTGAATAATGTTTAACGAATATAATTCTGTTTTTTTTTCAATTTATAATTATGGTTGAAAATAAAAGTGTGTGATACAAACATAACTGTGAATTTCACGTATTTTTTTTTCTTTTTTTTCCGATATATCAATAAATTTGTCCAGCTCTTAAATCTATTTTATGATATATAATGGTTATTATTTACTAATCTAGTTGTATAGGTTTAGGTTATTAGTTTTACAATTAACAGTTTAAACGTTAAACTAATATCGCTCGGGCGTTTAAAACTGAAACGCCGATGCAAATCTCAAACCAAAAAGAAAACCTTACAGCCCGAAACACCGGCAGATCTTTCGGCCAAGCCCGACGCTTTCTTCGGCAAACTCTAAATCAGTCACAACCTCTGGTTCCTTGAAGTTAGCTTTCTTACTCAACTCCTCGAACGCGTCGACCACGTTTTGCAGCCGAGCTACAAACTCTATGAGTAGCGATGTGAATGTCGCTAGAGACAAAGCACTCGCGCTCTCGTACGTCTTTGTAGTCTCAAGCAACGGGGAAGCTCCTTCGATCGTCTCAAGAAACGGAGGAAGCACGAGCCGTGCGGGCCATGACACCTGTTTCGAGAAAGTAGGCCTATTGTTCAACGGCTCACGGGGATTCTTCTCTCCCCAGCTCTTTGGTATCTCGAGAACCGCCTCGCTTAGGGCCTTGATGGCGTATATCGGAAGCTCTTGTTTCTCTTCTTCTAGAAGATCCGAATCTTCGAGGGAGAGAAGTTCTTGTGGCTCTGAGTGTGATTCTTTGGATCGGTTCCCGATCTCCCAGCATTCCGAGTTTACGAGAAGGTAAGATTTCTTGTCAATCTTGTTCTGTAACTCTTCGGCAGCTACGTGTACTTCAAAGAGAATGTCGTCTGGTCCTAACTTCTCCATCTTCTTCACCTTTTCGCCGAGCTCTCTTAACAATTTGGCTCCTTCTACGCCTACTCTCTGAAGCTCTTGCCTGAAAACTTGTCTTCGCTCCTCCGGTGCCTGTCAAATATTTCAAGATTATGAGCGGCTGATTCGTTGTCTTAGCCAAAATTGTATATAAATTATGAATTTTTTCTTTACTATCTTAAATATTGAAGCTAAAGGGGAAAGTGTTACTTGGATTTCAGAGAGAATGCATCCGTGCAATGCCATTACGGTAAATGCACAATGCTTAAGAGCGCCGCTGAGCTTGACGTAGTTCTGCCATGGGTAGTTAAATGACTTGTATGGTCCATGAGGTGGCTCCCATATAGCGAAACTCATCTTCGCAATTAAAACAAAGTAAAAAAGAAGCTGTTTCAGAGGCACAACCAATGTAAGAAGAAATATATGTTTTTATGATAATTCTGCAATGAAAAATACCAGAGACTCTTCTTGGCTGGTTGATTCAACCGCTGATCTGTAGCCCTTGTAAACCGGATCTTCAGAGGCTTGGTAAGTGAGGATTTTGGATGGGATTCTCTCGTATTCAAGACATCTTAAGTATCCATTGACACAACCTATAAGAGACAACAATGTAAAAAATCAGTCAAGCATCTTCTCTAGACTTGGCAAGCCAAAACCTTTGATTAACCGACCTTCAAGAGAAGTTGCGACATTCATGAAATTCTTGACAACAAGGTTGTGAAGATCCTCCCCAGCCCATATAGGATAGATAAACATATTAACACCTAAACTAACACCAGCACCAAGAGCTATAAGCAGAAACCGAGATATAGCGACTTCAATAAACTGCCCTGTCCTAAACCCAGATATCAGAATATAACAATACGTAAGCAAGAAAACCCGAAAACCGTATTCATAAGCTTTCATCGACGGGTATAGTTTCATGAAAGTTGCAATGAACCCTGAAACACAACAAGAGGCACACACACACAATCAATATAAGAAGAGCTAAAACAAAACGATGCTGATGAAGATGTTGTAACTTGTAACTCACCAATGCAGAAGATACTAATGGTGCAGAAGAGCTCTTCCCAGTCTCCGGTTAGTGTCGAAAGCTCGGCCATTCCCAGGGCAAGTCCTCCTGCTGATAATGTCCCAAGCGCTCTATTAAACCCTTTGCTCAAAGTTGCTCCTATAACAAAAACCAACAACAGTCTAATCACAACAAAGAGCTTTACACAAAATCATCTCTTTATACAAAAACTAACCCAGAAAAGTATGATTTAGTTCAATACACACAGTAAACAGATGAAATCAACGAAGTAATTCGTTTGCATAACAGTAATGAGCATGTGATTGAAACCCTAAATCGCAGAGAGATAGAAGAAGAAGAAGATATAGCTTATACCGATGGTGAATTCGAAGACGACGACGACGGTGAGAATAGCCCAGACAGAGTAACGGCTAAGATCCGGATTAGGCTCCTGAAAGAAGATCAAAACCGCGACGATCGTAAGAGCAAGCCCAATCTTCGCGGAGAAGACGATCTTCCTCGGATCAGAAACACCCATCTCCCATGACTTTCTCGCCACATCTTTAGCATCGTTACACAGTCTCGAGATCTTACTCGAGAGATCACCGCAAGAGCAGCAGCAGCATAGCCTATTCCTCACGTGATTCTCGTTTCCGAGAAGATCGTTGGATTCGATGTCGGTGAATCTGAAATCGGAGAATCCGTTATTAGAAAGAAGCTTCTCGCGTCTTTCGAGTATACTGTGCCTGAAGAAACCTAGTTTCGCCGCCATCAACGACCTTAAGGAGAGAGAGAGAGAAGAAGGTAGAGTTTTAATGGCGGAGATATATTTATGGAGTCACGAAACGGTTTCTGATGAGTGTAAGTGGTGATGGCCATTTGTTAAGTGAAGTAAAGTTAAAGCGAAGAATAATTAAAAAAATAAAAGTGGTCAATAATGTAGCAAAACGACGACGTTTTGAATTCCGTTTTTGTATATATTGTATTCATTGTGTGGGTAACAATAATTCAACGGAAGTAGTTGAATATGCTACTTTCGTTACGTTATGATTCTTTGTCAATATTCAATTTGTCAATATAATGAGTACCTAAAATAGTACTCTCTTCTTTGTCCTTTTACGTGAATAATATAGTTTAATATGCAAATTAAATTAAAACATTTGTATATGCGATATGCCAACACAACTCTTATGGCTTAACATGTGAATGAGTATTTCGTGAATATTCTCTATTTTATTTTAAAAATTGCCAAAAAATGTCCACAATTCATGTCGGCATCGGCTAAGAAAGTCTTTAAACATAATTTATGTTGCAATTATTATAAAATCCAGTATTAAAGCCACAACAAAGCCAAAGCCCAATTAGTTAATGGCCCATAACACTATACCAGGCCCAAATACATGACCGCACGCATTTATACACGTGTGGGACTCACGTGCGTAAAAGCTGCTTCTCCTTCCTCTTTTGGTTTTTTTGGTTTCGTTTTCTTCAGCCATTGATAACGAAATTACGAAAACTCTGAAGCTATGTTTTCGTCTCTCGCTTTTCCTTCCTCACTTACTTCGTCACTGATTCCACCTTCCTTCGCCGTAAAAGCGCTTCCGTTCACCGGATCTTTGGTTCTCCGTCATGATTTTCACTCTGTTCGTATCAGGGCTTGCTCGAATCAGAATGGCTCTGGTTACTGTTTCCACGAAAAGCTAAAATCTTTAGCCAAATCAGCGATTCTAATCGGCGCTGCTGTTTCCATGACCGGAAAGTTCTCGACTTTACCGGTGAAAGCGGAGTCTCCGATCACGACCACCGTAGAAATCGTCGAGGAAGCTAAAGAAGAGAAATTTCCGTCTGAGATCGAATCTTCCTCGCCATTATCCGAGCTTCTAGACTCAACCCCCGTGGCGGTTCAGAAAGTGAGATCACTTCTTCAACAGAAGCTAGAGAAAGGAGAAGACGAAGAGGCTCTCAAGCTCTTAGAGAAGCTAGTAACTTCGCAACCAGAGGAAACAGAGTGGAAGTTCTTGAAGGCGAGGCTATTGGCAGAGATGGGTCGCGTAGAAAACGCACGCCAAGTGTTCGACGAAATTCTCAGAAGAAACCCACTTTCGTTCGAGGCTTTGTTCGAAAACGCATTGCTGATGGACCGTTCTGGAGAAGGAGAAGCGGTGTTGCAGAGGCTAGAAGACGCTTTAGCCGTGGCACAAGCAGAGAACATGGTGAAGGAAATGAGAGATGTGAGGCTTATCATCGCGCAGGTACAGTTCTTGCAGAAGAACGTCGACGATGCGTTGAGGAGCTACGAGGAGCTTATTAGAGAGGATCCGAAGGATTTCAGACCGTATTTCTGTCGAGGTATGATCTATAGCTTGCTCGATAAGAACGTTGAAGCTAAAGAACAGTTTGCTAAGTACAGAGAGCTTTCTCCGAAGAAGTATGAAGTAGAAGGGTATTTGAGAACTCCATTGTCTAAGATGAAGCTATTTGGTAGTGGCGGAGATAATTGAGTTTTAAGTGGTACTATAAGACTAGCTCTTAATAAGACATTGGAGACTAGTTTTGTTTCCCTGTGAGATTTTACTTATTTGGATATTGAAAGTTCAAAAACTCACCCATTTTGTTGTTTATTTGTTATGATGTAATGAAAGACCATTGTTGAGTCATGAGTGTAGCGAAATACATTACTCAAGCTAGTAAAGCCCTTAACATGAATCAACCAGTTTCTTGAAAAATAAAAAAACAAAACAAGAGCACATTTGCATTGTCCAAAGACCAAGTTCATGTCTTCTCTCACCTGCATCACTGAATCAAAAATAAAAAAAGAAAAAAAGAGCCTTTAAATCTCCAATCTCATTACAAAAGTGAAACCAGTAGCTACAATGAACAAAAAACCAATAAACATATCTGCCTTCTAATGCCTGTAATGTCTTAACCATAGTCTAATACAACATCACAAAGTTGGTTCCAAAACATGTTTCATACCTCAGATTATCATACATACATGATACACTCATTCATTGCTATGATTATCATATGCTACATGATACACTAATTGCTATGATTATCAAATTAAACCAAATCTAAGCACAGATAATGAATTACTAACCTCAGATTATTCAGGCACAAAGCAAAAGCATCATTCAACATCAACATCAACAGCTTCAGGCTTAGGACCTGCACATTTAACAAACCAAATCACACAAAAAAATCAATACCAAAATCTAACACCAATTTCAAATCCAATGATACAAAGCACAAACAAACTAGTCAATAGAAAAATCTAACCGTGAAGAGAGATAGGACGGTGATCTTTGCCCCAGCCAACGCCACGTGTCGAATCGAGATAACGCTGGACGAGAAGGCGGCATTTCTGGTAATGGTTGACTCCTTCGACACGGTAACACCACTTGACCTTCTCACGCAAGATCTTAGCCTTCTCGATTTGGATCCATTTCTCTCGTACTATGTGCTCTCTCATCTCCATCATCGCCACCGGATCTTTGTACGGATTCGACGGATCGAATCCATCCGGCGCCGTCTCTTCGAACTCCGGTAATCCCTTCTTTCTCCCCATCGCCGCTTCTCTCTTCTCTCTTTCTCTCTTCTTCACTCGTCGTCGTCGTCTTCTGGATTTGTTTTGGGACTTGGGGATGATTTTGTTCACAAGTATATTTGGGCTTTTTCTTATTGGGCCCAAACTTGAAGCACGATTTAACTATGTTTTTGAATTTTGTGTGAGTTGTTGTTTATTTTTTTTAGTTGGATAAATATACTTTCAACCAAAAATTGGATAAATATAGATAATTAGATAAATACACATAAATTTTGAGATTCTAGAAAGCTAGAAGCCCATAAAATAAGAGAGGTCTAGTTGGAAATATACAGAGGAATTCACGAAAATATATATTTTGACTTTTTTTCCACAAAACTACATCTAATTTATTATTTTTACATATTTACATTCTTTTGAAATTTTAAAAATTTTAAAAGGTTGATTTATCCTTTAAAAAAATACAAAAATTAAAATATTTTCATTTGAGTTCTCTAATTAGTGTTTATGGTATAGTATTAAAGGGTATGATTGTTTGGGTAAGATTTATTTGGTTTTAATTTTGAGTATATACGTATAATTTTGAAATTTGACTATGAAATAGTGTAGTTTTGTAAAATGCAATTTAAATGGTGTACTTTTGTAATTCTCCAAATCTATATTGTCAACCAAAAATTGGAAAATTATATTGTCAACAAAAAAATTGGAAAAATATTTTTTTGAAAACGTAGATAATTAGATAAATACACATAAATGTGGATCTAGAAGCTCATAAAAGAAGCGAGGAAAAAGTAATTAGAAGATTAATAAAATCAATTAATGTGAAAGTTTTTCCAATGGTAGGATTGACATATATTGAAGATGTATAAATTAATCTTCCAGTAAATATGCCTTGATTAAATAACAGTAATTAATTGTTTTCTGATTATTTTATGATATATTATAATACATTGATACATTCCATTAAGTTGGTGGGATCTTTAACCACTCTTCAAGAGTAACTTTTTTTTAACATTGTCTTCGTTAATTATATAAAGTTTATTCTTAGCTATATCTTATATTATTAATACAGAAGACTGAGAGAGAAAGTTATTCTAAAATTATACGTGTTATCACCTGAGCATTTCTGGTCTCACATTATTAAAAATTCATAAAATCCCAAAACAAAAAGCTCAAATTTAACACAAAATGACTTAAATTGACATAATAAATTGATAATATTAAAAAATGTTGAAAATGTGAGATAATCCATACTAATGGATTTGTGCTTATTAAGAAAACTAAAACATGAATATGAAATAGCTCATAAGAGCTTTATTGTGAAAGATAGAAGAAAGGAGAAAGCTTTGGATTGTCACCAAGAACACTATGATTTTATATTGATAGATTGATAATATAAAGAAGGAGAGAGTTGCCTCTCTCAAGATTACAAATCACAATCTCAAAACACTGATATATATAGAGGCTACTTGGTTGAAACCCTAAACATTTATGGGCTTTGACACTCTATGTAGGTTTTGATAGTGGGCTTCTAATACTCCCCCGCAAACTTAGTGTAGGATGAACATGACGAAACTAAGTTTGGAAGCATAAATGTAGCGGTTTGAGAAAGAGAAGAAAGTTCGAAGTAACTCCACTTGAAGTAGTCAATAACATCACTTCACCCTAAGATCAATCATTAGTGTGAGATCTATTCATGTCTATCTTTGTAGCCTATTTATCCCACGAAGAGTCCGAGTTTTTACCTCGTTTAACTCCCCTAAGTTGTCTTACAAAATATAATATAATATAAAAAAATTCATAAAAAATAAAATTTTATATTGGTAAACAAGGATTTGAACAGAAACAAACTTCTATCTCATCGGAGAAGATGATCAACGAGAGAGAAAGAGATTTGGAATTATAATTATATTTCTGTTAAATGTAAATGATGATATACAATGTGTTTATATACTAAGCTAAACCGGATTAAACCAAGTTAATAACCAAACTATATAAATGATTAAACCAACTCATATGTATAATCTAATATTCCCCCGCAAGATGTGAGTTACTCACATCTTGGACATAGAAAACTTTATATCCATGTGAACTTGAGAAATACTGAGTTGAGGAGGAAATCATGGAGACTCCATGTGCATATGACATGCTTCCATAAGTACGAGCATGATAATCTTGGTTCTATTTGACCATAGCTCCCCCTGGGTGATAACATATCTTGATGAGAGAACTCTTGTATAATAGACCAGCCAACGACGACAAACTTCATAAACACATCTTTGAGACGAGCACAATAAATCCAGTGTAACATCACGAAGAACACTTTGATCCGAAAAATCAGACACTCGTGACAAATAAATTGACGAAATTGGCAGAAAATCTGCACAATCTAGAACATCCGAAGCAACGCAAGAGAATAATGAGTGATGAGGCTCGTTGCGAATCTTCGAAGATGTGATTACCGGTGAAACCTCGTAAATCACTCTGATCTGAAAAATCAAAAGCAATACGAAGTGATGAAGAACCATAAGGAGCATAACGATCCTTTGGGGAAGAAATCTTTGGCGAATCCGGTGTGAGTGTTCGATGTTTGGGATTGAATCTCCGTTTCACTGTTGAAATCGATTTTATCTCAAGTAGGACATACAAAAGCATAAGTCGCACAGGAAATTGGAAGAACAAACTCGCACGTACACAAAAGGATCGCGGAGTAACATCCAAGCTCTGTTGATAAACTGGTGGTACACAACCAGAATCGAGCTCGGAAGATCGAAGACGATTCAGGTGATGAATCGCTCCTAATAAACCAAATCGAAGGAATCGAGGAAATACGATCTCAGAAACAAATGAGAAGAACTCGAACCTGAGAATCAAGCCTAGAACTGATGATTTCGAAGCTAGATCCAAAGGATTTATGGCTCGATTTGAATCGATCGGGGCTCGATGATGATGATTTGGTGATGAACGACGAGAATCTGAATCAATAGTAAAACAGATGAACCGAAACGAAGCTGAAACAAACGATCGGTGAATATGCGATTTGCATCGCGAATCCGAAGAGATCCAAGCTCGATCCATGCAATCGAAGCTTGAGTCCAGCGAAGAAGATGATAAAAATTAGAATCGGTGAAGATCCATCACCATTTGCGGAAGAAATTAGGTCAGGAATCGGTTGAGGCTAAGCTCAACGCTCTGATATAATATAATATAAAAAAATTCATAAAAAATAAAATTTTATAGTTTTTAATAGATCTCTTAATATTTATATATTATATTCTATTACATTGAGTTCAAAATAATGATAAAACATATTGTTCATTTACAAATAACAATATTATTTTGTAAAATTGTATTTAACACCAAAATTCATGTCAAATGAAAAACTTGAACACACAATTTACCCGACTCATCGGTTGAACCACCAGCTTCCAAACTTTGAAAAAAGAATTTTCGGATAAGTTTAGTACATGAAAGAGTGATTAAACTTTCCTAGAAAATATGTTTAAAATATTTAAAAAACTAATGAAAAACACAATTTTATAATTTTTCTAATGTTTGTATGTTATATTCTCGCACGAAAAGAATGATAAAACATATTGTTCATTTATAAATAACAATATTATTTTGTAAAATTGTATTAAACATCAAAGTTCATGTCAAATGACAAAACTTGAACGGAAAATTGACTCGAGCCCCGAAAATTCAGGTGGTTTTATATATCTGAGGTTTTAATAGTCCGATTTTATGACAAATAGAGACTGGATTGACATATTTTTCATTGTTAAACGAGTCATATCAAAGTTTCAAAACACTATGTAATTATTGTTTTTAATGATAAATAGTAAATTATACGTAAAGGTAAATATTCAACATCGAAATGACAATGATAATCTTTTTTGATGATAAATATTAAAATAGTAATAGTAATAAATTTTTGTAAATAAAACATTATAAAAACTAAAATACAATATATTTTCTATATATACTTCAAATTTAATCTCCGCTTTTAACGCGGATCACATGATATACAAATTCTTTTTATTTCATTTTATACTACACATTATTTTTATCAAAAAACATTTTTTTCTAGTTTATTAGAAACGAAATTCACTTGGCAAAAAGAGGCAATTTACCGACAGAACCAAATAAATATGTGATCCTCTATTATAATGTTTTCTCACTATACTTTTTATGAAAGACAAAAAGATGATTATTTTTCATATTTGTTTATTTATACCAATCAACAAATTGGGTATATATGTTTTTATTAACACAATAACACCCCGAAAATCGAGGAAACATTCACACGAAACTATATAACGTAAGATATGAGTTATACAATTCAAGGTTATGTATAATTAAAAAGATGATACGCAATCTGATTTTCAAAATTAGATTCGAACGTATAGTTTTATATGTACATGTTTTGTTTTGGAAAACGTATAGTTAAGAAAAATTAAAATTAAGCATATGAGTATTTGGATAATTATATATATGGCCTTGAGATAAGCGAAACGACAAGTGTCAATAGAGGGAAGAGTGATAAATTTGAGATCATTTTCTCTATCTCCATAAACTTAGTATGTATATAATTATTAATTTTGATGATTAGTCTATATTTAGATTTAGATTTGGATTTTAATTAGAATTTTCATATAGTTGATGTGCACGCATGTTGTCATTACATTCGACAATTAGGGTTTCATTCTTGGTGGGTAGAATTGGGTGAAAGTTGGTTGGACAAATCTCACAAAAATCCATATAAATTATATATATATTTCTATATTATTATATATTTATGCAGATATTCAGATTTTACCAACATAGTTAATGTAATCTAAAAGGAACATTAATATATACGCCGACAAATATTTTATTACACACAACGTAGAGTGAATTAATTTATCAAATCACATATATATAAATATATGTATTAATAATAATAATAATAAAATTGGTTACGTACGTATGCATGGAGAAAAATACTACCAAGAATTGTCAAAATGTTAGCTGTAATAATAATCCAACACAGTTGAAAAAGACTACCCCCTCGTGGCTGCTTCTCCTTCAAGATCTGTATTTGGTAAGGAAATCATAAATTTTTTATTTTAATATATATAGTTTAGTTATAAATTAAGACTCCCCATCTATGTCACATTAATTGTAAAAAAGCTTTAGTTTCGGTGACAATCTCCTTAGTTCTCTTCAAAAGATTTAAAATAGTTATAAGAGAGCTATATATATATTATATTTGTTATATAAAAATAAAAAAGATGGAGGAAAATATGCCTCCAGGATTTAGATTTCATCCAACAGACGAGGAGCTTATAACACATTATCTTTGTCGGAAAGTCTCTGATATTGGTTTCATTGCTAAAGCTATCGTCGACGTTGATCTCAACAAGTGTGAACCTTGGGACTTGCCAGGTAACTATTAAACTTCTGATTTTTCTATAGTGTTGTCTGTGTTTATATCATTCATTAGTTTGAAAATAATTAATTGCGAAATAACATTAATTAATAGGCAACATATGCATGGGTTTACTAGAACAAAACAGTTTATATATATGTCGTTTTTCATCCTTTTGTTTGTCTATGGACTTTCGATTAATTCATAATTTTAATTTTACAAGTATAATATATTCTTAAATGTTAATCAATCATGTATATTTCTCAAATACGATAGAATACCCATTTTTATATCATAAGTAGAAGACATAATGTACGTACACACACGTATATATATACATATAGATATATATATATATATATATATAACAATATAGATACATGCATCTTGTAACTATTATAATTTATAAATGAAAACAATAGTTTTTTTGGGAGAATTACAAAACTACACCATTTGAATTACATTTCACAAAACTACACCATTTTCAAAATATTTCAAAAAATTACATCTAAACACTCAAAATTAAATCCAAATAAATCCTACCCACACAAGCCTACCCCTTAATACTATACCCTAAACACTAATTAACGAACCCAAATGAAAATATTTTAATTTTGGTAATTTTTTAAAAGGTAAATCAAGCTTTTAAAATTTTGAAAGAGTGTAAATATGTGAAAAATATTAAATTAAGTATAGTTTTGTGAAAAAGGGATTAAAATGGTGTAGTTTTGTGAATTCCTCAAGATTTTTATGTAACTAAAAACCATAGTTTGTTACTTTGTTTTAGTACACCAGCTATATTTATATAGGTGTAACTAGCCTACCAAACATGTGGAGACTGATATAACAATTCTCTAGCTAGATGGCGTATGCATAATTTGTTAATAACATTACAATTGGAATATATTACAAATTTATCCCAAAAATATGATACACGTAACTAAAATAATATGTGATATTTTGTGCATGCAGCCAAAGCTTCAATGGGAGAGAAAGAATGGTACTTTTTCAATCTAAGAGACCGTAAATACCCAACCGGTTTAAGAACAAACCGAGCAACAGAAGCCGGTTATTGGAAAACCACCGGTAAAGACAAAGAGATAAACCGAAATGGAGTACTAGTCGGTATGAAGAAAACACTAGTTTTCTACAAAGGAAGAGCTCCAAAAGGTGAGAAAAGCAATTGGGTTATGCATGAGTATAGGCTTGAAAACAAACAACCTTTTAAACCCCATAAGGTAATTAATACATTTTTTATATATTTTTACCAAGTGTTACAACCAAAATTTATATATATGTACATTTTAATTACAATCTAATTATCTCGATAATTATCTACATTTTTAGGAAGAATGGGTAGTGTGTAGGGTTTTTCAAAAGAGCACACATATAAAGAAACCACAAGAACAAGAACAACAATCATCTCAACAATCTTTTGGATCTCCATGCGATGCAAACTCATCAATGGCAAATGAGTTTGAAGATATCGAGTTTCGGAATCATATTCATCATCAATATTCGCAAAACAATAATGTTTATCTCGAAGACAATACTATAAACATGAGTAGTGGTCTCAATATGAACATGAACATGGCTACTAATCTTCCATCTTGGACAACAAACCTACTTGGTCCCCCTTTACCGACAATAAACTCTTTGTTGCTAAAAGCTTTCCAAATTAGGAACTCTTATAATAGTTTCCCAAAAGAGACGGTTTCTACTATTATGGAAAATGGTTCAAGTTCAAGGCAAGTGCAACCGCAAGAGGAATCGTTTAATATGGACTCTATGTGGTGAAGGATTCAAGTCACATTAGTAAATTTAAATTTTTTTAAATTTAACAATTGTTACTATGTACTAGGATTTAACCCGTGGTACACACCACGGGTTTATGTTTTTTATAAATAATTTTATATATATACAGTTAATTTAGAAGTTTATAATATTTTTTCTGATTTTGTAAAATAAATAAAAATATTCAGAATTTATAAAGACTATTTTGTTCTTTTATTGTTTATGCAAATAAATATAGAGAAATTCACAAAACTACACCCTTTCAATCATTCCTTCACAAAACTACACCTAATTCAATATTTTCACAAATTTACACCATTTCAAAATTTTAAAAGCTTGATTTACCCTTTTCAAAATTACCAAAATTAAAATATTTTCATTTGTGTTCGCTAATTAGTGTTTAGAAATAGTATTAAGGGGTATGATTGTGTGGATAGAGTTTATTTGAATTTAATTTTGAGTGTTTAGGTGTAGTTTTGTGAAATATTTTTGAAATGGTGTAGTTTTGTGAAATGTAATTCAAATGGTGTAGTTTTGTGATTCTCCCATAAATATATAATGAGAATTATATTTTATAGGGAGAATCACAAAACTACACCATTTGAATTACATTTCACAAAACTACACCATTTCCAAAATACTTCACAAAACTACACCTAAACACTCAAAATTAAATTCAAATAAACTCTACCCAAACAACCCTACCCCCTTAATACTATACCCTAAACACTAATTAGCGAACCCAAATGAAAAAAATTAATTTTGGTAATTTTTTAAAGGTTAAATCAAGCTTTTAAAATTTTGAAAGGGTGTAAATATGTGAAAATATTAAATTAGGAGTAGTTTTGTGAAGAAGAGGTTGAAAGGGTGTAGATTTGTGAATTCCTCTATTTTATATAGCAAAATCTTAATATAATTTGTAAGTGTGTTTATTCCAAACTATTATAAACTATAAAAATTAGGGATGGACAAAACTTCCGGATCCGAAATACCGAACCCAAACCAAACCGAAATCCCCAAATCAATACCGATTCTAAAAACAAATAACTCGAATGTATAGGGAAATTTACTACCATAATACCCAAAATCGAATCTGAACCAAACTCAATTTTGTAGAACTAAACTAAACTACTCTAACTACCCAAAAATTATTTAAAATAATAATAGTTATAATTATATTTGAAGTACATAATTGGAACCAAACCGAAATTAAAGAATCGAAACCGTTCCAAAAATAAATAACCCGAACGAATTGAGAAATTTACTACCCGAAAACCCGAAGCCAAAACAAATTTCTAGATTTGAACCCGAATTACCCGAAATTTGTTTATGATAAAGTTTAATCATTATTTTCAAATTTCTTGTCATTTATCTAGAATTTTTCTAGAAACTGAACCCGTTAATAAATAATTGTTATGCTAGTGTTAATTGATTTAAACAAACTTTATCTATGTTCAATATAGATGTTTATTAACATCTAAAATATTAATATAAATAGAAAATTATAATATGGACAATGATTATATATAAAAACTAAACTATATACTTTTTAAAAAATATATATATTCTGAAATTTTTTATAGACCTCAGTAAGAAAAATAAAAAGATTATATCAAAAATATCATAAATATGAAATTAGTGGTTGATTTTATGTTAAAATCGGTTTTATTGTTTTTGTTGATATTTAAGTCAATTTTAAAAAAGTATATATATAGAATGAGATATGTTTGTGTGTAAGTTTCTTATAACTCTTTAAGTGAGTTTAAAACCAATGACATAATATGTAGTTAAGTTAGTTTTTTTGGAAAAGTTCAAAAAAGTACATCAAAAATAATATATATATATATATGTTTATTATATATTTCGTATAGCAAAAATTTAATATAATTTATAAGTTAATTAGACCAATAATTTATTATTTATTATATTTAGGATTCGAAAATACCCGAATTCAAAATACAAACCGAATCAAAATACACAAATCATATTATGCGATTTACCCAAATTTATTTAAAATTATAATTATTTTGATTATATATATATAAATAATTGTTGTAAACATATTCTAAATATGTAATATAAGATTTAAATTTTAGTAGAATTGCAATTTCTTCTTTTTTGTTTATAATCGAACCGGAAATCAAACTCGTTAACAAACTATTTTGTTTTTTATTGTTTGATATTTTTAACAAAAAAAAATTTCAAATCGTTTTTAAATTCTTAATAATATTAATTAAACATGTTTGTTTTGATTTTAATGGTAGTTTTTATAAAAAAAACTATGTAATAATGTATTTATGTGAATTACATATGTTTATTTTTTTCAAATATTTTTTACATAATTTCTTTAATATTTTTTATTTATTTTTGGAGAGAATTATAATATTTCCTTATTTGATTTTTCGTAATTAAATGTTCAAAAATATTTCCTTTTATGCCCAATGGCATAATGTGTAATTTAGTGTGATTTTTTGGAAAATTTCAAATTAGTACTTCAAAAATACTAATATAGATTTATCTATATATTATTTTTGAAGTACTAATTTGAATATGTCCAAAAAATCACACTTATTTACACATTATGCCATTGAGCATAAAAAGAAATATTTTTGAACATTTAATTACGAAAAACCAAATAAGGAAATATTACAATCCTCTCCAAAAATAAATAAAAAATATTAAAGAAATTATGTAAAAAATATTTGAAAAACATAAATAAAAATATGTAATTCACATAAATACATTATTACATAGTTTTTTATAAAAAAAACTACCATTAAAATTTTATTTAAATAAAATAGGTTTAATTAATATTATTAAGAATTTAAAAATGAGTTGAAACAATTTCTCAATTTAAAAACGAGTTGAAACAATTTCTCAAATCTAGAAATTTGTTTTGGCTCCGGGTTTTCAGGTAGTAAATTTCTCAATTCGTTCGGGTTATTTATTTTTGGAACGGTTTCGGTTCTTTAATTTCGGTTTGGTTCCAATTATGTACTTAAATATAATTATAATTATTATTATTTTAAATAATTTTTGGGTAGTTAGAATAATTTAGTTTAGTTCTAAAAAATTGAGTTCGGTTCGGATTAGATTTCGAGTATTATGGTAGTCAATTTTCCTATACATTCGAGTTATTTGTTTTTAGGATCAATATTTATTTGGGGATTTCAGTTTGGTTTGGGTTTGGTATTTCGGATCCGGAAGTTTTGTTCATCCCTAATTTTTATAGTTTATAATAGTTTGGAATAAATCAACTTACAAATTAATTTAGAGGTGTCAAACGGGTCGGCCCGCGCCCATCTAGCCCGCCCCGCTGCGGATTGAATTTTTTTTGTGACCGCAACGGGCCGGCCCGCTAGGACCGCAGTCATCAAACATGTGTCCAAGCCCGCCCCGCTTAAGTTGGCGGTTTAACGGGCCGGCCCGCAGGTCACAAAACTAAATTCAAAAAACATTCATCTAAAATAAACATTCATTATACAATTACATATTTTCAAACACATACATCATAAAACTATTTTGTTTACGTGAATTAATTTGGATTTGAACTATTATAAAGTTTTTTATGTTTTAAGTTTTAACCATAAACAAAATTATTACCTTTACATTAAAAAAAAAATATTATAGAATACACTAAAAATTAAAGAATGACCAATCAAAAATAATACAATAAAAGTAAATTTTGGTGATATTTTGGATAAAAGTTAAGTATTTCCTCCATGTAAAGTTATAAATCTATTAATAAAAAAAAACTTGTAGTTGAATTAAAAAGTTTTATAAGTCTTGGAAATTTGTGTTGCGGATAGCCCGCAAGCCCGCTTTTGCTATATAAAATCTAATTCTCATTATATATTTATTTCCATAAATAATAAAAGAACAAAATACTCTTTAGAAATTCTGAATATTTTTATTTATTTTACAAAAACAGAAAAAATATTACAAACTTCTAAATTAACTATATATAAAACTATTTGTAAAAAACATAAACCCGTGGTACACCACGGGTTAAATCCTAGTATCCATTAATTTCAATGGTAGTTCTTCTTGTTATTTTATTTGGATACAACATTTATGTTTACTTTACTGCACATTTTTCTGTAAATTTACAACTAAATTGTAAGAATAAATTACTAGCATGTAAGTAGAAATATTAAATATCAATCATTAGGACTACTTTTTGACCAAAATGAAATGTTTAAAATTCAAACGTTTTTATAGTACCGCCACAAAAATCTTAATGAAAAATAGACATATATAAATATACATTTGTTAAATATTTTATAAAATAGTAACAATACATTTGACAAAAAAAACGTAGATAATTTGAAAAATAAATCAACTGCTGCTTTTTTTCTCTCCACCTTAGCCATAGTTAAGAAAAAATCATGATGATTATGAGATAGATAATCTCTCTGTGACAAAGACTAAACTGCTATTTGTTACTTAAAAGTTTTAAGTTAAAACACAAGATGATTTCTTCTGACTACTGATTCTGAATCTCAACTTTCTCTTCTTTTTCTCATCAATGAAGGATCATATCTCCGTTTCACAGTTTCGGACAAAACTCTTCGAGACCATTTATCAGCTAAATACCGCCTTATCGCGGTTGATAATCAGCTTCTTCTAAACTGTAGATTCACCATCTTATTCATCATCCCAATCACTATCATCATCATTCTTCTCCTCCTCCTCCTCCTCCTCATCATCATCATCATCATCATCATCATCATCATCATCATCGTTCTCCCATTCGGATTCAGTGTATGACGGTGTTTTTGAAGTCTGCAAGAACCAGCGGGTAATAGATGAAATGAACAGAGCAGAACATGTGAAAGTAAAAGAGATCTTAAAAATTGTATTGAATGGGAAGCGACCACTTACAAGTTCGGTTTGCATTTGCTCTATTGTTCTCTCCAGTTCAGTAATATGCTGACTAAGCGCCTGCAATAGTCGTCACAGAGAAGTTTCCATAAGTAAACTGTGATCAAATTGTGGATACAGAATGCAATTTTTGTGTGTGTACAGTTTCGAACCTCGTGTCTTTGCATTGCAATGGACCGTTTCAGTGCTTTTGCTTTAGTGAGAAGATTTCTCGGTCTCAAGCTAATGGGTCTCTGGTAATTCTTCCCGCGGTAGTAAATAAGAGCAAACCCTTTAGGAACTTTTTCTATTGCCACGAGAACTCCACCGCTCTCGTATTCTAGTAACCGAGCTGTGTCCTCAACAAAGGTAAGGCTCTTCTGTTTTGATATAAGCTTCACCAGCTCTCTGTGTTTCCAATGCAGATGCATATTCTCGATGACCCCATCGAAAACACCACGGATACCTGTTGGTTATTTAGTTAGGTCCACATGCAGAACAAGTTAGTTCATAAAACAAGGAGACATTGTGTTCCATTATATTACAGCGTTTAATGTAACAGGACTCTTACCTAAGGGTAGATATGACTTCATTTTCAATCCCACTTTCCGGAACATGATTCTTTCTTCCTCGGAGATGACCTCTTGATCGTAATCAGGTCCATTTGGAATCATAGAGGCTTCTATTTTCGACAACAGTTTCTCTGCTCTATTAAATTTCGATTGTGACTGTCACAAAACACCAGAGAAGTTAAGTACTGTAAAACAACTTACTATGACAGTAGACTTCACGTTGCAATATTAACAACCAGAATACAAAAGGTATACTTACAAGGTTTAGTTTATGCTGGATTCGTTTAACAACTCTGGCACTTGCTACCCTTGAAGCTTCTTCAAGCATCTTTTCTCGATGGTCTGGAGTTATCTCTTTCCCCCATCGAGCTTGAGCCTCATAAAACTCGGCCAGAGAGCCAGCTTCCGCTGGTACTTTGTCTCCAACAGGCTGAGCAGCCTCAATGTCTCGATTTCTTACCCTCTCTTCGACGTCTTGAATCTCTTTGGTTAATTCTTGTCTTTCTGCCAAAGTAGCTGCCACACTCGAAGGAAGGAAGTCCTTCCCACGGTAAATTACAATGTAATACTTGTTTCTGAGCAGCAAGACACCCCCTGTCAATGTCTATAGCGAAAAGACAAGAAATTAATGAAACTTAGCTTTCGGTCTGAAACTATTCTGCTATGCTCTATTAATTATGCTATGCTCTATTAACTGTTCCGTAACATCTATCATTAGAGAAAAAAGAGAGACCTTAATCTCATCCGCCATCAGTTTGTTATTTGTATTCTGGATACCTCGCTTCACGGCTATCTTTGCAATCAAACTTTTCTCCCATATCTTGAGTATAGCAGCTGCCAACCCTTGGTGATTTCTGTTCCTACCTGTAAAGTGCATATTCAAGTGTGAAACTTGGAAAACAAAACCCTGTGGTAAAAAATCATCAAGGAACTATAAAGCATCTTACCAAGAGCGAAATGGCATGGGAGAGTTTTACCAATCTTCCTGAGATTTGTCATTTCAGCATTGGTTAAATTTGATCTCATCCCTGTAGGAAGAAGCCTAAAGGGTGTTTTATAACCAGGAATTGTAGGAGGTAGTAAGTCGGCGTTCACAGGTAACACCCCAGTACCCCACCATTCGTGAAAACGTGGGCCTAAGCTGTCCAACAAATTGTTGAATTCAGCTTCTTCTTCTGTCATACTCTCCTTGCGAATCGGGTTCTTGACAATTGGATCTTTGATCTCCGGAGGCGCACTATTATTGTCTTTTGCATTTATTGCTTCATCGCCTGCCGAAGATACATCTGGAACAAAAAGAGTTTCCTCAGGTCTGGCCATTTGATTAGATATCGCAGAAGGTCCTTGATAGTCACGCCCACGATAAACCACCATTACACTTCCTGCCCTCCATATCACCATACCACCAGTTCGACGCTGCCCATTACAGTAAATCCAATCAGTACTCTATAAACCTAAAATTTAGACATGCATTTCTTGCAAAGTCTTGCTACTTAATAGTCATGCTTAGCTTAATCTCCTCTACAGACCTCAAATTCACCTAATTCACAAACTGTTCCCTAGGCCTAATCTAGCATTCTAGCTTCATCTTCTGCACCTCAATTTCAGCAAACAGTTATCTATTGGGATAAGCAATGAAATGTGCAAAGGGAACATACCTCAACAATCTCGTGAGCCGTCTTCATGTCGCGAGCAAGCACTTCATGGAACTTAAGCCTAACAAGCTCTTCTTTCCTCCAAGTATCATGAATCTGCTCCATCACCGCCTGCGTAAGCCCTGCTTTCGGTATACTTACCCTCACTCTCAAATACATCCCGTCCCTCCTAAGCCGCCGCAGCTCAGAATCCTCCACCGTAAGCTCCGCTAGCGACGGAGCTCTAGCTCTCCTCTTCTTCATCGCCACTCCTCCTCCGTCTCCATTTACCCTCTCTGCCGCTTGTTCTTCCTCGTTCTTCTCCCATGGCAACAACACATCATCATCATCGTCTTCTTCTTCTTCTTCTCCTTCAGAGAGTATCATATCAGGCCTTACCCATTCTCTCTTCAACAAATCTCCCAATCTCTCTTCTCCAGTCACAGGCTTCTTCGAAACTCCCACCACAATCCCTTCTCCTTCGTTATCTTCAACATCCTCCTCTTCATCGTCTGAAGCCAATCCAAGATTCCGTAGCCGAAGAACGATCCTATTAATCGCGCTTTGTCCTTTATCCTTCTCCAAATACCGGAGTTTCTCCTCCGCTTCTTCCTCCGCCGATCGAATCTTATCTCCGCCGTTGCTATCGGATCCTTTCTTCCCGGCGGACGACGGAGGCCACTTGTCGATCCAAGGAGGAGTTGGTTTAGGGCTTCGCTGATCAATTCGCCGATTGCTATTGCTGCTGTTGTGTCTCCTTTCTTTGCTGCTGCTACGCTCGCTGCTCGTGCGAAGCGAAGAGAGTGGCTTAACGATGCGACGCGTGGGTTTCGCTGACAATGAATAGAATATCAATGCGTGGAGAGAAGGTGAAGAAGAGAAATAGCGAGAGCTCGAGGTTAGAGGAAGAGAGCTTCTCAGTGGCATTTCTGTAAAATTAGACGGAACCAAAGCCGCCATTGAAATCTCTAGAAAAGCTTCAAAGAAGAGACTGTCTTCTCTTCTCCATCGTTTAGATAAGCTGAAGAAGAACCGGAAAAAATAAAGACGAATAGTTAGACCATGTGGATAAGATTTTATTCGTCTTTATATTGGGCCTCGTTAATGGGCCTTTTTAAAAGCCTATTTAACTAACAACAACACACGGTTTTGTTCTTTGTAACATTATTCCAGATTTTAGAGGGGTTATTGAGACAATAATTTTTCAAAAAAATTAGAATTTAAAAAGGGGAATTACGACATTGGTGGCAATCTTGCAGAAGTTTTTGTAACATCAACCCCGACGAAATATACTAGTTTTTGTATAAGTTGTTAAAAAAGTAAGGGAATTACAAAACTACGCTATTTGATTTGCATTTTACAAACTACACCGTTTCAATGTTAATATTTGTAACTCTTTACAAGTTTAAGTTTATTTATATAAATGTACTCCTCAATAATAATATAGAGATACAAAAGATATTCTCATCTCTCAAACATTTTCATCAAGTGTCCTTACATATCTATCTATACACATCATAGATGTTTGTCTTGGTCCATCTTAAAATAATTCACTACTACATCGGCCTCCGGCTCCCGGAACCCGAACTGGATTTAGTAGGCGAGTCAGACTGTGCTTTAACCGGGGAAGAGTTAAGTATCTCCTTACCAAGATCTTTGATCTTGTTTATAAGCAGCATCTGCTCTGTCTGTAGCTGGACAAGATACTCTTCTTGTTGGTCCTCCAAGCTCTCTAGCTCTCCTAAAGCTTCACCAAGACCTTCAAGGTCACCGTCGTCGATCAAATTCTGAAACTCTATCATCACTTTCTTCATATGGTTCGAAAGCCGATGAGCTTTGTTAAATGGCGAGCCAGAATCAACGCTAGGCCGTCTCAGTATCTCCGTGACTTTCCTCGTGACTTTAACACGGACCTCGCCATGTGTCACGCCTTGTAGAGGTATCCATTTGTCAGCGGTTTCGTTCGGTTTTAACCGTTGGTACTCGACGACGCAGCTACCTATGCTTGATGTCGGAAGAAGAGTGTTATGGTCTTTGACATGGAGCTCTAAGGAGCTCCCATCATCTGGGAACTCCATTGTTTGGTTCCATTTCGGTTCCAATGTTTTATAAATCACCTGAAAAAAACATCAAAACACACAAAAACACACACACACCTCTCAGTTTCGCTTCTCATGTCATTATAATGTCTTTTCGAGACCACAGCTGTTTCTTTTAATACCTTTGTCCTCTGTTTCTTCTCTCCATATTGAACTCTAACATAAGGATCACTGGTTCCTCTAAGATCAGCAGCCACGAGGTCCCGCGCTTCAACAAGAACCAATTCGATCAAGCCTTTACTAGAATCCGCCTACGATTAAAGACATCAATGAGGAAAAAACAAAGAAAGAGACATAGCGAAGTGAACTAAAAACACTTACTTCGCTGTACTCGGGACTAACAGCTTCGATCAAAAGCTCTATCTCTCCAGCACTAACTTCTTCAAGAGGAACCCATATATGCATTTCGCTATTGTTGATTCCTTGAAGACTTAACGTAGCCGTGCCGATGTTTTCAGTGCCAAGCATCTCTTCTCTATAACATTTCACTTTTAGATATTCTTCTCCAGCTAACTCCTCAAACTCAAACTTCTGGTTCCATACACACTCTGCACCGTTCATCGTCTTCGTCTTTTGTATAGTCTATATTATACACAAAGATTAGTATTAGATAAATATGCTAACTTTTCAAGCAAAAACTTAATAGAGACTAGTCTTACTTTCCCATACTGTAACTTGAGAGATGCGTCGCATTTTCCAGTCTTGGAAACAAGATTCCTTCCGGATAAAGCTGTGACGATTATTTTACGGCCTGTTTTAGAGAATAATGTAGACGGGCCATCGAGTGAGTGTAAAGAACTCGAATTAACGCTGTTCAAGCTATGCGACCCGTCCGAGAAATGCCATTCTTTCACAAGTAGCCGGACCGTCAACTAAAATAACAAAACCAAAAATTTGAGGAGAGAAACATAGAAAAGAAAGAGATTAATATTGTTATAGGAGCTCTTTATATTATACCTCCCCGGAGCTAACTCCTTCGAAAGGAACAACCATTTCGATTTCTTGGCCAGAGAACTCCGCGTGTTTTGCAATCACACTGTTATCAGATCCAACAGCCCAAAACATCGTCGAATCATCGTTGACATATTTCATCTATACATTCCAAGAGAGACAAAAAACATGAAACCGCTTGTAACCGAACAAATACTTAAAAGAATGTGACTATTCGTTCATTTACCTTAACTTCGCAGCTAGCGAGACTGTCGTATCTAACACTCCCAGGATTATTTTCATATAAACTAAACTTAAGTGTTCCCGTATTGTCGTGTAATATCATATTAAAAGTAGACTGATAAGCTGGATTTGGTCCTGATCTCATCTCGGTTCTTCGTGTAAGCTGTTCGAGCTCGACCTCCACAAATGTCTGAACAGGTTTGTTGTCTCTACTGCTCCCCCCGCTGTTTCCGTTGCTGCTTCCATCATCTCCAATGTTGGAACTTCTCGAGGGGCTTCCACGGAGGACACTGCGGTGAAGGCTGCTACCGGAGACAACTGTTACGTAGATGATTCCTCCTACGGCTGTTTTGTGAAGATCTGTCGCGGGTAAGGAGAAACATCCTCGGCGTGGCTCCACCATTTTCTTGTTTAATGTTTCCGTTAAGATCTTGACCTGAAACCAGGGGAGATTGTTGGTTGGTTAGTTACGGTTTTTGCTCATTTGTTAACTGTTAGATATGTTTTTGGCGGCAAAGGAAACTAACTAGCCAAGAGGAGACACCGGGAAGCTCTGTAGCGGGAAGAGATTGGCCACCACCGCCACCGAAAGCAACTCCGATTCTAACTTCAGGGTTCGATACAAATGAATATAGCAATGCTCTTCCTTCGAGAGTCGGTCTGATGAGAATCTGCAAGATAAATGAAACTAAACTCAGAGATTTCAAATAAAAAGATTCCATTTTTTACGGGTTTAGAGGCATAAACAATAGTTTCACTTACATCTCCTTTGATGCAAAGACTGTTGACAATGATTCTCGCTGTCCGGTTAAACGGTTTAGACAGCTTGGCTTGTAACAAGATGCTTAGATCCGTTGTATCCCAATTGAAATCTAACCTCATGATTTTCTAAACACACAAGAAGAAGAAACAAAATATCAAATCAGAATCTAACCCTTTTTCTTTGAATATTTGAAGTTCAAGAAAACAAAGTAACTAAACCTGTTCTCCTGATTGTGACCAACAAGTTCCATGGAGTCCAAGCAAAGGTGGACATGAGCCAAGAGAAAACTCCAATAGTTGTATATGTTCCTATCGAAAACCGATACAAACTTAGGCATCAACGAGTCAAGTATCTTTTAAAGAAAGTGTAAGGGAAAGCATGTTTACTATTAGTCTTGATCTTCGTTGCCTTAGCCGTTTCTGTGTGTCAGATCAAAATGACCAAACATGAATTTGAGTTCTTGAATAGCTTGAGCTAACGAACACAACACACATTTTAAATAGAAAGAGGATAACTAAGATTGAATCTTACCTCTACCATAGAAGCAAATCTGAGAGAGAGCTTCTTGTTCATGAAGTTTAGCCAAATTACTGTCAGTAACTTGTTCAGCCATTGACAATGCTCCAATGGAGTTGTCGTCTACGAACAAAAAGCAACAACGCGGTGTGCTTATAACACGGAGCAATATATAACAAGAATATTCAAGTAAGACTAAACAAACTCAAATCTTGTGTTAACAAGAAAATCTCACCGAAGCATTAAACAAGTTTTGCCTCCACTTCTTGGTTAGATCTTCTGCAAGTATTGCTCTTTGGTAACTTCCATACTAAAGAGATACATAATAACACAGCAAGACTTAAACTTAAAGATCCTAACTTTATGCTCAGATTTATACATATGAAGTGGAAATTTTACCAAAATACCACAAGAAACTTTTTTTTTTGTATAACACAAAACACATGATTCAAACTTTCTAATGTATATTCAATTACATAAGACAAAACTTGTATTTGAGATACTAAAGATTACAACTCTTCCATGTAAAGTAATCTTACCATAAGATCAAACTATGTATGTATATGGAAAGTTTTTCAAATTTAGGTCTTGACAAAAAAATGCATAAAGCTTCCAACTTTATTCTATAGTATTCAATGAACCCATCAAAATTAACCGGTGGTTTAGTTTAAGCAAGAAAGCTATTAAAAAGGAGACAAAACCCTAAAACAAGAAATCAATTTTTAACCTGAAGAGAAGCCCAAACAGCAACAACGAGAGGAACCCAATTAGAGAAAGGGAAGACCCATCTCTCTATTGCCCAGAAAGCTAAGACCAGAGGAACAAGCAACAACAGTGAATGTCTCTCTGCAACTAAATGATTCACAAACTCTCTTACAGCTTCCGTGTTTATCAAACCTTTCCTCTTTATTCTTCGAACCATGTCTCTTTCAAGGATCAATGGTCAAGTCAAGGGGATTTTCTCGGGAAAATCTAGGGAGATTACTTACTTGTTCATCATAAGAAACAAGAAAGTTTGTGGGGAAGATCTGAAGAAGAAGTTTCGAATAAGAAGATGTGTGTTTCAGACAAGAATTGCGATCTCCTAAGTTTACTTGTCGGTAACTCTCAGCTTTTCTGGTAACGGATCTTTAGACACAATGAACAGTATTATTACAAGATAAAAACCTCCCCTTTTTTATAATTTACTTATAATCAAGAAAAAAAAGACTTTTAAAAGTCTTCTCATATTTTAAAAATACAATAATATTAATTTACTCTGCCAGATTATAAGATTTTTAGTTATAAAATAATGAAATAAAATATGGAAAAGGAAATTATGACAATATTTACTTATTTAGTAGTATGTGATGTTTATTTGGAAATTGATGTTTTCCACTATATCATAGTTTAATAAAAGGTTTAATTGGTCCCATGTCTTAGATTAGTATTCAGGATTATCACCACCGTTTATAAATAACAAGAAAATTCTTGACCGTTTGATCTGTCTTGTCGCATGTTATCGATTCACCGCTGACTTTTCAGATTTGTACCAAAGACGCGTGGTTATTTTCTCAGCGGCAAAATTTGTTTTATGGTCGTCGCCAGATAATAAATATTTTTTTTTTCAGAAATTTCTTAAAATACCATCAAAATAAGTTTTTATTTTAAAAATACCATTACAAAATTTTTTATAACAAAAATACCATTAAAATATTTTTTATAACAAAAATATCATCAATAAGTAATAGTTTACAAACATACCACAAATACGAAAAACGAGTTTTAACACTTTTAGATTTTAAATTTTTTCATTTGAGTTCGCTATATAGTGTTTAAGATATAGTTTTAAAGGGATAGAGTATAGTTTTTTGAAGGTTTTGGGTGTAATTTTTAAAATTTAAGATTTGTGGTATTTATGAGAATTTTTTTTTTAATGATATTTATAAAACTTTCGTAAATTTGTGCTAATTGTGTTAAAAACAAAATTTTTAGTGGTATTCATGAGAATTGTCTTATTTTTTTGATAAAAAATAAATATTAAATATGTTTCATTATACTATCTATATTCAAATTTGGTGTGTTACTTAAACATAAATTAATTATATTTCAGATCTAAAACCAAATCAAGCTCTGAAGTTTAGGTACTTAACATCCAAGAATAAGTTAAATAACATTAATTTTTTTAAAAGGATTTGGTTAGGTTGACATTATTGTGTTTTGTTTTTATATGAATAGTTGAATACCGATTCAAAATTAATAATACTAAATTAGTACCCCTAAGACCATGGTAGTTTTTTACTCGGTTTCTAAAATCAAAAATAATTGAAAAACAAAAAGAAAATATCGATGAGTTTCTAAACCGTGTAGATAATTGTAAGAAAGTCTCTTATCTTATAACCAAAATAATCAAATGAAATAGTTAAGAAACCATTGACATATAATAATATTAAATTTATTTATATTATAATTAAAAATTCCAAGTTAAAAAATTACCGATAAAGGTGAATACTAATAGTATTACCAAAAAAAAAATAGTATTTAAATACTATTTTGCAGTTTCTTTTTTTTTTCTTTTTTTATGGTCAAAACTATTTTGCAGTTTCTATTTTAATATAATAATAGTATTTTAAATTTTATTTAAATTTTCAATTGGAAAAAAGAACCGAACCAGTAAAAAAAGACAATTATGCAACATGAGTTCTATATGATTATCTAAAACTCCTAAATCTAGAACCGTTTTTTTACTCTCTCATGATTTGAATATTTTAATTTGACTTGAATAACTTAATTTAAATTGATTAAGAGAAGTTCACAAAACTACATTTTTTCAACCCTTAATTCACAAAACTACACATAATTCAATATTTTATATATTTACACAATTTTTAAATTTAAAATAGTTGATTTACCGTTTGAAATGGTGTAGTTTTGTAAAGTGGAATTCAAATGGCGTAATATTTTGTAATTTGTCTTTTGTTAATAGATCTCCTTGTAGAGACTGTTGATAGAGGTGGCCTAATAAATGAGATTGAAAATGAAGAGGTCCTTACATCAAAATCATTCGGCTACACATATACATCATTCTTATCTCATATGCATTTATTTTATATAGAAAATATCTAGGCATTGTTTTAAAAGAAAACATTAAGAAAAAATTGTTAAATAAGAGTTGATAAAGTTGGTAGGTTGGACCAATTACTCAAGTGAAAATTAATATACATATACACACACAACATGTGCCCGAAAAAGTGGTTTTTAAAACAAATTATGTATCTTTTATTCAATGAGTTTTATACAACACTAATCAAGGAAAAAGACTAATGGCAAAAAAGTAAAAATTAATATACATACACACAGAACATGTGCCCGAAAAAGTGGTATTTAAACAAATGATTTGTTTGTTTCTGCAATGAGTTTATACTAATCAACGAAAGGAAAAAGACTATAATGCCAAATACGAAAGTTTGCACCTAACAAGAATCATGTTCGTTTTATTCGAAACTCTTATGGTTTATTTTTAAAATCAAAGATTTGTCTCACATGATTTATTCATTCACACTTAAAAGTAATAGCAAAAAATTGCGCACACACACACACACACACAAACATTATATATGTAAGAAACTAAGAATATAAATTAAGCAATGTACATACAATACACTATGCAACTATCAAAACCTGTCCTTTCCTCAATGTTTTTTCTTCTTGTCGTTCTTGTCATGTTGTAGGATCACAGGAGCCGCCGGTATACTAAACCACCACTCTTTTAACCGCCTCATGAGCCGTTCTGTGCTTGCTCTCCGTGGTGGCGAGTATCTCGTGAAAAGCTCCACAAACAATACCATAAGCAAGTACCGTCCTGGAACAAAAGCTATCATCATCGCAGCAACAACCATTGCCACCGCAAACTTCTCACTCGCCTGAAATAGAACGTTTTCAAAACCGCGGTTAAAAACACAACGGTAAGAGAACCGTTTTTGTGTTAAAAATAGTTGGGAAGACAGAGACAGACCTGAGGGAAAAGAGAGAATAGTAAAGCTCGGAACTTTAGAAGAACAATATTTCCGTCTTGAATGTTCTGTTCGAGCTCTGAGATACCGTTCTGGACCGCTAAAAGCTGTTCCATCGTGCTCATAGGTGGAGGAGCCCTCACTTTCAGCTCGACCGTAAGCTTTTCTTTGTTGAGAAATCTCGTGAGAACCATGAAGACGGCGGAAAAGAGACATGTGAGAGCAAATACATAAACAAGCCATCCCTTCCAGATAATCAAAGTGGAGACGAGACAGAACACGATAGACTTCATAGGATCGTCCCAATACAATAGAGACAATATCATGTTCCCAGTTTCCATTATTGGAAGCATTAGTTCCTGCAATAACACAGTTTAATGTTTTATAAAATGCGGTTTATAGGTCTTACCATATGATCTTTGCTCTGTTTTTGTTACCTTCATCACGGCTAAGTTGGTGTCAATGCCTTCCATTTTGACTCCATTGATAGTCTCTTGAGCAAGTACTACCTTCTCGTAGTTCTTACGCGACTGTTTCACCGCTTTCTCTAATGGATTCACATCTCCAACCACTACTTCACCAACCACGAGACTATTCGCTTCACTTGTTCTGCTTCTTGGACTCGACCCTCCAAACACAGAACCAAGCTGTGTAACCATATCCGAAGCTGAGGAGTGTAATGTCCCTGGTAAATAATACATATAAAGCACATGCTTTAAGGTCATAACATTCTTGGTCAAGAATCAAGATCAAGATCAAGAAAACACCATTGGGTATAAATTGATAAGAAGTAATGTGTAACCTGTATCTTTGGATCTGTTTGATCGATGAAGCTCTCTTGAAATAGACATCTCTGCAAGCGTCTCGAGAATAAGATCACCACCAGGAAGCTGATCACAGAGATTGAACGGGAGAAGATATTCGTAGCGGATGGAGTTTGTCAAACTTTGTTCTTGGATAGCTTGCACACGTATAATGCCGAGTACAGCCTTTGAGAGTGCTTCGTCTCTCGCCAAACCCGTGATCTTGTACTTGTTAATGTATCTGTGAACGTATAATACTTCTCGTATAGTAGCCAGCCAGTAATCACGGCGTGTGTGGCCTTTAAGTTCTGGGAACTCCATTACCGCTGGTTCTGATCTACAAAAGAGAACAAATACAAGCTATTAATGGGTCATTCATAAAATAGATCATTACATGAGATTTCAATCAATCTAAAGAAGAGAAAACAGCCTTACAAGGATATAGACTTGTAAGAAACAGCCTTGTCAAAAAGCCGAGTGCCCCAAGGACCAGTTAACTCCGGTTTAACTATTTGCTTTAGATCCTCAGTTAGGTCATACCGCTTCGGTTTGTCATACGACACAACTTTTAAGGCCTCAAAATATAGTGAATGGTCTGTCAGGATTAAACGACCTGAATAGTATAATGACAAAAGTGAGTGGTGAGTACACACGACCATAACTATTGTGTCAATACAAACAATACCTGGCCATGTTGAGATTCCAACATGTTCGAGAACTGGTTGAGTAGTAACTGTCCCGTCTATGTCTAGAATCTTCTCTCTTTTGGACCGAACACCAGAAAGCAAAGATGATTCGGACTGAGTCCTCATCTTCTTTATTGCTCTGCAAACAAAGACAACAAAATTGCCTACACAATCATTCCAGACAAAAGAGTTTAGCTTACAAGGATATAAACTTTACCTCTCAAGTCCATATAAATACTTGTCATAAACGGAGAACTGGAGCCGACCACTTGTAGACGAAGTAAGCATTTTAAACAGATTTTCACATATGATCACATCTGCTATTATAGGAATTGCTGGTGCGATCCGCGAGAAGGCTTCTAAACTCACTGTCGCATCTTCATCAACCTATTTCAAAGGAAAGAGATAAAGAAGATATTCTTACAAAACGCGCAGAAGAAAATGAGGTTAAAGGAGCCTTACACTGAGCAAAGCCTGGCTAGCAACAGAAGGGACTTCCCATACAACCATCATGTCAAAGGTTAAACGCCGGAACTTCTTATCTGCTAGATGACCTGTTACTCCCACAGACAGTGAAAGTGCCCTGAAACAACAATACTCTAGAAAGTTCCTCGCAAAAAGAGAAGGCTGCTTAAGAGACTCAAATGCCTCTTGTTTGAAACTATCACACAGCTCGTTCGCAGAAACACCGAGTATTCTACATCCATAACATACACAAACACATGATCAATGACCAAATCCTGAAACAAATACGTGCAAAACATGTCGAAAAGCACGGCCCAGCTATCTAATGGCTATTAGTATTTCTTCAATCAGAACCCAAAACTTCCTCTAAATGCCTTGTGAATCCCACAACTAAACCCATTTTTCGACAAAATCAAAAGCACCAATGAACCTAGCTTATCTTGATCAAGCCTACACCACACCATTCACACTACAAGCTTCATTACTTATCAATGATGAGATATAAGAGATGAAAAGATACATACTTTGAGCATCTGCGTACAACAACATTAGCAACAGGAGAGAGCTCAGGTATCCAATTAGCCCCAGCAGAAGGGGAGCTTCCCATCTCTTCGATCTCTTCATCGAAAGAGCTTTGTTTCCCAAGCAACCATTGAAAAGAAGTGTCTTTAACCAAACCTTCAAGCATGTTCCTCGTTTTGCTCGACATACCCAAGAAAGAAAAGAAAATCCTCCTTACCCTTGTTACCGATCTTGCTTTTGGATCAGATGATGACAAAACTAGAGCCTTTATTGCTCACAATCTCTAATAATCTGATCAATTTATGGCTTTTTAACTATTGATTCCTTGAAAAACTCTATCTGGGTCTTCTTGATTCTCAGATTCTGCCTTGATTTCGGGTTTATCGAAACGGAGAATACGTAAGGGAAGCAAAAGGACCAATGACGGAGGAGGAGAGCGACGGAGGAGGCGATCTGAATCTTTCACCGCCTGGTGGTGGTCTCGTTAAGACACGGTCATTTAACACGTCAGCATATTTAAACGGCTCAGATTTAACCTGTGGACTCTCTATTAGTTAAAATAATCGTGTCCATACACGTCAGCAATTTATGACTCGGAGATTATTGGGGTGGTTTTTGATAAATTAAAAAGTTGCTTGCTATTTTTGTAAATACTATTGCTTAGATAAAATCCGTGTCTTCCTCCGCCGCCAACCTCCGTCGAAAAACCCCTTCAATGGAAGAAGACTGCCTCTCCTCTCCTCCTATAGAATCAATCACTCCTTTCTTCTTGAACCCATCAGATTCTCAGCTTCTCTTCTCTTCTCCCTCTCTCTCTCCTCCGATTCTCTCCACCGTCCCTCACCTAACACACGCTCGTTTCCTCGCCGTCTCCGGCGTTCCTCCGTCGGTTTCCGCCGCAATCTCCGCCGCTTTCCGTATCCCACATCCTAACCATGACGCCGCTAGGGTTCTGTCTTATAATCGCCTCCAGTTTCTACCTTGTCCCGATAAAAACTCCGGCTTGCTGTTTTTCCCCACGGGCACTAATCTCGACCAAATCGGGTTCCTGATTCTCGCCGCCGTCGATTCCGGCGGTTTCCGCGTCGTGGGTTTGGAGGAAGGCGACGTATTTGTGGCTACGGAGCGATTGTATTCTCGTATTTTGAAGATTATAGTGCAGCCGATTCGTGATTTAGAAGCGTATGATTGTAACGAATTGGGTTACGTTATGGTTTATTCACTGTATTCGATTCATTGGTATTGCGTCAAGCACGATGAAGCTCGTGAAAGACCGGTTCTTTGTTACTTGGGAGCAAAACAGTTTAAGCGTTGTTCGATTTCGAGCGCTTCTTGGAGCCCTTATGTTACAGGAGAATGTTTAGTATTGTTAGAGAACGGTGAGGTGTTTGTGTTTGATATGAATCTGGGACACTGTAGATTTAGAGGCTCTAAGCTAAAAGTTTCATGGGAGGGTCAAGGTAAAACAGTCAAGAAGAGGAGGTGGTTGGGATGCGATTTCGGTGGTGGGAGAGTCGGTGTTTACATTGTTGCTCGATCCGATGCTGTCTTTGTTATCACCAGAAGCTCTGGGAGTTGTAGCGTGAGATCTTTGTTGGAAGCTGAGAGCCTTGACATGGCTGCAACAGAAAAGTTTGTTGCCTTTGCAAAAGTTGGTAGTGATTGTTTTCGGTTTCTTCTTGCTTCGAGGAGCTTTTTGTTTCTTTGTGATCAGAGATCAGGAGTGGCTTTGTTGAGATGGGAGCATTGTGTTGAGAAGCCTTGCTTTGTGGATGCTTATAGCTTGTCTGATCTCGGGGTTAAGGGCGATGATTCGACTACTTCTTGCGTTATAATAGGTTCGTTTTGGAATGCACAGTCTCAGATGTTCATGTGTGGACTTTCTCCTTGTGCTGACAAGGATGCTTCTTCGTGCTTGTATGTGCAGGATGAGATTCCACACAATTTGCTCTTACCAACGGAGAAATGTCTATGCGGAGATTGTGAACTTAGAGAAATGTTAGCGAAGGAGTCTCTTCCCGTGTGGATTGATTGGCAGAAAAAGAGAGTTCTTGTTCTTGGTTTTGGCGTATTAAACAAGTACCTTAGCTCATCAGATCAGTCTTCTGGGTTTACTTTGATTCGGTTAACATCTTCAGGGAAGCTCGAAGCAGTTAAGTACAATGTTTCTTGTGATCCTTTAAACAACTTGCATGTAATAGATCACGTAGATTCGTCCTGCAAATCTGCGGATGTGAACTTATTATACTTCCCTGATGATGAAGAATACAAGCACCCGAAACAGTTCAGGTATCTCGAACTCAAGTATCTCTCTGCTCACATGAAAGGGACCCTCCCCGGGTTATTAGAATTGAGGATGACCGAAGAATCCGTAGGTTCGTATAAGAGTAATTTTTTTAGCTCAATCTGCCATGAAGAGCTATGCGAGAAGATGGAGACCTGTGGGTTTGGTAAAGACAGATGTTCATCTACAATCACTGCGGCTTTCGACAGTATCAGCTCACCAACGAGCCTTTTCGAAATTGCAGTGAGAGAAACCTGGTCAAGGTTACCTATAGAGCTTATGTCGCTTGCCTTCACAAAGTACTCCGAGCTCGAAGATGTTATGTTAAACAATAAGAAGATACCGTCTCTCGAGTTCTTACCTGTCCCGGAGTTCCCACAGTTACCGCCTTTCCTCTTCAGGAAACCTTCGAACCGAAGTACCAAATGGTCAAAGAAAGTGCAACCCGGTGATGGGCTCATTGGTCCTGTGCTTCCACTTACTGTCCTCATGACATTACACGAGTTCTGTAATGGTTGTCCGAATTCAGAACAAGAGTTCTCACCTGAGGTAGAGCTCACTGACCGGTGCAACCAAATCTATAAAGCAGCTCGGGAGATGGCAAACTCAGGTTTAGACGAGAAAGACGTTGTACTTGAAGAAGACGAAAAATACAATGAAATGTTTCTAAACAGCATTTCACAGAAGGAGAAAAAGCGGTTCATAGCTTATTCTCCGATGACAAAAACAGATGATTCAGACAAGAAACACCAAGAACTCACTACATTTGTCTCAAAAGTGCGTCGATGTGAAGACAATGATGATGATGTTATAGGAGGAGGAGGGCTTGAGATGTTTGATGATCTGTCTCCTGTAGAGATTAGTTTCGAAGACAGGACTGTGGATTTAGATGAGAAAGCTGTGTTGACGTGCAAGGTGTTTATGTGTCAATGGCAAAATCGATCTTCATCATATCAAAAGTTTCTTTCTCAACACCACCTCGAGAAATGAAGGTGGAAAAGATCTCTCACACATAGGTAAGGATGATATGTACCAATTTTGTAATGATATAGTTATAGGATTTTACAACATTAAGAATTTAAGATAATCACAGAAGCTAAGTTTTGTTTGTATTCTTTACCACTTATATGTCAAATTTTGATAAGAGTATATTGTTTATTGGTTAATATACAAAGGGTTCAAATCTTATTAGGTGTATAATTGTACAGTGTGAGGAACGAGATGAAACTGATTAGTGAATCATTGTTTTTTGTCTGATAATATATTCCTCGAGTATTGACATATAAATGGAAGAAGAAAGTGTTATTTTCAGAAAAGAACATAAAAAAGAGAAAATGGAGGGCATGTCCGAACAATATTTGTAAATAGTGACGCGTGTGAACTTTTTTAGTCAGGCTTGGCTTTCACGCAAGTACCTTTCAAGAGTAATGTGACCCACACATTATACACAATCAAAAGTAGTCTTGACCCATACCACAGAAGACGATTAATTGATCAATCAAAATTTGCGTCATTTGCAAAAATAGTGGAGATACCACTTCTCTGTTATCTTATATATTGCAAAACAAAACCGATCAAAAATAACAAATGCATCTACATGGATTTTGATGTATAATCTCATGCATTACATAAAAAAAACTCAAATAAAACAATGAATATGACATTGTTAAAAAATTAGTCCTACTTTATGTTTCTTTTAAAAGAAAAAGGAAGCTCTTATGACTTGTTCTTGGTCTTCTTCTCTTTTGAAAGTCTTAAGATTGATCCTAACCCAAAAAGCAAAGGACCACCCATCACCGGAGTAATCCTAAACCTTCCTCCTCCTCCTCCGGCGCTACTCTTTTCGCTGTGCTTATGTGGCCTGAACTGAGACGAGCTGCAACAAACATAGGAAGACGAAGAAGAAGAAGAAGACAAATGAGATGAATGACTCGTGCCTGGACGTGGAGCTCCATGTCTCAGCGAGCTATGCTTGTTAATATCTCTCAACATCGCCCTCTTCGAATTCACAACCGATCCCGTAGAATGGCTTCTTGTCAAACGAGGAAAAGAACATATCAGACTCTTCTTTATATCGCAGTTTAGGCTCGACCTCCTCTTGAAGCTCCAAAACGACTTTGAAGTCTTCTCTGCCTCAGAATCCGAATTTCTGCTGCTCAGCGGAGTTTCCTTCTCGATGTATTTCCTCGAGTGTTGGGGCAATAATGGCAACGGAGGAGGAGGAAGAGATGAAGGCAAGGAACGAGATGAGATGATAGGAGGCAGCTCGTACTTGTAGAGACGTTTCGGCATGGCTGATGAAGTTGTTACATGGAAAGGAAGGATCATACCGTCCGCAAAGATCTCGTCCGCTGGCGAGGAATCTCCGAGATCAAAGTTTCTGGAAGTGTGGAACTCGAAATCCGGGCTTGATGAATCTAAAAGCGTCGTGTCTCTTCGAACCAGGCATGATGGTTGTTGTTCGATAGGCAAGCATGATTGGCCTAGATCGCCAGCAAAGGAGATCCGCTGGTGATTTGATTCCGCGCAGATCATGCTTGCTAGATTTTCCGCAAAAATAAACGGTTGAGTTAGTAAATGAAAACAAAACTTTTAGTGTGCAAAAGAAAGTGAGTATCAATCTTGTTGATGAATGATCCAAATCAATAACCGCAAAAGAAGATTGTTAGAGAGAAACTTTGAATGCAGGAGATGCGTAAAGGAAACGAGGTTTACATGATCATAAGATGATGATGAAGGAAAGGTTTAAGAGAAAAGTATTGATATTAAACTAATTAAAGTCTTGGATTAAGAGGTTTGATTAAAATAAAGGATGTGGTAGGCCACTAACTGCAACAAACAATGAATCACCTCCTAAACAAAGAAGACATGAGAATCTAATTTAGATTTCAATGGTTGAATAAAGTATATTACCTCTGTTTTAAGCTGTCCACAGCACACCTTGCTCTATCTTTCTCCTCTGTTTTCTACTCGCTGCTTCACGGGATGGAGACTGCTATCTTAGCAGCTTAATAATTGCAGAAATGTTCTTAATCGTGAAGAACGAAAGCGCAAGAACAAGAAAGGTTCTGAAGATTTGTTAGATCAACACCAGGACAGCATAATCCTTAACTTATCTTGCAATGAAACAGTCAGAAATGGAACATAATATCAATAATGTAAGAACCTAACTGCAACAAGTACAAGTGTACCAGTGTTTGTAAGTTTGTAACTTGACTTACCAGAGAGATATGAAGCTGTCTAAAAGACCTCGAAAAGCGTGAGATGTTGTGAAAACAAAAACTTGGTCTGACCCTGCAAAATTGTCAAAATGTCTAACAACATAGAAAATGACCTCAGCAAGTTCTTGACACAAAACAAGATCAAGAATCGAGAAGCTTATTCGAAAGCCCATGATCAGATTTCTCGCTATATAGCAACATACCAATTTTACTCCTGAGCTGCTAATAGTAGGCAAGAACAATACTAAATAGTAAAAGCAAAGATGATAAAAAGAGTTGCATTACTAATAACATAAACAACTATTGATTCCATTACCATGGAGATTACAATTTAGCTTATGGTAATGAAAAAATAGCATACTTGTCTCAATTACAACAAAAGAAGACTATTAAAGAAACCAGATAAAAATGACTTCATTCATTAAACAAGACACATTGCTACATTTTTTTCTTCCTTCTTTACAACGAAAAAATCGAACTTTCAAAGTAGAAAACAAACAAGAAGAGAAGACAACAAAGTTGATACATTAATCTTGTATAGAAGAAAGCTAAAAAACACAAACTCAAAATCACCTTTGTTCATGTTTCAGCAGCGTCATAAGAATCTGCTGTTACTTCTTCTGCTAGCCACAATCCTGGAAATAGAGTCTGCAAAACAAACAAAAAAAATCAAAAAAAAATATTCAAAAAACTTGGGAACAAAAAAGCATCATCATATTCAAAATCAAATAAAAAGATGGAACTTTTTTTGTTGTTTACATTCATTTGCTTCTGAACAATCCTTGGCCTCTTCTTAGGTCTCCTAGGCGGTTTTTTACCAATCAAAGCAGCGAAATCGTCTTCGATCTCTTCTCTCAACAAAGAAACCGAAAATTTCAAAACTTTCTCCTTCTTCTGCAATTCTCCAACACCACCTTCGCTATAACCTCTCTTCACACCAATCTCGTTTCTACGAAGAAGAGGAGAAGATTCGATTATACTCTCAGGTTCGTTACAAGCAGCTCTCCTCGTCCTCAGATTCCAAGGCCGAGCTGCTTCAATTGCTTCTTCTCCGTTACCCAGAACCGATACCTTATGTTTCCCCGGGCCGTGCGCGGGATCGACCATGAGCTCTCTTTCGGAGATTACCACTCCACCTCGAGAAACAGAGGGAGAAGGAGAAGGATGATGATTCGGGAGCTTGACGCACCTGAGAGATCTCTGGTGACCCCATCGGAGATAAGGCAACGTGAAGTTGTGGAGGCGTTTGGATCTCACCGGCGCCGGCGACGGAGGAGGAGTTTCCATTGATTTAGATTTGATTTTGATTGAAGAAGAAGAAGAAGATGGTGTGAGATTAGGTTTCTATATATGTGTTTGCCGTGTGAAGATTTGTTTTCTTTTCGATTTTTTGTTGTTGTGTAGTTTCTTTCCTTTGGAGCAATTTCAAAGTTTTTTTTTTAATTTATTTTATTTTTGTTCTTCTTTTGGTGGTTTTTCGTTTGTGTATTTATTCTCTGGAATTTTTTTGTTCGAACCTATTTTTGATTGTAATCTAATGGGCTTTTATTATGTTTCTGAAAACTCATGTGGGCTTTTAATAATAGAGTTATCAATAAAAATACTCTTGTAGCTTATGTTACTGTTATCAATGTGTCACATCCAATTTAGATCCATATATATATACGTATTGCTGATAAATTAAATAAATAAAAAAATGGGATAGGTGGTTGATATAAACTCAAGATTTGAAACCGAAAACTTTGGTTCCCACATCAAAATTATACTAATTTACAGTCTTGAAAGAAAAAAGTCTCGGCTTAAAGCAAAATTTAGAAAAATGTATGGTAGTGTAAGTAGTAACCTAAATAAGGCTCTTCAAAAAAAACTTAATTATCTCAAGAGACTATACAAATATTTAAAAAATCCTATCAACGGGACTTGTTGTTTATAAAAACCCCCTTCTTCACATTGTTGTCGTGCGAAACAAAAACAGTGGGAAAACCAACAAACAAACAAACAAAAAGTGAATGAAACGTGAAATGAAAAAAAACCTCTCTCGCATTGGTTTTCAAGATGAGGTCGAGCAGTCCGGGAGGGCGGTTGTTTCTGATCTGATCACGCGTGTATTGTAAGAGCCACACGTGCCGCATTTATGGTACAACCAGTGGAACCTTGTGCTTCCTTTGCGTTCACAGTCATTACACAAAATGTCCTGAGAGACATGGAAGTGTGAGAGTGTGTCATCAAATGAATTTGGAGTAGAAGAAGTAGAAGTTTTTCTAAGTGTTTCTCACCTGACAACGATCTTTGTACTCTTCTGGAAGTTCTTCTGCAGCTAACAGTGCATCAAGCATACCAAAATAAACCTGTCGAGTTTGAGAAAGAAATCGAAGGAAAATTTAAGTTTAAGTGAATGATATGATGATGTGATTCGTAGATTACGCTCTGAACAAGACTCTTACCGCCATATCTCCTAAAGATTTTCCACAGATTGGACATGTGTAGTGGCTGCAAGTGTAAGCCTGAAAAAAACCAGAGAAACAGCAAGTGTTTTAAATTTAAGGGCATAACAGCAATCACAAGTTTAACAATAGAAAGTTTGTCTGAGATTTTCAAACCTGGAAGCAAGCTGAGTGCATGTAGTGACCACATGGTAAGGCTCTAACGGCTTCACTCGATGTGAAGAGGAATTCGCAGCATATGGGACAATTTGTCTCGAGGCTCTTCTCGAGGCACTTGTGGTTTACTAATTTCATCCCAAGGCAACAGTTACATGTCATGCAATGGAAATAATCGATTCCCAATCCCTCCCCGACCCGGCAAAGGTTGCAAAATGGACAGTGGTAAACAGCCCTGAATGAAGATAATAATTTCTGAAGGTTAGTAGCTTCTCAAGTTCGATTTATGACAAACCCAAATGTCGCAATTGGTTATCATATGCTTACTTTTCATCATCGAAGAGTTTGCAAATACTGCAATAGTGCTTTGCCATTGGAAATCCGTCACATGAAGGTGTTGCACATATGGGACCAACAGGTTGCACTTTGAGGCATTGCATACAAAGCATTTCCGTCACCAATTTTCTGTAAAGTATTTCAAACATAAATCATATCAATGAGAAAGAAGGAGAAAAAAGGAGTTTCAGTAGGGGAGGTTAGCATAAGGTCTTACCTATCCATGGAGTGGTCGCTTACTTTGTCATGGCAAAACCTACAAGTGAACAACTGACCACAACAAGCAGCCCGAAGCTTGCAGTTACGCTTGTAATGCTCACATCCATATATCTGCTTCTCGGGATCTCTAAAAGATGCAGAACATCCATGTGCAACATCACCATTCGATGCAGTTTCTGTTTCCTTGGGTAACTTTTGCTGAGCAGCTATCCATCGACTGTTAAAAGCACCAACAACCAAATATTTCTGGTTCCAAGTTGAACATACATGAAAATGTGGAAAAAAAGATTCGTGCAGGAAATAGTTAAAGGAATCTGACCTGGTCCTCCAATTCTGAACTAGATAATCTTTTCTCCTTGGATCAAGTGTTGTGTCCTGATAAACCTTCCTTATTTCAGCTTCTAGTTCGTTCTGATTCATGCGGAAAATATCTTTCCATCCCGGTTTAAAAAGTTGACCAGTTTGGTCTAAGATTTCTTGATGGTCATGATCATTATCTATATGAAAAATACATGTGACAAAGGCATGAAACACTTAGTAGAGAGAATCTAGAGTCCAGCCAAATTATGAGTTATGACTTATGAAGTCGAAAGCAACACTTATACGGGTTAAATAGCTTTTACCTCTCTGTAAACTAGGTTGGGGTGTTTCTATTGAAGATGCATCGGGAGATCCTTTCCAACATTCATTAAGCCACTCATCGAACATCGTGTTCTTGGTTGCCTGCTTCCAGGTATCCATCATTCTATTTTGCTCATCTTCAGAAAGGGCGGACGTCACCCATGGTAACATAGATTGGAGAACTTCAGCACCCGTTGTCCCGATTATACGACCCACAATCTTGTCTTGCTCTTGAATAGAGAAGTGTTTGTCAAATAGAGGCCAAAGCTCCAGTTCCTCCAAGAAAATATGTTGATCCAGTGTGATTTTAATGGATTTGCACATCCCTTGTAGCTTTGTAGCCAATTCGTTGTATTTCTTCTTGCAGTCATCCTTATCACTATCAGTCTCATCAGTGTCAGTTTGAGCATTGTCCTCAACTATAGAATCACTCTGTAACTTCTCATGAAGCACTGAAAGTTCAGTAAGAACATTATAAATATCTCCAAACAACTTCTCCTCATGTTTATGGTCGAGCGTGTAAGAGTGACTAACATTGTGAAGCGTCTCCTTCGATTCCAAAGCTGGAAACAGGATATCATCTTCTGCATTACTATGAGCCTTGTAGAAACCCCAGAGTAGGTGAAACCGACCAATGAATTGACGAATAAACGTTTCATCACAATCAATAAGCTTTCCAGATTCAACATCCAAAAACTCCAGATCTTTGCTTATGGCCTTGTGAAACTTGAATATCGTAGCAACCGGACGCTCGGCATGTCCAGTACCAAAGCTGTTGCACTCCATTTCCCAAACAAAAAGGCTGGAATTAAGAGCGGGTGCAGCAGAGTTTAGCGAAGAAGATCTCATTGGTTTAGCCGCTGGAAGAGAACCAAGTCCCAGACAATCACTGTTAACTCCAAGGTCTGGAACACAGCATGACTTACCATTTCCAGATGGGTTGCACCCATTAGCCACTTCTAACGAGTGTGGGGTGGCTTTTTCTTCACAAGACAACACAACAGTTCGCTTAGATGGCCTTTTATCCTGATGCTGGCAACACGATTTTGTACTCTTACTCGAGCATGGCACAGACACACAAGCATTACATGAATGAAGGTAGACTTCTTCAATGTTGCTTAGTGTTTTAGCAGGGCATAAACCATTCCCGTTTGGAGACAAGCATTCCCCAGCTTTACGTCCTTTGCATGCCCAGCCAGAGAAAAGTGTAACGAGAGCCGCATCCGATTCAGGTGCTGAGGCCACCAAGAAACCATGACAGGGCAAGATTGTGAGCTACTAATTTTTTAAAAGCTTAAGTTTTATCAAAAAAATGCAAACAGTAGATTATACCTCCAGCTTGCAAGTTCTTCAGAAAATTCTTAGCTTCATCTTCTGTTAGAGATGCCGTCAACCATGGCAAAACACGTTCAATTAATCTCAAGGGCATTATGCACACGATTTGGTAGAGAAGTTCTTGTTGTCTTTTAAAGCTAAAGTTCTTTCGTGCAAGGGGTAGCACCTGCAAACATTATGAAGTTAGTTGACATCCTAAATTAGCATCCAAAATCTTTACAGTTATGGTATCAACTGATCTTATTCCAAACTTTCATAGTTTCACCTGTTTACGAAATCATGTCAGGAGACTTAAGCAAAAGTTCACCTGAATTTCCTCGTTGTGGAAGTGCCTTTGAATAGTTTCCATAATTTGATCAGCATGTGAGCACAGCTGGGTGTAAAATTCAGCAGCGGAAGTAGAAGAGGCTCCAGCACTTTTGATATTTTCAATTAAGCATCGAAACTCATTAAACTGATTTTCTTCTTCGTCGTGCTCCTCGGAAAATGAAAACTCCCCATCTACGGCTGGAAATATGATCTTATCCTCTGCAAGACTGCAACGAAAAAGAATAAATGATCTCAGAAATAGGATAATTTTGAGATAACTCCATTCATCAATGATAACAATCTCATGAATAAACGAGCTTCAGCGTGAGAAAAGCAAAGATGAAAAACATCCACATAACTTGAACCTGTTTAAGAGACCATCAACATTAACTTTAACGAGAATCTTGTTATTTGAATCCATCAATCGCAATATATAACAGTCTCACAAAAAATAGCCAATACACAATACCAAAACTGAAAATAGTATGTTTTCATTGTATATAAAGGACGCAACAAATACCTGTGAAAGATGCATACTTCTGCGATATATTGCAAGCGTTCATCAAATGCAGACAAATCCGAAAAATCTCCAGACAGCTGAATCTTCCTAGCCTCATCAGCTATTTCTTTCATCTCCTTGTTGATCGACTTGTGCCAGAGCTTTATCTCATCAATTGGGTGCATCTGGGCATCAAAAGAATCATAATTGGTAAGCTCTGGGTACTTTCTTTTCCCAACTTTCGATCCCTCACATGCGCATTGAGCTCTACTTGTTTTGCAAGGAAGCATGCTACTCGAAGAATCTAGACAGCACTGAAATACAGAATCTTCTATACGACACGAAGCCACATTATCGCTTTTACCTCTCAGCCATGTGAATATAACCTTGAAAAAGTAAGAGCATCAATCAACAAGCCAAAGTCTTTCAAATTTTAAATTTGGATCTTATTCAAAACTTACCTGCTGAAGGAGCTTTTCGTCTGGTACTATCTTTCTTAAGCATGTCTGCATCTCCTTGCTTTCATCAACTGAAATGGAAGAAGAAAGCCATGGAAGGAACACCGCAAGCATATTCACAGGAATGCTGCAGAGAAACCGCCATACTATGTAAGCTTGCTCATCGTGCTTAAATTTCTCAATAAGCAATGGAAACACCTGTCAGCAAGCAAAGAAACCACTAATTTCAATAAAGGCTAATGTGTAATCCAAAAAATTGGTTCTGTGGTTAATACAAAAGAAACTACGTCTTTGGGGTGAAGGGAAACAAGAACATCAGACAAAAACAATACCTGTTTCTGTTCTTTTGCCAAGTGCTGGCTAACAGACGTCTGAAGTGCTCCTGTAGAGCTCGCCAATTCCCTTCGATAACTCTCATCAACTTCCGTGGCGGAATTTAGCAACTCGAACAGATGATCGAAAAGAGTGCTTTCGCCCTTGTGTTCAAGAGAATACGTCTGCGCTACGTTCTTCACACGTATGTCAAGTGCTGAGAAAATCACCTACATCCACAGAATCGCAACCGTTAACAGTTTCTCCTCATAACACAACAACACACATATGTAGCAATACATTCCATAACTCAGAATCAATCATAGAATCAACAAGAGAACTTGCAGCTATATGCAAGATTGCAGTAGTTTTCAAGCACAAACCAAAAGAGAACTTAACATTGTTACTTATACAGCTATACAAAGCGCGAGTTCAGAATCTAAGGCTTATAAAACTCTGATTTCGCAGATTCTCGCTAATGGAGAGAAAATTTGAATAGAAGAGGGGCTAGGTTATATCATTACCTCGTCTTCGGCATTGCAGTGATGCTTATAGATCGATCTCAGGAACCGATACCGTTCACGGAGGAGCCGGAGATCGACATGGTGGCCAGTAGCAAACTCCAGAGCCAATCTATGAAGAGATTCTAGCTCACTGCACACCGCCTTGTGAAAGAACAAGAAAATCAGGATCGGCGAAATCTCCTCCGCGTCGTCCGCGAACGAATTCGCCACAGGCGGAAGAGACGAAGAAGAAGGAACGGAACTCGTAAGCACCGTCGTTGACGAAGAAGCTACTCTTCCTCCTCCGCCTCTCGCCGCTTCGAAATCAGGCAACGGCGTCGCCATTTCCCGCAAAAGCTTCTCTCTCCGTGTTTTTCAACAATCCAGATGAAATATCCACCACTTATTCTTCCTTATGCCTTCTTCTAGAACCTTCGATTTTTCAAATCTGAGCTTTCTTGACCATAGAATTTATCTGGTTTTTTTTTCTGTGGCGTTCAACGGAGACGATGAGGAAGAAAGGTAATATCGATTTTGATTTTGCTTTTGCTTTCTTTTTATTTTCCTTTTTTGTTTTTAATCTGCAAAAAAATAATTTTAACTGAGTATATATTATACGACCTTGTGGATTTTAATACAAGAGTACAAATTAAATAAATGATTTAAAAAGTGCTTAGGGATTGGGTGGGTGTGTTATATACAAGGTTTTGTAGCACGTGGCAATTAACGACGCCACGTAGGATGCTGATGCAACTAACCCAGGTTGGCACGTGACCGATTGCATCTCGACACGTGCGAGCGTACCCACGAACGCAAATGGTCCGCGAGGCAGGGACGCTGGTTCTCGGAGAAAAAAGGGCACCTTTATGATACTAGGGGTAAAAATGTCTTTTCCTGTTTCCGACGTGGTGCTTATATGGAATTTTCATTAGGCTGTTTGTTAAAATATTAAATCTTTCATTATCAACCTCTTTTTTGGTTATATAATAAAATAAGTTGATAATGTTTGAGGTTTAGCTTTTGAACGAGCACTTGAAAAGAAAAGATAAATTTGACTTTGATGTTTTGTAAAAAATAATAATTAAAATAGATTCGTATTTAATTTGATTGAAACTAGTTTTAAATTTTCCAAGAATGATATAGAGGAGATGTAGTAACACCCATTCGTAATCTAAAGGAGCCAATATGGCTTTGATTAAACTGTTTCTTTAATTAATTAATTAATCCAATGACAAAGGTTTAAGCTTGATTGTTAATTGCGTTTGCATGTGCTCCTAGGTTGCTACTAGATTGACACAATTAATTTTGTACCGTATTACGTAAAGTTCGCTTATCACTATCACGCATGAAGTTTAATTACCAAAACGTAATTAAATTTATGGAGAATTACAAAACTACACCATTTAAATTACATTTAACAAAAATTACATCATTTCTAAATTATTTCATAAAACTACACCTAAACAATTAAAATTAAATCTAAATAAACATATTCATACAATCATACCCCTTAATATTATACCATAAACACTAATTAGCGAACCCAAATGAAAATATTTTAATTTTGGTAATTTTTAAAAGGTAAATCAAGCTTTTAAAATTTTGAAATAGTGTAAATATGCGAAATAATTAAATTATGTGTAATTTTGTGAAGGAAAGGGCTAAAATGGTATAGTTTTGTGGATTCCTCTTAAATTTATAGACCAAGGTTCTTAATGTTGTCACAAAGTTTAATCAAAATTTTCCAAATGTAAATAATTAAATTAATTCCTTGGCATAAATTATTTTAGAAGTGACTCAAGTGATACATAGATTTGTTTAATTAACAAATGCATAACGAAGAATTACAAAACTACACTATTTGAATTATATTTCATAAAACTACACTATTTCAAAATTATTTCACAAAACTACACTTAAACACTCAAAATTAAATCCAAATAAAAGTCTATCCACACAATTCTACCCCCTTAATATTATACCTTAAACATTAATTAGCGAACCCAAATGAAAAGATTTTAATTTTGGTAATTTTTAAAAAGGTAAATCAAGCTTTTAAAATTTTGAAAAAATATAAATATGTGAATTAATTAAATTAGATGTAGTTTTGTGAAGGATATGTTGAAAGTGTATAGTTTTGTGAATTCCTCGATGCATAATTCACAAAAAAAAATATTAGATAAATAAATAGAGAATGATGGTGTTGGTGAAAACAAAAAAGGAGGTAGTGAAAAGTAAAGACACAAGATGGGACGTGTGGGAAGTGTGGCGACAATTGGGTTACAACAAGTTCCACTCGCGCTCTCCTCTCTATTACACATTCCTCTCTTCTTTTTTTGTTATTCGACCATGTAAGAAAAAAAATCATTTATTAGGGGACCATTTTAATTAATATTCATTTATTCTTTTGAATATTTTCCCCCGATCTCACAACAACCTTGTTATTTTATACGTTCAACAAATTAATAATTTATCGTTTTGAAATTTAAATATAAGAAAACAGTACGACTATTAACAAAAGAAAACGAGAATAGTCAAAGTATGTAAGCATTTCAACATATTACCACGTAATTGATAACCTAATTTACCCACTTAGAAAGTTATTATAATATATGTACTTTTAATACTAAATTAATCACATAATATGGTCATAAACTCATAGGTTTTAATTAGGATGAGAAGTGGTATTGGCCTAGTGGCAAGCATAAATCCACATGAAACATGTATAATTCCAACCGGGATTGAATCTCAGCACTTACGACAGTGTATGAATGACTAATGAACCGACCATTTGTAGCATAAATGTTGAAAAAAATAAAATAATGATAAGGCAACTATCCCTCTACAAGCTCTCTACAAACTCACAGAGTCGAGTTAAACTCTCTCCTTAATTCTAAAGATCGCCCGTAGTGTGACGGTATAATCGATCAAGAATCCCAGGATAAAACTGTGATAATCTGATTTGCAACACTCAAGATCAGAATCGGCGAACACTAAACCCTACGATACTCTCGAGACTTACTATGGAAGAAACGCGTTGGTGTTTGTTTTGTGAATGTTGTTTGTGTTTTCTCTGTGTTTCAGAACGTGAGAAATTGAGAGAGGAGAGGTCTCTATTTATAGTCGCGTAGCGACTTTCTGCGCAAGGCAAACGGTTGCGAAAATCGAGGAGCGTGGAGAGATTTGCGGCGAAGATCTCGGGATCTCGTTAGCATATTCGCGAGAATATTCGGTTTGGATTAGAATGCGCGGCGGTTCGGTTTAGATTGAAATCGAACCGAAATCGCCTTAATTAACCAAAAGTTAAATACGAAGTTTCTCCAAAAAGAATAATCTTTGACGGCCCGAAAGCGCCCATTCCCAAGGTCCAAGAGCCCGAGCCCGCAGGCCCAAGAGCCCGAGAGCCCAAGAGCCCAAGAGCCCAAGAGCCGAGCCGGCGGCAGCGCGCGCGCGCCGCGAGGACGATCCATCGTCTCTCACATGCATCATCACGTATCCGGCCCTATCGAACTCGATAATGTGTCTTTCACTATATATACTTAGTGTAAAATGTTCTCCACTTCCAATGTGGGACAAATGCACTTGGTTTCATCTACATATGGACCAACTTTGTCTCATATTTGAAATAGCTCAAGATTCTGTGCCTGCTTAAGATCCAATACATTTTACCCCCACATTTCTTATTCACATTAACTCAATATTAACATATGATTATTCAAAGTTATGACATAAACTTTACAAATGTATCATATTTAAATTTGAGTTCCAACATACAATGTGTTGGCTTTTTATGATCCATCATTGATCATTTCTCTTTTCAAAATTTATCCTTTTTCTGTTCTTTTTTTCAAAGGATAATGTTCAATGTTCACGTCTTTTTCTTTAAAATACAACCTCATACTTATCAATACTCTTAAAACAAACACTTTAACCAAAAAAAATCTCTAAAACAAACAAACGTACGTACAAATTTATTGAAGGAAATATAGATATTATATTATTAATGCATATGCGAAAGAACTAGTTATAGTATATTAGTATGCTCTCGTAAAAGATAAAATTAAAAATACATCATTAGTTAACTTGTACTAAAAATTAATATGCATCGTGTTTTCAAAGAAAGTCGTGAGAAAGTATTTTTATAACGTATTATAAAAATTATTTTGAAAATACTACTAATTAACATATGTATATATATATATATATATATTACATGTATTGATTTGATTGGTATAAAGTTAAAATCAATACGAACCGGCCGACACTATTATTGTTTATATGTGACTTGTTCCAAGTCATATAAACACACAGTCGAGTCATATGTAAAATATCTCTTTCGTTTGTTGTTTGTTTCTCTTTATATATTTAACAATTCTCCTTCAAAAATAAAATCGGGAAAATATTAATATTAATACGCAGATTGCACTAACAAAGAAAAGACATTTCATCTAATGTGGATATCAATGCATCACGCAATATAAGTAACGTACAACCAAAATTATAACAAAAAAAAATCACTAGCTACCAGGTGTAACTTATCTGAAAAAAATCATTATAAAAAAACTTATCTAAAACAGTTAACGTACAATATCTAAAACTTATCAATAAGTGTGTTACACGTACTAATACGATATTTAAGATTTGTTTGCGAAGTGTCAAAAGATAATCGCGAACGGCATGTTTTACTTTTTGTTAATTATTACTTCTACTTATATAACTTTCACAAAACTACACCATTTGAATTACATTTCACAAAACTACACCATTTCAAAATAACTTCACAAAACTACATCTAAACACTAAAAATGAAATCTAAATAAATTTTATCCACACAATCCTACTTCCTTAATATTATACCCTAAACACTAATTAGCAAACCCAAATAAAAAAATTTTAATTTTGGTAATTTTTTAAAGGGTAAATAAAACTTTTAAAATTTTGAAAATGTGTAAATACGTGAAAAAATTAGATTAAGTAAAGTTTTGTAAAAGAAGGGAAAAAAGGGCGTAGTTTTGTGAATTCCTCGAAAAAACTAGGCGGCATACTAATTCAACATATACGACGGAAATGCAATGTGAATTTTATTTGCATTAAACTCTATATATTTTTTTTGCTAATTGCTAACAAATGGTTAATTATTAAGTTGACCATATTACCAAATCCATAAAACTACTAATTAACCGTCAATGTCTAAGTTTCGATGAAACAACATTGAGAAGAGACGTAAGATTGGATATATAAAAAAAAACACAAAATTAACTATACATTAGAAACATTCCACGCCGTACTTTTATTTTGGAATCTCCATGTTTTATTACGATTATGAGTCTATGACTCTATATACATAATTAGTAGTACTAATTAGTTAAACAATTAGATGCGTATACAATTTGCTTTCTTATTATGAGAAAAATAATGAAAAAAATTATTTTCAAACCAACACTTTAACGTCAACTTTATATTAAGACTCGTGAAAACGACAAAACCTTAATAGGGTCCATTGAAAGCGAGAGCCTCCATCTATTCTCATCTACGTTAATTCATGATAATTGTTATTGATATTTTTTTCCTTTCTTAGTTAAAAACTTTAAATTATTTTTAATCTTGATAATAGGCATAGTGTCTAGTGTTTATGGAGAAAGACATGTACTTAGCCTACTATGTGTGTACGTATAAAGAATATACCTCATGTAAAAGCAATTTTTATGTTAAATTTTAAAATAGGGTTGTTAGGAAATATTCGGAGGTTGAGTATATATTTTATTTTTCACAATAATATCCTCATTTACTTATTTTGAATATAATAATAAAAAATAGAGGTTATATATATAGGGTCAATTTTTATGAATATCACTAAAAAAAGTTTTTTTTAACACAATTAGCACAAATTTTCGAAAGTTTTACAAATACTATTAAATTATTTTTTTTCATAAATACCACAAATATTAAATTTTCAAAATTACACCCAAAACCTCCAAAAAACTATATCCTACCCTTTCAAAATTATACCCTAAACACTATATAGCGAAACCAAATGAAAAAATTAGAATATAAAAGTGTTAAAACTCGTTTTTTGTATTTGTGGTATTTTTGTTATAAAATTTTTTTAATGATATTTTCAAAACAAAATCTTATTTTGATGGTATTCTAAGGAATTTCTCTATATATATATTGCAGAGCCGACATGCAATCATTTAAAAGGTGTGACTATATAGTTTGGTCGAAATATTCAATATATTTAAAACTTTGATTTATGAACCAAAACTATATAAAAACAAAAAGTTGATGTTTAAGTTTACTGCCAAACATCAAACACATATAATTTTAAAATGTATATAAAACGTATAAGGTCAGAAGTGTGTGTCCTTTATGTTTGATGAGGTATTTGGTCTTATAAAATCGTACTAGTGCTTTTTAGATAGTATAATAATGACAATAATATTTGTGTCATATTATTATTTGACCCAACAAAACATAATAACAATATACGTATGATTTTTATTTTCTTACTTTATTTTTAGGCCCATATTAAGCCCATTAAACAAAACAAGCCGTTTATTCACAAAAAGGCCCAAAATTACATTTCTTCTTCTTCCTCTTTCTCTGATCAGTATCGAGATTCCTTCAATGGCGACTTCAAATTCGATAATGGAGAGCTTCTTCCAGCGAAGCCTCGAGGATCTAATCAAAGGCTTACGTATCCATCTTCTCGTAGAGTCAACTTTCATCTCAAAGTCCGTTGAAGAAATCCGCCGCGAGATCAAATCCACGGATCTCTCCACCAAATCCGTCGCGCTACAGAAACTAACCTACCTCGCCGCAATCCACGGCGTAGATATGTCGTGGGCGGCTTTACACGCCGTCGAGGTCGTCTCCTCGTCTCGCTTCTCCCACAAAAAGATCGGTTACCACGCCATTGCACAGTCTTTCAACGACCAGACGCAGGTTATGCTTCTGATCACAAACCAGCTTAGAAAAGATCTGAACAGTTCAAACGAATACGAAGTTAGTGTCGCTTTAGAGTGTTTGTCTAGGATCGGAACTGAAGATTTAGCTATGGATTTGACCTCTGAAGTGTTTACTCTATTGGGAAGTAGGAAAAGTTTCGTTAGGAAGAAAGCTATAGGTGTGGTTTTGAGGGTTTTCGATAAGTATCACGATGCTGTTAAAGTGTGTTTCAAGCGTCTTGTCGAGAATCTAGAGAGCTCTGATCCTCAGATTCTTTCTGCTGTTGTCGGAGTGTTTTGTGAACTCACCGCGAAAGATCCAAGTTCTTATCTTTCTTTAGCTCCTGAGTTTTATAAGATCTTCGTAGATTCGAAGAACAATTGGGTTTTGATTAAGGTTCTTAAGATATTTTCTAAGCTGGTTTCGATCGAGCCTAGGCTGGCTAAGAAAGTGGCTGATCCGATATGTGAAGTTATGAGGAGGACTGTGGGGAAGTCTTTGGTGTTTGAGTGTATTAGAACCATAGTGAGTAGCTTGAGTGATCAGGAAACGGCTTTGAAACTTGCGGTTGTAAAGATTCGGGAGTTTCTCGTGGAGGATGATCCGAATCTCAAGTATCTCGGTCTTCATGCCCTGTCGATTGTTGCTCCGAAGCATCTGTGGGCAGTTTTGGAGAACAAAGAAGTTGTCGTCAAGGCTCTGAGCGACGAGGATCCGAACGTTAAACTCGAGGCTTTGCATCTTTTAATGGCTATGGTGAATGAAGATAATGTGCCTGAGATCTCTCGGATTCTTATGAACTATGCGCTTAAGTCTGACCCTTTGTTCTGCAACGAGATTATAGGTTCCGTTCTACTGGCATGCTCCAGGAACTCATACGAGATCGTAGTTGATTTTGATTGGTACTTGTCTCTTCTCGGTGAAATGTCTAGAATCCCACATTGTCAAAGAGGGAAAGAAATTGAGAATCAGTTGATTGATATTGGTACGAGGGTCAAAGATGCTAGACTAGAGCTGGTTCGTGTTTCTCGAGCACTGCTTATTGATCCTGCATTGCTTGGTAATCAGTTCTTACACCCTATATTGTCTGCAGCTGCTTGGGCATCAGGTGAATACGTCGAGTTCTCTAAGAACCCTTATGAAATTGCAGAGGCGCTTCTGCAACCACGCACTTCTCTTTTACCGCCTTCCATTAGAGCAATCTACATACATTCCGCTTTCAAAGTTCTTGTCTGCAGTCTTGCAATGTACTTCTCACCCCAAGATCCCACTTCCCCACCCTTGGTTCAGGAGTCTACTAGCTCTGAGTCTTCAGGTGTGAATGGTTTCACATATAAGTCTATATCGAGTCTGGTGAATATGATTGAGTTGGGATTGTGCTCATTGTCTAGAACCCTTGATGTGGAAGTGCAGGAGAGAGCTAAGAACGTTCTAGGATTCATCGGGATGATAAAACATGAAATAGCCGAGAAAGTTACCACCCAAGACAGTGAAACAGAAACTTCTAGATCTATAGCATTTTTGAAAGATGCCTTCTCAGAAGAGCTTTCCCCTGTTTCTTCAACTGCACAAGACAAAGTTCCATTACCGGACGGTGTAGAGCTGAAAGAGAATCTTGAAGATCTTCAAGAGATTTGTAGAGAGTTTCTCGAACCACTTGTCGAATTAAATTCAAATTCGTTCTCTTCCTCAGACAAAATCAGCTTCTCTGTTGCTAATCTCAGAATCAGAGATCAACAAGAAGCATTCTCATCTTCTACATCTCCTCCTATTGAATCTACATCCTTACTTGCAGAACACAGAAAACGCCATGGCTTGTACTATCTCTCCTCTCAGAAGATAGACGACCACAATGATGGTGGTGACAAGAACAACAACACGCCAAACGAGTACCCACCAGCGAACGAGATATCTGTGGACTCATTTAACCCCAAGAAGAAGATGAACCATTCGAAACCAAGACCAGTAGTGGTGAAACTAGATGAAGGAGACGAATCAAAGACAAAACTAGTCACTAGTAGCAAAGATGAACCTTTGTCACGTGCTATCCAGACCGCTCTAATAGGGAAAGGAAAGGAGAAGGAAAGAGAAAAATACAACCATGAGGGAGATCTTGATTCAGTGAACAAAGGACAGAGCTTGCGAATAGATAAAAAGAAGAAGAAGAATGGGGAGAAAAGTAGTAAGCACAGATCACGACGACAAAAGGACAAAGAACCAAGCGCGACTAAACAAGCCGAGATCCCAGATCTTCTCTTATGAACAATCGGAGTTTCTGTCTCTGTTAATACTCAGATGGAACAAAACGGTGTGTTTTGTACCGTTGTTCAAGGTACACATAACTGATTCTTTTGTGTTTTTATAATTTATTGCATTACATCATCTCAACTATTACAACAACATTGATGATAAGATAGGTTAAAAAGACTCGAAATAAGATGCATAGAAAGCATCATAACACATTCACCGATTATTATTCTCCGAGTAATACTAACTTATAGCAAAGGAACAAAGCACACTTACTTAACTAACAAACATATTGTAAGGACACACATGATCATAGATAGGGTAAACGCTTTTTTCTTGATTTTCAGCATCTTGGGATCGGGAGTTTGCAGCGGTTAGAGACTTTACGAGCGTTGGGAGAGCTGACGAAACGACTGAGGTTAGGGTTTCTCATGTAGCCACATAGGCATGGCTTCTGCTCCTTCAGCCTGGTGCAACACAACGCTGATGGTTCAGAAGAGGACGTTATCGCAGACGCACACGGGCTTAGCTGCATCGGTGAGCATGTCACAGCTTCTGCCGCTGGGAATAGGATCAATACGAGAGCCACCATGAGGACAATGATCCATGTGGCCTTGATCATCATCACCATTTTTCTACTTCTTTTGTGTTTTGTGAGTTTGTAGAAGCTTTGTTTTGGTGTTTTTGTGGTTTTTTGATGTATGTGTTTATCATTGCTATTTATAGAGTGGGAAAGTGTATTTTGTTCTACTTTATTAGTTTTTGCCCTTCTTTATCGAAAAGGTTACAAGAAAAAATGATGTGATTAATGGTTGTGGTTTTAGATATTGTGTTGTAACCAATCAATTTTTTTATATACAAAAATGATGATTTTGAGAGGAAGCGTGCGTTTGGTGGTACGTGCAAATAATCATTGCCACGATCCACTAATTAAAAAAAAAATCCACTAATTAAACATTCTTCTCTTTTTAAGATTTTGTTAGCACAATAGTAGTAAATTAATCAACATATCATATTCTTCTTCGTTGTTGCATTTTATGGCGTAATTAGATTTCGTAGTTTGTAACTCATAAGACCATGTCCAACAGAAAAACCCTCAAAATTTTTTAACTATTCATTGGGACCCATGAACAGTTAGTTTAAAATAAAACAAAAATAAAATAATTAAAAACGCATCAATCATAGTTCGCCACGTATCCAAATGGCCCACTAAATAGTTAAGATCCGGATCTTAAATAGGAAATATAAGATCCAGACCTGTTAAGATCTCTTTAAGAAAAGAGAGAAAAAGCTCTTTTCTCCTTTTCTCCTTGGTTTCCGTGTTATACCTAGCCCAAGTTCGCAGCCGCCTCATGGTCGGAGGCACCTCGCTCCGGCTACCGCCTGATCCTCCTGCCTCCCTAACACCATCCCAGTTCCCTCCTCTTCCTCCCTCAGCCTCTCCCCCTCGTCCTTCAGTTCTAGGCTTAGCCCCTATCCGCTCAGTTTGGAAATCCCTGCCTTTATCTTCCTTAGTAATTGCTTCCTCTTTTGCTCCTTCAACTCCCATTGATCAGGACATGGTTTTGCCTCTAACTGCAGCAGTGGAACCAATCCATGCTAGTGCCGCCTTACCTATTTCACATCAATCAAAAGATTCAGTTAGGGTTTCAAATCAGAGGGACTTTTTACCCACTTCTACTTGCTCGGCTCCCTCAGACTTATTCCCTGCTGAGCCAAATCTGACTACTTTGTCACCCAAAGCCCTCTCAGACTCTACCTATTCTCAGTCTACTCTAAACCCTAACTTATCCCCTTCTTCACAAGTGCCAAATATTTCCCCTTCCCTTGAGCCAAACACTTTCCCTATGCCAAACACTTTCCCTATGCCAAACACTTTCCCTTCCCATGAGCCCCCGGCTATTCCTCCTGTTCAGCCACCTCCCCCTAGCCCTCAGATCCCCCCAGTCTCAAACCAGAGATCCTCCGACAATGCCAAGTTTTGGAAAGAGAAACAAAAAGTGGTTTCAGATAAAAAACTCCTTAATCTTTCTTCTTCTCCTACCTTCACAGAAAATGGTACTCCAAGAATCACCATCCCAGATTCTGTCTTCCAGAAAGGAGCCGAATTACATAGAGATTTTGTGTTGGGAATTTTCACTGGCAAAGCCCCCTCATTTGGTCACATACAAGCAGTCCTAACTCAAATCTGGGGGAAAGGAAACAAGCTCCAAATTCACCTAAGGCCTGAGACTAGATCCATGTTAGTTCGCATTCCTAATGACTTCATCCGGCAAAAAATAGTTGAGCAAGAGATCTGGCACATAGGCAACTCTATGTTCTATGTAGCTCAATGGACGTCCAAGCTGGCAGTCAGTCCCCCAACTTTCAGGTCTATTCCCTTATGGGCTCATATCACAGGGATCCCATTTGACTTATACCATAAAGACGGCCTGAGCCATGTTGCTGGTCTTCTGGGTCTCCCGGTGGAAGTAGATGAATTCACCAGAAGAATGGTGAATCTCGATGTTGCCCACTTGAAAATAAAAGCAGATTGCACTAAACCTCTACCTTCAATTGCTGAAATTGTTAGAGAAAGTGGAGAAGTAATCCCTATCTCTGTGGAATACCCGTGGGTACCACCAACCTGTCCTTGCTGCCACCAGCTAGGCCACTTGCAAGCTTACTGTCCGGAAGCTTCTTGGTCTCAAAAAGAGAAGGCTCCCTCTGCACATAATCCGAAGGACCAAGTGCCTCAACCAGATGAAGTAGAGAAGGAGACAAACCTGCCTTCTAATTTGGATGGGGTAGAGGTTAAAGTTGTAAGGGAGACAACCATGCCTACTAATATGGAAGGTGTTGAGGCTGGAATTGTTGGCCCTGCAAATGCAGGCGTTGCTGCTGATGTTCCCCCATCCTCTGCATTAATCCGGGATGTTGTTAATGCTGCTATTGGTCATATCTCCCAAGCTCCCGAGAGCCCTTTAGTCCGGTCTCCACCTGGTCTTATCTTCACCTCTGCTTTAGTTGAAAAGCCTGTTACCCCATTAATCACTCACCTTGTTGGTCTTAAGGCTCCTCCTAGACCTAGACCCCAGATTCTCAGGCATGTTAAAAGAAATGTTCCTAAAACTTCAGTTTACCCCCCTTCTTCATCCATCACCTCCAAAAATCCTTTCTCTTGCCTTGACCCTTCAACCCATCACCTTGCACCCTCCCCTTTCCTTGAACCTGAAACATTAAACAATTTCTTAAGCTTTCCCCTTGATACCACTATTATTACTCAAAATGCTACAGACCTAATTATTACACACCCCTCTAACCCTTTTTTTACCCCCTTGGACACTACTACCCCGTTAGTGGGTTTTTCCCTTTCCGGGGAGAATCTATCCTAACTTTTATGTCGATAAACCTATTTTTTTGGAATGTCAGAGGTCTAAATGATACTAATAAGCATGAAGACTTTAAATCCTGGCTTGTAGATACTAAAGTTATTTTCGGTGCCCTTCTTGAAACCCACATAAAAGAACAAAATTTGAACCCAGTTATGTCCCAAATTTGTCCGACCTGGAGCTTTACTTCTAACCATTCAGAGGACGAGGATGGAAGAATCATTCTTATTTGGAGGATGCCATTAAACGTGTGTGTAATTAAAAAGACAAGACAAATGCTTAGCTGTAAAGTGAGCGGTCCTGGGATCCCTCCTTTCTACTACTCTGCCATTTATGCAGCCAATACAAGAGAGGAAAGGATTCAACTTTGGGTTGATCTGCTTAACCTCCATTCAACTTTGGACCTTAATTGCCCTTGGTTAATGGGAGGTGACTTCAACGAAATCATCCACCCATCGGATCATTCCTCTCCCTCTCTTGGTCATTACACTTTGCCAATGATTGAATTTAAAGCTTGTCTTGACCAGTTGGAGCTTTTGGATATGAGGTACAATGGTACCAGGTTCACTTGGTCAAACAAGAGACCTCTTCAACCAATTGCTAAGAAGCTTGACAGAGCCTTGATTAATGAACACTGGATTAGCTCCTTCCCCCATAGCCTTGCCACCTTCTCGGCCCACAGAATATCTGACCACACCTCCTGTTGTATTAATTTAGCTTGCCTTACACCTTCTGCTGGAACTAGACCCTTTAAATTCTTCAACTTCCTCTTAACCCATCCTGATTTTATCCCTACAGTGAGCTCGGCCTGGAATAATACGGAAACCTTGGATCAATCATTATTCACTTTGATTGATAAGCAAAAGGGGTTAAAGAAAGCTTTAAAAACACTAAGCAAGAACAACTTTTCACACATTCAAAAAAGGGTTTGTGAGGCTAACGGTTTGTTTCATGTTGCGCAGGTGGCGACCCTTGCCAATCCTACGGAGGCAACCTTCCAAGAAGAAAGAAGACTCCTTGACAACCTGATGAACCTAAAGGAGATAGAAGAAGCCTACTTTAAACAGAAATCAAGGATTAATTGGCTAAAAACGGGTGACCAGAACCCAGCTTACTTTCATAAAGTATCAAAAGCTAGAAATGCATTCAATACCATTCATACGATGTCAAGTATTGATGGATGTGTAGCCTCCACTCCTTCAGCAATTGGGGAGTTAGCTGTTCGTCACTTTCAGAATATTCTTGGTCAGATTGTGAATCCGCAGACCCAGTCAATTGACCTGCCGCAACCACCATTAGGTAGATCTTGTCCTGCAGCTGCCCATGCTTCTCTCCAACGCATCCCCTCTGCTGAAGACATAAAAAGAACAATTAGCAAGCTCAACCCAAATAAGAGTCCGGGTCCTGATGGCCTTACCTCTGGCTTCTACAAGTCAACTTGGCCTATCCTAGGGAATGAAGTGGCATGCTCTATCAGGAAATTCTTTATCACCCCAGCCATGCCGTTAGGATGCAACGCAACTATCTTAACCCTAATCCCAAAATTCCAGGGTGCTTCTATCATAAAGGATTATAGACCCATCTCTTGTTGCAACACAGTTTACAAAGCGATCTCTAAGCTCTTGGTAGCAAAGCTGAAACCGTTGCTCCCAAAGATCATTCTACCTAACCAAACAGCCTTCATTAAAGGCAGATTACTTATTGAAAACTGCCTCCTTGCTTCTGAGTTAGTCAGCGGTTACCATAAGAATAAAGGGCCAAAAAGAGTAACTCTAAAGCTAGACATTGCCAAGGCTTTTGATTCTGTCAATTGGAGCTTCATCATCAATTGTTTACGGTCTCTAAGTTTTCCGGAACAGTATATCAATTGGATCTATCACTGTATCTCCTCTCCTACCTATTCAGTGGGGATCAACGGAAACCTCCATGGCTATTTCAAAGGGACTAGAGGACTGAGACAAGGAGATCCCCTTTCCCCTTATCTATTTGGTCTGGCAATGAATGTTTTATCCCAAATGCTAGATGAAGCTGCCGAAGCAAGAAGATTCAAGTACCATCCAAGTTGTAGAGATTCGAAACTAACCCACTTGTGCTTCGCTGATGACATTTTAATATTCACAGATGGGTCTATTCCCTCCTTGCAAGGCATCCAAAAAGTACTTGATGATTTCAAAGAGTTGTCCGGTCTATCAATCAGCCCGGAGAAGTCTTGTTTCTTCTCTAGTGGGTTATCCCCGTCAGATAATGGAGATGTAATAGCAACAACAGGCTTCCAAGCAGGCACCCTTCCCATCAGATATTTGGGCCTTCCACTCTCACCCAAAAAGCTAACCATCTTGAATTGTGAACCTCTACTACAAGCAGTTAAGAAAAAGATCAATTCTTGGACGGCTAAATATCTATCATTTGCAGGGCGACTTGTACTAATCAACACGGTCATCAGTGGGATTACAAATTTCTGGTGCTCAGCTTTCATCATTCCTAAAAAGGTAACAAACCAAATAAACTCTATGGCTAGTGCTTACTTGTGGAAGGGGTCTGTTGAGGGAAGGCATACGGCGCGTGTGGCCTGGGAAAAAGTAGCCTCTCCAAAGCAAGAAGGTGGACTTGGGGTTAAGAACTTGGTTACTTGGAACAAAGCTTGTACAATTAAACTTCTTTGGATGCTCCTCTCTAGAACAGAATCAATTTGGGTGAAATGGATCCATCAGAATGTGATTAAAGACAAATCCTTTTGGGAGTTGAAGGCTAGGCAAAATCAAACGTGGCTTTTTAAGCAATTCTTAAAGCTAAAAGGAGTCATGTTACCTTGGGTTAGAATCATTCCGGGTACGTTAGGTAACAGCAAATTTTGGCATGACCCTTGGACTCCTTTTGGGTCGCTTATAAACTACATAGGAGGAAGAGGACCGAGCCAAACAGGAATCTCTCTTGATGCTACGACAACTGGTCTTTGGAGAGGAGACTCATGGCATCTTCCACCGGCAAGATGTCCAAAATTTGAAGAAGTCCTCTGTTTTCTAACCACCATAACTCCTCCTCTAGCACCTGATACTATAGAGTGGCGTCTAGATTCAGATACACACTCGTGTTTCAGCTCCAGAAAGGTCTATGATATTCTCCGTAGCCCTTCTCTGACATGCTCTTGGCATAAAATAATCTGGTTCAAGAGGGGAATTCCGAAGCATCAAACAACGGCTTGGATGATGCTTCTCAACAGATGTCCTACCAGAGACAGGATCATCGCTTGGGGACTACAGTCACCAGCTTCTTGCTTGCTCTGCAACACCCAAGATGAATCCAGAGACCATCTTCTCTTCGAATGCCCCTTCTCGACTACAATTTGGCGCAGGATTGAGCATCGACTCGGAATACAAATGTTGACATTAGACTGGCACCTCATGCTACATCGATTGGAGAATCTGGTAACTTCCTTCCCGGTTAATTACCTGATCCTTCTCGCATGGCAGTGTGTGATCTTCGAGATCTGGATGGAGAGGAATAACAGACTTCATAGAGGCTCATCCTTATCTCCGGAATCTATAATCTCAAGAATTGACCGTACGGTGAGAAATAGAATCTCCTCTTGGCGTGAATCGAATCCGACCAAGGCAAGTCAGGCAATGCAATTTTGGTTACGCAGGAACTAGTTTTGGTGGCTATCGTTCGATGAAAACTAGGGTAAAGTGTATTGGTTTGGATTAGGCGAGTTACATTCGTGGGCTAATTTAGAGACTTTTGTTCGGTGTTTAGTTTCATAATGGGTTCATACTGTTCTTTTTAATTGGGCTTTAGTTCATTTGTTCTAGTAGTGCTTTGTAATCAACGGCCTTCTTGCCACTTTTAATTTAATGCAAAACTTTTATCAAAAAAAAAGATCTCTTTAAGAAACACTAATGCACATGCTCTAAGGTCTACACAACTAGAAGTTGATTTTTTTTTTTTTTTTGACACCCTAGAAGTTGAATTTATTCGTTAGAAAATGATTATTAATGTAGCATATTTATTGGTATGTTTGGTAATACTATATTAAAATTTTATCATAGAAAAGAAAATGATATATCATATATGGTAAGTCATGTTCATCTATCATAATCCAAAACACACTTGTGCAAGCAGAAACACTAAGAGAAAAATGGAATCTTTAGATTGTAACTAACTTAAAATATGTTCACATATTGGTTTTATAAGTTTTTTTTTTGTAGCTCACACAAACATGTGTTTTCAACTTTGAAGATTGATCTCACTATCTTTTTATTATTTACACTTACTCGAAACTACAAAAAAAAATGGAGATGGAGTCTAATTTATTATGTAAAAAAGTAAAAACTTACAAGAGAGGAACAAGGCTAAAATTGTAGCAAATATTAAAATGTAAATGAAATTAGAGGAATTCACAAAACTACACCCTTTTAACTCCTCCTTCACAACACTACACCTAATTTAATTTTTTAACATATTTACACCCATTCAAAATTTTAAAAGCTTGATTTACCCTTTTAAAAAATTACCAAAATTAAAATCTTTTCATTTGGTTCGCTAATTAGTGTTTAGGGTATAGTATTAAGGGGGGTAAGATTGTGTGGGTAGAATTTATTTAGATTTAATTTTGAGCGTTTAAATGTAGTTTTGTGAAGTATTTTGGAAATGGTATAGTTTTGTGAAATATAATTCAAATGTTGTAGTTTTGTGATTCTCACATGAAATTATAGAAAGTGGGTCCAAAGATTCACACGCCTAGTGAGTAGTTTCACGATTTCAGTTGTTATTATTGCTCTTTTATATAAGTGCATAAATTGCATAATCCAATATCTTAATGCAACATTTTATGACATGTCTAACTCTTTTTAATTATAAGTTGGTTTATGGAAGTTTTTAAGTTTGTGTTTTTTTTTTTATAAAATATCATAAAACTATAAAGTTGTAGTTGACTGAAGACGGATAACAAACCAGGATATGTTTATCAAGTAATATGATAAAATTGGTATATTTGAGTTTCCTATTTTTTAAATGCATATTAGAGCATCTCCAACCCACCTCTATAATTGCTTTTAATCTCTATTATAGAGCAACATTTGCTCCAACCCATCTCTATTTCTTCCTCTAAAATAGAGATTGCTATTTTTTCCTCTATATATAGAGGAATGTTATATTTTCCTCTATAAATAGAGACATATTTTTTTATTTGCATACTAGTCCTTTCTTTTCTCTTTTATATTAATTATAACTAAAATTGTCATTTTCTTTATGTTTTAAAATCAAATTTGTTTTAATTTTCAAAATAATCATTTAAATATTGTTATTATAATTACAAATAAATTATAAATATTAACTCAAAATTGAAATTATTATTTATAAAAGATAAATCATAATAAGACATAAACTAATGAAACATTTTTTATTCATTACATAATAATTTTTGCAATACAACAAAGATTAACGACTTAATACTCCGATAAATTGTCCACCTAAATCATTAAAATAGTGCCCAAACGAAGTAGATGGAGGAGGATCTTGTTGATTTTGTCGTTGATTATTCCGTTTTTGAATTATTCGTTCTTGTTCGGCTTGAAAGTATTCACGGACATTTGGATTTTGTATGGTATTTAAGTCACAAAACAAAAATTTGTTTTCTTCCTTATGTTCATTGAAAGCTAAATGAACCGATAGGTCGAAAAAAGAAATATTTTGCAAAACTTCAAGAAGCATGTAGAAAAGATGTTGAACGTGCATTCGGAGTTCTACAATCACGTTTTGCTATTGTCAAAGGACCGGTACGGTTTTGGAAAAAGAATGTTTTACATGATATTATGACTACATGTATAATTTTACATAACATGATAATCGAGGATGAACGTGATCTTGATGCACCAATTGAAGTTGGAATAGAAGCTCCACCTCCAGATGTTCAAATAGCACAAGATGATAATATCCGATTCCAAGAATTTTTAGGTCGATTTAGAAAAATTAAAGATAAAGAAGCTCATTTCTCACTTCGAAATGCATTAATCGATCATTTATGGGAAAAATACTCTAGCGGTGATAGTTAAATAAGCTATAATATTTTTTTGTATTCCGTAATGTACTATTTTTATAATAAAGTTTTAAACTTAAATAATATAATAATTTTATGAATATCTTGCATAAATTAAACTTAATTGGGTTAATTTGCAACTTTTATAAATAAAATGTATTATAGTAAAATGTAAATAGAATCTTTTATAGAATATTCTTTTATAGAGATAGAGATAGAGAAATACATTGGAGAAGAATAGAGGAAAATGCACCTCTATTATAGAGTTCCTCTATTTTAGAGATAGAGATAGGGAAATACATTGGAGATGGTCTTAGCTTGGGAAATTTAGTAGATTAGGTACTTTTTATTTTGTAATTGTGAATAGGGTAGTTTAAGTTTTCTAATTAGGAAAATAGGTAATTTTATTTTTCAGAGAATGCGAAAAGACTGTTTTATCCTTTAGTATTTAACAAAATCTATTCACCAACCGTATTCACCATTCACCAACCGTTATTCATCATTCACAAATCGTTATTCACCATTCACAAATCGTTATTCACCAACCGTTATTCATCATTCACAAATCGTTATTTATCATTCACATATCATTATTCATCGTTCATCATATGTATTCATTATTTATCGGTGTTATACACCGTTCACGTATTAGATTCATAATTCACGTATTAGATTCACTATTCACGTATTAGATTCACCATTCACGTATTCGATTCACCATTCATCACAAATAAACATAAAAATAACCTAAAGGTTATAATTGTCTTTTAACTTATTAAACTTACCCATTTAACAATTATAAAACAAAAACTACCTTCTAGCAAATTAGAAAACTAAAAAGTACCCTCTCAACCAATTTTCTCTATTAGCTATCATACACTCTAAGTGAGGAAGACATATACTGAAAACGTACACACAATTGGTCGGATAAACTTCAAGATATTTTTATTTACTATACATAGAGAAAAATATACCAAACTTTTCTTTTTTGCCAAAAAATACCAAACATTTTACTAACAAATAAATCCTATTTTTCTTTACAAAATCCTCGAAAGATATTTCCGAAAGCTTTTGAAGATTACGAATATATATATACATATATTATAATACATTATGAGGTAATTAATCTTGTGGTAGAAGGAGAATATGCCCAATGAAAATGGGGACAGAAAATTAGGCGTACTTCGAAAATTCTTTGATTTGAACATTGATTTTTGTAATAGTCAAATTTAAACAAACAACAAATCAAGAAGGTGAAATTAGAAAAAAGATATTTATTATAGCTTAATAATTAATACTAAGTCATAAAATTCATATTACTTGCCCACTCAATTCGTAGAAACTTAAAAAAGTCAACCAATTTCTTTCTATATTAAAAGTCAATGGCCTAATCACGTACAAATTCATCAACTATAAGTAGGAGACCAATTCAAGTTAAACAACCTAAACTTCATCTACATTATAAACATCTTAGAGAGAGAGAGAGAGAGATGGCGAGACACTTGGAAGATGTAATGAACATGGCGAGAACAACACACTACGATGTTAGTTACTTGTTTCATGTTGTCTTCTTGGCTCTGTTCGGCTGTTGTGTTATCTCTGCTCTGTTACTAGCTTGCGCTGAAGGAGCCTCCGATGATAGAGCCGCTACTTCCGGTAACACCACCGGTGAAGGAGGAGGTTGTGGTGGAGGCGGCTGTGGCGGTGGTTGTGGTGCTTGAGATTTCCTTCGTTGTAGTCGTCTACTAATTTCACACCTCTTTTATCGGCTTTTACTAAGAGCTAGTGTAGATCTATTGCAAAAAAAAAACACTATTTTTTTTTTCAATTCGATTGAAAGTTAAAATGTAATATGATGCACAAAACACTAAATGCAACTTGTTGTCTTTTATAGCAAAACACATTGCTTCTAAAAATTAAAACAAAGCCTACACAGTACTTAGAAAATCGTTCAAACAATTTTTATTTTTCCAAACTATACATAGAGAGAGAGAGAGAGAGAGAATACTAAAGATAAAAACTTTATCATACGATGGCAAAGCCTATATATCTAACGAGATGTTACGTAATAAAAAAAAGGAAAAAAGAGACGAGAGTGGTTTGCTATACTTTAGACTTTTGGGCGTTTATTCCTGAAGATTCAGTGGTTAAAGCGGTTGAGACGTAGCCATATGATGTGGTTGTGTTTGCTGTTTGGCACTGTCAAGAGCCATCTGGTTCGACATATCGGCTAGTGCTGCTGTGGCTGCAGCTGGTGTCAAGCTTTGGTAAGGAGACACTAACGGAATAGCATTGTTGGCAGGAGGAGGAGGATGTTGTGTGTGGTGGTAATACACTGTTTCGTTCGGCGGGTTTGCGTATTCGTAGGCTCCATTGTAGTTTGCGTTTGCGGGTTGCTGAGGAACTCCTGTGTAACCCATGTACTGATGTTGCTGCTGTTGTTGTTGAAGAACCTGTGGGTTTTGTGGTAGACCGGCGTGGTATACGTTCTGAGCAGCTTCGGGTCTTGTGTTTGTGACGAGTTTTGAGTTAGGGTAGAGAGGGGGAGTTCCTGCAGGGACGTATTGCGGAGATTGAGCTATAGGCATCATGTACATTGGGAAGTTTTGTTGTTGATGAGGGTAAACAGGAAAGTATTGTGATGGATTAGGTATGTACTGAACGCCTTGGTGTATGAAAGGCTGTTGAACGGGAGGAGGTTGGTGTTGTTGTCCCATAGTTGTGTATGTACCTTGTTGAGATAAGACGTGTGACGTGGTTTGAGCTGGACCGGTACCATGTTGAAGTACTACGTGTGAGGTTTGGACCGAGGTGGTTTCAGGCTGCGTGACTGGTGGTGCTCTTGGCAGAGTTGGAGCTTGGTCTTGGTAGTACATCTGCTTTGAAGATGAAGTAGCAGAAGATATGCTAGTATCACTATAACAACACATGAGAAATCAACATTTAGTATGAGCCTGATAGAGCAAACATAACATGTCTACGAGATTCTTAAGATAAAGTATCAACCATACTACAAGATCATTTATCTAATACAACTAAAGAGAGAGACACATTTGTATATCTACAAAACATGGAATCACATAGACACTATGTGAAAGTACCTTGCAACAGAATCAGGAGATGTCATGCCAAACCCACCGGCAAATCTTGGCGGGATCGCCACTGGCTGCATAGGCAGAGGTGGCTTCCCGTATCCAATCGATGCACCTGGATCGGATCCATCATCATCCGGTGAAGCCTTATCATTGCTTAAAGCAGCAGCAACATCAATAGGTGCGTTGTTATGCACCATCACATGATCAGAAGGAACCATCACAGGCCGATTCGCCATCAAGCCAATGCCATCTTCCATATGCCTATGGGTGTTCACGTTTGAGAAGCTCATCTGAGCAAACTGTTCCTCGATCCTCTGTTCTTCGCTGACTCTAACGCGAATCGGCGGCAGATTAGCTGTGGAAGGAGAAGAAGAAGACGAAGAACCTATCGAAGAGCCAGCAGCTTCCATCATCGGCGAATCAGGCATCGAGCTCATATGCATCTCCTGATGCGAAATCAAACCGTTATTGACCAAATCGCATCTCTTATTGTTACCTCCACCAGCATAATTAGTCTCTAGGTTTTGAATCTCGGCCTCTCCGCTCGGCGGCGCGTCGTCGAGATTCACCAAGTTGCTGTTAACCGCGGCGGATTCAGATAAACCACGAGGAAGCATACCTGGTTGATTCAGAGCATCGACGAACCACGTCTCCGATTTCGCGCCGTCGAGAAGAGATCCCATCGTAGCCGCCGTCTCGAGCTTGTTCGCGAATAGAAACAAACGGATCCGCTGCGTCGCGATCGCCGTAGCAGAAGCCGTCGCCGCGCGATCGTGTTCCTCGATCATATTCTCCAGATCTTCTTCGGTGGTGATGGTGACGAGCGAATCCAGATCTTCGCTAGGGAGCTGATACTTGAGAGTGAAACACCGGCCGTTTAGGAGCATACTAGAGAGACGAGATCGAAGAGAAGACAGCGTGGCGCGTCGATCTACGACGACGAGACGAGTCTCGCCGCCGGAATACGTCAGGGACTTGTCGTGTGGACGAGGCATGATGTGGCCGCCGAAGCTGCACATAAGACGGAGCTTAGCGCCGGGGATTGCAGCCAGTGGCTCCGTGTTACCTCCGGTGTCGATAGCGGCGGCGCGTGGGGAGCCATCGATAGGTTGTGGTAGGGCTCCGATCTTGAGTGTAGGATTTGAGATTAGTTGCGATAAAGGTGGAAGTGGGGGTTCCATGATCGTTAATGACGGGATAGGTTAGTTAATAGATATTTATATATATATTGATAAAAAAGAGTTTTGAAATAATCTTTTAATCTGTTAATCAAAAATTTAATATTAAAATTTAATGTTACGAGAAGAAAAAAAATGAATGAGATGTATAGTTTAAAAAGCATGTATTTATTTCTGTGTTAACTTGTAACAGCTAACTTCATATTTTTATAATTTTTAATTACGTCATGACAATGAAAAAGTACTGAAAAGCTGTATGATCGAATCTATAGTGAAGTTTTCTGAAAAATTAAGTTTGGTTTATCTGTTTTTAATTATAAAAAGGAACTAGGTTTTGTGGGCAATTAGAAGATTAACTCAAAGTTTTGTACATCTAATAAGAAATAGACAAATGGGAAGTGACATTGGTCTAGTGACAGTCATAAGTCCACAGGAGGCAGGTAGCACCACCCTACCCGAGATCGATTCCCCGCGCCTACGATAGTGTAGGTTTGGCTAATGGGCCAGCCATTTGTGGCCCAAATGTTGACAAAAAAAATAAAATAAAATAAAATAAGAAATAGACAAATTACTTAGAATATAATCAAAATAATTTTTTGTTTTGAAAATAACATTGTAAAAATATTTATAACAAAAATATCATTAAAATGTTTTTTATAACAAAAATACCCTCAAAAATAGTAGTTTACAAAAATACCACAAATACAAAAAACGAATTAAACACTTTATATTTTAATTTTTCCATATGGGTTCGCTATATAGTTTTTAGGTATAGTTTTTAAGGGATAGGGTATATTTTTTTGAAGGTTTTGAGTGTAACTTTGAAAGTTTAAGATTTGTGGTATTTTTGAGAAAAAAACTTTTTAATGGTATTTGTAAAACTTTCGAAAATTTGTGCTAATTGTGTTAAAAAAAAAAAATTTGATGATAATCAAATACAATGTGCTGTCGACAGTTAAACGTATCGCATGTAGGAAAAAATGTGAAAATCCCAATACCATTAGTACTTTCTTACCTCGTTATAATATTTATCGTTTTTGATGATCTAGAAATTTATCATAAATATAATTTTGCATCAAATTATAGATGGGAAATTAGTACAAAATAATGTCGATATAATATGATTATTAGAATAAAAAATGTTTTGTGTAGTAAATGTAGATATTATTTTATTTGGTTAGAAAATGTTCGATATAAATATGATTATTTTGGTGTCCTTTAACAAAAGGTTGAATACTTTACGAGTTCCAATTTCTTTAAAAATTTCTTTAAAAAGATAAATTAACGAATTATTCATATATATATAAGTGGATCCCAAAGAAGATGGATGAATCTAGACCTTATGGAAAAATTAAACCAAAACCCATGTGGATAATTTTCGATGACCGTGTCCCGGTTTACTTTAACCGGACGTTACACGTTCGGTTCCCAAAGATTTAATTCTTTCACACGTATAAGCTGTTGAAACTCTAAAAATAGCATTTGCCACTTGCCATCATCATTAACATTAACATTAACATTAACATTAACATTGAACATTATTATATAACTCTTTCATAACATTTGTTTCATCATCTTGTTCACACTATTGGAGAGTTTATGTATGTATTTAAAGTATATTTTAAATAATTGGAACGAAGAGTCGCTTTGCTTTCATAATACGGATCCAATGCGTGTGCAAATTAAGTTGAGACCTAAACCCAAGAGAGGAATTTAAGGAACCAAACTAAACCAAGCTAAATTTTTGTATTAAGACCATCTCCAACAAAGAAACCACAAAATTTCTTAACTATTCAGTGGGGTCCATGAACAGTTGGTTTAAAACAAAATAAAAAAATAAAAAATAAAAACGGACCAATCATGGGCCGTCACGTATGCATGAATAGTTAAGATCTGGATAATATAAGATTCAGATCTTAACTATTTAGATGGGCTCTACATGCTAAGATCTCGTTAAGAAACACCATTGAACTTGCTCTAACAATGTTAACAACAATTGTATACTAAAACAAAAACTTAGAGCATTAATATCCATTAGGATATAAAAGTAACCTCTTAAAAAAATATTTTGTTTTTATATACTTTTTTCAAAAAAAAAAAAAAAAAAATTAAAAAGAACCAATTGCGGGTCGCCACGTGGCAGTGGGACCCGCAAAAAGTGTAAGAAGTGCCTCTTAAAAGAGAGTCATTAATATAGGGGTTCTTATCAACACCTCTTATAGGTGGGACCCACCAAAAAACATAAGAACCACCTTCAAAACCTCTATTTTAAGAGGTATATCTTAAACTTTTCGCGGGTCCCACTGCCACGTGGCGACCCGCGATTGGTTCTTTTATGTTTTTTTTTATTTTATTTTTATTTTTTCGAAATAAATAAATAAAAACAAAAAAAATTATTTTAAGAGGTGATTTTTACCTCTTAAAGGATATTAATGCTCTTATGAGTTTTACATTATAATTCGTAGAAACCAATTATGAGTCGCAGACTAGCCTTTAGTGAACAAACATAATCATATTAATTTTTTTTTAAAATACACATATGAATATACTTAGGGAGATTTCATCAACATTCAGAATCAGTGCTTTCACGGTGTCGATCATGCTGCGAGGTGGTCGAGCCAGCCTCGAGATCACTGTCCAACATCCCTCGAGAGCTGGTTCGAGTCATCGTCGTGGCTCGACCACCGCTCCTCTCCGCTAACATTCTAAAATACGCGTGTGGAGCCCATCCTGTGAAATTTTTGTTAAAAAATTCAACAAAAAAGTTGATTGTGGTAAAACAAATTTAAACATTCTTTGTAAATTAATTACCATTGGCGTCATAAGGGTAAGGAAAAAAATGGAGGTAAGAAAATGAAGCCACTAATATTCCGATGATAGCTCCGGCGAATACGTCGGTCCAATGGTGCCAATAGTCGTCTACTCGTGATATTCCGATGAGAACCGCGACGAGTATCGGTAACAACACTATGCATAGTTTCGCCACGTGTCCTTGTCGGTCAAATACTTTTATTTTACCCGACAAGTACCACGCGAGGAAAGTTAAACCGGCGAATGACCCTGCCATATATAATCATCCGGTTTAGTTAAACCGGAATCGAATTCGTACTATTCCTTTCCTTTGATGCATTTTGAGAAAGAGACTTACAAGAAGTGTGACCACTAGGGAAGCTCTTGTAACCTTCTTTGATTATCTTTTTAACTCCATGGCACACAACATCCTTAGTTACCTTGTCAAATTTCTTTATATTTTTTTTTCAATTTGCACAAAAAATAGTAATAAGATAACATTCCTCATGATAAACTAAATTTAAATGTGTTTTAAAGTAAGAAAAATGGATTGATAGAGATTTTCATACCGGTTTACCATCGGGAAAACATCGGTAAAAAAAGTTAGGTCGTGGTCTACCAACCGCGTCTTTGATGGAATCAGTAGTGACTCCGGTCACAAGACACGAAAATGCAAGACCTACACACATACATACATACAATATTCAAATATTGCTACTCACACGATTAAACATGACACGAAATTGCTTTCGCTACATCGGTTGGTATATGAGGATCTTTAAAATAGTAGAATTTTAGTAAACAATTCTTGTAAAAGAAAATTTTGTTGCAATAGAGTTTTACATTACAGAAAAATAGTAAGAAATTAAACTTACCAAGAATGGCGTGATGAAGATCATACACATCTCTTCGAAAGTAATAATACACTACGAAGATGCATATAGGAACCAATATACATATAATCTACACACAAAAAAAAAACATTCATATAAATAATCAAATAACAATATTGTCAATTCATTTCTTGTAATAGAAGTTATAATGAAGGCTAGGTTTTAATTACCGGGACAGCCCACATAGGGATGGTGTCGTGATTAAAAGGGAAAGTTAAATCAGTCAACATATTTGGTCCGATGTATCGATGAAAAGGCTCGATAACGTTAAGGACAACGTCGACGAGACCGAGTACGACGAGGATTAGCCAGTCACATAAATGTTCTCTAGCCACTTTCCATCCATGGCTCTTTACAGAGTGAGATCCAAGCATTATATTAGCCATCTCCTTAGGCTAATCAAAATATAACCTATAAACAAATACAGTTTTCATTGTAAAAATCTATATAAGTGATTAGTATTCTTATTTTACCCTCTTCAAAATCCATAAAAAAAACATCGCAATAATCGAGGGTAAACAATTTTCACAAAACCAAAATCGCATAAACAATTGCACATAGAGATATATAATGGAACAAAGAAGAATATATATTACCTGGTGTAACGCGAGATTAATCAATCGCAGATCAAGGGTTAAACAAACCCTAATTAATCTATCCTAATACTGTTTTGGGTTAAAATCTATTATAATATTGTCACGATCGCAATTTACAAACTAAATTATGAACAATTCTTTTTGAAACGGTGAAAGGGGTGAATTTGTGGGGAGGGATTAAAAAATGAAAAGTAAGTTTTTTTTTGAAACAGTTATGCTTTTTTGTTTTGATTTTTAAATTTCAGCGTCTAATATTTGCTTGAAAATTAAAATAACTATAACCAATTAATTTAAATCTTCTTTATGTTTAACCTCTAAAAATTCGTTAGCCTCTAAACATATTTGCAAAGAATAAGTGATTCATATCTATTATTTTATATATTTTGTGAAAAAAGCAAAAGAATTGCTAATTGATTTTAGATTTTTGAACATCCAAGTTCATGAGCTTTTTAAAATTATTTAATTTGATTGGAATGGATATTACTAACATGGGCTCACATGTTAATTATAGTATATTTTATAATACTAATTAACCAAAAAACATAAGTATCAAAGAAGGCAAATACATTTTCAAGAATGCAAACTCTTCTCGAGTCGTAATGTTAGAATTCACAAAAGGTACACAAAATCTGAATTTCAAAATTCTACGTATGGTCTACAAACACTATACACGACTACTACAATTAATAAGACATATAAGTATATGTTTTGGTAATTATAGAAAATGGGGGCACACAAGTTTGCAGCTTTAAATGAAGAGTGGTCAAATTTCAATCTTCTTATCACACACATGTGACATGTGCCACTCTGCAATGAAAAAAAATTCCATAATAATTCAATTATCAATGAAATGATTATCTCATCATCACTATAGCCTATGGTACTCTTGCCCTACTTATTTAATTCCTTTGTCTATCACTCTTTAAAGCCCTCCAATATTTATGTTTTGTATAATTCTTTTTTTCTTTTCTTACCTCTTTTCTTTCTCCAATAGGAAAGCTAAAAGTCTTTAGTTCCAAAAATCTCACCACCCACCCACTGTTTAATCCAAAGTGCATTATTAAATAAGACATATTCCTTGATTTGACATGAATGGAGTTTCACATTTTAACCCCCAAGAAGTAAGTGAATTACAAAGAGAAAAGGGACAAAACCCATGACTATCCAACACACTAAAATTTGATTCCTTTCTTAATGTCACACAGTCCCTACTTTGGTGATCTGTCCTTTTCCTAATTTCTTCAATATTTAATTAAAAAATTTGTTTACACTTGCCACTCTTGTTATCTAAACATGGTTATGTACATATATCATTATTTTTTTGTCAATATTCAGTTTTATGGTGAACATGAAATCTTCTTTACAAAAAGTTCATATCTTAACTAGTCTTTTGAGATAATCTCATGTTCAAAGATAATTATTTGTTTATTTGAATAGTACTATATATAGCTAGTCACGATAACTATTATTAAATCGAAAGTTACTATATTTGGTTTTGTCGGTTGAAATACACGAAAGGGTTTCATTTTAATTTTTGTCCTAGTTAGGGTTTGTTGGACATTTTACATTATACCCTACACATTGAGAACGTACGGTTTAGTTGGTGGGGTAGGGTTCTTGCCAGCCATAGCCAAACCTTCAAAGTAGAAAACATCTCCTCCACACCTCATAATGTCACATGATCACCACTCTTTTTATCTAACCAAATTTTGCAATAATATATATATTGTAAAATTAAATAATATTTTCTTATAACCAAATGCGTGGTAGTGTAACGACCCCGACTCGCGGACGTCCGTTACCTTTGAGAGTCTAACCTTTATTAATGTGATATTGTCCGCTTTGGACCCTAAGACTCGCACGGTTTTGATCTTGGTTTCCTTCCCAAAATGCCTCACATTAAATTGGGATTAAACTCTCCAAGGTAACGGACGCCCGGGTCGGGGTCGTTACAAGTGGTATCAGCGCGAGTTGTCACTCTAGTTCTGACCTAGAGGGTCGATTCCCTGGGGCCTGGTGCGCAACGAGGAATTTGCGTCTTTAAGTAGGGGTGAATTGTAACATTCGTCCCACATCGGATATTTAGAGAATATAAATCTATTATATAAGAAAAATTTTAACCCCACTTTAACGTGAGACCTTTAGGGAAGGAAACCAAGACCAAAACCGTGCAGGCTTTTGGGTCAAAAGCGGACAATATCACATTAATGAAGGGTTAGACTCTCAAAGGTAACGGACGTCCATGTCATGGTCGTTACAAGTGTCCCAAAGCGGAAAATATCACATTAATGAAGGGTTAGACTCTCAAAGGTAACGGACGTCCATGTCAGGGTCGTTACAAGTGTCCCAAAGCGGACAATATCGCATTAATATCAAATTCAAATAAATAATCTATGTTGTGTTTTAATTAGGTGTGTTTAATTGTGGATGGGAATAAAGATGAAGAAAGAGTCAACTTTATGGTACATTCCGTGTTTGAGGATCTCTCTCAACTTTTTTACTATATATACGGACCACTCTTCATTACACTCTTTAATTGTCACTTTACACACTCTCCTATATATATCGTCTATATATGCTCACACATATTCATACTATATATATATATATATGCATATAAACTATATACTTTAATTAACATGTTGCATATACACATATATACATATAGGTTTGAGAGTCATATTGTTGGTTGTTGACAGAAGATAGAGAGCACTAAGGATGACATGCAAGTACATATATGTTTATATACATCATCACATACTATGTGGATGATAAGATATGTAAGAGAATTTCAAGAAAGAGAGAGAGGAAGAGGGAGAGAGAGAGAGAGAGAGAGAGAGAGAGAGAGAGAGAGAGAGAGAGAGAGAGAGAGAGAGAGAGAGAGAGAGCCTGCATATCTACTCTTTTGTGCTCTCTATACTTCTGTCACCACCTTGTTTCTTCTTCTCTTCTATTTATTCAGCCATATATACATATATTAGATATTACATTTACATATAGACATGCTTAAAATACTTATATGAGTGCATGCATTTCATAATATGCTCGGGGTGATGCATTTTTGGTAATTTCATCCATCAATTCATGTTATCTATATATAGACCAATGTTCAAGCATAAATCACTTTCTTTGCAGCATAGTATATTTAGTTTGTTTTCGAAATTTCGATAATAATTGTAATGAACCGGGAAATACCGGTAACTTCAGTTTAAACCAACTAACCGGATTATATCCTCTTAATTAATGGGCTTTAAAAACGGCCCATAAAATCGTTTATTTTAACTCTTATAAAGCGTGGGAACCGCAAAGTAATTTTTTTCGTAGCTTTGTTAAATAAAAAAAAACAAAAGTAAAAATAATCTTCAAGTGAACATTGCAGAGAAAACCCTAGAATCATCGGGAACTCGTAGATCAAAATCTCCAAGATCGAGAAGAAGAAGAAGAAGAAGAAGGAAGAGATATCGATTTTGGGAGTATTGTGTTCTCTTTACCACACTAATAAATGTCAAATTATCGGCGAGAAGGGACGACGACGACGGTGGACGGTAACGGAGTCATCGGAGGTAAAAAATCTCATCCGTTAGCTTCTCCGGCGATGAAAGCTACGGGGAAGATGGTTTCTTGCCAGAGACTGAGGCTAAACCCTAACAACGAGCATAGACCAGATATCTACGAGGATCTGAATCTTGATTTCCCCAATTTGATCTACTCTAGCTTGGAGAAGTACTTGCCTCCTAACATGCTTGTCTCTAAAAGAGAAGAGAAAGTTAATTTCATGACAGATATTATGCTTAGGCACCTTCCTCATGGAGAGCGTTCTAGGGTAAGTTACTAGTTTCTTACATTGGTTAGAGAGCTCTTGCATTGACCTATATGTGTTCTGTGATGATTTTGTGTTTGTTTTCTCGTAGATTTTACATCACATTGATGCAAATTTGGTATGATTTTTGAGCTTTTGGTATAGGCTTTAGCTGTTGTGCTGAATGCTTATAGAGAGCTTTATGATGATACAAGAAGTTCTTTTTACAAAGTTTATAAAGTTGTTTTTGTTTGTCCTTGATGCTATAGGCTCAAAAGCACAGAGATTATAGGCAGAAGATATGTTCAAATTATGAGGTGAAGCTTTTTCTTATAATCCATTTGTGTTTCATACCAATCAGCTGTAAGTTTTAAAGGTTTTCTTCTGCAGCCGCTTCACAGGGAGTTGTATGTATTCGCTCCCGAACTGTGTTTCGTTCCCGGTTTCTTGAAGGCGATAAATGAGGCTACAGAGGAAAGCTTCAGAAGCATATTATCTGAACCGTCTCCTGGTGTTTTCGTCTTTGATATGCTTCAGCCTAGCTTTTGCGAGATGATGCTATCCGAGGTAATGTACATCTTTTTAGTATCTTATATATCTTTTTGGTTATCTGTATATTCTTTCATGTGTTGCTACTTTTGCACATGCAGATTAACAATTTTGAAAGGTGGGTAGATGAAACGCCATTCCGTATCATGAGACCAAACACCATGAATAAGTATGGTGCCGTGCTTGACGACTTTGGTCTGGATGCCATGCTATACAAAATCATGGAGAATTATATACGTCCCATTTCCAAAGGCAAGACATAACTTAACATAGACTGTTAGAGAGTCCTTTGACACAAAAAGACTGTTAGAGAGTCCATATAGTCCAATCAATATGTTACTGTGATGACTAAGTATCTACTTACCGTCTTCTGTTTTGTAGTATTTTTCAATGATGTGGGTGGAGCAAGTTTGGACTCTCACCATGGGTTTGTTGTTGAATATGGTGAAGACAGAGATGTTGATTTAGGTGAGACCTTTTTCTTCTCGCCCTATCCTGCTTTATTTCCACATGATTTTACTGGTTATCTTAAATGCAGATAGCCACATACATCTGATTGAATGTAAGCAGTTCTTATAATTTGACAGGGTTCCATGTGGACGATTCAGAAGTAACATTGAATGTTTGCTTGGGCAACCAATTTGTGGGAGGAGAGCTATTTTTCCGAGGCACACGGTGTGAGAAACATGTTAACACAGCAACAAAACCAGATGTATGCTACTCTTTTCGTCTTACTTTCTTGTCATCGTACATTTGATATCTGTCTGATGGGCTAACAAGTTTCTGTTGGCGAAAATCAGGAAATATTTGATTATTGTCATATACCGGGACAAGCTGTGCTTCACCGTGGGCGTCATCGCCATGGTGCCAGAGCCACAACGTCAGGGCATCGGGTCAATATGCTTCTATGGTGCAGAAGGTACATAGCAGTCGAAACTTGCCTCTGGATTGCAATGGTATTGCTTATGTTTTCCACATTCTTATAAATCTGAGCTTTTCCGTCTTGTTGGTACACGCAGCTCTGTGTTTAGAGAGCTCAAAGCAAATCAGAAGGAATTCTCAAGCTGGTGCGGAGAGTGCTCTTGTGAAAAGAACGAGGAGAAAGTGCGGTCTGTTGATGCTCTAAGAAAGGTAAAAGCCTTTGATCTAATCAAAGTCTAGAGCTGTCCTTTATACCATTTAAGTAAGGTAGCTAAACTCTACTTTGCTCTTGATTGATATTTTGCAGAGAATGTTTAAAGCACCGCTTGGATCCCAAGCTTGAAGGAAACAACCTAATAAGATAAGTAGTAATACATTGCTTTTGAACTTGAGATGAGGTAAATGGCTCTCTGTTTATCTTTTCTCAAGACTCTTTGATAATTACTATGTACATGGAACCAGTCTCATTTGTCTCTGGTATCTTATTTTTCTTGTGAGTATAAACAACATTTTAAAGAATTAGTGTTACATCTGTTGGTGCATGAATCGGTACTTTTAGTACCTATAATTCACCATAAGTTCATTGCCAAAATATCTATTTTAACATTAATTTATGGTTTAATTCATAAATTAATATGGTCAATGTTTGGAGTTACTTTGCATACCAAGAAGTCAAGACTATGCACTAATGGTCTTAATCAATGTGAGAGTTAATCTTCAACTTAATGACGAAGGAAGATGACTATAAAAGAGAAGAGAAGACTCAAGAGAAGCATCTTCCACACCACCTCCTAGATATAGCTTATTACTATACTTGTATCAATAAAGACATTATTCATATAAACAAATACATTTTCTACTTTAATCTATATTCAAATCTAAGGATTACATCTTAACCATCTTGGTCTTTTATGTCTTTTATCTTATATTTGCTAATCTACTTTATGCTTGGTCTATGAAGACTTTGCCCTCTTTTCATTTATGTTGTGAACTGATTAAAACCGAAATCGGAACTCACAACATCTAATTTAAGTTTAGCTGATCTTATAAAACCAGATTCAAAATCATCATATTGCTTCACCACAAGTTACTACATAGATTCAAAAACGATTTAAAACTTAGAACTCGGTTTAAAATGAGGTTAAGGGCTCGACTGGTTTAAACACAACGGTTGCTGTTGCGGTTGAGGGAGATTGCTGAAGATGGCGATGGCGGTTAATTATGGTATTAGGCGGTTTGTACGACTGGTATAGCGGTTAAAAGATTTTGCGTTTGCGGGATATTTTTGACTGGTTAACAAACGCTTTAAAAATTATTATAATTATTTGAAAATTACAAACATCACAACTATATTATATATCGTCACAACTATGATATAGAATATATTTTTTTCGAAAATATATAAAAGGTAATATATTATGATATATTATAATAAATTAATTAAAGAGAAATTCACAAAACTACACCCTTTCAAACCTCTCTTCACAAAACTACACCTAATTCAATATTTTCACAAATTTACACCCATTTAAAATTTTAAAAGCTTGATTTATCCTTTAAAAAATTACCAAAATTAATTTTTTTTCATTTGGGTTCGCTAATTAGTGTTTAGGGTATAGTATTAAGGGGGTAAAATTGTGTGGGTAGGGTTTATTTGGATTTAATTTTGAGTGTTTAGGTGTAGTTTTGTGAAGTAATTTTGAAATGGTGTAGTTTTGTGAAATGTAATTCAAATGGTGTAGTTTTGTGATTCTCCCTAAATTAAACATAATAACAATGAAAACTAAAGAATAAACCTAAATAATTATTCAAAACTTTTTATTTGTAGATATATTTTTAGTATTACTATGGATAAAATAATTCTTTTTTCTAAATATTTTTTTAATATTATTGAAAAAAAATTATTTAAACCAATCGCAACCGCCCGCAAACGCAAACGCTAGCGGGAAGGAGCTTTTGAAATATGGCGATTTCAAGTGGTGCAAAACGATGTAAAACTGTATGAAGCGATTTGAGTGATTTTTGCAAACGCGATAAATCGCAATCGCCCGCAAAAGCTGCGTTTGCGGGTGGTTGCGGGTGGTTGCGGGAGAACCAATCAACACCTAAGGGCTCGACTGGTTTAAACGCAGCGGTTGCTGTTGCGGTTGAGGGAGATTGCTGAAGCTGGCGATGGCGGTTAATTATGGTATTAGACGGTTTGTACGACTGGTATAGCGGTTAAAAGATTTTGCGTTTGCGGGATATTTTTGACTGGTTGACAAACGCTTGCCGTAGCTGTTAAAAATTATTAAAATTATTTGAAAATTACAAACATCACAACTATATTATATATCGTCACAACTATGATATATAATATATTTTTTTCGAAAATATATAAAAGGTAATATATTATGATATATTATAATAAATTAAACATAATAACTATGAAAACTAAAGAAAAGACCTAAATAATTATTCAAAACTTTTTTATTTGTAGATACATTTTTAGTATTATTATTTGTAATATTATTATGGATAAAATAATTCTTTTTTCTAATTTTTTTTAATATTATTGAAAAAAAAATTATTTAAACTAATCGCAATCGCCCGCAACCGCAAACGCTAGCGGGAAGGAGCTTTTGAAATATGGCGATTTCAAGTTGTGCAAAACGATGTAAAACTGTATAAAGCGATTTGAGTGATTTTTGCAAACGCGATAAATCGTAATCGCCCGCAAAAGCTGCGTTTGCGGGTGGTTGCGGGAGAACCAATCAACACCTAAATAACTTCCAAATTGCGTTTTGAGAATATTCCTTTTTTTTGCAAATATACACACTTCTTTGTTGCTAGCAATATAGTTTCCATTTTTGCTAGTATTTTTTCCTTTTTGGTTAAAATAATTTCCTTATTTTTGAAAACTATGTTTATATATAAGCTTGATTACATAGAGAGGCTCCTAGTCCACACAAAACATAAAACATTCGTTCTCTCTCTCACAAGAAAAACAAACCTCTTCTTCTCTTGTGTGCAAGTAAACGGACAATGGTTAAAAACGGAGGCACAAAGAGAAAGATTCCTATCGAGAAAATCACTAACAAGGAAGCATTACGCACTGCTTTCACAAAACGCTCTTACGGACTATTCAGCAAAGCCTCGCAGCTCTGTCTTCTCTCGGACGCGCAAATTGCGGTTTTAGCCACTCCTCCTTCTGCAGAATCTAACGTCTCTTTATTCTCCTTTGGTCATTCCTCTGTCGAAGCAGTCGTCTCCGCTTTCCTCACGGGACAGCGTCTTGTTCCATTGTCTGAAAACGAAAAGTCTTCGAGAGAGGATATTGGTGTGTGTATGGCTCGCAGTGATCTAAGTTTAGGGTTTTGGTGGGACGACGAGAGTCTCGACAAATCAGAGAATCATGAAGAAGTAAAAGAGGCTATAGATTCAATGTCTAGTTTGTTGAAAAATATAAAGAGTTTTAACTCTGTCGATAATAATAGTCACAGAGATCCTTTGTCATCATCACCACCGAGACAGTGATGCAAAGTAGATTTAAGAATTAAGACTATTTATTAATTGTATTTGTATTTAATTATTTTACTTTATTATTCTAACTAAAGATTATACTTAAGGGTTTTTATTTAATGTTTCAATGGTAGGAATAATTTCCTCCATAATTTGTATTATTGTTTATTTGATAAATAAAGACAGTCTTATAAACCCTTTTTTGGATTCCTAAATATTCCTCAACTAATATTCCTAATGCTATATATGTTGAATAATAAACAATTTATAAGTGCAACGATGATATATCAAAGAATATATTAAGTCTTTTTTCCATCTATGCACAATTCACATTGAAAATATTAAAATATATTAAGTATATATGTTTGTTCACTAACACACAATGATTACATATATTTTGTTTTTGCAATTATTGTTTTCCTCATAGTCTATGCAGTAAATAATTATTTACATCGGCTGGCTCCGCAATAACTCCAATGCTTTGAACAGAACCGGTTTAAACCGGTTAATATCAATACTCACGTTTTGCTGTACCAAATAAACCGATTTGAACGTTTGCCACCCGCGTTTCGAAACCGCTATTGGATCTTTAACGATCTCGTGATCGCGTCCGTACTTTGTCGCAAGCGTGCTCTCCTCCGGCTCGATCTTATACTCGAGATACCTCAGTTTCATCCCCTTCGTTGGATCTTCGAAATCCGTCTTCGCGAGCCACTTGAACCCGCCGATCGGAATAATCTGAACCACGATCGCCTTCTCCGGCAAAAACACCATGTTCGTAAGCCCCGCGCCGTGAACGCCTAGCATCACGTCGCACGAATTCACCTTATGCACGAAACTCGCGACGCCTGTGTTCGCTTCCGCCACCACGGCTTCGAATCCGATTTCTCTCGCCGCTTTCGCGATCTCTCCTACGTTCACAAACGCTCGAGATCTGCTCCTCGACAAAATCAGCATCCGCGGCCGTCTCTGCCGCCGCGTTGCAACGGCGGCGTTTCTCAACGAGTAAGCGTCTCTTAGGAACTTGCGAAAATCGGACATGGTGTACTCCGATTTCGAAGGATCAATCGTTAGCTCTCTAAGATGGCGATCGAGACCGACGACGACGCGGCTGAAACAGTGCGTTTCGTCTTCGTCGTCGATGTAAATAACTTCGTAATTCGATAGATTCTTCACTATTTCTTTAAATTTGTTGATCCACTTTGGGTTCTTGTTCGTCACGAGGAACTGAACCTCTCCGTTGAACCTACGCGCTGTCGTGTACAGAGGAATCACGATATCCGCGAAATCGTGGAAATTGTTCATCACGAAACCTCCCGTAGAGAAAAGCAACGCAGGAACGCTGTGATTCTTACCGCAGCCGCGCGAGAAATTAGCGTTCTCTAGCTGATCCGCGTTTTGCGTTAGTTCCACAGTCCATTCCCTCACGCGTTTCATAGCGGAGCGGTCATCCTTTCTCGCGTAAGGTCTAACACGCCACGTGGAGTTTCCCAAGGCCGCAAACGCGATAACCGTCGCGGATTTGCCGTGGATTCTCACATCGCCTCTCATCTCGCAGAAATCTGTTCTCGCTAGCAATTTACATATAGGCTTCATGTTGTCTTCGGCCACTTTTACTGTTATTTCGTTAGAATCTTCAAATGTTGCGTTCTTGCCGCTCTTCAGCGTTTGCGGTTTCTGCGGTTCTGTTGTGGTCAACATCCTGAGACCAGCGTTCACTGATAATTGCAACTCCACTGAAGAAGCAAAACAGAAAAACGTTTCGAAATTTATAAATTATTGATTATAGCGTTTTTGAAAACGCTGTAAATTACAAGGACTTACTGATTGGTAAGGAGGTAAGATAGGGTTTAAAGACGGTGCAAAGAGCGAAGACTGAGAGAAGAGAAGCAATCAAAGCTCCATAGCAAAGTCTTTTTAGATCGCTTTTGCTAAAGCTACGAGTAATTATTGTATCGCAAAGAAGATTATTTTTTGCCATCTCTCTCTAATCTTTTAGGTTATGGCGCAACTTTTTGTTTTCTTGAATTGCAAGAAAACAGAGTTTACGTGCAAATCTAAATATTGAAGTGGATGTGTGTGGGAGAGGGGATTGTATGAAGTATTTAACTACGACAATAAGTCGCGTTCAATGATTTGTTTCCTTATATATGTCGGGATTTTAAGCAAAGATTGGTAAAAGAAGTTTCAAGTCTTGAAGATGAAAACGTATTTTGAATTAATTTTATAAATTATTAAATTTTGAATTAATTTTATATGTTTTATAATTATTAAATTTTGAATATTCTTTTCATTGTCGGCATTAGAAAAGGAGAATTTGGAGGGCACGAAGTAGTTGGTAGAAGTAGAAAAGAAGTCTTGGTAAGCAATGCACCTTCGTTAATGCTCGTCACGATTCTTCTTCTTTAAATTTTTAACTTTGTTTGTTATTATATACTGTAACGATCCCGACCCGGGCGCCCGTTACCTTTGAGAGTTGTGGGAACGACGATTTGTATGGGATAAGAACTGGGAATTGGAGGCTTAATAGATCAAATTAGCAAAAGAAAACGAAGGCTAAAAACTTAGTATAAGAGAATTTTATTGATATAAGAAGATATGGGTTCTTTCGGGAATTAGACATACGCTTTTTCCCTCGCTTTCTTCCTCTATTTATACTATAATTTACAAATAGAGACATTTAAGTCTCAGCTCATTAATACGAATTAAATACACTTAAAGCGGCCGTTATGTCGTCATCGATCTCTTTAACCGTCGAAGTCTGCTCACCTCCCCTCGTCTTCTCGTCGAACTGATAGTAGTCGAATATGGGCCCTCTTCGGCCCATCCACTTTAGGCCCTTTTAGGGATGCAGACTTAAATTCTCGGCGGGCCTCGGTCCACGCCGTTAATGGGCCCGTGTATTAATTCGAACACCAACAGAAGGCCCCCTAAGTTCGATGTTTTCTCGTCGAACTCATCGGACTTAGATAAGCGGACTCTTTGACTACTGGGGGAAGTAGGTCGCTGATTGGATCTTCGCAGATTTCCAAAGGCCTTGCCGAACCGAAACGCGGAGAAGCGAGCTCCTTGATTGCCAAGAGGAAAATCCGCCAATTAGATCTTTTCCGATCCCGAGTATCTCGCTAAACGATACCTTAATAAAATATATTAAAAGGGTAATGATTCGATTTTTCAAAAAGGTGGGGCGGCACGGTTTCCGTAGCGTCAGGTGACGTCACTTTAAAACCGGATGACGTCACTTTTAACATTTGATTTAAATAGGCAGAAAAAGAACGAGGGTCTTCTTACTATCCTTTGCCAACAAAAACTCGCTCATCCTTCAGGAAGAACAACGAATCTTCACCTTTCACTTTCTTTTTTCTTCATCCGACCGATAAATTTCGACAAGAAATGGCCCCTAGAGAACCACGACGGATTGTTACCCAGGCCAGCGACCAATTCGGCCCCTACCAGAGTACGTTATCGACGGAAAAGTCCCTTGAAGCTCTTCGCCGCTCATGTGCGATTCCCGAGGCGGTGGAGTTGGTGCTGCCCCGTGAGGGCGAATCGCCGGAAAGTGTCCGCCCCGGATTCTGCTGCGCTTACGAGGCGTACTTCTCCGGAGCCGGACTATCCTTCCCAATCCCGGATGCGCTGATACTCTACCTGCACCAACTAGGTATCGCCTTCCCCCAAGCTTTGCCGAACTTCATCAGATCGGTATTATGTGCCCTGACGGTGGCAGAGGAGACCGGATTTGCCTTCGGCGTCCCGGAGCTGATGGAATTGTTCAGCGTCCGAATCTCGAAAACGAGTGGGACGTTCGCCATTTACCCCAACACGAACCGGAATTTGGTATTTGGCTTTCCTGAAAAGGACTCGGGCTGGATGGACCGGTACTTCTTCTTCCGCGTCACAAAGTCCTCCGTCGGGGACATGCACGAATTCATCGGCCGTAAATGGGCCGCGACTTGTGGTGAGTTTCTTTTGTTTTATACTTCGATTTGGAAACAAAAAGTTTGGATAGAGGGCTTTCGCCTCGGCCCCTTTAGAGCTCTTAATAAAATAAAACGTGATTTATTTCAGAGACCCAGACGCGCCTCGACGACCTCACGCGCTTCGAAGACTTCTACCGGGTCGCTGTCGAGGCCTCGTCGAAGTGGAATTCCTTCTCGCTGGAGAGGATCCACGGAGCTTGTGTCCGCGCGCGAGAGCGGACACTCAGAGAGTCGGCCTCTCCTCGGCTACCTGCGGAGTCATCTCCCCCGACCTATCGGGCGAAGAAGGAGAGAGAGACCAGGCTCACAGCCTTGGCAAAGGCCAAGAAGGAGGAGATCTCGCGCTTCAAGGCAAGCGGGGAAAAACCCAAAGTCAGCCTTGTGGTTGACTGGGTCCTCCAACAGGCCCCTGACGAGCTGCGGGCCGTGGTTGCTCCGCCTTGTGCAGATGACGACGCGGAGGAGGAGGAGGAGAGCCTGGAGAGGCGAAAAAGAAAAAGGGGGGCCGATGATGCGGACTCATCTCCCCGCACTGACTCGAGGACGAGGTCTAGAAGCGCGGACCCCGTGAAGGCCCGCGGTGCGACCATGCCTCCCCCCATCGCCCGCTCGGAGCGCTACGCCCCGCCTGGCGGCGTGAACCAAGTCGCCCAGCAGCGGCCTACTCTTCGCCGCGAGGGATCCAACAGAGGATCGGCGCAGGATCGGTCTCTCGTTGTGAATGCGGAGAACCGTAGTGGTAGGGAAACTCCCTCCTTTTGAAACTGGTCAGCTTTCGCTTCGGGGCTAACGTGTGTTTGTTTTGTTTTGCAGATCGCGATCGGGTCTCGAACCTATTCCGGAACTTTTCGTATCAGGGGCTCGAAATCCCGGCGCTGGAGAACATGCGCGATCCGGTGAGGGACTTATACGCCCGTCACTCTATTGCCTTAGCCGAGGTATGACTCCTGCAACTCCTTTTTGTTTTCGTTAATGCTTACGTATATGTTTTCTGGTTCTTACACATGGCTGCTTTCTGTTTCAGTCGGCGACGACCTTCAACCGTCTCCTTTGCGGGTACGAGGGGATGCTCACCGAACCCGGATCTCTTCAGCTCGACCTGACTAGGGCCAAGGAGAAATTGGCCCTGGCGGAGCGATCACTCGAGACCATGCGCATCGCGTCGGAAAAGAACGCGGCAAGGCTGAGGCAAGTCGAGGATTATCGCCGCCAACGCGACGAGGCGAGGACAGTGGCTGCCGCAATGGAGGCGAAGGTGGCCCTTATGCTAAAAAGGGCTGAGATTGCGGAGGAGAAGAGCTCGCGGTTCGAGCGAGAGCTGATTGCGGCGGAGGAGAGTTCACAGGCGATGTCGGTGAAATACGAGGCTCTCCTCAGACTTCGGGATCGTGATCTCCGACTCTCCTCCCACGAGGCCAGGCGCGATGTCAAAGGTACCGGGGTTGCGGTGATAAACCGGGTAAAGGACCACCTCCTCGCTCCCCGAAGAAGCGATCTCGGGTGGAGCGCGAAGCGGCCGAGATCCGAGCCAATCGGGAATTCCTGGTCGGGATCCGGAGGGGCGATTACCACGACCTCGAGGCGGAGGCGGCGAGCATGGCCGAGGATCCGCCGGTGGTCGAAGCGAAGCCGGCCGCTATGCCTCTTCCTTCGCCGGACCCGGACGAGCCGGCCAAGAGGTTCGAGGCTTCACCGCCTCCCGAGGACGCGATCGGCCGTGAGTCCGCTCCGGTTCTTGTGGAGCCACGAGCGGTCGATGAAGCGGCGCCGGCGGAGGTAACACCACTCGTCTTCGGCACCTTTCGATCAATTCGGATCGATGACCGCCGACCGACCGTCGAGGATGCCCTTAACCTTGGGGAAGGCGTTCGCTCCGAAGGGTCCGAACCGGTGGTCACAGTCTCCGCTGGGGAGGATCATGAGGTTGCACCCGCTGAGGAAGAGTCGTCGCAGCCGGGGGCTGGAGAGAGCGGAGCGGTGGATGAAGCAGGTCAGACATGAATGTGGTCATGTCTTTAAACAGGGGTCTGTCCCAAAGAAAAAAAAAAAAAAAAAAAAAAAAAAAAAAAAACTTTGTTTTGTTTGTGTTTTTTTTTTTTGCTTCCCTTTTTTTTTAAAAAAGATTGTATCGTTGAGCACAACATCACTTTGTCCTCGTGGAATCCGTTCCTTAGCTTTTAACATCTTTGTTTCTGCGTACTTAGTCGTTTTTGCGGAAAAGCGATTTGTTATAGTCTTTAAGTTCCTTGGCAGAACTGTATGGATCGTTCGCGGACCCTGAGGTTCGATGTGCATCGTCAAGTTCTTTTTGTCGAACTGTTTAGGCAGCTTAAATATGTTTTGCCTGCTTGATCGTTAAGTTCTTTGTGTCGAACTGTGTAGATGCGCATCGTTAAGTCCTTTATGTCGAACTGTTTTAGATGGCTTGAATTCGTTAAGTTCTTTGATAGAACTGTGTTGGTCGTTCGCGAACTCTTAGGTTCGATATGCATCGTTAAGTTCTTTCTGTCGAACTGTTTAGATGGCTTAAATACGGTTCGTTCACTCGATCGTTAAGTTCTTTGGTAGAACTGTGTTGGTCGTTCGCGAACATTAGGGCTTGATATGCATCGTTAAGTTCTTTCTGTCGAACTGTTTGGATGACTTTAAATGTGATTCGCTTTTTGAATATCCTTTGTAAAAAAGGTTTTATTTATTTATATAGCTGGACCCGATCAAACGATACGGGCTGCCTACGTACCCGAGTTGGGATCAAGCCTGAAACGTAGTTCGGTTTACAATAGAGCGAATTTAAGCATAAAATTTCTTGAGGTTCATGATGTTCCAAGGTCTTTTGACGTTGTTCCCTTCGGAGGTTTTGAGACGGTAGACTCCCGGGCGGATGATTTCGTGTACGATGTACGGTCCTTCCCACTTGACTCCGAGTTTGCCAGCGAGATATTCGGCGGTGTTCTCAAAGACCTTTCTTAGTACTAGGTCCCCGACTGATAGGGTTCGTTGCTTTGTCTTCGAGTTGTAGTATCGTGACGCGGATTGTCGATAGTTTTGAATCCCGATCATCGCTTGATCTCTCTTCGAATCTAGGTTATCGAGAGATTGTCTTAGCATCTCGTCGTTGTCCGCTTCGATCGGAGGGTTCCGAGTTCGCCTCGATCCCCGGGACTGCTCGCTTCGGCGGGGACGATCGCTTCGACTCCGTAGACGAGGGAGAACGGAGTTTCCCCCGTCGCCCTGCGCGGTGTGGTTCGGTAGGCCCGCAGTACCCCTTCAAGCTCATCGTGCCATCCTCCTTTCCGAGAATCGAGACGTTTCTTGAGACTATAGAGTATTGACTTGTTCGGCGCTCGCTCTGTCCGTTTCCCTGCGGGTAGCGAGGTGTAGAGTATTGTACTTTTATTTTCCGGGTCCGGCGAATTTTTCGAACTTTTTTGATATGAATCGGGAGCCGTTGTCCGTTACGATCTCGTACGGGAGTCCGTGCTCTGCAAATGATGTTTTTCCATAAGAACTTGCAGACCTTTGTGTCGATGATTGCGGAGTAAGCCTCGGCTTCGACCCATTTGGAAAAATAGTCGGTTAAAACGAGAAGGAATTTCCTTCCGTTGGTTGACTCGTGCGGCGGGCCGATGATGTCCATGGACCACCTCATGAAAGGGTAGGGGGCGGAGACGGATGACAACGGTTCGGACGGGCTGGTGGATGAAAGGAGCGTGGCGGCGGCACTTTTCGCAATGTTGCGCATATTTAATGCAATCGTCGGTCAAGGTGGGCCAATAGTATCCCTCGCCGGCGAACCTTGGTGGCGAGGAGACGACCACCGGAATGATCTCCGCAGAGTCCTTCGTGGACTTCCCTCATGACGGTGTCGGCGACTTCTCCATGGACACGAGAGGAGATAAGGCCCCTGGAAGCTCCGCTTGTAGAGCCCCCCCCTCGATCATGCAAAACCCGGCGCCGATGACCTTAAGTTTTCGAGCCTCCCATTTTTCGGTAGGGAGTTCGCCCTTCAAGATGTAGTTTTGGATTGGGGTCCGCCGGTCATCGATAATTGTTTCCTGCTGCATGGGCGGACTCCTCCTGCTTATTCCCTTTCAGGATCGCAAAGACCGGGCCAGTCGGATCGATGCTAGGTCGGTCGATGCATTCCACGGAGATGCTCCTTCTTATGTCAGGGTCGGAAGTTGATGCTAAAGCTGCCAAGGCGTCTGCCGAAGTGTTCTCGCAACTGGGGACTTTGACGAGCTCAAATTTGTCGAACTCTTTGCAAAGTTCTTTGGTGATGGCGAGGTAGGCCTCCATTCTTTCGTCTTTGGCGGAATATTCCCCGAGAACCGGCTTACAACAAGGCGGGAGTCGCGAAGGCCGAGATATTTCGACCCCAATGCTGATGGAAAGGCGAAGGCCGGCGATCGGTGCCTCGTATTCGCTTCGTTGTTCGAGGCGGGAAATCGCAGTCGAAACGATTGCTCGATGACTTCTTGATTGGGCGATCGCAACTTGACGCCGATCCCCGATCCTTGCTTGGATGAGGCCCCATCAACGTGCAAGATCCGAGGGAGAGTGTTAGTGGACTCGGGATCTTGCACGGGGAGTTCTACTATGAAGTCGGCGAGTACCCGGGCTTTCGCGCTAACGCGGGGCTTATATTCCACGTCATATTCGCCGAGTTCGATTGCCCACTTAGAAATTCTTCCGGACTGGTTCGGGCTGTGTAGAATCGTTCTGAGGGGGTGCGATGTGAGCACTATGATCGAGTGGGACTGAAAATAGGGTCGTAATTTCCTTGCCGCCGTTACAACCGCGAGGGCGAGTTTTTCCATCATCGGGTACCTGGTTTCAGGATCGGTTAGAGTTTTGCTTGTGTAGAAGATTGGTTTCTGTTCGCCCCGATCTTCTCGTATGAGGACTGAGCTGACGGCCGAAGGGGACACCGCGATGTAAAGAAAAAGAGGCTCTCCTTCCTCTGGTTTAGCGAGGATCGGTGGTTTCGAGAGGTACGATTTTAGCTGATTAAAAGCCTCTTCACATTGCTCGTCCCAAACCCAGCTTTTGTTTCCCCTTAGAAGGTTGTAGAAAGGGAGACAACGATCTGTCGACCGTGAGATGAACCTGTTGAGGGCTGCGATCCGTCCTGTGAGGCTTTGAGTTTCCTTTACGTTTCGAGGTGAAGGCATATTTAGGAGGGCGTCGACCTGGCTAGGATTCGCCTCTATCCCTCGCTTGGTGACTAAGTACCCGAGGAATTCTCCGGAAGGTACGGCGAAAGTGCACTTTTCCGGGTTAAGCTTCATGCCATATTCTTTGAGGAGATCGAAACACTGTCGGAGGTGTTCGATATGCTCGCCCTGCTTTGATGATTTGACGAGCATGTCGTCTATATAGACTTCCATGACCTCGCCCAATTGTTTCTCGAACATTCTGTTGACAAGTCTTTGGTACGTTGCTCCTGCGTTTTTTAGGCCGAACGGCATTACTTTGTAACAGTAGGTCCCTCTGTCCGTTATGAAGGAAGTCTTCTCCTTGATCGTCAGGATGCATCGAGATTTGGTTATAACCTGAAAAGGCATCCATGAAAGACAAGAGTTCGTGACCGGCCGTTGCTTCCACGAGTCGGTCGATGTGAGGGAGTGGGAAACTGTCCTTAGGGCATGCTTTGTTGAGGTCGGTGAAATCGACGCATACTCTCCACTTCCCGTTCTTTTTCTTCACGACGACCGGATTTGCGAGCCATTCTGGATACTTTACCTCCCTGATCGATCCTAAGTTCAGGAGTCTCTGTACTTCGTCGTTTACAGCCTTAGCTCTGTCTGGCCCCAGCTTCCTTCTTTTCTGCCTGACTGGCTTGTAAGTCGGATCGACATTCAGTTTTTGAGTTATTATCGTTGGGTCGATCCCGATCATGTCCTCGGGCCCCCAGGCGAACGAGTGTATGTTGTTGGTAAGGAACTGAATCAGCTCGTCCTTCTGCGGATCTGAGAGCTGCACTCCGATTTTGACGGTTCGGGACGGATTGTTCTGATCAATTGATACTTCGGTGCTAACGCCGTCGCCCCCTCGGAGCTTCTTTTCGGCCCCGCTGGGTCGAGCGACGTTGGCTAACTGCTATTTGACGGTGAGCTTGTGTCCGCTCATGTAGCAAGAGCGTGCGGTCTCCTGGCTTCCTTGTATTTCTTCGACTCCCGTCGGGGTAGGGAACTTGAGGCACTGATGATAGGTCGAGGGAACCGCCTTCATCTGGTACAGCCAAGGAGTTCCGAGGATAGCGTTGTACGCAGCAGGGCGGTCGAAGACCGTGAATTCCACAAGCTTCGAAGTTCCTTTGGCGAGGACGGGAAGGCGGATCGTTCCGAGTGACATAGTGGTTTCACTGGTGAAGGCGATGAGTGGGGCGGGGGCCCCCTCTACTTCTTCCATACTGATTCCCATCCTTGAGAGGGTGCTAAGGAAGATGAGGTCCACGGAACTGCCCGTGTCGATCAGAATTCTGGACACCTCGAAATTGGCGATGTCCGAGCAAGATGACCGGGGCATCGTCATGGGGCCCGGCGAGGCGGAGAGTTTCCTTTTCTTCGAAGGTGATGACCGGTCCGTCGAGTGTCCCGTATTCGGGGCTCGGTTTCCCGACTTTCCTTTGGTGTTTTTTGATGGAGTTCACCGATGAGCTAAAAAACTTGGACCCTCCCATGATCATATCGATCCTTTTCTTGGGAGTTTCTTCGTTCTCGTTGTCGGCTTCGACTCTTTTGGGCGATGCGCCACCGACTCCGACGGAGGAGAGTCTGCTTCTCTCGGCCTGAGCGATGGTTTCGAGGTCGAAATCAGCGAGGTCGCCGGCGGACCATTTCTCCATGAGGATGGTTTTCAAACGGTAGCAATCCTTGGTGTCGTGGCCTTTTACACCGTGGAGCTCGCAAAAAGCATCCTTGTCTCGGACCCATTTGTTGCTTGGCAGCGAACCGCTTCGCTTTCCTCCGGAGTCTCTGCCCACGGCGAAGGTTTGCGAACTTCCGCTGGCTCGGCGATTGTCGGGTTTCTTAGACGGACTCTGGGGAGTGGTCTTAGGAGGCGGTCGATATTTCTTGCTTATCGCGAGCTTGTCTTCCTCGAGCTCCATCCAGGCTGTGGCTCGGTGAAGTGCATCGTGGATACTGGTGGGCTTGTTGATCACGATCTCCTCGCGGAAGCGCGACTCGTGCCAGAGACCGTGTTTGAGGCAGGAGATCGCCGTGGAATCGGTGATCCCGGGTAGTCTGGACAGAATTTCCTTGAACTTGGTTATGTACTTTCTCAGAGGCTCGGCCTGCTCCTGAACGTGGTTCCACAGGTCGCCGTCGGAGAGTCCCTGGTCTATGAAAATAGAGTATTGTTTGATGAAAGCGGTGGTGAAGTCGGTGAAGCTATCGATCGAGCCGGGTTCGAGGTGGGTGAACCAGACTAAGGACGGGCCGGAGAGGTTCTCGGCGAACAGCCTACAAAGGCCGTCATCTTGCTCGTGCTCCTCGAATTGCACCCGCCCAGCGGCGATGCGGAAGGCGGTGAGGTGTGTCTTGGGATCTCCGACTCCGTCATAGGACGGAAGTTTGATCTTTCTTGTATCGCGGACGCGCAGCGATGCGATCCTCCGTGTAAACGGGGTTCGCCTGGTTTCTTCGATAACTCGGTTGATTTCTGGAGCGGAGCTTATTGCTTCGTGGATTTTTGAGTTTATTCCCCGGATCTCGGTTCGAATCTCCTCGAAATCCTTCCCAGCTAGGTCCGCTCCGCGCAAGGCTTCGGTGCGGGCCGCGAGAGTCGGCGTTGGCTCCTCGGAGTTTCGTCCGTCATTCGCCGTTGCCGGCCGAGTGGGGGGTGCCAACGGTGTTCGCTCGTTGGGAGGCCGGGAGATTGGTAAGCACGCCTTCTATCTTGTCGAAGCGCTCGGCTAGGGTAGAGGTCGCCTTCGTTGCTCGGTGATTACCTTCTGGAGGTCAGTGAGCAATTGGGCGAAGTCGACAGATGAGACGTTTTGAGAGTCGGTGACATCCATGAGAAGTGGCTTTATTTTCCTCTGTTACTAATTAAAGGTGATCTATCAATGCCCCCTCCTTCTAGCGCCAAATTGTGGGAACGACGATTTGTATGGGATAAGAACTGGGAATTGGAGGCTTAATAGATCAAATTAGCAAAAGAAAACGAAGGCTAAAAACTTAGTATAAGAGAATTTTATTGATATAAGAAGATATGGGTTCTTTCTGGGGAATTAGACATGCCTTTTTCCCTTGCTTTCTTCCTCTATTTATACTATAATTTACAAATAGAGACATTTAAGTCTCAGCTCATTAATACGAATTAAATACACTTAAAGCGGCCGTTATGTCGTCATCGATCTCTTTAACCGTCGAAGTCTGCTCACCTCCCCTCGTCTTCTCGTCGAACTGATAGTAGTCGAATATGGGCCCTCTTCGACCCATCCACTTTAGGCCCTTTTAGGGATGCAGACTTAAATTCTCGCTGGGCCTCGGTCCACGCCGTTAATGGGCCCGTGTATTAATTCGAACACCAACAAGAGTCAACCCTTCATTAATGTGATATTGTCCGCTTTGGACCCTAAGATCCGCACAGTTTTGGTTTTGGTTTCCTTCGCAAAATGCATCACATTAAATTAGGTTAAACTCTCCCTTATATATTAGATTTTCATTTTCTAAATATCCGATGTGTGAAAAATGTTACGTATACTTTCCTCCATTTCACAAAAAAATATAGCTGTCATAATTCATTAGAAAACTTATACTATATATAGATTATTGGGTGACTGATTATTTTTGAATTCCTAATATAAAACTAATTACATTACATGGGTCGTTTTAAGAGTAAACAATAAAATAAAGATTCAATTGTTCATTCACCACTCATTTGATGTCATACGCTCGTTGGTGGAGAGTGCAATGGAGACATTTTTGATGTCAGAAAACGTTGGAAGAATCTCTTTCAAATCAAACCTAAGGTAACGTTCTTCCAACAATCAAGACCATCTTGTCTAATTTCTTTGTGTTTTTAAGTATCAAGTCCACGAACGAAATCGCGTGCTTTAACTCTACCTTCCAAGGATTGGTGTTTAATAAGACTCCATCTTTTGATCTTGGATTCAAACCTTTCGAAACCAGGTAGCTATCAAGACTCTCCTTAAAACAAAACACAAAACAGTTGTTAGATATATAGCTAGAAGGAAGGCATAGGAACATAAGTTAAAGATATATATATATATATATACCGATATTTTGCTGTAGTGAGATGCATGTACATTTATCTTCTTTAGATCAGGTGAGTTTAGTACTAGCCTTTCTATACCAGGAATGACATTCTTACATATGTCTTCCTCAAAAGTCAAATCTTTTACCTTTAACATAGGAAAAGGAACACCAAGATCTCGACGATAGATAAAATCTAAGATCATCTTTATAGGGCTCCAATTGGGTTTTTTAACCTGTGGGCCCCACAATTTAAATAAAAGTCAATGCCAAAAACTCTTACCAAAGGGTTTTTTCTCTACTTTTTGCGGCCACTGACACGTGGCGGTTCACAATTGATTGACTTTTAATTTTTTTTTTTTTTTAATTAAATATAAAAAAATATAAAAAAACTTTTTAAAAGCCCAGCCTATAATGATGCTCTAACAAGAAAGCATGCAAAAGTTGACCAAAAAAAAATGAATCCGTAAAAAAATTGTAATCATTAGATTGAAACGTTGTATAACTTTATAATTTTTATAGAGTTAAGTTTGTAAACGTGTACTTCCTAATAAACAGTTTACTAAAACATAATGATTTTGAAAACTAAATACACACGATTTATAATGTAAAACAGATACGTAATTTGATGAAACTGATTTAAAGAAATAGAAGTTAGAAGAAGATAAAACTAACTATTTTAAGTTGAGAGAAAGAAATATAAACCTTCAACTTCACAGAAGATCATAGAAGTTTAGACCATCTCTAACAGAGAAACCCACAAAATTTCTTAACTATTCAGTGGGTCCGTGAACAGTTGGTTTAAAACAAAATAAAAAAATAAAAAATAAAAACGGACCAATCATGGGTCGCCACGTATACATAAATAGTTAAGATCTAGATCTTAAATAAGAAATATAAGATTCAGATCTTAACTATTTAGGTGGGCTCCACATGCTAAGATCCCGTTAAGAAACACCATTGGATTTGATCTTAGAGAAGAAGATAGAAACCACGTGTCATACCCTAATATCACAAAACTAACTATTTCCTTTTCTCTTTTAACTTTTATAGGAAATAATATATATTATCTAAATCCCTTTTAGTATCATATAATTAGGAGAGAAACGTATTGGAAACGTCCCCAAACCGTCTTGTCGCCGTCTCCATAAACACTTGCCGTCCCCACCTTAGATGATACGTGGCCGGGACGTTTCGGCGGAGTCCCCGCAAAGTACCCGTCCCCGAAACGTTCCCGGGACGGGTACGACACCTACTTAGCCGTCCCCGTGCATCCTAGCGTTGTTATAGTTTACCTGAAGAAAGTTTCCAGCAATAGTAAGCTTCTCTGCATTTTGCAACTTCTCTAGCATCTTCGACACCATACCTTGAAGAAGACTAACCTTTGGTTTTGACTAACCTTTGGTTTTTGAGTTGGGCTATAGCAAATGTCTAGTCTAGCTTCGGTTAAAGACGAGACATCAACTAAATCACATTGTAACCGAGAGTTTCTCAGTTTTAGACAATGGATATGTGGTGCCACAATATGTGTTGGCCCCGGGACCCAAATGTTGCGGTATATTTCTAATGTCCTAAGACTCATTGATTTGCTGAGGTCAAGAACCTCAAAATTTATCGCAGAAATACAATGTTAAGCTTTCAAGAACAGGACAACCAGATAGAATCTTAGCAAGAGATTCTTCAGATAGAATACAAGAACGCAACGAAAGCTTCACGAGACATGTCCAAGACACGGGGCTTATGGGAGATACCGACTCACAAAAGCTTAACCTGACAGTGAGTTGCTTGAGAGATGAACTCATGAAGAAAAACTCAGGAAGCTTATACTCACAACTAATACAACAATGGCTGAAATCAAGGGACATATTCTCGACGTTACGGGACATGGCGAACTTGATCCAACGGTTAAGAAGGTCTGGATTTTTCTGTCCCTCGGTGGTATGGAGGTCAAAACTAGTTAACTTGCGAGATGTGTGTTGATTTAGGGTTTTGCTTATTGAAGAAGATTCGAATTTTTAATAATGGGCTTTTAAATCGTTTGCTAAATTAATATAAACGAGCGTGCAGAACTGATTTGATTTGATATTAAGAACTCACTTACCTGTTACGCAAGGAACCATGTACTAGAGTGTCTCCCATATAAAGCTCTTTTGTCCCAAAACACACAAAAAACCATTGTCCTTATAACTTTTACTTCATGACAGATTCCACCACAACTGCCTAAGCAGATGTTTTTTCTGTGTCTAGTTTGGTCCTTTTCCTTGGCTGTTCAGATTCTCCAGACACCATTTGAGCCTCGTCTTCTTCAGAGTCAGTACTCTCTTCAGCTTTTCCTTCATTTTCGTCTGAATTTGCGGCTTCACCTTCTTCGACTGATGCATCGGCATGCTCTTCCTTGTTCCTCAGCTTCTCTATCACCTCCATTACTTCTCTATTGACCTGTTTACACATAGAGAATGATTATATCATTATACGAATTTCGCCACACAAGCTATTCTTTCAATTGTTGTGATCAAAATGGTTAATAATAATATTCGCCTGAGGGTTTTGGAGAAAATCAGAGATGTCAGTGGGGCAACAAGGGCAGTTCATGACGTTCTTCTGTGCCCGAAGTGTGCGTCCACCTCTGCTTCTCTCTCTCACCAGAGTTTTCCCAGCGAATTTAGCTTCTAAGCATGCCTTGCAGAAGTTATGTCCACACGGCGTCGTCACCGGAAGAGTCATCGCTTGCCGACAGATTTGGCAGCTAAATTCTGCGTCAATGATAACCCGATACAAGTTTTAGGTGTGGCATTACTATCTGAAGCAGTTAATATTTTTCCAGGAAAGGCAGAGAGTTAGACAGAGTCATACCTCTAAGAAGTTTTTCCCTCACGGTACTCGAATGTGCTGCCTTTATGGCTTTCCTCTTACTCTTCCTCTCCTCAGGATCCAAAGCATTAACAGACTTTCTACTAGCCGGTGGAGGCTTCATCCATCTCCAACGATCCTCACCGTCCTGATCAAGTAAGCTTTATTAGTTCGTACAAGGGCAAGATTGCAGATGATGAATCGGGAAAGTTATCTAGGTGTCTTGTAAGTTGTAACTAAAATATGTGACGATAAAAGAGAGGCTGAAGTTACATCAAAGTTCCATGAAGGAGTTTCCTTTCTCTCAAACAGGTCAGAGGCCATCTTAAGCTCTGGAATACTAGGCAAAGGTCTTGGTCGATCTCCGTGCTCATCACTACATTAACTCACAGAGTCAAACTCATGTTGAAAATATAGAGAAAGAGCTTTCAAGAAGTAGATCAAACCTAGTCCATGGAGCTGGCTCGTTGTCACATCTTACAAACAGGTAACGACATACCTTAAAAGAGCCCTACGGAGAACAGAAGAATATGTCAGGAATAACAATTCACCTGTGCGGATAAAGAACATGTGGAATTTTAGCAATACTTGTACCTGTATCCCAACTTTCCGCCAGCATTTCTCGATCCTGTAAACCCCATCATATCTAACACCTTCCTCAGGGGCATATGCAGAACGCTTTTCCTTGTGAGACCTTTTCATATGTGAAGAAAGGAATTGAAAAGTTAAGATCATGGACAGATAAAACTAGTTAAGTGAACTGAAATAGTGAGATATATCCAAGGAATACCCTAGTAACATATTAACTTAAGCAAGCTTAGTTAAACTCCCTAAGACAAACTCCACAGGACCAACAATCTATTCTTCAATCATTCAAGAAAGCAATTTCAACGCGAGGGAAGCATTCTGTTTTACCTTTCTAGGAAAGTTGAAAATTAAAAGAATGTGACAGATATGTTGAGCACAATGCAATTTTGCTCAAATAACAGCTAACCTGACAACTCGAACAGGAAATCCCATTTTGCAACTAACTCTTAAAGCTTCATTAGACTTATCAAACTTCTGGTCAGAGGACTGATCCTTGTTAGTCCTTTTGTTGCCACTGAGATCTCTTCCTCCACTGTGTGACACATTCACACATATTCAAGAAAAAAGAGCAGAACTTGGTCAACGTATTGGATAATACCTACTTCTATATACGAGTGGCCAATAAAGAAAACCAAGTATAATCTAATGGACCATGAGCTAGAAGTAATTAAAAACAAACCTTCCTGTGTATAGAAACCATTCTCCATGATCCTCGTCATCTTCATAGCCTCCAGAGAGTGCCACAGATTGAGCTCCATACTTTGATTGTCCAGCAATGCCAGCAACATGCGGGAAGTGAGCTCCCCACTGCCTACACTCAAGTCTGTCCTCCCAGAATTCTCCAACTAAAACGCCTTGATTTCTGACAGGATCATTCTCAGCCGGTATAGGACCAAAGTGATCAGGTGGTATGGTAACATATATCCTGCCACTAGCAGCATTCGCCTTGCCAGTTTTTTTAGCGCGGTCGGTTGTAAATGCTTTATCTGGACGGTCTTGGTTGCTTATGAAATGGAAAACTTTGGAAGTACCCGCAGCCGCACTTTTAGAGACTTTTGCCAATCGAATAGCAGACACAAGGGAAGAGTTGATGCGTGGGTTGCTTGCCATTTTGTTTGGAATCGGGCTGCGGCATTTTGCACAAGTGCGTTTCCCTTGACCAATCCATTTCTCGAAACACTTTAGGCAAAAGTTGTGCCCACATGGTGTCTGAAAAATATACAAAATAATCATCATCCCTGCTTAATAGTCCACATCTTTGTCAAAAATACTTAATTTAAAATAAAAAAGGTAACATCTTTGCCACTTCTTTTATGTAAAGTTCACAATATCGAATACTCACCAAAAGCAAATCTGCCTAGTTATTGTCTAACAGCACAATAAGTTAGTGACCATTATACCTCCCAACTAACCAATCCAAACAAGAAGTAAAATTTAGATGAACAATGATGCGTACCGAATCCACTTATGTCTCTCTCTATATGTGTGGTATCATATCACACAGCTTAATAGTGACTCAATACAAGCTCAAAATAGTGAATCAAGTGAAGAACAACCATATCCAATAATGAAATACAAGTATTCAACACACTAACAAAGACAAATGATACCACAATGGTCAAAGAATCCAAGAAACACAGTAGAAGATATTGCATTAACAATCATAAAAAAACACTTAATCTACTGATAACAGAGTCCATGAGAAAAGCGAGCGAGAGAGAGAGAGAACGAACCGTGACGGGCCTTTCAGGTAACTGAATACAGAAAGAACAGTTCAAATTTTCACCAAGCGCAGCTAACACATCAACATCAAGACCCGATTTCTTCCTCTTCCTCTCGTCTTCATCAACATCGGCTTTGCCGCTAAGTAGCTCCTGCCTCTTCTTAGCCTTATGTGCCTCATTCAAAGACTTGTCGGCCTCTATAGCGCGAATCGCTGCCACGAGATCCGAGCCAGCAGCTTCGTATCCGGCGGCGCCGGAAACGGGGAGAGGATCGTCGGAATCGATGGAGCAATCGGGACAATGCCACTGTAGAGTGGAAGCTAGGGATTCGGGTGGGGAAGAGAGGCAGGACACGTGCCAGGGCGTGACGCACGTGCCGCACGTGAGGGATTCTTCCGGCGGAGGCTTCGCTTTGCATCGCATACATGCTCCTTCGCCGTCGCACGGAAGCTGGATCTCACGCGCCATCAACAGAGGATTCGAAGAGATGGGGATGGAGAGAGAGAAGTTTCAGAGGTTCAGTTTTAGAGAGAGAAAGAGAGAGAGGGATGTGATGGGGAGAGGGAGGCGAAAAGTGAAGTGGCGGGTTTTTGAAAAAATTTGGGAGCACGATGCTTCTTTTAAAATCAAACCAAAATCATTGACTGTATATTTTATTTTGATTTTGTCCTGTTTTTTTTAAAAATGTTCCAAAATAGGACCAAAATGTGAAAGGCCGAACGTTTTTTGTTAATTTTGATCAGTTATATATACTATATTACTATTAAAAGAGAAAAGAGAAGACAAAACGCTTACGTGTCGCGACGTGAGAGTTTTTAGGATATTTTTTAATTTTTTTGCGTTTTAGTCCTTATATTTTTGAATAATTTTTGTTCGGCGAATTTTATAAATTATATTTCGGGCCGACGAATTCGAGCGCACAAATAAAACTTTTAAGAAATTAAATTTCTCCCACATTGAAAACAATAAGAAACAAAATAAGAAATCTTCTAATATAAATATGAATTTATCACATACAAAATCATTAAAGCGGACCTTCGTTTAATGGGTCTGCGAATTTCGGTTAATGGATTGCGCCTTCATTTACCGGGTATGGACAATGCGGGTTTTTTTCTCTGAATTGGCCTGCAAACTTTGATTAGTTATTTTGACTTTCGATATTGGTTTTTCATAGATGCATACCTCATAAATTGCCCAACGGATATCGAGAATTTTGATTAGTGGATTGAAGTATCGAGAATTTTGATTAGTGGATTGGAGCCTGAACATTCAGTTTTCAGGTCAGGTTCAGGTCGGGCTCATTCGAGTTCGGGTTTTTTGGGTTTACAGGGTTTAGGATCCGTTCGGGTTATTTACAAATACGGTATTGTTCGGTTCGAATCTATTTGGGTTCAGACCGAGTTTCATATATTTAACAAAACGTCAAAACCTGACATGAAACCAAATATTATTCGGTTCGGGTTTATGATTCGAATTTTCAGGTTTTTCATATTTTTGGTAATAATTTCGGGTAATTCGGGTTCGGTTGGGTTTTGGTTCGGATTATTCATATAACCCACAAAAAATTGAAATAGCCAACTAAAATCCAAATTACCTTATCAAAACTATATACATGTGTATATTTTCCGGTCTGTTCGAATACAATTCGGGCCTCAGGTCGGTTCGGGTTAGAACGGAAACCCGAGTTAGAAAATATTAAAATCCGATAGGATAATATGAGAACCGAAACCGGATTTTTTGGGTCCGTTCAGTTTCGGGTTTTAGATCTCAGATTAAATGCTCAACCCTAAATTGATCAATTCATGAATATCTTTAATATTATTTATGAATATAATGTCTCGCGCATTGCGCGGGGTACTTAACTAGTTTATACTAACAAATAAATACAAAATTATTTTTATAGTTTTTTTTTTAAGCATGAATAGATTTGGTGAAATAGAGTATGAAGTAATTATGTGTACTAATTAAAAACTATTGGTATTAAAAGTTGGGTATAGGTTTTGATATACAGCTAGACTACATTTACTAATGGACATACATCCATTACGGTATGTTTTACTGTATATTTTAATATGTACTGACTACTGAATAACACACCTACTCATAATTACATAGGAGAACTATTTATAAGTTTATAACATCATAAAGTCTTAATATTTGACTTACTAAAATTATACAAATAGTTACATATCCACTTGCTTAAATTTCGCATCCTATGTTTTTGTTCTTTAAACTAACCCCCATTGTTTGGGAGTTGAACCAAGAACCAAACTCCTTTGAGCTCTTTTGAAATCTAAGCCCATGCTTGGAAGTTGAGCCAATGACCTTAAGAAGCGATAAGACCGGCCAGCTTTTAGTCATTGAGAATGACGTGAGTGCCTTTGGGAAGATAAAGCTGTGTCGTAATAAATGTAGTTGTTATGGTTATGACAAAACTGTACTAACAAAGTTTAATCTCAAACACGCAACAGAAACGTTTTTTTTTGTTCATTATGAAGCTGGTTTCGACTGCCATCGAACCAGAAGTTCTTATAGTTTCGATCATTAGCTGATAAGACTATCTCGAGTGGAGGGTCCTTTTTGGTTTTTGGGCTAGGTCTTATTTATAAAATATTAAAAAAAGCAAATGTGATGAAAATAAATAAGACTTGTGTCTTATATTAGGCAAATAAGACATGTGTCTTATATGAAAATAAACGACACATGTCGCTAATTTGATCATTTTCCAAGTTTTTTTTGTTTTTTTTATTTTTTTTATTTCGGTTTAAATTTGCAAAAGTTTTTTTCAAAAAAAAAAAATGCAAAAGTTTTTTTAAGGGAGAATTACAAAACTACACCATTTGAATTACATTTCACAAAACTACATCATTTCAAAATAACTTCACAAAAATATACCTAAACACTAAAAATTAAATCCAAATAAACCCTATCCACACAATTCTACCCCCTTACTACTATACCCTAAACACTAATTAGCGAACCTAAATTAAAAGATTTTAATTTTGAACATTTTTTAAAGGGTAAATCAAACTTTTAAAATTTTGAAAGGTGTAAATATGTGAAAAAATTGAATTACGTAGAGTTTTGTAAAGAAAAGGAAGAAAGGGTGTAGTTTTGTGAATTCCTCTTTTTTAAAAACACCGCAATATCTACCAATGGATGTTGCGTAAACATCAAAGTGTCTTATACATAAAATTACATTAAAAAATTTATCAATATTACAAATTAGACATGAGAGTATCTCCAAATTAGACATCTAAAGTATAATTATAATGAAAATATTTATTTCTCTTAATAACAAAATTGACCCCCAAATATATATTTATCCTAAAACACCCCCGCGTTAAATCGGTAAAACCCTATTTCTTCTTCTTCTCCTTCTTCTCCACTCTCGCGTATAGATCTTCGTCGATTTCTTCTGCAATTTCATTTCTCGTGCGCTTAGATAAGGTCTTACTCTTCTATCGATCGTTGTAAAGCGATTAGATTAAATGTTCATGTGAATCCACCAAATGTTTGGTTTATTGTAAAATCGATTTTCGAGAAATGAGTCAGCCTCATGTGGTTCTCGCGACAGCTAGCTACGATCACACCATCCGTTTCTGGGAAGCAGAGAGTGGTCGCTGTTACCGTACGATTCAATACCCTGACTCGGTAATCGAATCAATCAATATATCTCTTTAGCAATCTTCTAACAGAACAAAGCCTTATTGTATTATTTGTTGCTGTTGTTGTTTATATCAGCATGTGAATAGGTTAGAGATAACACCTGATAAGCGTCACCTAGCAGCAGCTTGTAATCCTCATATACGTCTCTTTGATGTCGTTACCAACACTCCTCAGCCTGTAAAGTTTTTCTTTCTCTTGTCTTTGTTTTTTGTGCTTCAATGTGTTTTGTCTGAAGGGTTTATGTGTAATAACAGGTGATGACTTATGATTCACACACCAACAATGTTATGGCAGTGGGGTTTCAGTGTGATGGTAAATGGATGTATTCAGGATCTGAAGATGGTACTGTTAAGATCTGGGACTTGAGGTAGCTTCTTGTTTATCCTTCTTCTTGTTTGTTTCAGTGTGGACTGTAGAAAGTTAAAAAAGAAGACAAGATATTGGATAGAAGTAAGGGAAATCATTGGAGATTATGCGTCTTGATGGTACTACTTATGTTGTTTTGTAGAATTTGGTACGTATTGTTGACTTGTAAACCAAAATTTGTAGGGCTCCAGGTTGCCAAAGGGAGTATGAAAGTGTGGCTGCAGTTAATACGGTTGTTTTACACCCGAATCAGGTACATCAAGTAGCAAAAAAAGTCTTATGATCTGTGCTCACTTAGGAGATTGGTGTTGAGTGTAGTTAAACACGATTGTGTTTGCTTTTACGATAGTTGTCTCAATTTGTTTTGAGTGTTTTTGTACAGACTGAATTGATATCTGGAGACCAAAACGGCAATATCCGTGTATGGGATCTCAGGGCAAATTCGTGTAGCTGTGAGCTGGTATCTTGTAAAGTCTTAATTTTTTCATCCGAATTACATATCTGAGTAAATCCTATTGATTTCATTCTAGTAATGGCTCTTTGTGTGACTATAGGTACCAGAAGTTGATACAGCTGTACGGTCACTGACTGTTATGTGGGATGGGACAATGGTTGTTGCTGCTAACAACCGTGGTACATGTTACGTATGGCGTTTGTTGCGTGGAAAACAGGTAGTTTATACTTTCTTTAATCGTGGCATGGTCCGCTTTCATGTAACTGTCCTACGCCTTAAAAATTGTGAAATCCTTTTCAGACAATGACCGAGTTTGAGCCCCTTCATAAGCTACAAGCTCATCATGGCCAGATCCTTAAATGTCTACTTTCTCCAGCAAACAAGTAATGTGTTTCTTATTCTTTCTATTAAACCGGTTTCTTCATCCTTCTCTCTTCCTAGCTTTCTTATCTTCATGGTTTGCAGATATCTAGCTACCGCATCATCTGATAAAACCGTCAAAATATGGAATGTCGATGGTTTCAAACTAGAGAAAGTTTTAACAGGTGAGGTCTCCATGGTTTTTTAAAAGAGCTTTTCATTTCTCCATTACCCTTAACACTGTCATGAATCTTATCTGACAGGACATCAAAGATGGGTCTGGGACTGCGTCTTCTCAGTCGATGGAGAATTTCTTGTAACAGGTACTATTACTACTAAAGTACTAATATTCATCTTAAACTAAACCACTAGAAAACTCCTCTGAAAGAGACGCAACAAGTCTTTAAAACTGGTCTTGCTTATGTAATATGCACAGCTTCATCAGACATGACAGCTAGGTTGTGGTCTATGCCCGAAGGAAAAGAAGAAAAAGTGTACCAAGGTCATCACAAAGCCACTGTGTGCTGTGCACTCCATGATTAAAACCTGATCAAGAACCAAACCAAAATTATAATTTATAAACAGTTGATTCTGATTTCTTTGTATTTCTGTGAATATGATTCGTTTAAAGTTATAACTTTTAACTACACCTTTCTTTGTCTTAACAAAAGAATAAGATGCCTATGTTAAGGCCCATATACGAAACTTAGGCCCAATAATAAGTCTCGCAGAAACTTCACCAAACCCTAGAATATAAACCTCTTGATTTCACTCTCTTTTCTCTGATACGCCATTTTTGGATTAAGAACAAGAAGAAAGTCCAAAGCCCTTCCTCACACAAAACAGCTAGCAATGGCAGAAGGACTCGTATTGAAAGGCACCATGCGAGCCCACACCGACATGGTCACAGCCATCGCAACGCCGATCGATAACTCCGACATCATCGTCACTGCGTCGCGCGACAAATCGATCATCCTCTGGAAGCTCACAAAGGACGAGAAATCATACGGCGTTGCCCAGCGTAGGCTCACAGGCCACTCACATTTCGTGGAAGACGTGGCTCTCTCATCGGACGGTCAATTCGCTCTCTCCGGTAGCTGGGACGGCGAGCTCCGTCTGTGGGATCTCGCCACCGGAGTATCCACACGGAGATTCGTTGGTCACACCAAAGACGTCCTCTCCGTAGCTTTCTCCGTCGATAACCGTCAGATCGTGTCGGCTTCTCGTGACCGCACGATCAAGCTGTGGAACACTCTCGGTGAGTGCAAGTACACGATCTCCTCGGAGCAAGGCGATGGTCACAAGGATTGGATTAGCTGCGTTAGGTTTAGCCCCAACACGGTTGATCCCACCGTCGTTTCGGCATCGTGGGATCGCACGGTGAAAGTGTGGAATCTGCAGAACTGTAAGCTGAAGAACTCTCTCGTTGGACACTCTGGTTACGTCAACAGTGTGGCTGTATCGCCTGATGGCTCGCTGTGCGCGAGCGGCGGGAAAGACGGTGTGATCTTGCTTTGGGATTTGGCGGAAGGGAAGAAGCTGTATTCGTTAGAGGCTGGTTCGATTGTGCATTCGGTTTGCTTTAGCCCGAACAGGTACTGGCTGTGTGCGGCGACAGAGAACAGTATTAAGATTTGGGATCTTGAGAGCAAGAGTGTTGTTGAGGATTTGAAAGTTGATCTCAAAGCTGAGGCAGAGAAGTCTGATGGTGGCGGTGTCGGAACTGGTAACCAGAAGAAGGTAATGTTCATATTGTTCTAGGAATTGGCCTGTTGTTCTTGCAATAGGTCTCTTTAGTTACAGTCTGGGTATTGAATTATTGATGATGCTTCTGTATATCAATGATTGTGTTAATGAAAATTTGCAGGTGATATACTGCACAAGCTTGAACTGGAGTGCAGATGGAAGCACATTGTTCAGTGGCTACACTGATGGAGTCGTCAGGGTCTGGGGTATTGGTCGTTACTAGTCATTACAAGAAGATGAAGAAAGGTAGAAGAAGAAGAAGAAGATAAATGCTACGAAATCTTCAGAAGAAAAATTAGCTGTTTGTATTTTTCTCCAGTTTTCCAGGCTCTTATGTATGGGTAATTAGGTGAGATAACACTTATTGAAGTGTTAATTGGCAAAATGTAAAGTTACTATTCCGGTTAAGTAAAATTATCGTTATACCCTCCACCCTTAAACTGTTTCATCTGATTACTAATATTTCAAGCAATTACTCTTTCCCGACACACGCTTTTTCCTTCTTGGTTTTGTCACTTTAATTACCTCTCTAGCTTCTCTCTCCTACCTCTCTCTCCCTATTTCTCTCTCTTCTTTATCTCCAAAAAAATCCTCAAACTTTAGATATCCCACAAACATGCTCTTTCTTCCGCCGTCGTCGACCTCCGTCTCCTCCTCTCGGAAATTTCAATTGAGCTTCAAGTAGCCTTTCAATAACCACACAAACTCTTTGATTAACAAAGCTCTCTCTCGGTTACTATGACGTCAAAGCCGCCACACTGCTCCATCACTGCCACAAAGCCTTATCAGAACAACCTACCCTCAAAATCGGCTTAGAAACAATCATCAAAGCCTTTATCCTCTTCGATACCATCGTCTATGGGCTCATCAGCGTTTAGGCGGCATAAGCAAAGGAAGAGACAATACAGCTTCTCCGTCTTCCTCCCCCGCCGCCGCAACTTGTCGCTCTCGCTTCTCGCTTTGTCTCCTCTTCAAACCCCCAAAACGGATCTCCGACCGGACTTCCCGACGATCGTTCAATGCGATTTGTCTCTAAGTTCAAGCAAATAGGCTGATTTCGTGGATGAGATGCAAATGAATTGTGTATATACGACAAAATAGTGACCTATTTTGTCAATGTAGATGAAATAGTGACCTATTTTGTCAATGTTGATGAATTAGTAACATAATAAACGTCTATTTATCTAAGATAAACGTGTAATATTTTTTAAAATCGAATAATTTGGACAAAATAGACGGTTACATGTACGTAATATTCATCGTTAAAAATTGACAATCTTCATAATAATCATCTTTTAGTGTTCATGTGTTTTTCTATATGATTTAGGATTTAGGATGTGGTTAGTGGTTAGTGTTTAGAGATAAAGGGTTTAGGGTTTGGTGTTGAAATGTCCAAGAGGTTTAAGGTTTAGGTTTTAGGGTTTAATGTTGAAATGTTGAAGGGTTTATGGTTAATGGTTTAATGTTTACGGTGTATGGTTTAGGGTATAGAATGTAGGGTTTAGGGTTTAAGGTGTTTAGGGTTTAGTGTTTAGGGATTAGGGGTTAGAGTTTATGGTGTGTAGGGGATGGGGTTTAGGGTTTAGGGTTTAGGGTGTATCGACTCAATTGGTAAGTAGATGTTAATGTGAAAGATATTTGAATTAAAATTATTGTCAAAAAGTATTCATCTATTTCGCACAAATTAAACGCTACATTATATGTCTATAAACGATAATAGAATGTTACTTGTGAACATAGTACATCTATATTGCTTGAGAATGGACACAACATATTATACATTTTGCCATGTAAATACACTAGATAATCAAATTTTATGAAGAGAGAAAATATAAATTATTAATTAAACCTAATCGATGGATTTATTACAAACATTAACAAAATATAGTAAAGGGAAAAAACATTGTTGTAGAAACAAGAGATTATGATACCCAAAAAAGTACTTAAATAGCATGCTATTTCTACAACTTTTAAAAAACATAATTGCAATGAATAAGAAAACATACTAATTAAACTAGAAATAAAATGATATTTTCTTGAAAAAACAACCAAAATAGCCTACTACTTCTACTATTATTCCCCGTTCTCTTTATATATAAACAAATTAGTCGTGAAAATTAATATCTTTGGATATTTGAACAAATAGATAGTTATCTTATTTGGTAATATAACGACACTTGAAGTATCACTATGACTAACTAGTCGTAAATAAACAGATTGTTGTCTTGTTAAAATATGTTTTGAGTGAGTTAATGTTGATTGAGAGCAAAGCTGGAATTAAAAAAAAAATATTTCCCGCCCATGATATCTCAGCCAATTTATAAAGACTTTTGTCATGAGACCCATGATATCTCAGCCAATTTATAAAGACTTTTGTCATGATATTTCCCGCCCATGATATTTCCTGCAATTTTTGTTTAATTTTAGTTTCC